>OX346242.1:1749200-4149200 GCA_947049295.1 Ligdia adustata | reverse complement strand
TGTTTCATAGATTTTGTTAGATCAACTTTTTGTATGGAACAGATGTTATTTTTTTTACTCGTATTCAGAGTTGGCCGCATAGTGAAAGTTGTTAGTAATTATAAGTACAGTGACCCTCTTTCGGCTTAGTACACCCCTAACCGATAACCCTGTATTGTATATAAGTAATTTATGAAAGTAGGTACCAAAATTTGCACATTACTAAGAAATGTTCATGTAGCTTAGGGTATTTGATCCTAAAATTTTAAGCTAAAATTTGTAATTTTTATTTATTGGTATTTTCTATTACGTCATCCAACCATAGATTCAAGCCTTGTCAATTAAAAAATCTGTATATTATATACTAATAAGGAATATACTAAGTATATCATAATTTTAATAAGTACATATACAATATAGTTATTTTTTTTTATAAGAGAAAAAATTCTTTCAATATATCAATTTGATATACCGAACATATTTATATGTATAGAGACGCTTAACTACGCTAATATTTATTTTTACAAATTATTTAGTAGAAAATTTTCAGTTTGAAAAATGCACGCATTTTTTTTTCTACAACAAGATACGATCTTTGTACATTATATAATGTTATATATATTATTTCTATGTATAATGAGGGATGTTATAGTTTTCTTATCCGCAATGGCTCTATAGATAACGTCAAACAAATAAACATTCTTATCATATGGGACCCATAGCAATTTCGTCAAAAACTTTTAATTATTGGCACAAACGTATCTGATAAATAGATAAGCTTTAAAAAATATTCCACCAAACTTCTTTTTAGAAATCGGTTAAAGTTTGACGGCGATTGATAAAATGTATAGGAGAGCATTGTTATTTTTTTTTCAAATTCGAGTTTATCCTGTACCAATAATTTTACGTCACGATGATTAACTCTTTTCGATTAGTCTAAACGACCATACTATATAACTTCTGACCCATTACAGTAATGATACTCAAAAATTATAAATTTTACATTAAGACTCACCAATAATAACGAATCTGTCACAAATGTCAAAGTCAAAATCTCGCAAACTTACTCCTTCGTTACGAAATATTACAAATATGGATAAGAGTTTGACAGCTAGGGTCGATACGTCATATTTGATGTACAAAGTAAAAAAAAAGTTGTCCAATACAAAGCGTATGTAATCAACAAACTTAAGTTTTGTGTGCAGGTTTAATTCAATGAGTTTTGTTTAGATTCAGTTTTTAATTTTTGAACCTCTTGAACTCAAGTTATCGATACTTGAGTCCTGAGCCCTTACTCACTATTCAACACGAATCGCGAGCGCATTATTTTAAACTCGTAAAATTCGCGGTATTTACTAAGCTAATGTTTAATTGATTCCCTGGCACGGAACGCGCTCGTATTGCATCATCAAGATAACAATTGCTTCAACATAACCTTATCACGTCACGTGTTTTCAGCAAGGAGTCTCGTTGTTCCTTAGAAAATAAAGGCACTGTATGCCAACGAGGTCTATAGTTTAAAAGAAAGTATTTAAAAAGAGTTCATTGGCTTACAGGGCAGGGCAATGCAGTTTTATCGTGGCGTTCAATTCGTTAAAATAACGGAGCTAGGTTTTAAAAAAAAATCATTATTATAGCAAGGACAAGCTCACAGATATACTAGAAATTTATGACATCGAAATATTTACTGCAATCATATTAGAAAAATATTACATAATCTTAGTACAGGATAAGCTGAAAACGTAAAAATTGCAAGTTCGCAGACTTATTATGAAACGTCTCGATCGTGATTGCGACAGCTTTATTACCGTTAAAGTGGTCAGACAAGCTAACGTCAGTGACAGTAAGGACGTCCAATCAAATATAAATCGACTTGTACGAAAACCTGTTGATTTAAATATACTTGTCCAAAGGGCGTTATCACTCTCACTTTGTCGGTAATAATGTCTCACCATTTGGCATTTCTTGAAATAATGGTGCTCGTATTTACGAAGAACATAATTTCAGAGAGTCGTCGTATAACCAAAAAGCAGTTGTTATAGACAGAAAGTTCGTTTGCTATGTCCAAATGTATGACAACGCTACTTTTTTTTGTATTGGTGTTGTTACAATATAAATATTTGTTGGTATTGATTAATACAAAGACCCTTAAATAATTTACGTCGTTCATTCAAAAACCTTATATAAGGCCGCATTAGCTTAATTTCTATATATTGTATGAACATTGTCAAAAGTTAAACTATTGTGTTGTCTTACTTTTCTTCAGAATACAAGAAACAGAGAAGTCAATTACGCAAGGCTTCGGTGACAGCGATACTTCAAAATATCTCTTTAGCACGGACAACACGAGCAATTGGTACAACAGAAAAGGCACGATTCGCTAACTTAAGCACTATCTCCGAAAGCTTATGTAATAAACCCGAAACAGACAAAATTGAATAGAGTAAATCTATTTTAGACTTTTATTTTATATTAATGCAGATAAATAAGTTACGTAATATAAAATTTATTACTTCCTCATTTGCCCACTTCTATTTACTATTTGCTACCTACCCTCTTTTTATAAATTATTACAATATTTACTCCCATTATCTTACGGAACGTCCCGGTTTTTCGCAATCGGCGCCACACTTGCAATCTTCCGTTATAGAATCTAGAGACATCAAACTTTCCTGAGATGTTCTCAAACAACTTCTACATCTTGAATCTACGGACGTCCCACTTTGAGAGTTTGCATCCTCAGAAACAGACTCCAAGGATCTTAAGCTTTCCGCTGAAGTGACGTACGATCGCCTATATTCTGCTATTTCATCTTCACTCATGTTGAGAGCTAGCAAAGAGTCCTTCGCCATTTTTCCCAAAGAAGAAATCTTCTTACGCTTCTTCAAACATGAATCCAACTTTGCCAACGGGCAAGGTTTGTTCAAACTTTCAGGCAATGATTTTGGACTTGACCCGCTCATAGTGCGTAATTTTGTTCGGGGTATGTCGCGTGGTTGAGTTTCTGGGACTTTAAACGCTATTGTCTTCGCTTTAGGACTGCTTTTTGCGGTCTCGTCTCTCTGACTCAAGTCTTCTAGAGAATTAGCTTTCTTTAATTTAGCCCTTTCAGGTATAACAGGCGATTTGATCCCTTTAATTTCTTTTGGTGCAAATACTTCGGGTTCCAATATCTCGTCTAGAACAAGTTCTGGCGAGAGGTCAAGCATTTCTTTGATTTCAGCCTCTTTTAACTCTTGAGCTAAAGAGCCAGCTTCTATTTTTGTTGTTACAGTATTTTCTGTGTCAGTTTCGAAGTCTTGAGTTTCGTATACAAGATACGATAGTGCATCTTTACCTAAATCTACATTTTCTAAGTCTGTTGTAGCATCTATAACTTTTTCTAAATCCGATACTATTTCTTTTGGTTTTAAAGTGTCGGAGTTAATATTTTCGTCACTTTTAACATCGTCTATATATTCTAATCTCACATTGACAGTGTTGTCGGCCGCTTCATCAGAGGTTTCATCGATCGTCGCTATTGGTGCCAAATCACTATGAGTTTTGACTTCTTCAGTGTTAAGTTCACTTTTCTCTAACATTGGCACTTCCCAAACAGAACCTACTACAGGCTGATTTTTAACCTGTCTCTCTGTCAATTCTAATACTAATGTTTTTGTGTTAGTCATGCTCGATGTCAACGTATTTTCTGGACTTATATTTTCTTTGATTCCTCTTATTACTTTGCTCGGAAGCTTATCAACAGATTGACCTGAATCCGGGCTCGGTTGTTTTTCCAAAGAATTCTCTGAGCCTGAAGATTTTAAAACAGCCGCAAATGATCTTGGTCTTATCAGTTCTATTTTAGCTTCTTCCTTGTCTTCGTCTTTTTCTATCACAACTTTGTTTTCGCATTTCTTATCGTCATTTACAACGGAAACGTCGTAGTTTTCATTGAAATCGTTGGGTTTACTGAGATCTGTAGTATCACTGGCTCTTTGGTTATTACCATTCGAGCCAGCCTTGTCATTTAAGCTTAAACCTAAACATTTTTGTACTAATTCTTCATCGGTGGTATTATCGGTAACTTTTTCTGCGCTAGTTTGTATTGGAAACGATTGAAATTCACTTAGTGTGTTATCCGTATCTGTGGAAGGAGTTTTACTGTCGAGTTTCTTGGAAAACGATTCGTCTACGTATGACACTTGAACTCTTTCGGAAAGAGTCGAGTCTGTTGCTTCGGATGAGTCTTCTTTTTCGTCCTTTTCTTTTTCTATAGTACTTCCCCATGACCAAAAAGAGCTGGTTAGGGAAGAATCCTTTCTAGGTGGTGTGTTTGACGCGGATTTACGTTCTTCATCACTTTGGGACCCCCTAGAAAATAAACTCGTCGGGTGTTGAAACAGACTCAAAAGCTTCTCCAAATGAGACGGTTTCTCTAATTTTTCGGGTTCTGGTCTTGGTATATGGAAGCTTGAAGACGGTGGCACCCAGGATATTTTCCTCATTCTATCTAATCCTTTCGTTTTTAAAGCTGGAACGTCTAACAAACTTGACGCACGTTTCGGCGATGGCGTCAACGTTTCTTGCTCGGTTTTTTTGACAGTCTCTCTTAAACTAGAATTGTGAGTCAACGTTCCTTCATTCGAAGAATTGTCTTCTTTATTTTCAGACGGTTGTTGTAAAGAATATTCGATTCCAGAATCCGCAGACGTCACCATCACTTTTTCTTGTCTGCCAGAGTCCAAAGAACTCATACTGGCTTCTAAACTCGAAAGAGAATCGTGTAATTTCTTTTTCTTTCCAAATATTATGGGAGATACGCTCTCGTTTGAACTCACGGACATATTTAAGTAATTACCGGTGTTCACTGGTGTCACTTCACTGGTAGATTCTATACTACTACCTGTTGATAATCCTAAATCTTTTCTCCTATCTAGTTCTATATCCGATTCAACGGATTCCTGTATAACGTGTTTTGGTATCACGTGGCAAGTTGTGTGTATATTCTCGGTGGCATTCAAACTCTCCATTGAACTTCCAGAAATTTCTAAAGAAGAGCTGCTATCACAAAATGGGCTACCAACCAATTTCTTATTCATAAGCCTAGACACCTCCAAATCAGGACTGTCTAAGCTCGATTCACTTTTATTCTTCTTAAGAACTATGTCTCTGTTAAAGTTACCAGGTACTGTGTTAGTTTCTACGCTAGCTATATCTACTGTACAATCACTTTTGACTTTTCGGCTCTTCGAAGACATATCTTTCATCTCTTGTATGAGATTGCCGAGGTCCACGGTTATGGCTTCGATTTGTTTCATAGTTCTAGGTTCTTTCTTAACTATAATATCGTCTATGTTAATGAAATCTTTATTTTGGTCGCTATGTACTTTGGCGGTGTGTGGTACACTCTCTTTTTTAACAGTCACCTCAATTTTCATGTCGAGTTTGTCAGTATCACTCGCTTCTACACTATTTTTAACTAACTTAGTTTCGCTTTTTACAACACTATCACTAATTTCCTCTTTATGAGTCAATTGTTCAGACTTATCTTTATATTTTGGATCACTTTTCACGGCGTCGCTGTAAGTTATATTTTTAGCATTGTCATCACTATCACTTATTTTGGTTTCACTAATTGTATCACTATCAGATATTATTTTATCTGTTTCTAATTTCAATGTTTTATCAAATCCTGTTTCGCGTCTTGCTTCCACATCTTCACTTTCTTTTACTTCTTCAACTACAGGCTGTACATCTATATTTATTGATTCATCTTTTTTGCAGACTTGACCCTGTTTTAAATATACTGTAGGTAAATTGATAACGTCTATACATGGCCCTCTGTCTTTGAGTTTAAATTTATCAGAATCGTCTTTTGTTTTCAATTCAAACACGGGCACATTCTGTTGTGAAATATCAGTCGGTAGTTTCTCAGTTACAATATCTTTATCCGATTTAACAGACAGATCAGTGAAAGCAGATATTAGACTATCTTTTTTGCTCACTGTAAAGTGTAAAGCTTTATGCACATTAGATTTTGTATCTAATATAGCCATATCTTCAGTTCTAAGTTTTTTATCGTAATCTTTCGTGTCGGATAGGTTTTTTGGCTCAACAACCTTGGGCCCAACAGTTTCAGTGATTTCAGCTATTTTGGTCAATATATCTGCTTCCGTATATGTAGGAGCTTTAATATTTTGTCTTTCAGTCAGTACATTAGTCTGAGATCCAATAGCAATTGATTTGGCGACATTTTTATGATCACAATGTTTGTGAGTACCGTCTACATCGTCTGATAAAGTTAAAACAGAAAACTTCAAATTTGGAATTGCTATTGGCTCAGTAACGTTTTTAGGTATCGCTGTCGGAGCTAACACTGGCTCGAGCTGAGATCTGTCTGCGTCCATTAGATATCCAATATCTGTAACTTTAATAACAGTTTCACTTTTTGCAGCGTCCATTTTACTATCTTCAGTAATAATATCACTTGTCAGGCCGCAAAGTGTGTCTAAACTTGTCCCACTAATAACTGTCCCAGTCAAAGTATCAATACTTGATGTACCACTTACAGTTGTATATATTATTTTACTTGATTCTGGTATATTTACACAAGTTGATTGAATTTCTTTATCAAAAGCGGGAACAGCTATAGGTATAGTATCATCTCTTTCATTTGCAGTTCCAGTTTGTCTTACATGTATTACTTTTGGAACAGCTTCTGATGAACTAGACAACTGGGTCAAACTTGGTACCGCTGTCAAAGACGGAGGCACAGACGCCATAACGCCTGACGTCACAAAGCTGGTCGACATTGGATCAGTAGCGGGTACGAACATTGGCTTCATGTTTGTTCCAATGATTGCAGTATCAGTACTAATGATCATTGTTGCTAAAGACGAAATTTGAGGATTTGTTGAAACATTTGCCAAGGCTTCTTGTGTTGAAACTTCAACAGTCTGAGATCCGCTCGACATAACTCCGGACGATATTGATTCAGTAACATCTTTTGGGGTATCTGCTATCAATGCAGCCATGGTACCAATTATTTTTGCTGAATCTGATATCACTATAGGTGAAAAGTCTGTCACCGCAATGGATCTGTCAGTCACTACTGATGAATTTGTCATCACTATAGGCACTATAGGCGTAGTTGATGTAGATATCATTGGTGTGCTGTCAGTAACTGAAGAACTACCAATCACTACATTTGAAGCGGATATCACTATAGGTAAACCCGTAATAAAACTTGCTGAACTACATATCACTGAACCAGTCAATACTGTCGGTATACTGTCAATCACTGCAGGAGAAGCAGTAATAACTGTTGGCAAACCTGTCGTCACTAATGCTGAATCACTCATCATTGTCGCCGAACTAGATATCACCGTTGGCGATCCCGTAATCACTGAAGCAGTTTTCACTTTTGAAGAATCACTCATTACTGCACCCGAAGTCGTCGTTACTACATCAGAATTGGTTATAACTGCACTTGCGCCCGTCGATACAGTAACTGGATTATCCGTCACCATAGCTGGACTACCCATCACTGTAGATATATCTGATTTTACGGGAGGCGAACCCGATATTACTTCAGGTGAAACGGTTATCACTGTAGGCGAACACGACATCACTGTGGGTGAAACACTCATCACTGTAGGCGAACTCGACATCACTGTGGGTGAACTGGGTACAGGAGATGCGCTGGGTGACGGCGAAGTGCTAGGGCTGCCACTGCCGCTACTCGGGGTGGGCGACACGCTGGGGTTGTACATAGAGTCGTAGTTTCTTGTGACTGAGAATCGGGACGTTGGCCGCTTCTGTGTGGCTGGGTGGACTTGGATCTGTGGCGGTTCTTGCACCTGGCAATAACAAAAATTAAGGTTTATTAACCGTAACATTTATTTATGAATGATTATTACGAGTATGACATGTATTTAGGTATGCATTAATTATGTGTATTGATTATTTATTTATTTATTTATTATATGTTTTACTTTTTTTGCGGTACAGTATTTGTACCATGCCTAAGTTGCCTGGAAGAAATTGCTTTAAGCGATAAGGCGGCCCAATGTACTACCGTTATTTTGTTCTTATATGTGCTACCGATTTAAATATTAATATTTTGTTTTTGGTGTGCAATTAAGACATATTGTATTGTATTTTATTGTTTATGAGAATTTTTTTACGAGTCTGATATACTCCACGAGTCCCTACTTTGGAATAAGTTTTTTTTTTACCAACAAATAATTAACCGAGCTAGCAAAGCGTCTCTTTGCTGCGAGTCTCGCAGTTTTAACCAGACTACGAAAGAAGGAGGCGTATATAATTATCATCATTATAGTTATCATACCTCAAAAGTGACAAGTTTAGGTCAACAGTGAATTTAGATTAATTTTTTTATGTGAATCCGGTCTCTTTTAATTTAATTACATTTTGGTAAAAGTTAATAGAGATGTTACAAACATGTTTGTAGCTCCCGCCGAGACAGTGAACATGATACCATAAATACATTAGGGACTATTAATATTTCATAAAAATAAATTAACTTATCGCAGTGTACAAAATTAATTTCGCATCAAAATATTGTCACATTATTAACGCAAAAAATTGATTTAAGCGTTTTGTCAATTTTGTCATTTATTTGTACAATTATCAGACCAATGTAACCATTGGAGTCAACGTAGGATACAAAAATCTTCTATTGTTGCCATGATTCCACTATAATTCTCAGAATTTATATATATTTTTGTACACAATGAAGGAGGTGACTGATGCATTTTTCAATAATACACAATATTAAACATATTCTTTTAGGCATTTAGCTAGCTTCCACGGTCCATGAAATACAACTTGGTGACAGACTGACGGATAAGTCTTAGTAATAGACGATCCTGTTATAACCTTTTGGGTACGGACCCCAAGAATCGTCACAGCATCATTCAAGGTTCAAGTTGTTTACTGGTAATTGACAACATTTATAATTTTAGACTCCCCTTTTTTAGTACCATAACGGACAGACAAATGAAAATGACGTACTCATATTTGTTTATTTTATTCATAATATAATATGTAATTACCTTTTTAGATTTTTGATAATATAAGAAAAGTTTAGTTAGTTGGTTACTCACGACAACAGCTCGTAAAAAATATGTCTTTAATTATCTGTATTTCTGTTGTTGTTTTTGGTTCACAGACGACAGTTATATATAAAAATCTAGTATTTTCAGTATGAACTCTTCATAACATTATCTCGAAATTGTTTTCGAATTTCAATCACTTAACAAAAATGAAATGTTTTCAATTGTATGAGTAACCTTGTACCTACAAGTACCTACATACCTGCACAACTTTAAATCGCGAAGGCGTCAGACAATAGTTGGGTCTCGTGGGCGTCGAGGGACTGCCGCTGTCGGTCGACGATTCCCTGTCGGGCGTCACTCTCGTCACCTGTCATTGAAGTAATACTACATGTGTATATATATATATATATATATATATATCTGTGGAAGGTTCTCTTCGATAGGTAGATTCACCCTTAAAGAGTATCACCGACACTTCACTGTTATTGTTTTTCTGATAAAATTTCATTCAGGGGCCTCCTTTCACCCCACAAATTGTAACGTAGTGTTTTGTTATTGGTGTCAATCGCTACTCTATGATGTATTTTAGGCCGACAAGTTTTATAATCTTGTCTTGAATTTTTTTTAATGAATTCTACATAAAAAAGGCTTTTAATAGGCATTGTATCAGCGCAAAAACATGACTGCTTAAGAAGCTTGTAACTTTATAGAGATATAAAAGACAGAAAAAAATAAAACGGTAAAGCCTAGTAAATAATGTGTTAGCTATGTGGAAAAAAAACCACTGGAATCGGACAATATTAAAAGGTAGAAATGAGCTATGTTTAATTGTATGGACAAGTTGGCAGTCTATAGCTGTCAAGTATTATCACTACTTCCTGTTCCACGTTCATACTCACATTAAACCTCGAGTTGTGATGGTTGTGAGGTATAGGCGAGCCGGCGGGGGAGGGCGCGGGGGAGGGCGCCGGCGAGCGGAGCCGAGACGTACGCGAGCGAGACGCCTCGGCTATAGTCGGCGACGTCTGCGGACACAAGGCAACTAACGCTTAAAGAGGGACATAGACAACTATTTTTTTTTGTATCCTACATAGCTAAGTATTTGACCACAAGTTCGCACGAACACGGAAGACAGCGACTGTAGCCCTAGATGGAGCATGCCTAGTCTGGAATACACTGGCTCTCAAGGAAGACTGCCGGAACACACCGTTAGGGGTTAGGGATTGGGTTTCCTTTTAACTAAACAGATTTTTAAACCGACTTCAAATGGCTCTCAAGAAAAGCTGCCGGATAAAACCGTTAGGTGCTTAGCGACAGATTTTACAACTTGAGGGTGGTAGCTAGCCAGGCGAGCGATAGGAAGCGCTCTACAATCATGCAATGGTTTCCTCACGATGTTTTCCTTCACCGGTTGCTCAGGCTATTTTTTGCATGTTTCGTTGGTATCTATCCTCGAACCGACCCCACTAACCACTCGCCCATCATCGCTACTATAGCGTGAGTATCTTGCCCTTGACAAGGAAGAAGATATAACACAGTAAAAGGCGTGAAAGGCGCTGCAACATTCGTGAACGCGACGCAGGCAGCGAATCTTTTACTTAAAACATATAATCTACAGGGTTATCGGTTAGCGGTGTACTAAGCCGAAAAGAGGTCACTATTCCATCCTAAGGAACAACTTTCACTACAGGACCAAGTCTGAATTCGAGATATAAAATCAGCTTTTCGTTCATTATGTCGACAACCGATCAACTTTTTTTTTGGTCCTATTGTGAAAGTTGCTTCTTAAGATGCGTATCGTATAGCGACCCCCTTTCGGCTTAGTACACCAACAACCCTATAGATTTGTCACCTAAAAAAATGTTGTCGAAATACTCCTAGAAAAAAAAGGAACGAAAAAACAACAGAAACGTCTAACCTTAGCTACCATTGCGGTGTGGCAAGTGAGGCTGATCTTCCTATGCACTCTACGTTCAGGTTCAGTGCTGGGAGGTTCGTTGCGACGACAAAGGGCGGTTATGTCGCGCGTCAAACGACATATTGTAGCCGCTTCGCTGTCTTCAGCTGTTAGGGTTGTCGACTCCTAGAAAGAATTTTAAAAAAATATATACAACCGACTCGAATTCTGCAGGTATACAAGTTTCTAGGCCGCTTTTAATATTAATATTGTTTCATTTTCGGCCAAGACGGTGTATAAAAAATTATATTATGTATTAATGAAACCTGCATCAGTTGCCTACTTCTTAAAGAAAATGTCTAATTTCTGAGAATTATAGTGGAATTATAGCATCACTGGAACATTTTTATATCCTAGGTTGACTCCAATGGTCACATTGGTCTATCAATTGTACCACCTGTCACAAATGTCAAAATTTACACAATAAAAACGCGAAAATGGCTTTTTTGCGCAAATATTTTGATTCGAAATTAATTTTGTACGATAAGTTACGTTATTTAGAATTCGGTTGACAGATTAATGAGTAATAATAACTAACGTACTTATTTATCATGTATACTTTAATTTAGAAAACTAACGCGTGTTTTATAAGTTTATCAATAAGGGTTTTCTCGTTGTTGTGGTTGGTGGTTGGAAAGGTTCAACTGTAGTTTGGTTCACATTCAGTGATCTTCATCAGGGATGAAATGAGCCGTTCATGTCCACAATGATGGATCGTATCGCACCGACCTAGTTGGACATTTCCAACAATCAAGTACGCGTACAAACCCGTATTGATAAACAAAATAAATAACATTATTTGAAAAGGTCACCCAGGAGCATCATAATATTTTTGCACTTCAATCATCCACATTTAAAATTTTCGACCTCGGTCATACACACTAATCATATGACGCCATAATTATTTAAAATTAATAAACCCTCAAGCCTTACCTCAGGATCGTCCAACTCTATTTGTGTGAGCGTGGTATTGTCCTGCATAGCTGTAATTATCGCTTGCAGACCCATAACACCAAGTCTGTTGTCTTGAAGATGTAAAATTGACTCTGGCTATACACATTAATCGTATGACGCCATATTTAAAAGTAATAAACCCTTGAGCCTTACCTCCGGATCGTCCAAGTCTATCTGCGTGAGCGTGGTATTGTCCTGCATAGCTGTAAGTATCGCTTGCAGACCCACAACACCAAGTCTGTTGTCTCGCAAGTCTAGCCTCTGTAAACGAAATATACATAAATATCAAAATCGAAAAACGTCACCCTCTTTTTGGGTAGTCGAGTAAAACATACAATTTAAATTAAAAAACAACGGTAGTAAATCATCATCAGCCCACATTTGTCTATTTGGATTTTTAGCCTCTTTGAAAGAATAACGCCACAGTTCGGTCTCCAGTTGATTCTATCCAGTTAACGCGCCGCTTTCCGTGAGGCAATCTCCAACCTTGCCGGCTTAAGTTCTACATTCCGTTTGCCTAACTTTGTGAATAACTTCATGTAAAGTTATGAATGAAGTTGTTTAAACACCAACTATTAAGTCGTTAGAAGCGACTTCGAAAAAACTTTAGACCACTGTATCTGTTGACTGGCCGAGTGGCGCAGTTGATAGCATATCTGCCTTCTGCACCGCTGGTACCGGGTTCGATCCCCGGACAGGTCACACATTTGTGTGCATGAACATGTCTGTCTGACCTGTGTCTGGGTGTTTATTATATATATATATGTTTTGCTCGGTTCTTCAAACGTCAACGTGGAAACGTCAAGTAGACAACAACTGTCACTGTCATTGTCACTTGGGTGAGGTCAAGGCAGAATGGATGGCGCTAGTGTTGTTTTTGTGATACAGTGGCATTCTGGTTTCGACTTTCGAGCGGAGCACTAGTGCCACGTGTATCTGCGTTGAACTCGCCGCGTTTCCGTTACAAACGAACGTTATCCTTAAACATCTTGTGAATCCTACAAATATTTGCTGAAATCGTGATTTAAATTTGATATTAAACGTGTGAAGTACACGTTGTGTTGTTTTTGACTTCGGAACATGTCGGAGACACCAGATAGTGTGCCGCGTCATCAAGTTACAATAGCACAGGCTTTGCCTAGTTTGAGACCTGAAGACATTTGTGTGGATGTCGCAATACCAAAATTTGAACGAGTGGAAACGCGGATCCTAACCAGATAAAGACAAATCCAATGACACATTGCAAATCCATTAGAGATAAGACTATGTACATACAAACGAAAAACATCACCCTCCTTTTGGGAAGTCGAGTAATACATACAATTTAAATTAAAAAACAATGGTAGTAAATCATCATCAGCCCACATTTGTCTATTTGGATTTTTGGCCTCTTTGAAAGAACGCCACAGTTCCGTCTCCAGTTGATTCTATCCAGTTAACGCGCCGCTTTCCGTGAGGCAATCTCCAACCTTGCCGGCTTAAGTTCTACATTCCGTTTGCCTAACTTTGTAAATAGCTTCTGGAAGGAGTTTTAGCATGAGCTATTATAGGGAGAACTCTAACATCTATCTTCGAGATCGCTTTAAGCGATAAGGCCGCCATTAGAAATCCAGCATGTTTTGTGTATTGTTTGTTTTTGAATAGTGTTATAAGCTAGTATTTTAATAAAGAGTAGTCTTATCTTATCTTACCTAGTATATAACCACCTGTAACTTACTCCAGTTCCCATCAAACAATTGTGACCAATGGCCATTTTATGATGTTTTTTTTTGAATTAAGGGCAGGGTCGTCGATACGCGACTAGTGATCCGTCAGTAAGAAGTGCATAATAATATGTATTTTTTACCCTACATAGCTATGCATTTGACCACAAGTTCGCACGACCACTTCTTATATACTGTGGGTACATAAGATGTTTAAAAAGATTGCCGGGTACTATATCAGTCTTCAAATGGAAATTGTGGGACAGAACATTTATGGGAAGATGTTTGCGAGGAGTTTTGTATAATTACAATACAATAATTGATTGTTGCCACCACAAAGATCTAAAGGCGGTTTTGTCGCTAAAAAGCAATTTCTGTCAGAAAACCTATTTAGAAACGGAAAATTTAATTAAAATGAACATCATTGGGGGAACTTCGAGATGATCTATGGGAATATTTCTAGGGAGGGATATTAAAAACTCTAGTACGGAAACCCACCTGCGACATTGTATAGAAGGTTATGGAAGAGAATAATTATAGGAAGATCTTTAGGATGAACTGTGTGAGGACCATTGGGGATATCATTGGGAAGAACTTCGGGAGGATCTTTGGGAGGAGTTTTAGAATCAACTCTTGTATTGTAACCCACCTGCAGCTTAGTGTCAGCCTTCAAGAGGTCTGCGAGCGGGCGCGCCGCCCCCGGGCCCAGTCTGGCGCACTGGAGCCCTAGCGACACTAGCGCTCCGCCGCATTGTAGCGCGCGCACCGTGTCCGCACCCAGAGCGTTCCTACCGATGTTCAACACGCAGAGGGATTGGGACGAACTCTGTGGGGTGGTACAAAATTGGATAATACTACAAAATATATAAAAAATTAATTTAATTTTAAATTATTATTATGGGAAACTTACAGCTATGTTAACAGTTAAATTAATTTTGTATGTTCAGATAGTCAATTACAAATGTCCACTGACAGACAAATATTATAAATAACTAATAATATCTATAGACTCTGAACAACACTTGAGTTTCAAAGAAAGTGTTACAGTTATATCACTTTACATTTATAGTAGTTTATTAGAGGTACACGAGGATACGGAAATGCCGGAAAAAAGAATTTCACGTAATAATAAAAAAGGGCGAATCCTGTCTGTCAACAGATTATCTAAGTGACTTTTTTATATAACAGATTATTTAAGTGAGTTAACAGGGACTTTACAACAAAATATTAATGTACAATAAATTACCAAATAGTGTGATGGAACTCAATTTTAAAATATTTAGACAAAAATTAAAATATTTTTTTGAAAGAAATCCTTATTATAAACTCAGTGAATATATGTGAATGCAGCTCGTGGAATCATCGTTCTTGTGTAACGAACAACCATTACAAAATGTTAGTAATAGGTAAAGAAATAAATGAGAATGTAAATGTATAATATAATAACTATTTGTTCTTAGAACTATTAAAGTATTTATAAGTTAAGTTTCTTTTTAAAGTAATTAATAATTAAAATGTAACAAGACGTTGGCTGTAACGAATGTTATTTAAAGGCCAATAAATATTTCTTATTCTTATTAGTAAGATAGTCTTAAATTTCATAACAGTAGTATTGTATAAATCAATGTAGTAATATCGTTGAAACTACGTCCCGCCCTCAGTAAATATGAGTTCTGCATGTATTTAGTTTTTGCTTGCGGCACGTGAAGTGCACAACATCTCCTGACCGGGTCCAGCGACACTCTTATACCTATCCGCTTATAGTCCGAAGATCATAACAGAAAGTTACAGCCTTAAGTGCAATTATTTAAAAGTATCGTTTGAATAAAATTAACGAGAAAGCACATACCTACAGCACTTACCTAGTAATCAATCACCCAAAACCCAACATAAAAAGACACCCGTCAATCCTTTAATGATAAAGAAAGGGCAGTTAACTATAAATTGGTTGCACGGGCATACTTATAAAACTTAGCTGGACATTACACAGTACTTTCTTAAGATGCAAGAGACAGGCCGTCTAATGCAGTTAACACGCATAATAACATCCAAAATAACAAAACATCACTATCTATCTAGTAAGATGCGACGCATAGTTCATTTTAAGCTAGACAGCCATAAAGTAACATATCAAGACACAAACAAATTCTTTAGTAAGATATGACGCATAGTTCCTATTATACTAGACCACAAAAACCAACATAATAAAACACTCACCAGTGCTTTAGTGAGATGCGGTGCGCAGTTCCTCGTAAGCTGGTTGTTCCAAAGCACGAGGAAGGCGAGACCTAGCCGCAGCTCTCGCCCGCCCGCTGTCAACCAACACTGCGCCCTCAGTACAACACAATAAAGATCATATTTCTATAATAGTAAACTAGAGTCCAACTGATAGCAATAACTGATGCAGAAATATCATACTAGTAAGTTGTCTTCGTATAGCAATGCTAGGCCATTTATTTTTTTTCGCTGGCCTTAATGCGGATTTGAACCTCTGACATCAAGGTAGCCCACTCCGCGTATACGAAGATGACTATTATGCGAACAGTAGACCTTAATACACGTACGCGAGTACTAAATTTTCAGAGAAACATACTAACTGACAAATTAAACAAATAAAATCCAGTCGCGAAACAGACAAGCTTCGCTCGCTAAGTCAATGAGAGTGGCGTAGAAATTTGACAAAAAATAAAAATACATATTTGCCAAAAATTTTGTCTAAAATACATTTTTACTTGTAATTTGTTTTATTATACCAGTTACGGTGTGTAAATATTTCTAAATAACTATTATGAGATATACAAATTGACAGACGAATTTTCCAGAAGATTTTTCGCTATGTCAATAATAACACTTTCCAGACTTCCATAAAGGAGGTGGTATTCAAATCGTCTTCATTTTTAATGTTTTTAAATTTAATATTAACTGTTGTCTCGGAGACAGCTGGACTGGTTTAAATCTTTTTTTAGGGTATTATCTTTTTAACTTATCACTTTTTTTTTAACAACATCTTGTAGTGTATACAATGCATGTGTTGTGCGCTTATTCTTACTTACGAGTGCAGTGGTGGGGCGAGAGGGGGGAGTTACCCGCGGAGGGGGGGGTCTGGGCCGCTTGCTCCACCAGAGCGTCGGCTATGTGACCCGTGCCGGCGTCCTGAAAGAAAACATAAACATTTGCATCAAGTGCTTCTGCTTACTGTTGACCTTCATATTCAATGATTGGTAAATGAAAAAAATTATATGTCAAAAATAATCAAATATATTTGGAAGAATGATGTTAGGAGAAGGAATAACTAGAATCCACCGAGATATGCGTTTATTTACAAAGTACAAATAAAGAAAAAATAATAATAAAATATTCTTCATAAAAAATCCGACAACCAAAAATTTTCTTCCTCTGACAGATAGTGTCCAACGTAACCATTAAAAAAATAATTTAAAAATAAAACAAAAAAGTTTTATAAACAAAAAAGGCTACACCACCTCATATACACCTCATATACGTTATATATATATACACCTCATATACGTTATATATATACACACCTCATATACGTTATATATATATACACCTCATATACATTGTTAACAAATTGTAAATAGCTAATGTTCACGACCAATACGACTATAATTATACTAAAACACTTGAAAACAATTAGTACAACTCTAAAACAAGTGGCTAAAACAGACTGCTTCGACAAAATGTTAACTGATGGTATTTTTTTCTGGAATTCAGAATTGGCCCCATAGTGAAAGTTGTTCGTTAGGATGAGTATAGTGACCTCCTTTCGGCTTAGTACACCTCTAGCCGATAATCCTGTGTGTGGTACCTGTATATCGTTGTTGGACAAGTCGAGCAGCTGTATGTGCAGGTTGAGCCGCAGCAGGGACGCCAGTTGCTGCGCGTCCGACACCGACAGCTGGTTGTCCGGTAGACGGAGCTCGCGGATCGACGTGTTCGACTTCAGTGCTATTACTGGAAATCAAACAAGTATAATTTATTTATAATTTTTATTCCAGGTGGTGGCTGCTGCTAGGATTTTAAATTTATCATCGTATACAACTAATAATAATAATTCGTAAGCTTTAAATTATTCCAAACAAAGTAAGACGAGTACATACTCGTATATTAAGACATACATTAAATGTAAGAATTTGGTGAATTGATAATAAAGGAAATTATTAGCGAGTGAGAAAATTAATTATTATTTTTGTATAGTAAAAGCCTTCTACAAAGAAAACCACTTTTCTTTGTCCTTTGCTACGCATAGCCAATGTTTTATCTTTGACCCATTTGGCAAGCGGTCATGCCAGTATTCTACTAAATGCCAGTATTCCAGTAGTCTCAACTGATTCACAATATTTTTTTATTAAAATCTGTTCATTCGTTTGGGAGCTACCATGCTACAGTCAAACACACACCACACAGTCAGTATCACTGACTTCCGTGGTCGTGTCAACTTGTGGTCAAATACCTATCTGTGTATAAAAAAAACACACACACACAAACACAGACACGTGAAACTTATAACACCCCGTTGTTAGCCGCGAGCCGACGCCATGGTTAGTACCCTGCAGAATATTCGCAGTGCTGGTAATTCGCGTGTTATAGCTCGACACATTACTACACTCATATTATAAGGTAAAGGGCCCCGGCTCGGACAGTGTACACAACACCATAAATACGTTAAGAACTATAAATCTTTAATCTATCAACTAAATTCAAAATAACGTAACTTATCGCAGTGTACTAAATTAATTTGGAATGAAAAATATTTCCATGTTATTTAAGCAAAAAGGTGGTTGTGTCGATTTTGACATTTGTGAAGGGCAGTATCATTTATAGACCAATGCGACCATTGGAGTCAACCTAGGATATATAAATCTTCCAGGGATACCATAATTCCACTACAATTCACAGAATTTAGATATTTTTGTACACAATGAAGGAGGCGACTGACAATTTTTTCATTAATACACAGTATTAACCACATCTTTAAGCATTTTTTGGTAGACGTACACCGTGCTGGCCCAAAATGAAACAAGTCCTTTGCCAATATTGCTTGTGTCTTCAACTGACGACTTATAATATAAGTATAATAGTAAAAATGGCGGGTTGAAAATTTGAAATGTAGTCAATATTGACTAACCGAGACACAGCAGCGGCTCTCCTCTCAACTCTGCTCGCTGTAAACACAACGATCGCAAGCGACAGTTGTGCGGTCGCAGCGCGCGCACTAGCACGGGCGCGTGCGACGCGCACAGTGCGCTCTCGCATAACGACACTTCTGATAGTTCTGCACTCTGAAAACGTAGAAAAGCGCACAATTACAAACATTTGCAAAACAATTGTCGGGTTTCCATGCGTATCTGATTTTTGGAAACCTGATGATTGGGTGCCAGACGACAAACTTCATCCCTGATGAAGTTCACCGAATGTGAACGAAACTATAGTTGGACCCAAAACAATCAATATGAATCAAACACGCGTTAGTTTTCTAAATAAAACCGGTAAACAACATGAACCAATGACCTTGAGTACGCATTAACGGTTTTTTAGGTATCTACGACCTATAGTTAGTGGTAGCCTAGTCGGTAAGCCCGTTGCCTTACAAGCGAAAGGGCACGGGTTCAATTCCAGGTTCAGGCATGCACCTCTAAGTTTTTCACACGTGTGCTTATTAGAACTAATTACCTCATGCTAAAACGGTAAAGGAAAACATCGTGAGGAAACTATCTTGTCGGAGATGATATAACTTTCAAAGATAAGTGAAGTCCTCAACCTGCAATATGGCCAGCGTGGTGGATTATGGCCTACACCCCCATCATAGGGCAGTAGCGTATTCACCAGTGGCACGCTATGAGTTAATACGACATGTCGTAGCGAACGCGGCCGAGGCATAATTTTGGGCATAACACGACCGGGGCAATTCGTTCATTAGAAATGTACTTCACATGCGCGAAACCCTCACTTACGCGTCAAGAGGTTTGCCGGGTAATATGTGCCATTTGTATGAGAACCTTTCATTTGTTTACTAGCGGAAGGAGGAGGTTTCGACTGATAAGGTTTTTTTGTCTGATATATCTCAGTGACAGCAGAAATAATTTCAAAAAAAAATATTGTTTTAGAGGGTAAACTTCCCATGTAGTCCTATACTCCCGTATCAAATATATACAATACGTCCAGTTGGTTTAGTTTTTAAGTCAGAATAACTGAATAATTGTATCGGCGCGTACCGAATTGAATTCGGTAGACACTTTTTTTTTTTTCAAGAATTATGTTTGGATTTACGACCGAAGTCATTTGCCTCTCACTGTAAACTATCATATAGTACAATGATGTTACCTTCTTGATCATCCTGCAAGCCGCCTGCCAGCCCCGGATGCCGAACTGTCTCGGCCCGCTGATGCTGACGGCACTGGCACTCTCGTAATACTCTATCATGTCGAATAACGCCTCCTGGGAAAAACGTATATGCTATATGAGCAGGGATTATAGTTGACCGAGCAAGTCTTCGCTACGTTTACTTTCGCTTACCCCGTGAGGATAATTTTAAATTTCTATATTTTTTTAAAATATAAACTTATTTTTTTTGAACTGCACTTTGTGCATCCACCGGCGCCGCGCCCGCGAGCGAGCACGCAGCAAGCGCGAGCCGAGCGGCTCGGTTGTGTAACACTCACCGCTCCCTCGTCGTCGAGCTCGCAGTGCTGCACCTCCACGCGGCGGAACTGCACCTTGCGCAGGAGCGAATCAAGCGCGTCCACCGGCGCCGCGCCCGCGAGCGAGCACGCAGCGAGCGCGAGCCGAGCGGCTCGGTTGTGTAACACTCACCGCTCCCTCGTCGTCGAGCTCGCAGTGCTGCACCTCCACGCGGCGGAACTGCACCTTGCGCAGGAGCGAATCAAGCGCGTCCACCGGCGCCGCGCCCGCGAGCGAGCACGCAGCGAGCGCGAGCCGAGCGGCTCGGTTGTGTAACACTCACCGCTCCCTCGTCGTCGAGCTCGCAGTGCTGCACCTCCACGCGGCGGAACTGCACCTTGCGCAGGAGCGAATCAAGCGCGTCCACCGGCGCCGCGCCCGCGAGCGAGCACGCAGCGAGCGCGAGCCGAGCGGCTCGGTTGTGTAACACTCACCGCTCCCTCGTCGTCGAGCTCGCAGTGCTGCACCTCCACGCGGCGGAACTGCACCTTGCGCAGGAGCGCCTCCAGCGCGTCCACCGGCGCCGCGCCCGCGAGCGAGCACGCAGCGAGCGCGAGCCGAGCGGCTCGGTTTCCCCCGCCGATCGAGTTCTCCGGCAGCTCCTGGGGACCAACAACCTGAGGTACAGTATCCGGCAAACAAATTAAACCAATAACCTTGGCTTGACGATTTTTAGATGTCTTGTTCGCCCCTTTTCCCCTTTTTTGAGAAGTCTGTAAAAACACATTTGTATACAAGCAGAGCAACTTTGAATTCCAAATTACAGCAACTGGCACCTCACACCTAGTTGTTTCCATATAACTTCATGATACTGCACAGACTTAGCAACTCTAGCTGCATGTGTCGATGATCGTCAACAGTTTTCAGTTACTGGTATCGATGATGGAATCAGTTTCAAGCATGCTGCAGGAATGCTGTTACATTTGTACTCATTGTGTCAAATTGCTAGTTTCCCAAATCGGCAATAGCTACACGACGACCAGTTGCAATAAAAAGTGCCTGAGCTACCGGTGAAGGAAAATAAAAATACTGTCTTGAATGAATATAAAAATATTGTGAAACTGCCTGCTCTAACGCATAGATATGAATATAATTCTGTCTTTTATCCGCGCAGTTTCGCCGATTCTCTCTTACGCCATCCACAGCTGTTCCGCTGTTATGGGCCTATCGTAATGAGTGGCATACCCGTATCTGCTGCAGCACAGTGTCAATGGGCGTCGTGTTGTGACGTCGACAGCACTCGAGATACTCGGCCGCGAGCTGCGCGCGATTCGTTGTGGGCACTGCAAAAATGAGAAAAGTGAATGTTTTCGATTAACGATACTTATTTCTATACTTATTTCATTAAACATGCAACAGAGTTACAATAACTTTATTAGATAAACTCTCCGCTCAACAACCGCCTAGCCGAAGGAACGCTCGAGCAGAATAAGTCCAGGTCTATACGCTTATTAGATATTAGCTTCATCGAAAGAGTTGCTAGCTCGATACAAGTAAATATTTTGCCTATAGTTGGTATTAGCGTATAATGGTCTTCCTCTCTCATTCTACTGTATCAACCGTCATTTTTTCATTCACACATATACTTAACTCTTCATACAACTGTTTCACGTGTTCTTAGGTCGCCCATACATCCCCCTCCCGGCACTACCACTTACCATTATTTTGATCGACCTCTTCGTCACATGACCTCTTCGTTATACGACTATCTATAAACATCTTAAATCAACAAGTAATAATTGAGAAAATTGGAAAACCGATTTCAACCTAAGTAGTGGTTGGACATAACTTTCGACTAAATTTATTAGGTTTTTATTTTATATTCTATATTTTTGAACGATCTGAATTATTTCTACGTGCATTGGGATGTCATAAAAGTGTAAAATTATCTCAACAGATGGCAGTGCTAGCAAAAATTAAAAAAAAAATTGATGTGATCAGTCAATGTTTACATTTTGCGCTCGAAAATAATCATTTAGTTCAGATTACAAGTGAAGAGAAGTAAAATACAATATTTTCTGAGAAAGTATTTGTAGTTGTGTGTACATTATGTGCTTTCCTCCCACTTTCACCTTCTATTCATCCCAGAGCAAGCTAACCGCTTGTTTGTTTGTACCTGATGGTACTAAGTACTAAGGATTCTTTGTAAATAATAAAAAGTGTTTTATGCTGTTTTAGAAACGTGTCATTTGACTAACGGTTTGTACTATAAAGTAATCTGTATATCAAAGTAAACTGTTGCATCATTACACATCTGTAGGTTATGTTATCAGTAGCCCAACGGTTGTGATAGTCTTTGTTCCGAGACTAATGTCTGGACACCTGTCCAAGAACTAATAGTATTGAAAGTACACACAATCGTTCATTTTATAAATTAATTTCATATTATACATAGATTAAAAAATACTTAGTTTTTACTGAATTCAATTTAACGTTTATTTTACAGTCACTAGACACTGTCCAACGACTAGTATTTTCTTTGAAGACTAGTTCTTGGACTCTTATTACAACATAACTTCTCACACAAATTTGTTTGTTTGTTTGCTATAAATTTATTGTTTTTGTCTACAATGGTATCGATGATGTCTAAATCGGTTATTTCGTATAGTGCTGACAGTCTAGATAAAGCTTTAAATGAAGCAAAATGTGGTGGAAAGTTAAGAGAAATTGCAAGAAAATACGGAGTATCATAGGATTTGTCTTCATCTGCAAATGTCACCATTAGCAGAACTAGTTGCATCCCACGGTTTCACTCGTTAAGATACTGCGTATGTTTATGCAATAGAATTTTTTTGAAATCGCTTTTAACCTCTTATTTAAAGTATTTGATTCTTATAAACAGGTTATAATTTCGTTCTTAGTTAAGTATTGAGGAAAGATACAAGTAGAATCAAGTATAACATTATGACATCACAGTCATACTGAATGCGTATGTAGGACATCACATAGCTGTCACTTTATTTATCCTAGTGCAGTTTTATGTGACACTTGTACAAAATATGATGCTAATCAAATCGGGTCTATATTTAGTAGCATAACAATTTTGGAACTAATTTAAGTAGGCGTAACGTTTTAGTACTAATGATAATTTACCATAACAACTAAACACATAACTGTTTTCGCATATTTTTAGTAGCATAACTGTCAGAAGCAATATGTTGCAGTAAAGATAGCATTGTTTAGAGCTTACTGCCAGTCATTTTACACGTGCAGTCTGTGGGTCAACTATATGCTGAAGACAGTCAACGCCATACGCGTTCAATATAATAATGCATTCAAGATGTTGTTGGGGCTGCATCGGTGCTGCAGCGCATCGGGCATGTTCGCCGACGCTCACGTTGATGATTTCCAAGCGATTATGCGCAAACGAACCGCATCGATGCTCTGCCGTGTCCGGAGCAGTGCCAACAGCATTCTGCAAGTGGTAGCTGGCAGATATGACTGCCCTGTCATTGCGTACGCGGTGCACCTTCACATTTATTATGACTATTATATGATATTTCGAATATTTTTCTTGACATTGCTTGTTATGAATTGATTATTAATGTATTGAAAAATGCTTATTTTCATTAGTTATTAGTAGTTGTTTTGACATTGTGTTATTTATTATTTGTTCAAATCCTTTTCTAATTGTATTAAATATCATTGCGTACGCGGTGCACCTTCACATTTATTATGACTATTATATGATATTTCGAATATTTTTCTTGACATTGCTTGTTATGAATTGATTATTAATGTATTGAAAAATGCTCATTTTCATTAGTTATTAGTAGTTGTTTTGACATTGTGTTATTTATTATTTGTTCAAATTCTTTTCTAATTGTATTATAATTTTCATATATATCGTTTTTTGGACTAACATGTTTAGCCTTTTTATGTTTATGTTGTAATTATATATAATGTTTTGTATTTAATTATCACTGTTGTCCGAAATAAACGATTTGAATTGAATTGAATAACCATATGTAACATAAAGATAACTTAATAATAAGCATAATGTTTAAAGATATCTAACTAATATTATAAATGCGAAAGTAACTGTGTCTGTCCGTCTGTTTCACTTTCACGCCAAAACCACTAAACCGATCTGGATGTAATTTGGTGCACAGGTAGATTGGACCCCGGGGAAAGAACATAAGATACTTTTTAACCGACTTCAAAAAAGTAGTTCTCCCATTATCTCGACAAACCAATGGGGAACTACGCGGTTGAAACCGCGGGGCACAGCCAGTATAAAATAAATATGTCTGCACACTTGAACTTATAGTGACAACTCATAATGCGTAGGTACGAGTATTTAAACTATTCAATGTATTAGGTAGGTACAATATCGTTTATTTTATGATAAAATATTATTTAAAAAAGATAAAAAATGCCTAAAGACTAATGCGTCTCATCAATACTTAGTCGAATTGAATGTAGTACAATAGATTATTATGCTTAAAACACAGTTATGCCAAAAAACGATTACGCTAAAATTACCTTATGACACTATGTATTATGCTACATTCATTATGACAAAATAAATTACTAAAAAAACAGTTATACGTTTTATATGTAACCCAAGCAAATCACATTCATAGATGTGAAGTAGTTTTTGTGACCAATTTACCAAAAAGGGAGGAGGTACTCAGTTAGCCTTTTTTTGTTATGTTTTTTGTCTCTGAGACGGCCGGATCGGTTTGAAAGAGTATGCTGCTAAAGTAGTACCATTTAAATATTATCAAAATGATTTGATTTTTAGATCGAATTAACTGAGAACGTTCTATCGGCGGCTGCGGTATTGGAAGTTGATAAACACTTTCTTCTAAAAATAACTTTTTCATCCCACCATCTCGGAAAGAGTATTTTTGCTATTCGATATCTAATTCAAATTTACTTATCCGCTAGAGGATAAAGTAAATTTGAATTTAGAATACCGTGTGCACTAAGTTTGTGAATTAAACTTTTGAAAACCCTCATTCAACCTATTTACTTCTACCTCTATGGTGCCGACTTCATCATACAACCTTTTTTATTTTGTTAAGCACTCAGACTCGGAACCTTTTTGCTGTACTTTTTTTTAATTTGTTTTGCGCGCGCCATTTACTTTTCACGTCATATTGTTAAAAATAAGTAAAAAAAAAACTAAAATGAGTGATTCAATTTTTTTATTTTACGTATGTAGTCATTTCCTCGCTGAGGTGGGATGAAAATTTACGTGTTGCACTCGAGTGCAAAGACTTTTCACCTTCTGCTCTTTTAATTCCCTCGCTAACGTTCAGGATTCCAATTTTTGAAACCTTCGCTTGCTCGGTTATCAAAAGTGGGCACGCGGTTAAAAAGCAATTTTGCACTCTTGTATAACAAATAACTAGTGTATTAGATGAAGTATTGGACTAATTCTGAGTTACGCGTATTTTTTTTAAATAGCTCAAATTTCAAGCTTTGTTAACCAAGTATAATATTATGACGTCACATATTTAACTCTCCTTCAGACGCGTATGTAGGACAAGCGATGACGTCACAGTGCGGTCATATATTCATGCCAGTGCAGTTTTATGGGGCATTAGTATAGAATATGGGTCGCTCAGCAAATCACATCTAGATGCAAAGGATTTTAATGTGCTCAGTTTTTATTAACCGTGGAATCGCATTTAGTTTACATAGTGCAACGAATATTTTATTTAGAAAACTAATACTCGTGTTTGATTCATATTGATTAACAATACGGGTTTTCACGCGTACCAGATTGTAGGAAAGGTCCAACTATATATAAGTTCACGTTCGGTGAACTTCATCAGGGTTGAAATGAGTCGTTCCTATCCATAACGATGGCACATCTTGCACTCTGCCCGTATTGTTAATCAAAGTGAGTTTAGTTCTAAGTACGTATTTTTACATAATAATTAAAATACAGATATGGTATATGTATAGATATGATATTCTTATGTTCCAGGCTGAAAGTTGGTGCTAAATAAGCGTTTATTGCTAGTATTATTTTAAACAAGTTCAAAACAGCTACGAAAAAAAAAACACCCATGGCGGCCATCTTGGATTTCAATTTTAACATTGTATTTTACTAGTCAAGCCCTTTCATTTGATTTCCATATTGAGAGAGTTGAGAAAAAATATGTAATCCGCCATTTTGCCATTTTAATTGTGACAGCGGCCATCTTGGACCGATTTTTATCAAACATAGCTAAGAAAACTTCAGAATAAACTTCATTCTTTCTCGATTTACGAGATGCCCTCACTCACAAACACGTCAAACTGAAACACCCCGTCGGTTTTCGCGTCGGTGGTTAAGAAGAAAGATCAACGAATTGAGTCTCCTCGTTTTTAAGAAAAATCGGTTAAAATTACAAAAGACAAGAAACACCGGTTTGGTTCAATAATAAAAGTGGAGCCATGTTCTGGTTAAGACAGCTATAGATCGCCAACTTGTCCATGCAATAAGATACTCGTATAGCTCTTTTCTACCTTTTAATGTGGTCCGATTCCAATGGTATTTTTTTTCACATAGCTAACACATTAATAACTAGGCTTTGTCGTTTATTTTTTTTTTCCGTCTTTTATATCACTTTACAGTTACAAGCTTCCTAAGCAGTCATATTTATGCGCTGATACGATGCCTATTAAAAGCTTTTTTATGCAGAATTCAATAACTTTTTTCAAAATAATAAAATGTGTAGTCCTAAAATACATCATAGTGAAGCGATTGACACCAATAACAAAACATTACGTTACAATTTAGAGGGTGAAATAGATAGGTGCCCCGGATCGAAAACTCTATCATAAACACGAAAACAGTGAAGGGTCGGTGATCCTCTTACCAGAATATTATTATGGCTCCACTTTTATTCGCCGGTCGCGGAAGTATCTCAGGAATAGCCGGCGACCTGCAGTCGCGCAGTAAAGTGAATACACTTGACCCATTTCGCATTAGCTTAGGTAAAAACAATGAGTCATGCATTTTACGTGGAGCTAAGGTATAGCACTCATATTGTTTAAGCGGGTTTTCGCGCGTACCTGATTGATGGAAAGGTCCAACTATAGTTTCGTTCACTTTTTCATGAAACATCATACAATTTGTCGACGACCGATCAACTTTTTGTACGGAACAGCAGATTTTTTCTCGAATTCAGAGTTGGTCCCATAGCGAATGTTGTTCCTTAGGATTAATATAGTGACCTTCTTTCGGCTTAGTACATCCCTAGCCGATAACCCTGTATCTAACAAATAGCTCGGTATGATCGCCGGTCGCGCAGTAACTTGACCCATTTCGCATTAGCTTAGGTAAAAACAATGAGTCATGCATTTTACGTATGTAGCTGACCCGTGGCTATTTTTATAGGCTTTAAATCAAATATTTTTATTATTTCTCCTAGGCACCTTTGCGCCAGGTTCGAATCGGGTGGGATATTTGACTAAATTTGTGTTCCAAATGTGTGACTGTGTGACTAATTATTAATGTTTTTACAAGTTTCTCCTGGTATAAATCGGTATTGATACATTTACAACATTATTTACTTAAATGGTATATATTTCTGTAGCTTATCTCTTATTAGTTCGTTTTGTTTCATGAATACGTAGTTACTTATTTTATTAGTACCTATAAGTTTGGTTGCACCGATCGTTTCTTTTGTATATTAAAAGTTTTATACATCCAAAGGTTGCCCGGAAGAAATTGTTTTACGCGACAAGGCCGTCCAATGTCGACCATTGTATAGATTTGTTTTGCTGTATCTTTTTATATTTTGTTTGGTCTGCAATAGAGCTATATATTTATTCATTCAGTTTTGACCGAGCGAGCGACTTGAGCGAAGCGTCTCTGCTTCGAGTCTAGCAAGGTCTTGTCTGTCAGTTTGTACGTTCGTATGCCTACTGAAATTACGTACTCGCGTACAGGGTCTCAACTTTGATGTCGTTCGTATGAATACAAAATTCACGGTTATATCTCACAAAATAGGATGGGAGCTTGCTGCGGCGAAATTTTTACTGGCCGATTTCAATAATACTCTTAGCAGACGCTTTGCATACTGAGTCAATAAATCTATTTTTTTATCCTACACAGCAACGCATTTGACCACAAGTTAGCACGAATATGAAAGTCAGCGATACTGTAGCCCTAGATGGATAATGCCTAGTCTGGAATACACTGGCTCTGAAGGAAGGCTGCCGGTGGTAGCTAGCCAGACGAGCGATAGGAAACGCCCTATAACCACGCTAATAAATAGCAAAGTTTGCTATACAAATCAATAGAAACTAAACCCTAATCTAGACCTTGCCGCGCTCCCTAACAAAACAAAATTATTCATATCGCTCACAAAACATGAATACAGAAAACAATTCAATTTATTCATATCATTATAAAATAAACGAACCGTTGTTTTGTATAACGTTAGGTATACATACATATGTAGTATACGGTACATGTTGCTTATCTCATCAATTGTGGAGGTGTAAACAAAATAAGGCTAGTCGCAAACGAACTCAAATAATGCGCTGTTATAAATTTCAAATACATACCCCCTATTCGGGCTGGCTAGACTTACTGAGCCCTTATTCACTATGAAGATTTAAACACGAAACGAGGGCGCGTTGTTTTAAGCGCATAAAATTGTCATGGAACGGTTTTCCGTAAGTCCATGTTATATCGTGTCGTGGCACAAAATGCGCTCGATTGCATCATCAGAATAACGTATTGCGTCAACGTCTAACGTTATAGACACGACATGCGTTTCCGACAAGGAATCTCGTTGTTCGTTAGAGAGTTAGAGCCCATAACTAACTTAATTAATTTGACAGTGCTATCTATCTTCTAATTTTGTTTCTATAACTGAGAAAAAGACGGAAATTGGTAGTTAAGTTATCACAAGAGGCAGAATAGGGGTCAATGTTCGACACGCGTCGAGCTAAAAGCGGCTTAATGTGGGAAACTTTGCGCACGTGCATTATTAATTGACGAAAAAAATCAGACATTGGTCTACTATAATACAATGTTTTTGTTTTTTCAATTGATCAATAAATAGTAATTTACTTTTCCTAAAGTATTGATTACTACAGTAAACTGCGAAAGGAGGGTTTTTTTCGTCGCAAAAACTTAAAACAATTTCACATAGCGTTATTGTCGTCAAATTTCGCGCCACCGCGTTATTGAGCGCTACGTATATGACGGCCCTTGCCACTATCGAACACGGAACGGGTGTGACAACCTTGGCCCTGTCTGTCAAGGTCACTACATGACTACTAGGGGTGGCATGACGTAGCTACCTACTTACATAGTACTAATATAATCCTAACTAATATTATAAATGCGAAAGTAACTCTGTCTGTTTATCTGTCTGTCTCCCTTTCACGCCAAAATCACTGAACCGATCTGGATGAAATTTGGTGCACAGGTAGATTGGACCCCGGGAAAGGACATAGGTTACTTTTTAACCGACTTCAAAAAAAGTAGTTCCCCATTGGATTATCTCGATAATAAAATGGGAAACTACGCGGGTGGAACCGCAGAGCACAGCTAGTAATATAATATCCACACAAAGGTCTTCAGGTCCAAAACTAGACAAAGCCTGTGCTATGGTAACCTGATCACTGATACACATACTTATATATATCATAGTACTTACTAACTGTATGTATAGCAGTTTGTAAGGCACTGACTGGAATGATAAGATTTTAAAGAGTTCTCAGGTCAAGTCTTACTGAATTTCCTCTAGATTTTGACGCCAGAATAACATTAAAACAAATTAAACTGAAAATAAAATCGATAAGATGTTGTTAGTTTTATAAATTCGCCATATTATCGTGGTTTCGGGGTCAACGGTTCGAAAATCTACTAATGAATAAAGAAAGGCTTTACGGCATATGGACCTACTCGTATATTTGAGATAATTAGTATGAATTCAATATTCGCATAAGAAAAAATAACCGCTGAATTTCATTTCGAATGGTACTGTTTAAGCTTAATTTGTATCCATTCAAAAGCTGGGTTACCAGTTTTTACAGAAATATTTAAAAAAAACAATACACGCCGAAATAGCATGATGTAATTCATAATCAAGTATTACGAGTATATTTTGGCATTATCATTGATGTAAAACTAAGAGCGTCGAATGAAACGTAAATTAAAAAGATGTTAACAATATTTTAATATGCTACGGTTCGCACTATTTCAAACTTCCTATCAGTGAACTCACAAATGATTCAGATCATTCATATTGCTAGCGAAAGAGAGGAATTTCTAAAATGCGACCTTTTGCATATCGTTCGTAAGTGATGTCATTATCAAACTCATCAGCCAGAAAACGTCCACTGCTGAACATAGGTATCCCCCTTAGAACGCCATTCCGAACGACAAGCTGCCAATTGCATCCACTGGTTACGTGGACTTTTAGGACGTGACGTCATTAGCGATTGATGAATTCATTCGAACGTTTCAATAAGACAACCTCAGATTTCTCCAAAGCTCTGTCTTACTGTTTCAGGCAATGCTATACTCTCGCAATATACAACTTAGCATGCACAACACCCATAGCACAGAAAATGTTTGTCATTCAGAAATTTTAAACAACCTTCCAAAGCATGGTGAATGCCACTGTGATATAGCGTGTACGTAATTGGGTCTCGAGTATTTTTAACCTTTAACCGTGGAATATTATTTCAAATACCAATAGGTGAAATGCCTGGAGTCTCTGTTTGCAATGTTAGTGTAAGGTTTTCGTCGCTAAACTGAAAGACAAAGCTTTTTCTATGTTCGAAGGCTCTGTAAACTGAGATCCAGCGTACGGCACCATCAACATTTGAACCGACCTCAAAAAAGGTGGATCTTCTTTACATAGCATTTTTATGTGTATTACCAAAATTACTGCGGTTCACGGAAGAGGTTCCACGGACTCGGATAAAACGCTTCGCGTCTACTTTCATTGTGTAAACTGCCAAGTCGTGGAATTCGCTGCCTAGTTCTGTTTTTCCCTATAGCTTTAATCTCAGTCTCTTCAAGCTAGAAACCGATAGATTCGTTCAAGGGAATGGTTTCTTGTAGGCGAGCGCGCTATATCCTGGCCGCATCGTCGCTTTACATCAGCTGAGTTGCGTTAAAGCATAAACTTATTGTCTATAAAAAAACTGTGATTTTCTAGAATTGTTCTTACAAGCTTTTATTTCGATTCACATGTCCCAATGCTCATAATCAAATCTTGCAAGTTGAATAAGACCCTCTTCCCGATTTCTGATGAGGTAAACTAAAATTATACTTACGTATCTTCGGTGACGGACTTCCTTCAGATCAGCTCCATGGTACTATGGAATCATGTAGCTGGTCTGAAGGAAGGAAGCTGATCTGATGATTAGCTTCTGACGACTAGGATATAATAGGAACTATTTAACTGAGCAAGATAAATCCATCGAGCTTGGCCTCGATTGATGCGTCTTGGAGCATATTGCACTTTCTAACTTTTTAGACAAAAGTTTCTTTTAAAAATAGTTTTTTAATGTTTTACTTGATTCTGTTTGGTCTATAATAAAGTTATAATAATACCTACAGGGTTGCTAAACAGTGTCCAGGTGTAATAAATACAAGAGCACTTGTTGATTGTGCCGTTACTCATAACGCTGGCGAGGTTTGGACGACTTCCAACGGTGACTGGCCTGGGGTCTTATTTTTGAGATTGCTCGAATTCAATTCGAATTCAATATTCACATGCGAAATACATCACCGGTGAATTTTATTTCGAATGACAGCATTTATGCGCATTTTTGAACTACATATTCGACTTCTTACAGAAATATTTAAAATTTCACGCAGGAATTGTTTGACGTCATTCGTATGCAAGTACTACGTTTTGAGATCTCTCATTATGTGAAACTAAGAGCGTCGAAAGAAACGTAAATTAAAAAGATGTTAACAATCATTTTATTTTCTACGGTTGGTACTATGTTTCAAAGTCAAACTTTCTATCAGTGAATTCACATAAGTACAAGTGATTCAGATCATTCGTATTGTTACCGAACGGGAACTATTTACAAGAATGCGAGTTGCATATCGTTCGCGAGTGACGTCATTAGCGAGTGATGGAATCATTCGATCGGTACAAAAATAGGCCCCCTGCTCTGTGCCCTGTAGCTGAAGAAACAAAAACGACTGTTAATACTTTGTGAATATTCCCTTGTATATTTATTTACGGAAAATTTTGAGCACCTTGAACTGTATGACGAGCGGGGTCATAGTGGTGTTTTACTCGCCAAATCCAAATCCAAAACTTATTTATTCAAGAAAACAATATCCATCAATTGTTACACATATTTCAAAATCATCAATCTTCTTCTTCTTATATATAAAAATCAGCTGCTGTTCGTTTGTCTCGCAAAAACTCGAGAACGACTGGGCCGATTTAGCTGATTTTGGCTTTGAAATGATTGTAAATGTTTACGGAAGGTTTAAAAAGAGAGAAACATACATAACTGTTAGGCGGTACCAAGTTCGACGGGGACTCTAAAAGTTTGTTAATAACTAGCTGTAGTTATTAATAACATTTTAGAGTGAATCAATATTACCATTTAAACATGGGCTATTTTACAGTACTCTAGGTATAACGTTTGTTATCTTAGTGCGTCATATATCTTCGAGGCATTCCGAACGGTATCATTGTTTGCACGAAATGCCTCAGCAAAGGAGTCCTGAAATCATCTACCACAGTTTACACAATGATAGTGTTACTTCCTCAAATCTACGATTATTAATTTTAGCAATAAACGTAGTCTACTGTCAAAGACTTCAATGAGTACGTAAGTACTTCAGAACTCTTGTTACAAAACATTCGAATCAGCAGTGCAAGTACGGTTCTATAGGTATATCAATTACAGCCGCTATATAACGTTATGCTATAACGATTTTTGCAAGTACGGATCTTGCCATCGATAACTGATTGTTTTTTCTTTTGATTTAAGTCACTATGCGATTTGTATATTTGTCAGCGGCAAGTTTATACATTTTCAGGTTATCAATCAGTCAAGTCAAATATCAAGTAATAAGTCGTCGTGGTCAAGTAAAGTCACATTATGTACCCTAGCGGTGGAGACTTTATCAAGGTTTCTATGGAGATTTCCCGCCAATAGGAAAAACCCGTTAATCCGTCTTTATATCGTTTGCCCCTCACTTGTGCACATAAACAAGACGTTAATGGTTAATTAATCCACCAATACTCCAAAATTAAAACTATTTCATTTATTTAGTGAGGTATTTCTCCCATGTCTTCTACAACGCCATTTAATGGCCGATTTAAATGATATTTCGAACAAACACTGTGTTGATTAAGATTTCTGAAAATTATAAAAATCGGTCAAGTGGTTGTCGTTTTTGTTTTACAAAGTTGTAAAAAATTACGTGCTCGCGGAATTACTAGTATATTTATTGTTCAAGACAACTAGGCATTTGACCACCAGCTCGCACGAGCACGGAAGTCAGCGACACTGTGGCCTTAGATGGATCAAGCCCAACTGACTCTCAAATAAGGCTGCCTAAACACACAGTGAGGTGCTTAGAGACATACTTTTCCTTCATTTTCTTATTTCTATTTTAAATACCAGTGTAGGAAAACTTTCCATTTATTCTCCAAACTAATGTAGTGTAGGAACATTAGACTGACAACAACAGTTTTAGGTATAGCACGTGTGGCTTGGCCAGAAGCCAGAGTTCTCAAGTTCTCGGCCGCTAATGTATGAACTCACCAGTTTTACGAGGAATCAAAGTGGTGGAAGAAACCCAACAATATAAACAACTGGTAAGTAAGAAGCGACTTTAAATAGTTTAATATACAGTCAGCCTTATAAATAAACGCGTCTTAACTTTAATTGTCATTTGTCTAGTTTTGGCGCGGGACGTTCATCATTGCATAGAACAAGACAAAAGATGCTCTTAGTTAAGACGCGTTTATTTATAAAGCTGAGTATAAATATGTAACTAAAATAACTAAAAATAAGTAACGACCAGAACAGTTGGTTATCAAATCAAATCATTTCTTTATTTCGAACAAGTGCAGATCCATATTGTTAGTCCAAAAAAACTTAAAACCTAGTGTTACTACATAATTAAATTAGATCAGACCATATATTTGCGAGGCATGTCCTGAAAAACCATTGTTTTCACAACATACCGTCGCAAAGGTGAGTGAAAATCACCAGCTATAACTTTCAGGATGCTGTTGGTACTTCCTCGAACTCTCTCCATTAATATTGCCAATTTTTTCGTGGCATGAAAACCATCGGTTTGTGATTGAGCAAACATTGTAGTCTCGAGGTCAACAGTTCGCAGAACTACTAGTAGGCACTGAATGAGTCCAGGCCGACTATGAGTAAGCCGCGCCACCTTGACTGGCGGTGTTACGATGACAGATGACTTCTATTTGCGAACCATGAATAAACTCTATTTCTGTTTGCGACAATAATTATCGTTAATGACCAAGTGAATGATGCTCATGTCAAACGCGAGACGGTTACTGTGGGCGGACGAATTACTCTTTGGTGCGGTATGGTGATTTCAGCTAGCATGGCCGTGGCTAAAATGCTATTTTTTACCCGACTGCGAAAGAAGGAGGGTTATGATTTTCGAGTGTATGAATAAATGAATGAACTCTTTATTGCAGACACACCAACACCAAATACACAAGAAAAATCTTACATCTAGCGGCCTTATCGCTAAAAGCGATCTCTTCTAGTATTTATATGTATGAATTGAATTAATGGTTTGTATGTAAGTAGATTTCTTTGGCACGCCCTAGAGCCTAAACGGCTTGTCGTATTATTATGTAAGTGGTGTCAATAGATTCGTCTTAGTCGTGAGAGTGACAATGGGTGCATCAAGATTAAGAAAAAAACAAAATAAGTAAGATACACAGGTTTAAAGATTTAGCAGTCGGTTATTTTTGAAGTCGTTTCTAACCACTTGTTTCCACATATCAAAGCAGCAATATGCCCAAAAACGAACACACATTTGTAGCGGTAGTTGACCAAGCGAATTATTTCTGCTACAAGTCTAGAAAAAATTATCTTTGGCCTGTCAGTTCGTATGTATGGATGTTTGCCCGCAAGAAAATTCGTAAACGCGTTCAGGTTGTAGTTTCCATCCAATCTTGGTGTAACCAAACGTAACTTGGTAGTATATCGGTTCTACGAATTTATTGAACTTTGCTTTTGTCGTCATGGATTTATGAGGGGAGTTTAATACGGCGTAATTTACTAGCCGATTTAGATAATGTTTAGGTCCAACATGCATACATTATTGACTACATTAATTAGGTTCCTGAATATCACAAAATCGGTCAAGTGACTGTCGGTGTTTTTTTACTAACTTGTAAAACATATCGTGGTCCTAAAGTCAACAGTTATTACTGCTATAGTTATGACGCGGAACTACTATAGTTATAAATATTTTTATTACGAGCTCGTTCTGTCTCATAGTTGAGCAAATGGTTTCTTACACTCTTTTTTTTTGGATTTGCCTAGTTTGGGACCTGAAGACATTTGTGTGGTTGTCGTCCCATATTTTTATTATTTAGTCCTGTCTAGAGCTGATTGGCCCACTCCTAATTGTCGAGATCGGCCTTCCATCGCTTCCTTGGTCTACCGCGGCGTCGTTTTTGCGTTCTGGCGTCCACTGGGTGGTAATTTTCGCCCAAATCCGATTAGCATGACAGAGCTCACAAAATGAAGGGAGATTTGGTGACATTGGTGATCAAGCGAAAAGGGTGACGTAGCAATATGACCAAAAACGGCTCATTGCTCGCGTTATAATAGATACATTTAGTTGGTGTTTATTTCTAAATCTTCTCCTTAATATACACATGATTAAAAACCCAGAGCTGCATGCCAGAACTTGAGCCTTTATTGTCTAACATACAACGAGATTCCTTGCTGAAAACGCGTGACTTGTTTAACGTTATGTTGACGCAATATGTTATTCTCATGATGCTAGACGAGCGCATTTCGTGCCACGACACAATATAAAATAATATGGACTTACGCTTCCATGAGAATTAACGTTTCGTGTTCAAATGTTCATAGTGAATAAGATCCCTGGGATTGAACACGCGCTCTCTTGCTTGAGAGGCAAGGGATTCATCGACTAGGCTACCGCTAACTTAGACAGTAACTAAGTATTGAAACTGCGAAATAGCTAAGTATATTCCAATATAAATAAAATTATAGATACGTCAATTCTTTATATATATGCAGACACACAATAAACAAGAGATACATTCTAACAAAATTAAGTGCAACAAGTGGCGGTCTTATTGCTAAAAAGTGACAATTGTGAAAAAATTAAATGAAATTAGAGGGGTCACAAGCACTAAGAAGCTAAGCCTAGATTTTTTATGCCGAGTTGGAGATGGTTGTGCCAAGAAATTTAGATATGTTTTTTGTGTATAATATTATTTACATCCATCCAAATGTTGCCGGGAAGCAATTGCTTTAAGCGATAAGGCCGCCCAATGTAGGTACTAACATAATAAAGATTTGTCTAGCCATATATTTTGTTTGGTGTGCAATAAAGCTATATACATTCATTCACATTAATTAAGATAAGTCTCTGTTGAACAAATAGTACGTTGGTACAAATAAATTTCTTTCTTAAAATTACATCTCAATATGAGTAGATCGCTTTAAGACTGAATCTCGCTATGACCATATCCTGTTAGACATGACTTTGTTTCTGCCTTAATTCGCCAAAAAACTGGATAGCTATTATCTCGGTCTGTTCAAGTCAAGAGTTAACCAGTTTCTTCTAAACAAGCGCGCTACATCCTGGACAGCATCGTCGCTTCACATCAGGCGAGTTGTGCGAAAGCAGTTAGCAGTGAGTTAGAAAAAAAAACCGACTGCTAAATCTTTAAACCTGTGTATCATCCTTATTTTTTTTAATATTGAAATACTCAATGCCTAAGACTGCACGACTAGGACGAATGTTGACACCAGTCACACTAAAATACGACAAGCCATCTAGGCGCAAATAAATTTACATACATACACTGGAAAAACATAACCTCCCTTCTTTCGCAGTCGGATAAAAAAACCTAAGTTTCGAATCATTACTAGTCAATCGAGGTTCCTTCAACATCAACGGATAACGTAATCCAAAGGATATAATTCTCTATAATTATTGCATTCGTAATTTGCATGTAGTTAGGAAATAATTTATGTAAAACATCAGTTATGTAAATCTTTGAACTGTGTAATTGTAATTTGTACTCGTTGATTTAAATTGATTTGCTTCGTTAACCTTTTTTTTTTGGAATTCATAAAGTTCTTGCGAGTAAGTCCTGACTGAGAAGTAAACGTAAAGCCCCCTAGACCTAGACCTAGACCTAGAGACATGAAATTTGAAGACTGTACTCATTTCAGGGGTACGTTTATTTAAAGTATTATCAATTTTGATTAAATAATCTATTCTTTATTGTATACCCCGTCTTATACTGTATTTATTTTGTAAATTGTCTCCATCCTAAGGTTGCCTGGAAGAGATCGCTTTTATGCGATAAGACTTGTGATACTAGATGTAAGATTTTTCCTGTATATTTGATGTTTGTGTGTCTGCAATAAAGAGTTAATTCATTCATTCATACTATGAAAAGATTTTATAACCCGGTCAGAATATCTGTGCACCTCGCTGGAATGCGGCGCCTCTCCCGCTGCCCCTGTCACCTCTCCGCGCACTCCCCGGTGCGACAGAACGGTTAGCACACCGTACCCAGACCGCCGATATGACGTCACGAGCTCAGGTGCACAGACATTGTGATCGGGTTGTAGTTAATTTAACCCCCGAGACGGTCAAATCGGGGTTTAGATTTTGAAACTTATTGGTTACAGCTACAACTTGGACTTTGGGTGCCCAGTGACGACGATTTTTAGAAGGAAATATTTGTCTGTTCCTCGATTTCTTAAAAATGGCTTGGCAGATTTGAAACAAATATTTTTTTTTGTTTTTTTTCTTTCCTGTAAGTCCCATATAAATATTATGAAAATCGGTGAGGTATTATTTATTTTTAATCAATATATCTTTTAACTTTGTTTGAACCTTAGATGTAATTTTTGTAACGTAAATTTTGCCTGCCGAATTGAGTAAAGTCTGTATAGACATTTTTTAGACAACTCGACAAGCACTTAGGTGTAGTACTAATAGGGAACATACCCATACTATGTAATCCAACCTCAAAATACCACGCTTGCTCACAGGATAGCGGGAAGGGGTTAGATTTTAGAATAGAATACAATAATTTTTTATTTGTAAGAGAAAACAACGTAACGCTGGCTGAAACAACCAGCGCTGATCTTCAGTTGGTACCGGGAGGTGACGTCACACACGTCACAGTATTTTCGTTACGTAGTCTATATCCTATCAGAAAATTGGCGATTTTAAAGCTGTATACAAATATGGTGCATATCGTTTAGCGCTTTTAAAACTCGACTCACAGTTGGCAACACTGACGCACATGACCACATAATAGTATTGATTCATTTTGTAGCGAAGATGGTGGAGTGGTTAGTGGGGTAAGTAGTTGGAAATTGTAAGAAGTGTTGAAGAAAATGAGGCACGTGGTTTGTGTACGTCCCCACAAGCGTTCCGTGCCTACACTCGAGGTGCAACTATTCGCTCTTGTAGCGTTCGCGACCTCAGTGTACAATAACAACCAAACAACTACACCCTGACGCACGGAACACGTCCTAGCACTACAGGTCCAAACTGCAAAGGTACAAATGACGTCAGCGCGCGCGCATCACGTGACAAAATCGCAGACAGCGCGGCGCGGGCGAGCGCTCCGCCGCGTCATCTATACGTACATATAATAATATTGTAGAGGTCGAATATTTGTACAATGAAAAAAATATATAAAAAGCCAAGTCAGGGAGATGTAAGAAGTAAAATAGTACATAGATATTTATATTACACACTAGCTGACCCGGCGAACTTTGTAAAAAAATATAAAAACGAAACAGGGAGACGTAAGAAGTGAAACAGATATATTTAGATTACAAAAAAAAACTGTTTGTACGGATTAATCTCCGAAACGACTGGATCATTTTAAAAAAAAATTGTATGGTGGTAGCTTATAACCCTAGTCAAAATATAGAATACTTTTCATCCTGGTAAATTATGGAGAAGGAATAATAAATACCACGCGGGCATCAGCTAGTTATAAAATAAATCGTTTTAACATGCATACAAACAACTCTAGTACTTTTCCCTTAGTGCTGCGTTCAATTCTTGGAAATTAATAATACTCCTAAGATAATTATCATAGGCGTATAACATTCAGTGAGATAGTTATCTTTTGAGTTTCATCCGTATTTGGTTTGCACTTAGCTGTCGTAGACTACAAGTGTAGAAGCCACTATAAGAGATCTATGAAGATAAATATATTTTACAGAAACAACCATAACGCGCTTATTAGAATGGATGTAAGACGAAATGATATACTCTGTAAGCCAAAAACAAGCCAAAGTCAGAAAATAGATATTTTTAAGGTAATGTATGTTTAACAAATTGTCTCATGCCATAGTTAATCTTCACGCGAACGATTTTGAGCGAAAAATAAAGCAACTTTCTGAGCTTCACTTCAATTGATTGAACATAAATATTTTTTTTAATTATATTCAAGTAGTACATTATATTTCGACTTCATTGAATTCAGCTGACATGAATGGTAATTATTTTGGAAGTATTTATAAATTAATTAATTTAACAATAGTATCGGCAATTTATCGAATTCATAATCCTATTTAAATTTTGTAATTAAGTAACATTTATAATTTGTGACATACTTACTTTGGTACTTTTGATTTTTATTTAAAAAAATGCAAAATACTTTTCAGATTTACTATTTCAAATGCAAAATACCAAATAGTATTGCGTTTTGTATTTCAAATGCTAAATGCAAAATAGGTGTTTTCAAAATAAAATACCTTTTGACCAAACTCAGATATTTATCATGTGAAATAGAGACACAATACCGGGCCGAACAGAAGTCTAATAACATGGCACCTTATGCATGATATTTTGGACATATTTATCAGTACTCGTGTCAACAAATTCTGTTATGTAATACTCCCTTAAAATAACATAAAGAACAAGACTAACGAAAATATAGCAATGGCTCCGTTTTTTGGATTTTGTGGCCATTTATTTCGGTCGATTGTGCATCTAGTCCTTATTTTATTATTATTACACTTTTAATTTATTATTAACCACTGCTTTCTTTTGATATTGACACTAGTCAGACATATGGCGCGCACTCGGACCAAAGAAGAAAAAATCGGTCAAATTCGGCAATACAAGCGTCATTCGTTCATTTCATTTTGTTGACTGATAATGTCGGCTAAACTTAATCACAGAGTATTTTGCATTTTGAAATGAATATTAAAAATGCAAAATACGTCTTGAAAGGTATTTTAAATAAAATACAAAATAGGTATTTTGCATTTCGTATTTGCATTTTAAATAGAAGTATTTCAAATAAATCGCATCTCTGTGATCTACTTAGCGTACGTACTTCAAAAAGAACATTTCCCGAAATTAGTGACTTTCTATTAAATGTCGGAAGTAAAACATGGCACATAAGGTACATTCAGCTACATTATCTATAAGTACGGGAATATTGTTCTCAATTCTACGAAATACATGGAAAAATCGCGTTAGTTGTATGGAAGACCCCTTAAATATTCTTTCCTAGGAGCTTTAATCTGTAGATTGTATGACACAAACGACATTGTATTGTAACGTCTGCTCATAAATTACTACTGGCACGGGGCGGCTTCAATTCAAAGTGCTCGCAATTAGTTGCGGCCGCCGAGTACTTTATGATGATCTAATCTGACCGCTCGCTGATGAGTTATATATACATACATATATATATATATATATCTTGCATGTATTTAATGTACTTAGTCAGTTGCTATGTACACAAATGCTGATGACTTTAATTGTTTTGCATGATATATTCATATGCCTACTGTAGTGGCTGTGATCTAGACCTCGCGAGTCTTTTTTCGCCGTTCTGACGCAAAAACGACAGGGTGAACCGTTTTTTTTGGTTGTAATGTATTAGTCGTGAGTGTTTTTAGATGTTTGATGAAAATCGATCCAATATGGCCGCTGCAACAAAATGTCGACTAATATACAACATATATACAATTCAACTGTACGTGTGTAATGTCACTGAATTTCTAAACTGCTAGACCGATTTGAATGAATTTTTTGTGGCACCCTGTATGGTTTAGATTCACAAATCAGAACGACAGATGGCGCTGTAGTCGGTATCATTGTTTTTGCAGGACAACGTCTGTCGGGTCCACTAGTATATCATATATTTCTTCACAACTTCTTCAATATGGGTATTAAATAAAAGAGGTTGATTTGTAGAACACTATAAATTATGATAATGATTGATTTTTTTTTTAGTTGTGGCCGTTTTGTGACAGGTAGCAGTAATTTGTAACTTTAAGACTGATTTTATAAACTGTGTCATTAAGTTTGTAATATGTTTGTTAATAATTTTTCTATTCCTATTCTAGCTATGTTTTCATAATATATAAAATTAAAACTGTCAAGTACAAATTAATCTTATCAGCCGCGATTAGACATTAGAACTGTACTTATCAAACCGACGTGATAAAACCTGTATACAATGTGTTATTTTATCTATACTACTTAATATTATATAGAAGGAAAGATTTGTATTTTTATACGTAAAGAATAAACTTAAAAACGAATGAACCGATTACAAATATTCTTTCATCGTTAGAAAGCTACATTATCGCTGAGTAACTTAGGCTATAAAAAATTAGAGAAAAGGTACCTAACCCAGAACCTATCTTAACTGTTTGTGACGTGTGTGACGTCACCTCCCGGTTCCAACGTAAGATCAGCGCTGGTTGTTTCAGCCGGCGTTACGTTGAGTTGGAACCGGTTTGTGACAGAAAGCAGTCATTAAGTTTAAATATTGTATTAAGTCTTTTTCGCTGTTGTTTTCTGTGACAAAAATAATTTAATACTATTCTATTCTAAGAGGTACGTACCCAAACACTTCTTAAACCATTTTGCTCAACTTTTTGAACGTAACAAAAAAAATATTCGCGTTTGATCGATCCTGTTAAAATTTACAAGAGGCCTATTATTGAGAAATTATATACTTATATCTATAGAAACAAAAAAAAACGTATTTTTGAAATCAAGCCAGCTCTCACAGAGAAACGCACAAAAAAAAATCTTCTAACAAAACAGAACCTCCTCCCCTTCGAAGTCGATCAAAACGCTCCCAGTTCTGACCAGCCACAGGCCATAAAGTGATTTGACACAACGATTCACTCTCATGTGACACAGGCCATAAAGTGATTTGACACAACGATTCACTCTCATGTGACCACCTCGCGTGGTCATGTTTAAATATATCTAGAAAAATTACAATAACAATATGCGAAAAGCTATATATTGTTTACAGTACTGGTATATTGCCGCCTACACGGTATCTCAGACGAGAGATACGGCGTGTGGAAAACCACCAGCCAACTGTAGTGGTAGACTGTGAGTCGGCAGCGTTTATTGACCTAGCGAGCGAAGCGTGTCTGCTCTGAGTCTGGAATAATGATCTTTTGTTTGTCAGTTCGTATGTATGGATGATTGTCAGCAGATATTTCGTACAGGTTGTAGTTTCCATGTATGTTGTATATGTGTATGGGTTTTACTTATTTTTACCCGACTGCGAAAGAAGGAGGGTTATGTTTTTCGAGTGTATGTATGTATATCTCTTTGGTACGCCCTAGAGCCTAAACGGCTTGTAGTATTTTTATGAGTGGTGTCCATAGATTCGTCTTAGTTGTGAGAGTGACACTGAATATTACTTCAAATTAAAAAAAAAATAGGAATATGCAGTCGGGTTTTTTCGAACACGCTTCTAACCATTTGTTAGATTTTTGTCGCCGGTGGTGTTTTATATGGTACAAACATGCAGAAAACAACATTAGTTTCAGAGTATGAAAAATATTGGTCAAATAGTTGTCGTTTTTTTTACAAAGTTGTAAAAAATATCGTGATCGCAAGGTCAACAGTTCTTCGCCCGTATTATTTTTATAAGAGTAGCTTCGAAATGTCTCAAATCAAATCAAAAATAATTTTATTTAAAACAAAGAAAATATATAAATTAATCAGTGAAAAATTCAACTGTAGAACTAGCTATCACGGTTCATGAGATATAGCCTGGTGACGGGTGGACGGACAGCAGCCTCAGTAATAGGGTCCCGTTTTTACCCCCTGTTTATGAATGTATTTTAAAGGCTTATCAAAACAAGAGAGCGAGACGTGTCATCGTTGAAGACACGAACGACTCATTTCATAGCTGATGAAATTCACCGAATGTGAACGAAACTATAGTTGGACCTTTCTAACAATCAGGTACAAGTGAAAGCCCGTATTCTTAAACAATCAAACACGCGTTAGTTTTTTAAACAAAAAACGCTTATAAAACTTGTGACTTCTGACGAACTCTTAGCTGAGCATTATTGTTATCATGTCTACCGGCCGCAGCTGTCTATCGCTACAGTATTTTGCGCGGTGCTTTTCCACGCTTCCTACTACGACTATATATAAATACCTAATAGATAAAATTCTAAACAAATTCTACAGCTGAAATCACTCAGCAGACTTCGTAGTACGCATTGACAAACAAGGCTATATTTTAAAAACCGTGATAGGTAAACAGGTAAAAAATAATGAACTTTTCACAAATGATGTATTTCTGTTGCCGCTAAAACAACAAATACTAAAAATAAATATTTAAGAGCGGCTCCCATACAACAGACTTTATATTTTTTTGCCGTCTTATGCTCGATATCGTTTATCGTGCGCGCATGTAGGACGTTTAACAAGCTATGTATAAACAACAATGTAGATATAGATTTATTCTGTTCAAATACTTCCACCATTAGAAAGCAGTTAAGTGAAATATTTTGCAATCAAATTTTGTTATTAGTAGGTATAAACTCTTTTGATGACTATTCATTTCTGTGGAGGACGGCGGGCCGAGACTGCTACTGCGAGTGGACTGTATGTGGCGTAGTGGATGGAAGAACAGTCTGACCCGAGTCGCTCCACGGATGCTGGGGTTGAAGGAAGTTCCAAGAAAAGATGGTGTAGGCTTCGGTAGTACTGACACGGTCAGAGTCTTGACAGAAGAGGGCGGAGAGCGAGAATGTTTTCTTGATAGCACTGTATCACTGCAGAGGCAAAGCTGAAGTCATTTTACAACCCTAAACCACGCGCTTTTATATGTTCGACGCGCTGTCTCATTTAACAGACGTCCCACTCAGTGAGATAGCGCGCGGTTCAATAATGGCAGCGTTCAAGTGTGTGAGTGAGACGGGTGACTATCCTACCCTGTCTGGGTGAAATTCCAGGAAAAAGGCGGTGTGCTAGGACACTACCTGGAATTTCATGCACCTGCCCGTCTCACCGTTCTCTGCATTCCTATCTTCTTAATCCCTAATTCTCGCTATCCGCCTCTCTATTGTCTCAGACCGTGTCAATAGTGTTTATTGGTAACTAACTTACAATATTAACTTATGCTACCAAGAAATACAATGAGTCTTATAAAATAAAAATACGCTAACACCTACTCTATTTACAATTATACTGCTATGTTACTATGCCCGTCGTGAACATTCTCCCGCCGTGCAGCGCTATCCATTGCGCTGCAATCACCGTGGTGAACGGCGGGCGTAGTCGGCAGGATAACTAACTTCTTGACGGGCCGTCGCAGGATCCCTCCGGTTGTGCGCACGTCGACTACTCGGATTATGTTGTCTGGTCCCGGGTAAACAGCTTCGATGACGCCTCTCGGCCACGTGTTGCGTGGTAGTGTGTTATCTGCTATGATCACGACGTCGCCGATCTTTACAGCGGGTCCGCGGCAATGGGGCTCCCGCCGGTGTTGCAACTCAGGCAGGTACTCTCTGAGCCACCTGCGCCAGAAGAGATCGGCGAGTCGTTGAGAGGCGCGCCAGTGTGTGCGCCCGATGAGATCCTTGGCGTCAAATGATCCTGGGGATGGTACTCGTGCTGGGCCACCTAGCAGGAAATGGTTTGGTGTCAACGGTTCTGGGTCTTCAGGGTTTATGGAGACGTGCGTCAAAGGGTGGCAGTTCACAGTGAATTCTGCCTCCGCGAGTAGGGTGTTGAAGACTTCATCAGTAGGTTGTCGCGGTTGTTCGGTGGCGGCGAGGGCAGTTTTCACGGAGCGCACCATTCGTTCCCAGGCTCCACCCATGAATGGAGCACCGGGAGGTATGAAACGCCAATTGATGGTGCGTTTGGAGGCTTCTTCTTGTAGACCACTGTCGATGGCTTGTCTCAGCTCTCGGTCAGCGCCGCGAAGATTGGTCCCATTGTCAGACCAGATTTCGGTGGGGGTCCCTCGACGAGCAATCATGCGCCGAAGGGCCATGACGGCGGAGTTAGTGCTTAATGAAGCCGTTGGTTCCAGGTGGATGCCTCTTGTAGTCAGGCACGTGAATATTGCTACATAGCGTTTCTGAGTGCTGCGTCCAACTGTGACGGTCTGTGGCCCGAAAAAATCTAACCCGGTGAATGTGAAGGCACGTTGATGATGGGCTAAGCGACAGGCTGGATGGTTCCCTGTAGCTGGTTGTGGTGGCGTGTCGCGCCTGATGCGGCATGGCAGGCAACGATGGAGGGTCATTTTTGTGACAGTACGCAGCCGCAGGATCCAGTAGAGTTGTCGGCACTCGGCGATAGTTGCTTCTACTCCACTGTGCTGGATTTTCCGATGTATGTAGTCGATGAGCAGGCGAACTTCATGGCGATTTCCATCAAGGATTGGCGGTGACTTTAAGCTTTCGGGAATGCCGCTGGTCTCCTGTATCCGACTGTTGAGTCGAATTAAGCCGTCAGCGTACCGCACAGTCAGCGGTTGCAGGCGGCTGTTAGGCGGCACCTTTCTACCTTCTTTGATGTCCTCGACGTCTTGTCGAAAGGCTTGCTCCTGACTGTGGCGCCATATCAACTGTTCAGCACGTCGCAACAAATCTCCGTCAATGGGCCTCCAGTTTGGTGATGCGGCGGCTTGAACTCGTGGTGATGGTTTTTCCTTGTCGTGCTTCTTTCTTTTCTTCCAGCTAGGATTGCGACTAGCGTTAGCACGCGTCCGCTTGTAGTGGATTCTCTCTTGGCGTTGGCGGCAGAGGTCGATAAACTGCAGGACTCTTGCTGTGGCTCGTAGATAGCGTTCCCACTTGGAGAAACGTTCGGCGTCTGGGATCGCTTCCTTAAGTTGATGTCGGTCTGTCGCTAGAGCGTGACATCGCTCCTCTCCCGTTGGTTCAACGTGAGTGGTGGTTGTTTGTGTAGGCCACTCCTCTTCGGGCTTGCGCAAAAAATCCGGGCCGGTGTACCAACGATGCGTGGTACCGAAGTCCAAAGGGACGTCACGAGTGGCGTCGTCGGCTACATTGTGCTTCGTCGGTACCCAGCGCCACTCGGAGATGTTGGAGTTTTCTTCCACGGCAGCAATGCGATGCGCGACGTAGGGTCGATAGGAGCGTGACCCAGTGCGGAGCCATGTGAGCGCCGTCATGCTGTCCGTCCAGAAGAACCTTCGGTCTGGCTTTCTGTCGTGCTCCTCTGTGACGGTTGCTGCCATCCGACTGCCCATTACAGCGGCTTGAAGCTCGAGGCGGGGGATCGACGACAGCTTCAAAGGTGCGACCTTTGATTTCCCGAGTACAAGTGAAACTCGTACGTCTCCATCCGGCATCTCCGCACGCCAATAGATCGCGGCAGAGTAGGCAGCTTCACTGGCGTCGACAAATGTGTGAAGCTGTAATGATACGGCGTCAGTATAACCAGAATAGCAGCGTGGTATGGATACTTGTCTTAGAAGATGCAGATGTGCCATCCATGTTTTCCACTGGTTGGCCAGTTCGTCGTCGATTGGAGCGTCCCATGTCGTTCCACGGCGCCAAATTTCTTGTAGAAGCTGCTTAGCTGGGCTTGTAACTGGTGAAGCGAGTCCAAGGGGGTCGTACACTGACATCACTATCCGTAGAACTTGGCGTTTTGTTGGTGAATCATTCAGGAGCACTTCTTGTGGCACACGTGCCATTTCGAGATTGAAGCCGAGGATATCTTCTTCTGGTTTCCAGATTAGTCCCAAAACCCTTTCGTTGTTGCTACTGGCAGTGAGAGCGACGTCGGCTGAAGCTTCTTCGTTGGTGAGATGACGGCGTACTTCGATGGAGTTAGAGTTCCATTTTCTCAGTTCGAAGTGCCCTTGACGGTAAATATCACGAACTTCTTCGGCGGTTTTCTTAGCTTCGTCAGTAGATTGGTAGCTACTCAAGTAATCGTCCATATAATGGTTTCTGATGATGGCTTCGACGGCTTTTGGGAGCTTATTTCTGTATTTTTCCGCGTTGTAATTCTTCACAAAGATGGCGGTTGCCGGGGAGCTTGTCGCACCGAAGATGACGGATTTCATACGGTATTCCTCCGGCGGCTTGTTAGTGTTGTCTCGCCACAAGTATCGCTGTGCATCGCGGTCTTCTTCTCGTATGGTGATGCGCAGGAACATCTCCGCTATGTCAGCGGTTACGGCGATGGCATGTTGGCGGAACCTCATAAGAACTCCTGGCAATGATTGTAGTTGATCTGGCCCGGTGAGTAAGTAGTCGTTGAGACTCTTCCCTTTTGTCTTGGCGGCGGCGTCATGTACTATGCGTAATTTGTCTGGCTTCATTGGAGTAGTCACACCGAAATGAGGCAGGTACCACGTCTTGTGAGGCGTAGTCGTCGGCGGTGCTTTCGGCGTACCCCTTGTCGAGAAGCTCTTGCATCTGGCGGCAGTACTTCTCAGCTATGTCCGGGTTCTTTTTCAATTTTCTCTCTACAGAAACGAGGCGGTTCAGTGCGGCCTCACGGTTGTCTGGCATAATCCCACTGTCTTTCTTCCAGAGGAGGGCAGTCTCGTAGCGTCCGTCTGGAAGCTGGCGCGTCGCTCTCTCTAGGATCTCTAGAGCTTGTTGGTCAGGATCACTTCGTGGGTTCTTCGGTGTAACAGCGAGTGACTCGATGGCAAAGTAATGGCGGAGGGCGTCGTCCATGCGCTCCTCTGGAGTCGAGACAGCTAGGTGTGCCACGAAGTTCACTTGATGACCGAGTGTGGGTGCCATGCAATACCCATCCGAGCGGCGTCAGCGATGCGACCGGTTGGTCGCGACGTCCCGTGCGCATCTCTGTAGAGGTGAGAAGATGCCAATTGTCTTGGCCGATGAGCAGCTTAGGCTTCGCTAAGTTGACTGCAAACTGAAGCCCTTGTAGATGTTGGCAGTCTCGCAGATCTTCCTCCTTGATCTGTTGTGGGGTGAGACGTAGTCCGTCGATTGTGCGCGCCCGAATTTGTTGTGCTTCAGTGTCACGTCCCTGCAGCGTGATGGTGACTCGACGAGACCGTGCTGCGTCAATTTTCTTGTTTCCGATAGCAGTTATGTACAGCGGGTCAATGGACCCTGGAGCGCCGATTTGGTTCGCGATCTCGTTGTCCAGCAGAGAGACTGTAGACCCGTCGTCAAGCAGGGCCCAAGTGTCGATGACTCCCGCCGGTCCTGAAATAGTAACTGGCGCTATTTTCAAATACGCCGCTGGAACGTGTGTGGCCCACGTCGTGACTTGCGCTTCAGTCGATGTTGCTCTTCTGTTGTGCAGCATCTCGTGACGTGGGTAGGTGCAGCCGTCGATCCCACATTTATTGTACCGGCATGTGTGGTTTTGGTGACGCACACGTAGGCAGCGGAAACAAAGACGGGACTTCTTGGCTACGTCCCATCGCTCGTCGGTATTCGCAGTCTTGAACGTAGGGCAACTGAATACGTTGTGACTTGATGACTTGCATACGGCGCAGGTACCCTTGCTCTTCTTGCTGCGTGTCTGCGTTGTGTTTGTGCGCTGCACGTCGGGACGTGGCTGTCGACGGGGAAGCTCGTCCTTGTTGGATGGTGCATCTATGGGTGCCGCAAACTGGTTCATAATTGACCTCTGCTCGTTCAGAAATAGTTCTATTTTCACTAGTGCCGGTTCGTCTTGCAGTCTTGTCCTTGCGAACGCGAACCAGTTGTGGCGCATGGCTGAGGGCATCTTGTCGACGAGGGCGTTCACGACTTCTAGGCTGTGGAGATGGTATTCTTTCTTCAAAGCGCGAATTCCGACGATTGCATTGACTACCTTATTCGCGAACGATATGATGTCCCTTGGGTTGTCGGCGACTTTAGGCAAGCGGCGCATCTTGTCGAGTTCAGCGAGGGCGATTGTGTCTGGTCGCCCAAAGGTTTCTTCTAGCGTGCGCATGACTGCATCGGGCTCGCAGTAGTTCTGAAGCAACCCTTCGACGGCTTCTAGGGCGCTTCCGCGCAGGCTTTTTCGGAGTCGCGCAGTGTTGGCCTCCACGTTAAAATGTTTCGCGTTTTTTTAGTACGCAGTCTTGAAGGTCATCCAGTCCTTGTGCGAGCCGTAGAAAGGCGGTAGGTCCCCGTAGCTGCGAAGACCAGCGCCACCTTTGTGTGCGTCGAGCAGGATTCTGGCAAACTCGGCTAAGTCTGACTGCACCGGAACTGGGGCTGAAGCGGTCGCAGCAGCAACCAGCGGTCCGTTAGTTGGCTGGTGATGAAGCTGCGCTGGCGTTGCGGTGATTGCTGCAGGTGGTGGTGGAACGCAGACGAGTTGCGGCTGGTGCATGTGGGGCGCTGTCGACTGTGGTGGTCGTTCTGAAGAACCCGGCTGGTTTCCTGGTTCTGTGGCGACGACTTCCTGAGACTGGAACCATGTCTCAACACGATGCAATAAAGCGTGGTCCTCTTCGGAAAATTCACTTCGTGAGTCCTCTTCGACGTCCATCAGTGCAAGGCGTGCGCGCGATGCTTCAATGGTGGCAAGGGCGATTGTTTCTTCCAGTCGGAGTTTTTCGCGTTCTCGATTGGAGAGACGGCTTCGACGTGTAGTTGCTGATTTCGGGCCCCTGGAGCGTGGTTTTAACTCTGATGCTCTGTGAACTGGGGCGGCAACTTGTTGGCTTGCTGAGTTGGTGACATCAGTTGAAGAGGTATGCGGCACTGTGAATGCCACCGGCGGTGGCACGTGCGGACGCTGCTGTAGCTGCGTGGCGGTGAAAGAGGCAGGCTGCATACCCAGAACTTTCTTATGGCATGATGTGGCGTCAGCAAGGCAGGACGGGCCGGCGAAAGCGGGATCCGACGCTCCTGGATAGCTTGCAGCAGGAAACTGGGAGGAGGGCTCGGCGGCACTGGAGCCCTGCGGCGCCCCCAGATGACTTGCAGCAGTGTAGCGGGAGGAGGGCTCGGCGGCACTGGAGCCCTGCGGCACTCCCAGATGACTCGCAGCGTTGAAGCGGGAGGAGAGCTCGGCGGCACTGGAGCCCTGCGGCGCCCCTGGATGGCTTGCTGCGATGAAGTGGGCGGAGGACTCGGCGGCACTGGAGTCCTGCGGCGCCCCCAGACGATCGGCGGCGGTGAAGTGGGAGGAGGGTTCGACGGCACTGGAACCCTGTGGCGCTCCCAGACGACTTGCAGCAGTGAAGTGGGAAGAGAGCTCGACGGCACTGGAGCTCTGCGACGCTCCCACCTCAGGCGTGGCGGTGATGACAGTGGTATCCCTTGACACCTCACTCGGCGAATCTCCTGTGGACTGGCTGACTCTGTGGCGCGGCGCAGATTGCGCCTTCTTCAAGGACCGTGTCAGCACCATCTTCTTTCTTGAATCTTCTTAAAATCCGGCTCGAAGGACCAATGTGGAGGACGGCGGGCCGAGACTGCTACTGCGAGTGGACTGTATGTGGCGTAGTGGATGGAAGAACAGTCTGACCCGAGTCGCTCCACGGATGCTGGGGTTGAAGGAAGTTCCAAGAAAAGATGGTGTAGGCTTCGGTAGTACTGACACGGTCAGAGTCTTGACAGAAGAGGGCGGAGAGCGAGAATGTTTTCTTGATAGCACTGTATCACTGCAGAGGCAAAGCTGAAGTCATTTTACAACCCTAAACCACGCGCTTTTATATGTTCGACGCGCTGTCTCATTTAACAGACGTCCCACTCAGTGAGATAGCGCGCGGTTCAATAATGGCAGCGTTCAAGTGTGTGAGTGAGACGGGTGACTATCCTACCCTGTCTGGGTGAAATTCCAGGAAAAAGGCGGTGTGCTAGGACACTACCTGGAATTTCATGCACCTGCCCGTCTCACCGTTCTCTGCATTCCTATCTTCTTAATCCCTAATTCTCGCTATCCGCCTCTCTATTGTCTCAGACCGTGTCAATAGTGTTTATTGGTAACTAACTTACAATATTAACTTATGCTACCAAGAAATACAATGAGTCTTATAAAATAAAAATACGCTAACACCTACCTACTCTATTTACAATTATACTGCTATGTTACTATGCCCGTCGTGAACAATTTCTTTTCTTACTGTTTTTTAACGAATGTAGACTGCTTTGTATGTAAATGCATAACTTTATATTATTTGTTTCTTATTATCTTGTTTTGTATATAGCTACTACTATTTAACATTAGCGTCCTAGTTATCTAGAACAAAATTTATACATGGTTTCTTCTAAATTGCCTGTTTGTTATTATGTTACAATTTAAATCTGTCATTTTAGGCTGTTAGTTACCCCAATAAAAAAATTTAAATAAAATACTACTTGTTGTCGATATTAATATCGAATAAAATAAAACTTATTTTGTGTAGGTTCCGTAATGATACGGAAGCCTTCATGCGTGAGTCCGACTTGCTCTTGGTCTATTTTTACCCGACTGCGAAAGAAGGAAGATTATGTTTTTCGAGTATATGTATATTTCTATGGTACGCCCTAGAGCCTGAACGGCTTGTCGTATTTTGATCTGAGTGGTGACAATAGACTCGTGTCTTAGGCGTGAGAATGACACTGGGTGCATGGTAATTAAAAACAAAAGAAATTAAGGATTATACACAGGTTTAACGATTTGGCAGTCGGGATTTTTTCGAACTCGCTTCTAACCACTTGTTTCGTGTCACCTGTACCGTGGTTTGCAATTTAATCTAGCAAGTTAAAGAGTTACTTCCCAATGTCCATTTGAACTAGAATTTGGTGTACCTTTTTTGGAGCTGATCTGATCATGGAGACGGAAGATGGCCATAGGACGTTTTGAACCGAATAAGATAAACCTATCTCGTCTTATTTCAAAACAAAGACTAATGAAAATACCAGGTTTAATCCATGGACTAAAATAAAATGTTATTACAAAACCAAGTTTAGCGCTAGTCCGAGGATTATCTTCGGTGTAAAGTTATTTATTCGTTTGAACATCCTATTTTGACTATGGTACTATTTCACGAAACCTCAAATCTACCATTAATAGAACGTCAAAATGACGTCTCATCTCAAATTCCTCATTTTGTTCATTTATTCTTCAATGTTTGGTTCGATTCTTTACTACTCAAGAAACAAGGTCTAAAATACTGTGGCGAAATATACGAATCGAGGAAAACTTTGATGACCATGGACACTCTCACTTTAGTATCCATAGTTACCAGTGGTGTTATTTAATTAACGTGTCGACTCACGCAAAATTGTTATATTATGATCAAAATATTTGTCTTCATATTAAGTCAAGTGAATATTGTACGCATATGATTAAGAAAGTACTAATCAAAAGCCAATAAATAGTTGTCTTTTTGATAACATTTATACATCAATTTAAGATAAGAAAAATATTTGAATATAAATTATAAATTAAATGCACCATAACAAATAAACGAATGAACGTTTTCTGTATTTAATCTGTGAGCTTCATTCAATCCAGGTATTATGTTCATTATCACCCAATCCATCGATAAACTACGATTTGTAATAAATTGAGGTACTAAGCATTTAGTAAGGCAAACTCAGATTTCTTAGTTCAGGTTTAAAACAAGACTGTCATAGTTTTTTGTAATAAGACGGATCAAGTATAGCCTTATTTCAATCTTTACTATTTCATTCTTGTACAAGTGAGTTAACCGTCTATGCTTCTGGTCTGGAATATTTTATCTCATCTGTCACTCTGTGTGTCTGTATGTCATACATGTGTAAGGAAACACAATATTTATTACAATTTCTGAATATGGAACAAAATAGGTCAAGTAGTTGTCGTGTTTTTAGGGTTCCGTACCAAAACGATAAAAACGGCCAGGATTTATCTCATAAACTATCTTAGCTAGAGAGCTCAAGATTTCAAAAATAATGTATTTATGTTGTCGCTATAACAACAAATACTAAAAATTGAATAAAATAAATATTTAAGGGAGCTCCCGTGAACAATCGTGATTTTTTTGCTCTTAATTAATTAATAACGGCAACAGGTGACCAGACGTTTGAAATATTCACAGAGTATGAAGTTGTATCTATATGTATGTACTTTAAATTAAAAATAAATATTAAAATTATTTTTTAAAAAATCGGGAGGGCTTCTATACAACAAACGTGGTTAATTGCCGTATTTGCTCGACATTCAACAACAGGCAAAAACTCGAACTAACATTTTACGGAACCCTTAGTGCGCGAGTCCAACTCGCACTTGGATGATTTTTTTAAAATAATGTCGTAAAAAATATCGTGGTCGCGAGTTCAACAGTTCCCGGAACTAGATTCTTAGGTCATACCTAGTCTGCTAGTTATCACTACTACCTAAATCTAGATAAATTATGTATGCATAGTCTTTAACTATATAAGCAAAATATGACTAACATAATGACATCATGTTTGGGCAAAAACTTGTTTATTTTGAACAAAACTTGCATATTGTTTCATGTCAGCTTCTTTTAAACATCATGATGTCAGATTATACTTCATAACAACAACTTCATTTTGGGTAGAAGAAAAGAGTTTTTTTTTTTATCTTACACAACTAGGCATTTGACCACAAGTTTGTACGACCACCAAAGTCACCGATACTGTAGCCCTAGATGGAGTATGCCTAGTCTGGAATACACTGGCTCTCAAGGAAGGCTGCCGGAACACACGGTTAGGTGCTTGGCAACAGATATTACAACTTCAGGGTAGCTAGCCATGCTATGGTTTCCTCACAATGTTTTCCTTCAACGGCTGCTCAGGCTCAGGAGTTATTTTAAAGAGATCCATTGCTCTTTTGATGATGCAATGTGTGAGACAAGCAATGATAATATAGAGGGAGACATGTGACTTTGAGTCCAAAGCTGGTCCTAGCAAAGTGTGCAAGATGTCACAATCGAATCTCTTTTGCATAAGAGAAACCAGTTCATCCTAAAATTAAGTTTGGCCGGTAACATACATGTAGTCAATTATCCTAAGAAAGAACTTTCATTAAAGGACAAACCCTGACCACTAGAAGAAAAAGAAAAACTGCTGTTCCATACAAAAAGTTTATAGGTTGTCAACAAAATGTAAGAAACAACTGATTTTTTTCTTGTATTCTGGGTTGGCCCCATAGTTAAAGTTATTCCTTGAGTATAGTGACCCTTCGGCTTAGTGCACCCTTCATCAATAACCCTATACGTAAAAGAGTAAGGCTATTCTGAGGAATCAATGCAGAGCCTAAACTGAACCTACAGACATGATATTCTTCTTATATTATTCATTATTGACTGGCCGGTTGGCGCAGTTGGTAGCAAGCCTGCCGCTGGTCCCGGGTTCATCCCCAGACTGGTCAAACATTTGTGTGCATGAACATGTCTGTTTAAAATGTGTCTGGGTGTTTATTATATATATATATAAGTATGTATATCAGTGATCAGGTTACCATAGCACAGGCTTTGCCTAGTTTGGGACTTGAAGACCTTTGTGTGTATGTTGTCCCATATTATTATTATTTTTGATTGGGTTGTAAGAGTGTACTAAGAAGAAGAAAAAAGGATTTTAGCAAATTAATTTCCGAAGAGGATCAAGGGAGGTCCAAGTATGAACATTTTTTAAATTTCATATCAAGCAATTTTTTTGAATATATTGTTATCTAATTTATTGGAGACAGCTAACCTCATATGTGACCACATCTCCTTTTCTAAATCTCTTAAATTAAAAAAAAGAAATTATAATAACTGCAAAATTGTACTGACATCCATCTCATGGAAATTACTATTGTTTTCTTTTTCAAATACCCTTGTTGTTGAAACTGGGCAGTCAGGGTGCTGAAGTGTTAAATGTTATGTCATGCGAGATAGGGCGCCAAAATAGAGGTAGACTCCTATTCCATATGGGTAGTACGTTTGACAAAACCATGTTGATTCAGAGTTATGAAGAAAATAATTTTACCTATTTATCTTACAAATCAGAATATCACCTGTCTGTATGGAGAATCACTGCGTGTAACTAAGTGCCCTCTGCCCCACTCAGGGGACCTAAGAAAAGACCTATGTAGGACTGACATTGCATACAAACAGATTCTTAAATAATGTGACATTAGCTGACATCATACTAACTACAGAGATTTTTCTATTTTTCAGTTTTGAAAACAAGCTAATCCTCAACTAAGATAAATAACCTAGGATGTAAAGTGAACTGAATGAAACATCTGCTTAATAGGCAAGTTCAAATCATTTGTAGTAATACAGTAAAAATTTACTGGACAGCTATCTAAGCAAATAACAAATATCTGTGGAAATCAAATATCAAAGGAACTAAATGCATATCAGCTGAAGCTGTGTGTGTATTAATCAATTCTTAAAGAAATATGATGCCTTAGGTTGGAAGTAGAAAAATGTAGGTAAAATAAATCTCCTGCCTCATAATAAAGATAACAATACAGACAAGCTGGAGTCATGCAATAGAATTATGGGATGCAATTTTCTGCATTATTTTTAAATTGCTGCAAACTACTGTTTAGGCTGTATACACACAACAAAGACCATTTCTACAAGAACTTACAAGGAAAACTCATAAAGATATTCGTAGAAAAACAAAGGTATAAGTTACCAGGCGGAAGGAATTGGTAATCTTGACTGATTGCCAATTTTTATACCTGAATAACCATTGTAAAAACTGAATGTTTTCAAGAGTGTACTGGGGAATTAATTATGATTTAAGGACTTACCATCGTGCCAAGGATTTGCTGGCTCGAAGTACTGGGTAACTATCTCGTCCTCGTCTGGGAAACGGACAGAACGAGGAGGCTTTTTCCGTTTATTATCTGATACTTCGTGAAGAGTTTCGCCTTCGTCAAGGCCCGCGGTTGCGAGTGTGTCAGCTTGAAGACTCGGACATGCCGTATCTTTATCAGGATCGGCAGACATATCTAACGAGTAAACTACTGTCACATATTACCACAGTCGACCACATTAGCAGTTGCAAAAACACATACATAAAAACACTCCACTATTTTAACAATTAATGACACAACACCAGGTTTGAGATCGGTTTTTGAGTATCACAAACACGTTGCTCCGGTCAGCGCACCGGCCATTGCGTAGTTTTTTATTATAATATCGAGTTTTTTTTACTATTTTTTGATGTTCGATTCGAATCAAAACATTCCGCACCTTAGATTTCCGTTTGCCGCCATATTGGAATGAAATAGACAAAAGAATTGGTTCAAATTGTAACCGCTAGGGCGCGCTGAACTGAAGGGTGTTACCATAAATGAAAAATAATTAACGCCAGCTTGTGTTAAGTAGTAGAACTACTATTGTAAACGTTCGTAATTCTATCAATAGATGGCATATTACTGAATTAGCATCACTTGGTTTTGACTTTTGAGTAACAAACATTAAGTCAAAGCATTGAAAGCATACTGTATCTTCAATAAAAGTTTTAGTCTTTCTGCGAACAGTTCAAGGTGAATCGCTACATGATTTTAGTTTTACGGTAGTACCACGGGTAATTTTTTTAATGAGATCTAACAACTTTTTGCAGAATAAATCATTTGCTGTTTTTACTACTGGTAGTAATATTGGATTAGTAGTAACACTTGTAATAAACAGATGGCGTGATTACCAAATATAGCAAACAAATCGGGCGTCAATTTCTAATTTAGTGCGAAAAGGGTAGTACCAGATTTATAAAACGTACTCTTTGGGTAGTACTGCCTAGTGTACCTAGATTATCTAAACCTGAATAAGTAGACTGGGTATGCTGCAACTGAGGGCACAGTCCCGATAACTTCCGTGGTCATGCGAGCTGGTGTTCAAGTGGTCAAGTCATTTTGTAAATATGCGCAAAATTATATACTTATATAAATATATATATACTTAAAATTATATGCTAAATTTAGTATACTTTCGCATGCTTAATATAAGCAAAGATATGCTGTTCTAGATATTAGTTAAATTAAGACCTTATGGTACCATATCTGAAGCGAAATAAATAACTTTGAACTAATCTGTTATTTCAATTGTCTTAGAATTACAAATAAATTGTGGCAAAATGGCCGTTTTGACACAGAATAGGCCAGTTAGTAATAAACAAAACATAATTCTTAATACTAACACTGATCTATTCTATGTCGAATAATTCTGAGACAATTAAAAAAAAACAGACTGGCCACCTGGTAGTGAAGTGCCTAGCTGTCTCGTATAAAACAAAAAACTACAAATAAAAACCGACATAGGTAACTAAAATTATTTATTAAACTCAACATCACATAGTCTTACTACATAAACATGGTTTTCTTACGCACTACGTATATTATTGTAGAATTTTATTTATATTTTTCGAGTAAAATGTATATATTTTTTTTTGTATAATTTCGTCATGAATAACCATCATGAATTGTATAAAATATTTGTTTTACACATTGGACAAACACATTTTTATTTTACATATATAAGATCATTATCACATTATATTTCATATGAACATTTATGTATATAGACTTTAAATTATCTGCACAAAATTAACAGTTGTGATTTCCATACAAATACGGGGTTATCGGTTAGGGGTGTACTGAGCCGAAAGGAGGTCATTATACTCACACTAATTAATGACTTTCATTATGGGACCAACTCTAAATTCGAGATAAATTAACAAGCTGATGTATGTATGAACATACAAGTTCTCGACGACAAAAAACTTTTTTTATGGAAGAGACTCTATATTTTTCTTGAATTCAGGTTTGATCCCATTGTGAAATTAGTTCGTAATGCCAAGTAGAGTGACATCCTTGAGACTTAGTACACCCATAACCGATAACCTTATATAACGACCATATTACCTTAAAACAAGAGACAAATAAACTATATTCAGGAAGCGTAATACATTAATTTTATTTATTTTAGAAACAAATCACTAGATCGATTTAATAACACCTAAACGAGACGATGTACGGTCATAAAATCGACAATCGACTTACATCGATTGTAATCGAATCGGCAAAATCGAATAAACTGTTACGCTATCTAACCGAATAAGCAAAATCGAATAGCTGTTATTATTGTTAGCAGTGATTCTTCAACTAGGTGTTGATGTTTAATATTGGTGGATTAACCATTAAGTATACTTTAAGAAAAATAAAATATTTCTAATGAACAGTACATTTACTATATTATATTACTGAAAAAAAAATCCTATTCTTTCCAATTGAAAACACGTCATCCTTTCTAGCTATGTCGTCCGGTTTTTTAGATCATATATGATTTACATTGAGATTACTCAAATACGGATAACCAGCTTTTACCCGCCGCTCTGTCCGCGTTACATTTATCATACTGCGAAAAAAAAAATCCTATGGCATTCTACGAATATCGAATTATTTGATTGCAAAAAATCAAGTCGATAAAACACAATCGCATTTATAATTATCATGTTTAAATAAAATTAAATAATAACATAACTTATACATAATTTTCAAGGCATTAGTGAAGTACCTGGCAAAATAAAAAATCACCGGCGTTGCTTAAATACCGCTCTTAACTTTAAGCAATTGCTCGAATAAAGACACAGTTGCACTATTAACACTGGCTTCCACAAATGGCTCGTGTTTAAACAAAGTAACATAAATATTGTAAACGGTTACCAAAATGGATAAATGGTCACCAAATTACGTTTCCTAAAACGAACCTTGTTGCCGAAAGTAATCAGAATGTCATAAAAAAAAACCTGAACCTACTGCGGATCTAGTTGCCGAAAGTATTAAGAATGGCAAAAAAATGACGTGAACCTACTGCGGATCTAGTTGCCGAAAGTATTAAGAATGGCAAAAAAATGACGTGAACCTACTGCGGATCTAGTTGCCGAAAGTATTAAGAATGGCAAAAAAAATACCTGAACCTACTGCGGACCTTGTTGCCGAAAGTATTCAGAATATCATAAAAAAATGACCTGAACCTACTGCGGACCTTGTTGCCGAAAGTATTCAGAACATCATAAAAATATAACCTGAACCTACTGCGGACCTTGTTGCCGAAAGTATTCGGAGTGTCATAATTTGGTGACCGTTAAGCCGTTAGGAACCAAAAATAATATTTAGTGACCGTCTAAATTATACCCTTTGAGAAAATTTAAAGACTACGATAATATTTTTTTGACTTCAACAATGGAGGAGGTTGTCAGTTCGACGGTTTATTTGTTTAATTGATTTCTCGGAGTCGACTGGCCCGATTTTTTTTTGTCTGCGTCTATTCTCGTCCCATTTAAAGGGAGTTGTTTCATATTCGGCCAAGACGGTGTACGTCTACCAAAAAATGCCTAAACATGTGACTAATATTATGTATTAATAAAACCTGCAACAGTTGCCGTCTTCATTATGTGCAAAAATATCAAAATTGACGCATCAAAAATGCAAAAATTCAGCTTTTTGCGTGAATAAGGCGGAAATATTTGATTCGAAATTAATTTTCTACGCTAAAATATTTACGTTATTTTAAATTTGGTTGATAGATTAATGATTAATAATTACTAACGTATTTATGATATCATGTACACTGTACTGGCCGGAGCTCCATACATTATTGAAACATCTCTTTTAATAGAAATTGGTCCACCGGTTTAGGCTTTAGGCAGACACAAAGAGTTGGATATAAATATACATTCAAAAAACATTACCCTCTTTTTGGGCAGTCGGGGTAATTTGATCTAAATTATTCGAAAAGCAACTGTTTAAAGATATTAAGAGCAGTTTATAAGTAATACGAAGTTTAGTTTCCCAGGTTTACTCACTTTTTATGTAAGCTTATTTATAATAAGTGTAAACGACAGCTTTAAGGTAGCTGTTTAAAAAGTAAGCCATTCGCAATATAATAATAACATGGGACAACATCCACACAAAGGTGTTCAGGTCCCAAACTAGGCGAAGCCTGTGATATGGCAACCTGAAGACTGATATACATACTTAGAAACACATATATACATACTGGTATATATAATAAACACCCAGACACAGGTCAAACAGACATGTTCATGCACACAAATGTTTGACCATATATATATCTGTATATACACAGGTTTATGGGCTAGGGGTGTACTAAGCCGAAAGGGGGTCACTGTACACACCCTATAACTATCACCATGGGACTAACTCCAGAATTGAATTCCAGAAAAAAATCAGCTGTTTTATACATTTTGTTGACGACCTATCAAGTTTTCGTATGGAACAGCTGATTTTTTTTTCTCGATTTCATCGTTGGTTCCGTAGTGGAAGTTGTTCATTAAGATGAGTTAGTGACCCCCTTTCGGCTAAATACGCCCCTAGTCGATAACCATGTAGAACTGTTCTTGTATCTACTACAGGTGGCTTAAGGCATCCTTAAGCGGTCGCTAACTTATTACTAATAATTCTGTAATTTTTTTTATCTTAAAAATAACTAAATATGTTCCCATTTATTAATATCTATATTTATATTTAAATGTAATGTTGTATTTTTTGGTCTGAATAAATGTGGTTTTTTTATGGTCCTTATAATATAAAATATATACTTAAAGAATTACTGTGATTTTAATTATAGTGTTCAATTTTATACTAGGCATTATTTAAATACTATCTGCCTTATTTATAAACGCGTCTTATTTTAGAGCATCTTTTGTCTTGTTCTATACAATGGAGAACGTCACGCGCCGAAACAAGACAAATGATGACTAAAGTTAAGACGCGTTTATTAATGAGCCTGTATAATGGGTTATGAGGTGATTTAGACAGATCGTTATTTAGAAGCTGTCACAATTATCCGACTTCAAAAAAGGATCAAGTTTTCAATCACTTAAAAAAATAACAACCGATTTCAACTAGCAGGTTTTTCAGTTTTTTTCCGTGTAACAAAACTAGTGCCGTAAAGTAGTGTTGTCCTTTTCTTTCTTTTATATCAAACAGTTGAGTAAATTCGTATAAAGCATATTGCAATCAAAAAAAATACGATTCGGTCCAACCAAAAATATAAAAAAATTCCAACGAATTAATAACTATCTTTTTTTGTCACAGCCGGTTATAAAAATCTGACGTGTTCCTTTTTTTTGAACCACGAATTGAAATCTTCAATATTAACTCAACACTCTTGAATGATAGTAAAATATTTATGTCACTTCTTCCCCTCCATCATGGGCGTTTATCCCTGGGGACAAAACGGAGACAAAATAGAACACGGCTAAATTGAAATGTCACAACGACGCTTGCTTTGATTGACGCGCAATTAATGACGTTTTAAATTTTAAATGCTCTTGTTTAAACACCGCCAAAAAAAGTACCTATTTTACTAGCAAAAATTTCTAAACGGTAACCAAGATGGATAAATGGTCACCAAATTGCGTTTTCTAAAACCTACCTTGTTGCCGAAAGTATTCAGAATGTCATAAAGAATGACCTGAACCTACTGCGGACCTTGTTGCCGAAAGTATTCGGAGTGTCATAATTCGGTGACCGTTAAGCCGTTTTAGGAACCAAAAATAATATTTGTTGACCGTCTTAATTGAACACTATAATCTAAACACTTGTTGATGTTTACGTGTATGTTTCTTTGTTGGTTGGCCGCTGACGTCACTGCTCCTTCTTCATTTTGAGGTCCAAAACGACGTCTGAAAACAAAAGATAAATCGATTAAAAACAACACACAGAATCACTCGAAAAAATATGTATAAACAATTTTAACAACATGAACTATCGGACAAGTACCCTTATTAACTAAAACGAAATGACTTACTACAACAGTAAAAAAAAATATCAGAATGATTACCTATAGACTATAGTATAAGATCTGCAGATAATCCTAATGCAACCCACCACCAGAGGGCAGCGTGCCTAGATCTAGCCGCATTACCACGCTGAATGAATTGTCATTGCCTAAACATTGGCTTAGGCCAGATTGAATTTAATTGGTCAAGTCTGTTATGTGATTTGTCACAGAATTACAATTGGATTGTGCCAAAATGGCCGTTTTGACATAGAATAGGCCACAGTAATAGTTAACAAAACATAATTTTTCATACTAACTCTGATCTATTCTATGTCGAAACGGCCATTTTGGCACAATCCAATTGTAATTCTGAGACAATTCAAATAACAGATTTGACAACCTGGTCACGCGTCGAATCGATCAAACGCTCCGATAAGTTTTGGAAAATAAGATGAGATCCCAGTTCCCACTGCCGTGCCTTTTATTAAAATATGGGACTGAAAAGAGAACAGATAGAATAGAATTAACTTGAATTGCTCCATTTGATTTCGAAAATTCGGTCGCTGTCAGAAAGTTACAACATCACTGAGTAACATAGGCTATTAGAGATCCGCGGGTAACACCGCTGAGTGCAGTTAGTCAAAAATATAATACGAACCTTCACACTCGTTGTAGTAAGCTATACGCCGCGGCGCAGACTGTTTCCTCCCGTGACTTTTCCTCCTACCCTCTTTGACCGACAAATTCAAAACGCCGCCATCTTGGTCCGCTTCTGTCAAAACCATAGTTTTGATATTCGACGACAACTTGTCATTAGCAATAAAAACTGTTTTAGCGAAAACTTTTTTCTTATCGTTATATATATGATTCACGCTTTGCGTTACCAATTTACCAATTTTGCATTCGAATATGTCTCTATCACTCGATTCCGAACGGACCAGTCCGTATTTTCCCATCTCTAATTCGTCCGAGCTTTCGCAATCGTAATTTATCCTGTTATTCGATTCTTCTGAAATTCTTCTGTCGTTAAATCTTATCCTTTCGTCTTCAAATTCGTCTTCTACTGTTATTTCTTCGTAGTCTGGAGATTCTGCTTTTATGATCAGAGTTTCTCTAACGGAGTCTGTATCTTTCACTTCTATCTCCCTTTGCAATTCTTGTCTCACTCTTTCATAGATATCTTTTTCTTTCTCGAGCTCCTTACGGAGCTTTTCTCTGTCAATGTCAGTGTCATTTTTGACAATAACAGATATGTGACGTTCGGGCGGGATGGGACATTTTATGTCTGTGGCGGGATTTTTTCTAGGTATTTTAACGGGCGGTTGAGTTTCTACTTCTATGGAAGGCACTTCGGTAGGGTCTGATCTATCATGGAGGACCTGGAATGATACATTTTCTATTATTTAACACATATATTAAATATTTCAGATTAAACATTGAAAAGTTGCTTTGAAAGAACTATCACTATTACTCATCACTATCAGCCCAAAAAACACATTAGATAATACACACGGTAAATGTTAGCACAAAGACAGTCTTATCGCTATAAGCGATCTCTTTTACACAAGCTATAAAAGAATGGGAAATTAAATTCAATTAAGCATAAACTGTGATGCATATGGCGTCTCTTCTACAAGCGCGGACTGCGCGCAACTCTCAGGTGAGATGACGTAGTTGCTAGCGACAGTACAGTTGATGCTAGCTGTGAATCAGTTACTCACTTGCACCAGATGTCGCCTGAGTGTGGCACACTTGTCCCTGACGACGTCCCGCCTGAGAACGAGGGCGCGTCGCTCGGCTATAGCGTCTCCTACAAGCGCGGACTGCGCGCAACTCTCGGGTGAGATGACGTAGTTGCTAGCGACAGTACAGTTGATGCTAGCTGTGAATCAGTTACTCACTTGCACCAGATGTCGCCTGAGTGTGGCAAACTTGTCCCTGACGACGTCCCGCCTGAGAACGATGGCGCGTCGCTCAGCTATAGCGTCTCTTCTACAAGCGCGGACTGCGCGCAACTCTCGGGTGAGATGATGTAGTTGCTAGCGACAGTACAGTTGATGCTAGCTGTGAATCAGTTACTCACTTGCACCAGATGTCGCCTCAGTGTGGCACACTTGTCCCTGACGACGTCCCGCCTGAGAACGAGGGCGCGTCGCTCGGCTATAGCGTCTCCTACAAGCGCGGACTGCGCGCAACTCTCGGGTGAGATGACGTAGTAGCTAGCGACAGTACAGTTGATGCTAGCTGTGAATCAGTTACTCACTTGCACCAGATGTCGCCTGAGTGTGGCACACTTGTCCCTGACGACGTCCCGCCTGAGAACGATGGCGCGTCGCTCGGCTATAGCGTCTCTTCTACAAGCGCGGACTGCGCGCAACTCTCGGGTGAGACGACGTAGGTGCTCGACGCTGCGACGACGACTGTTTTGTGATGCTAGCTGTGAAGATATAATTTTTTCTGGTTCACGGAAAACAGAAATTGATGGTGTCATTCGTAATAAAAAAAATTACGTTATTGACGATCATCGACTGTTAGGCGGTACGTAATTCGACGGGTCAGCTTAAAATTAAGAAGTGATTTAGCCGTGTCTCTTGACATTTTGACAAGTAATATTTTAAAGAATAGGGAAAATCCTACTTCGGTTCAGTAATATACGATTTGACCAATAACTAGGTACCGGCCGATTTTAATAAAATTAAGCAAAATAAATAATTAAAATAAAATTACATTTTATAAATAATTTCAACACTATTAGATACATGCGCATTTGTTTTTAGATTTGTTATTATGATTTATTCAGGTTTTATGTATTTTACTTATTTTGTTCAACTTTAACTTTGAACCATGTATTTTCTGTCTTTTGTTTGGTACTTGTTGATACTTTATCACACTGATTATAAGGTTTAAAATCGAATTACTGTGAAATAAGTAGGTAAAGGTAGTGAAATGAGAGTCTTGTGGTTGGCTAGAGTAACTCTATACTGGTCAATAGATCTTATTTCTATGCATGGAATGCAGGTTTGATGTGTCTGTGTCTATGTATCACATACAGAATCTAGATGCTGGCCGAATCACTGTTGAGGACTTCACTTATCTTTGCAATTTACTTATGCAAATTTCAATATTCAAGTGAGTTGCAATTAAGTCTATATATTATAAACTCTGACTGAAGCCCTGACCCTGACTCTGGCTTTCGATTGATCCTGCATACTTTCACTTGTTTACAGACTAGGGTACCACTAACATATATGAATCTACATACCCGGTTTTTTATACGTCTTCGCAGCCCTTTAAGGAATGCCAGGTCTTCATCGCAAAGCTTGAGGCTTTGCACTCGCTCTGAATACTTTCCCGTGGATAGGCCGGCCACCTCATCCACTGTCATGTTGATGCCACGTGCTGCAACATAATCAATGGAGTTTTCTCGAGTTTAACGTAAAAAATAATGAACTACTGAAAAATTAGTAGAAACTATACACTTTCGACATGTTGAAAACTATGATATGTATGTGATGACGAAATTTCCGTGCAGTGAAACTTTACTAGATTGTGTTAAGTGAGGGTTGGTTTGTGACACGAAGCAGAGGTATACGCAGTTAAGATTTTTTAAAATATATTTAAGGGATAAAAAGTAGCCCATGAGTTAATCCAGGGTGTATAAGCTATCTTTGTGTCAAATTTCATTCAAATCCATTAAGGCATTTGAGCCTGAAGGAGGAAAGAACACGCACACATATACAAACTTTCGCCTTATAATATGATGTGATTTGTGCAGTATTGTAATGATAACTATTATGTTAATGTATTTATGTTATATTTTATGTTGCAAATAAATATTTTTCTATTTCCATTTAAATATTCAAATTGACAGACGCGAGAAATCTTCGTCAGTCTTGAATCATGTAATGTAGGTACTTAATTGTAGGTAAATAATCTTACAAAAATTAAACAGACATAACAGATGATTACTTTGTACGGATAAAGTTACCTTAATTTTCCAAGAACAAACATCATATTTTGACACATTATGTACTTGCTTATATCAAAATGTAGTAAGAAAAATTAAGTTTTCCAATGCTTTAAATAATAAAACTTCTATAAATGCACTATGTGTAGTGATCGCGTAAAAACCTGATGGCAACAGAATATGTATCGTGTGATGCATACTGCGCCTTACATAAATAATAATATCAGCTCCGATTGCAAAATCTACCTGTTGCCTATAGAATCTCCCATTTCATTAGCAAAAGAGAATCACTATTAAATCACATACCATCGAGCAATTCCTGGTCCACTTGGTGGCCGCACGTGATCTTCGCATTATCGTCCATTCTTCATATTTAATTCGTGTTTTTATCGATACAAAACAACAAACTTTTTTCGTTTTTTACCATTAAAAGGTTAGAATTTGCGACTGTCAATTTGTGAATGACTCAATTCTATCAAAACATTTAGGCTGTCACTTCGTTTTAGAGATAAGATGTGTCTACCTTAGAGTGACTTATGACTCGATTTGACGTATTCCATAGAAAGAAAAAAATAATAGAGTAGTAGGAATAGGTTAAATAGTGTTTCGTCAAATGTCCTATCTATCCGACCCACAGATCATATTATTATAGTTGTATGTACAACAGACCGTTTGCAGAAACGTTTATCCAAACAATGGTTATCAAATCAACATTCAACATGGTGATCACTTCGTGGGCTAAGTCAAGGTTTGGTAAATATCCTACTGACTGATTTCGAAAATCTCTAAGAAAAAAGTAATCAAGGTTCTTTATTCCTATGATTCTAAAAGCTAAAACAAAATAAATTAGATCGATTAAGTTTGATATCAGTGTCAGTGTTATTTGGTTTGGTTTAAAATCAGCGACAAATCTGATATATAGAGCACCCTTAGCCATGCCACTTGTTTTAATAATATCCATTTACCTGTAGTAAACAATAAGAACCGGTCTTTTGATTCTACTGCTATTTTTCTGTCTACCAATAAGAATATATAAAATTTCCACAAAGAACTAGAAAAAAAGTCATGAAAAAGAGGCCCACAGGGAGGCCAGGCTTAGTTTTCAAATATGACAGAAAAATATTTAATGCTAGGCTTCAATGGTGTATTAGATCAGATAAAAATGGACAAAATAGCATCTCATCACCACAGTAAAAATTTTAAACAATTCAGGAAAAAAACAGCTGAACTTAACTGTAGGCCTGCAGTCCCTGTTGATACTCACAAGACTCTACCTCCATCTAACACCAGTATTGACGAAATGCTCTAATATGCCACTAAAATTTTCGGTGAGGTAGGGCTGACTCAGTTTACTGCCAAACAAATCGCAAAAGCAATTCATACTATGAAACGAGGTAAGTCTCCTGGTCACGATGGCCTCAGTATCGAGCATTTTGAAAATGCTGGTGTTCACTTACCTCGTGTCCTTTCGATGCTAGACTCGTTTTATATAAATCATGTATATCTACCACAGGAGTTGATGATGATGGTCGTAGTTCCAATAGCCAAGAACAAAAAAGGTGATATTTTGAGTAACGACAATTAGCAACCACAACAGCCAAAGTACTAAATAGTTTGCTTAACAGTCACCTCAGTAATAACATCATTTTAAATGACGCTCAATTTGGATTCCAGCCTAGTGTGTCTACTGAAAGTGCCATTTTGACATTGAAGCATATGATTCACCGCCGGTGATTCGCCTGGCGGTGCCTAGCTAGGAAGGGGTTTTACCCCAGGACGGACGGAGCATAGCTCAAGGGAGAGATCTGCTCTCACATGGGCTCTGCCCAGGATGGACGGAGCATAGCTCTCAGCGGTGGGGATCTGACCCCCACATGTGCTCTGCCCAGGACAGACCGAGCATAGCTCCCGGTAGGGATCTTCACTTCTTTGAAACTTAGCTCAATGTACGGTGGCACCAGGGCACATTTTTAGTGCTCGGATCGGGGGGTAGTCGATCACGAACCTGTAGCCTGTAGCTTATCTATACGTATACATATAGATAACCTACAGTAGGATATAATGTGGTACAACCACCATGGGCATATATAAAAGCGAAGCAGATAACCCACTTAATTATTTACCTATCATATGTATTTAGTACAACCCTTTTGTTGCCTCGTAACGTATAGCTAACTCGGGCATTTAATCGTATAGTGTGTAAGGGGCGACAGAGTCCTTTCATTAGCGGACTTCGAAAACTTGTAGACATGTGAAGATTTTGAAAACAGTCATAGTTTGAAATATAACATCAACAAAGTGTACTACTGATGTTTATAGGTACTTAATAATAAGGCTCCTGACTATGTGCCCCCAGTGAGACTCTATGAGACACCGTTAAATATTGTCAAACAATTCAAATACCTGGGGCACATTGTCACGGAAGATTTTAAAGATGATGTAGAATTGATAGTCCGTAGGTTTGCAAGATGTTCAGTTAATGTAAAAACGTCTCCAATACAACAATATCTTCAGTATGCTTTTGAGGCTGCCAAAATATTGCAGTTCATCTGGTATGTTTTCATGCCTTAATACGAAAAAGATTTTTTCGATACTAAGTAGGGTGCGAAGCAACCACGACAGCATCTTAATAAATTTAGCAGACATATACGATTGTCCTATACTGCAACATTGTGTCAATACTATTATTTAAGTGATGTTCAAATGTCAATATTTAAGTATTTGTTTAAAAAAACTATACCAATGTCACTCTGAATGGATTTCTGATCTGAAATAAAGATTTTAAAATAAAACTAAAGCTTTTCCTTTATCTGTGCTATATCAATCTTTGCATAATCTATGCGATCCGATTACAATAAATGAGTTCATTCAACATCTTATTTCATTCACCATCACTATCGTCATTCATTCATTTCATTTTTCATTTGTTTATTTGTGGTGGAGTTGTTGTGCCGGTGTTTTTAATTTTTTTCGTGGATAGTCAGGTAATTTTTCAAAATTTTATACACATATCATTGTACTCAATATCTCAACGATAATTTATTTTTGATTAGTAATTCACACAATTTTTATCATCTCAAACAACTCCAATTTTTATATTACCACATGGCGTCGATCAACGAACGAAATTTAAATATTTCTTTGGCAATTTTGATGTCAGAAAACGTTAGCGGTTTACATTTTGCTGTACTTATTACCCAATAATTTGGCGAATGTAAATATGAACTTAAAGAGATTGCTTTGACCAGAGCTAAGTTAGGAGCTGTTTAAGAACAACGTTTATTATTATAATTTTTTCAAGGTCGGTGAGGTCTGTTTGAAATAATTAAATGCCAGTTATGGACCTTAGGTGAGGACCTAGTTTTGGATGCACTATATTGCAGGGTATTTATTTTCGAAGCTATAATACCACAAATGAAATATTGATGTAAACACGAAATAACTGTGTAGATAAAGAGATCTCAATATTCACAGGTATGTCCAATTAACCACACTGAATTCATAAATATACATTTTTACCATCCATCTAAGCACTATGCCGAGGTATCTCTTGCTAATTTATTTTATACATTTCGTGGAATACACTGGATGTAGGAAAAGTGTGACTAAGGCAAATCTGGTTTCTCACTACTTTCTAAATTCCTACCGTTTGGTGTCTTTCATAATTCCGAGACAATCTCCCAAATATGTCTCTGATAAAAACGGACAAGCCTATGCCTATGATATTCAAAAGATATGCAGAGGACAGGGTGTAATAAGTTTGATGTCTTTATGTGTTTGTGACTGTCTTGTATCTTAGCTACCAAAGAAATGGACAGATTTTGATTTTTGGTTTGATGACAATCAGCCCAAAATGGCTGCTGCCACAAAATGTCAGATTACTAATTTTTTCAGTACTCCCTCAATATAGTATCAAATGAAAAGACTTCGCTAGTAAAATACTATACACAAAGATGATGTAATTTCTAAACTCAAGTTCATAAATCTGTTTTCTACCAGCCAGTATGACAGCACGGGGTCGGGTTAACAGCTGGGACCCCATGATGGATGACTATAATGACAACAGGTTAGTCAAAAGCATAGACAGAGAAAGATAGACATTGGGTACATGCCGATTCGATTTAGAACTAAGTTACTGGACTAATATATAGATAAATATATAAGACTATACAAAAAGTATATTCATTTAAACAAAAGTAGTCCTTCATGAGTTGTTTCAAAAATGTATGGAGCTCCGGCCAGGACAGTGTACATGGTACCATAAATACGTTATTAATCTTCAATATATCAACCAAATTCAAAATAATGTAACTTATCACAGTGTACAAAATTAACACTTTGACCAATTTTATGCCCTGTAGTCTTTCCTGGTGTGGTATTTTTTGAAGCACAGGTAATCAAGGGTACGGTGCAATCGGGGCAAAAAAATACCGTTTCCTTGCGACCTCGCTTACCCGTTTCCTTCTTTGTAGTATCAGGAGCTATTGGCGCGCGAGAGTCGACGGCTCGGGCGATCCTTTGTTTCCCGCACCCCACACACCGCAAGTATTTCAAGTGCGTTTGTGTGTGTAGCCTAAATATTCATCTAAGCATTGACGTGACGCGGATCACGCCTACAGGCCGTTGTTTTAAAGTAAACAGTATTGAAATTCACACACGTGATCAGCGTCTCTAACAAAAAAAACTGTCACGGACACGGGTCGTGATCGGCTGTCAGAGATTGGAAATAATTAAAATGCTTGGCTGTCAAAGTGTTAATTTTGCAATCAAAATATTTCCAGGTTATTTACGCAAAAACGTGATTAATGCGTTTTTATTGTGTCAATTTTGGTATTTGTGACGGGTGGATTCAACCTAGGATACAGAATCTTCCAGGTGTGCCGTAATCCCACTACAATTCACACAGAATTTTGATATTTTTGTATACAATGATGTAGTTAATACACAATATTAACCACATCGTGAGGCATTTTTGGTACACATACACCGTCTCGGCCGAAAATGAAACAAGTCCTTATAAAATATAATAAAATAAATTTTATGTGTAACAGAAAACAACAGTGTAACACGCTACCTACCAAAATTACTTAAAAATAATGACTGCTTTAAAAAAAATATTAATATTAGTTTGTCCGTGTGTCTCTGAGAAGTCAACAAAAAAAAACACTTGGCTGAGACATAAGAAACAGTCTTTATTTTTTAATTAGTTTAAATAAACAAGTAACATGTTAAAAGTAACAACCAACTTTAATTAACAGGCACCTACAGTCTTTAATTACTTGTATTAGAGTGCAAAAAAAGATAATGGGACCTACATATATGGGTTATAGGCGTATTCACAACGAGTAACACTGAACTGTAACATTGTTGGGAACATAATTTAAAACTAATTCCCAACCAGTCACATTGTTACTGGTTGGGAATACTTTTAATGTTGTTCTCAATTAGTTTTTATAACAAAAAGAAAAACTAAGAACCTCATCCTTGTTTGACTTTGGTTAAAATAATACCTTTTTATAATTACAGTGCCCAAAGCATTCAACAGACTCAATTGAACCATAAGAAGCTGTATGTCACAAGCATACCTCCCGGCCTGAACGAACAGGGGCTCCGGACTGCCTTTGAGAAGTATGGACAAGTGGAACAGGCTTTCCTCAGTCGAGATCCACAGAAGAAGTATGGACTTATCAGATACGAGACGGCTGCGTAAGTATTCAACATCATATATGACACTGCCAAAAATATTCTCATCGTATGACGCCATATTGAAATTATAAAATCTGACACTAAACAAGCTAAACAAGTGGTTTCAAGAGGCTTCATTTAAAGTGACTTGAAAAAGCCTGAATGTACGAACTTTTAGACCCACATCTTCACCAGTGAAATCGCAGGATGCAGCTAGTATAGCCTATGACTCTCTGCAGGTGAAGACGAATATATTGACACCACTCACATAAAGATACGACAAGCCGTTCAGGCTCTAGGGCGTGCCAAAGAAATATACATTCTCTCGAAAAACATAAGCCCTTTTTTCGCAGTCGGGTAAAAATCTGATAATTTACACTTACACCAAATACATTCTAATGGAACAATAGCATTCTTTAGCTGAGATCCATTCTGTCCCCTATTTTAATTTTGGGGACAGATGGGAATTTTTGATTTCATAGTGTGTTTGTAGTTTTAAGTAATAGCTTTTTTTGTTGACAGAGAAGCCAGAATTGCAATGATGAAGCTGAATGGGACAGAACCATTGAATTTAAGGGTCAATTTCGCACATGTGAGTATTAATAAAATAAATAAAGTCTTAATAAGTACAACTCTAAAAATGTGACTAACAAGTTCAATAAGGGTGTCAGGCGTCAGATGTGGTTGTAATACAAATAACAAATAATATTTTGTATAATTTAGACAAAAGCGGCCGAGTAACTTGATATGTATAGAAAATAAAAACTTAAAAATATTCTTGTCGAATTAAAGTACTTTGTCACTTTACAAAAATTATAACTTGTACTTTTAACTTTTTACTATAGAATTACATATAGAATATCATTTTTTTAAATATAGAATAGTAGAAGAATAGATCGTTATTATCGACCCAAAAAACTATAAATAGGAAAGATTTGGATTTTTGTATACAATGTGTAAAAAAAAAGTGTGAAAATACTTAAAGAATTTTTTGCAAAATTTCGAGACAAATTATTGCGTCCTCTGTGTGACCAATTTTTGTATGTGAACTTAATATAACATGTGTAACAGGAAGGTGTGAAAATATTTAAGGGCGTTAGTCTACCCATCAAAGCAAACTCTGCGTAGAAGAAAATTTTAAGTAAAATTATTGCGTCCTCCATACAACTCGACTGATCACTAGATACATTTTTGTATGGAGAAACTAATATTTATTATTGAATTTTGCAAAATTTTATTCTACTATGGGTTTACCTTGATTGCTAGACTTAAGTTACACCATTAAGTATTGTCTGACCTTGCTGTTAAACATTGTATAATGGTTTTTTTTCCTCTATAAAGGCCAAGCCTGATGAACTGAACGGCACCAAAGAACTACCGCAGAAGGAAACCAGACACGGGGGCAGCAATGTGAGCAGCAATAGAGATAAAAAGCCACGGTGAGTTAAGCTTTTGATTTATAAGTAGTATATTCGTTTTTTCATGCGTCTCTACTAATATATATTTATTTTCCCAGAAAAAAAAAATAGCCTGTGGCTGCCTCCGAACCTAGAATATTTCTTAGCGAAAAATCAAGTCGGTCCGTCTCTCAGTTTCTAATGAGAAAGCGAACTAAAAAAAAATTAAACACAAGAGCATACACTTGGCCGATTATTAAGATTATAATACATTCTAGCTGACCCGGCGAAACTTCCCACCGCCTAACAGTTATGTATGTTTTTCACCGTTTAAACCTTCCCTGAACTTTTAGAAACATTTCAAACTAAAATCAGCTAAATCGGCCCTGCCTTTCTCGAGTTTCAGCTACACAAACGAACAACAATTATTTATATTAGGACGTACGGTCTGTATTTTTTTGGCTAAATAGAATCACGCGCATTTGCCACATAATGTTAAAATAAATGATTACAATAGGCCAATGATAGCGCAATATAATATGGCCGCTTCTCTCATTGGTCTTTTTGCTTTTATTTAAACCAACCATAATTGACGAATGACAGCCGATTTCAGCGATCTGATTGGTCGAGCCAGCCGGCAACCGGCCTTTTCCCTTTTACAACTGAAAAGTTGATCGTTCGTTTTTCACTTGAAATATCTTGTGTTTTGCTACTAATTTAGTTTTTTTGGTGTTAAATTGTTAATCAACATTGTTAAGCTTACCAGTGTTGTTATTTATGAGTTTTGACAGAGTTTTGTAGTATTCGACTGATTAATCAGTAGAAATCATTGAACATGCTTCTCAATAAGTATTTTGCGTCTATGCAAAATGGAAAACAAAAGAAATCGTAAGTTTTCAGTTTATATTGCTGCGTAATTAGATCTTTTTATCTCTGTCCTTATTAATAAAGTTGATGTCTCATAAATTATATCAAGAGTTTAGTTTCATCACGACATGCGCGGATACTTACCTACCTACCTACTTTACTAACAATGTTACTCATTGTTTTTTTTGTATAGCTTTTACAATCGAGCTTTGGATTACCGAGAAATGTAAGTACTTTAGTAGAAGCGATCGTATTCATTTTGTGAGATAAACGCTTTTGTGGTCTTGTTGAAAAGTTATTGAGATTGAGACTTGGGTAATTAGGTTTTACTGGCTGTTACCAAAGAGGATTGTGTATGTATCTCGTAATTATCTCGACTCGGGTGTCGGGCGCGTTCTCTGCTCATCTTTGAGGTCTTGTTTTGAAATGTGTCTGTAGACTATTGATGGCTTGGACTTCATATTGTGAATAGGCCAGTGAAAATGTACCTACGTCTGTGTTCCTCTATATCATATTCTTGCTTGCTTACTGTATCAAACGGTCATTTTACGTTGTGATCAATCATTACGTCATTTGTAACTAATTAATTACATTGATATAAAAAGATTTGTTTTGCTTATGTGACTATTGAGCCACAATGACATTCTACTAAATTGTCCTTTGGGTGACTTGAACTGATAGAGCGATTTGCCGATGACATGTAGACTGTTGTGGAGTAAGCTGAACACAGCACTCTCAGCCACTTCCGAAATGGCGAGTCGGTTTAATTAAATGATTATTTACAATTATAGACAATTTACTCTCTCGTTTTTCTGTCATTATAGGAATAAGGAGGAGCCTTACAATGATGAAGATGGCTCAGTTGACATAGTAAGTAAGATTGATTAACCATCTTTATTTTACTTGAGATTAGTGTCAGGCACTGTTGACATTTTTACAAACCTCCCAAAAAGGAGGAGTGAATTATTATTCTACTGCATTTTTATTATAAATAATATGCTTGCGCTTGACGGCTACTCGCCTGATGTAAAGTGATAATGCCAATTCACTTACAAAAGACCCATATTATAGCTGTAAGGAAATAGATTACTTGGCAGCAAATTCCACACCTGGCCGTTCACACAATAAATGTAGGCTCAAAGCATTAACTCATTTTTAAGAGACAGGTGTATTGATTTAAGAAATTAGTTTTCATCTGTTATCTGTCCTTTGGCAAATTCTAGTTTTCACATTTTTACAAATCATTCATTGTTTGATTGAATAATATTTGTTGAATAACAGACGAGCAGCTTCAAGCTGATGTGCCGTGTATCATATTGTGTTGAATTCATTGATTTTCCAATGCATTGCACAAATTGCCCTTACGACAGCTATAGACCACCAACTTGTCCATACAATAAGATATAGCTCTTTTTTACTTTTTATTGTTGTCCGATTCCAGTGGTTTTTGTTTCACAAAGTTACACATTATTTACTAGGCTTTACTGTTATATTTTACCGTTGTCTTTTATATCAACTTCCTGAGCAATAATATTCTTAAGCCGATACAATGCCTATTAAAAGCCTTTATTATGAAGAATTTAATATCTTCTTTCAAAATAATAAAATGTGTAGTCCTAAAATACATCATAGTGAAGCGCTTGACAGTACCAATAACAAAAAATTACTTTACAGTTTATGGGATGAAAAGAGGTACGCCCCAAAACGAAAATTGTATCAAAAACATGAAAACAGTGAAGGGTCAGTGATACTCTTAAAGGTTTGCAAGAGATAGTTAATGTTATTTTCTTATATTTTAGTATCAATCTGCAACTGTGAGCAGCAGCAGGCGCTTGCTGCCTGATGGAAGGGTGATTGTCCAGGAAAGGTATGTAGCTAGGTCTTTGTTGTTTATGTCATGTGACTCACTCACTCTAGTGTCTTGAGTTATTCTGTTGATACAATATTTCTTTATTAGACACCAAAAAATATTAACTACAAGTTTCACTATAGGCAGAATTAATATTACATACAATGTGTAATGGAAAAGTGTGACAATACTTAACGGTCTTAGTCTACACATCAAAGTGAACCCACAGTATAAGAAATTTTAGCAAAATTCGAAAAAAAAAAATTAGGTTCTCATACATACCAAAATTAATTAAATGGTCAAGTTGTAAAGATGCAATGTTTTTAATCGAATTTGCAATAATTTGTTCTACAATGGGTTCCTTTTGATGTGTAGACTAACACCCTTAAGTATTGTCTCAGCTTGCTGTTGCACGTTGTACAATGCAAAAGGAACTGCAGTAGTATTGAAAATTAGAAAATCCTTAGCAGTAAATTAATAAAATGCAATTGGCCATTCTGTGGCGGTGGCCATCTGGGATTAAATCTATTATATTGTAAGTACTCTAGTAGTAGTGGTGATAGATTTCAAACAAAAAATAATTATTTATTTTATTTAAATTAAAATTGAGTTTATCTGTTTGAGAGCTATGGTGCCACACTCGTTGATTGTGACAGTTAGCAATGTTTGCGTTCGTTTGTCAGTTTGTGCGTATGTTTGTTTGTCTGGAAATTTCGTACTTGCCCGTACAAGCCGTAGTTTCCAACTAATATTGATAAAACATGGTATACAGGTTCTATGATTTGATCTATAAGTTAATTACGATGATAAATTGTTATAATTACTATTGAAATATTTAGTTTAATATTGGAATATATTTTAATTGTGCATGTAATGGAAATAAAGGGTTTTGAATTTTTACTTATTTTTTTAGTATTTGACCAGGCAGCGGTATTTCTGCCAAAAATTGGAAAGTTTGGTGTGGGCACATGCACCATGATTGACTTTAAAAAAATAGATAGAGACATTCAACTTAAAATAAAAAATAATAATAATTTGACCAGTTCCAAGATCATGAAAAATTCATTACAATAGCCCATGTATTCATAATACTCAAAATAGTTGTCGTTTTCCGTTATTACCTTCTATATGTATCTGCATTTTTGTACATATTTCTATTGTAAAGGGCCTCTCAGTGTTGGCCACGGTTACACTAATGCCCCAATAAAAGTCCAGCTTTAGGCCGTGTTTATCAATAAATGACTGGAATAATAATATAAAACTTAAGACATCAGAATATGACAAGAAATCGGTTAAGAGGCTGTCATTTATTTGAAGCTGCAGAAGATAGTGTTAATGGTTAGCAGTACAAATAACTAACATTAAGTTTAACTTCGCATGCTACGATATTATTTGGGACAGATATGGACAATGGTAAGATCATTGATTTGAAGCAACTTCAAAACAATCTGACTGCAAAACGTTAGACCATTGTATCTAACTGGTGAAATTCAACCGAATTCAACCGGTATAGCCTATGACCATTTGCTGATAATAAAGTTAGTGGAAGCCTAAACTTGCATTGCATCACAGGAGAAAGAGCGCCGGTTCAATACCAATTTCAGGCATGCACCTCTGAGATTTTCACTTATGTCCGTATTAGAATTACACTTGAAGGTATGGATAGCTTTAATAGCTTTCGAAGGTATCTGAAGTCCCTAACCTGTAATTTTGTCAGTGTCGACTATGGCCTAGGTCTTCATAGACACATTGTTGACACATCTGCAGTTAAAGACAAATCGGTCTACCATGGTAGGATAAAGAGGATCACAAAGAGTTAAGACATATACATACAAATATACACCGATATAAATATATAACTGATAAGGAAGAAAGATTGTTGAGTAGCGACCACAAACTGCAAAACAGCGTAGGTAGGCCTTCCACTAGGTGGACCGACCACACTCACAAATAACCAGTGGATGCAATCAAAATCTTGCCGTTCAGAATGACGTTCTAAAGGGGGAGGCCTATGTTTTGCAGTGGAAGTCTTCTAGCTTGACAATAATAGAAATATACAAACAGCTTCATTTCAGCTTGTCCATCAAGAGCTGATGCTGGCGAGCTAGGAAGAGGGTGTTTTTTTTAATTAGGCATTTTTGACCACAAATTCACACAACCACGAAAGTCAGCGGTACTGTAGCCCTAGATGGAGCATGCCTAGTCTGGAATACACTGGCTCTCAAGGAAGGCTGCCGGAACACACCGTTAGGTGCTTGGCGACAGATTTTACAACTAGAGGGTGGTAGCTAGCCAGGCGAGCGATAGGAAACGTCTTACCACCATGCAAAAATGTTGTTCTGATCATTAATTAATTTATACTATTCTAGGGTCCAAGAAACTGATGCCAGCTTCACCGCCGGCGCTGGCGATTCGGTGAGTCCGCAGTTATTTATGTTTACGAAATAAAAGATTTGTTAGGGGTGTGCTAAGTCGAAAGGTGGGGGGGGGGTTACTTCACCCATCATATTGAACGACTTTCACTGAATCAATTGCTCTATAGCAGGAAATAAAACATAATATCATTAATTGTTATTACATATACAACGTGTAACAAAAAGGTGTGACAATACGTAACGGTGTTACTCTACCCATCAAAGTAAACCAATTGTAGGAAAAATTCTATAAAATTTAAAAAAACATATTGATTTTCCCATACAACTTAGCCGATGACGTGACCAATTTTTGTATGGAGAACCAAGAATTTTTATGCTATATAATGGGCCCAGTTTGATGAGTAGACTAACATTCTTTAAGTATTGTCACACGTTTGTGCTGCACGTTGTATATATTAACAATTGTATATATTGGCTGTGGATAAAATGTATGAAAGATACAAACATGACCAGCATGAATAATAAAACATACAGTCAAATTGAGTCCTATGTTTTTAAGGATCCAAATTGACTATATGTTTTATTTTTATTAGCTCATATCTAGAGAGAAACCGTTTCATAAAATATTTTATATGGTAGAGACTTATCTTGTAGTTGAAATTAGCTCCTCTAGTTGTTTGTATTTTTAATCAAAATACTGAAATAAATGAATTATTAATTATTCATGATGAGTATTCTCACACCTTTTCGACTTAGTGCGTTTCTTAACGATAACCCATTTGAGATAGTTTTAACGTGAAAGTAAATATAAGTACAAAATAAGTACTGTTATAATTTCCGATTCTTTGATTCTTTTATTTGATGCTTTGCTGTTATTATCTGCTTGATCTTATCCTGTTTGTTGGCCCATATTATTATTTGTTACATACATACACAACACCATACAAAATGCACCACCATATAAGCAAGCACATGATTTATTTTCACGTGTTTGTTATATCCGTACGCTATTTCTTGGTAAGTCGCGCATAACTGGCGCAGGCGGTGTATGGAATAGAAGGTTAAGTGTTTCAATGAAGCCTCGAGTGAACGTACTACTGACAGACATGACGTAGGCGGGCATAGACAACACCAAACGGCTCGTGCTACAGACTATCCTTATCAATACTCGTACACCGTGATACCATTTAAGTGAATAAAACAACCACCAAAATAATCATTGGACTATCTCTCTCACATCGCCGGGAAACAACTTGAGCCTACGACCTTGACTTTGGAGTGACGACCCCTATGACCTTGACTGTTTGTAGGTCTCTTAGTCGGAGGGTAGTGTGCGGGGCAGGGTACTTACTTAGTCGAGACGTGGACCCTGTAACGTCGATTAAGGGAGCGTATTCTTCAACTTTCTCCCACCACGTTCTTTTTAGCTTAACATCTTAAAACGGCTTTATATACTATCTTGCTTGATACGACCGCCGTGGTCTATGAAGACCGCCGTGTTCTAGTAGCTAACATGCTAGCTTCGAGATCCGACGGTCCCGGGTTCAATTCTCGGTCGGGGAAGGTGTAGCAGGGGCAGGTGTGCTAACGATGAGTTTGAACATCTGTCTTCGAGTCTGGGTGTCTTCTTGCGTGTGTTTGTGAATGTTGCATCGTATCCCCGACGCAGTAGAAATCCTAGTGGGGAGCTATGAGTGTGAAACGTTATATTATTATTATACACTTTTGCCTCGCTGTTAAAGTACTCGTGCTTAATTAAGAGTGTATATCAGAATATTTATATTATAACGATTAAAAAAGTATTTAATGTCACCTTAAACAAAAAATAACATCGAATCATAAATACAACAGAAAATTTATTATCTATTCTCGTCTCGTCTCCATTGCGATTGGCAGAGGACCTATTGAAATATCGAAAAAAAAAACGTGGTATAAATAAATGCCGAATATGTTTATTTAAATAAATTGTATTTCTCCAAACTCCGCCATTTCCGACACGTCATTTAATAACTACGTATTTAATACATATATATCTTACTTATACTTAAGCAGTGCTGTATAATTATATAGGTTACATAAAGCAGTGATATAAAAATGATATGTACGTGTATTAGTATGTGTTTATTGCAATAATATTGAATTAGATTTCCGTAGCAACCAAAGTAGATATTATATTTTTATCAACATGTGGTTTTTATGTGTAATATGTATATTTATGTATATACATAGAAGTTTTCTATAATTTTGATCCAGCCCTGTATAAGTAAGTATGATTTTATTTATTTTATGAGACTCGTACACATAATTATAGTAATAATTCTTTGAAGTAGACTTTTGCCTAGGAGTGGAGTATAATTAAAAAACACATTTAATTGCTAGCCATATGAATATATAACAATGTAGTGTAAATATATGTTACCTAAATGTGTACTTTCGGTAATTTATCGACATACGTTGCTTTTATATTACGTTAACCTCACTGTAATATTTGTCGTCAGTCAGAATACGTTAGTTGGTTATTGGCCTATTTATTTATTTTCGGCTATGCACAGATTTGATTCAATCACCATTTGCTCAACCGATGAATAAAAATCATGGAGATTGAACCTACTTGTCGAAAAAGCTTGATTTCTTTGAAGACAAGTAAAGATCGCATTAGTTTGCGCGCAATTTCGCCACCACCGTGGTGGATTATGCATTACATTTAGAACCCTGCCTAAAATGAGACGCATATGGTTTGATACTGCTATATTTTCAGACGTAAGGCTAAGCCATTATAAACCTTGTGCCTACTATGGCACGGTCGACTCTTCCAAATTAAAGCTAAATTTCGCCATTTACGAGGCCTCGAACGCTATGCATGTACGCTTTGGATGTGGGGCATCCTTCAAAATTAGCTCTCATCAGAAACGCTATAAAACTCAAAATGTTATAAAAGTTAAAAGGCGAAACAAAGTTAGACGAGATAAAGATACAAGAATATTTGTCTACAGAATGAAACCACTTGCTCCTGTAAGAAGTCTTGGATCAAGGAAGATAGTGATGAAGGAAGCTCCACTCCATCGACTTGTGTTCTTTGCTCAGACGACAGGAGCCCCCGTACTAAATCCAAGAGATATACAGTCTCCAATTCTAACACCAGCAAATGTACCGAAGTAAATACTGAGTATTCCAGCAAAGGCATTACCAGTAAGACAACAGATTTCAGCGTTAGTAAGACCAATACAAGTTTTAAGAATTCCGTTAAAAAAGGCGCGGGTATTAGACAATCAGGTGCGACCAGTAAGAAGTGTGATAGGAAATGCGCGTGTAGAGTAAGAAGCGATGTAACTTGCGATTTAAAGTTTAGGGGCTTTTACTCGGACAGTGACGATGAGGCTGATGAAACTAATAGGCTAATTCAGTTAAGGAATTGTGACTACTCAGGCATGGTCGATGACCAACTCAAACTAGTCATTGCTCTAGCTGGATACCCTAAATCTAAAATGCGTTTGCGACAAATGGAACTCTTTCAAAGATGCCTGACTGATGTCATTAACATGCAACAGAAAGCTAATCTATTCAAAAAGGCACCGTCATTCTTTGATTATTATTTAAATAGAGGTGCGATTGTCTGTGTGTGCAAAGATTTAGAGACCAGGGATTGGGTGGTGAGGGTGTCGCCTGGTTTGCAAGAACGTATGTGCACCAACTTGGTACTCCTTAATTCTAAAGTCAAGAGGCTATGCTTGGCTGTAATCAAAATTCCTCGATCTTCTTGGCCGGCTTCCGTTCAAGATTGTTTCAAACTTCTTCAGTACTTTAATCCTTCCCTAAAAACGAAATGTTGGAAAATTTATGCTCAAAAAGTTGTTGATGATTCGGAGTTCACTTCTATTTTAATTGACCGAGTTTCTGGCGAAATTATTCGAGGGCCAAACTTTCAAAACGTGATTGACTATGACCAAATAGAATTCGAGATTACTGACTATACTGAAATTTACTACGAATGCTTACTAGCAGGCATGGAGGAAGATTTGAGTAGTGTAGCGTCTCGAGTAAAGCTCTTAGAAGAGATTAAATCAGCCGCAACGACTCCAAGAATCGCCTCGACGATGAGCTTGAAATCTATTGAAAGCACCAAACAGGTACAGATACCAGACTCGGTCGAAAAGTTGCTAGAAACAGAAATCAGACCCGAAGAAGTTGATCGAAATATTGATGAGAAAATCGCTGAAGAATCGGCTGAGATTAGGGAAGAATTGGAACTTACTTTAGACGAAGATGTCCTAATGAAAATTAAAGAAATTGAATATATTGGTAATAATGACGAAGTGTTGGTTTGGTCGGACGAACCTCGTACTGGTAAAGAACAACACACAAACGAAGATAAACAGACTGAAGACCAAGAAGATGTCAACACTACAACGACGTCTCTAATAGCGTTATCTGACAAATCTGAATCTTTAGCCGAAAGCACTGACAATTTGCTGATAAAAACCAGCGCTATTAATATAGATAGTAATAGAGGAATAGCTTATTATAGAAGAACGAATTACCTCCATGTAGATAATGAACTAAAAGTCGCAATAACTCTCGAAGGCTACCCACAGAACAAATTGGAAGGAACGCATATTAGAAGATTGAAGCATTTATTCAAGGAATATTTGCACAAAGATATGAAAACCACACAACGCTTTGCCAATTTGATCATTCCAAAATTTCAAGATATATATTTGTCAAACGGCGCTGTGATATATATTTGCGATAGTTTGGAAACGAAAGATTACTTGACGGAAGTTTTACCTAAATTCATCAACTCCACTGGTCTAAAACTGACATTCCGGGAAGTCGCAAACTTGGTGAGGTATACCAGAATTGTGATGAGACTGCCTAAAGAACAGGCTAACGTAGAATCATTGGAAATCTTGAAAACGCTCCAAGAAAAGTATCCGGGCTTGAAACCAGATTGTTGGAAGTACTATTCTGATGTCGCCGGAAAGCAGAAAAGACAGTTCGGCGTCGATCCAGAATCTCTGGCCGTAATCAAAAGTCCCAGTTTTGAACCCGTTTACGACAATGAAAAGCTTATTTTTAGAATCATTGACAGGCAAAAACGTGACGTCAGCTACGAGGAAAGAAATAATAATGAGATCGAAGACCCCGTTGAGACCAAGAAGAAAAGATACGCCGTAATAAAGAATATGTACGCTCCGATAGATACAAATATTACAAATGCGCCTTTAACTCGAATTCGTACTAATCATTACACAGACCTGATAGCTGACGACTTAAAATTGTACGTTGGACCTATAAACTACCCAGAAATGCGTATTGATGAAAGTCAATTCCACATAATTAAGCGAACCATTGAGAATATAGTCATAAATTTACTAGATAAGGGCGAAATTACCGGAGACGATATACCAAAATACCACGACATGTACTTGTTTGACGGTGTGATATTTATTATTTGTCAAAACATGGATTCTCGACTGTGGATCGAGGCAAACATTGGCAAAATCAACGAAATCATGAACATCAATTTAAAAGCTACGGAATTTAGAGGCGCTGTAGGTATCGTTAGTATGGTGGTTAGGACTGACAGAGACACCGATGGAGTCATTGCCGTATTGCAAAATCAGAATTCTAGACTGCGAACTAAATATTGGCGTAAAATAAGCACGGTGAAAACCAACACGAAACTCGACGTAGTGTTACAGATTGACAGACTATCAGCTCAAGTAATACTAGATCCTAGCTTCAACAAATTGGTCGGTTACGAGACTGCACAATTCAAACTAGGTCATTTGCAGTCTCTAATAAAGCCGAAATCAAGTCTCGAAGAGCTGACTAAAGCCCACGTACAAAGCAAGAAGCTGAATAAACCCTCCAAAGCGTCCAAAAAGAAGAAGAAAAGTTCAACTACTGTATGTGTAATCCACCACAGAGACGATTTCAAAGACAAATATGACTTCAAAGATACAAGCGACAACGAGGGTGATGAATCTCCCAAACTGAGAAAAGATCAAATTCAAAAGGAACATAGATCCGTATCAGATATTCCGGTAACAATTGAATCATCTAACGCGGAAAAGGAGTTCGTCATTCCCGAAAACGCCAATACGTATCAATCGAAAATAATTCTGAAAATTCCTCTGAACATACTTCCCGATAGCGAAGACGATTTGAACATAATCTTTGATATTCTCGAAGATAAAAATCCGGGATTGAACACGGAAATATGGCAAGTATTCACGGAGTCCGCTTATCCTAGCAATGGTAAATTCATCATCTATGTAGACAAACAGTCCTTGTCTGTAATACAAAAGAAAGACTTTGATTCGAGCGTCGGAGGGGAGAAGTTGATGTTTTACTTTTGATTTATAATGTCAGGTCTTGTCAAGTATTAACTTTGGATGTATATTCCGTAGATAGGGTTGGCCAATTTCTTCTAATGGTCATCTAAATAAACGTAATACAAGGGTACGAAAATAACTATCGACCTGCGAATTCCTTCCTAGATAAATCCGGTCCAAGGTAGACCTTTCAAATAAAATAAATTGCCATAAATCCCCATAGTTTGCTATTTCCCAAAGTTTCTACCAAAATTCAGCTGTCGGATTTTTAAATATGTATTTTATTACTACTTTTGCAAAATAAAGCAGGTTAACATAACACCGATTTCTTTAGTTTTTAATAGCAAAATACAAGTCTTTAAGTCTTTCGCTTGCATATGAGTAATAACTTTAGACTAACGACTTGTATAACCAATCTTATTGACGATATCACTAACTTTTTACTAAGTGGTATTTATTTGGTAAGTGGTTTTTGATATATTTTGACTCTCAAATGTATTTGCAAATATTACCGTGTATATTGCTTTGATCATGGAATTACTATGAAAATGCTATTTTGATAAAAGTTCGTTGTTTGATTGATGCACTTACTCGTAAGTATTATTGCGAATTTGTTTTTATGATAACTTCGTTAGTTTAGTTAAATGACGATAATATTCATGATATTCTCAGTGATGCCTTGCATTCCGCTATCCGTATACGTTTATTATTAGGATATAGAAATTTGTCTTCTTTAAGAAATTCATGTTTGTGTTGTAAAATTATCTATCAGTATTTGAGTCATTGACTAAGTTTGTGATTATTGTCTACCCTCTAAATTAAAATAAGTTTCATAGTTCTGGGTCGATAAATGATGTACAGGGTTGACGGTTTTGAGCGTACGAAAGTTCCTCCTTTCGGCTCAGTGCACCCACAACCTGTATACTTTTTTAAATATTCTTTATTGGCAACTGGATAAATGTCAAAGTCCTTAATGCCTATGCTATAAATTTTACCCACCAATTACAATGTAGCCATTTGATAAATGAACATGGAAGTTTTTATGATAATTCACATCATCATTTTCGACGTGTGACGTGTTTAGATATTTTACCCCGTGATGTTATTGTAATCTCGTCATAGATTTTAGATTATTTTATAGTTTTGTGTCTTAAGTATGTTTTAATTAATTATTTAGTTTTTACCATGTTTTTAGTATAATTAATTTTAATGTTCATGTTTTTATTCTCGCGCGACGATTTTTATTTTGTGCTTAGTGTTAGATGTTAGTCGTTTTGAATTAAATTTGTGATTCGTGTTTTTATTTTGTATTTTTTTGCTTCTAGTATAGTATAATACCCTTTTTAGGCAAATTACCTTACTCTATTATAGACATTTTATTTTTAATATTTACTAAATAGTAAATTAAATGGCATTACATTCCATAGTAAATTCAATTTCAATGGCCTTATGGGTTTCTTTGATAAAATACCTTGAATTAATGTTCATTTTTATATAAATCCTATTAAATAAATTCCTAAGTAATGTCTTCTACCAGGAGTGTCCTCTACAATTAACGACACTACTGAGGCTATTTAGAATGTAATAGTACAATGTCCTGTCAACGCTGCAAAGTTTAGATAAGTAGGTACGCATTCTAACAGATAATCCTGTTCGTAAGGTCGAATCGAGCTAATATTTTAGCAATGAAAAATTGGAACTAGTAAGACCTAGAATATTAAGCCACAAAAATGGACATTATATGAGATGCTGACACAGGTACCTATATCAATTTTGACAAAATGCACAGTCGCATAACCTCATTCAAAGCAAGCCTATCTTGCTTCATTTTAGGTTTTGTGCTTCACGTCAATCGACCATTTGAAGCTCGACTAGATATCATTTTACGTCGTTCTCCAACAATATAGTACCCAGCAATCCAGTTGAACCAATAACGGCGTATATCGGCACAAAATGCTATTCTAATTGACGAATCAACTATCGCGTCTAAGGGAAATTCCTGCCCCGCACTCTACCCCGCGACATAACGATCTCACAATCGGCACCCAAGGTATGACCTTCCAAGAAGTTTGCCGGGAATTGTACCTAGGCCGATCGATTGACAATCAATCTTACTTCATTGTCTTTGGCCTTTAAAGTGGTCTTGGTTCTTGTCACTATAATTATGAGTATACAACGTGTAACATAAAGGTGTTACAATACTTAATGGTGTTAGTCTACACATCAAAGTGAACCCATTGTAGAACAAATTTTGAAAAATTCTAGAAAATATTATCGTGTCCTCCATACAACTTGACCGTTCACGTGACCAATTCTGTATGGACACTTAATATTTTTTTATCAATTTTTTTTACTATAATGTGTTTACCTTGATTGTTAGAACTAACACTAGTATCCTAGAGTATTGTTACACCTTTCTATTACACGTTGTTCGTACACGTACTATTTATTTGCCATATGACGGTCTTGTAAATGCGGTTCTTTGATAACTTATTATAGTTTGGAAACTAACTCCATATGGAGTGCTGTACTCGTACTACACAGTCGTTTATATGTTGATCTGGCGTGTTTACTTGTGTGTCAGTTCTGCATAGTCACAAAACTCCTACACAATACAAAACACGCATAACACAATGAATGGCTTACGTTATGCTACTCACCACGTCACCAAGACTAATATTAGAACTCATGACTGCATGCATCCAACTTAGCTTTTTAACCGCTTGAGTTGACGTTATGTTATGCTTCTTATAAATTGTGATCAAGCGAGTAGAATTCGTATCAACATAACGAACAACAGGCTGTAAACGAAAACATATTGGTAGTATGCCTATACATACTACTAATATACTGTTATAGCTCTGTTTACCGGCGAGCGAATCGTCTCTGCTTCAGGTCTGGCAAATTTTTCTGGTTTATTTACAACATAATTAAAGAGACGATAATTACATGCACGTGTGTGATTTCTTAGTGTCGTTTACGACTGGTCGTCTTAGATACTCTGACACAAACATAACATGAGCCCTTACCAATTCACTACGACAGCTAAACATTCCCGGGCTGCAGCGGATCAATCATGCTTCGTGCATCGAATGCGGCGCGTTCGCTCATTTCTACTGCGCTCGGTGTGTGGTCGCTCCCTACTGCTCCGAAGTGTGCCAGAGAAGGGACTGGGGCAAAAGACATCGCGCCGTCTGTCATAATCTCACCAGGTAATATGTTTTGTTATTTTACTACTTTGACTTCGTACGGTTTGATGTTAAATATAATTGTGTGCATCGAATGTGGCTCGTTCGCTCATTTCTTCTGCGCTCGGTGCGTGGTCGCTCCATACTGCTCCGAAGTGTGCCATAACCTTTATGGTTATGTGTTTTTATGGTCTTGGCCTCTTTTTTTTCATATTGTTTATTGTTTTTCCCGACTGCTCAGATGGAGGGTAATGTTTTTCCAGGATATAGAGATTTATTGTATGTAAGTATGTATGTTTAACTTTTTGTGTCGTTTACTCTTAACAAGTTTACCGATTTTAATGTGTGAAGTGTCATTGGATTAGTCTTTATCTGCAGACTGTCATAAGTTATACTGGTTCAATCCCGCAGTTTCACTCGTTAAGATGCAGTGCTCTACAAAAGTGGAATGAATAAAATGTAGTAAATTATTACTTAGATATGATATCATAATTTTGAGAAAGCTTTAGACTACAAACAAACAAGGGCAGAAACTAAATTTGTGTCCTGTGTATCTTTTATGTAACAAAAATTTAAACAAAAGATATTCTGTTTTAGTATTCGGGTTATTTTGAAGCCGCTTCTGTAACAACTTGTTACTGTTTGTACAGGTCGACTTCGGGCTCTAAAACTCGTGACGCCGTCCCGACCTCGCCTGCTGTTGATACCAACAGCAATATTAGGTAAGTGATTGTTTCAATTAACTTAACAAAATATACAAATACATTAAAGCTAGGTATTAAAATTTGCTAGCCTCGGAAGACGTTACATTTTAGAGTTATTTTGAGTCGAGACATCTTTTTTTACAAAACTTATCGGAGCGTTTGATCGATGCGACGCCTGATGAGAGTGCCGGCGTTTGGCCCAACGCATTTCCATTCAGCGTGGTAATGCCGCTAACATTCTTCGCACGCTACCCTCTGGTGGTGGGTCGGAGCATTTGTATTATCTGTGGATCTTAAGTGGTCTATAGGTAATTCATCCGCTATTTTATTTTTGTTGTGGTTAGTAAGAACTGGTTATTACAGTCGATACTGTAATGAACAATGATCACAAGTCTTTTTTATCGATTTCCCATAAAAGGAGGAGGAGGTACTCAATCCTATGTAGTATAATAATATAAAAAAAAACAAAAATTATTTGTTACATTTGTGGTCAGGATGCCGTCGCCGCCGGCGCCGCTGCGACGTCCCCGTTCACCGAACGGTAACCGCGCCCCGACACAGAGAGACGGAACGGCCAATAACTCCGTCAAGGACAAGGTATGACCATCCTCCTTTAACTGTGCAAGCTATCACTATCACTCTATGTCCATAAGGCACTCGTCTCACCGCCCGCGAAGAGCGAGAAGCGATAAGAGTTAGAAACTAATAACAAGTTTGCGAGCAACGACTTCTCGTTGCTCGACGAAGTGTGTAGTTCCTAAAATTGTCTCGGAGGGCGATTATTCGCGCCACTGTCATGCGCAAACCTGCCGCTAAAGCTTTCTTGAAAAAAATTACTTTAGCCGATAAGACCGCCTAACCTACTACTGCCTTTGTCGTAGTAATATTTTTGCTGTACCTGTCGTTTGATGTACAATAAAGTTATAACCATTCATTAATTCAACCATTGGCGTATGTAGAGATATTCTCCAGGGGGCCTGCCCTCCCCTATGGGGACGTCGTCGTCGACAAAATGTATGAAACAGCTGATATTTATTTCTCGAATTCATAGTTGGCCCCATAGTGAAAGTTGTTCCTTAGAATCAGTATAGTAACCCCTTTTCGGCTTAGTACACCCCTAGCCGATAGCCCTGTACAAGTGGTCAATGAACAGAGCGAGCGAACGAACGACTTCTCTGCTTAGTGTCTGATATATAGATAGAAGAACGTTTTATTGTAGACACACAAAACATAAAAATATAAAAGTAAAACTTAACATGCTTAGCTACAAGACGTGGTTTTATCGCTAACTTGGGTGGAGACTATTCACAAAAAATGTAAAGGACTGAAAAAAGGGGTGTTCTTACAATATAGAAATAAATCTACACCTTATTTCATATACAATTACAATTAATTTCCGAACTACTGAATTGCACATTAATTTGTAATTTTGATGAAGTTATAAATTAATTTCTCAATTATTATTTTTTTAACGTTTCTTCTTATAGGGTCCCGGTGAGAACCAGCGCGGTCGAGCTCCGCAATCTTATCAAAATAATAACAAGGTAAGATGATGCCTATCATTTATTTCACTAGTTCTATAAAGTAACAAACAAGTAGTTGGAAGACTTGCAAATAACCCGACTGCAAGAACTTTAGACCGTTGTATCTTAATGAGTGAAGATGCGGGATTCTAATGATATAGCCTATGACCTAGCTAGACTAGATTTCAGATGTTAATCTTAACTAATATTATAAATGCGAAAGTAACTCTGTCTGTCTGTCTATGACGCTTTCACGACAAAACCACTGAACCGATATGGATGATATTTGGTACACAGGTAGATTAGACCCCGGGAAAGGACATAGGCTGCTTTTTAATCCAATGTGGGACGCTGGGAAAGTAGTTCCCCATTATATCGATAATCCAATATGGGACGCTGGGAAAGTAGTTCCCCATTATATCGATAATCCAATGTGGGACGCTGGGAAAGTAGTTCCCCATTATATCGATAATCCAATGTGGGGCGCTGGGAAAGTAGTTCCCCATTATATCGATAATCCAATGTGGGACGCTGGGAAAGTAGTTCCCATTATATCGATAATCCAATGTGGGACGCTGGGAAAGTAGTTCCCCATTATATCGATAATCCAATGTGGGACGCTGGGAAAGTAGTTCCCCATTATATCGATAATCCAATGTGGGACGCTGGGAAAGTAGTTCCCATTATATCGATAATCCAATGTGGGACGCTGGGAAAGTAGTTCCCATCATATCGATAATCCAATGTGGGACGCTGGGAAAGTAGTTCCCCATTATATCGATAATCCAATGTGGGACGCTGGGAAAGTAGTTCCCCATTATATCGATAATCCAATGTGGGACGCTGGGAAAGTAGTTCCCCATTATATCGATAATCCAATGTGGGACGCTGGGAAAGTAGTTCCCCATTATATCGATAATCCAATGTGGGACGCTGGGAAAGTAGTTCCCCATTATATCGATAATCCAATGTGGGACGCTGGGAAAGTAGTTCCCCATTATATCGATAATCCAATGTGGGACGCTGGGAAAGTAGTTCCCATTATATCGATAATCCAATGTGGGACGCTGGGAAAGTAGTTCCCCATTATATCGATAATCCAATGTGGGACGCTGGGAAAGTAGTTCCCATCATATCGATAATCCAATGTGGGACGCTGGGAAAGTAGTTCCCCATTATATCGATAATCCAATGTGGGACGCTGGGAAAGTAGTTCCCCATTATATCGATAATCCAATGTGGGACGCTGGGAAAGTAGTTCCCCATTATATCGATAATCCAATGCGGGTGAAACCGCGGGGCACGGCTAGTAATACATAAGATAGTACAATGTAACCGTCCGGGTGCAGCAAATTAGTAGGAGAGCGGAGGATATTATTATACAAACTAAAAATAAGTTCAAACATTATACTGATCACTTAGTATAATGTTTGAATTTGAATATTAGTTAGTGAATTCGGAATTCGTTTAAGTATTCGCCAATTGAGTAGTAAGCTTCGTTAATTACATACTGTGAAATGTATTTTTCTATTTATATTACATCAATACAATGTCACCTCGCTCATCATAATCGATCTACGTATTACATAGGCTGTAGAGGTTAGAAATACTTACATACAAATATACAGTCGAAAAACATTACTCTTTTTTAGGCAGTCAGGTGAAAAACGGTAAAATATTATGTAAACCGTACATGTTGGTACCAAGTCATGATTCAATAAGTTTATTGACAAATCTTCGCTTCGTCAATAATGGTGCATTATTGTCGTATCCTGTTATAGAAAGGTTAAACTTGGTAGCAATTAAATTTCGTAAAACCCTATAAGCCAATACCCGCCAGCGGGCGGGTATTGGCTTATAGGGTCTAGGTCGACTTTGTTTTAAGAAGGTTGTCAAGATAAGCAAATTTTAGTAAGATTTGTTTCCGAATTCGCTTAAAAATTGCGTTTTCGTCCGTGCATTTATTGCAAAACTAGAGATTCTTCACATTTAATGTGTAATATTGATGGATTATTAAACAATAATGTCTTGTTTACGTGCACAAGTATGGGCTAACGAACGTGGTTTTCATGTTCACTGAAAATCTCCGCTTTATTAAGGTGTCTATACTAACTAAGAAGAAAAGTAACAACTAAAGACAAGACATTGAGGACTTTGTATTCAGTGGCTAATAAACATTATAATAATATAGTAAAACTTATATTCTGTGTACAGAGTAAATTCGTCCCGTCTGGCCACCAACCGGCGGCACAACGCGTGGCCAAGTCTTCACCTCGTCCCCTACACAACCAGTCGCAGGGAGCTATCCAAGATGAAGAGGAATGGACTGGACCTGGTAACAATAATGATTAATCTCTGTGAATATAAGACTACCTCAAGAATAAGAAATAAGAAACAGTTTCTATTAGAACTGAGAAAATGGAGTGGTAATTTAGTAGTTGTCTAACCAGATTAGCAATTAACAATCTCCCAAATTAAAGAACAAGCCAGGATGAAAAGGGTTGAACAACTGGCTAAGTTTAATCTGTACAGGTAGTAATACCTTAGTACCCAGAGATAACCTAGTAGTCTTGGGTCCGCGTTCTTGGCTTTATAGAAATAAGAATCTATTTAATTGTAACGGAAAACAAATTACCATTTTTACTACGACTAAATGCTGTCTGTCACAAACTGGCACTAACTCAACACAGTGCCAACTCTTCATCTCGTCACCTTTACACAATCAAAGACTGAGCTAAGATGGAGGTGAATGGGCTGAAATCTGGCAGGTTTAATCACTATTGATATTTAAATTAATTTGCCAAGAGAAATGAACCTATACCTATAAAGTCACCTGCAGATCTACAATAATTTAAAGGCTCCAACCAACATCAAGGCTATGATAATTGTTAAAATTTTAGGCACGACCCTATAATCTAATTCAGGACCCTCGGCAAGTTTTAAATCGACGATCAGCTTCGAAAAGTTTTTCGTTTTCGTAGTATTTATTTACGGAGACGGAAGACCACTCTACCCTTCCTACTTGAATGAAAATTTGGTTTTGTGAATGCTTCCCACTCAACTTCCCTGCGATCCTCACGTGATCTTCATCTTACCAACTCCCACATCTACCAACTCTTTCTTTCAGGCATCATTTACTGTGCAAGCTGTCATGTTGTGGAACACGCTGCCTTTGTCGGTCAGACAGGCTAAATCTATTTTTATATTTAAGAATTTGTTTTCATTTGTCTATATAGATAGTTGTAGTGCAAGGTTTATTGTGTACTTTGTTTTGTTAGTATTTATTGTTACACCACAGACGTGTTTTTCTCATCAAGTCCGATCCATCCAAAGGTTGCCTGGAAGAAATCGCTTTAGGCGATAAGGCCGCCCAATGTACTGCCAGTGTTGATATCTGTTTTAAATGTTTATGTATATTTTTGGTGTACAATAAAGTTATATTTGAATTTGAATACTTCTCGAAGGTTTTCGTCGACACAAAGCTTGCTGAATCAGGCTGCAGACGGCTTGTTTATGTAACTTCTGTCACGACTAGCATGCGTTGACACATTAATAGCGTCACATCTTCCTTTGACACAAAACACAATAACTTATTGTCACGGTCTGTTGTCTAAATTATTTACTAGTATTTCTATATTCTTTATTCACAGATGACAAGACTCCTCAAAAAGCAGCATCACCGAAGACTCAGCCTGAGGCCGCATCCGTTCCAAAGCCTGCCTTTAAGCCAGTTGCATCTAAGTATGATATAGCGAAGGCCAAACCTGAGATCCCGATGGCTAACACTGCTGTCCCGAAGGCTAACACTGCTGTCCCGAAGGCCAAAACTGAGATAATAAACTCTCAAGTGCAAAGTGCTAGCCCGGTGAATGGAGTGTGCAGAACAAGTGCAAGAATGGGGGCGAATTTTACTCCTATAGCGGCGGAGAGTAAACCACGCGCGTCGGAGGTCGCCCTTGTGCCATCGCAGTTAGTATTTTATTCCTATTCGATTTTTTTTTTGTTGATTAGTGGGAAATAATTTACAAAATAACTGAATACATTAGGGTGCAGCCGGGTTATATAGGATTTTGCCTATTAAAACCCCCCTGGTGCTTTATAGAGAGCTCCAGAATCTCTAGACAAACTCACCGTCACCAATACTGTCAATTTTAAAACCAGAGAAGCATGCAGGGTCGCTTAGAATCGACAGAAAAATAACTGTAATTTCCTAGTGAATATTTAGTATATGTAGACGTTAATGATAATTGCACTTGTCACGACCTCGCAACTTTAAACGAGTAGTATATTCATGTTTGTACAACTTATTATTCTTCCAAATTGTTCTAACACTAGTTTGTTTATTATTATCTTGTGTATCACTGAAGGTCAGAGCTGAAAATCAGCGCTGCGCTGAATTCTGTGGCTTCTGCTGAGCTTATAACATATGACACACTCGTCACTACAGTGATAATAAAACACTGTTTCCTTTAATGTTATGTGTTAATGTCGTTATGTATTATTTGTTTTATTTTTGTTGTTATTGTTGTAGTGTCTTGTGTGTCTTAATAAACGTCTTCCTTCTTTCTCTTTTAAAATCGCCACATTTATTCCAGATACTTGATTGAGAAGCTGCCAATAGGTGAATCGTTCGTACTGTCAGTGGAGCAACCAACGTCCGCCTGCGCTAGTAAACAGAAAGGCTTCTTATGTCTTGCAATGCACGCTGACTACCAGGACCAGTACAGTCTCTTACTGGGGGATATATTCCAGGGGGACGAGGCTATTGTGTAAGTGATCATATAGTTAGAGCGTTTGTAGACCCCCGTTTTTTTTACCGGATAACGGACCGTATATTTTACCCGATTCGCGGTGGTGTATGGATTATAATGAAACATGTATACATGCACCGGACATCTTTACGGCGAACAATTAACGTCGGATGCACCACCGTTTCCCTTCGGTGCGACGGTCACCGTTCCGGCGTAAGAAAGAGCGGTCATCCTCGCCAGTGTATTGGTGCGTGTTGACTGTTGACGCTGCCGTCACTATAAAATTCGAAAATATTATAACGCTATGAGTTTCCTTTTTACCTGACTGCGAAAGAATGAGGGTTATGTTTTTCGAGTGAATGTATGTATATTTCTTTGTCACGCCCTAGAGCCTAAACGGCTTGTAGTATTTTGATGTGAGTGGTGTCAATAGATTCGTCTTAGTCGTGAGAGTGACACTGGGACACCAATGTTAAAAAATAAAAGAAATTAAGGATGATACACAGGTTTAACGATTTAGCAGTAGGGTTTCTTCGAACTCGCTTTTAACCACTTGTTTTCATTTTATTTTCCTAAAAATGATCTTTTTATTCATCCAGACCGAAGCCTGGCTCTACATTCGCATACCTGGACCCTGCAGACGAGGGATGGTACCGCGCTCGTTGCCTCAACAGTTCGCAATGCGCTCTACTGGATGGCAGCAGACTAGCAACTATGGGACAAGGACAATGCAGACCTCTGCACCCAGACTGCAAGAACATACCAGAGTTCTGCTGCGTACTTTACAATGACAATGCTAAGGTAATTAAGGAGACTGTTGAAAGAACTTCAGCACAAATATCTCTGGACTCCATCAATATGCATCAATATTTTTTAGTGTTACGGCAATAGTGAGATGATCTATTAAAAAATATTTTCTTACATAAAAAGTTTTCTTCCACAGGTTAGCATGTCCTTGAAATGCACCATCCTCATGAAGTCTGGAGATGGCTTCAAGGTGTCCTTGGATGCTGCTGACGAGACTGACTCTTACCTCGGAGAGGGGACGGTCACTCGCTGGATGCCAGAAGTGGAACTTACCCCAGAGCCCACTCGTGAGTTTCTTTATATTATACTAGCTGACCTGGCGAACTTCGTACCCCCTAACAGTTTAAAGTGAAGTGGCTTGTTCCTGCCAGGTTTATTTTTAGGCCAAAAGTGGAAGTATAAGGTATCTTATACTTCCACTGTTAGTTCATAAAAGACTTAACAATTTCTTTTTATTCACAGCCAAGCTAAAAGAAACTGTTCCAGCTCGACTTCCAGAACAAGTCAAAGCTGCTACCATCGAAACGAAACCTCAACCACCTGCCAAAACAGTTGAACCATCAAAGCCTGGACTGGCTCTGATGCAGAAGCCAACCGTACCAGACATTCCCCGTCCTGACATAATCAACAACGGGACTTATATGCTGCTCCATGTTACGTCATTTTCGAGAGCTTGCGTGCGAGCGTGCGATGAAGAAACTACGAGGGAGTTTGAAAGTATCATTCAGGATACAGCATTCTATGGAATGAGCAGCGGTGAGTGTTATATATCACTTTATTCCATACTTCCCCATTCTGGTGTGAGTGTATTATATCACTTAATTCCATACATTCCCTGTTCTGGTACAATTAGCAACTGGACATCCTACTTCCTATCCCACTAATATTATAAACGCGAAAGTTTGTAAGAATGTATGGATGTATGTTTGTTACTCTTTCACGTAAAAACTGCTGCACCGATTTGGATGAATTTCGGTATGGGGATAGCTTTGACCCTGGATTAACACATGGGCTATAATACGCTGGACGTCGTAAAGTTACTTTTTGTATGTTTTACAGTGATTATCTCCACCTCTCTTATACTTATAGAGACTTTGCACACACACACCATTGTCAAATCGTTTATATTAATATTAGATGTGCGGTAATTCTGGTATATGAATAAAGAAGACGAGTACATCCTACGCAACGGGCTACGACACAACGCAATGCGCTGCAACGCAACGCGTGCGGTCTGCTCCACCCTGAGATACCTGAGATTATAATAGACTTTTTGTTTGTCCAGGCAAGCAACTGACGGAGCCCCCGCTCCCCGGGACGGTGGTCCTGTGTATGTTTGAAGAGGCCCACTACAGGGCGCTGGTGACGCGCACCAAGGCCTCCGACAATCGGTACAAAGTGCAGTATGCCGAATACGGTTAGTAACATAACATACTAACATAACATAAATATATTATTACCCTATTTAGTAAGTGTATGTATTGATTATAACATTTTGTGTTAATTAAGAATATTCTTTATTGTATACCCTGTCCTATTTCATTATATTAGGTCCCTACATATGAAATTGGCGTTTTGTCGTACTGGCCACTTTGATCTCAAATATCTCTTCTTTGGTTAGGGATTCCAATTTCAAATTTATACAACTATTTACTCATACATTTGTATTTCGAAAACCGTAATTCATTTGTTTTGTCCTGGTTTGGTTTTTTCTTTGCATCACCCAGTTTACAAAATGGAAAACTTGAAATATCCGGAAGATCCGATTTAAAATCCCTTCATTATTGTGCCGGTTGAGTAATGTAACGCAGCAGTTGACGCGCGTTTGTCGGTTTGCTGCACTCAATTCATGAGGCACCTACCTTTCAAGCTTTTTCACTTTTCCAATTTGCTTCAAGTGGATTAAAACAGTTTTATCACTAACACCGCAGCCTGCAGCTAACTCGGACGTGGTTTGCGATGGATCTGCTTCCACAATAGCTTTCAATTCTTCATTAGCAACTTTAGTCTCCGGCCGTCCACGGCGCTTGTTCTGCAGGTCGAAATTTCCAGAACGAAAACGTTGGAACCAAAAACGCACTGTGTTTTCTTTTGCGACACCGCCGCCATACACATCATTAATCCTTCGAGCCGTTTCTGCAGCACAGGTACCACGGTGGAACTCGTACTCGTAAATAACGCGATATTTCAAGTTTTCCATTTTGTAAACTGCGTGACGCAAAGAAAAAACCAAACGAGGACAAAACAAATGAATTACTGTTTTACAAAATACAAATGTATGAATAAATAGCTGTATAAATTTGAAATTGGAATCCCTAACCAAAGAAGAGATATTTGAGATCAAAGTGGCCAGTACGACAAACGCCAATTTCATATGTAAGGACCTAATATTTTTCACATTGTCTCCATCCTAAGGTTGCCAGGAAGAAATCGCTTTTTAGCGATAAGGCCACTTGTAGCACTATATTTTGTAAGAATATGTTATCTTTTGAATTTTTTTTTGTGCAATAAAGAATTGATCTAGCTGTCTATCTATAATACTAGAATTTAAATTAAAAATAAGTGGTCAGAAGCGAGTTCGAATAAAAACATACTTTTAAATCGTTAAACCTGTAAAAAAACCATCCTTAATTTAATTTTTTTTATGTACCTAGTGTCAGACTAAGTTGAATCTATATTAACACCACTCACATCAAAATACGACAAGCCGTTTAAGCTCTAGTGCGTGCCAAAGTAATATACATACATACACTCGAAAAACTCAACCCAAAGAGGGTTATGTTTCTTTCGCAGTCGGATAATAGAAGTATTCACAGATAATTTACTTCTTTCTCAATATCTGCCTATAGGGCTATTTTTATTGTGGCTGTGGACTGTCTCCAGCTACACAATCTTTTATGCGAACTGTATGTATCTGATGACGCTGGGGGCGTTCCGGCGAACAGACGTGGTCGCCTACATCACTTGTTCTATGTGGATGGTGGTCGTACTGTTGCACGTGCTAGGTCGCCCCTAGTCCGCTTTCGCTCGCACCTCAATGTGCTCCGCGTCGCCAACACTGATTTTGGCATTATGTTTGACAGCTGGAAGGCTATTATTTCTGCTATATTGTCTTATTCTAAAATCTTATAGACCAGTGGGCCAGCAAGGCTAATCATTTAAATAATGATAATGAAGATGATGATTTTATTTTGTAAATAATTTTGATTTCGTGTGATATTTGTTATTAATTTATTTCGATATTGTCACAATAAATAAATAATTTACCGACTTCCCAAAAAAGGCGTAGATACTGAATTCACGGGGTATTTTTTTTGTGTTTTTTACCCGAGTCCTTGGAGCCGGCTGGATTGATTTCATTTTTTTTTGTTTGAATTGGTCGTTAAAAGTATGTATTAAATGAAAAAGTAATGAATGGTTGTCAGCAATATCTTTCTATTAGTTTCGTGAACTGTCAAACTCGTAAACGATTTTTCTCCAGGACCTCTACTTTTGAACGCCTGTGTCAATCTTTCTACGAGTATCAGTAGAATTCACATTAGAGTAGTTTATACCATTCGTTAGATAGCGAATGGTAAATTGTTTGAAGAATGCGTCTGTTTGCATATACATACTACGTTTGTAACGGCACAAGCGAGTGATGAACTCTTAAGAGCTATTTAAAAATAGAGCCCATGCTTGTTCTAACCAATTCATGCCAAACGCTTTCCGCAATTAACATTTAAATAATTAATTCATTCCGATTAACTGACTGTCGCTTTACAACAGGCGAGTTGCAGTCAAACGCAAGCCTTCCTATAAAGAAAGACTGACTCTCGATACACAGTGTTTAACTTGTTCGGTGTCAGTGGATTCATTTACTGTATTGTGTAACCTAGTTGTTTATGCCAAATAAACGCATTTGATATGATTTTGGTTTGATGATTTGACTTATCTTATCTTTTAATTGTTCACAGGCAACGAAGAGGTAGTACCATTAGAGAAGCTCTACCACTGTCCGTCTCACCTGAACCTGACGGCTCACCCGGCGCGTGCGTCGATAGTGTCTCTCTCTGTCGACTCTCCACCACTGACCGCGCCCGCTACAGAGTACATAGACACACTGAAGGAGAACGCGGAGTTGATTGCTGTGAGTATATGTTACACTAACAGATGACTATCGTGCGATCCGCAAACCATTCTGCACTCTCGGTCGTACACATAAGGTACATTTTTCTTGCAGCGTTGGAAGTACCTATTCTGTGTCGTTATGTCTGTGTAGGAGAATGCAGAGTTGATTGCTGTGAGTATGTAATGTAATGGTGCTCTCGGAGATCAGATGTCGATCGTGCTATTATAGACTCTCGGCAGTAGACGTAAAGTGCGTTTCTCTTTATATCGATTACGTTCAAGCTATACCCAATCTGTCGTTATGTGTTTTGGAATCACCGGCAATAAATTTGAACCAATGACATTGACTGCGCAGTGACGTTTTTAGGTCTTTCACGGTCTGATTGATCGTAGACGCACCAAATCTATAAGAGGTTTTATCTATACTTATAATAAAACTAACAGGTCAAATTCTGTTCATTGAATATATTTTAAAAATTTCTTTTACGGGGGAAGTTATTAACGATACAGACCCCAAATCTATATTTTTTTTCATTTTTGTCTGTGTCTGTCTTGTCTATCTGTCTGTCTGTTTCTGGACTTTCCATAACTCTGGAACTGTTGGATAGATTCTGATGAAACTTGGTATGCTTAAGGTTCATATCATAAGGTAGGATCTTAACAATTTTTTATCTCGAAAATCCCAAGGGGCTCCCGTGGGAGGGGGGGATGAAAGTCGTATTTAATTATAACTCAGTAACGCGTGCTTTGATTTGAATGATTCTTTTTTGTTAGAATGGTGAAACTGAAATAATGTTATCACGAAAATTAGTGGGGGTTTCCGTGGGACGCATTTAGCTATAACACGGTAACGAGATTTGGATGATTCTTTTTTGATAGAAAGGTCTACCTGAAATGAAGGTATCGCGAAAATAAGTGGAGATTCCCGTGAGAGAGGGGATAAAAGTCGTCTTTTACTATAGCTCGGTAACGCACAGCGTCCACAATTTTGTGTAGCGATGCGATAGCATCCGTTGAAGGAAAACACCGTGAGGAAACATTAGCATGATGGATGGTGCTCCATATAGGGGCCATAGTGTCGCTGATTTCTGTGATCGGGCGAGCTGGTTGTCAAATACCTACCTGTCTTGAATAAAAAATAAATGGGCAATCGGGATAAATACATTTGCAAAAAAAATTACTTTAGGTTAAAATAAGTGTTGAATTTGCAAAATGAAATAGGCGTTAATGCTATGCAGAATCTTTAGTTCTTAAAAATTGTTTACTAATGGTGAACATAGTTGTGCAAACTTCTGTATTGCTTTAATCAATCAAATTTACAGTTCAAAACACTGCTATCGTTTTGTATCTTTTACAATGTTAAGACTTGAAAGTCTTATAAGAAAGGACCACTGATATACATTTTCTAATTTTTTAAGTCCCACTGATATATTTATGCAAGGTTAGCAATCGCGGGTACAGCTAGTCTTTATTATAAAATACCAAAATTATTTTCGGTATCGAGGTAAACAATACGCAGAGTCTAATTTTATTTTATTAATTTATTTATTTTCAGACCATACCGAACGGTGGTAAGACGGCGCCGAGCGGTTCGTTAGTGCAACTCTCTCTGGCCAAAAACAAGGAGAATATTAACAAGAGACTGGAGGACATGTGCACGCCCGAGTGGAAGAAATTGGAGAAAGCGGGCGGAGACGTCGTCGGTGAGAGATTTTATTTATTGACCGAGCAAGCGAAGCTTTTTAGCTTTTGTTACTTTCAAAATCGTATTATCGAACCGGATTAAAATTTTTCGAAGCAGATACGCTTTGAGAAATATTTTTAAAAGTAGAAAATGATTGATATTAACGAGGTCATCAGTTCGCAGAATTAGTATACAACGTGTAACACAAAAGTGTGGCAATACTTAAGGGTGTTAGTCTACCCATCAAAGTGAATACATCTTTTATCAATTTTTGTATTGAGAATTAATGAAAAAAATTCTCTTATTTTGCAAAATTTTCTCTTACAATGGATTCACTTTGATACTCGTAGACTAAACAACCTTAAGTATTGTCACACCTGTCTGTTACACGTTGTAGATACATTTTACAATCTTTGTAACTAGGTATAATTTTATTTTTTTATGTACAGGTACTGAAGTGGTGTTATTATCTGACGTGGAACCCCTCCCTCTACCCACCACGCGTCCATTTGTACTAGAAGTGACAGACTTTAGCTGTATAGAGAAGGGAGTACTGAGCGGGTACGAACGTGGATCGAGTGTCGCTTCCACCGTGTACGGACCTCTCACGGAACAGGTGAGCTCATAGCATCCCACTGGGATTTCTCCACTACAAATCCGTTCGTACTAGAAGTGACAGACTTAAGCTGCATAGAGAAGGGAGTACTGAGCGGGGTCAGTGGAGAGAGCAACTGCGTTATTTGAAACGGGCGCGTCTGCAAAATCATTGTGTGTGTCATTGGATTTGTCTTTATCTGCAGATGGTCATATACTTTACTGGTCGCATCCCGCGGTTTTACTCGTTACGATAAATTTCGTTTCGTCGATTTTTTTTAAATCGCTTGTAATGACTGTAACAGCACTGTCGTCTATTCTAAAGACTAAATATTAACTAGGAAATGGCAGTTGATTTTCTGTCTAGATTTTTTGATTATGGTACAACCCTGTGTGCGTTTTTTTAAAATTTACATTATTGTTATTGACATTTCTGCATTTGACTATGTCGTATCCCATCGCTTATATTAATTCCACGTACTTACACTGGACGCACACGCACACATCAGCGATGAAATGCCTTCAGGCTCAAAAGATAAATTTTTGCCAAAATGTTGAATTCTTATAAGGTTGAAAACATCAAAATGTTGAATCCTAAAATGTTCAATTTGCCAAACACACACATACAAACATCCGCCTGTATAATATTGGTATTATATGATTGACAGATCAACGAGTACTGCAACAGCAGCCTCTGCAGCGAACCTTACGTGCCGGCCGTGGAGGAGGTCTGCCTTGCAAAGTTACCACCATGTAAGTAATATTTTTAACACGCTCTTATTAACTTGTTAAAAGAGATGTTTTAATAATGTATGGAGCCCCGGCCAGGTAAGTGTACATGATACCATAAATACATTAGGGATTATTAATTTGTAATATATCAACCAAGTTAAAAAAACGTAACTTATCTAATATTATTTACAGCTTGTTAACTTAAAAGTAATTTTCGCGTTTTTGTCATGTCATTTATGACATTTGTGACGAGTGGTACAATTGATAGACCAATTTGAACATTTTAGTCCTTCTAGAATATAAAAATTTTCCATTGATGCCATAATTCCACTACAATTCACAGAAATTAGATATTTTTGTACACAATGAATTCTACTAATGACATTTACCACATTTTTTGGTAGACGTACACCGTCTTGGACGAAAATGAAACAAGTCCTTTCCTGGCAAACAACTTGGAGCATTGACCTTGAGTGCGCCAGTCACGACATATGTGTTTTTTGTCGCGGGGAAGGTAATCGTCGAGACGTGGTCTGTGCACCGTCAATAAGTAATACATTATGCGCAGAAATATACACACTAAGTTACTTTTGGTTCAAGAATATTTCCGGGTACTATATGTACATATGTATGAATGTATGTGCCTCCTTTGAGAGCCAGTTTATTCCAGACTAGGCATGCTCCATCTAGGGCTACAGTATTACCGACTTCCGTGGTCATGCGAACATGTGGTCAAATGCCTAGCTGTGTGGGATTAAAAAAACCATCTTGTCTAAGCGTAATGAATCCTGTCTAATATTATAAAAGCGAAAGTTACTCTGTCTGTCTGTCTCGTTTTCACGCCAAAACCACTGAACCAATCTTGATGAAATTTGGTACAAAGGTAGATTGGACCTCCGGGAAAGGATATGAGATACTTTGACCGAATTCAAAAATGTTTTTGTCCCTTATCTCAATAATCCAATGGGGAATTAAGAGGGCGTACTACAGCTAGGTTTAATATATGTATGTTTAATGCGTGGGCCTCCACAGACCCGCAGTGGTTCCGCGCGGTGGTGGTGTCGCACAGCCCCGGCGCGACGCACGCGCACCTCATGTACATCGACTACGGCAACATGTCGCTCGACGTGCCGCTCGCTGACGTCAGGAAGTGCTTGGGACAGTTCGCGCAAGAGCCCGCGCTGGCTAGCTCCTCGGCTATACAAGGTAACACTACTGAAGAAGTGACAGTACTGTGTACAAAGGATGCATTTAGAAAACGGAATTATGAGCAACAAAAGCCATAACTTTTGAATACGAGTATACAGGGTCACTAGTCATCAACTAGCATACTCTTAAGGCAAGAACTTTTGTTCCATGACTTTTTTAATATTTGCAAGAAATTAACTTACGATTCGTGTTCGGTTTGTTGAATCGTCTCCGTTACGAATAGTAAAATAAATATTAAAATTTTGAGAATAAAAATACGACTTACAGAATATATTTATACAAGCAAATTAATTTAATTAGATATATTGTCAGATTTTTCATATATTTATCTTTGAAATAATCGTCAACATTGTAATAACATTATTCTATTTGAAATTAAATAACGTATGCTTAAAACTAGAGAAATTTAATTCTTTAAAATTGTCTGTTAATTTATTATAAATTTTGTCTGCCATGCACGATATTACATTATTACTGCATACTTGAACTCTCCTCTTTGGTACAAGTAACGTATTTTTACGGCGATCTTTTCCTAATAAATAAATATAAATATAAATAAATAAATATTGGCGGACATTATTCACACAGCGCCATCTAGCCCCAAACTAAGCAGAGCTTGTACTATGGGAACCAGATGGTTGATATATACTACATATACTATTTTTAAATACATGCTTATTATACATAATGAACACCCAGACACAGAACAAACACCCGAGTTCATCACACAAATGTTTGTCCAGAGTGGGAATCGAACCCACGACCTTCAGCGCCGAAGTCAGGGGTACTTACCACTGCGCTGTGAGGCCAGTCATAATATGTCAGTGTTACAATCGCAAATATTAAGACAGCTATAGACCGCCAACATGTCCATACAATATAGCTCGCTTTTACCTATTAATGTTGTCCGATTCCAGTGGTGTTTTTTTTCACATAGCTAAGCTAAATTATTTTCTAGGCTTTACCGTTTTATTCTTTTCTGTCTGTATATCACTATAAATTTACAACTTCCTAAGCAGTCATATTTTTGAACTGATACGATGCTTTTTAAAAGCCTTTGTTATGCAGAATTCAATAACTTTTTTCAAAATAATAAAACGTGTAGGACTAAAATACATCATAGTAGAGCGATTGACACCATAAAACAAAAAAAAATAATCATAATTTAGAGAGTGAAAAGAGTTACGCCCAGGGACGAAAATTCTATCAGAAACACGGAAACAGTGAAGGGTCGGTGATACTATTAACTCAATTTCACCAACAGGTTGGCCCGAGCAAGTGACAAAGAAGCAGCTGGTCAAAGCCATAGAGTTTCTTGAGATCGACGACGAAGGTCGCGGAAAGTTGCCAGTCAAACGCTGCACATTTGTAGAAGAGGACATGTCTTACATTATTGAAGCGCCGGAACTGATAGCTGCTATTAACTCTGAGTAAGTTGAAATTGAACTGTATTTCAACCACATCAAGGTATATACGAGTAATATAATAAGTCGCAGTCAGTTGCCAGTCAAGCCATGCCGATTTGAAGAAGATAATATCATAGAATAAGATTAAGAATAAGAAGATATTTAGTGTAAAATGAACTCTATTTGAACTGTTTTAGGGTATACAGTCCAGTTTACGCATTTTACATGATATTGATCCCATATGAATGTATTTGTAGTGCATGATAGCGCACTATCTTATGGTTTGAAGTCTATTATTACTGAGCGAGAGAAGCGTGTACAGGTCATAGTTTACAATCAGTAATGACGTAACTTGATATATAAATATTTTATCGTTCGAGGCTTTTTCGAGTGTGACAGCTTTTACTCCTAAGATTTGGCAGACACATCACTAATTATGAATTAAAAAAATCGGTCAAGTGGTTGCTTTGTGTCTTTTAAACGCGCAAAACTGCTAGTAGGTAGAACAGAATAACACATTATTTTTTTATTTTTCAGGTAATGATCTACCCTGCCATTCTCCATACCATATATAGAAGTAAGTTTAAAGATGTTTTTCAAATCACACAGCGCATTTTTTTGTAAGTTTTTAGGATACTTTTGTTTATTGTTAAGTAATTTTTAAGTGACGTCACAATCAATGTGTATAAGATTTAAATAGGTTGTTTGATTCAACGACAGACTTTCTCTAACAGTTATCATATCAAGTTTACAAGTAGTTAAATCCCGCCCTCCGTAGCGTGGCCAGTGGTTGAAACAGTTACTTATTCACTTTCGAGAAGTAAAAACTAAAAACGTCATTGGTTGCGCCTTAGAGCAAGCCAGTTCTTACTCACCGTCCACCTAAGGTTGCCTGGAAGAGATCGTTTTTAGCGATAAGGCCACTACACTTGTGACACTAGATGTAAGATTTTCCCTGTCTGTTTGATGTTTGGGTGTTTGCAAGAAATTTTCCCAAGTGTTCACAGGAGGTGACCGGGGTGGGCAAAAAAAACAAGTGTCGTTGTGACATTTCAATTTAGCCGTGTTCTATTTTGTTTTCTCTTTTCCCTGTTACTATACGCCCATGTTAAGGCTGTTAGTCGATTTCCTGCGGACGACATTGACCCCAATTTGGCCAATCACACTGACTAAACTAAAAGTCTTTTGAAAACAAAAAGAGAGGAGACAATTTTATGACTGTCAAATTAGATTAGTAAGTTTGGCCTGCCCGAATCGGGGTCATTAGCGAATATAGAGGTCGGTTATACAACTATTAGGATAAGATGAAAAACTGCTGATGTTGATAAATGTTGTTCTTAGTTTATTTGTGTAAAACTTTTGAGCCTTCTTTTGCAATAATTATTATTGGCGACTATATTACAGCTATTGTTATATTTCGCTCTTGCAAGTGGTTTGGTATAAACCTCAATTACATTTAGATTGTAACTAGTTACGAAATGCCAACGGTTTCGAGGTACAATCGTAATTTTTCCGGCTTATATGGCGGCCGAAATTGTGCCAATTGCCTTTTGTCGAACATATTTACTAAATTGTTGATTCTTTTACAATTAATTATTGTGTTGTCTGCAGTGATGATGTACGAGTAAGTGATCGTTATGTCACAGTAACATATTTTTCCGATGACATTTAATGCCCTGTGGCTAAATGACCATCTCGTTAAGAGCCTATATACATATACGTAGCTTAATGTCCAGTTATTGAAAAAGCTGCATTTTATCGCTTTATATTATGATATTATTGATGTTTGTCCCATATTATTCGTATTGAGTATTGATGGATTGATTGACGTTTACAAAGGGCTATCCCCTTTAAAAGATCCCTTGAATAGTTATTAAGTAAGTCAGACTTTCTTAATTTTTTAAGACTTATGCTGATTTACTCCAGTAAGATTAGCTGTTTACTTAGATTTCATTGATTGTTAATACTTAGATTTAAGTAAGAATTGCTACAAGCAATACCTCATGGTGTATGTCCGATACTTAAAATGACAGTCGTATCGAGGGAGACTAGTGACTTCGGATCTAAAACTGATTCTGTAAAAGAGTGTCGGCCGTTGAGCCGTCATTTGGTATAAAAACCAAAGAGTACGTTTTATTATATCGGGAATAACGAAGCTCTTTTAAAGTTAGAACGTCACCTGTCTACCTATTATTGACATTACTTTATAGTTATAGTGCGTTTCATCAAATAGTTCTTTTGCCGTTATATTGGCAGCAATGCAAATAAGTGTTATCTTAGTAGAATGGATGAGCTACTTCGAATTTAGGGATATTTTAATATTTATTTTCGAAATTTGATAGTCAACAAAATAATATTGACGGCAAATTGCGCTGCCACGCTCTTAACTTAATTTGAAGCCTCCCTACCTTTTTCTAACATCAAAGACAAAAAAGAGATGGCACGATCGTCGCCATAGAGAAAATAGCAAATCGCGCAAATCGCTTCATTAGGAATGGTAGCAAAAGCTTCTTCAGTAATGAGAAAATATTTATTAGCTTCTTGACCCACATTTTTTCAGCAATCCGTCTTTTTAATAAGCTTCATATGAGCTCGATGGGTTCAAATCGCAATGATAAGGAGGTCTTACCACTTTATGTCCATTATTTTCCAACAATAGATCAATTTCGTATATGTCACCGTAAAATTGTAAATACCGCGAGATTGTAAACTGTCGAGAGATTGTGAACCTCAACGTACTGCTTACAATTTAACGTATTATTATTCGGTAGATTGTAATCTATCGAAGCGAAACCGTCAAATTACAATCTTAAAATCGTCAAATTGTCAACTGTCCGAAGGCTGTCCCTGATTGGTCGGCTTTATACTAGACCGTTCTGTGTCCATAGAGTTAGGAATGAAACACGGGTATCAGCCAAATAAAGTTAATGCACTTCGTTAATTGTGACATCAATTGTTTATTCATTACTAGGTAATAAATAATTCTGACATCACATGGTAAGATTTTTTTTTATCAAAATCAATATAAAAAATCAGAAACGCAACAATATTTTCTCCTCAAACACAAATTAAAATTGAATAAGTAATGAAATTCTTATAAAAAAAAGTTTAGCAAAGAAAATCAAAATTAAAAAAAAAATACAAATCTAAAACATATGAACGTTTATGAAAACGTAACAAAATTGTCTACTAGATAAAAATATGAAAGTACATTGCACCAATAAAAATGTTTACTTATTGTTGCACGTCAACGAGCTGTGGCAATAGCGGAACTAACTCCATCTGGAGTTACAAAGAACATTGGCTTTCTTGCAATTACACTTCTTCGAAACGCATTGTCCATTTTTAATACTTTTGCAATTACATTGTTTCATTCCTTGCCCGCCAAATGATGAAGACATTGATGCAACAGTTCTCAACAGTAATGTAACCTGAAATAAAATTGAGTTAAATCTCAATGCTCCGGTTTGAAGTGCCAAACCAGTAAATATAATATATATTGCTAAAATGTATTTTACGGTAACATTAAAAATTTAATTAATACTGACCTCTGGAATGTCATTTAGTAGTTCTGCATTTGGACAGGAAATAACATTTCGAGACATACAATCTTTGATTATGCCGAAGACAGTGCCAATTTGATACTTTTCCAATCAAGTTTTTGGTGTCCAAAGGTCTACTTTTAAAGGTTTTATTGTCAACTTTTGGGACTTCAACTAATACAGTTAAACCAGTACAGATATCTTTAAATTTCTTAGACGATGAGGATATCATTTTATCAGCCGCTCTTTTTAAATTTATGTGCGATTGTGTTCTTTCTTGTATGATTTCACGTCCATTCGCACACTGATACCTGTGTTTCATTCCTAGCTCTATGGACACAGAACGGTCTAGTATAAAGCCAACTAATCAGGGACAGCCTTTGAACAGTTGACAATTTGACGATTTTAAGATTGTAATTTGACGGTTTCACTTCGATAGATTACAATCTACCAAATAATAATACGTTAAATTGTAAGCAGTACGTTGAGGTTCACAATCTCTCGACAGTTTACAATCTCGCGAGACAGATTATAATCTCACGGTATTTATAATTTTACGGTGACATATACAGGCGACTAAAAGATAAAAGATAAAGATAAGTTTATAACATAAAATTTACAAACAGAATTAACGATATAGGTATTAACGTGATAGGCGGTAGCTGTTTGTGTTCTTTGATTATTTCATACAGCTGAGCTTTTAGCATCGTCGGCAAATAAGAAAAGACTTTATTTGTTGTCCAGGATTGCATTTCTAACTTTGTGCTGGACAACGTGGGCGCCTTATCAATCTGCACAGTATGATAAGATGCATTATTCATAACAACTATTGACTGTGGAGGTAGATTTAGTATCAACTAAGTAGTTGATACCAAATCTACCTCCTATCTCTATTAACATTATTAGGAGATAGATTTGGTATCAACTACTCAGTTGTTAATTGTTATCATGTTGTTGTTAATTGTCATGAATAATGTTAATTTTGAATGATGTTAATTTTAGTAAGTGGCTTAGTGAGTACTAAGCCATTTATTAAAATTAACTTTATTCATGTCTTCATGATAATCAGCTGATTTCGACTGCGATCAAAAATGAGTTGAGAATTGGGTATAAAGCCCATGAAGCCACCTGCGTGAACGATAATCCACGTGGTCCTTTGGAATCTGAGGATAAAACGCCTTCTTCTGAGACGCTTTGCCAGCGCAATATGTGGCGTGTATATATGTTTCGTCTAAATACAGAACTGGCCGCTGGGGTCCACGGCGATTGTTTCTTAATTCTTCCAGGTATCGATGACGCTAGGCAATAATGTCATATCTCTCCATTAACATCTTTCTTTTGAATTTGCATTTTGTGAAATAAAATCCCATCTCTTTTATGATTCTCCACAAAGTGGTGCGACTCCCTTTATAATCTATCTCGATTCACATTTCATGCAATAGCTTCGTCAATGTAGGCTAGCGACCCGAGATTGTACACTTCTAAGTGAAATAAGTGGGGTCTCGTTATGTTTTTCACGTTCACTAAAGTCTTTCACTTTTAACACCATCATTCTTTTACCACTTTTTAATGTTTTCGGCATGATTTTCTCCAGAAATACCAATAAAAATTATCAAAATGTACAGGACCTCTTCACGTGTTGATAAATTTGACAGACAGGAGTGCCAATATGACGGCATAGGAACTATTTGATGAAACGCACTCTATATTTCATAAAATACATGATCAACTAGTTTGTTAGGCAGCCATAAAACCTAAGTTTCATTCTGTACAACCAATTTATCGGTTTAGTTGGTTGGACATTTTTTTACTACCGTCATTGTGCTGTTTACCGCATTGCACATAATATTCATCGACAAACACGACCTAAAGCTGTACCTTTATTAAGGCACTGAGATGCCTTTTACAATATTAATAGCGCTATGGGAAGAGGAACGGCACCCGCCAATACTGCCTCTTATCAAAATATTGCGGCGGGTGGTGACTTGCACATCTACACAACAGGCCTTACACTAAAGGCCGCCGCATGTCAGCGCTGGGAGGGGTAACGTTTGTTAATATTATCATGTATCCATTTAATTTTTTAAGTATAAGTTTTTTTTAAATACAAATTCAAAACATAAATATTATAAAAAAACTTAAACCTAGAGTGCCGCTAGCAGCGGGGTAGGACCCAAGCTTCCGGTGGTAGGGACTACAGAGAGAGGAACCTCCTGACACTACGTGCCGTATCGAGTATTACCGCCTTTTGTATTCGACCCTTGATCCAACCATATAGCGAGAGTCTCTTAAGATGTTGGTCGAGACACTTATTATTATTATTATCATCAACCCGGCAAGTCCCATTGTAGGGCAACTGCCTCCTTTCTATTTCTCCACATATCTCGTATCCTATTGTGGGTCAGTTTTTCATGTAGTCGTCTCAGAGTTAAGATTTTTCTATGTTGAGAATATCGAAATGTTGGGCCTCCCCCTAATTTTTCTCCCTGGGCTGGATGCTGTCAGCAGACTCCAGGGATTTGTTGAATTTAGGAATCATACGAGGGCGGAGTGATAAGTCTGGTAAAAATTAAACAAGAAGTGATATTTATTTAATAATTATTATTTATTTATCAACGTAGTTTCCTTCTAACTCAATGCACTTCATCCAGCGTGTCTCTAACTTTTCGATCCCCTCCATATAATAAGACTTAGGCAACCCTTCGAAATAGGCGTTGGTTTCATGCATGATTGCTTCATTGGAGCTAAATCTTTTTCCACCAAGCCATTCCTTTCAATTCGGAAACAGAAAATAATCGCAAGGGGCTAAATCTGGCGAATATGGTGGATGAGAAAGCAACTCATAGCGTAATTCATGAAATTTGGCCATGGCAATCGCGCAGGTGTGCACTCTTGCGTTGTTTTGGTGAAAGAGGATTTTCTTCTTTGCCAAATGCGGTCGTTTTTCAGCTAAAATTCTGTGAAATTGTTCTAATAAATTGGCATAATAAGCACCATTTATGGTTTCACCCTTCTCTAAGTAGTCAATATGGATAACTCCACGGGCATCCCAGAAAACTGTAGCCATAACTTTATTGGCCGATAAAACTTCGGCTTTGGCCTTCTTCGGAGCTGGTTCACCCGCAGCAATCCACTGTTTCGATTGTTGTTTGGTTTCGGGTGTATGGTGGTGGATCCATGTTTCGTCTACTGTTACAAAACGTCGCAAAAATTCCGTCTTATTCCGTCGAAACAACGCCAAACCTGCTTCCAATGTGGTCACACGCACGCGTTATTGATCAATATTCAGTAAACGCGGCACCCATCTCGCGGAGAGCTTCCTCATATCTAAATGCTGGTGTAAGATATTGCGCACACGTTCGTCTGAGATGCCTACTACCTCAACTATCTCGCGCACTTTTACTCTTCGGTCGTTTAACACTATGTCATGGATGTTAGCGATCATTTCTAGAGTAGTTACCTCAACCTGTGACCGCGTCCTGGACGTTCGGCATCACTTGTGCATGTACGACCACATTTAAAATCAGTAAACCACTTATAAATCATTTTAATTGACGGAGTGGAGTCGCCGTAATATTTATCAAGCTTTTGTTTTTTTTCCGTAATATTTTTTTTTCTCAAAGAGTAATGTTTAATTAACACACGAAATTCACTTTTCATCATCTTTGCAAAAATGCGTTCAATTGTTTTTTTTAATGGCTGTTAAAAAAAATAACCGGTGGTACTGGCTGAAATTTTTAATTTAGTTCTTCAAAAGTGTTTAACATGGAGGTTTCATGCAATTTGCTATAACTTTATTCCAAAATATTTTTTCTTTTCACTTATCGCTCGTATCTTTTAGAATGGTTCGTCGATAAGCGTCAGTACATCGCGTTTATAAGCGTTGACTTGGTCTTTCCTATTCCTCTGTCTTTACGTCTACTCAGTGCTGTGCTTTGAACTTTAATTTTCCTTGGTACACGCCTTGTTATTATCTGACGTAAAATGAAGTTTTGTCCTTGCTCAGATGTATTGATTATTTTAATCATATCGTTTAATGTGTTTCGTAAGATATTTCCATTTTCCAGAACAGTTTTGCTCTTGCAATTAGCATGATGCTAATTTACTTTCCATTTTTACGTCGCTCTTGTATATTTGTTAAATTGATATGCTATATTTGATCGAGTACCTTTTGATGCCGACGTCATTTTATAGGTAAATAAATGGACTGTAGTTTTTTTTATTCAGACTAGGTACCCAGATATCGTTGAAATTCAATAATAATTAAGGATATATGGTTGTTAACAATTTTATTAAACGATCGTGTCCTGTTTACAAAGAAACGTGGCTTTCTTGGCGTCTCAGTGGCATTATCAACTCGACTAATTAACATTCGATTGTGTCTGTGCTACCCAACTCCAGGGCGATGTGGCGACGCCCGGCCTTGCGATTAAAAAATCGCTTAAAAAAATCTTACAACATCAATTACAATTTTACAGTTTCCGATCGGATTCGAAAACTTTGCATCTAGAATAAAGCAAGGTTTGTTTGAACATCCTAAAATTGACTACATTAACCCTTAGATGCATGATGTCGTATTTTTGCTCGAAAAAAAATATATGTGTTGGGGAATTAGGTGTGGATAATGGGAAAAGTTCTAAGACTATATGTTCCACAAATTCGTGATCCCATATAGCTATGAAAGCGTTATATGGGTCACTGAAGGTGGATGTTGGGCCCACATTATTATTGGAAAATGTTTCCCTTCTCAATTCAGGTGGAACTGAGGGAGTAAGAAACGACTTCCACTCAAATTCAAAAATTCCCCTTGGGTGGTGCATGTCCAGTTCCATGTCGACATCCATGACCTCTGGGACCTCCGTAAATTCCGGGACCTGGTCTTCAGGGGTCTCCAATGTAGCCTGGATGACTCTTGGAACTGCCATGGCACCAGAATAAAATATGTCGTCGTAGTCGCCATCATGTTCACTCGATTCCGGTTCGCTTCCTGATACAACAAATTGAACAATTGAATTATCGACATATCGGTACTTTCTCTTCGGCACTGTGATAAAGTTTACAATCGTCAGTAGAAGTTAACTTAATATATAAAGATACGTACCGTAATTTATTTGAAATAAAATTTCGTCGTCGTTGAGTGTACGATGACGCGACGACGAGTTTGAGGGACCAGCTGGGCTGCTATTACTGCATTCTACAAACCTGAAAAAAAAACTGTTATTAATTTTCCATTCACTAAGATATTTAAACTTCGCGCATTAAATAGTAAGTAACTTACATTGCTGGCGATGGGGGGACGGCTGGTGATCCGACTGAGGTCCCCACGTCACCACTGCATTCTACAAACCTGAAAAAAAAACTAATATTAATTTTCCATTCACTAAGATATTTGAACTTCGCGCATTAAATAGTAAGTAACTTACATTGCTGGCGATGGGGGGACGGCTGGTGATCCGACTGAGGTCCCCACGTCACCACTGCATTCTACAAACCTGAAAAAAAAAACTGTTATTAATTTTCCATTCACTAAGATATTTAAACTTCGCGCATTAAATAGGAAGTAACTTACATTGCTGGCGATGGGGGGACGGCTGGTGATCCGACTGAGGTCCCCACGTCACCACTGCATTCTACAAACCTGAAAAAAAAAACTGTTATTAATTTTCCATTCACTAAGATATTTAAACTTCGCGCATTAAATAGTAAGTAACTTACATTGCTGGCGATGGGGGGACGGCTGGTGATCCGACTGAGGTCCCCACGTCACCACTGCATTCTACAAACCTGAAAAAAAAACTGTTATTAATTTTCCATTCACTAAGATATTTAAACTTCGCGCATTAAATAGGAAGTAACTTACATTGCTGGCGATGGGGGGACGGCTGGTGATCCGACTGAGGTCCCCACGTCACCACTGCATTCTACAAACCTGAAAAAAAAACTGTTATTAATTTTCCATTCACTAAGATATTTAAACTTCGCGCATTAAATAGTAAGTAACTTACATTGCTGGCGATGGGGGGACGGCTGGTGATCCGACTGAGGTCCCCACGTCACCACTGCATTCTACAAACCTGAAAAAAAAACTGTTATTAATTTTCCATTCACTAAGATATTTAAACTTCGCGCATTAAATAGGAAGTAACTTACATTGCTGGCGATGGGGGGACGGCTGGTGATCCGACTGAGGTCCCCACGTCACCACTGCATTCTACAAACCTGAAAAAAAAACTGTTATTAATTTTCCATTCACTAAGATATTTGAACTTCGCGCATTAAATAGTAAGTAACTTACATTGCTGGCGATGGGGGGACGGCTGGTGATCCGACTGAGGTCCCCACGTCACCACTGCATTCTACAAACCTGAAAAAAAAAAACTGTTATTAATTTTCCATTCACTAAGATATTTAAACTTCGCGCATTAAATAGTAAGTAACTTACATTGCTGGCGATGGGGGGACGGCTGGTGATCCGACTGAGGTCCCCACGTCACCACTGCATTCTACAAACCTGAAAAAAAAACTGTTATTAATATTCCATTCACTAAGATATTTAAACTTCGCGCATTAAATAGTAAGTAACTTACATTGCTGGCGATGGGGGGACGGCTGGTGATCCGACTGAGGTCCCCACGTCACCACTGCATTCTACAAACCCGAAAAAAAAACTGTTATTAATTTTCCATTCACTAAGATATTTGAACTTCGCGCATTAAATAGTAAGTAACTTACATTGCTGGCGATGGGGGGACGGCTGGTGATCCGACTGAGGTCCCCACGTCACCACTGCATTCTACAAACCTGAAAAAAAAACTAATATTAATTTACCATTCACTAAGATATTTAAACTTCGCGCATTAAATAGTAAGTAACTTACATTGCTGGCGATGGGGGGACGGCTGGTGATCCGACTGAGGTCCCCACGTCACCACTGCATTCTACAAACCTGAAAAAAAAACTGTTATTAATTTTCCATTCACTAAGATATTTAAACTTCGCGCATTAAATAGTAAGTAACTTACATTGCTGGCGATGGGGGGACGGCTGGTGATCCGACTGAGGTCCCCACGTCACCACTGCATTCTACAAACCTGAAAAAAAAACTAATATTAATTTTCCATTCACTAAGATATTTAAACTTCGCGCATTAAATAGTAAGTAACTTACATTGCTGGCGATGGGGGGACGGCTGGTGATCCGACTGAGGTCCCCACGTCACCACTGCATTCTACAAACCTGAAAAAAAAACTAATATTAATTTTCCATTCACTAAGATATTTAAACTTCGCGCATTAAATAGTAAGTAACTTACATTGCCGACGACAGAACCTCAGGATCCTCAGCAGGCTTATCAACGGCAACCTCTGGCTCACTTGCCAGATGCGGACCTTGTCATAGGAACCGGAATCCGGCCGCTTGCCAGCGGAGAGGTTCGTTGGGCATGTACTGTTTGAGGAAGTGTCCAATCTTAGTTGCACACATTTGTTCGTCGAGTGACAAACGCTGATCTATCGTGACGCTCGAAAATTTCTGATTTAGGTGGTAAATGACAGGACGTAGTTTGTGCAATTTGTCGTGCTGAGGGTGACTAACAGGCAGATGGTTTTCATTATTATTGAAATGAATAATCTTCCGTAATTTTTCGATCTTGTTGACTGGCATTTTACATCTTTTATAGAATTGAAGCCAAACTTTGTGGACCAGTAGGATCTTGTGCTGGGATAATGGTAAACAGACATGAAGACAAGTATCCCTAAATATTTACGCAAGTCTGATGTCCAACCAACGTACATACAACAATGTTATCACTATCGTCCGTCGTTTCTTCCCTAACTTCTGGCGTCACTTCACGTTCTATTTGCTCCAAGTCATAAGTTCTCGTGTCGTTGTTCATCTTAGTCTCACTGCTCCGGTTGTCGTTAATTTCTTTAGATGCTGATTGTCTTACGCTACAGTTATCTTCTTCTTCGTTTTCTTTTCCCTGGATCTTCGATTTCTTTTTATTTTTAGAGCCTTGAGGACGACCCCTTTTTACAGCATTCTTAGGTTCAGCGCTTTTATTTGCTTCTGTTTTATTTTTATCTTTGTTCTTATAGTAAAATTCCACTTCTTCCAGCGATACACTCTTACCAGCGTTAATCGGCATTTGAAACTTCCTTTGGGGTTTGATGCCTAGATCAGTGTTACGCAATTCCGTCAAATAGCCGATAAAACTATCTCCTAGAGCTTCTTTAACACTTTCGGCGTTAACTTGAGATCTGGCATACTCACCTAGCCGACTCAACGCGTCTTGTCTATTTAGCGGGTGTATGCCAGCAGCCTTAAAACCTGGCTATTATATTGACTGAAGACTGTTTGGCACCCAATTCTAGACCTTTTTTTATTAGTGGCGTAAAGCAGTTTTTAGGAAGACTAATAGCTTTTTTCCTCTCGCCGTTTCTCTCCAACTAAGAAGATCTTTCCTCCAATTCGATTTCAAAGCGCTGAAGTAGCCCACATCGAGTGGCTGTAATATGTGGGTCGAGTTCGGTACTAGGCAGATGAATTTGATGTTGTTTTCCTCACACAGCTTTAAGGTGTTCACAGAAATGTGAGAGCTCAAATTATCACAGAGGAGAACTTTTTTCCCTTCTCTCTTTAATGCTATTGGAAGAAAGTGTGTTTTGAACCAGTCATCAAAGCTCTCTAGGTCTATCCAACCGCTCTTAGTGACAGTAGTCCGCGAGCCAGGTGGAGCTCCGATAAGCCAATCTGACCAAGTTTTTTTGGCTTTGAAGATGAAATAGGGAGGAATTATCTCCCCAGCGGCACTCCCACAGAAGACTACTGTGTAGCACAATTTTGTTGAGTTACGAATAACTTCCGGATTGCGACATTTTCGTCTAAAGACCATTTTCTTCTTTTTAGGATCGTCGTGAAAGCCGCTCTCATCAAAATTAAAGAGATATTTTTCGCGGGCCACCACCATTTAGTTCAATTTCAAGATTATCAAAGAATTTGTTGATTGTCTCTTCATTTACCTGGGCCCTGCTGAGAAATAGCTGACCCCATTCCCATCCAGGACGATTATCTTTAAAAACTTTTACTGTTTTTTTGATGGAGTTCAAATATCGTTGTATAATAAGTGTTACATCATCTATTCCTACAGGCATTCCATTATCAGCCAATGCCTTAACATGTTCTTTGACTATGTTTTCTTCCAAATCAGTTAATGCTGTGGGCCGCCCAACTTTGTTTTTGTGTTCGTTTTTAAATATGTTGATTGGTATCTTAAAATGTTTGCTTGCAGAATAGGCACTTAACTCTCCAGACTTCACCTTCTCTTTACATTCTTCTAATAATTCTGGTGTGTGTGGATTTTATTCCATACTTACGAGTACCCGGCGTTGGAACTTTCTTCTTTCTGCCCATGGTTATCGTAAATGACCTATAGACAAATTATACATACTAAATTTAAATTATTTATTCCTACCATATTATAGTAGAATAATGCTTATCTTCATATCACAAGAAGAATGTCAGCTGATTAAGATAACAGCTGACATTCTCCTTAAGCCTTAAGCCTCTATAAACCCAAGAACTCTGTGTCAAAGTTACCCAGCAGAAAACTCTCATCTTTTTATTATCAGGGTAACTTTGACGGTGTCAAAGTTACACAGAAAGTGCTTAGAAAACAACAATTCTCAATTTAGAGCAAATATCGGAAAAACTAAGAGTAAGATAACAAATCTTATTAGCAAATCTGAAAATATATTAATTAACACTTTGACAGCGGATCACGTATTACGCACGTGACGTTTATTTTATCCTAATTAGCCGCATACATAATTAGGGTACCATTCTGGGCGCGCCGGCACTTTTTGACCATTTTGTTACTTTTATAGAAAAAAGACTATAATAGTTGCGGCCATGATTTTATTTTCATTGTATTGAGGGTTTCTTATATTATTATATAAAATAAGAAAAACATGTATAATTGTTTATTTTTTATTATAAAATCAACTTAGAATAAGGCACGTTTACAAAAAAAAAAAAAACTCTTACATCTACATTTTTCAAATTTTATGCTGTGTAGTCTTTCCTGGTGTGGTATTTTTTGAAGCACGGGTCATAACACAAGGGTACGTTGCAATCTGGGCAAAAAAATACCGTTTCCTTGCGACCTCGCTTACCCGTTTCCTTCTTTGTAGTATCAGCGCAGACTTTGCAAACTCTTGCCACTTTCGTTTTCGAACCTGTCGCTGGTATCCTTTCCATGAAGTGTCTCCCTGTTAATCTGGACGTCATACCAGTATGTTGTGGACCACGAGATGGGCCTGCATCATCGAAGGATGCATGCTGCACCAGTTCTTCACCACAAGTCATCAAAAACTGCGAAAATCGCAATTTATGACGCGTGTTGTTCCTACTTTTGTTAAAGATTACGAAAGAATTGACTAAAGCCCTCGCAACCAGATTGAAAAACATCTTCTTCCACCATTTCATTGTTTTGCGATGCAAAGAATAGTATGAAACATACTGATCGTTGAGATCCACGCCAATTTTGTGGTGATTGTAATCGACGATGCAATCAGGCTTCTGTTTTTTGATGACTCCAACTCCTTTGCGTTTAGCTGTTACCTCCGTCCAAGTAGCGGCGTGTTTTGTTGTAAGCATCAGCACGTCCCGCTTATCCTTCCACTTACAAGCGGTGAGATTACCACGATGACAGAAGACCATTTCATTCACCTCTAATGACTGTTGAAGCCATTCCCCAGGCAAACCACGCCGATTGGCCATAACTGTTCCAACAGCACGGGTTTGTTTTTGCCAAAGCAAGTCAACAGTAGTTGGGCTGGTAAAAAACCTGTCCATGTAAATGGTGTGCCATTTTCCAAAGTATGGTTCGCACAATTCCATAATTATGCTCTGGGTAGTCTTTGAGTCGCCAACGTAAGGAACCATCTTCAATATATAGCCGGTTTTAGCATCGCAAAGCATATAAATTTTCATGCCATATTTGTCGGGCTTATCTTTGTTATACACTCGAAAATGTACTCTCCCTCTAAAGCCACATGTTCCTTCATCGATAGTTAGTTCTTCATCGGGAGAAAAGGTCATCTGACACAAATTCGAAAGCTCCTCAAAATATGGCCGCAGTTTAAAAAAAGCGTCATAGCCTTCCTGGCCTCGTGGTATATACTTTGAGTTGTCATTTAGATGAAGGCAACTATATATGGCTCTAAAACGAGATCTAGTCATGATCTTTTTTGGGAATGGAGTTTGTATAATCTCTCTAGTGGACCAATATGAATCGAAACTTTCTTTCACAACAAGCGTCATGTGGATTATGATGGCCAAAAAGTTCTTCATTTCACGCAGTGTAACAGGTTTCCAATTGTACAACATACATCCTGGCTTTAACACACCCTGTCTAGCTTGCTTTGCCTTCATTTGACTTGCATAGCGATTGGTTTCTTCTTTGAGAAGTTTCCAAAAAGAATCTGGGAAAAAGATTGAAAAGCAGTCGAATTCCGATGACTGTTCATCAACTGGAGGCATAACCATACATATATCTTGAAAGACAGGATTTTCAGGTAGACTTTCTACTGGTTTATATGACCATCCATTGGCTTCATCAATTAGTTGGACATTTTGTACTGTACATCTGCCGCGGCTGCGAGTGGAACGCGAACGCACTGACGAACGAACACGACTTCGACCTGTTCTTCTAAACCTTGACCGTCCCCTTGCTTGACCCCGCTCTGGTATGTCCTCATCACCAAGGTCTAATTGTTCTTGACCGGCTATAAACTCGTCAATTCCCTCTGAAAAACAAAACACGTGGGTACTTACTCAAAACCAAAAGCTATTACAATCTTACAAAAATACAAGTAAATCGATAGCTTACCTTCAGTTTCTACTGTCGTTGTGTCCTCCTCAATATCTGAGTCCTCATCATTTTGCAAAATGTCAACAATATCTGTAATTTCTCTTTCCGAATCCAGACGAAATCGTCGTCGCGAAGTCATTTCGCGCCAAAAAATTGTCACACGTCTCGATCGCTTAGCTACGCTGGGGCAACTGGCGCGCGAGAGTCGACCCGGCTCGGGCGATCCTTTGTTCCTCGCACCCCACACACCGCAAGTATTTGAAGTGCGTTTGTGTGTGTAGCCTAAATATTCATCTAAGCATTGATGTGACGCGAATCACGCCTACAGGCCGTTGTTTTAAAGTAAACAGTATTGAAACTCACACACGTACGCAGTACGTGATCAGCGTCTCTAACAAAAAAAACTGTCACGGACAGGGGACGTGATCGGCTGTCAGAGATTGGAAAAAAATTAAATGCTCGGCTGTCAAAGTGTTAATTACCATAATAAGCACCATACATACCTTTTCGACAGCTCAACTGAACCACAATCACAAAAGTTATTCACTGGTCAGGAACATAAAATACGCGCGCAAACTTTGAAAAAAACTTTCTAATCAAGTTTGTTTGACAAGTCACTTTTTTTTTAAAGGTGTGTTTACGAAGTTAGTTACCATCACTTATCAAAAATATCCATTGATAGAAATATGCTGGTTTCTACAGAACAAAAATAAAGATACTTGGGGCTCCTTATGTCAATGTTACCCTAATCAATCAAATTTACCCAAATTGACTGTACTTTTAGGTTCAAACAAGTGTAATTTTTTTCTTTATTTATTGGTCATCGTCTAATTAGCACAATAGAAGAATAAATGAAAAATTGTCATGTTCATAGAATCAATCTTTTCATTATTTATTTTTCTTTGTGTTCGGCTACCTATTGCTTAATACAATTTTTATATTCGTTAGCCTCAAGTTTAAGAATTTATAAGTTAATATTATTTCCCAATTTTTCTATTAGTTTCGTTTCGACTCGATATTTTCATAATATAAGGTACTTACGTTAAAATATGTAACATTAAATACCTTACAACGTGAATAAATGACTCGAATGTTGTTACAATGGGCGTTCTTATCACTGAGATCAGTTTTTTACAAGTTTTAAAATACTATATGAAAGTTTTCTATGGAGTCTGGTTGTTTTTTCTTAATATTAAATACGTGTTTGGTACATATACCACGTGTATTGCCTATTGAAGAGAAGCTAGTACAGGATGTAGAGGCAAGACGCCTTATTAAAAAGTGCCAGCTAAAACCTTCACATACTCGTATCTATACGTATACTGACAATGGGCGGGTGTATTGCGCGCCCTGCAATCGAACCTTTCAAACTATGTTTGGCTATGCAAGTCATATGCGATATCATAGAGGTTAGTTTATGTTGTTTCCTTGTGCACCAAATCTAACTTTAATACATAATAAATCGAAAAATGTATTGTTTATTAGCCATTTGTAATATTGTACGTTGCATTGCTTTCTAAAGAAAGTTCCGTCATTCGGCAAACACAATAATTTGACTGAATTAAAGATATGGAATGGTTCAGTTTATATAAAAGTGCCTATTTCTTGTGTATTGTGCCACAAATGTTATATTTTATGGATAATTTAGTTATTTTTTCGTATAAATAATTCAGTTAAAGTAAATGATTTTCTTTGTGTTAGGTATTACTCGTTGAGAATTAACAATTTGCTCCCACGTCTAGTGGCTTGTTGCGACCGGGATCGTCCGATAAGTTAGTGTTAGTCAAAACTGTAGCAATTTTTTATATTTGTCGGTGGTATCACTCCCTCCTGTGATATTTCCAACTGTGCAAAATATTTTTGGTAGTAGATGAAGATTATTATATCTAGCACCAGCTCTTGCACGTTTCATATTTGCCTTGCTACTCCATATATATCTTAGAACCAGTTCTTTGTCAAATTTTTTTTTTTTGTGTGGTTCTGTAATTAATCGCTTCGACCACGTACGAAACCGGAGATTCGTAACCAGTTACGTCAAAAGAAACATTTATTAGTTTTTCGATTGTTTACTCTATAGAGTTGCGTTTTTTTCTTTACACGACTTCTTATTTTTCGTAACTCATTTCAGAGAACGACGAATAAAGATGTTGTGTAAATTGTTAATGAAACGATTTGATATTGTCCTCATTTTGTTTCTTATTCCTTCTAGAAAGTTTGTTTAGACTTAAGACTTTGTATGATAAGAACCAGCTTTGACTTTATGCGAGTTAATGTTTATTGAATGAGTGCGCTACGTCTAATCTCCATTGATGTGCCTCATGATTACGTCAAAACACATACTTTCAATACTTGTAAACTATTAAGCGTTGGGCAGACCGGACGCCTGATGTTGCACCGCAGCGTTGGGTAGATTTACAACCGGCCATTAACTAAGCAGTGCTACGTTTTTGATTTCTACTATTTCCATTTGAAGAGTCACTGCACGTCTACTCGCGTATTGATGTTGTCGGTTTTGTCGTGCGGTGACGCGTATTTGCATTCGGTCTGCTCACGCTTTATTATTATGTATACTTTTTAGCGCACAACGCTCGCTTGTGAGTGTTGTTTTTTTTACGTACCTTTTGTAACACTTTATAATGTTGTGTTAATCGAAAATAAATTGATTTTCTTAATTTGACTTCTCTTTTCTTTCTTATTATCCCTTAACACTTTTACAGTCACGAGCATACGTGTGAGTATCAAACGAATTTCAATTAAATTAAAGATTATGGAAATGGGAAAAGACTATCAGGCAGAGACCACCACTACAGCTGGGCGAGAGATGTGGCAAGGTAGGTAGGATCTAGGTGAACGGCATTAGCACAAGACAGGAAAGGATGGCACGTGCAAAAGGAGACCTATACTCAGCAGTGGGTAGGTAAAGGATGTAATGATTTGTTTTTTTTAATTATTTTTTTTTTAAATTTTGTTCGAAAATCTTAAAATTCTTCTTGGAAAAAGGACCAAGAGGAGGCAAACAAATGTTCATCCTTAATAAAATTGTGAAAAACGAACACAATAAAACTATAACGGTTCTTTGTAGTACTACGGAACCCTGAATAGACGCATCTTATCGCCATATAATTATATTTTCTATTACCTATAAAGGATTTCGAAATGATGACCACTGATAGTTTTAATGTTGTGATAAAAATTATACTCTTATAAAATTCTTTGATATTTAAAGTGCACGCCCCAAATATTTCCGCTATTGGACAGAAACAGTACAATTGACTGCAAAATTTATAAATGGTGAGTCCGGCGTGTCATATAGTAGAATAACATTAATAACTTGTCATAAACTTTTTCACGCATAACAACAATTATTTTACAAACTTTTTAGTTTATAATTGTTTAACACAACACTTTTTTCTTACTGGTATAATTTTGGACCACTATACCATCAGGGATAGGTACCAAAGGTTGGCGGATCCGTCTCGACACACAGCTTAGAGATTTACGTGGCGGACCCACCATACCCACAGCGCAGCGGTAGGGTGGGTGGGGTAAAGTGAGACATTTCTAGGTATAACTATAGTGAGCAACACAGCTGGTTTAAAAAAACCACTTGGGACCTGCGCGTTTGCAATGCGCAGTCAACGCAAGGCAAGCATGCAACCGAAGCGATCCGTGGACGTTACGGAGTTGATGTAGTGAGCGCATACCCATACAAATCCATAAAAAGACTAACCGCACGAGGCGAGGCGGTGCGTGTCGGGTACCTTAAATCTCTTAGGTTTTCTAGCATTACCGTAAACTGTGGCATGTTCGAAGTTAATACATCATGTAATGCATATACTCAATTAAAGCACGATGTTTCAAAATGCTTATCTTAGTTTACCAAACCACTTTAATATATTTTTGAAGAACTCATTATCTCATTATTTTGAAAATGTTTCTTTCGATATACGTGGAATGTCTACGTTTTAATGTTGAGGTAGATTAATCGAAATATTGCCACCTTCAGGCTAATGTATTGTTTTTGTCTTAGAGTAATAGGTAAGTGAAGTTTTAAAGATAAATGGTATTAGAGCCTACTAAAAAGTATATTCATTTAGAAAAGCAGTTTGATAATATATTTTATCTAGGTACTCAGCACATATTTTAATGAGGCACTTTGGCTTAGCTAGCGGGTAGCGTTAGTATTATGCGACGTTGCATGCGTGCCCGCCTCATCCCTGCCACTTCGAGCAGTGCGCGACGTTGTCAGACTTCATCTAGTGCAGCGTGAGAATAATTATATATAATATTCTTTCTTAGGATAGTTACCGCGTGCGCGTAATAACATACCTACTTATAAGCGATTGTGTTTTACTAGAAATATTCTCTGTCGTGATTTTGACCCTACTTGTAGAAGTGTGATAATATACAAATGGGAGATAAGAAGAACGGAAAACAAAAAATATCACTTCTTATAATCTTTATAAGTAAACGTTCATCGATGCTTTCGCCAATTTAATTTTTTTAGATATTTTTTTATTGAATATTTTTATTTATAAATCTAACTATTTTGACCGATTTTTATCAAACTTATATGAATGAATTTTTCGTTAATTTTAACGTCTCTAAGAAAAAAGAAGAAAACTTAAAAAAATACAATAACTGAAATAAAAGGTAAACAGTTAGATATTTTTATTATGACAGCTGCTCCTGACAGTGATGAGTATTTTTTTTATAAGATATATTCCCGTAGCAACCATCAGCTATAACATCTATGATAGCAATGCCGTTCAAATACACCCTTCCGATTCAGATAAAAACAATTTTATCTGAAATCGAGTTATTATTATTCGATAATGAGTAAAGTTATATTTAAATTGAGTAATTACTACCTTCTTCACCTTCTGTAAAATAGTAATCTGTGACCTAACTTTTAGAAAAGTACGATGTTATTTCTCTGAGCTTACATTACTCTATGTCAATATCCAAACTGGGGCCTGATTCGCGATGACCACTTTAACACGAAACGCGGGTTTGTTACGTTAAGCTCGTGGTAAAACCTTTGAACAATATTCACGAAGTCAACGTCAAATTTTATATCGTGCAGTGGCACGAGCGCGCTCGTTTGTCAGCTGTCAATTTAACATGTTGCTCTCCGGCATGTTAGAGGCGCGTTTGGTATGATTTTGACCGAATTTTGAGATTTCTAATAATTTATTTACGTAATCCGTTCCTAATATTCTGGTGTTGTAAATTCTGGCTGGCTCGTAGTGCGTTGAGCCAGCGTGGTGATTGCGGTCTCTAAAATAACCCCCCAGAGGGACATAAGTATGTTCCTCTGTAAGAGGGTTAAATGGACATTTTTTTACAGAATGTATATATTACGATCATTAATGATTATATCCTTAGTGAATAAAAGAAAATGCAGTATAACTCCGTATTTTATTGAAATAACCATATCCTTACATTCCTATACACATATTTAAAAGTGTTCACTACCTACGCTACTTCGAACTACGTTTCAACTTGTTACATTTCAACTATGATGTCTCAATACATGCAACAATTATTTCATCCAATGTTTTATAAAACTAAAGTTTAAAACGGTAGGTAGGTATTTCTTGTACGCATGTATCCATTGATTTTTTGTCATTGTTGAGTTTATCAGCATCCACAACTTCTTGCAGGCACTAAATTGATGTTGGCTAGCTATTTTGCGCCAGTTATTTCGTTTTCACATGCCTTTTATACTTATATCTTCGTTTATAGATCCGTTAGATGAGGTATTTTAATATTAGGTATCACTAATAGGTATAACTTGGAAAGTAGAAAATGAATCTGCGGATCCCCGTGAAACCGACTGTCAATACTTGTAAACTTGTTTTCGCCTTTATCTTGCTGCTTTTTATGTAAAAACATTTGTTTTAACTTATAAACTTTACATATTTTGTTGTTGTTGTTATTAAAACAAGATTGTGACAGCATGATGTCAAATCACTTGACTATTTTACTGTCGTAGCGAAGTTCACAATTTCGTTCAGAACTATATTGTAAAAAGTTTTGATTCATTAAAATAAAGTTTAACATTTATTTTCGTTTTAATACTACAAATTAGTGTACGAGCAAGCATATACTTAATGTTTTTTCAGTCATTTAGAGATATTAAATTCATTTCAGATTGATTTTTATTAATATAACTGTTTTTCTAAAAAACCGGTACTTGTCCGTTTAAACCGGAAGTAAGATTTTTTGAACGTAACCTTGTTATCGATAAAAAGAAAACAAAGAGCATAGACAAGCTATCTCGTGGCATACAGAATAAAGTTTTGCACATACACGTCATGGCGCGGTCGAAAAGACGTGTTTGCGTCTCTAGCATGTCATGACGTCACGAGTTTGGGGCATGGTATCTTGTGGTCAATAGAGAATCAGGCCCCTGTGCGTAAGACACCATCTATCTATACAGTTGACAAAATTATAGACGGCAGGCCAATGCCCGCTCATTTGTTTCGCCCAGAATCAAACAGATGGCATGGCGTAGGTAAGTATCAGTACATACTATTATTATTCCGTGGCTTAATTCTCAATTGCGTTTCTCTTTACCCGTCGCCTTAAACTTAGCATTTTCTATTCCAAAGACCAATAAAAATATAAGTTATAAATATATTCTTGATTAAAAAGGCTTTATTTTAATACCACACTCGATGTATTTTGAAAACATTATTTATTTAAGATTATTTTTTGTCACAAGAAAAATTTCTGCATTAATTCATCTTAAAGTACATATTTTCAAATATGATTGCATGAATTGTAACTATTACATTTTCATTTTTGTTTTCTGTATGTGTCTGTAGATTCTTCTGCCATTACGCTAATCTGTGCTTCTGCTACAGAGACCAACAAACTAATCTAATTCGCCTAATTCCAACTATTGTCGTCACAAACCACCTGAATGAGTATAGTCCAAGTCCAAGAACTAAAGACAGTTTAATTTCCAGGGCTATCAATGATGTATTACTTAGTGTTGATGCTTCATACAGACGCTGATTTCAGATATTACGGATTCAAAAAAAAGGCGTAAGTATGTCTTTACATTCATTTATTTTATTCGGCATCACTAAAGTCTTTTAGGAGATAAGACAATAATTACAGACAGCTTGCTAACAAGAAGTTATTTTCTAACATTTTCATACGCGGCCGAAGCGCTATCAAGAACGTATCGAAAATGCTTCTCCTCAGCTATTTGCAATTCGTGGTTAGTTACACTATATAGAATAGTTTTTATAATTAAAAAAAACAACCAAGTGCCCGTCGAACCACCGGCACACGACTTGAAATAATGACCTTGACTGCGCAGCGACAGTGACCCCGATTCAGTCAGGTCAAACTTACTAAACTAACCTAATATGACATCTCTAAAATTGTCTCCTCGCTTTTTGTTTCCAAAACTGAGAAACGGATTGAAGTACTATTAGGAATTTTTAGTTTAGTCAGTGTGAGTGGCCGACTTGGGGTCAATATTTACATCTCTAGGGGATCGTAGCGAGAGGGAGTCGGTAACCTTTTCAGAGCTATTATAGTCCAAGTGACAAGCGCTGGCGAGCTTTGTGCGTGAACGTCGTTTATAGAACACAACAAGTTCTTTTAGAAACAAAGCGATTACCGACCTCCAGTCGCCGATACAACTTCTACGGTTATTTACATTTAAAAATCAATACATCTGGTCCGACTTTGATGAAACTAAAATGGGATCACTCGAAAGTATATCAAAAAATGTTTTATTTAAATAAAGCCGTGTTAGAGAGATCAGGTAATCATTAAAATAAAACAAGCTGTATTTCCTCTTTTTAGTAAGTCAGAAGAAAAGTATTGAATTTGATATTGTTTAAGAAGACGTGTTTTCACTTATACCTGATTGTTGAAGAGGTCCAACTATAGTTTCGTTCACATTCGGTGAACTTCATCATAAAATTGAAATTGTATTCCTTGGCGTATGGGGCACGGCAATACAGTTTCAGCGTGACGTGAAAGTGATTTATGAGAACTTTCCCCACGTCCACGTCGGTAGTAGGTGAGGTTGTTTGAGGGGCAGTATATACGCAGCGTTCACAGCGTCCGCTTGTGCAGTTGGTGCGCGGGCTCGGGCGCGGCGCGACGTCGCTTGCGGCGCGCGGGCGGCGGCTCCTCGTCCAGCGCCGCGTGCGCCTGCGCCGCCAGCAGCACGCTCAGCTGGCTCACCGCCTGCACACACACACACACACATACTACACTCAAACTAATACGAAAATTAATCAGTATTTTTTTTAATAAAGATTAGTTGAGTGCAACTCGGACTCGTGCATAAAGATTTTCGTACAAGTTGCCAACATTAGTTCAAGTGGGCCATTTTGGCACAATCCAATTGTAATTCTGTGACAATTCAAATGACAGACTTGACTTGTTGTCGTTATAACCATATTTGAGTGAGTGAGTAAGTGAGTACCTCCGAGTGCATCTCCTTGGCCATGGAGTAGACGGAGTGCTCGCTGCTGTTGTACATGAGTGCGTTAGACAGCATCAGCAGCACGTCTCGCTGGAACTCGCACGTCGTGCTGACAAACAAACAAACTTACTAAATAGCTCTAATGCCAATATCAATACTGGAGATATTAGTGTAATACTATGAATACATTTTGGGTGAATATGCAAAAATCTCTTTGAATCGGTTTCTTCTAGGCAAGCGTGCTATATCCTAGTCCGCATCGTCGCGTCCGCATCGTTACATCAGGCGAGTTGCGGTCAAGCTCAAACCTATTTATTAACCATCAAAATATACAACGTGTAACAGATAGGTGTGACAATACTTAAGAGTGTTGGTCTACCCATCAAATTGAACACAAAGTAGAACAATATTTTGATTAAAAAAAATTAGGTTTTCAATACCAAAAATTGGTCACTTGATCGGTCAAGTTGTGTAGAGGACGCAATAATTTTTTCTCGACTTTTACAAAATTTTCTTCTGCAATGGATTCACTTTGATGTATAGACTAACACCCTTAAGTATTGTAACATCTTTCTGTTTACACGTTGTAGATATAAAAAATAACATTACCTAAATTAGACGTTTATTACCCACCGCACTACTATTATTGCACTACCGGTAGTGTCGTGGGTATTTGTAAAAGGTCTATCATCCGTTCCCATTGACACTGCTATTATACGTATTAAGCTAATGACACAAAACGTGTGAAATATGTGATTACATGTGTATTAATGCAACTTATGAATTGGGAGTTATGTGAAATTATTATTATTATTATTTTATTTATATTTGGGGCAATGAAACAAAAAGATTTGTGACAGAAATGGGGCGCAAGATTAGGGTAAATCTGAAGATCCCCGCTCAGGTTCGTACCTGGTGCAAAGACTTGACATTGCTATCCAGAGGGGCAATGCATCCAGTTTGATGGGTACTTTTGCACCAGGTACAATCAACGGCGTGCTATTTAATTGCTGATGTGCATTTATTAGTGATTTTATTTTATTGTGACGATTTGTATCAATTATACTAATAAACTACTATTCAAAAATTTATTTTAAAAATATTTATATTATATTTCATTATTCTCGACAACTTACTGTTATAACCCTTCATTTAGGTCAAACCTATATGAAGAGAATCACTATTTTCATGTTACTGATAGAATTCTTTTTTCACCCCTTAAATTGTAACGTATTTTTTTGTTATTGGTGTCAAACGCTTCACTATGATGTATTTTAGGCCTACACGTTTTATAATTTTGAAAAAAGTTATTGAGTTCTGCGTAATAAAGGCTTTTAATAGGCATCGTATCAGCGCATAAATATGACTGCTTAGGAAGCTTGTAACTTTATTGTAATATAAAACACAGACAGAAAAAAAATAAAACGGTGAATCCTAGTAAATAATGAGTTATCTATGTGAACTAAAAAAAACCACTAGAATCGGACCACATTAAAAGGTAGAAAAGAGCTATATCTTATTGTATGGTCAAGTTGGCGGTCTATAACTGTCTTATACGCACTTTTTTTACTTCTATACCTTCTAATAAAGTCCGGACTTTTGGCATTCCATCAGTAATTAGACAGAGTAACAGCAAAGAGTATTTATGTGCACAATTCAATTAGCAAGCCATGTATGTATGTTTGTACGTACTTGATGACGGAATTTTCTATGTTCTTCCTGATGGTGGAGAGGTCCATGGGGCGGCGCACCACCAGGCTGTACCCGGGGGCTTCATCGTCAGTGATGGGCCGGAGGAACAGCGAGGAGTACTTGTGAGCACACAATCTGGGGAACATCACGTTCCAATCATAACAAAAGGAAAAACATGTCTGACCTACCCGGTGCTTCCACAAATCCAATGAATGAGGCCAGTGAATTCACTGCCAAGTGCTCTATTTCCCGATAGATATAATCTCGGTCTCTTCAAATCACGAGTAAATCGTTTTCTTCTAGGCAAACGCGCTACATCCTACTAGTAGGCCGCATCGTCACTTTACATTAGGCGAGTTGCGGTCAAGCGCAAGCCTACTCGTATTAGCTATAAAAAAGGCGAAACTATTTTGTCAAAATGATTTGACCTAGAGGAAGAATGACCCGTTGCTCAAACTATTTTGTCAAACTGATTTTACCTAGAGGAAGAAAGACCCGTTGATCAAACTATTTTGTCAAACTGATTTGACCTAGAGGAAGAAAATACTGTTGGTCAAACTCAAATTCCTGTTGTTCAAACTTCTTGGAGAGAGTCCTCGTGGTCAAAATCTCTTTTGACTTCAAACCGGAATCGAATCGGCGCAGCTAGTATAGTGTAAATAAAACATCGGTAGTACATTGGGCGGCCTTATCGCCTATAGCGATTTCTTCCAGGCAAACTTTGGAACTTGATTATGAGTTGTGTCGCGACTGTTCTGTTGTTAACTAACCTGCTGTATACCAGCATGACAGATTTCTTCCACAGCCTGTGTTGTCGCTCGGTGTCGTTACCGTGGGGAGACTCGGGGGCGCTTGCCTCGGCCGCGCTCTCGGACCCCGAGCAAGCTGTAATGTGCAAACATATGACCTAAGAAGTACACTTAAGCTTTCGCTGGCACTTTCGTCGTTTTCGGCTGCGAAAGCAGGAGGGTTATGTTTTTCGAGTGTATCTATGTATATTACTTTGGCACGCCCTACAGCCTAACCGGTTTTTCGTATTTTAATGTGCGATATGTCAATAGATACGTCTTGACCTCAATTTTTATAACGACAATGGAAAGACAAATGAAAAATAACGTACTCCTATTTTTTATTTTATTCAGATTATACGTTTTTAGAGATTTTTGAAAATATAATAAAGTTCAAAATAATATTCTTTAAAAGTTCGTAAAAAAATGTCATTAATTGTCTGTATTTTTGTTGTTTGTTTTGGCACGGATCACAGATGACAGATTCAATAATATTTTTTGCATCTCTCATATTCGGTAAGTAGGTCCTTATTACATCCAAATGGGGCTTGTAGGTGACCAATTAGCGCTCTAGGGTAATAATGTAGCTAGAAAAGCCCTAGGGCGGTAAGTAATTTTAAAAAAACTTCACTCCTTCAAAAAGTTCGCGTACATCTAACCATCATACTGGCAATAGACATCATGCATTCAGCCCAATGACATAAGAGGTCGCTTCGCTATTCAGTCTTGTCTTCGTATGAGTATTATAGTGATCAATTTTAAATATCGAACGGCGAAGCTCAATTTCGTTCTTGAAAAAAATTATAAAAAAAAAGATGAAAAAGGCGGGAATAGAAAACTTTTACTTTAAATATTGTGTTTTTGGTTGTTTTTTTTTATAGTTACGTGCTAATTAGAAAAAGAAACGAGTTCTGCACTCCCGATTCAATGAAAATGGAAGCTGACGCAGTAATTAACTATATTTTATTATTGTAATGCCGGTTTTTTTCTACTTACCTCACAATCGAGATGTAAAGCAGAGTAGTTAGCTCGGGTGTAAGCATCAATTGCACCCTCGAACTGTAGGCGCAAATATCTCGGGCTGCAATTGATGCCTTACAGCCCTTGGCTACTAATCTATTATTATTGCTGGCATATGACGATCGTAACATAAATATGAGAATTTTTATCATCAGTTTTTTGTAAAAAACTCTGCAGAAAGTGGATATAAAAATGTTGTATTTTTAGTATGAACTGTTCATTACATTGTATCGAAATAGTTTTCGAATTTCCATCACTTTACAAAAATGAAATGTCAATCGTGGTGGGGTAAGTACAGTACCTCCCCTTCCTTTATATATAGTATAACCCTGTATAGTGTAACTCACCTCTAGAGTCCGGTTTCTTCTTCCGCGAATAATCACGTCTCTTCTTCCCGTCCTTCTCTTCTTCCCTGCTTAACTGTCACCAAAAAAAGCTTTCGTTATTACTAAAAACTTACTTTGAATTAGTGGTGACCGACCTCAATTCAGTTATAATAAGATATTTTCAGTTATTTGAATGTAACAAGTAAATAGTAAAATTTAAAAACTCAAGTAATCGCAATATTGCGTTGTTGGCCATCTTAAATTTGACTGTCACGAACAATTAAATGACAACTTCTTGAAAATTGATTACTGAGTCCCATTTCAGCAGGCAGCGCGGCGGCGCGGCGGCGCGGCGATAGAACGATTCAGTTATATCGATATGAAAATCAAATCTCTGGACTGACTTCGATACAATTGTAATGGAACCTTTTGAAAAGTATACCTACCTACCCATACAAACAAAAACAAATTCAAATCAGCCCAAATATTCAAATCTTTGAGAAAACGGGTAAGATATCTTTAAAAAATAAAAATAAAGCATAGTCTAGTGTTTGTCTGCTTTTTCGTGAGGTCAGCGTGAGAAATTGAAAAATATTTCTATTGTTATGGTGTGGTTCCTCCTCACCACCACCACACCTCACCTTATTATTTCTCTTTCTCTCAGTATTTGACTTTTTCGACACGTGTTTCGAGCGCTCACTCGAAGATCACTCACTCGCTCGGAAGATGTTGAAGAGCCAACATCTCTTGAGGATGCCTTGTGCTAAGACGAAACACGTGTCGAGAAAGTCAGATACTGAGAGAAAGAGAAATAATAAGGTGAGGTGTGGCGGTGGTGAGGAGGAACCACACCATACAAACACAGATATTTTTTGATTCCTCACGCTGACATCAATACAGAGCGGGAAAACACTAAATATTCTATATGTACCATCTTATTATAAATAGATTTCCGCAAAGTAACGCCTGACTCTATTAATTAAAAAAAAATCAGTAAATTCCTTTTTTGAAAGTCGTTAGATAATAAGACAATTGCTTTTTTTTGTTAATATGTCGTTAGTTTGTGTATAACGACATATTTTTAGTTAAAATATAGTTAGTATGTAGGTGAAGTGCGTCATAGATCTACCCGTAGTACTGACCTCCATGGGCGTGTCGTCGTCGGTCTCCGTGTGCGCGTCTTCCCTAATGGTACGCAACGACTCCTCGCGTATCATCTGCTGTAGCGGGATCGAGTCCTGGAACATTACCAACCGAGATACTAAATTAATACGTAAAAAAAACTACTTCAAAGATACTTGACTTTTTGACCTTCCCCCATTTTTACTGTTAATGGAAAGATAAATTAAAAATAACGAACTCCTATTTTAATTTTTAATGAATGTATGAATTAATATAACTTTATTGCACATCAAACGAAATCAAATATACAGCAAGACAAATCTATACAATGGTAGTACACTGGGCGGCCTTATCGCCCAAAGCGTAAGCCTTATTTTATACAGAATGTAATTATTGCGTTTTTAGATATTTTTGAAAATATAAGATAAGTTGAGGTTAATGGTATTCTCGTCAAAAGCTCGTTAAAAATGATGTCATCAATTATCTGTACTTTCGTTGTTTGTTTCGGTTTGATTCACAGATGAGAGATACAATAACATTTTTATTGGTGGCATCTGACGGACTTAATACAAGAATTTTTCTCTTTAGTTTTAGTAAATAACTCTCCAGAAAGTGGATATAAATATCTGATATTTTTAGTATGACCTCTTCATTACATTATCTCGTAATGGTTTTCGAATTTCCATCACTTTGCAATAATGAAATGTTGTCAATTATTATCATCGTAGCTGCCGACCGGATGGACCGATTTTGATTTTCCAATCTGGGGCTACAGTGTCGCTGACTTCCGTGTTCGTGCGAGCTGGTGGTCAAATGCCTAGCTGTGGTAAATATAAAAAACAAAGATGATAAGTATTTCCGAGCGCATTACCTCAGCGTCTTCGTCTTTCTTCAAATCATCGACCGCCTTATCGTCCTGAGGCGTTTCATCCACCTCGCTGGGTTCAGGCGGCACTTCTGGTGTCTCTTCCTTCACTTCCGGTTGCGGAGCTGCTTCCGTTTCGACCGGAACCGGTTGCATTTCCGCCGGAACGGGAAGTTCTGTTTCTACAACTAATATAAATAATGGTGATTATTAATCATAGCACTCTCTAATACTAAGCAGATGGACATGTATGTTTGTAAGTATGTAGTTCTTCACGTTCAAACGGCTAGACGGATTTGGATGAAGTTTGGCGCGAACATAACTTATACCCTGGATGAACACATAGGCTACTTTTTATCCTGGAAAATTAAAGTGTTCTCATGTGATGATCACATATCTACCACGGGTAAAACCGCGAGGCGTAGCTTGTATGTAAATAAAAGTACAAGCACTTGCTAGTGTACTAATTGTATAAATGAAATTCTGCCAAGTGCGTGTCAGATTCGCACACTAAGGGTTCCGTACAACATGCATTAATAGACAACGTTTTGTTATTATATTATAATAATTTATTGTACTATTTTGTGAAATAAACCAACGTATAAGCATTGTCATTCAGGGTAGTAATGCGGCTAGCACCCTAGGCACGCTGCTCTCTGGTGGTGGGTTGGAGCATTTGGATTATCTGTAGATCTGAATTGGTCTATAGGTAATCTTTCCGCTATATTTTTGTTTTGTTGTTGTAGTTGGTCATTTTGTTGATGTTAACAAAGACACTTGTCCCATTAATCATCATCATCATTAGTTCTATTTTCTATTGTCGTTAATTATACCGATCTAAAAACTACATAAATCACTATTGTTGTCTAGGAGACCCCCTAAAATATTAATTTTATTATATATAATATTTGTTTATTTAATTGTGACGTGCATTATATAATGATAATTTAGAATATTTGTATTTGACCTGAAAATAAATGACATTAATAAGGTACTTTTATTATTATTTTTAGAATTTAGAAAATGTCAACTGCCTAGCTATCACGGCTCATGGGATACAGCCTGCTGACAGACAGCGCAGTATAGGAACAGGTCCCGTTTTTAACCCTTGGTTACGGAACAGTAATATTTTAAAAATGGGACTACGTGAGAAGCTTTTACCAAACAATAAAACTGATGAATACATGAATGACTAATGAATGAATTCCTGATAAACGAATGAATGAGTGACTAATGAATAAACAAATGAATAATAAATGTAGATTGAATGAGTAACTAATGAATGAATGACTAATAAACGAATGAATGAGTGACTAATGAACAAACGAATGAATAACAAATGTAGATTGAATGACTAACTAAGAATGAATGACTAATAAACGAATGAATGAGTGACTAATGAACAAACGAATGAATAACAAATGTAGATTGAATGACTAACTAAGAATGAATGACTAATAAATGAATGAATGAGTGACTAATAAAAAATTAAAAGAATTTAAATTTAAGATTGATTGAATGAGTGAATGTTTTTTTTTGTAACAAACACGCAACAAAATATATAAGAGCATACATAAATAAACGGTAGAATTAGTGTACATTTTTGTATAGTGTTAGTCAAAACCCGGCCCAACTCAGCATATCATGCAAATTGAGAACCTCTTCTCTTTTTTTAGAAGTCGGTTCGATCATAGATATGACGATGACTGGACTAATGTTCAAAACTGTACTAAAAATACTATCTAAAGGACTCGTTTCATTTTCGGCCATGACGGTGTACGTCTATTAAATTGCCTATAGATGTGGTTAGTATGAACACGTATTAATGAAACCTGCAGCGCAAGTACGGTTCAATACCGACAGTTAGTTTTGACAGCTTTAAACGGTATAAACACTTGTAAGGGTTCCGGTAATTTTACTCATTGTATGGGAGTAATTTGGGTATTTTTACTTTTACTATACTGGCAACTTCGAGGCAACGCGGAACGAGGCTTACGCCGAGTCGCCGAGGCCGCACTCTAGCGTTGGCGGCTGAAGCGAGCGGTCGTAGTCTACGCTGACATTGGAAGAAATATATGTACTTATCTAATGAAAACCCACTCTGTTTATTTATGACCATCGCCGGTGCCTGAGATATTCATAGGACTTTTACTTATATCGATTTCTATCAAATATCAAGCGTTATCGAGGTCTCGGTACACTTGATATAAATACCGAACGCACGAAACTCATAAATCGTTATACTGACGTTTTACTGATAAATTACACTAGGCTATGAAAAGCTCTCGATATAAATCATACCGAGTACCAACCGCGTCACATTTTAAAACGAATTTCAGTATTAATCTGTTGCTAGTAAAATAAAAACTAAAAAGAAAATTCACAAAATAATGTAATAATAAAATAATCTTAAGATACTTACCGATATAAATAAATGTAAACATATTATATTTTCATTATCTATGATAACATACGATTCATATATTTGCCAGCGTCAAGTTTAAAAATGTAATGTTTATAAAATATATGAGGAGCATATTCGAACTCTAAGCCACGTACGAGAGAAAAAAAAAGTGCGAGTGAGTTTAAAAAAAAACTTTTTTAATGAAAAGCAGACGGTATGACCTCAATAACTTTAACCTACACCCCAAACAGCAAATAAAAAGAAATCATACGTTATTATAACTTATGAAATCGACGTCAATCGGATATCGATGCTAGGAAACGTACTTGCAAAAAACCTTATAGCATAATTCTTTAGTTGAAAGATTATAATTATCGATATGGAACTATATTTGGCGCTGCTTTATAGGTTGACTATAATTGACTAATTGTGTAGGTACAAATATATTTAAAATCTGTGAATTGTTACGAGACTATGGCATCTCTGTAAGATTTTTGTATGGTCTATATTATTGTCACGCTGGTCTATAAAAATGAAACGCCAAATACGCGCAATTCACTTTTTTGTGAAAATCTTTTAATACGAAATTAATTTTGTATCAACAATAAGTTTCATCATTTTATATATTTTTTGATATATGAAAGACTATTAATCCTTAACGTATTTACGTTACCATGTACACTGTCATGGCCAGAGTTCCATACATTTTAGATACATCTCTTTTAAAAATACAAAAAAAGCTATAAAATAGACAGACTACTTTAAAACTCACTTGTATTATCCAGCTCTGGCGGCAGAGGTATATCTCCCGTGTTTATAACCTCCACTTTTTTTGCAGTCGGGTGGGGCGGGAGCAGCACCGACTCTAGCGCAACGGAGATTTTGACAGTTGGGAGGAAAACTTGAGAACCTTCATTTTTGAAAGTCGGTTAAATAGCGACAACAGACTTTAATTTGACATGCGCATGCGATACTTTTTTTTCAGTTATATTGACTTTCTAAACCCGTTGTTTACTGGACAGATTTTGATAGGATTTCTATGAGAACAAAATTATTTTTTATAATCACTAAGGGCGTGTCTGAGAAACTGGGCACACATAAAGCCAATAAAACACACAAAAATAATTGCAAGTAATAAGTTGCAATAACAATATTTATTTTTGGAGTCGGTTAAAAAAAACTCACTCGTATTGTCCGGTTCGGGCGGCAGTGGTATGTCTCCCGTGTTTATGACCTCCACAGTTTGCGTGGTGGGCTCGGGCGGGAGCGGCACCGACTCCAGCCCCACTGGGGGGGATTGTGGCGATGGGGCGGATACTTGATCCTGGGTGGGGGGTGCTAGTGGGGAGGATGCCGCTTCCGCGTGCATTTCGCTGAAATAAACACATTTTTTATTTTATTATAACAGGCATTTGACTGCCAGCTCGCACGAGCACGGGAGTCGGCGACACTGTGGCCCTAGATAAATAATTAATAAATAAACGTTTCATATTCATAGCTTCCCACTGGGATTTCTCCTGTGTCGGGGATGCCATGAAACATTCACAACCAGACTAGGAGACAGATATTCAAACGCATCGTTCAAACATCTACCTCGAACGGCAAGCCTACCCGGGCGACGGAGACGGATCTCGAAAGCGATCTCGAAGGTAGCCGCTAGGCCACGGTGGTACACATTTACCTACAGGGTTATCTGTCAAGGGTAATTAACTGAAAGGAGGTTAATATTAACCTCCTTTGATGATAGTTGTTCGTAATGATGAGTATATACTCATCATACTACTACTACAGTATATACTCATCATTACGAACAACTATCATTATGGGATCAACCATGAATTCCAGAAAAAAAAACACCTTTAAGCCTCAACCGGTAACCTTGCGTTAGATCTGCGAACTGTTGATCTCATGGACACAATTATTATTTTAAAATACCAGAATATGTTTTTTATTGTTTTTAAATAACAACAAAACAACAATATTTTTTATACAAATACATATACATATATATATATATATATGTATATATTTGTATAAAAAATCTTTAAGAAAGAAATTTATTTGTACCATACAAGTACTCTAGTACTAACAGAGAATTCATAATTAATATCTAAGTGTGTTGTCACAAACCGGCTTCAACTCAGCATAACGCTGGTTGTAAACAACCGGCGCTGGTCTTCCGTTAGTGCTGGCGGGTGACGTCACGCACGCACACAAGCTCGTGACATTTAGCTAAACATATATCCCTAACTTTTATAATATTATATCTTTATAAGTAATAAAATGAAATAAATATATTTCGTATGACAAATAAAAAATTTAGAGGTGTCAGTGTCATAGTGACATATTACATACGTTTCAACCCATAACGACCCACTGCTGCTACCACTAACTCACTAGGCTACCCCTAATTTACTAGGCTACCACTGACTCACTAGGCTTCTATAACTTACACTAGACATATAACAATGTTTTCTATTATTGCAGTCGGTTAAAACTCACCTCATCTGCTGCTCCACGGAGTCCAACTCAGCCTCCTGTGGTTCTTCTATAGCCACCTCTGTCTGAACTTGTTCTACTTCTGGCTGCTTCTCTTCTGCCGACTCTGCTTCTTTGCTTTCTTCTTTTATCTATTAATTTTTAGTTACTTACATTAAAATATCCATCATTATCATCATCATCATCAGATTACCTTCGCCCACTGCTGGACATAAGCCTCTCTAAATAACAAATTATATAACCATAAATGACTTTCTAAATTGGTCCGGTATCGCTGAGACAGAGAAATAATAGACAATTAATAAAAAGTTTCCGACAAAAACAAAGCCTCCTTTTTTTCTGAATTCGGTTAAACACTATAAATGTACATACCTTTTGCTCATCAGGAGGAAGTATAACTTTAATCTCTGTGGTAGGAAATTTGACTTCGGGGAATGATATTTTGATGTCATCCACTTCGCTCGCCGGTTCCTCTGGTTCTGCTTGAACAAGTTCCGTCTGTTTCACCACTACTGGCTCTTCTACAGGCTAGAAAGAGATGCACATACATTCATTAATTTCTATTCAGTATCAATCTTCTTGAACTAGCTCCGTCTCTTTCACCACTACTGGCTATTCTACAGGCTAGAAAGAGATGCATATATATTTACTAATTTCTATTTGGTGCCTGTGGTGATGAGAACTCGAGAATATTAATTTTTAAAGGAAGGAACAAATTTCATGTGGCATGTTCGTGTAAAAAATTATGAAATATAAAAAAATATATTTATTACTGCTAAAAAACTTTTAACAACAAGATTAAAGTTAAACTTAATAAATTTAACATCGATCCATCATGTGAATGTCGATGCCATCCAGCTCCTCGAACACACGGACATTGTCAGAAGACTTAAAAGAACGAAACCGTTCGAATTAGTGTAGTGTAATAATAATTCGTGATAGTGAAATGTAGTGAAAGTACTACGTGTAAAGAACACACGAACAAAGTGTCTTCACCTTAATAGAGATTTTGAGATACGTGTTAGAGACACAACTTTTGTTCAAGTTTAAGCTAAATTAAAATTACTTATTAGCCGTAGGCTAGATAGTAATATTATTAAGGGATAACTAGATGGGTATACCTTTAAGAATATAAGAAAAAAATAAGTATATTTGCAAAATAAAAAAAAAATACCATACACACTATGTATCTTGCGAATGCGTATCTTATTGAATAATAAAAAAAAATATTACTGCAAAAAAAACCAAATTAACGAAGTGGTTAGAAGCGAGTTCGGTAAAACCCGACTGCTAAATCGTTAAGCCTGTGTAACATCCTTAATTAATTTTCCTTTTTTATTATGATGTACTACAGTGTCACACTCACGACTAAGACGAATCTATGGTTTTCGAGTCTATGTGTGTCTTTGTCACGCCCTAGAGCCTAAACGGCTTGTAGTATTTTGATGTGAGTGGTGTCAATAGATTCGTCTTAGTCGTGAGTGTGACACTATATATATATATATATTCTTACGTAGAGATAAAGTTATCAAAATAATTACCTCTGTTTCGACTTCGACTGGCGTTTCTTCTTTGATTTCTTCGACAAGTATGGACTTCTCCTATAAATTATAGTCTCATTTATTATCAAAATGTTATGACCACCTGATTCTTACGTAATTACCAGTGGGACAGAAATTCTGCGAACTGTTGACCTCGCGACCACAATAATATTGGAATTAAAAAAATAATATAATAATAATAATATGGGACAACATCCACACAAAGGTCTCCAGGTCCAAAACTAGGCAAAGTCTGCGCTATGGTAACCTGATGACTGATATACATAAATACATACTTATATATATAATAAACACCCAGACACAGGTCAGACAGACATGTTCATGCACACAAATGTTTGACCTGTCCATGGATCGAACCCGGGAAATAGTTTTTTTTTTATTTCAACCCAACACATTTCAACATATTAACAAGTACAAATATGTATATATAAACCGACAATGTTGATAAACCGCCGACATGTGTGGTGGCGGCCATCTTGGATTTGAATTTTTCATAAAGTATAATATTCTACTAGTTAAGCCTTTTTAATTTGATATGACGACCCATATCTAGGGAGTTGTGAAAAACAATTACTCCGGTTTCTTGTGACGGCGGCCATCTTGGATTGATTGTCATCAAACATAGCAAGAACACTCTAATATACTTTTCATACAAAAAAAAAACAAAATCGGTCCATCCGTTTGGGAGCTACGTATGTCACAGACAGACAGACACACAGATAGAGACACGTCAAATTTATATCACATCGTCGTTTTACCGTCGAATTTTCAAAATGATTTTTAAGTTGATAGGTATTTAGTTTAGGGTCAGTATTTTGCCAAAAAATATGGGTCAGATTGCTAAGACACCATTTACCGACCTCAATTACATCTGCGAAATATCAAAATTCGGAAACACAATATTAAGCCTCGAATACACCATAGAACATGTCGCGTGACATGTTTCGGAACATGTCGCTCAATATCTACGCGAATGTCCCGAGACAAATGTCGCGGTACATTTTGCAGGCCACACTAGTCAGTGTTTATAGAAACGTCGCCCGAGAAGGTTGTGGCTATAGTGCTGCGTACCACACTACGAGTACAGACGTATTGACACTGTCGCGGAACACATGCGCTCGCTCGCTCTTTGCTCCCGGCAAACAACATGCCCCGCGTCACGTACTATGTAGTGCGGTATGTTGCGGGACACTATGCAACGTTGCAGCGTCACGTAAATTGAGTTTTTCGCGTCGTGTTGCGGGACAAAATGTTCGCTATTGTAACCCGGGCTTTAACTATGAAGTATAAATATGAATAAAAAAATCGGTCATGTGATTTATTTTTCAGGTTCAAAGAATATTATGACATCGTGGTTAAAGAGTCCGCGTTACCTTTTTTTTTGTTCTTTATAACTTGAACGCAATTAACATATCCTACATAATATTATAAACGCGATAGTTTGTAGGAATGTATGATTGTTGCTCCTTCACGCAAAAACTGCTGAACAGATTTGGATGAAATTTGATACGGACATAGTTTAGACCCTGGATTAACACTTAAAAGACTATTTATTCTGTATTAACGCATGTAACACCGCTGGGCGCAGCTAGTACGTAATTAAAATCCTTGTTTCCGACTCACATTATGGACAATAACTTCTTCTTGCGCGGGCGCAAATTCTTCCACTTCTATATCAACGTGCTCATCTTCGTCCCTCTTCACAACTGCTGGCTTTTCAGCAACTCTGAAATAAGCACTGCTTTATTAATGATCAGAGAGCTAGTGTATCTGGAGTGAGAGCTAGTGTGTCTGGAGTGAGAGCTAGTGTGTCTGGAGTGAGAGCTAGTGTATCTGGAGTGAGAGCTAGTGTGTCTGGAGTGAGAGCTAGTGTGTCTGGAGAGAGAGCTAGTGTATCTGGAGTGAGAGCTAGTGTGTCTGGAGTGAGAGCTAGTGTATCTGGAGTAAGAGCTAGTGTGTCAGGAGTGAGAGCTAGTGTGTCTGGAGTGAGAGCTAGTGTGTCTGGAGTGAGAGCTAGTGTATCTGGAGTGAGAGCTAGTGTGTCTGGAGTGAGAGCTAGTGTATCTGGGGTGAGAGCTAGTGTGTCAGGAGTGAGAGCTAGTGTGTCTGGAGTGAGAGCTAGTGTGTCTGGAGTGAGAGCTAGTGTATCTGGAGTGAGAGCTAGTGTATCTGGAGTGAGAGCTAGTGTGTCTGGAGTGAGAGCTAGTGTGGCTGGAGTGATACTTAGTGCGTCTGGAGTGCAAGCTAGTGTGTCACCTATGCAAAGCAACAAAACAAACAAGTCAGGTTTGAACCAGCGTCCTCCGAAACAGCAGTCTATTCCACATCCAACTGCGTCAACACCGCTACAGAAACTCTGGCGAAATATTACATTGTTATCACTCACTTGTCCTGAGTATGTTGGTTGTGAACGGTGGGTATATCGATGTCGACGTCACGAAACACGTAAACATCTTCCGCGTTGATTTCTATATCGTCGATGTCAAGCGCAGGGGTAAGCGGCGCGGGCGCGGGGGCAGCGGGGGGAGGGAGCGGCGCGGGCGACGGGGGCGTGTTCGCTGGCAAAAAATGACACTAAAATTATTGCCTGTAAAGTCTAAGGCAAATTGTAGGGAGCTATAATACAAAGTCTAACCTAATTTCTAGACAGTTCCAAAATTGTCTCCTCTCTCTTTGTTTCCACAAGTGAGAGAAGTATGAATATTTTATTTGACTGGCCGGTTGGCGCAGTTGGTAGCAACTCTGCCTTCTGCGCCGCTGGTCCCGGGTTCGATCCCTGGACAGGTCAAACATTTGTGTGCATGAACATGTCTGTTGGACCTGTGTCTGTGTGTTTATTATATATATGAGTATGTATATATGTATTTCAAACTAATGTATATCAGTCGTCAGGTTACCATAGCACAGGCTTTGCCTAGTTTTGGACCTGAAGACCTTTGTGTGTATGTTGTATTTAATTTACATATTTTATTTTTTATTAAAACTAAGTTTTTTACAATAAAAATATAAAACAATTATAACAATTGAATTTTATTATTTTTATTATTATATAACTTTAGGAACTTTTAGTTCAGTCAATGAATCATTTTCATATCCTATCCTACTAATATTAGAAAAGCGAAAGTTTGTTAAAATATATGTTTGTTACACGCAAAAACGGCTGCACCTATGTGGATGAAATTTGATACGGAGATAGCTTAGACCCTGGATAACATGTAGGCTTCTTTTTATCCTGTATTAAACGCGGGTAGGGTGCAGCTAGTTATTTTTACAGTTTCACTTTTCAGAGCCGAAATTGGTATTGAAATCGTGATAACACAGAATGGTAATCTTTCTGCTAAATGTTTTTATTGCTGTAGATAGTAATTTTGTTTTTGGTACTAAATTATACATAGAAACAAGTTTAATATACAACAACTCCATCGCTCTTTTGATAACACTACGTTTAAAATGACACCTTTGTATTTTTTCTCATAAAATATGGCGTCAAACGATAAGTACAATTGCCAGTGTCAAAATTAATGTTTTTTATCCAACACAGCAATTTGACCACAAGCTCGCACGAGCACGGAAATCAGCGAAACTGTTGCCTTAGCATGACTACTTTAAAATACACTGGCTCTCAAGATAGGCTGCCGGAACACACCGTTAGATGCTTGGCGATAGATGCTCATTATACTGGCAAAATTCACAGAGACTGCCAATAGGATTTGTGAAAATTTGGTATTTAAAAGTTCATCTATAATATAAAAATGAATCGCTGTATGTGTTGCTAAGCGCAAGTCTCGAGAGCAGCGACACCGATTTTACTCATTCTTTTTTTAGAATATTGTTTGAAGTACGAAGATGGTTCTTATGGCGAGAAAAAATTTAAAAATTGCCTGAAAAGGTCAAAAACTAATCTTTCTATACTCCCATACAATAGATTCGTAATAATACTTAAAAGTCAATTTGAACTTTATTACCATACAATAGAGTGACGTTAGTATCGTATAAATATTAATGTCAATATCTATACGATTGTAACATTACTCAAGAATCGACTGTTAGGCGGTACGAAGCTCGCCGGGTCAGCTAGTGTTTTATAAAATAGTTTAGTGTAGTATCCGCCTTGGTTTTTACTGTCGTCATCTATAACTGTGTTTGTCCAAATAAACAGATACCTTTCAACTGCTGCTCTATTTGCACCAGTTGACTCTTGATGTGCTCTATGGCGGCTCTCTTGCTGTCCTGCTGAGGAGATGTCTTCTCCAGCAGCATTGAAAGCGTGGGAGCGGTCACTGATGGAGATATAGAATCTGGAAGGAAATATTCAAGCTTCAATCAAGAAATTTTGACTTTATTTAGACAACTAACGCGTGTTTGATTCATATAAAGTAAAGTAAAGTAATATTTGTTAACCTTTAAATAAAGTTCGTTACAGGCAAGTCTTATTACATTTGAATTAATAATTACTTAAAAAATTTAACTTACAAATCTCATTTATATACGATTACTTAATATTAGTTCTTAGTTGAATAGTTCTCATGACATATATTTACATTATGATTGCTTTGTTTAGTTATTATTAATATTTTATTATGGTTATTCGTTACACAAGAACGATGATTCTACAAGCTGCATTGACATATATTCACTGAGTTTATAAAAAGGATTGCTTACAAAAAAATACTTCAATTTTTGTTTGAATGTAATTAAATTGAGATCCATTACACTATTAGGTATAAAGCCCCTGCTTCTTACATTTAGCTAATCTATTTATTGGTAGGATTCGCCCTTTTTTATTATTGCGTGAAATTCTTTTTTCCGGTATTTCCCTATCCTCGTGTACTTCTAATAAACAACTATAAATATAAAGTGATATAACTGTCATTATTTTATCTTTTTTAAAGTGTTTTCTCGCAGGACTACGTTTTTTCAAACCGTTAATTGTTCTTATAGACTGTTTTTGACATTTTAAGACTTTTATGCTATCTTTAGCATTTCCCCAAACAGTAATAGCGTATCTTATAATAGAATGCACGTAGGCATAATAGACAGAGATGAGCGACTTTTTATCTAGTAATGGCTTAAGGCATATTGGCATATTGTTAACGAATACGGGTTTTCACGCGTACCTGATTGTTGGAAAAGTCCAACTCGTCCGACACGTTTCGCACTCATGAGTGCGAGCTCAATAGTAGATAATCAGGCACACGAACGTCTCATGTCGTCCCTGATGAAGTTCACCGAATGTGAACGAAACTATAGTTGGACCTTTCCAACAATCAAGTACAAGTGAAAACACGTCTTCTTAAACAGTCAAGAGTTAGTATCAAACTTAATGTTAACAGAGTACCAAATCTGTCTAAAACGACCACCATGGCGCCAGTAGTAGTTTCCAAACAATCTTGACGAAAATAGTTTTTAAATAGTTGGGGATTTTTGATTTGAGCGAGAACGTTTGCTCCCTAAGGGCCTGTCCACATCTCCAGGTCACGTCGTCGTCGTCAACGTGGAACGGTCCGGTAACGTGGTACGGTAGGTTGACGTGACGTGCAAATTTACGTTAACGTAACGTAAAAATACACGCTATTTATAATGTAAAGTTTTTACGTTACGTTAATGTAAATTTGCACGCCACGACGCAAAAACATTGTACGTCTCCATGCCTTGTAAAACTGCTACATTCTTCACTAGTTATCTAGATATGGACCGCACAAGACGTATTCTGCTTATGCTTGTTAAAAAGACGGATAGAAAGACAATACTGGGTGCACCCATATCTTTCAATTATGAATAGTCATCGAATCGTGCCACGTGGGCCGTCAACGTGACGCGCCATCTCACGCTAGTGCACGGTACGAAAACGTAGCACATTGCCGTACCGTGCGCTAGCACGACGCGGCAACGTATCGTGGCACGTTACCGGGCCGTTCCACGTTGACGACGTCGTGACGTGGAGATGTGGACAGGCCCTAAGAGAGGGAAAGTTTGCTAGGGTGCTATTTACCAACTGATTTTATAAGTGGATGTGACGTAATGGTATACAAACATGCATTGCATAACGTTTATTAAGATTAATGATTATAAAAAAAAACAGTGGTTATCGTTTTCTCTTTTATAAAGTTATAAAATATATGATTTAGAGATTGTTTTAAAGTCATACAAAAATAATGTAGTTTATTGGTTAGGGGTTTACTCAGCCTACAGGGGGTTACAATACTCATAATTATGAACAACTTTCATTATGGGACCAAACCTAAAATTAAGAAAAAAATTGATCTGTTCCGTAGAAAATGTTTATCAATCGTAGATAAAATTTATGACGCAGCAAATTTTTTTTCGACTTCTAAGTTGGAGCATGCCTAGTCTGGAATACAGTGGCTCTCAAGGAAGGCTGCCGGAACAAACTGACAGATTTTACAAATTGAGGGTGGTAGCTAGGAGTGTTAGATGCACTACTACAATGGTTTCCTCACGATGTTTTCCTTCACCGGTAGCTCAGGCTCTATTTGCATGTTATTTGGTATCGAACCTCGTACTTTTTGCACGGCAATAGATCCCACTAATCACTCGACCATCATCGCTACAAAAACTGACTTACCAACGATGGTGGCAGGGTGGGGTATGTGCTGCGGTGTCGTCACAACGGGGGAGGACTTGAGCAGTGACGTCAGCAGCGGACTCGACGGGGGCGCCGGCGCGGGCGTCGCTTCAAACAACACACAGATAGCATAAATATACATTGCCTTTAAAAAAAATATCACAAACTAAAAGAGCAAAGATTTTTGCAACAGACTTTGAAATAGCAATGTTTACAATATATCGAAAGGTTTTCATCATACTATTGTATTTTCTATTTAAGTTTGAAACTGCTTGATGTTTTTTGTCAGAAATATATACCTACCATATTTTATTGTATTTTAGTAAATAAATAAATTTCTCAGAGCCCAGAGTGGGTTATTGTTTATTATTCTAAAAAGAATTAATTCTTCTTTTGATTGCATATACATTTAATCATATTAGTAGGCATGTTAATGCTTAGGTTATCAAAATAACTTATTCAGGGTTATCGGCTATGGGTGTACTAAGTCGAAAGGGAGTTACTATACTCGTCCTAAGGAACAACTTTCATTATGGGACTAACTCTACTTCGAGAAAAAAACTTGATCGCTGACAGCTGTTGCATACAAACAGTCGATCTCTCTCGCTCTGTCTTTCAACATGGCGACACATCGTACCTACTCTCGTCTCTCATCTCGCAGTTATTGGAACAATGCTTCCTCTTGGATTAACAGCAGTTCTAGGGCGTCTTTTGCTAAATTCTTTCATGGGTATAAATTAGACGGTTACCAAATATTATTTTTGGTTCCTAAAGCGGCTTAACGGTCACCAAATTATGACACTCCGAATACTTTCGGCAACAAGTAGGTTCAGGTTATTTTTTTTGTTGACCATTTATGCATTTTGATAACCGTTTGGAATTATTTTGGTAGTGAAACAGGACTTTTTTGGGTGGTGTTTACACACTAGCCTTCTTTCATTAACATTCAGCATCTAACCTTCTCTTTCCTACCCGACAATACGCACAGATCATTGAATACCAATCCTCTCTGTCCCCTAAGCTAGAGTGTTTCTCCTCTATTTTTTTCATCAACATTCCGCATTTAACCATTTCTGGCTTACCTGATGGTGAGCTCGGTTCATTGGACACCGATCCCCTAGGACTCCTAACAGCTCTGGCGCGTCTTTCCTCTCTTTCTTTCATCAAAGCTGCGCGTCTAGCGTTCTCTCTCTCCTGAGCTCTCTTTGTGGCTTCAATGCTGGCCCATATCTCTCTCAGGCGCTCTTCAGATGTCAACGGGTTACGGACTTCGGTAATTTCATTCTGTGGAAAACTTATGTTACTAAATTAAACTTTGTGATGGTAGAAGTATTTTAACAGACTTCAAAAAAACAAAGACTAACAACTGCACGCAATTTGGAATAAAGGATATTAATCCTAAACACCATAACATTGTCTTAGTTTGGTGTAAATTTCAACTGGACCATTTTTTATGAAATTGAAATGGGCCCACAATGTGGCCCTTCCAAACCGAACATTATTTTTATATAATTGAAATAAGACCACAATGGGGCCCTTCCAAACCAAACATTATTTTTATAAAATTGAAATGGGACCACAATGTGGCCCTTCCAAACCAAACATTATTTTTATAAAATTAAAATGGGACCACAATGTGGCCCTTCCAAACCAAACATTATTTTTATAAAATTAAAATGGGACCACAATGTGACCCTTCCAAACCAAACATTATTTTTATAAAATTAAAATGGGACCACAATGTGGCCCTTCCAAACCAAACATTATTTTTATAAAATTGAAATGGGACCACAATGTGGCCCTTCCAAACCAAACATTATTTTTATAAAATTAAAATGTGGCCCTTCCAAACCAAACATTATTTTTATAAAATTAAAATGGGACCACAATGTGGCCCTTCCAAACCAAACATTATTTTTGATCAGTATAGCAATAGCTGATATCAACAGAATGAGATAACAAACATTAAAAGAAAATTCAGACTATACTTGAGTCCTTATTTGAAGTCGGTAAAAAGGAGACAATTGACTTAGGCAGGTGCTTACAATTTTTTCGATTTACAAACTAAACTATTGGATTGATTAGAATAAATTTTTTATGGGACCACAATAAGGTCCTAGGGAGCATGAGAGCACCGGTAGTGCAGGCTATTTTTACCTGTGCCCAGCAGTGGTACATATGGCTTGAAACATTTAGTATACCTTGAGATCCTCATACTGTTTGTTCATCTCCGTGATATTGCTCTGTATTTCGTTGATGCGCTCCTGCGTTAGTCTTTTGAGGATGCTCTCTTGCGGAGTCTCTCTAGCACCCTCCGAGCTGCGCTTGATCCTCTTCGGAGTCTCCACATGTTCAAGTAGAGCTCCGTATTGAGCTGCACAGCTGTGATATTTACTAAATTATACTAGAGTCTTAACCACTTAAGAACAAGAAGAACTGTAAACCTTGGAAACAATTAAATTATGCAACTAACTAATATAATAAACCCAACAAAATGCCAAGATGATATCTGATATGTATACTTCAGTAAATACTAGGTGCTGGTACCCACAGCGTTGCTCGCGGACAAAACCCCCATTTTACCCCCTTAAGAGTTAAAATTCCTAAAATTCTTTCTTAGTATACTGCTACACTTTATAATGAATACATCCTCCAATTTTCAAGTCTCTAGGTTCAGCGGTGTAGGATCTACATTGATTCCTAGAAAATATAAGTCAGTTAATCAGTTACGACTTATTCTTTTATGTTAATAGATAGATCAGTTCATTGGTAATTCAAATCTATGAAGATAGATATTATAACGTTTAAATTTTAATAAACGCGTAAAAGCAATTTGTAGCAGTGTGCCGAATTAGAGCCCATTATTATTAATTAATTGTAGTAATCCTAAATTCAACGCCTTGTAAACCAAATTAAATAAATAAACTTTTTATACCTTTTTTGAGAGTACCAATCGGGCGGTCTGTTTGGTTCTCCAATTGTCTTGAGAGCCCTAGACACCGACATCCAGTTCTGGTCACCACTACGGACCACTGCCGATGCCAAACACAACTTCTCACGTATATTCCAAGTGTCTAAAGGCACCCTTTTTAGCTGTAGCCGTTCTTGGATAGACGACATTTTAAGGTTATGTTTTTTACAAAGTATCCTGAATATTACTTGCACTTTTTATTAACTAGTCATCTTTCCGTATTTTTGCGCAACATACTACAATGAAACACAATTTGTACCGCTGTTATATTACATATTATCTATAAGCACAATCATTAAAAGTAAACAAACAAAACAATCCTGAATTAATGTTTCATATTTTGTTTGTTACCTATGGCGTCCAACTATCTATTTGTTTATTTGCCAGTGTCGGTCTGCCAGAAATAAGGAAGGTTTTTAAATCTATATCTATACCTAAAATAAAATAAAACTTTAACAGGTCAAATTCTGTACATTGAATATATTTTAAAAATTTCTTCACGGGGTTTACGGATTTCTTTACGGGGGAGTTATTAACGATACAGATCCCAAATCTTTAATTTATTTCATTTTTGTCTGACTGTCCGTCTGTTTGTTTCTGGACTTTCCATAACTCCGAAACTGCTATAGGATTGATAAAATGAAACTTGGTATGCTTAAGGTTTATAAAATGAGGTAGGATCTTATCAACTTTTTATTCCGGAAATCAGCGGGGGTTCCCGTGGGATGGGTATGAAGTTCGTAGTTAATTATAACTCAATAACGCGTGCTTTGATAAATATAATCATCCACGATTTTATTTTTATTGTCGGTAACGGAGCTTTGATTTGGATGATTCTTTTTTTTAGTTGGAAAGGTCTAACTGATATTATGTTATCCCGAAAATTTATTTGTGTTCCCGTGGGAGAGGGGGATGAAAATCGTATTGAACTATAGCTCGGCAACGAAGCTTTGATTTGGATAATTTTTTTTGTTGAAAAAGTCTAACTGAAATGATGATAATCCCGAAAAGTGCTCCCGTGGCAGAGGGGGATGAAAATCGTTTTTAACTATAACTCGGTAACGCGTGCTTTGATTTGGATGATTCTTTTTTTGTGGGAAATATTTAACTTAAATGTTATCCCGAAAAATTGGAGGTTCCCGTGGGAGAGGGCATGTATTTAACTATAACTTAGTAACGGGTGCTTCGATTTAGATGATATTTTTATTTGTTAGAACTAAGTAATTGTTATCCCAAAAATTTGTAGGGTGCCTGTGACCGAGGGGTTAATAGTATAATTCTGTAACGCGTGATTTGATTTGGAACTAAAATGTACCGCAAAAAAGTCATTGGTTATTTAGTTTATATGAAATTAGTTTTTGTTATGAAAATCAAATAATGATATAATTATTTTTTTGTTAGAAATCACTAACTGAAATGATTGTATCCCAAATAAATATTCCTTCGCTTTGTTGTTGTAACAAAAAGTCTTTTATTGGACGCTTAAGTTCATTGAACGTTGTAGCAAGGAAGGTTTTTCTATTGAAAATTTATTTGCATAGTTTGTTTTTTTTTTTCGTTTGAAAGGACTTACTTATTGTACCACATAAAAAAGACATTGGTATTGTAGTGTGTACGACGTGATATTGCTAAATTTAGCAATTACACATAACCCCAATAAATTCATTTTACGTCTAGTGCCACAAGGGGCAGCCTATAAAAAAAACTATATTGGTCATTTCTTATATGTTTAAAGATCAATTTAAAGTCTCTGCCTTACCTCTACCTTTATCTAACAACTGTATTAACGAAATGCTATATTCTACCACTAAAACTCTCGGTGAGGTAGGCCTGACTCATTTTACTGCCAAACAAATCGCAAAAGCAATTCATAATATGAAACGAGGTAAGTCTCCTGGTCACGATGGCCTCAGCATTGAGCATTTTGAAAATGCTGGTGTTCACTTATTGTGTCCTTTCTATGCTATACTCGTTCTGTATATGTCATGTATATCTACTACAGGAGTTGATGATGGCGGTCGTAGTTCCAATAGCCAAAAACAAAACAGGTGATATTTCGAATAAAGACAATTACAGACCGATCTCACTGGCAACCACAACAGCCAAAGTACTAGATAGTTTGCTTAACAGTCACCTCAGAGATAACATAATTTTAAATGACGTTCAATTTGGATTCCATATGTCTACTGAAAGTGCCATTTTGACTTTGAAGAATTCGAGTATTACACTATAAGAAAGACTCAGTGTATGCTTGTTTTTTAGATTAATCGATAACCTTTCATCGCGTGTCATATCAGCTCTTATGGGAAAAAGTAGACGGTAAAATTCCTCCTGAACCTGTTAATATTTTTAAATTCTGGTATCAAAACCAACTCAACTATGTAAACTGGTCAAACGAAATGTCAGAAACTTATAATCTAGAGAGTGGCGTAAGGCAAGGAGGATTGTCGTCGCCTTTACTCTTTAATTTATATATAGATCAGCTAATTGAACGACTCAGTAGCATGCATGTCGGATGCTCCATCGATGGTTAGATAGTTAGCAATATCAGAGGCAGACGATATGGTGCTGCTGAGTCCTTCCATTAGCGGACTTGGAAAACTTGTGAAAACATGTGAAGATTTTGCGAATAGTCATGGTTTAAAATATAACATCAATAAAAGTGAACTACTGATATTTATAGGTAATAATATGTGCTCCCAGTGAGACACAATGACACACCGTTAAATATTGTCAAACGATTCAAATACCTGGGGCACATTGTCACGAAAGATTTGAAAGATGATGTAGATATTAAAAGAGAGCGTAGAGCGCTGGCGTTAAGAGGAAATATGATAGCCCGTAGGTTTGCAAGAAGTTAAGTAGAAGTAAAAATCACTCTGTTCCGAGCATTCTGTCAGTGCTTTTACACTAGCAACCTATGGGTTCATTATAATCAGAGATCCATCAGCGCTCTACGTGTCCAATACAACAATATCTTTAGGATGCTTTTGAGGCTGACAAAATATTGCAGTGCATCTGGTATGTTTGCGGAAGCCCGCGTGAATAGTTTTCATGATTTAATACGAAAAAGAATTTTTTTCTACTACGTAGGGTGCGAAGCAGCCACAATAGCATCTTAATAAAATTTAGCCTATAAATACGATTGTCCTATACTGTAACATTAGGTCAACACTATTGTTTAAGAGATGCTCTATTGTGAATATTAAAGTTTGTTTTAATTTGTTCTAAATGTCACTCTGTATGGATTTCTGATTTTAATAATAATAATTAGCATAATTAGTATTTTAAATATGGTATGGGAAAGCACTATATTAGGTATATTAATTTAAAAATATTTATTAACAGCTGACTTAAATATTAATGTTCACTTCATAATATGCATACACATACATAGTACAGTACATACCTACCAAATAACAATAGGTCTAGATTGATTACATAACTTTAATATTTTTAAAAGAATGCTGCAGAATTTAAATATATTTAACTAGTTTATTATTATTGTATACATTATTAGCTTATTTAATAATAAAAGTCAGTTTCTACTTCTTTATAATATGAATATTCTTCTTCGTCTTCAAACATACACGTAAGACCTGAAAATATACAAGCAAAACTTAAAATGAAATGAAATGATATGACTACAGATTTTTCAGTTTATTATTATTCAGTAACAAAACTCCTCAACCGATTTCTACAAATGTAGTTAAATAAAAATACGCATTTTGGAACAAAAGAATCAGTTCAGGCGTCTCTGAAAAATTGGGATATGGGTATAAAGTATGTTTACTGAACTTGTGTTTCTTGAATACACTAGAATAACAGCAATGAACATACACTAAATAAATTACATGCAGACGAACGTAAAACCTCCTTCTATCTGAAAGTCAGTTGACAAGCACAACACAGCAAATATAAATAATAATTAGTATGGAAAAAACAATAAATCGAATGCTCTATCGTAGTTCTGATTACCTACTGTTGATCTCTGGACTACAAGTCCTTGAAACTTACCTGTTGGTTGACTGATTTATTGAGGTCTCCGCCAAGTTTTATTGTAAATGGTGCCCTAACATAATGCTCCATATTCAGGTGAAAATATTCCTCCAATCAAAAATCTTGAAACTAAAAACTACTGAAAAAATCGTAGGACCAGAAGTCTAATCGGCTAGCGTTGGACATGAAATAAGTTAAAACAAGAATAAAAATTAGCGCCATTTTTTGCTCTATGCTGTAGATACTGAGTTTTGACATTATTAGTGAGTTAGTTATGGTCTAAGAAAGTGCTGCGAAGTGCGACCTGCACTTCGCAGCTCTTTCTTAGACTTGTCAAAAAGTGAAGATTTAATCCTTACTCTTTCCCAACATTCCTCGCTCGCGACACCGTATATACTGCAAAACTCGATCCTCCGCCTCCGGTTCTGAAACGTGCCCTTTCGGCTGCATTGGTGGATCGTCCGTTATGTAAGGCGCTGACATCACGCACGGATAGCGCGACACCAGTTCTAGTTCTGAAGATAAATTTTGATATATTTTGATGCATCAGCCTACAAATAAAAAGTGGAGTGGCTCGCATTGGTGTTACAATCAGAGATTACATAAAAAGGTTTTGTTTTGAGGTCGGTAATTTTTTTTTGACTAAGTATATAAATATTTGAAAAGAGCAACTTCTGACTGACTGAGTGATATTGTCTAGGAATTAGTGTAGAGCCAAAGCCGCTGAACCTAGAGACATACTATTTGGAGGGTGTATACATCATAAAGTATAGTTGCTTACAAAGAATGATATTTTTGAAATTCAACCCCCAAGGAGGACAAATGGTAGTTCAAAGTTTCAAACTTTGTCTTCTTAAGATTTTGATTTAGCCATAGTAGTTATATCATATTCGGCTAAGTCGTTATATTTTTAAATCAAAATCAAATCTTTTTTAAAAGTATTCTTTGACTTTCTTTGGGTATAACCAGCCATGCCAAGCTTGGCTTGGCTACTGTACTCACTTTTGCCCCTGTTCCGTTCCTGGCATGCAAACATTCGCATATGACAAACGCTCAGAAACGTCCTGTAAATGCCGTGGTCACACATCGCACACACCATAGAATCGCGAGCCGGGCACTGCCTAGGGCATTCTGCATCCATTTCTTCTTTGTCAACTGTGGCGTAAAAAAAATATAATTTATAAGAGACTAGCCGTAAGCCTTAAGCCCTGGGCTTCGCTTGCGTAATATTTGTTTTTACGGGCAAAAAGTAGTAGCAGCACCGGACTTTGAATCATCTCCGTGCAAAAAATCAAGTCAATCCATCAATTACTTGAATAGAAAAAAATAAACAAACTAACAAACAACATATTCGCATTAATTGGTATGTATATATGAAAGGTGAAATGACAAAATTATGGCTACTAATTTTCTCGTGGAGACAAATCTCACGAAATTACCTGACTATTAGGAAGGGAATCTTTTGATGGCTGTATTATTACATAAAATCTTCTTACCTTCGTCAATCCCATCCATTCCATCAGATTCCATACTAGAAGATCCTCCACTTGTATACTTTTTAGACCCTTCAAAAACATCTATGCCGCCTTGTTTACTATCGGAATATTCAGTGCTTGGTGGTTCACTAGTTACATACGTCTTATGGCTACCATCATCATTTTTAGCATCTTTGTTATCATCGTATTCAATGCTGGGTGGTTCATCGGTTGCGTACCTTGTGATTGATTCAAAATCAGCAGCACCACTGCTTTCTCCGTGTTCTCCTGAATTTTCCTGATCAGTATCTTGAGTGTCCTCATCTTTTATAGTAACCAAGTTAATAATTTCCGCATGTTGTGGCACGTCTTCATAATCAACCGAGACAGGATCTTCATTAAATTTCTTGTCACTAATAAGTTCTGGTTGTTGTTCTGTTATCAGTGGACGATAAGGGTCATTGTCAACGGCAGGAAATATAGCACTATCCTCATTTATATTTTGTACCCTATTCTCTTTGTAATTGAATTCGTTTTCTGATTTTTCTCCGTTGAAATCATTTTTTTCAAATTCATATGTATCTGGTACAGATTCAGAGTCTTGTTGATCCAAATCTACGGTATTTTCTTCTTCTTTCAAGACATGCATGCCAATGGGATATTTTTCCAAGGCTTTTTGGACTTCATCATCATGTAATTCAAGCTCTAGTTTGAGATTTTTTTGGGATTGATCCAACATCTCTAGGATTATAAGAAAACAATCAATGATCAATTACTGAATCAGTTATCTATGAGCATAATTTATACTAGGTTTATAAATTAAACTTTATATAAAAACTTTATATAATAGAGATGAGCATTAGGGTTGTCGTCATGGTGGGATTTTCGTAACTTTTCAATATTTTTTTTTACGTTATAATGCCAGGAAAAGTCGTTTGAAGTTAAATGATGTGCTGTTTTTCTTGTTGTCTCTATATTTTTCAAATAATTTATACCTGCTTACAGTAGACAGTATAGAAATATCAACTTCGCTTGGCTTACCTGCCCTTACATCATTACCAGTTCGGAAAATATTTTTTGCGGTAATCTTTCTCTTAATGTTTTTATCTTTAGCAATTTTCTCAGCGACAACTTTGTACGCTGTTTTAGGTATTATTTTTTTCGCACCTATATTAACTGAAACTGGTGAATTGTTTTTCATAACTTTTAATGTAGAAACAGTTTTCGTGTTTGCTAAATTTCTTGATACTACATGTCGTGAATTATTTTGAGTTTTAATAGAACTAGGCTTGACACTATCGTTAAGATTGTGAGTTTTTTTATGCAGTCTACTAGATTTAAGATTTTCTTTTGTAGTAAAGGCCTTTATTTTATTGTTTTCTGGCAAAATTATCGTTACTTGAGACATATTATGTAAAAGTTTAGACTTAGTTTCAGAATGATTTAGATTGTTATTGTAATGAGTTTGTTTTTTAGAAACTTTCTTAGTTGAAATAATCTTTAGGTCCGTTTTTATGGGCACAGCAGTTGTTGATATTGAAGATGCAAATTTCAATTTGCTTTGAAAGTTACTCAATGAGTTATTAATTAACATCGATGAGTTAACATTCGTTTCTTTATATTTTGATGTTGTTCTATTTGTTTGGGTTTTGCGGTCTTTTATTTTTTTGGGTACTTCTTTTGGGGGATCTGAAAAACCAGCAATAATGATTATTATGTCTAGCTCTGTTATTCGTACCTTATAATATATGTAGGAAAAATAGTCCACGAACTATTGATTGTAAAATCATTTAAAAAACTTTGCTACAAAAAAATGGGACATCTCTGGTATATACAATAGAAAATATAACTTAAAGTACATTACCTGCCTCAATTTCTCTTTTCAGACGTTTAGCTAAAATTAAAAATTAAATGACTGTTATATTTTTCTAAACGCAGATACCTGAAAATGCTGAAGCATCTTTCGTTACAGTATCACTTTACAGTACTAGGAATACTTTTTTAATATGAATAATTATAAAAACGTTATTAGTATAATGTTACTAAATACCTGATTTTTGGTTGAACTGGCTAGTTCGCGCTTGAAATTGTGTATCAATAGGGAGCATGTCCAGCACAGCATGGCAGTTCGTTAAAGGAACAATGGTTGCTTCCATCCCTGAAATAATAAGTACATAAGTGATAATCTGTTAGTACTTGACTTAGCCACAATCTGCTATGTGGATTTTGTTACAATATTGATTATAATGTGCCATTATGGTCGGGTCGTATTTACAAATTTGGGAATTTCAGTATTCCGCTAACATAGATTTTAGTAATAACTCCAATCAATTCTATAATCAATAAGACGCTTGTAAAGAAATCTTGCAAACTAAATAAAAATACAATAACAAAACGAGCATAAAGAAGTAATGCAAACGTAATTCTAATAGCAGATTTGATCTAATTAAAGGTATCATGACGACTATTTTCATATCAACTTGGAATTTTTTATACCTCTTTGACACTTCATATACTGCATTTCGCAATTATTTAGTATCTTCACATAAAATGGTTTATGTTTGTTATTCTTATAGGTAAATTTAGCACAAACAGGTTTTTCGTCTAAAGGACATTTTATTTTTCTGCATTTTGGAGACATTTGCTGCAGCGATTTTTTAATAATTTTGTCACGCTCCTTCTGTCGTGCCTGTATCTTTAGCTTGTATAACTCTATGCTTGATTTCAATTTTGATAATTCCGTATTGTAGACATTTTGTAAATAATTATGATGTAACAATTGCTTAGGCTGTAAAAAGCCACTTTCTGAAATAGATTCTGATTTCTTTAAAAGCTTTGTGCTATATTTTTCTGAAAAAACTGTTTGTAGTGCTGTAACATAAATATTTATTGCAAAATTTATTAAAAAGTTCTTAAGATATAGTTGCGACTAAAGTTAGAACCTGTGATAAAGTTTATAAATAAACAAAGTTACTCTTGTCTATGTACGAATAGTTACGACCAAAAATCAATAGTGTGGCCAAGCCCTAATTGTTTTACTATTTTTGTATTGACAACGCACGTATTGTTCATTGCAACATGAAATCAGGAATCGCTGGAGGCATAGCAAAGAGTGTTGGATTCCTTGTAAGATAAACTTTTTCTTACTGTTTTAAGATTCCTTGGACCACTCAAATAATAGTTTAAAGTTACAGTAAAAATTTTGGCGCCTATACAACAAAGCGCCAACTTCTTGATCGATTTTATTCATATTTTGTTTATTTATATAATGTTGTGTTCCGAATGTCTATAGGTACCTATTATAATTATACGTACCTCTTATTGAAATCGGTTAATAAATGGCACTGTAGCAAAATTTACTCGTTTTAAAAAAGAAATATGAAATTTTCAGCCGTCATAAAAACTGGCAGACAACAAAAGAAAAATTTACCAGACTCGAAGCTGAGACACTTCGCTCGCTCGGTCAAACACCTGCATAATGTAATTGTAACAAGTACTTTTTAAAAATAAATGATTATCGAATGTGTTTCGGCAGACGTAGTTGTTTTTTTTTTAATTATTTAATCAGATAACTGGACCGGTTTTGAGAAAATTAATTAAAGGACCAACTTAATTAATTATATTCTATTTATACTAGGTACTTAATCCTATTTAGCTTAGATGTAAATCATTAAAAACAGAATCCTTCATATCGGTCCAGCAATCCGTGAAAAAAAGTCGAGTTAAGTATAAGTAAGTCTTGCTTTTTTGGTTGGACGATTAAAATACATTTATTAGAAATACATATAAAAAGTTACCGAGAAATATATAAAAGCCTTTCGATTTCAGCATTTTACCCACTTCACTGCTGTGAATGATTGGTTTTGTGAAATGTAATCTATTTTATTACCATTTTACGACTTGCTGGACTATTAATTTTTCATTTTATCATATTTACACCAGTAGCGTATTTTAAGATTCAGCGCCCCAGGCGGTAAATCCTATAGACCCCTATAGAATTTACCGCCATGTAAATTGAAACGAACATATTGCCGTCCGCTGTCCGCTTGTCACTATTACGGTTGCTCCGCGTCTTGATGTCTATCAAACTTACAACCATACTGTTGCAGTTTATGTCATTAATGTAGAAAATCCAACTTTGTTTACATTGATAGGTTCTACATAATTCGTTATGGATATATGTGCTAAATCGACATAAACATAACAAATGATGTGTTATTTACTATTGTACATGCATAAAGGGATAGATTTACATATATATTTACAAATGGAACAAATTTGTTATGACGTCATCGTTAGGCTTTTTTCGATTTCTTGTGGCAATTAATGTTTTTTTTTTTGACAGGCTGCTTCCTCTGGCTATAGCCCTTTTGACCCTAGCTATTTATGCCTTAGGGTAAATACGCCCCTGATGTACACCCTACGTTATGTTTTTCGAGTGTATGTATGTATGTATATTTCTTTGGCACACTCTACTAAACGGCTTGTCGTATTTTTATGGGAGTTGTGTCAATAGACTCGTCTTAGTCGTGAGAGTGATGATACTGAGTACATCAAAATGTAAATAAAATAAATTGAAGTTGATACACAGGTTTAACGATTTAGCTTTAGCAGCCGGGTTTTTTAAACTCGCTCTTTGTAAACCGATATTAACGCGGGTATCACGACAGGTCGCAGCTAGTAGATCATAATATAAAAAACAATTATATGGCCGGATTTTTAAATTATGTAAATACCGAAAGAAAGTACATTTATTAATTTTTCCCAGAAAACACATGGGTTCTAAATACAAATTATTTAAACTAATTATAACGTATCAATAATAACGTAATAATGTAATACGTAAGTATTTCACGAACCAATACTAACTTAAGACCTTAAAATTAAATATTTATAGACTTGATACTACGAGAATGTTACTGCTATTTTATGCCAGACACCGGTAAGTATGCCAATCGTATGATGCCATATTTAAAAAGAAAATGTTCTTAAGTTTATTTATTGTTGAATTGTTTTGATTGATAAATAAATTCTATAGATTGTTGTGGCCGTTTAACGAAAATATTTTGTAAATTAGTGTAATATTTTGTGTTCTTGTTCCTGGTCGTATCATAGCAAATTTGTACAGTTCCATTATAAAGTAAAAATGACATGTAAGTATTAAGGGTATTTTAGGTTATGTTATTGTATCCTCACACAAACGGCGCCATTCATTGGAAGTTTATATTGTGGCAGGGGTTCTCCCTTGTTTCGTATTGTCAGGGCCATATTATTTATTATGATGCAAACATATAATTCTGCCAGACTGGATTGTTCATTGATCTGATTATAACTATGAAATATTATCTTACTACATAGGAATAGACAATGTAACTTATTTCACAAACATCTAAATAATCCTACTATTTTCTTTCAAAACAAATTGAACTCTGTTCATAGTAACTTAAGTATTTGTACCTATAATAAATTTTGCACAAAATTTTATCTCTATGGGGATCAAATGTGGGTTAAAACTTTTATTCATTCCGTGTAACACTGCGGGTGATATAATAAACTTTTATTCATTCCGTGTAACACTGCAGGTGATATAATAAACTTTTATTCATTCCGTGTAACACTGCAGGTGATATAATAAACTTTTATTCATTCCGTGTAACACTGCAGGTGATATAATAAACTTTTATTCATTCCATGTAACACTGCAAGTGATATAATAAACTTTTATTCATTCCGTGTAACACTGCAGGTGATATTATAAACTTTTATTCATTCCGTGTAACACTGCAGGTGATATAATAAACTTTTATCCATTCTGTGTAACACTGCAGGTGATATAATAAACTTTTATTCATTCCGTGTAACACTGCAGGTGATATAATAAACTTTTATTCATTCTGTGTAACACTGCAGGTGATATAATAAACTTTCATTCATTCCGTGTAACACTGCAGGTGATATAATAAACTTTTATTCATTCCGTGTAACACTGCAGGTGAAATAATAAACTTTAAAAAATCCAAAATGTCCTCTGTTTTAGCCTTCTTCAGTCCTCCAAGTGAGCTGATGGCTGCAGCATCAACTGTACAGCCAATTGTAGGGACAACTGAATCAATTTTGGAGTCCGAATTATCTGACGATTCAGCATCTATGATGGTTACAGCCACTGAAACTACATCAAATTTAACTGCGGTTAGCGCTCTGGATATAGGTAGGAGGACTTTTTGACTTGCTGTAATACTTAGTTTTAACTGGAGATTTTCAAGACAACTGAATGTTTTCTAAATTTTCTGTCGTTAATTTAATTTTTAATTGTTACTTTATGATCTGCCAATAATAAACCGAATTTGGTTATTTGTTTTTGTTTGGTAGGCCATACCTTCTCAGATGTGGCCTCATATTTTTTTTATCATATTTGATTTGGTTTTTTTTTTTAAAAATGGCCTGACCTGACAACTTGAAGTCTGTTGTCTGTCACTTGTTCTCAAGTCAAGAAAAAGAGTATCATTTTGTATATATATTTATAACTGAACTGATTAAGAAAATATTTGTTTTTAAAAGAGCACATTTTTTTGATCAAAATTGGTCAACTACAATTTATAGTAAAATTTATAGGTCTAAATAACTAAGTATTTGCCTGCATAATTAAAATAAGTTGTTCTCTATTAACAAAGTATTACATGTATCTTTTCTAGATCCTGAAAAGTTGGTGTTTCATTTGGGTCAATCGCCGAGCAAAAGTGACAGTTTCGCAGTAAGATCTCCGACCAGTTCAACTGACAATTCTATGGTGACAGCTTCACCATCAGGCTTACCGTCTACGTCAACCACATCAAACCAATCTAAGGATAGTCCAAGTAAGTCAGAATTGTGACAATATTGAAAAATAATGAATTCCGGTCGTTTGAATTATTATTTTTTCTACAAACTTCTAGAAAAAGAGGACTGTTTTTTTTAAATATTTAATTGACTGATTTCTCTCTTTGTTTCGTTTGGAATGATATACCTCTCATGTGGTCCTTTTTTAATTTTTATTAAAACGGCCTTAAGTCTTAAACTTTTTTTGAAAAAGTTTTAGGGTGTCTGCCATAATAGTAGTCACTTTTTTTTAAAATAATTTCAGAAATCATCTATTTAATTTTCATGACTAATGTAATTTCAATTGTTAACTTTTGCAGGTCTATTCGATGATTATATACGTACGGCGTCTAGCGATAACACACCTAGAAGGTTCCATTTCGAGTCTAAAACCAGTGAAGTATCATCTACTAACCAACTACAGTCGGCAGATTCGAAGGCGTTGAGTACAGCAACATTGCCATCTGGATTTCGTAAGATTTTTTTCTGTTTTCTATTTTAATTGGCCATCTCACTCTTTGTATTATGCCATTTCTCCGGATTGGTAAGATATATTTTTGACCCCTGATGCAAAAACTATGCATGTGTTGTGCCTGAGGCGTCGTAGCTCCCATAAGGATGAACAGTTTTTTAGTAGGTGAATTAGTTGGGAGTGTCTAGAGTGAGTAGCTATGTTTGATAAAAACTGTCCAAGATGGCTGCTGCCACAAAATGGCGGTTTACATAATTTTTAACAACGCCCTCTATATGGGTAGCGAATACTATAGAATGACAAAGAAGACTAGTAGTATAATTCAGTATAATAATTTTTTATTATAAGCTGGCCACCAACACAAAATGGAGAATTAAATGGTTTTAGTATTATTATTTGTGTTGGAGGGCAATTCAAATTTTTAATTTTACTTGTGACAGGTGCACACTCAAGAAGACCGACCCCACACATTCCGAGCTTGGGCCCAGACATCACCATCCGGCCAATCATCACACGGAACCCCAAGCCCAGCCCCCACGAGAATCCAAATACCAAAAAAACCAATCAACAAAAACACAACGTCAGTGACAATGATGTCAGTAAACTTATGTCTGGTTATAACCGACTGACGAAGGAAGTTGCCACCCTCAAAAATCAGCTCGCCCATAGTCAGTCTACAGTCAACGAAATATTTGATAGCTTTTCGTCAGAAGTGGCTAAATTAAACGCGAGGTTAGAATTCATTGAACAGAAAGTTGCAAAAGACCAAAACGGTGAAAATCTGTTGATACAAAACGATCTCAGCTCAAACTTCAAAAGCCTGAGTTTGACGAAACAGGATGAAGAAATGTTGGAGAGTGATTAAGATTATTAATCGAGTGATAACATGTTTAATCAAGACATACAAGGACCCTGATTCTGTAGGTTTTAAATGATTCTAAAATCCTGAAACTTTGGCCTTCTTTTTATTATGGTCATGATCCTAAGAGAAGGAAATATTATATAGTATGATTTAATTAGTTCATAGCTATTATTAAAATTTAAGGTCTTCAGAATAATAATTGGTCTTATAAAATATATTATTTTTGTATATTGCTAGAGCGAAAGACGTTGCCACATATATAAAGCGATTTGTGTGGTACATAACTAATCAACTTTTTTATTACCAAATACACTATTTAAGTACATAATTGTGTAGTCTTATTTCTAGTTATTTGAATCTGTGAAAGAAACTTATTTCTTCCCTCTATTACCATATAAAATAAGTGATATTTAAATAAGTAGTGATATTGCAATAACGTTAGAGGACATCGACGTCAATAATCGTATTTCCCAAAAGTTGAATTCCTATCATGTATCGTAATGAAATTGAAGAGAAAATTGTCGTATGAAAAATCTTGTCGAAAAAGAGTAGAGACACCGATTAATTCAAGTTATACTCGGAAAAAACAGGCTTATTACATTGAAACTAGAGATCCTAACTTTGCGACCGCGGGGTCCGCTAGTCCGCTAGAACTTATATATTTTTTTTAGTATTGGCATCATTTTGTCCAATGTCCATTACGCACCATAGAATCAGGAATACTCTCCTTTAATCTGTGTTTAAGGTTTAAGAAAACAAATAATCGACTAAAATCGTTCTACTCAGCATCCTCTCTAATTTTGACAGCGTTGTTCTGTCTATGGTACAGAACAATTATTTACTCTGTGCCTTTGTGGTTTTTTTTTAAGCGGCGAATAGAACGTTTTGGCGTGTATTGCTGTAATTTTGAGTTTAAAGTCAAGTTAAAGCGACGAATTACGTATTATCTGGTTGTGTAGTTTTCCTTGTATTGTGCCACGACACCTGGGATATTGATTTTTACCGTAAGTATTTAGTTGCATGGGGAAAATTCAAATGTTATGATTTATACAACCAATTTGCATAGTGTAACCGTTTTGATTAAGCTAGTAAACAATGCAAAATAATCAGATGTTAGATTGGTAGAGTTGGTTCAAAGGAAGGTAGTTACTTTTAAATTGACGTCATTATTCACTAACTTTAGTATATGGAAGGCTAAACAACGGTTGTTGCATATATTACAGCTCTTCGTGGTTAACCTCTTCAATTTAGTTGGTTAAAACGTCACTCGAATATCGTGCATTTTGGTTGGTTTGGTAGATTACAGTTTGTTGAAAATTTCTTAAAATTACTAGTCCTGTCTCTGAATTGTTAAGTTTTCAGTTAGATTATAACGTTTCGCAAAAAATTTGTGTGTTTTATTGTGTTGTGATGGTAAGGTTATGTATGTGAAACTTCAGTATCTAAATAGTTCATATAGGTACTTCTGTATTTACGCCGTGGGGGATAAGTCGTTATTTTGTTGCCAAACATTATGTCAAATCGACGCGGTACTGATGCAATGTTGTGTAAACATTGTGAAATTCAATTTGTGCAATTGATAGTCATAATTTAAATATTTTACATACCTACCTACTCACTTTTATATATAACATCAACACAACCTTTGAGGAAAGTCAATGCTTTCTCAGACAGTTGGACACTTCTACCAAATTGTTTATCCTAGCTCAGGCCAAAAAGCTACAAACAAAAGTTTTAATTTTAGAAGATTATTTACAAGCCTTTTTGATAATTTAGACAGTTTAATTACTCACTTTGAAGGTAGTACTCAATTTTCCTATATTACTTAACTACTGAAAGATGTTGCAACAATTAGGTTCCATATCATAGGAAACCTATTCAGAATCGACCTTGTTTGCTATGTAGGCATCTACATAGCAAACAACAATGAAACTGGACATAACAAATGCATATTTGTTATGTCCAGTTTCATTGTAGTGCAGACACCCCTGGCACGAAGGGATGCTGGGAAAGAAGTAGGGTTATGTTTTTCGAGTGTGTGTATGTATGTATGTTTCTTTGTCATGCCTTAGAACCTAAACAGCTTGTCATATTATTATATGAGTGGTGATAATAGATTTTTCTTCAACTGCAGATGGTGATAGGCTATACTAGCTGCATCCCACAATTTCACTTATTAAGATATGTGGCGCATAAGTACTTGCAGTCACTTGTTACTCCAATTTTATATTGCTGATAGTTAAGATCACTAGTCAGTTATGATTCGGACCATTAGCCGTAGATCTGATTTTGGCAATATACTGATACTTATTTTTTTAGATAACAGAAAAAAATTGGCATTGGTTAATAATATAATTTTATTACAGATGCTACAATGTTAGGATAGTCCTGACACTTGAGACGGAGTATAATTAAGCACAGGACTTCATTGAGCAAGGCACTGGACAAAGCACACAAACATGTTTCAAAAACCTACATTCGGCGCTAACACTTCTGGTTTTGGTAAGTTTTTTCTACATTGAGCTATTATTTAATAATGAGTTATTTATTTATTTAATAATCAGCTTCAAGCTGATGTGCCTATATCATATTGTGTTGAATTCATTAATTGTCTAGTGCATTGCACAAATTGTCTATAAAGGTTTGCAAGATATATACTGCAGAGCAATTCTAAGAAAGTCTTTCTTCTCAAGGACTTTAGTATGTTTTTCACTTGATACAAATAACTCTGCTTCCAGTGGTAATTTTTAGAATTAATTTTTAATACCCAAAGGGTAATAGGGGACCCCTTTGCTAAGGCTCAGTGTCCATCCGTCTGTCTGTCTATCTAATAAAGTATATTCACTTGAAAAATAAATAGTTCAATCAAAATAAATTAAATAATCATTGTCCGTTCTATAAACTGAGTATATGTAGACATTTTTTTTTTGGAGATTTTTGATTGGGGTTTTGGAAGTGTTTTAATCATAAAGGAATGACGTTTGCTATTGTGCCATTAACTGGCCGATTACAATAACATGTGTAACACAACTTATAAAATTGGACTTCTACATAATATGGGAAAAATTGACCATATTGATTTAAAGTTGCAATTTTTTTAGTTGCGAGTTTACACTACTACTACTTAATGTAGGAGCTTTTGTTCTGAAACGATGATCGCAAAAACAAGGCATATATATAGATATAAAAGAAAACCTTTATCAGAGGTAGAACCATTTATTTATTAATTAATTAGTAGTTGAGCAGTTTCAAGCTGATGTGCCTATAACATGTTGTGTTGAATTCATTAAGTCCAATGCATTGCACAAAATACCTAAAATGTTTAGCTCCCATATATCGCTGCCAAATGAGTTTAGTTTTTAGAATAAGTTCAGCTAGTCTTGAATTATTCCATCCATTTCTTTCTACTTTATTTTTGGTCCAGCTCTAACCTAATGCTAATAGTTGATTATCGTTTAGACATTTGTCCAGTTGAATTTTAAAAGAATTTATGGACGATAATTAGGAATTATAAAATATTTTTTTAATTTATAAAGTTAAAAATTCTCCTCAAGATGAATCAATCGAGCTCAGACTTGGTGTGGTTATGTTGTTATATAGCCGCAATTGACAACTCATAAAATTTTTGGCCATTAGGTACGGATTTTTAAATTTAGGTGCAAATCGAATATTCTATTCCGCATACACACATCACGTGTGTCATTATCGCACTTAAGTATATGCTTATGGCCGCTTCTGCCTATAAACATGCTAATTGTAACAAACGGGGGCTTTACACCAAAACATTAATGTCCTTACAATAAATTACGAGATAGCATTGTGGAACTCAAATATTTTTTTAAAAGAAATGCTTTTTATAAACATAGTGAATATATGTCAATGCAGCTTGTCGAATATTGTTCTTGTGTAACGAAAAACCATTTCAAAATATTACTAATAATTAATGAAATAGATCACAATGTAAATATATAATATAATAAATGAACGTTATGAAAACTGCAAAAGTAATAATAATTATTTTTTTAAAATAACTAATAATTCGAATGTAATAAGACTTGCCTGTAACGGACGTTATTTAAAACCCAATAAATATTTCTTATTCTGTCGATGACTTGTAGACCATCGTGAAGTGAGCTGAAAGCAGCAACAGAGTCATTTTCAGCCTCTCTTATAACAGTTAGTTAATTACTACATTAACTCATTGACTGGTCGGGTGGCGCATTTGGTAGCAACCCTGCCTTCTGCCCCGCTGTTCCCGGGTTCGATTCCTGGACAGGTTAAACATTTGTGTGCATGAACATGTCTGTTTGACCTGCGTCTGGGTGTTTAAAATATATATATATATATATAAGTATGTATTTATGTATGGTTACCATAGCGCAGGCTTTGTCTAGTTTGGGACCTGAAGACCTTTATGTGGATGTTGTCCCATATTATTATTATTATCATTATCATTAGGTATGCAATCTACGTTCGGAGCGTCCCCGTCGACGTCAACGTCTCCGTTTGGTGGTTTCAAGACGACTGCGGGAACCAGTGCGTTTGGAGCTGCGCCTGCCTTCGGTGCCAGTACTCCTGCCCAGCCAGCCGCCACTGGTGGTATGTTGTAAAGATAACTGTTTTACTGCCCCTTGTCTTAAAGCGAATAAAGGAATAATTGACAAAAAAATTAAAATATTTGACCCTCCATTTTTATTATGATAATGGAAAGACTAATTAAAAATAATGTACTCATATTTTATTTATTTTATTCAGAATGTAATAATAACGTGTTAAAAAATTAAGAAATGCTCCTAAAAAAATTATGTCATTAATTATCTGTATTTTTGTAGTTTGTTTAGGTATGGTTCACAGATGACAGATACAGAAATATTAGCCTACGAGGTTTTTAATTAGTTTTTTTGTAAATAACTCTGAAGAAAGTGTATATAAAAATCTGATATTTTTAGTATGAACTCTTTATAACATTATCTAGAAATGGTGTTTGAATCTCCATCACTGCAAAAATGAAATGTAGTCATTTCTGTGCTTTTATTTTTCAAAGTTTTAGTAAAAAAAATTAAAGTGCTAGTTACTGTTTATTAGTGAACTAATGTACTGAAATAGTGACAAACAGTGCAAGACTTAAGAGACACGATCGCTTCATCATAAATCACCCAGATGAAGTTCACTGAATATGAATGAAGTTATATTTGGACCTTTCCTGAAGAACATTACTCAGTTTATTTAATAAGCTTGTTCATACAGGTCTATTCGGCGCGACAAACACTAGCGGAGGCTTATTCGGCGGAGGGGCCACCGCGGCGCCCGCGCCCGCCTTCGGAGCACCGTCCAGCGGGTTCAGTTTCGGCGCTGGCACATCTACTGCCACCGGCGGCCTGTTCGCCAATAATACTTCAACTGGATTATTTGGGAACACACAGCAGAATAATGCTTTTGGCGCTAAGCCCGCTGGTGAGTCCATATTTGACCATTTTATGGTTCCATAACCAAAGGGTAAAAACGGGGCCCTATTAGTAAGATATCGCTGTCTGTCCGTCTGCCAGTCTCCAGGCTTGTATCTCATGAACCTTGATAGCTAAAGACTTGAAATTCTCACTGATGATGTATTTGTGATGCCGCTATAACAACAAACACTAAAAACAATGAAATACATATTTAAAAAGACTCCCATACAATAAACGTGATATTTTTAACATTTTTATCAATATTAAAAACAGCAACACGCTTACAATATTTACAGAATATTTAGTTGTATATGCACTTTTACAATTAATTATTAAATTTTAATGAAACAGATATTTAACTGTGTCTCGCATGCAACAAATGTGTTTTTTGCTCAAAATATAAATCAATGAAAGGGGTATGATGATAGAGGTACACAAGAATGATGATTCGACAAGCTGACTTAATAAACAGGATTTCTTTTGAAAATATATTTTAATTTTTGGTTGAATGATTCAAAATTGAGTTCCATAATGTATTGTACATAAATATTTTGGTGTAAAAACAAATAAAGTAATATACAAACACCTATACTTCGATAGACTTTCGGTGTACTCATTCTTATAATCAAATCTTAGTATATTTTATATTAAATTCTTTTTGTTTTCTCTCAGGTTTCGGCTTCGGCAGTACTGCAACCAGTCAACCCCAAAGCACCGGCCTCTTCGGGAACACTTCGGCCAATAGCGGCCTCTTTGGACAACAGAACAACACGCTGTCCGGCGGAGGCTTGTTCTCCAACACCGCTGGTAAGGGATATGATAAGAGATAATTAATGGAGTCGGCGTCACTTTACTGAAATCAAATTTAATTTCATTTTTAAATCCATTCTTCCTCCAAGTAAGTAAGTAGTCGTTTTCGAGCTTTCGAACGAGCGCTTGAAGAGTCAACATCTCCTGAGGTTGCCTTGTGCTAAGACGAAACACGTGTCGAGGAAGTCGGATACTGAGATAAGGAGAAATAATAAGGTGAGGAGAAAACACTAGATATTCTTTATATACCTAGTGTTTTTTCGCTTCTTCGTTTTATTATATGATAAGAGCTCACAGAATAGAGTCTGCCCCTTTCCCACTTACGTGTGAAACAATGCGTTGAAAGATATAGAAGCACATTGCGCTAGTTTCGGCTTCCAGTTTTCTTTCAAAGGCTTACTGGTATATTCCTGAATAGAATACTTTTCGGCCAGTGGCAGTCTTTGGACTTTGGACAACATAACAACACGCTGTCCGGCGGAAGCTTGTTCTCCAACACCGCTTCTAAAAGATACGAGCTCACAGAATAAAGTCGTGTCTCTTTTTCACTTACGTGTGAAACAACGTATCGCAGCACACAACACATTACGCTTCTTCTTCGATACAGTGCCCAGTGCAATGCGAAACAAAATCGATAATAACTAAAAAAATTGCAGTCGTTATTTTGATAATAGTCAGATGTAAGTCACGAAATATTACACTGTATTGAATTAAATGTCTGTCTACTTTAAAGTAATCAGCAGTAGTAGTGTTCTGTGTATAAAATAATTAAGTTCTTTATACCCTTTTTTCTTCCATCCAGCAGGTGGTTTCGGTCAGCAGACCGCTACGGGCACCGGTCACGTGAAGTACAACCCGGTGGTCGGTTCCGATGTGGTCGTGAAGTCTGGCACCTCACAGACCATCAACGTCAAACATCACTGCATTACTTGCATGAAGGTACGGACATCAAAACATAATATTTACTCCAACTTAACCAACTTGCTCTTTGATAGGGCCAAGTAACTCCACTAGTGGGCCAAGTAACTTCTCTAAGGTTCATAGTGACTTCACTAACGGGCCTAGTACTAATGAGTCAAGAAACTTCACTAATGAGTCATGTAACTTCACTAATGAGTCGAGTAACTTTACTAACGGACCAAGGAACTTCACTTGTACTAATTGACTTCCGATTAAAGCTACGGCTACAGACATTGGTCATGTGAAGTACAAGTAACTACACTACTGAGCCAAATAATCTCAATACTGCTCCAAGTTACTCCGCTACTGGGCCAAATAACATTACTAGTGGGTCAAGTTAATTCGCTACTGGGGCAAGTTAATTCACTACTGGGGCAAGTTAATTCACTACTCGGGCAAGTTAATTCACTACTGGGCCAAATAATTTCACTACTCGGCCAAGTTACTTTGCTACTAGGCCAATTAACTTCACTACTGGGCCAAGTAACTTCACTAGTAAGTGAATTCACTGATGCGCCAAGTGACTCTTTATTATCTGTAGTATCGCAGTTTATTTATTAAGATAAAATTAACAAAAAAATAATGTGTTAATGTAATAAACAAGATTATTGCAATTAGTTCTTTTGTAAACATTTAAATTCTGTGACTAAATTTTTGTCTATGCACTTATAGAAATTTGGTTAAGTTTATATAAATTTGACTCTTATGCCCACAGGAATATGAAGCTAAATCGCTGGAAGAACTTCGCTTGGAAGACTACACGGCTGGAAGGAAAGGGAGTGCTGGTAAAATCAATGTTTATTAATAAATTATTTATATTTATTATTATTTGCAGTAAGGCGTGTACTAAGACAAAAGGAGGCCATAACATTTGCCATGACAGACAACTTTTAGCATGAGACTGACAAGTTTATTGAGCAATAAAGAATTTGTCAAATAGGCCTACCCGTCTCTTGTCACGGGAGAACATACATGAACAAGTCGTTAGAAGCGAGTTCGAAAAAAACCGACTGCTAAATCGTTAAACCTGTGTGTATTATCCTTAATTTTTATTTATTTTTTGAATTTGTTGAAGATTTTTTGAAGATGTTCCCAGTGTCACTCTCATGACTAAGACAAATCTATTGACACCACTCACATAAAAATACGACAAGCCGTTTAGGCGTGCCATACTTACACTCGAAAAACATAACCCTCCTCCTTTCGCAGTCGGGTAAAAACTCTCCAAAGAGTTGATAATCGCCGTCTTTATGAAGTTGGTTTCCGTTTTAATCTATTGTATCTCACTGCTGGGCACGGGTCTCCTCTATGAAAGGGGTTTAAAAATAGTAATTTGCAAATACTTTCAGGAGGTGGCATGTTCCCGTTTCAGCAACAACAGCAAGCCGCTAAACCATTGTTTGGTGCGTCCAGTAAGTGTTCTATTAAATCAACACGAGTATATATATATACAACGCGTGACAGACAGACAGGTGTGACAACACTTAAAGAACAAAATTATGCAAAATTCATGAAAAAATTATTGCTTCTCCATACAGCTTGACCTATGGTCTATGGTCATGTGACCAATCTTTGTCATGTTTTATACATACGAAAATATAATTATTTTCAAAGAGGTATACTTTCATAAATGACTATTGTCAAAAAATAAATGTAAGTTACAGTTTTAAGTTAGTTTAGTAGTTTTTAATTTGCTTTTATTTTTTACTAGCTGTGCCCCGCGGTTTCACCCGCGTAGTTCTCCATTGGATTGTCGAGATAATGGGGGAACTACTTTTTTGAAGTCGGTTAAAAAGTATCCTATGTCCTTTCCCGTGGTCCAATCTACCTGTGCACCAAATTTCATCCAGATCGGTTTAGTGGTTTTGGCGTGAAAGCGAAACAGACAGACAGACATAGTTACTTTCGCATTTATAATATTAGTTAGGATTTAGTTATTTAAATCAGAAAAATTGAAAAAATTTGTAACCAAATAAATGACCTTCTATTTAGCTCGTGCCCTGAATAGCACGCAATTATAGTTTTTTTTTTATTCTTAAAGTAAGTAGAAATTGATTTGAGTGCAATTTAAATTTTAATTTTTAGTTCATTATACTATAAATAAATGAACTTGTATTGATTTGATTTAATTGTGTGCTAGGTAGTTTCGGCGGCGCGGCTACTACGAGCGCACCGAGCGTGTTCGGTGGCGCACTCAGCACCGGCGGCGCTTTCGGACAAAACAGTCAGTATTATTTTTAACCCCCGACGCGAAAACGACTAGGTGTGTGTTTGTGTCTTTAATTGTGTGTGATTTTTGTTTTTTTTTCGATCTGGAGTGTTCTTAACTGTGTTTGATGAAAATCGGCCCAAACCGGCCGGCCGGCGGAGTCCAATTTTTTTCTCCATTACCTCAATATGGGTATCAAATGTAAGAGCTCGACTAGTAGAACACTATTACACTATGAAAAAAAAAATCAAATACAAAATGGCCGAGGCTTTTTTTTTAAATTTCAAATTTACTTGTAAACAAATTAGAAAAGAGCTCAAGATCTTTGCTGGTCATTATACTACTAATTTATACCAACATTTCACTTCGAATCATGTGTATGTTAGAATTCTGTATCACTTGCATTAACTATTAATGGAAACATCGTGAGGCAACCAGCTTGTCGGAGATGGTTAATTTTAAAGTTATACAGAGAGTTATTGCGTTTCGAAGATAATGTCAAAGGGACCTAGGAACACGTGGAAGAGTTGTTAAAGGGGAGTGAATGAAGAGATGGCGGCGTATAAAGTAGAATGGTAAAGGAAGACATACTGTACCGACCCCACTTTGTGGGATAAGGGCAGGAACATGATGATAGGGCAGGAACATGATGATGGAGTATCAAGAATATAATTTAGTTCGTAATTTGATTGCTTAAATTTAGTTTTGATTATTATTATTACATAATGAAATGAAATATTTTATTATAGCAGACTTTTGTCCATGGCAGTACTTCAAATTAACTGTGTCCAAGTACTATAAAAGTAGTTTCGCTGTGTAATAAAAGTAACGTAGGTACATGTAATGTAAGAATGTGTACATACTCGTATGATCACTAGCATTGAAGGCGACATCTCTATTAATAATATATATAATAATAACTAAACAAAGCAATTTTAATGTAAATATTTGTCATGAGAACTATTAAACTAAGAACTAATATTAAGTAATCGTATATAAATGAGATTTGTAAGTTAAATTTTTTAAGTAATTATTCATTCAAATGTAATAAGACTTGCCTGTAACGAACGTTATTTAAAGGTCAATAAATATTACTTTACTTTACTTTACTTTACATCGGCAGGATACGGGTGAAAACTCAGTTTGCAGGTTTGAGTCGCACACTTTTTTTAAAAACCTTGTTTTTGAATTAAATGTGTTTTTTTTTTTTAATTTTGAATTAATTTTCTTGGATTAGTGAAGTCCCCGTTACGAAATCTGGCCAATGTGATCTATGGCCTCCACTCTCTTTGTAGGTGACACTCGTGCCCAGTACTGGCCTCCACTCTCTTCGTAGGTGACACTCGTGCCCAGTGCTGGCCTCCACTCTCTTCGTAGGTGACACTCGTGCCCAGTACTGGCCTCCACTCTCTTCGTAGGTGACACTCGTGCCCAGTACTGGCCTCCACTCTCTTCGTAGGTGACACTCGTGCCCAGTACTGGCCTCCACTCTCTTCGTAGGTGACACTCGTGCCCAGTACTGGCCTCCACTCTCTTCGTAGGTGACACTCGTGCCCAGTACTGGCCTCCACTCTCTTCATAGGTGACACTCGTGCCCAGTACTGGCCTCCACTCTCTTCGTAGGTGACACTCGTGCCCAGTACTGGCCTCCACTCTCTTCGTAGGTGACACTCGTGCCCAGTACTGGCCTCCACTCTCTTCATAGGTGACACTCGTGCCCAGTACTGGCCTCCACTCTCTTCGTAGGTGACACTCGTGCCCAGTACTGGGCTCTTATGGCTGTATACGATTCAACACAAATTTAATAAAAAACAAATAACATGGCTCAAAAGTCGGTCTTAAAAAGCGATCTCTTCCAGGCAGCCTTTATAGGTATATAATATATATCAATAAAATTTAGCGCAGACGGTGGTTCAAAACAGATAAGAAAAATTTAAGTAAAAATATTAGTGAACACAACATACAAGAATACATATCTTCAATAATATAAAAATGAATCGCTGAAATTATACTAAGCGCAAATCTCGAGAGCAGCTGAACCGATTTTGCTAATTCTTTTTTAGAATATTCCATGAAGTACCTACTAGGATGATGCTAAGGTGATAAACAATTAATTAGGCGGTACGAAGTTCGCCTGGACAGCTAGTATAAAATAAAATAACAACTAACTACATATAAGTATATTCAGATAAGGAACAAAAAAAAACAAAACATTAAAAAAACCGGAATGACAAAATATAAATTAGTGAACAATGCTTGGAAGGTAATATTTCTCTTTAACATTGTATTCTTCGTCCTTAACAGATAGCTTCGCTTTCGGCGGTAACACTCAAGCCAGCACTAACACTACCGGCCTGTTTGGAGCGGCTAAACCTACCTTCGGAGCTACACCAGCTACTGGTGAGTTTCACAAACGTAGCTCCCTACTGGGATTTCTCTAATTAGATTTTTAAATATATTTTTTCCTATTGCACAAAGAAAACCCGTAAAAGACTTTCCTTGATATCATTACAATCCAGCCTAAGCCCAAGGGTAGTAAGAAATTTTAGTTAAACGTCTACAAAATAATGTCTCTAAGAATTTGTCCATCGGCACCATTCTTATTGTCGTTAAGGCGAAAACATGTGTCTTAGCTTTTTTACACTACACTAACTCGAACAGTTTAGTTCGTTTTAGTCTTCTAATTATGTCTATTATAATTGACGGAGTCAGGCGTTACTTTGCGGAAATCAATTTATAATAAGATGGTATATACAAGATATTTAGTGTTTTTCCGCCTCGTCTTGATGTCAGCGTGAGAAATCGAAAAATATTTTTGTTTTTATGGTGTGTTTTTATGGTGTGGCTCCTCACCACCGCCATACCTCAACTTATTATTTCTTTCTCTCAGTATCCGACTTCCTCGACACATGTTTCGCCTTAGCACAACACATCAGGAGATGTTGAATCTTCAAGCGATCGCTCGAAAGAGCGAGCGCTTGAAGAGTCAACGTCGATTCGATTTCTCACGCTGACATCAAGACGAGGCGGAAAAACTCTAAATATCTTGTATATACCATCTTATTATGTCTGTTATAATTTAAATTTTGAATATAAAAATGTCTTTACAATGTTAAAGATTATTTTAAAGATAAATGTAAGTAGCATCCGATAATATATCTAATTTAGTAATATTTGCACACCTTCACTGATGGAACATTTGACACAAAACCTATTGTTTTAGATTTTAAGACAATATTCTAGCAAATGAATTTATTTTGGGTATAATTTAGACGGTCACCAAATACTATTTTTGGTTCCTAAAATGGCACAAGGGTGACCAAATTATGACACCGAATACTTTCGGCAACAAGGTCCTTTATAGGAAACGTAATATGGTGATCTATTGAGATAACCGTTTAGATTTCTTTTGGTAGTAAACTAGGTACTGTTTTGGGCGGTGTTTCAACGCGGGTCATTTATTTTGATTTCGGACATGCCATGCAATATTCACATACACAACACACAGACTTTCTAGTTTCAAACTTATCGCCCCGACCGGGTATTCAACCCGAGCTGGTCTCACCCATACTTGTATGAAAAGGTAAGGGGGTAGCCCCGTACCTTTTCAAACAAGAAATATGTATTTTTCAAATCGGTCCAGCCGATTGAAAAGTATATTAGGGATATTAAAAATAAGGATATTACATAGGATTAAAGATTTAGCAGTCGCTTCTAGCCAGTTGTGTTACGAGCAGGTACTGGGCTATTCGGCGGTGCCACTACTCAAGCGCCTGCGTTCGGCACCAGCACCGCGCCTTCATTCGGCTTCGGAAGCACTCTGCAGAATCAGGTAAGTTAGCTATGAAGAGATACAATTGCCATTAGCGATAAGACCGCCGCTTGTTGCACTTAAGAGTATCACCGACCCTTCACTGTTTTCGTGTTACTGATAGAATTTTCTTTCCGGGGCCTACCTCCTTTCACTCCCTAAATTGTAACGTAATGTTTTGTTATTGGTGTCAATCACTTCACTATGATGTATTTTAGGTCTACACATTTTATTATTTTGAAAAAACTTATCGAGTTCTGCATAATAAAGGTTTTTAATAGGCATAGTATCAGCGCATAAATATGACTGCTTAGGAAGCTTGTAACTTTAAAGTGATATAAAAGGCAGAAAAAAATAATACGGTAAAGCCTATTAAATAATGAGTTAGCTATGTGGAAAAAAACCGCTGGAATCGAACAACAATAAAATGAGCTATATCTTATTGTATGGACAGCTGTCTTAATCATAAATCTTTTAGTTTGCCGTATTTATTATTCTTGTGTGCATAAAATGAAAGATAAAAGAAGGCTATTTCGGTTTATATGTATCTATTTATTATTATACTAGCAGTGCCCCGCGGTTTTACCCGCGGTACACATCATACTATAGGTACAGCTATGGTATAGCTATGTTCGTGCCAAATTTCAAGCCTATTGGGCGTGAAGGAGAAACAAACAAACACACGCACACATACAAACTTTTGCCTATATAACATTAGTATGATTTTCTATAATTGAGCGATCGAGCGAAGCTTTCCTGTTTCGGCCCTGGCTAATATTTCTTTCGTCTGTCAGTTAGAAGTTTGGCGTGTCTCATGAAAATTTCGTACTCACGTACAGTTCGTCGTTTTGTCTTCAATTTCATTTAAAAAGAAATTAGTTCACGTGGATGAAAGCGGGTAACAGGCATTACATACATACACACATACTAATAATAATAATATGGGACAACATCCACACAAAGGTCTTCAAGTCCCAAACTAGGGAAAGCCTGTGCTATGGTAACCTGATGACTGATATCATACTAAAATAAGTTGTTTTGACCTCTCTAGGCAGAGACATTTGTAGATTTTAACGAAATCTAAATAACTGCCAAAACTGTATAGTTGCCTGCAGAACGCACTTTTTTAAAGTATAACTTTTTAATGGCAGCCTTCTTTGAGAGCCAGTGTATTCCAGACTAGGCATGCTCCATCTAGGGCTACAATGTCGCTGACTTCCGTGCTCGTGCGAACTTGTCGACAAATCTTTGCCGGTTTGTACAAAAATATATATTTTTTTACCTTCGCAGTCGGCCGGTGGTGGATTGTTTGGTGCTAAGCCGGCTACTTCTGTGTTCGGCGCCACCGGCAGTACGGGTATGGGCGCGTTCGGAGGCGGGGGACTATTCGCGCCCAAACCCACGCAAACTCAGGCGCCAACCTTCGGAGCACCGCAACCTGGTGAGAACAGCTTCTTTACGATATCTTATCATACATTTATGAACTTACAGCACTACATACACACATACATACACATAACTTGTTTTTAACTAGAGATGGGCCGAGTACTCGGTTGATACTCGGCGGGTTTGTATTGATGAGTACCCGTACTCGGCCAAATAGCAGGTTTGAATGCCGACTATACTTTGTTTACGAAAAGCAATATATTTAGGTATACATAATTAAATAACAGTGTTAATCAAAATGTATTTATTACTACTTTAAGAATTCTTTGACAATCTCAATTAATAAAATCGAAAATTATGCTAATGAATGAGTGGTACCGACCGGCGCGAACCTGTTTGTACTGGTTTACGCTCGCTAAATAGGAATTTGATTGAACCGAGTCACTCGGCCTAGTACTCGGTTGAAAAAAAATTGAGCCGAGTACAACTCGGTACTCGTTACTCGGCGCATCTCTGTTTTTAATCTCTCCAAGGCGAAGACCCCTTGTAGATTATAACGAAATCTAAATAACTGACTAAAATTGTATAGTTGCTTGCAGAATTGACAACATTTTTGCAAAGTGATGGAAATTCGAAAACCATTTCGATGTAATGAGAGTTCATACTAATAATACCAGATTTTAATATACATTTTCATCCGTGTTATTTGCAAAAAACTGATGCGTAACATCTTTAAAAAAAAACACTTTTTTATTAGCTAATGACGAGAATAACATTATGCTGAACATTTATTATATTTTCAAAAATCTTTAAGAACATAATTATTACATTCTGAATAAAATAAAAAATAAGGGTACGTTTTTTTTATATCGTAATAAAAATGAGGGTTCAAAAATTTGAAATATTGTCGATTCTTGATATTAACCTGATGCCTCGCTTCATAGGCCTGGGCACCTCGGCGCTGGGTTTCGGCACCACAACATCCACTTCAGGCAGTCTATTCGGCGGCGGCGCGTTCGGCAAACCTGCCACGACTCAACCGGCATTCGGCTTCGGCACATCGCAGCCTACGCTCGGTAACGCACTGATTTCGGTTCAATTAATGAATTAACTATCTTTTTGTTATTGGTGTCAATCGCTTCACTATGATGTATTTTAGGCCTATACGTTTTATTATATTTTGAAAAAAGTTTTTGAGTTTTGCATAATAAAGGTTTTTAAGAGACATCGTATCAGCGCAAAAATATGAATGCTTAGGAAGCTTGTAAATTTTATTTTTATATCACTTTAAAGTGATATAAAAGACAGAAAAAAATAAAACGGTAAATTCTAGTAAATAATGTGTTAGCTATGTGAAAAAAAAAACACTGGAATCAGACAACAATAAAAGGTATAAAACAGCTGTATCTTATTGTATGGACAAGTTGGCGGTCTATAGCTGTCTTAAAGAGGTGAAAAAAAAAACCAAGCAAACTTGATTTCTTTCCTTGCCGAATTAAAAAAAAAACAGGAGGGTCTGACTTCGACGGTATGGTTTTTTAATGTTGGTTACCTGATTTTAGTGGAGACGTTTGAAAATAAAAAAAAACCTTTTTTGTTTTATAGGTAACTGTTTTATACTTCTCAAATGAAATATTCATTCTCGTATTTTATCAAAATCGATTAAGAGGTTTAATTTTTCAATGGAAATAACTGAATAAGTTCTATCTGTCTTCCTGTGAACCTAACCAACTCGATTTTTTTTAATTTGAACATCGTTAACGCTGATAAACAAATGAAACCAAGTTTACTTTCTCTCGTTTTCACCTCTAGTAGATGAGGGGGCTGATTTTGGTGTAATTTTGAAAACGAAACAAGTGAAAAGCAGTACTTTAAACAAGACACCGTCAAGTTTATTTCCGGACAGTTTGTTCGGCAAACGATTTAATTCAATTTTATTCTTATTGTAGTAATTTCTTTTGACACTGGCAAATACACCAATTGCTTGACGCCAAATTTAAACATGAAGTAAAAATACATATAATTTTTCTTGACAGGTGTAGGTCTGGGCGGCAATGCGTTCCAGGCGAAACCTGCCACGGCGCCGTTCGGACAACTCGGCACCTCCACTATGTTCCAAACTCCTAACGCAAACAACACTTTCAGAACCGGTGAGTTTTGACCTCTCGTTGAATTTTATCTATGCATATGATTTATAGTGTTCTAATGATTTAATTTTGTCAATGCATAGAATTTATAATGTTCTTTTGACTAAATTTTGTCTATGTATAGAGTTTATAATGTTCTATTGTTGTAATTTTGTCAATGAATAGAATTTATATTATTCTATTGATTTAATTTTGTCTATGCATAGAATTTATAATGTTCTTTTGACTAAATTTTGTCTATGTATAGAGTTTATAATGTTCTATTGTTGTAATTTTGTCAATGAATAGAATTTATATTATTCTATTGATTTAATTTTGTCTATGCATAGAATTTATAATGTTCTTTTGATTAAATTTTGTCTATGTATAGAGTTTATAATGTTCTATTGTTGTAATTTTGTTTTAATTTTCAATTCTCACACGTTTTTCTCGCGACGCAATAATGACAGGGTGTTATAACTTTGACGTGCGTGTGTTTGTCCGTGGCATTGTAGCTCTCGAACGGATTAACCGATATTGATTATGATGTTTTTTTTGTTTGTTTTTTAAATTAGTCGGGAGTATTCTTCGTTATGTTTGATTAAAATCGGTCCAACATGGCCGCTGGCACAAAATGGCAAATATCTTTTTTGTTGTCTAGGTTCTATAAATTTTTAAATTTTGTTGTCTTATTTTGGTTATGCTGAAAAAATTATTAATTGATGATTTAATAACGTTTTCTAACGTTTTATATACTTTTTTTAGATCTAGGCGGCGGTCTCGGCGGGGGCGGTCTTTTCGGCAATAATTCCGCACTCGGTACATCCACTCTAGGACTCGGCATCAACGCTAACAACTCGGCTCTCGTCAAGTAAGTCATTTGTTATTAAGTAGTTTTTACTGACTTCCGAGAAAAATAAGAAAGTACACAATTAAACGGGTTTCTTTCGGGCCGACTTAAAAAATAAGAGTAACTCAATTTCACTATGTTTTTTTTATTGTTACCTGATTTCTCGATGAGGACTTTACTGATTTGGAAAATATCTCTTTCTTACGAAAGTAAAATTATTATTATTATTTTATTTTAATGTCCGACTCCACGTATTGGGTATAAGGTGAGGAAGATGATGATGATTTGGAAGGGTATAATTTTCGTGTGGAATATATTTTTTTTTATCAAAATCTGTTGTTTGATTTTTGAATCGATTTAACTAATTGACTGAGAATGTTTTATCATCGCCTGCCGTGATGAAAGTATATAATCACGTTATTAACTTGTTTGATTTATTTGCGATACAGCCCGGAATCTGTTGGTCAAGTCGGTTATTTGAATCGTCTCAGAATTACGATTGCATTGTGCCAAAATGGCCGCTTTGTCATAGAATAAGCCACAGATTGTGTTAAACAAAATATATTTTTTTGTACTAACTCTGATATATTCTATGACGAAACCGCCATTTTGGCACAATGCAATCGTAATTCTGAGACGATTCAAATAACAGACTTGAGCGCCTGTTCTATTCGGAACAATTGGCTTGATGCAGGAGTTGCCTATAACCTATGTCTGATTATAATACAATTTCATATTATATTCAGTATCATTGTAAAACCAAAATTGCGGTATACTTTTTTTTTTAAATTTTTTCAAATGAGTATCTAATGAAAGGAATTGCTTGACAGTAGAATACACAGTGTATTTGTTTATTAATTAGAATATCAATCTTGTCAATATTAAAGTCCGCCTTTTGGCTCAGCTTTTTTTGTCAGAAAAAGTAATTTATTAGAAAGAAAAAAGACTTGTATCATCATCTTCCTGACCTTATCCCACTACGTGAGGTCGGCACAGCATGTTTTCCTCTTCCATTCTACTCTATCAGCCGTCATGTCTTCATTCACTCTCATTTCACACACAATTCATCCACATGTTCTTAGGTCGACCCTCCCGGCGCTACCACCTAGAAACTTTTTTTAATAGACCTCTACGTCACATGTCTATTTTTCTACGCATAACACGTCCAAAATATCCTTGTCTATCAACTTGCTTCTTAACTTCTCAATCAATGGAGCTTTTTACAGACTTCCCCTAACATACTCATTTCTAATCTTGTCCATTCTTGTCACTCCAGACATCCATCTCATCTCTGCTGCTCCCTTTCATTCATCGCCTTAGCAGCCCAAAATTCAGATCCATACAATAGGACAGGTCGATTATGAAGAGACTTGAATGTCATTATTAATTAATTTTCACAGTAATCTATCCGAGGCTAGTCCGCTATTTGGCCCAGCTGTTTTTGTCAGAATAGATAATTTATTAGAAAGTAAAAAAAAACTTATATAAGATTATTAATTAATTTTCACAGTAATCTATCCGAGGCTAGTCCGCTATTTGGCCCAGCTGTTTTTGTCAGAATAAATAATTTATTAGAAAGTAAAAAAAAAAACTTATATAAGATTATTAATTAATTTTCACAGTAATCTATCCGAGGCTAGTCCGCTATTTGACCCAGCTGTTTTTGTCAGAATAAATAATTTATTAGAAAGTAAAAAAAAACTTATATAAGATTATTAATTAATTTTCACAGTAATCTATCCGAGGCTAGTCCGCTATTTGGCCCAGCTGTTTTTGTCAGAATAAATAATTTATTAGAAAGTAAAAAAAAACTTATATAAGATTATTAATTAATTTTCACAGTAATCTATCCGAGGCTAGTCCGCTATTTGGCCCAGCTGTTTTTGTCAGAATAAATAATTTATTAGAAAGTAAAAAAAAAAACTTATATAAGATTATTAATTAATTTTCACAGTAATCTATCCGAGGCTAGTCCGCTATTTGGCCCAGCTGTTTTTGTCAGAATAAATAATTTATTAGAAAGTCAAAAAAAACTTGTATGTAATTATTAATTAATTTTTACAGTAATCTATCCGGAGCTTCAGCGGCGGGTAACGTCCACGAACAGATTTTAACGCTCGCGGCGCGGCCCTACGGGGATTCACCGCTGTTCAAGGACTTGCTGCCCGATTCATGTAAGTTACATCTCGGGGCACGGCAGTGCTCCCGCCAAGTCGAGCAAAACAGAGGCACGGCCGTACCATCCTATTTTCAAACCATTTGGAGCGATTTTCAACCCCCTGTAGCTTCGTTGCGGGAGAAGCTAGAAGCTCAAATCGTCAGTGACTAATAAAAAAAATAAATATTAATAAATTGATATAGTTACTTAAGAATATTGTTTGCTAACAAGCTGGGCATTATTTATGACTGAGTTGTTGGAAAGTTTCTCCCGTAGATAAACAGATACACTGTAATAACCGACATGGTTTACATTCCATCTCACAACTTTTTTCACGGCAGATAAAGTGCGCAGCGAGACTAGTGCGTTTTTGTACATGTAAAGTTTCTGACGGGGTTAAACAACAATTATTACAATCTGTGTTTGCTAGCGTCTCGTATATAAATGTACATAGAGCACGATTTGACTTTTATTTTAATTTCTAGAAATTTCGAATCGTTGCTCTAACCTTTCTTAACTGTTTGTGACGTGTGTGACGTCACCACCCGGTTCCAACGGAAGATCAACGCTGGTTGTTTCAGCCGGCGTTATGTTGAGTTAGGAACCGGTGTGTGATAGAAAGCAGTCATTAAGTTTATTTTTATTATTTCTTATATATTCTTATATTTTGTGTGTTATACTGTTGTTTTCTGATGCAAATAAAGTTTATTCTATTCTATTGTATTGTCAACCGCGGCGTTGCACATGACGTTTCACAATTTGAACCTTCATTTGACTGCCTTAAGGGTTGAATTTCTAAAGTATAGGCTCAAAGTTAAGACTGGTGACTCCCGCTCTTGTTCGTTTCTGGTGTAGAGGATGGCTATTGCTATTCAACGCGGCAATGCTGCAAGTGTAATGGGTACTTTTGCACCTGGAACGGTCAGGGGTGGGTTATTTAATTAGAGGTTATTAATTGTGACGTAATGATTTAATTCATATTATGTGATATTATAAATAAATGTTAATTTCTAAATAATCCTTTCTTAGTACACCCCTTATATGAACCCCTTATACCTTATAATGAATACATCAACAATCAGGCACGCGTGAAAACCCGTCTTCTTAAACAAAATGAACACACTCTCCTAAGTTTGTCTCGAGATTCAGCGGTTTAAACTCAGCGTTGATTGTGATCTGACTGTCATTCTTTTATACACGGATGTCAGCTAGGGTTTACTAAGCCGAAAGGGGGACCGATAATCATCCTAAACATCAAATTTTACCATGGGCTCCATTCCGAATTATAAAAAAAATAACAGTTCCATAGAAAAAGTTTATTACTCGTCAGCATATTGTATGAAGCAAGTGATTTTTTTTCTCGAAATCAGAGTTGGCCCCACAGTAAAATGGTCCCCTTTCGGCTTAGTACATAACATTGGCCTATAATAATGGCGTAGCCTTATTATAGCATAACCCTGTATATACAACGTCTAACAGAGAGATGTGACAATACTTAACGGTGTTAGTCTACCAATCAAATTCAACGTCTTGTTGAACAAAATTTAGCATTATTCACAAAAAAATATATATTGCGTCCTCCATACAACTGGGCCGATCACGTGACCAATTTATGTAATATTTTTATAGAAAACCAAATATAATTTTGTTCTACGCAGGGTTCACTTTGATGTGTAGACTAACACCTTTAAGTGTTGTCACACCTTTCTGTTACACGTTGTATAGATTTACTTGTGAATTTACAGCGACGACCGCGGAAGACGTCCTCCGTCCGACGAATCCGGCGGCCATGAAAGCGGTGTTAGATCGATCGCAGAGCTCTTACAGAGTGACGTCACCTACTGGCATACGATTGCAGTTGCAACCTAAGACTGCGCCGCAACACCATAAGGTCAGTGAATTAATGTATCTGTAAAAAAATATGAAAATGAACAAATTGGCGAATTAAAAGAATGAACGAATGCTTGAATGAAAAAATAAAATTGCACCGCAACACGATAAAGTCAGTGAATTAATATATCAGTAAAAAGATTGGAAGAATGAACAAATCAGTGAAAGAAAGAATGACGAACAAGCAAATGATAGAATGAACGACTGAATCAAACAACGAATGAAACTAGAACTGCGAGAAATTAGCTTGTGTTGTCTTTAGTACGTACCCATATTACGACTGAGGTCGCAACCTAAAGCTGGGCCGCATCATCAATAGGCGAGATAATGAACGAGTACATAATGAACGGATTGAATAACTGGTGATGAATGAGCTTATAAATAATAAAATTAACTAAAGAACGAGTGAATGACTTGGCCGTAGAAAACATCTCAAAGCTTTGACTGAAAGTTAGATTCCTAGATTTATATAAATAGTGACGTGAAGTTCTAATTGCCACATTTAAACATTTTTGATCCCTCCATTTAAATACGATAATAAAAAATACAAATGAAAAATAACTTATTACAAATGAAAAATAACTTATTACAAATGAAAAATAACTTATTTATTCCTATTTTTTAATTTTATTTACTATATAATATTCACGTGTTTAGAGATTTTTGAAAATACAAGTATTTTTGTTGTTTGTTTTGGTACGGTTGACAGATGACAGGATACAATTATATTTTTTTTTGCTGGCATCTGACAGTCTTAGCATAAATACGAGAATTTTATTTATAAGTTTTTTTGTAAATAACTCTGCAGAAAGTGAATATAAAAATCTGGTATTTTTGGTACTTTTCATTACATTATGTCGAAATGGCTTTCGAATTTCCATCACTTTGTAAATATTAAATGTTGTCAATCGTCGCGGCGATGACTCTGCGCCTCATATTACGTGCCAAATATACCATAGTATCGACACGCGCATTGACGATATCATTGATATTATGACGACTTAAGGTCTTTGTTCCAAATTGTTTGCCGGGATTGTACTATGAGTAAACTTTACATATTAAAATTTTTTCTTTATTATACTAACTACCGGACAAGTGCCGTTTTTTAACAAAAAGGAAATGACTAATTACAACAACAAAATATTACGTATAGACAATTTAAGATCTACAGATAATTCAAATGCTCCAACTCTCAACCAGAGGGCAGCGTGCCCAGCTGCTAACCGCATTACCACGCTGCAATTAGCCTAATTAATTCAGCATTAATATTTAATTTCAGAAGTCGTTATTCGATGGTCTTGAAGAATACGACGCTAGTTTGGACGACAAGCTGAGTCTGAAGCCGAGTCGCAAGCGCCTGGTGCTCCGACCCAACCAGCGCTCGGGAGACTCGCGCAACGATAGCGCGGACTATAGGTAAATTAATAGTTCTGCGAACGGTTGACCTAGCGACCGCGAAGGTTTTTACGAAGACTTCATCTGGAAAAATAATTATTAAATTAAAGACTCGGTTGGGACCAAGTTTGAGCTCGATTGTTTGTCTTATGTTGTTTTATCGCAACAATTCTGGGTTTATCTTCCAGCATCATAATCAGATTCTGGATATCGTCATTGCAAACTAGCTCTTACATTTTGACATTATTATAAATCCTGTCGGGTACAGCGTAATTTCTATTATGTTCCCGCGGCCTCAGCGTTACGCGCGACATATAATGGAATGAATCCCGGTATTACGAATCGATTTTCCAAAAATCCTTTCTAGTACACCCTATAATTAATACACCCTCCAAATCTTACATCTCTGGGTTCAGCGGTTTAGGTTATTGAGTCATAGCAAATATCTGTCAGGTACGATTTACTCTTGTATATTTATAGATGAAGGCACAACCAGTTGCTAGTTACTAAATTAACTATTTTATTTCAGATCTCAAGAAGAACAATCACAGAGCCAGTACCCCGAAACTAACGGCGATAGCCAAAATAGAGAGACAGAGACTGCAACATCCGCTCCATCGCGCCAGACAGAGACAGACACGGAACGAATAAAAAGAAACATTAGTTTTGAGAATAACAGTAAGTTACAATCATCAGCTAACACTTTAACGAATGACCTTGAGTCAACGTATTCAAACAACTTGAACGAATGGCCTTGAAACGTTTCCAAACAACTTGAATGAATGGCACTTAAAGAATGTATCCAAACAACTTAAACGAATGACCTTGAGAGAACGTATCCAAACAATTTGAACGAATGATCTTAATAGAATGTATCCAAACAACTTGAACGAATGACCTTCAGAGAACATATCCAAACAACTTAAACGAATGACCTAGAGAGAATGTATCCAAATAATTTGAACGAAGGATCTTAATAGAACGTATCCAAACAACTTGAACGAATGATCTTCAGAGAACATATCCAATCCCATTTTCTTCACTGCTTTACGTCCATCCCTCCCGAAGTATTTAAAAAGACCCCCCCCCCCCTCTATAGTTTTCACGTAGTAATTCATAAATACGATTTTCCATGATTGCAAACAAAATATTAGAAAATCAAAAAAAATGCCCATGCAAGTCAGAGTTACTGCCTAAGGGTTATAAAGCCGCTAAACGTAGTGAATATTCAATATAGGTAAAGAAGCGCAAAACTTTATGGATATTGAATACGTAACGAGTGACCAAGCGTGGTGTATTTTACAGAACTGAATCGCTCTCGTAATATAATAAGAGTATGTTACCTTGACCGTGCAGTAACGTAGTTTATGTATCTGCTGTGTGTGTATGCACGAACTTTCCTCCACTACTTGCCTTATAGCTCCACCTGCCTTATTAATAAACACGTCTTAGATCATCTTATGTCTTATTCTATCTAATGGAGAACGTCACGCGCCGAAACAAGACAAATGATGATTGAAGTTAAGACGCGTTTATTAATAAAGCTGAATATGTTTACTGATCTTTATATTCGAGTGAAAGGGTGTGATAGCTTTTGTATTTTTTTTTTCAGATTTGGATATTAGCAACGAAAAGCAAGGCAGTTGGTAAGTTCTAAGTTCCCTACGATAATTGAATAAATTAGTAGTGGTGTGAACTGCGTCTACAATAATTTTGCGTCTTATTGATAAAAATAGGAGTCAACCTCTTGACGGATTTTGTTTACATTTTTAGTAAACATATTTACAGCTCTGTTTCTTGCATATCACAAAGTAATATTGCAATCGACATTGCGCCGTTACAAACATCCTATGTTTTTAGTTATAGTCCTCTCTCAATAAAAAATCTCGACGACAATTTTTTTTATGTAAGAAATCGTAATACCTGTGTACCGAGTTTCGTCAAGAGGTTGTTGGTAACCACTACTTGTGTACATTCTGACAGACGAATTATGTATTTGCCAGACTCGGACACTTGGAATTTTAGGATGAATTAGTTCAATTGCAAAAAAAAAAATAACTTCTTTGTTTTATTTACTTTAGGTTGAGTTCTTCGAAGCTACCGTGGGGAGATCATAAAGAGAAATCCATAGACAACGACCCTACTCCGCGATTGTATCCTAACTTGGGTAAGCATAGACAATTTGTGTTTATCTAATATTTACTAATTATCTAGTGTCGATTAAGGAATATTTTTTAAATATTAAACATATTTTTTTCTTTCAGACAAAGAGTTACCATCTGACGGGGCAGATAGACGCGCCAGCTGGTAAGTTTTAATTCTTAAAGTTCAATACTCAATACTGATTGAAAATAGTGTTTAGAATTTTTTCCAACCCAATTACTGATTGAATATAGTGTTCTGAAATATTTCCCACCCCATTACTGATATAAAATAGCGTTTTGAAATATTTAACCCAATACTGATATAAAACAGCGTTTTGAAATATTAACCCAATACTGATATAAAACGGCGTTTTAAAATATTTCCAACCCCAATACTGATATAAAGCAGCGTTTAGAAATATTTCCAACCCCAATACTGATATAAAACAGCGTTTTGAAATATTTCCAACCCCAATACTGATATAAAACAGCGTTTTGAAATATTTCCAACCCCAATACTGATTGAAAATAGTGTTATGAAATATTTCCGACCCCATTACTGATATAAAACAGCGATTTGAAATATTTCCAACCCGAATACTGATATAAAACAGCGTTTTGAAATATTAGTTTTAATTCTTAAAGTTCTTTTTATAAACGTTTTTGTAAAAATAATAAAGGAACAAATTAAAAAAGGACGTGTTTGGAACTCAAATATTGTAAACCGCATTTTAAAAAAGGATGAGTTTCTCAATTCAACAACAGCAACAGGTTCATTTAAGTATTTTTTTTAAATAATAATTAGTAATAATTTACCTAATTATGTCATTATTTATCTTGTATCAGTTTTCGTACGAGTTTAATGGTGGAGTAAAAATGTTGGGTTTTTATGTTTTCAACCCATATGTTATTTCTCTAAACAGGTTGACAACCAAACCTCTACGCAAACCTTTAGTGTCGCCGCCCCAGAGCGCCGAGAACTCTGTACGCGAGCTGGGCATCCGACCGTCCACGCAGCCGTCGCCAGATAAGGAAAACTTACTCTCTGGTATGTGTTAATGTATTTTTCTGGGTAGAAAACGGATTTAATAAGGTGCAATAGAGTATTTTCTATGTCGAAATTAAATGAAAAAGGATGTATTCAAAATATTTCAAAAAGGCGCTTTAAATTATGTTCTAGTTCAAATCCAATTACAAAATGCGTGTTAAAATGTTTCCGACTCCAATACTTACTGGATAGTACGTATTGAAATATTTCCAACCCCAATACTGATATAAAACAGCGTTTTGAAATATTTCCAACCCCAATACTGATATAAAACAGCGTTTTAAAATATTTCCAACCCCAATACAGATATAAAACAGCGTTTCAAAATATTTCCAACCCCAATACTGATATAAAACAGCGTTTTGAAATATTTCCAACCCCAATACTGATATAAAACAGCGTTTCAAAATATTTCCAACCCCAATACTGATACAAAACAGCGTTTTAAAATATTTCCAACCCCAATACTGATATAAAACAGTTTTTTGAATTATTTCCAACCCCATTACTGTTTGAAAATAGTGTTATGAAATATTTCCAACCCCAATACTGATTGAAAATAACGTTATGAAATATTTCCAACCCCAATACTGATTGAAAATAGTGTTATGAAATATTTCCAATCCCATTACTGATTGAAAATAGTGTTACGAAATATTTCCAAACTGAATACTCATTGAAAATAACGTTTTAATATATTTCCAATCCCATTACTGATTGAAAATAGTGTTACGAAATATTTCCAAACTGAATACTCATTGAAAATAACGTTTTAATATATTTCCAACCCCAATACTAGTTGAAAACAGCGTATTTAAATATTTCCAACCCCAATACTGATGGAAGTAGTGTTAAGAAATATTTCCAACTCCAATACTGATTGAAAATAGTGTTTTGAATTATTTCCAACCCCATTACTGATTGAAAATAGTGTTATGAAATATTTCCAACCCCAATACTGATATAAAACAGCGTTTCAAAATATTTCCAACCCCAATACTGATATAAAACAGCGTTTTGAAATATTTCCAACCCCAATACTGATATAAAACAGTTTTTTGAATTATTTCCAACCCCATTACTGTTTGAAAATAGTGTTACGAAATATTTCCAAACTGAATACTCATTGAAAATAACGTTTTAATATATTTCCAATCCCATTACTGATTGAAAATAGTGTTACGAAATATTTCCAAACTGAATACTCATTGAAAATAACGTTTTAATATATTTCCAACCCCAATACTAGTTGAAAACAGCGTATTTAAATATTTCCAACCCCAATACTGATGGAAGTAGTGTTAAGAAATATTTCCAACTCCAATACTGATTGAAAATAGTGTTTTGAATTATTTCCAACCCCATTACTGATTGAAAATAGTGTTATGAAATATTTCCAACCCCAATACTGATATAAAACAGCGTTTCAAAATATTTCCAACCCCAATACTGATATAAAACAGCGTTTCAAAATATTTCCAACCCCAATACTGATATAAAACAGCGTTTCAAAATATTTCCAACCCCAATACTGATATAAAACAGCGTTTCAAAATATTTCCAACCCCAATACTGATATAAAACAGCGTTTTGAAATATTTCCAACCCCAATACTGATATAAAACAGCGTTTCAAAATATTTCCAGCCCCATTACTGTTTGAAAATAGTGTTACGAAATATTTCCAAACTGAATACTCATTGAAAATAACGTTTTAATATATTTCCAATCCCATTACTGATTGAAAATAGTGTTACGAAATATTTCCAAACTGAATACTCATTGAAAATAACGTTTTAATATATTTCCAACCCCAATACTAGTTGAAAACAGCGTATTTAAATATTTCCAACCCCAATACTGATGGAAGTAGTGTTAAGAAATATTTCCAACTCCAATACTGATTGAAAATAGTGTTTTGAATTATTTCCAACCCCATTACTGATTGAAAATAGTGTTATGAAATATTTCCAACCCCAATACTGATATAAAACAGCGTTTCAAAATATTTCCAACCCCAATACTGATATAAAACAGCGTTTTGAAATATTTCCAACCCCAATACTGATATAAAACAGCGTTTCAAAATATTTCCAACCCCAATACTGATATAAAACAGCGTTTTGAAATATTTCCAACCCCAATACTGATATAAAACAGCGTTTTGAAATATTTCCAACCCCAATACTGATATAAAACAGCGTTTCAAAATATTTCCAGCCCCAATACTGATATAAAACAGTTTTTTGAATTATTTCCAACCCCATTACTGTTTGAAAATAGTGTTACGAAATATTTCCAAACTGAATACTCATTGAAAATAACGTTTTAATATATTTCCAATCCCATTACTGATTGAAAATAGTGTTACGAAATATTTCCAAACTGAATACTCATTGAAAATAACGTTTTAATATATTTCCAACCCCAATACTAGTTGAAAACAGCGTATTTAAATATTTCCAACCCCAATACTGATGGAAGTAGTGTTAAGAAATATTTCCAACTCCAATACTGATTGAAAATAGTGTTTTGAATTATTTCCAACCCCATTACTGATTGAAAATAGTGTTATGAAATATTTTCAACCCCAATACTGATATAAAACAGCGTTTTGAAATATTTCCAACCCCAATACTGATTGAAAATAGTGTTATGAAATATTTCCAACCCCAATACTGATGGAAGTAGTGTTAAGAAATATTTCCAACCCCATTACTGATTGAAAATAGTGTTTAGAATTTTTTCCAACCCCATTACTGATTGAATATAGTGTTCTGAAATATTTCCCACCCCATTACTGATATAAAACAGCGTTTTGAAATATTTAACCCAATACTGATATAAAACAGCGTTTTGAAATATTAACCCAATACTGATATAAAACGGCGTTTTAAAATATTTCCAACCCCAATACTGATATAAAACAGCGTTTTGAAATATTTCCAACCCCAATACTGATATAAAACAGCGTTTTGAAATATTTCCAACCCCAATACTGATATAAAACAGCGTTTTGAAATATTTTCAACCCCAATACTGATATAAAACAGCGTTTTGAAATATTTCCAACCCCAATACTAGTTGAAAACAGTGTATTAAAATATTTCCTATCCTAATATTAGTTGAAAAGGGCGTATTGAAAATACTGAAGAGCCCTTTTCGCATATAAATGAAGAATTCATACGAGCAATTCTATAACAGATCTCCGGTCGCCTGCCTAACTTCAACCCTCCCATCTCACTACAGGTAATGCTAGCCAACGGAACTATGCTGATTTGAATTCAACTCTCAATGGCTTGTACTGGGATGGAATGACCCTGAGAATTGGAAAAATGCATGGTTACTATTGTTAATTGTGTATTGTAGACTTTCGTTTCTATACTTATCTATCTTCTACATACTACGAGTATATATAAAAATCAATGCCACTTTCCGTTGTAATCTTATAACACAAGAACGGGCTCACGTATCCAAACCAAATGTTTAGGCTTTGTTCGGACTATTTAGTAGATGGTTTTATGTGAAGTTTGCACAGAGTCGGTCGAGCGGTTCTTCATTTATCACATTTTTATTATTTCACTTTATACATAGCGAAGCACGTAGCCACCCGCTAGTATAATATAGAATCGCTGAATGTGTTGCTAAACGCATATCTCGAGGGCACATGAACCGATTTTGATAATTCTTTTTTAAAATATTTCTTTAATTACAAGGATGGTTGAAAGGAAAAATTTAAAAACATTGTCGGATGAAATCTTATAACAACACTTTTCTATTCACCCATACAATCGATTTGTAAAAATACTTGAAAGTAAATTTGAATTTTAATCCATAAACTTTAAGCGGCCTCGAATTTAGCGGACAGCGGGGCGGCAGCGGCGGCGGCGTGAGAGCGGCAGTATCTTATGCGTAAAATCAAATGGACTGGTTCTCGAACACAGCGGCGCGGTAGCGACGCTGTGGTATGGAACGAGCGCCGCCGCCGCTGCACGCAAAATTCGAGGCCGAGGCCTAATGGGTAGACTAACGCCCTTCAGTTACACGTTGTATATGTTATAAGTTCTATGACGCGTTTCAGCAGATTCATCTCTAAAGTTTAGTTTCCTAAATAAGCTTGTTTGAATTATATTTATAATAATGCTAGTTGTTTAAATCAAATTGTATCCCCGCAGTGTCGGACGAGATACCGCCCACCAGGGAAGCGCCCCCGCATCCCGCCGGGGTCAAAATGACACGCGAGGGGTACTACACCATACCCAATTTGAACGAGATGATTGGTGAGTGTTTATTATTTTATTTATGTTTTTGTAGTAATTTAAACAATCAAGTGGTTAGAAGCGAGTTAGATAAACCCGACTGCTAAATCGTTAAACCTGTGTGTTATTATTATTTTATTTTGATGTACCCAGTGTCATCAGGACTAAGACGAATCTATTGACATAAATCACATAAAAATACACCGCAGCCTCCCGCCAATCGGCAATATGGAGCTCGTCTAGATCGGACTTAACGGCGTCAATCCAGCGATATCTTGGCCGGCCCTATGGGATACCTAGATACGCTTTTCTGACGTTTCGAATCTCATTCTCTACAAGTGGCCCATCCAGTGGAGTCTGGGCTCTCGATTCCTCCATGAGGTTGGTTTCGACTCATTTTGTCTTAGAATACTAGATACGATTTCCTTATGTTTCGAATCTGTCTCATTCTCTACAAGTGGCCCATCCAGTGTAGTTTGGGCTCTCTATTCCTCCATGAGATTTGGTTTCGACTCATTTTGTCTTAGAATACTAGATATGATTTCCTGACGTTTCGAATCTGTCTCATTCTCTACAAGTGGCCCATCCAGTGGAGTTTGGGCTCTCTATTCCTCCATGAGATTAGGTTTCGACTCATTTTGTCTTAGAATACTAGATATGATTTCCTGACGTTTCGAATCTGTCTCATTCTCTACAAGTGGCCCATCCAGTGGAGTTTGGGCTCTCTATTCCTCCATGAGATTAGGTTTCGACTCATTTTGTCTTAGAATACTAGATATGATTTCCTGACGTTTCGAATCTGTCTCATTCTCTACAAGTGGCCCATCCAGTGGAGATTGGGCTCTCTATTCCTCCATGAGGTTGGTTTCGACTCATTTTGTCTTAGAATACTAGATATGATTTCCTGACGTTTCGAATCTGTCTCATTCTCTACAAGTGGCCCATCCAGTGGAGTTTGGGCTCTCTATTCCTCCATGAGGTTGGTTTCGACTCATTTTGTCTTAGAATACGGATTTTCACGCATACCTGATTAAACAAAATGAATCAAACACGCGTTAGTTATCTAAAAAAAATTGGGTTCGACTACCAACTCTTCGATCTCCAAGTTCTAAAGTATAGTTGGTTTGCTTTGTTCCAGAGTACATGAGACCGGACGGTACGTGCATAGTGCCGCATCTGACAATCGGCCGGACAAACTACGGCAACGTCTACTTCGACTCCGAGGTCAACGTCACCGGACTCGACCTCGACGAGCTGGGTAAGTTATACACAGCAATCAGCGACCTGAAGCGAAAGAAGCGGTTTTGCTTCGATTTTGGCAAAATGTTCTTATGTCTGTCAGTTTGTATGTACGAGTATGTATGTTTGTACGCAAGAAATTTCGTACTCGCGTACGGGTCGTAGTTTTCAACCAATGTTGACGAAACTTGCTTTGTGGGTTCTACGATTATTATTTTTTTTGCCGAGGATCGAGAAGAGATCCCAAACAGAGGGGAAATTTACCGTCTGATTTTAATAATATTTGGTCCATTTAAAATTCACCATTCATAAGGATTCCAGAATATGATCATATCAGAATCAGGATATTCAGTTTTTTTTTTATAATGTTGCAAAAACTATAGTGGTCGCGAGGTCGACAGTTTGCGTAACTACTATTAATATAATATTATCCCCTCCAACAGTACAATTCCTGAACAAGGAGGTTATAATCTACCCGGTTGACGCGGACAAGCCCCCCGTAGGCGAGGGATTGAACAAACGAGCTATAGTGACGCTCGACCGAGTGTGGCCGCGGGACAAGACTGAAAACCGACCGATCACTGAACCCGACCGGTAAGTGTTGTTTTTCTAAATGTGGCGTCATTTTAGTAGTAAGTTTGCCACTGGTCAGATTTAAAATATATGGTATATTACTATTATTATTTATTACTATTGCTATGCATACCTGCTCTATCTGTCGTGCGTGACGTCACCTGTCGGTCCCAATGGAAGATCAGCGCGGGTTGTTTACAACCGGCAACATGCTGAGTTGGGATCGGCTTGTGATTAAAAACATGCTTCCCTATTGTTTTTTTTCTATTTTTGTCACAAATTTCTTGTTTTTTGTCACAAATAAACTATATTCTTTTCTATATTGTATTCTATTCGTTTTATTTCCTCAGAATTCGCTATAATTGAATAAGCAAATATTTTTTTTTCAAATTATATAACTAGTAATGCCATCGTTTTGGCGAACCCGGAAAAAAATCCTGCGAGTTTTAGACTTTGAGAAAGTATCTATTTACTGGACAAAAAGACGTATCTCGCTAGTAGTTTTGAATAAGTCATAGTGATGCTGGACCGAGCTTGGCCGCGGGAATAAGACAGAGAACCGACCAATCACTGAACCCAATCGACGAGTGTTGTTGTTTTAAACATGGCGTCATGTTATTAGTAAGTTTGCCAATGTCAAGTAGTAAAACAATCAAGTGAAAGTCGTCGTAATAGTTAGTAATTCACCATTATGAGACTTTAATATTTGAAATAACATAAGTTTTCAAAAAATTAAATGCGTCAGTCTCCTCCTTCATTGTTTACAAAAATATTAGGTCATTACATATGAAATTGGCGTTTTGTAAGGGAGGAATATAAAGTCTTTTTTTTTTATAATTATATATTTATTTAATCAAAGTATGTACCATTGCTATCTATGCACTTTTGCCATCTCATAGGTAGTTCATTGATCCCTTTACTAAAAAAACCATTAGGACGAGAATCAATGAAATCTTTGAAGGCGCTTTGGACTGCCCCATCGGAGTTAAATTTTTTCTCTTGAAAGAAGTTATCCAAATTTCAAAAAAATGGTAATCTGTTGGAGCCAGGTCCGGGGAGTACGGTGGATGTCTTAGACATTCCAATTGAAGCTCCTCTAATTTGGCAGCCGTCTGTTGTGCAGTGTGTGGTCTAGCGTTGTCCTGAAGCAGCAGTGGCCTAGAGCGATTGACCAACATCGGTTGTTTAGCAGCTAGCTTTTCCATCATGGTTTGCAGTTGCTGACAATAGATATCTGCTGTAATCGTCTGGCCAGATTTAAGAAAGCTATAGTGAACGACACCGGCACTAGTCCACCAAACACTCACTAGTAACTTTTTTTGAGTCAATTTTCGCTTGGGGCAGGGTTTGGCTGGTTCGCCAGGATTCAGCCATTGCGATGAGCGTTTCCGATTTGATCAGGATCCACTTTTCATCACAGGTAATGATCCGATTTAAAATCCCTTCATTATTGTGCCGGTTGAGTAATGTAACGCAGCAGTTGTCGCGCGTTTGTCGGTTTGCTGCACTCAATTTATGAGGTACCCACCTTTCAAGCTTTTTCACCTTTCCAATTTGCTTCAAGTGGATTAAAACAGTTTCATCACTAACACCGCAGCCTGCAGCTAACTCGGACGTGGTTTGCGATGGATCTGCTTCCACAATAGCTTTCAATTCTTCATTAGCAACTTTAGTCTCCGGCCGTCCACGGCGCTTGTTCTGCAGGTCGAAATTTCCAGAACGAAAACGTTGGAACTAAAAACGCACTGTGTTTTCTTTTGCGACACCGTCGCCATACACATCATTAATCTTCGAGCCGTTTCTGCAGCACTGGTACCACGGTGGAACTCGTACTCGTAAATAACGCGATATTTCAAGTTTTCCATTTTGTAAAATGCGTTACGCAAAGAAAAAACCAAACGAGGACAATACAAATGAATTACGGTTTTCGAAATACAAATGTATGAATAAATAGCTCTATAAATTTGAAATTGGAATCCCTAACCAAAGAAGAGATATTTGAGATCAAAGTGGCCAGTACGACAAAACGCCAATTTCATATGTAAGGACCTAATATCTGAATTCTTTGAATTGTATAATGTGGATGGTACAAATAAGTTGATGGCCCTGCATCCGATTTACAACGTATTTCTGTTTTTTTTTCGTTTGTACGTCTAAGTGATTAATCCATTATTTTCAGGTTGTGGGAGTTTGAGCGTAAATTGCGTCGTGTTTGCGACAAGCACGACACCAAGTTTATCGAGTACCGACCGGAGACCGGCAGCTGGGTGTTCAGGGTGAGGTTACTTTTATTTGAACCAACTTCAAAGAGGCTCTCATTTAGAGTGTTTTTGCATTGTTTGTTAAGATGCAGGATAATTATTACGATTTGACAAAGGCGGTTGAATGAATAATTGAATTAAATGAATGAATCAACTCTTTATTGCAGATACACAATCATTAAATATACAGGGATACTTTTACATGTAGTGGCGGCCTTATCGTACTTCCAGGCAATCTTAGGAGCATGCCTAGTTAAGAAAATTGTCTTCTTTTATTAAAGTTTTTCACAGTGCTTGGAGCCAAGGAATAATTACACTGCTATGAGGGACTTGAGTTTGTATCTAATCTTCTAGCTATTTTTGACAACAATTATTTATTTATTGTATGTCACGCGTATTGTTGTATTTGTTTTCTGAAATATGAAACATGCAAAAAGAGCCTGAGCTAGCTAGCTAGCTAGTAAAACATCGTGACGAAACCTTAGCGTGGTGGTAGGTGGTGGAGTTTATTATCGCTCGACTGGCTAGCTACCACACTCAAGTTGTAAAATCTGTCGCCATGCACCTAAAGGTGTATTCCGGTATTCTAGACTAGGGCACAAACAGTGTCGCTGACTTCTTGCGAGCTTGTGATCAAATGCCTAGCTCTATTGAGTTAAATAAAAATGTTTTTTGGAGAAATAGGAATAATTTCAATTTTAGTTTAATTTAATTTAAATTTTATATATTCTTGTATTGTGTGGGTAATTACAAGTACATATGTCTTATACTAATACATACAACTCCATATTCAGCCTTCCAGCGTGCATTACATTCAGATTTGTATATTAATTACAAATTCTAATAAAATCAAAGTGTTATATTTTCTTGTTCTGTACTAGTTGAATATATTTAGTTTATATCGAATATATTTGGTCCCGGATTCGATCCCCGGACAGGAAAAACTTTTGTGTGCATGAACATGTCTGTTTGACCTGTGCCTCTGGGTGTTTATTATATATATATATATATATATATATATATATATGTATATCAGTCATTAGGTTACCATAGCATAGGCTTTGCCTAGTTTGGGACCTGACGACCTTAGTCCCATATCATATTATTATTGTTTATTTGTTTGGTAAAGGTGGAGCATTTCAGTAAATACGGTCTCACTGACTCCGATGAAGAGGACGAGATCACCCCGGAGGTGATGAAGCGACAGCTCGCGCATCAAGCGCTGCAGAAGAACGCCGCGCCAAGTAAGTTTTTATTTATATATTTTTCTGTTATTTATTGCAACATAATTATTTTCACGTGTACATATTATCTAGGCTAGGGGTGTACTAAGCTGAAAGGAGGTCAATGTTCTCGACCTAAGGATCAACTTTCGCTACAGGACCAACTCTTAATTCGAGAAAAAAATATTACTTTATTGCAAAATTTTGTTCTACGCAGGTTTCACTTTGATGTGTAGACTAACACCCTCAAGTAGTGTCACACTTTCTGTTACACGTTGTATAAGATTGACACATTGACACATTCGTTGAAGTGGATTTTTGATTGCTATTCGAGAAAGAAATATAGAAAATATACGTTGCATACGAGCACCAGATTTTCGAGATTGTAATTCGAATAGCAAAATTCGGTTTTGTTTCAGCTATGATACCGCCGGTATCGGTTCCCTCGCCTGGTCTCGGCGGCTTGGGCGGCCTGGGCGGGTTAGGCACGAAGCCTCCCGGCTTGGGCGGCCTGGGAGTGACGTCATCCGGACTGTCTGTGACGTCACCGGGCGTGGCAGTGACGTCGTCGGTTGCGGGCGGCAACGACAGTATACTGGCTATGCAACAAGCTTCGTACAATCTGCTGCACGGAACTAGAGGAGGTACTTACATACACACACACATACATCGATACAGGGCTATCGGCTAGAGGTGTACTAAGCCAAAAGGGGGTTACTATACTCATCCTAACGAATAACTTTCACTATGGGACCAACTCTAAATTTGAAATAAGAAAAAAACAGCTGTTCCATACAAAAAGTTGATCCGTCGTCGACAAAATGTATGAAGAAGCCTTTTTTATTCGCGAATTTAAAGTTGGGTCCATACAGAAAGTTGTTCGTTAGAATGAGTACAGTGACTCCCTTTCGGATTAGTACATCTCTACCCGTGTGTAACCCTATATACAGAGTTATCGGCTAGTTCTGTACAAAGCGAGGCCGCTACTAGCAAGCTTGCATGTTTTTGGTATTTTTTGTTTTTAAAATAGTGTTATAAGCTGGTTTTTTTTAATAAAGATACTTATTCATATTCAAATATAACTTTATTGTACACCAAAAATATACATATACATTTCAAACAGGTATCGTAAAACATTGTCAGTACATTGAGCGGCCTTATCGCCCAAAGCGATTTCTTCCAAGCAACCTTTGGATGGATCGGATTTGATGAGAAAAACACGTCGGTGGTGTAACAATAAATACTTACAAAACAAAGTACACAATAACCCTTGCACTACAACTATCTATATAGACAAATAAAAAAAATAAATAAATAAATAAAAAAACTTATCTTAAGCTGAAAGGGGCTCCGCACAAAAACAAAGCGCAAATAGCGCAAACAAATCCTCATTCAATCAAAATAGCGCATCGTCGAATAAATAATATGCTTGTTCCAGCTTTTGAAATGGACACGACTGAAGACAATGGGGAGTCACAAAGTCTATACCAGGACAATAGAGGTATGGTATCTATACTGTAATGTTATAAAGAGGAAACATTTCTATTTTTGTATTTTAGTAAGTAACAAATAAAACCAAAAACAAAAAGAAAGAAAGAAGATGTTTATTAGGATACACAAGAAGTTACATCAGTTAGTAACAATGATAAGACAAGTGATATCTACATAACGACATTAACACAACATTAGAGTATATTTTTTATATCAGATAGGCTTGCGTTTGACCGCAACTGGCCTGATGTAAAGCGACGATGCCTTCTAGGATGTGGCACACTTGCCTAGAAAAAACCGATTTACTCGCGATTTGAAAAGATCGAGGTTATAGTTATCGGGAAATCGGGAAATAGAGAACTCGGCAGAGAATTCCACAACCTAGCTGTTTGCATAATAAAAGTAGACTCAAAGCGTTTTGTGCTCATCCGTGGAATCTCTACCATGTACCGGTGGCGTCTTGCAGTATGTCTACTAGTCTGATTGTAGAGAGGGGATGCTGGAATTAAATTATGTAATTCCAACGCACACTCTCCGGAATGTATCCGATATAAAACAGCTAGGCTAGCTACTTTTCGACGATACTCGTGACTTTGAAGGTTAGCTTTGGCCAGAGCATCGTTGCCTGTAAGTCTCTTAGCTCTCCTCTCGCTCCAACGCTTTAAGCTGATATCTAGCTGAGCCATCCCAAAGATGCGAGCAGTACTCGCGGGTAACACCGTGGAGCTAGCTATAAGCTAGTACTGAATAACACGGAGTTTTTACCCACTTCCAATAAGAGGAGGTTCTTAGTTCTAAGTTTTTTTTTTGGTTACTTTATTTATTTAAGACGGGTGTACCCAATATTCTTTGTTTAAAGGAGTATGTCTAATATGTGATGCCATTAAAAAGGTATCAAATTCGGCCCAGAGTTTTGATTTTTAAATCAAAATAATTGAAGAAGTTATACTGGCTATAGCCGTGATTGAACTGGGTTACAACTTAATTTTTTAATTTTTTTTTAGAGAAAAAAATATTTTTTTTAGCAAAATCACCTTTTTAAGTCAGATGCCCGTACCCAAAAAGTGACTTAAGTGTCTAACTTAAGTGTCCATTTCACAAAAGGTTCCTCTAGCAAAATGTCCTATTAGTAAAATGTCAAAAGGTATATTTTTTGCAGCGTTCGGAGTGAAAAGTCCTACAAGCGAGCTCGCGAGATTGGAAAACCGACAAAGCCATCATGTTCAGCTTATGAAAGCTTCACTGTATGCTGATACAGGTATGTAACTAGTTTTTTTTTCGACTGCGAAAAAAGGAGGTATTTGGTTTTCGAGTGTATGTATGTATGTATATTTCTTTGGCACGCCCTAGAGCCTAAACGGCTTGTCGTTTTTATGTGAGTAGTGTCAATAGCTTCATTTTAGTCGTGAGAGTGACACTGGGTACATCTAAATAAAATAAAAAAATTAAGCATGATACACAGGTTTAAAGATTTAGCTGTTTAGTTGTTTCGAACTCGCTTCTAATCAGTTGTAACTATCTCTTATTTAACTGTAATATTTTTGTCTATGTTAGGGTTATTCTCAACCTTTTGAGATGAAATTTTGCTTATACGTTAAAGGGCAGAGAGCATACCGCACGCATTGTGTCGTAGCCCGTTGCGTGTGATGTCACACCGGTCATTTTGTTGTATTGTGAAGTGCTGCAAGGATGCGTTCCGTGCCTCAGGGTTTAGTTGTTTCGATGTTTTTATCCTTGCCCATAGGTACCGAACGCGTTAATAGAATATTTACACTGACAGCAACTCAACCTCACACTTCACGGGAAAATAGCCTTATGTCCATATTGCTATGGCCATGTATTGTCAACTGTCAGAGTGTTTTTATCGAGTTATTTTAGTCGTTAAATAGTTGCACCTAACGGTTCCTACCCCACTACGTGGGGTCGGCACAGCATGTCATCCTTTTCCATTCTACTATATTAGCCGTCATCTCTTCATTCACTCGCCGTTCACACATATATATTTTCTCACAACTAATCCCCATGTTCTTAGGTCGCCCCCTCCCTTAACTCTCTTCCTTGTCCAGTCATGAAACAAGGTTTAAAATATTGCAAAATACACGAATGGAAGAAATAAGTATCCATGGCAACAGAAGCTGTTATTTTAATCCCGTTAATATTGAAAACGTCAAAGGTGGCAATTAAATAGGTTAAGAAAGACTGCACACGTCAGACGTATCACGGTTATGTCAGCTCTGTTCTGTGTTATGGTTTGCTCCTATGGGGCAATTCCACAAATATAAATAAAGCTTTTATATCACAAAAAAAATGTATTCGAGCTATGGTGGGAATTTGCCCCCATGAATTTTGTAAACCGTTTTTTGACTTCTGCATGTACATTTTTGAGGTTGCTGTATTTGACCGTAATTATTTTGAATATTTCAATACTGCTAAGGATGTGTTTTCACGCAATACGAGAATGGACAAAGATTAGTAATTAATCAAGTTCAGAGACTAGCATTGTTAAAAATAATGTTTTGCCATGACATGTGTATCACTGTATATAATCTTCTTCCGACCACTATTACATAACAAACAAATAGTTCGTAAAAAGCTTAAAACATGGGTTGTTAAAGAACTCTTTTTACAGTATGAAAGATTTTTACAATTTTACATGGACTGCAAGATTTGGACTTATTACATATAAAATAACTTAATAATAGTAATTAATCATATGACATATTTGTAAGTTAATAATTATAATATTAACAAACCTAATTTCACATTCCCATCAACGGTAAAATAGGCAGAACACATATATTTAAAATAATAACTGTAATATTACCCTATTTTCGTGAAATAAAAAATTTCATTTAATTTGACATTTAAATGGAAGCCATCGGGAACTCAGTACAATAACCTTATTTCATACATAGAGCTTCTAGAGCTAGAGCCGTAGGTTTCTTTTACACATTTTTTATTGCACTGACATTTAGAAGCTAGAAAGAAATACATAGCAAAATTAGTGTGGTCGCGAGGGCAACAGTTGGCAGAACTACTAGTTACGAGTATCTTATTATATTAAAATATAAATCCTATAGAAATGTTTGTAACCAAATAGTTAAGACATATAAAAAAAATTACTACAAAAAACAACTAGAAAAATCAAAATGCAATATGAAAAAGAACTGGAAGATTATAAAAAGACATTTCGAATTACTCATCTGAGAGAGTTTTATACAATTGTCTACTTAATGTCAAAGCTAACCCTATCGACTCATTGAATGACGTCAACAAATATTTCACTTCAATGGGAAGCAAACTAGCCAACGAAACCTTACGTAAACTAAATAAAACAGTTACTGAACTAGCCGCATTAATATTTAGTATCCAAAATGCACCAGTTAACTCCTTATCGTTATTTATGACGGATGACAAAGAAGTCTTAAGAGTAATAAAAGGTTTGAAATACAACTGTGCTCCAGGTATTAATCAAATATCGAACTTGAACGTAATGAAAACGTGCTCAGAATCATTATCTGAACCTATAGCACATTTATGCAATTTGAGTTTTAACACTGGTGTTTTTCCTATACTCTTAAACATGGTATAGTGACACCAATTTTTAAGGCTGGTGATAAACTCGAACCTAACTCTAACTATAGGCCAATTTCGCTTATACCTGTCCTACCCAAAATTTTAGAAAAAATTGCAAACATAAGGTTAACATCTTTCCTGGAAAAATCGAATTACTTGCGAAAAATCAGTACGGTTTTCGTAATAAAAAATCTACTGATGACGCAGTCCTTAATCTATCTTCTATAATAATGAAATACCTAGACAGTGGACGGAGATGTATCGGCATATTTTTGGACTTACAAAAAGCGTTTGATACGAGTACAGTCTCTGTTCCCATATTGCTTGCCCGCCTTGACAATATTGGAGTAAGAGGAATTACTCATAAGTGGTCTATAGACTACTTATCTGAGAGAAAACAGCAAGTCAGAGTAGATAATTATGATAGCAATAGTTCTACTTGTAGTTACGGCGTTCCACAGGGCTCCACTTTTGGACCCACGCAATTTCTAATTTATATCAATGAATTATGCAAAATCACTTCCATCGCAGCTGATATTTTGATGTTTGCAGATAATACGGTCTTGCTATTTCATGATATTGACTGGACAAAAGTATACAACAATGCTGAGATGGGACTATCTGTAGTTGTGTCCTGGCTTGAGGACAACTTACTCTCTCTAAACTTGTCTAAAACAAAGAATATCACATTCAGGAAAACAGAAGCCTCAAAACAACCTGATGACTTAAAACTTAAAGCACACACTTATCCATGCAATCGATTAAGTACACGTAAAGATTGCACATGTAATTATTTATCTAGTTCAGACACGATTAGATATTTGGGAGTAATAATTGACAAAAAACTAAATGATGACGGTTTCCAAACGTACGCGCAAACTTATGCACGTGTTCAAATCACTAAAGCTAGTTGCTGACAAAGTACTTCTCATTCAAACATACAGAGCTCTAGCTGAAAGTGCAATAAGTTATTGTATTAGTTCTTGGGGAGGAGCTGGTAAGACCAACATGAAAATAGTTGAAAGAGCCCAAAGAGCGTTGCTTAAAGTCGCATTTGACTTACCATTTAGATTTCCTACAGATGAATTGTATAGGAAATGCAAAGTGCTTACCTTGAGAAAACTATTCATATACCGATGCATCTCTCGCTACCATAGAGAATGTATTCCAAACCTTCCTGCAACTAACAAAAGAATAAATAAATGTCCAGTACCTGAATACCACAGCCAAATTGCATGGCGTAACTATTCTCATCTTGCTCCTATTCTTTACAATAAGCTTAATTCTAAAGAAAATGTCAAGCCATTAATACTTAAAAAGTTGAAGTGTAAAATCTGCGCATGGCTTTCAAGATTAGACTTTATTGACACAAAAAATCTATTTGAGAAAATGCAGTAACAAAGCAATATATCAACAGCCATATTTATATAAAATATTTTCATCAAACCCGCTCCTATCACTCTTCTCGGCACATAATTTCTCACTAGTCACCCTCGACACATCTTATTCATTTTCATGTCATCTGACACTCCTACACACTTCTCCTATAATCCACTCACATTCACACATCAACTGATTCACAAACATATTGACGGAGACACGCTCGCGCTGAATTCGCCAAGACTCCAGTCGGTAGCCTGTAGCCTCTAGTTATGTGGTGATGCAAATCTACATTGATATTTGTATTAAACATTTATGTAGTAGGTACGAGTATATAACTTGTGATATACTATAACAGTAGATCAGCCACACCGATGTGTATGCACATAGCCTGCACTGATGTCATAACTAACTGCACTTAAATCACTTAATTTGTTTTCTTATTGTTTAGAATGTTCCCAATTTCCGTGTAATATTAATGTTGTGTGATATATATTATGAATTATGTAAAACATAGTAGATATATAAGAAACTATGGAAGACCCTGCTTTTTGCAACACAGTTTTTAACTAAAGCAAAAGGCAGAGCCCACGTACATGTACAAAAATACTATTTATGCAATAAATTTATGTTTATGTTTATCTGATCTAGTGGAAAGTGGAAGGGTTGAGGACTTCACTTATTAAAGTTATTAATCTTCTCCAGGAAGTAGGTTTCCTCACGATGTTTTCCTTCACCGTTTTAGTATGTGGTTATTAATTATAATTTACACTTGAATGATAAAACACAGATGTGCATGCCTGAACCTGGATTTGAACCCGCGCCCTTTCGCTTGTGAGGCAACGGGTTTACCGACTAGACTACCACTAACTTTCGATAGATTAATTAGTTGAAATATGTTGAACAGAAATGGAGGACGACATATCAGTGTCTACTGGTGATCAGCTAGTGCCGATGTCTGGGGCTATTCTCGCTTCTACCTCGCCCGTGGCGCATTCACTGCACGCCGACATGGACATTAGGGAAGATGTAGAGGAACAACCCCGCGCTCTACTGCTCACGGACACTGAAGGTATTTAGAAAACTTACTCGTATTTGATTCATATTATTTAAGAAAACGGGTTTTCACGCTTATTTGTTTTGTGGAATGGTCCAACTATAGTTTCGTTCACATTCAGTGAACTTCATCAGGGATGAAATGAGTCGTTCGTGTCTTCAACGATGACACGTCTCGCATTGCGCTCGGCTGCTCGCCGCGCGCTCTGCTGGGGTGGGGGTTGGTGAACAGTACTGCTCCGTCGGTTCGTTCGTCTCTGTTAGAGATGCCAACGGTTATGCGTGAAAACCCGTTTTCTTAACAATATGAAGGTTAGTTTACGACAAGGCTAAAACGACGGTGTGTGTAATATGCGGAGAAAGGTTATAATAAAACGGCCAGTCTAACGATGTATTGACAACTGATTTTATTCTAATGCCCACATTCCATATCGTCGTTGCAAATTTAAAACCTCCCATGTTAATATTTTTCTTGTAAACTAATTTACAAGCAAAAATTACAGGTGTAAGTTACACCTTTTTTTAAATTTTTCAATTCACAATTTAAATTACACCTGTAAATTACACCTCTCTTGTAAATTTACTCATTTACAGGAAAAATTAAACCTAGAAATTTCACCTTTCTTGTAGATTTACCAATTCACAATAAACATTACACCTGGAAATGACACCTTTCTTGTAGATTTACCAATTCACAATAAAAATTACACCTGGAAATGACACCTTTCTTGTAGATTTACCAATTCCCAAGAAAAACTACACCTGTAAATTACACCTTTCTTGTAAATTTACTAATTAACAAGTTACACATGGGAGGTTTTAAATTTGCAACGACGATGTTGAACATTATAGTGATGTATACATACATACATTGACATAAGTAATAAGTATGGATCGGTGATTCTATTCCTTTCCTTCAAAAATAATTAGTAAACACTAGAAGATACTTCTTGAAAGCATTGTATACGTCTAAGTAATAAATACGTTACTAGAGAGAAATAGTGAATGTTGAAAATGCAAGAAAAAAAGAGACCGCAGCTGATCTTTCAAATGGCTGCATTTTCCATGACGTGTCAACTTCTTTAAAGTTTCCAAGTTCAAATTTATACGTCATGTAGTAATAGCATAACCGATCCGGCAGAAACAATATAGGCATCGTTTTCGCCGGAATCGGTTATGAATATTGTCTTTTTTTTTAATATGGCAATAGATTTTTTCATTTATTTAGCTTGACAAATACGAAAATTGTACATTCTGCTTATATATTTTAACGTACATACGTACTATAGTAGAATAAGAAATATTTATTATTATTAACTTTAAATAACGTTCGTTACAGGCAAATCTTGTTACATTTGAATTATAAACTACCTACTTAAAAATTTAACTTTTATATGTACAGAGTTATTGGTAACCAACGTTTTAAAATATAACTTGTACATATATCCGTAACGAATAACTTTTGTTTATGTTTCTTTTATTACGATATCTAATGATATACGAGCAAATCGCATGCTTGGTGGTAAGCATCACGCTTGCCCATTCCACTTGCAGCAACATCTTAAGTGTTGAATTTAAAAGCGTATCAATGTACTGTGCTAATCATCGCGAGACATAGGTGGTTCGGTCCCCAGTTGTAGTTTCGTAAAAAAATAATACGTGTGTCACTCGGGGACTGCCGCGGTACAGCTATTGCATACGCATACGTCTAGTCGCACGCACACAAACACTGTGCCGAAGTCTGCCGAACTGAAACGACGTTAGACTATGCTTTCAACGCTGCACCGCTGTGCCGGTCAGAGTGGGGGGAATTAGGTTTATTTTCGTTACGGGATTTCTTGATTCGGTCGCCGCGCTCAAACCCCGCGATAAAAGCTATGCAATAGCTTAAAAACACTAGTTATCTGTTACCCTGTTTGTAAAAATATACACTACTTAAAGACTTATTAAACTTGATAATAAGCCGGTTAACAATCAACATGTATTTCGCATCCGTCGATTGATCGTATCCGGTCAATCTATTGGTCTGATTGACCGGATACTATCTCCACTCTAATATGCTGACGTTAAACAGCAACCGCGTTGCTCTATCTATCTCATTCTTTAGTGTCACCGTAATTTGACAACTAGAAAACAATGGTTATTATGTTTATTTTTAGTAACTACAAAATATAGTAAGAAATCTATAATTACGCGTGAAATGTGATGCCTTTTGGAGTAGTTTTTGCACATTGGGAAAGCACAAGAAGGAATTATCTCGGTAGTTGTCCGCTCTCATCGAATTTTGACGTGCGACTCGTACGTTCGGAAGACGGGGGCCGAATGAAGCGTAAGTGATATAATGTATATCACTTTGTTCAATAAATGGGCGCTTACCAAATCGTGAGCTTAGGCCGGTTCGTACTTATTACTTATGTCAATGCCTACATATATCAAGATTTTAAAAAAAATTACGTGTCTATCTGTGTCATCGTAGCTCCCGAACGGATGGACCTATTTTAATTTTGTGTTTAGTGAATTGGTGAAAAATGTTTTGACGAAAATCGACACAAGATGTCTGCCACCGATCTAAGATGGCTGGCGCCGCAAAATGGCAGTTTTTTTTAACAACTCTCTAAGTATAAATATCAAATTAAAGGGCTTGATTAGTAGAATACTATACACTATAATACATTTTAAATCCAAAATGGCGAAGTCAGGAATTTTTCATTGTTACTTATGCGTTTGATATTTGACGTCAAGTGCGTAGTAAAATTGCCAGTGTTATTATTTACATACACGGTTGTCCTATTTCGCCTTTCTTTCTTGTGTTTAAAAAAAAACCCACTTTCCAGTTGGTCTTCATATACAATTTATCTAAATAATAAAATGAGTTCACTACTTTATTTTATAATTCTGCATAATTCAAAAATGTGCAACCCGAGTTTATGTATGAGTTTTTATTTAAATATTCTTATATTATTTAAGCGTTTGAAAATTATCGCAATCGCAAGGTCAACAGTTCGCTGAGCTACTAGTATGTGTATAATGTTGTTTTTGTTGCAGAAGTCACAATGCCGCCCCTGATTGTAAAGCCGCATACGATTATTTTGAAGTACCATCGACAAGTGCCGCCTTTCAACAACACGATCGCGGGTTAGATTAAATGAATTATAAATTTAAATTAAAAAAGTTAGTAAAGACTTGTTTCAATAATGTATGGAGCTCCGGCCAGGACAGTGTACATGATACCATAAATACGTTAGACATTATTAATCTTAAATATATCAACCAAATTCAAAATAACGTAACTTATCGCAGTGTACTTTCTAATCAAAATATTTTCATATTATTTACGCAAAAAGGTGATTTATACGTTTTTATTGTGTCAATTTTGACATTTGTGACAGGCGATACAATTTATAAGCCAATGTGAAAATTGGAGTCAACTTAGGATACCAAAATCTTCCAGGGGTGCCGTAATTTCACTACAGTTAACAGAATTTACATATTTTTGTACACAATGAAGGATAATACTGACGTATTTTTCATTAATACACAGTTTTAACCACATCTTTGGTACACGTACACGGTCCTGGCCGAAACTGAAACAAGTCCTTTACCAAACCAATTGACCAAGTGCGAGTCGGACTCGCTCACTAAAGATTCCTTATCATGCATATCTATGCAACATAAGTTTAAGTTTCTGTTCTTATAGCGCAAAAAAGCGGCATAAAATCATGTTTGTTGTGTGGGAGACCCTCCTTAAATATTTATTTTATTCTGTTTTTATCTAACTGCGAAAGAAGGAGGGTCATGTTTTCGAGTGTATATATGTATATTTCTTAGTCACGCCCTAGAACCTAAACCGCTTGTCGTATTTTTATGTGAGTGGTGTCAGTAGATTCGTTATAGTTGTGAAAGTGACACTGGGTACAGCAAAAAAAAAAAAGAAATTTAAGTATGATACACAGGTTTAACGATTTAGCAGTTAATTTTTTTCGAACTAGCTTCTAACTAGTTGTTAGTATTTGTTGTTCTAGCGACTACAGAAATACATCATCTGTGAAAATTTCAACTGTCTATCTAGCTATCACGGTTCATGAGATACAGCCTACAGACGGACGGACGGTCGAATAGCGAAGACTCGACCCATATTCACAATGAGTTTCAGCTCGGATTTGAAAACTTTGCAACACGAATTACGTAAAGTTTGTTACGCAATCTAAAATATTAAATGGTTATTATTATTTTAGTTTAGATCTAGAATCGATTTTCAAAGTAATAATTTAGGATCTTCTTATAGGTTTTGAGTAATTCCTGTTACAAAGTTTTCGAATCCGATCGGAAACTCATTGTGAATATGGGTGCTGGTCCCGTATTAGCTTTTTAGGTACGTAACCCTAAAACACAAATATGTATATCAATATGTTTGTCGGCAGGTCGTTTAGGCGCCATGTACATGTCAGACTTGTCGGTGGCACGCGCACGTCACAGTCGCGTCGGTTTCGGCGCGCGTGGAAACATCGTCTACGCTACTACATACGACTCTATAGTCGACCTGCCTAAATGTAAGTTATATCTATAGCTAGCCGAGTATTGTCTAGCGATTTACCCGCGAGATCATCTCACGGGAACACTTCCGGGATAAAGAGTAGCCAATGTGTTAATCCAGGGTATAAGCTATCTTCGTGCCAAATTTCATCCAAATCTGTCCAGCCGTTTGAGCGTGAAGCAGGAACAAACACACACGCACAAATTTTTATAGTATGAGTGTGATAATACGAGTAAATAAATTTATTAATTTGACACAAAATACATAATAACATTCAATCAATTACATTTTATTAACAACACAAGAAAATAACATTTAAGAAGATTAATTAAAAGTAAATAAATAAATATGGGACAACATCCACACAGAGGTGTTCAGGTCCCAAACTGGGCAAAGCCTGTGCTATGGTAACCTGATGACTGATATACATACTTATATATATACTAGCTGTGCCCCGCGGTTTCGCCCGCGTAGTTCCCCATTGGATTGTCGAGATAATGGGGGAATTACTTTTTTGAAGTCGGTTAAAAAGTATCCTTTCCCGGGGTCCAATCTACCTGTGCACCAAATTTCATCCAGATCGGTTCAGTGGTTTTGGCGTGAAAGCAAAACAGACAGACAGACATAGTTACTTTCGCATTTATAATATTAGTTAGGATAATAAACACCCAGACCAATTGTATTTGGTTTCCTATTTTTTTTTTTTTTTTAATATTCATGAATCTATCCATCTGTGCTTACAGTAATCACACTAATGTTATAAAAAAGTTTATATGTATGTGTGTATTAACAATCGAATGAATCGATTTCGGTTTTTTTTTATATGAAAGCTGAATGAGTCGGGTCTTAGCTGTGATTGGTTAAAGTAGAAAAAAAAAATGGAATGTTGGCAATGCTGCCAGCATTCTTGGGTCTTTGGCACACGGACATAATTATATTTCAGATTTTTAATTTTTATTGACATAAGTTTAAATATAAATGATATATTAAGTATTTAGTATTTACTGAAGAAATATTATATGTTAGTATCGGTACAAAATGGCCGCAAATGTAGATATTTCTTCACAACTCCCTCAATATGGGTATGATATGAAAGGGTTCGACTTATAGAATACTATGATAAACTTCAAGTCCAACATCCGCCGAGATGTTCAAGACCGCCATCGCAAATGGCAATATCGAGGGTTTTTGTAATTTTAAATTCTATTTGTTTTAATTTTAGGCAGAATTTACACTATAAAAACAAGCATTAAAATAGTTTTTTCACGCTGACGTCAAAAAAAAGCAGGAAATCCACTAAATGTTCTTTAAATAAATGTAAAATAATATAATTAAATGTTTACAAACTTCTAAAATAAAATCTTATTGCTATTTTTTACTAAACGACGTTGTTTTCCCCCAGTGGCTGATTTGTCCGAGGTGGACAAGTATACTCGCGGTCGCGACTCCCACGACTGGTCGGAGCCGGTGGTCGCGCGACTAGCGTTGCAGCATCCCGACCAAAACTACAATATACAGGTACATTGTGATTTTTTTAAAGTATATAGTATATGACTGATTAGCTGACCCGGCGCACTTCGTACCGCCTAACAGTTATTTATGTTTCTCGCCTTTTAAACCTTCCCTGGAGTACGACAAACATTTCAAGACCAAAATCAGCTAAATCGGCCCAGCCGTTCTCTAGTTTTAGCGAGACTAACGAACAGCATTTGATTTTTATATATGAGAGAAGAGAGAAGATGATAAGATGGTGATGATGATTATTATTATTAGCTGTATCCCGCGGCTTCGCTCCGTGACAGAAAATTTAATACAGGGTTATCGGCTAGGGGTGTACTAAGCCGAAATGATGTCGCTATATTAATTCTAAGGAACAGCTTTTACTATGGGAACAACTCTAAATGCAAGAAAATATTATGTGTTGTTTCAGGAGATACTCGGCCGCCATCTAGAGACACTATTCAAATACTCTGAGTTCGTGGAGTCGTCGATCGAAGGTCACTGCGCACAGTTGATACTGGTCGACAGCCCTAGAGCGCGACACGCGGCTCTCCAGGGACTCTTAGCTAACGCGGCACTAACACGAGATAGTAAACCTAAGGTGAGTAATCATACTATCAATATACAACGTGTCACAGAAAGGTGTACACAATACTTAAGGGTGTGTACACAATACTACACATCGAAGCCTTAATAACAGCCTTAAGTTTTGTGACACCTTTCTGTTACACGTTGTACAGATCAACGTCGATCTTGAAATATATCTTGATCGATCGCCAAATATTCTTTTTATTTTATATCTGTATTTCAACTCTTTTTTGTCGTGCCTATGTTAAAGAACGGTTTTTTCATTACTTACGCTTTGGACTCACGGAGCTGAGGAGTGAAATTTTGTAGAGATGATGGCCGAGTGCAAAATGCACGAGGTTAGATCCACGAAGCATGCAAAATAGATTGAGCAGTGAAGAAAAACATTGTGAGGAAACTATAGCGTGTCTATAGCGTGGTGGTAGGGAGTTTCCTATCGCTAGCCTGGCTACCACCCTCAAGTTGCAAAATCTGTCGTCAAGCACCTTTCTTGAGAGCCAGTGTATACCAGACTAGGCATGCTTCATCTAGGGCTACAGTGTCGCTGACTCCCTTGGTCTTACGTGCTGGTGCTCAAATGCCTAGCTGTGTTGAATAAAAAATAAAAAATAACGTTTTTTTTTTATATTTAATACTTGGTCTCTGAATTCGTAAAGCCGTCAATGAAAGGTTGACACTGATCGAGAATCCTTGAACGCGATATTCTCTTCTTCTAAGCTTTATACTAAAAACTTGTCTGTTAACAGATTATTATCAAAGAAAAAAAAAAACGGGGACTTTACACCAAAAGATGAATTACATTAGATACTCGTAGCATTATGGAATGCAATTTTAAAATATTTGTTTGAAAGAAATCCTTATTATAAACTCAGTGAATATATGTCAATGCAGCTTGTGGAATCATCGTTCTTGTGTAACGAACAACAATTACGAAATGTTAGTAATAGGTAAAGAAATAAATGACAATGTAAATATATCTATAATATGAAAAAGAATCGCTGAATGTGTTGCTAAGAGCAAATCTCGAGAGCAGCTGAACTGATATTGCAAATATTTTTTTTTGAAGATTATTTGATTGTTTTTACGGAGAGAACATTATAAAATATAAAAAAAATACGTAGGTACGTTGTTATCGGGTCTGCTAGTAATATAATAAATATATGTTATAGGCGCTATAAAAGTATTTAAATAAGATTTTGAATAATTTTTTTATAGGCATTAATTAGAATTATTAAAGATATAAAAAAAAAAACTTGCTGTGTAACAAAACTTGCCTGTAACGAACGTTATTTAAATGTTTAGAAATATTTAACATTTCTTATTCTTTTTGTATTCCTATTTGTTACAGTTCGGAGTGAGTGGAGCTTACTGCTACGAAGTTTGGAAACTGTGCGACGCCTTGTGGGGAGCGGATTTAGAGAATGATGGTTAGTACCCACGTGTCTTATGTTCATGACATTGCTCGCATTAAGGTAACACAACTCTTTTTTTAAAAAACAAGATTAAAACACTACTATTAAAAAAAAAAACAATACAAAAACATGCTAGATTTGTAATGGTGGCCTTATCGCTTAACAATACAATATTTCTTTATTGCACACCAAAAACAAAATAAACAATAAGATACAGGCAAGAACAAAACATCGGTAGTACATTGGGCGGCCTTATCGCCTAAAGCAATTTCTTCCAGGCAACCTTTTCCCGACGGCAAAAAAGGAGGGTTATGTTTTTCGAGTGTATGTATGTATATTTCTTTGGCTCGCCTAAAAGAGTCTAAACGACTTGTCGTATTTTTATGTGAGTGGTGTCAATAGATTCATCTTAGTCGTGAGAGTGACACCTGGGTACAACAAAAAAAAATAAAAAATTGAGGACGATACACAGGTTTAAAGATTTAGCAGTCGGGTTTTTTTTTTGATGTCGCTTCTAACCACTTGTTAGGCGTTGTTTTTTTTAACTATAGCCGCATAGAAATTTTATACAAAAATATCATCTTTATCAACTGTACAAATGGCTATACGACAATCACCTATCTCTTGCAAACCTTTAAGGACAATTTTGTGCAATGCGTTGGACAATTAATGAATTCAACACAACATGACATAGGCACATCAGCTTGAAGCTGCTCGCATATCCTAACCAATATTATAAATGCGAAAGTAACTCTGTCTGTCTGTCTGTGTCGCTTTCACGACAAAACCACTGAACCAATCTGGATGAAATTTGGCACACAGGTAGATTGGACCCCGGGAAAGGATGTAGGATACTTTTTAACCGACTTCTAAAAAAAGTAGTTCCCCATTATCTCGATGATCCATTGGGGAACTACGCGGGTGAAACCGCGGGGCACAGCTAGTTATTAAATAAATAAATAATTTTGTATTATTTCTAACAGGCGTACCTGGTACAGATAATCTCTCAATAGTGAATCGACACAAGAAATTGCTCGAGTGGCTGACTGATGCGGTCGCTACGATAACAGACTCTGAGCTCGCTACTCCGAGGAAAGGGGAGGCGGAAGATGGTGAGTGCATATTTTAGTACAACATTCATATACAATAACATTAATAATAAACGTTTCACAGTCATAGCTCGTGCATGGTGGTAGGGCGTTTCCTATCGCTCGCCTGGCTAGTTACCACCCTCAAGCTGAAAATCTGTCGCCAAGCAACTAACTGTGTGTTCTGTCAGCTTTCCTTGAGAGCTAGTGTATTCCAGACTAGGCATCCTCTATCTAGGGCTACAGTGTCGCTGACATCCGTGGTCGAGCGAGCTTCTAGTCAAATGTCTAGCTGTGTTCGATAAAATGTTGATGTTGAACTAATTATTAAAATGTTGACCTACTAATTAAAAAGTTGATTTAATAATTAAAAAGTTGAACTAATAATTAAAATATTACTAATAATGTCTAACTTGTAATTAAAATTATGAACAACTTATTAAAAAGTTGAACTAATAATTAAAAAGTTGAACTAATAATTAAAATATTACTAATAATGTCTAACTTGTAATTAAAATTATGAACAACTTATTAAAAAGTTGAACTAATAATTAAAAAGTTGAACTAATAATTAAAATATTAAACTAATAATGTCTAACTAATATTTAAAATTATGAACGACTTATTAAAAAGTTGAACTAATAATTAAAAAGGTGAACTAATAATTAAAATATTAAACTAATAATGTCTAACTAATAATTAAAATTATGAACGACTTATTAAAAAGTTGAACTAATAATTAAAAAGTTGAACTAATAATTAAAATATTAAACGAATAATGTCTAACTAATAATTAAAATTATGAACGACTTATTAAAAAGTAGAACTAATAATTAAAAAATTGAACTAATAATTAAAATATTTAACTAATAATGTCTAACTAATAATTAAAATTATGAACGACTTATTATAAAGTTGAACAAATAATTAAAAATTGAACTAATTACTAAAATATTAAACTAATGTCTAACTAATAATTAAAATTATGAATGACTTATTAAAAAGTTGAACTAGTAATTGATTGCGACACAGTCTTTTGACTAGTGCGGGAATCAGAGACTTCTCTCTAGTTTTGTATCAAATTTAAGTGTTAGTAAATACTTGATTGATTGATACTTCGTTTTCAGAGCACGACACCCACAGCTGTAGAGTTTGGACTCTGTTGCTGGGCGGTCGAGTGTTGGACGCTTGCAAGCTGGCGAGGGAAAACGGTGATCTTAACATGGCTGCACTCATCGCTCAAGCCGCAGGTGATTATCCACATTTACTCGTACCACAATACACTATATGGTTATCGGCTAGGGGTGCACTAAGCCGAAAGGGGGTAACTATACTCATCCTAAGGAACAACTTTCTTTAGGACAAAAAAAGCTAAAGTTCTGCGAACATTTGACCTCGCGACCACAAATTTACATACACACCGGCAGAGTTTAGACTCCTCGATAAGCGAGCTTTTTATAAAAATAGCAATAGAAATATATTTATTTGCTAGAGAAAACGACTTTACAAACACACATAATATGATATTCACTACACTAACAGCCTTATTAATAAACGCGTCTTTAACTTTAACCGTCATTTGTCTTGTTTTGGCGTGTGACGTTCTCCATTGGATAGAACGAGACAAAAGATGCTCTAAGTTAAGACGCGTTTATTAATAAGGCAGTAGATGTTTTCTGTCACAAACCGGTCCCAACTCAACACAGTGCCGGCTGAAACAAACAGCGTTGACCTTACGTTGGAACCGGGACGTGACGTCACGCACGTCACCATCCACAGAGTTATAGTACGCTTCAAATAAGTAGAACCAAGATGGCGGCATCGTCCCTTTCACTCTCACGGGTAGTTTGGTAAGTGCGAACAGTACAACACGTCTCGCGCAAGGTCAACTTGTTAGCCGCGTACTATACGTCGTGCATAATCTTTCATTTCACTGTATTTTTTAATTTAGAAAACTAACGCGTGTTTGTTCTTATCGTTAAGAAGAAACTATAGTTGGACTTTCCCAACAATCAGGTACGCGTGAAAATCCGTCTTCTTAAACAATATTGTAATTTTTTATTTTATTATTATTTATTTAATTTGAAAATGTATAATATTTAATTGTATGATTCTTCTAAGTCCTTCGACTGTGACTGTATCAGTCCTTCGTCGTACCAGTCTTGTCATGTCTTACAATTAAAACACATGTTTGTTGCAGGCGATCCATCATTCCGCACTCTGATTAGCCGGCAGTTATCGCAATGGCGCGATTGCGGCGCCGACACGTTGATATCTTCTAACAAACGTGCAATACTCCACCTGATAGCTGGCATACCTCCGAGGGAAGAACTGACGCTGGCTCATTGGTTGCAGGCACTCCACGCTACCGCCAGGTAAGAGTACCATTAGTCACCCACACCAACGTTGCTTCCTTAGAACAATGTTGGCGAATCCGTCCGCAGCAATTGCACGTTATTACTTCCCATAAACGCTTGATATTACAACTAGTTCATTGTAAGCGGCAAGTGCTTAAAACCTTCAGCTACATGAAGTATTGAAAGCACATAGAAGCGGATGGCGTGCAATGAAAACTTTCTTTACTTTATTAGTTACTTTAAAACATTACAATTACATAAATCTCTGCTAGCTTCTCGGAGGTATGCACCTGATAGCTGGCATACCGCCGAGGAAAGATCTGGTCGCATTTACCGCCAGCATTCCACGCTACCGTCTGGTAAGAGTACCCTTAGTCACTCACGCCAACGTTGCCTCTTTTGCGTACGTGTGTGCATTTGCCGACCGCTATTATTTTTGTTCGTAAGTGAGTGCACACAACAGTAGCAGGCGCTGTATCGAGTAGAATTAAGGTCAGCAGTATTCCTCTATGAGTGAGGTGTATAATGAAGCCTCGAATGAACGCACCACTGACAGACGTGACGTAAGCTGACGTAGACAACATCAAACGACTCGTGCTACAGACTATCTTTAAAAATACGCGTACACCGTGATACCATTTAAGTAAACAACAAACTAAATAAACATACACAAACAGAGTATCTCTTCCACATATATAACTTTAAATCATCCTACAAAAACAAACGATAGAGCAAGTACACTTAGCTGACCTTGGATATCTTACTTTTCTATCTATGTCCAATTAAATAACATGTTAAGATTAGTGTCATGTTTATAGCATTTAAATTAATAGCTATATTAATAGCATATAAATTAATATTAGAAAATATAGAAGTGTAAATTTACGTAATTTTTTTTTATACGTAAATTTTAAATTAAAACCTTTTCTTATGTTGTAAAACATTATTATTTTTAATAACTCTTAATGTGTAAAAAAAATATACACATATAATAAGGTATTGCGTAGTATTTTTAAGTCTCTTAAGACTTAACCTTTGTGCAGTCGATACGTAAGTTTGCTTGCATACACTTTTATTAATAAAATAAAAAAGCATAATATTTTTGTTGAGAGAATCTGTCGCCAAGCTCCTAACGGTGTCTTCCGACAGCTTTCCTTGAGAGCTAATATATTCCAGACTAGGCATGCTTCATATAGAGCCACAGTGTCGCTGACTTACGTGCTCGTGCGAGGTTGTGGTCAAATGCCTAGTTGACTTTTGTTTGACTATTCATTTCATATATTGATGTACTATACTTGGGCTCGGATGTCGGCCGGGACAGATGTTCTGTGAGTTTGAATGATTCAAATCAATTGTAATAACTCTTAGAAGAAATAATGTCTCTAAACCATATATGGGTGATTAAAGTACACAATAATCATTTAATAGGTTGCCGTTTTCCACCTGCGTGATTTAATTCCAAGGTAAACAAATTTCTTTTTTGTCGTCACAAATCGACTCAATACTCAATATATTTATTACTAAATTAGATGTTACATGCAGAAACATAATGCAATTAGTACTAATATATCTAATGAAATCAAAACCTCTAAATATAAAATCGAATATGGGTGTAGCGCAGGGATCGGCCGTATCAAACATTCTTTTCTCGCTGCTTCTAAACGATCTCCCCGATGCTGTCACCGCGGCCAAAATATTTATGTACGCCGCTGCGGTGGTAACAGCCCCCTCGATAGATATACTCGAAAAAAAGCTGAATACTGTCACTTTACAACTTGCCGACTGGTTTGAGAAAAACGGTCTAGCTCTAAATCTAACCAAAAATGTAGAAATGAATGAAGTTCGTTCATTCATTTTTACTTAGCAGGCCGTAAACCTAGGCCCTTAATATTAGAACTGAATGGAGTTAAATTATCATAAGTCTCTTCCACTGCATTCTTAGGATTTGAATTGTACCTCGGATTGCAGTGGGAAAACCATATCAATAAAATATATGGTAAGTTGGGCAGTGCATGCTTCGCGTTATCTCAGCTCGCACGAGTGGTGTCCCCGGATGTTGTGCGATGTTGCTACTTTGCAACTGTGCACTCAGTCCTGCAGTATGGAGCAGAGCTCTGGGGATGCGCCACTGACTGGTTGCGTGCAATTAGGATGCAAAAACGCACCATTCGCGCCATCGCTAAAATTCCCCAAGGCTCCTACGCTCGGTCGCACTTTAGGAGACTGGGAATCCTCACGTTGCCATCCATTGTCATCTTCGAGATAGCAGTATACGTGAGGATAAACCTAGACTCTTACACAGAACGAGACTGTGTGCACGGCCATTGACAGGACAGGCACAAATTGTTAGATTCATGAATTGCATAAGTCTAGGAAGGATACACGTATTCGGTCGGTCCGTATATAATAAGCTGCCAGATGACGTGAGTGCAGCTGCTAGCCTAATGTCGTTTAAGACTCGCCAGAAGCGTTGGCTTGTCGAAGAGGCGGTCTACGATTTCGATAAATTTGTTGGGTATAAATTACTCAAAACATTATTTTAATATTGTAATTTATCAGCAACATTTTTTTTTATTACTTACCATATTGTTGACGTGTAACTTTTTACCAATAAATTAATCTGAATATGAATAATAAATATTTAAAGATTTCGCGACGTCACTACAACTAGGTGATACTCGATATGTTCAAGGTGGATTGGGGACATAATTTATACTTTGTTCACCCAGTTGGACTATGCAAGTTATACCACTGTATGTTGCTATTTCTGTTTACAGATATGAAAATACAAACTTAAATATGAAAGAAAAATATAATTCATTTGCATCGTGTGAGTATTATTACATTTCAACTGAAATATATATATATATATATATTCATTTCAATATTTTTTTTAGTATAAACTTCTTTAGTTCATATATAGTTTATATAATTATATGAAATGAAGAAGTAACTCCTGTCCGACTGACTAACAGATCACGGAGACCAAATCACTGAACCCAAATACTCGAAATTTGGAGGATACGAGTTTATACAAGGCTTCTAACCCTCGCTCTTCGTTAGTACTGACTTTAAATTATTATTTTTAGGTGTGTTATTAGCTGCGGTAGTGTTCAGTAGAATACAATACAGCTACCAATATTATCGTGTTAAACTCTCGAACGACGTACCTACAAATCTGCCGAACTGCGCATGTAAGTTTTAAAAACTAATTCAATGACATTTTCAAAGCTAGTCCTGACGCGGCCAGGCATATAAGATCAATCAGCTAAATCTAGATAAAATTAATTATATATTTTAATTTTTACTATTTCGTTCAATTCAAATCACTTATTCACTAAAATATGGTAGGGAACGTGAAGATTTTTTTTAATTTTTTTTTAATCCCGAAATCTTTCGTTGACAATTCTACTTTGACTGAAGCAAGACGCTTCAGTCAAAGTAGAATTGTCATAATTGTATACCATGTTACTGGTAAACAAATCTACTTAAGGGCGTCTTCTAATGACCATAAGCGATAACTTGTTGTGTTGTAGAACGTTAATTGCTATGTTTCTTTTCTTTAATTGCAATAAAGTTTCTAAGTCTTGAATTAGTCTCATAAAACCTTTGAAACACGCCGATTATATACATTCATTATGAATCACGATATCATATTGTATTATTTGTATGTGTCTATGAAGGTAAAATAATACGTTTACGAAACAACCAAGTAACAACCAATACGTAACAAAAATGTCGGTTCTTTGCTAAGCACGGGTATCCCCTATAGGTGTAGAGCTAAGAAAGAAGAGGGTGTAGGCTATAGGCCACCATCCCGGCCTAATTGCGGGTTTAGGATTTGACTTAATCGCCAACAAGCAGGTTACATCAAGAACAATAACTTTTAATAAAATTAAATCTAAGCCGAAATTCTGAATTTCTAGCCACAATAACATCCTTAGACGTTGCTGGCGTAGAGCTCCACATGCTCGGCTACCAGTATTGCGGTCCGTTCACCGACCTCAACACGCGCCTGGCTCGCGGCGACAGAGGCATCAACAAACTGGACGAGGCTTGCATGTACCACGACATAGCTTACTGCAAGTACGCAGACAGAAAGAGACGATGTAACGCCGACAGGGAATTAATAAAACGCGCTTCTGAGGTCTACTCGTCCTCTGCGAGCTGGAAAGAGAGGATCGACGCTGGTGCTGTCGTCGAGGGGATGAAAATCAAAATGAAGTTCACTCGATGCGATAAAACATTCTAGAAGAACATTAAAAATTACTGTAGTAAGACAAAATACAGCCTTTGAGGAAAAAAAACAAGAAAATGAAACGCTAAACTTGTTTTTCTAAAGCACTAATATCGCATTTTTTTAAAACTACGTAGATCTCTCTCTCTCTCTCAGTCTATAAATATTTAGAACATTTTCACTCTTATTAGCAAAAAGATCTGTAACAGGCAAAAATCTACAAATAATTGGATAAAATCTACTGCTTACTGCAATTACGGAGACAAAAAACGATGTAACGCCGACAGGGAATTAATAAAACGCGCTTCTGAGGTCTACTCGTCGTCCTCTGCGAGCTGGAAGCAGAGGATCGACGCTGGTGCTGTTGTAAAGGTTATGAAAATCAAAATGAAGGTCACTCGATGCGGTAAAACCTTCTACAGAAACATTCCTCATAATTTAAAAAAGTGTAGTGCGATAGAAATTAAAAAATTAAAGTTTTGCTCTTGAAAGCACTAATAACGTATTTATAGAACCACGTTACGGCCCCTCTAATAGAACATTTTTACTTTTAATCGCAAGATGTGTAACAGAGGCAATAGAATAAAGTAGATAAAAATCAAATGCTTTTTTCTCTACAAAAAAAAAGAGTTTAAAATCCTAGAATAGATTCTATGACAGACTACTCATTTCCATTGATACCTATGTGCGACGGGATCCATTCTATCACGATCAGCGTTCATAAACAGCAATACCAGTGCGCTGTTAGAAGTTATTGAAATGCCATAATTGAAGAGTATATAGTAATTTATTTATTCTTTATCATTTTTTGCTATGATCTAAAAATAAAAAAGTCTTTAATTTATTTCTTCAAAATAATAAATTTCTGAATGTATTGTCTTCACATTTATTTATTCGCATATGTGTGAGTATGCTAGCGATAACCACTGATGCATCTAACCTCTCTGTTACACTTGCGTCCCACGACAATACTCTCCCTCTCGCTCGTTCTATCAACTCCTTGTCTGCTTTACAGCGAATCTTATTGTCGTCGTATAAACAGTATTCGATGTCGTGGTCTTTGCAGGCCTCGTCCAATTTGTTAATGCCATTGACACCGTTTTTAATTTTGGCTATAACATCGGTAAAAGGGCCACAGTACTTGTATGTTCCCATCTGAAGCTCCATTCCTTCGATTTGTACCTTGTCGATTAATGCTGCAATATTAATTGTGTAAATATATATTGTACGTGCGTTATTTCTAAGTTTAACTGTACAGTTAAACTTAGAAATAACGTACTTAGGAAACAAGTGGCTAGAAGCGAGTTCTAAAAAACCCGACTGCTAAATCGTTAAACCTGAGTATCATCCTTAATTTTTATTTCTTATTTAATTTAAATGTACCCAGTGTCACTCTCATGACTAAGACGAATCTATTGACACCACTGACATAAAAATACGCGAAGCTCTAGTGCGTGGCAAAGAAATATACATACATACACTCGAAAAGCATAATCCTCCTTCTTTCGCAGTCGGGTAAAAAGGCAATAGTATTCAACAGTAACAACTGTTCATATGAGATGTGCATTATGTGATAGCTGTGGTAAAAAATGTACTGACAGATCGTATGTAACACTCATCAGTGATATCGAAGAAATTAATAAACGTCAATATTGAAATCGAAATAATATGTTATTATATTTCTTTGAAACTTACGTACACATTTCTGTAGCAGATCTATGCATACCACAGAATGTTTAAGATGTATCGCAGCAGTCAGCAGAACTAAAAGAATATATACATAGATGAACGCTTTATTGTAGACACACAAAACCTTAAAACAAATAATATATAATTTTACATATTTGGTTAAACGAACTCTAGAGCGAATTTCGTATCAATTTTATACGAATTAAAGAAAATAAAGATTTATTAACCGAAATATTTTTTAGAAAAGGAGAAAGTTTGACTGGTTTCTTGAATGTTCATTACGTAATTAATCCGCTGATAATTAATACAGGGTTGTTAGCTAGGAGTGTACTAAGCCGAAACGGGGTCACTATACTCAACATAGCGAACGACTTTCTATATAGGACCAACCCTGAACTCAGAATAAAAATTAGCAATTACATAGAAAAGTTGATCGGTCGTTGACAAAATTTATGAAACAACTTATTTTATTCTCGAATTCAGAGTTGGTCCCATCCTCAAAGGACGAGTATAGTGACCCCCTTACGGCTTAATACACCCCTAGCCTATAACCCAGTAGATTGTGATGATTCTTATTATTTGTTTGGTATGCCATACATCAGAGGTCATACAAGTGAGGTATTTGATGAAATTTACCTCAACAAAATAGCAAAAAATGTCGTCTGACCAATTCGAAATTGAATCCGTTGCAATAAATATTGGACACGAAAGAATTGAAAAACGTAGCCAAGTGTAAAGGCTCTATGCCAATCCTATTTCATAAATTAAAATGTATAGAAATAAAATACTTGAAAAGTAGTTTCTAAACACCCAAAATGAGAAAAGAAAATGTGAATTATGTCCTATTTATAAACTCACAAAATACACCATATCTTTTCCACATATTATTGCTGCTGGTAAGATAACAAGTCATCAACAACTCCAACTGATTGCATTCAGTTTATCCACTTTTACTAGTTTAACGAATAAAAAAAGATATAATCATGTAGGTACTCTTTTTAGAGATTGTATGTTTAGCACAACGGTAAGGCTTAAGTATAAGGGGCTATGCAAACAGAGCAACATTGATCTGCAAAAATCAGGGGAAAAAATCATTGCGGCAAAATCAGGGAACTCGTAACTAGCTTCATGTTTCCAAACAATTTGATGAAACTCAGTATTGTATGGAATCAAAACAGCGCCACCTAGCGTCAATGTTATGTTAAATGTTATAACTTCAACTTCAACTTTTATATTAGATGGCTTCTGTGGTGGTGCCACAATTTCGCCAATGTCACGTGTGGGCAGAACGTAAAACAAGCGACGGAAATTGATCAGTTTATTTTGATTGACCTGTAGGTACATCAGAGATCTGAAAAACAAAGACTAAAGACAACACAATACACAGACACAGGACAATACAAAACAGCACCAATATGAATGAATATCATATCTTTGATATATATATTAAATAGAATATACCATAGTAATTATATCTATTATATCTATGTCAAACAATAATTATATCTATATTAATATAAATTACAACCTAATATTATTAATAACAATAAATTTACTAAGGGTGTTAAGGAAAGGAGTGAAAACTAAGGTGAGCAGATAACCAATATTAGTAGGGCGAGGAATTTCAGGAGGGAGGATATCATATAAGGAGCATCGAAGATTAACACATTCAAAGAAAATGTGTTCCAGTGTACCATCATCAAGTCCACATTCACAGAGAGAAGTGTCCCGAATTCTTATCTTGGCCAAAAAAACAGGCGAGCAACAGTGACCCAGCCTCAGGCGACAAATAGTTGAAGCCGTTTTTTTATTTACATTCTTAAATTTGTAAAACCATGGTTTACGAGGGATGGAGTTTTGGAGTTGACCATAAAATTTTCCTTTAGTCTTTTTAGACTCTTGCCACAGCGCATCCCAGTTCTGTAACATTAAAGGCTGACAGACAGTAACCAGATCATGTGTGTACACTCTAAAATAGTCACCATTACCAATTAAAGCAGCTTGTTTAGCACATGAGTCGGCTGATTCATTCCCTGGTATACCTGTGTGACCTGGTATCCATGCCAGTATTGTACTCAACCCAAGTTGGGAACATTTGTATAACGCCTCCTTTATTTTAAGAACAACAGGAAACTTAGTTTTACTTCTAAACTGATTAGACACTATAGCTTGCAGACAGCTTTTACAATCTGTAAAAATAATTGATTTAGCAATTTTATGCGAGACTACATATAGAATTGCTTCTAAAATAGCGATTGATTCTCCAGTAAAAACTGAAGAAATATCCGGGCATTTATAACTAAGAATTATTTTGTATCTGGGGATCCATACTGCCGCACCCACATAACTATGAGACGATAATTTAGAAGCATCAGTAAAAATTGTTAGCCAGTCATTACCTAAGCTATTAATTTTTTCATTGAATATTGCAACTGGTTCTATAGAATTTTTATCAACGCCGAAATCTAGAATGATATTTGGTTGGTATATCAAAGCATTGTAATTGGTGGAGAAGAGGGGATTTAAGTGAAATTGGCCAATTGGGTAAGTAAGTTGAGAAAATTTTAAATAGCTCCGAACAACACAAGGTAATCTATCTTCCGAGATGTATCCCTGGGACCTAATAAGTTCCAACAGCCTTTCTAGTTTAGGTAAAAGAGGGTGCTGTGAGTTTTGTGCCAATTTAAATAGGAACCTGTCACTAAGAAGCTGCCTACGCAGATGCAGAGGGGCTTCAACGCATTCTACCTGCATGGCATTTATTGGAGTAGATTTCATAGCACCAAGTATAACACGGAGACATTTGGACTGAATTTTAGACAATTTATCGATTGCGGATTTATTAGCTGGGTCTAGCAAGAAGGTTCCATAGTCTAGATGGCTACGGATAATTGCATTGTACAATAATTTTTGACAGAAAGGGTGGGATCCCCACCAAACACCAGAAAGAGCACGAAGGATATTAAAATTTTTTTCGCATTTTCCCAAAACATATTCATAGTGTGTGACCCCAGAAAGTTTCCTGTCTAACTTAATTCCCAAAAATTTTGTAAACTCTTTTTTGGGGATAGACTCATCTCTGTATTTTAGAGTGTAATCTGGGCTAGTACGGTTTATTCTAAAGGCTACCGAGCAGCTCTTTGAAGCAGACACAGATAAACCATGGTCAACAAGCCAATCATCTAAATACGCAAGGGCTTTGTTTAATCTTTCCTCAATTTCTGGGACGCATTTTGCTGAATGGTATAAAACTAGGTCATCTGCATATTGTAAAACTTGGCAGAATGAGCTCACAGATAGATCTAAGTCATATGTGTATAGACTATACAGTAGAGGACTCAGAACAGAGCCCTGGGGGAGACCTTTCCAGACTGTTCTTGGAGAGAGTGTAGTACCTTGAGTTCTTATAAGGACGATTCGTTGCATAAGGAAACAGCAGATAAAGCGAACTAACCTCACAGGGATACTCAGCTGCAACAGTTTGTTTCTGAGTTCCGGAAGTAGTACATTATCATATGCAGCTGTAATATCTAGGAATACTCCTATAAGGATATCTTTGTTCCTTAAAGCAAATTGAATGTCTGTAGTCAAGATACTGATGTTATCAATGGTACTCATCCCTTTCCGAAATCCAAATTGTGATTTTGCAAGGATTTCTCTGTTTTCTACCAGCCATTCTAAACGGTTTTTAATTAAATGTTCAGAGATTTTAGCTAAGACGCTAGACATAGCAATAGGTCGTCGAGAGTTGGGGTCTGATGGGTTTTTACCCGGTTTTAATAAAGGAATGACTACTTGTGTTGTCCAAGAGTCTGGGACTATTCCTTCATCGTAGAAAATATTTATTAGTTTCAGGAGATACAGTTTAGTTTTATCTGAGGATTTTGTGATGAAGGAATAAGTAATGCCATCCAGACCTGGTGAAGAGTCAGTCAAGCCACTTAAAGCGAGGTTAAGTTCTTGAATGGAAAAGGGGCCATCTAATAGGTTACTATTGGAAAAATGATTTGATAAATTCATTGGAATATTGAAGGGAACAAATGGGGGAGCTAATTTATCAGCAAAGGCTTCCAGCCAAGAAGAAGTGTCGTTGGAGGAGGGATTAATAGAGTTGTGATAACCTCTGAATTTACGAATCTGCTTCCAGACAAGAGCGGAAGGGGTAGTTGGAGAGAGATTTTCACAAAACTTTATCCACCCAAGTTTTTTCTTTGATGACAGAACCTTCCTAGCTTTTGCAGCTGCTCTTCGATATTCTAAATAATTGGTCCAAGTCATTGATAAATCATAAGCACGCTCTGCATTATTGCGTTCTTCAACTACAGATGAACATTCTGAATCCCACCATGGAGGGGAGGATCGTGTACATCCTGGTTTTTTTAGTGGGATATGATCATTAGCTGAAGAAATTATTGATTCTGTGAATTGAGCGTAGCAAAGAAGTGGGTTTTCATTAGGGTTTGGGAAATTATCAACTTTACTATCCAGCGAGGAAGAGTACAAATCCCAATCAGCACCTGAAAGCCTGTGTTTAAGGAGGGGATCTAGGGGGCGCAAAGGAGGAGATTTGACAGGAAGTTTAATAACTATGGGGAAGTGGTCACTGTCATGCGTTGAAGGAAGAACTTCCCATGATATAGTAGCAGCTAGGGACATTGAACATACTGTAAGATCCGGCGCACTCTTTCTTTGGGATGGAGAGACCCTACGGGTAGGTGAACCATCATTAATAACACAAAGATTTGCCTCATCGAAAGCTTCAAGTAATGAATAGCCAAAGTTATCACAATCAGAGTAGCCCCAGGAAGTATGATGGGCATTGAAGTCACCAACTATAATGACAGGGGAGGGGACAGATGATATAATGTATAAAATGTCAGATATTAGGGTAGAGCTAGGTTTGGGTATATATATTAGTAAAATAGATATATTAAATACCCGTACAGCAAGTGCATTAATTGCTCTACTATGAGAAGGAAGGAGGATTTGTGAGAAGGTCAAGCTACGCTTGACTAGTAAAGCACATCCTGCATAACCGTCCTGGCGATCATCTCTGAGACAACTGTATCCCGAAACCCGATAGTAAGAACCGGGATCAAACCATGTCTCAGAGACAGCTATCAGGTCAGGCATGTATTTTCTAATAAGTTTATATAGCTCATAAGTTTTCGGACGGAGGCTTTGGGCATTCCATTGAACTATTGTTGGGGTGTGGGCCATTATTAATTGAGGAAAGGGATGCAATTTGTGTAATCATATTTGCAACGTTGGACGGTAGGTTAACTGAATTTTGGGTTAGAATATTAATGATAGCTGTCAGAAGCTGTATTAGAAGCTGTTCATGCGGCAGTTCACGAGTATAAGATTGTGCCATTTGGAGACAGTGACCATTTGGCAGAGGAAATTGGATGTTAGAGGCTGGAGTCTGGGAAAATGTTTTCTCAGGTTTATTTTGAGATATCCTTGGGTGAGGATTTCTTAGGACAGTCTTTCTATAAGACTGTTGGGGAAGTTGAGGTCGCTCTAATAAAGAGGTGGAAGGAACTGGAATTACGGTCCTAGGCACAGAAGTAGTTTGTTTCACAGCGCTGTTGAAAGGCTTCACAACTTTTGGGAAAAGGGCTGCGGCCTCCTCATATGAAATGCCATCCCTAGACATTACTAATTTGATAGACTTTTGTCTGTCCTGTTCCGGACAGGATCTGCTAGTAGAGAAGTGGTTTCCGCGACAAAACAGGCATGAAGATTCTTGTTCAGAAACGGAGCATTCTTCACCGCAATGAGGTTGGGCACAACGATAACACCGAGCAGTGGAGCGACATTGGGACTTTATATGGCCGAATCGGCAGCAGTTATGGCATTGAATTGTAGGGAACTGGTAAGTTTCCACAACTAAGGATGAATAGTAGGAAAAAACGCGTGAAGGAAGTTGCTGTCCACGGAAAGTGAGAACCACAGTTTGTGTAGGTTCCCAGCTGACACTGTCCTCATTTTTTACCTTTCTATTAAGTCGCCTGGCTTTTACAATTCGGATAGGACCTGATGCCTGTAAAGATTCCACAAACTCGTCAAGAGACCAGTCCACAGGTACGCCCCGGACAAGACCCATGCGAGTAACATTATATGTGGGGATGGTTGCCTCATATTTGTTAGCCTTCAGTACAGAACTATCTATGAATTTATTCGCACCTGCGGCTGATTTGAAAATAACAGCAATTTTATTTCTTCCAACCTTTTTAATGCCGTCTTGACAAATATCATCAATTTTGTTAGTGAACAAAAACTGTCCGAACTTTATCGGTCTAAAAGTTGTACCTGAGGCTGGGTCAGAGTCGACTCGCGATACGTGGACAATAAAAGGGCCTGAGTCAGTCACGTCGTACTCTCGTATACCCAAAATTGACATTTCGGGATGTGTGTATACAGATTGTATGGAAGCTACAGCTGCTTCTTTACTTTTGATTGTTTTTTTGGCCGGGGTTGTTATCTCCGCTTGTTTAACTCGTTTCAGAGATGGAACCTGTTTAACTCCCGTCACGTCCTCCATTTCATCATCCGAAGCCACTACAACCACACGAGGAGGCCGTGGATCCGGTGGGCGGTCTGGGGGAATGGGATCCATTTCCCCCGATGTTAGTATATAAAAACACTTACCACCACCAAAAACTAATTCTATTATAACTTCAGAGTAGAATTATTCCGGAATTCGGTATTTTTCAACACAAAAACTTGATCAATCTCACTTATACGCGTGTTTATTTTCACGCCCGGTGACAAAGTCCAAATGTTATATCATTTTCATACAAAACTGTCATTACATACAAAACTGTCATTACGGAACGACCGCGTAGGCGTAATGTCAGTTTTGTAGTAAGTAAGAATACTCTCACTAATGACTCAGAACTCCACAGAGTTCAGTAAAGAGTAATTCCAAGCGTGTCGGCAAAAAGGACAGTAGATTCAATAGTAACTATCGCTACTAAATATGGCTGCTAAGTGACGATAGTAACTACTACACCAGCTGTGGAAGACATTTTTCGTCGCTTTTACTGTAACAACCACTTCGAGTAAAACCATATTGCACGAATTCCTACAAAAATGTTTCTCAGATCCTTATTCTTTTCATCGTTAATATTTTATAGATAAGGATTTTACATCAAATGAGTTAAAGTCAGAGTTTGTTTGGCGCATGATGAGCTAAATTTAAAATCGGCTATGCGCTACGGAACAAAAAATCGGTCGCTCTGTCTCTTTCGTTTCCATGGACATTGTATATCTCCTTCCTTGTAATAGTGTCACTGAGATGGCATGTACCCGTCGTATATATCTTTCTCTGTCTACTCAGAACTCTAGTTGCAAGTTTCGATGATCGCTAACAATTTTCAGTTGCTGTAATCGATGAAGATTTGGCAGTTTCTATTGACGCAGTTAGCATTAGATGTCAAATTTGTACTAGTCAAGTTGCTGGTTCACCCAATCGGCAATCGCAACACTACGAACAATTTCACTTTAATTAAGTGAAGAGTTTTTTAACAATCGCGGTAACAGGCAACTGGGTCTTTTTGTATTCAACTGACAACTTTTCAGCAAAAACTATAAAAATGTTTATAGTTACTGCAACTAAAGTTGATTGTTTCTGCAACTAAAGCTGCTCTGTGTGCAAAGCGCCTTATGTATTATTACCTACAGGTAATGATATTCGGTCGTAATAGAAATAATTAACTGAGCCCAGAGTTATCATAAGACTTAATTTAGATCTACTTGCGATCTACTCAAATAACAGTGGTTAGAAGCGACTTCAAAAAAAGTCCGACTGCTAAATCTATGAACCTGTGTATAATAATTTTTCATTTTATTTTAAGGTGGCCAGTATCACTCTCATAACTTAAACGAATATAATTGACACCGGGCGTGCCAAAGCAATATACATACATACATACACTCCAAGAACATAACCCTCCTTCTTTCGCAGTCGGGTAAAAAGAATCGAATCAGAATTAGTTCACCCGTTAAATATGTATTAATTATTTGATAGGCAACATGAAAATAATAGAGAATGCCTTTTTTACTTTTACTTTTACTTTAACATATTTTTCGACCTATAATCTATTTTATATTATTATCTATTTTATACTTGATACTGGCAAATAAGGCAATCGAGTTACGCCATATTTGAAAAGAAAAAAAAAAACAGCCTTCAGCTATGTTTTGGTGTGAATTAATTAAATCAAACCCTGTATACATTTCATTACTTCTATTGTGATTGATTTGATACGGGACAGATATGTAGTAGAGGTAATTGGTTTCTTATCAGTTTTTACTGGGTGATTGAATACGGAATGTGTAAAATTGACGGCAATTTTAAAATGCCTACTGCACACTAATTTAATAGACGTCATTCAAAGTAAAATATATTATTCAAGCCTATGTTTTACAGATACAGACTTTTACAAACAAATGGTTAGAAGCGACTTTGAAAAAACCTGACTGCTAAATCTTTAAGCCACTGTATCGTCCTTATTTTTTAAATTTTGATGTACCCAGTGACAGCATCACTCTCACTACTAAGACGATTCACTCACATAAAAATACGACAAGCCGTTTAGGCTCTATTCTATTCTATTCTTAGGTTATGGCCTCTGCGATGTAGTCGCAATTTGCCAATGTCGCGTGGCTTAGAAGACAAACGTTGATAAGATTGGCCAGTGGCTCGTAAGATTCAAAAGGCACTTCGCTGATGCTCGGTGACCATGCTTAAAACAAATTTTGAATCTGAGCATATTTTGGATGAATACCTGGAACAAACACAAGGACATACACAGAACGGCACAGTTGTTAGGAATATGATATATGTACAGAAAAAATAATTATATAATTATAGCCTAATATTGTTAATTACAATAAATTTACTTAAAATATATACAAATTGAGTAAACACAAGAGGTAGGAGGGAGGGAAAGTTAGCAGGACGAGGGATTTCTTCAGGAATCATATCGTATAGGGAGCAGCGAAGTTTTGGGCAATCGAAAAATATATGCTCGGTGTGTCACGTCTCCGAATATTTTACCTACAGTAATAAAATAAAACACCAGAAACATTGACATTAGATTTAATTAGAATAATTTAGATAGGTAGGTACAATAAAGAGAGCAGGGCGGGATTGCATTCACGAACTGAAGTGAGTTAATTAGACTGGTAAGACTACTGGCCTTGGCAATGGGTCGTAGAGTCCCGGAGACCACGGCTCGACTTTAGGTTCCGTCCTTCGAATACAGATGGCGCTAGCAGTAGGTAGTGAATCTTCAGGCAGGAGTATCGCCTCTAAACTCGCTAGTCTAGCGGGTGGACCCTGGAATGCGATATTCGACACAGTCTTAGAATACGTCCGCAATTTTAGGATTTGACTGCCTCTCTTCAGGGACTCCATTGCCATGCACAAATGCAATGTCAATGCAATTAAATGATATCTAAGATGAGGCAGTCAAATGTTACATGCAAAATAGTAGCAAAAAAAGAGCAATCGGTGAGGAATGATTGTGATATTATGACAATATTAATGGCTTCGGTAGCCTCCACACATTTACAATATGAATGAAAATATCCTCTTCAGGATCACCATAACTAGCATGTAAATTTTCCACATGATAAAGGACATTTCGATGCATTCAAATAAAATAACAGTTAGACATGGTGACGGCCATTAAGCCTATTTGAACACGAAATATCTACATAAATAATAGCATTCAATATTTAACATTCACTTGAGACACTCACCCAATTCGGGGTAATAACAACACTCGCGGTTATAACTATAAAAGCCCGTAAAACTTATACGGATTTAGTAAAAAATATTAGATAAAAGCTTAGGAATTGACAGCTAATTTTCTCCGTTCGTTTAGCTGTCACTTCGCACCGACCGTTGTCTGTCCACGCCATTCTCTCCAGCGCTGTTATTGGTCCGCGTGTGCACCGGCGCAAAGGTCCGTTCGGATATTCTGTTTCTGTATTTTAAGTTTAGCAAGTAATCTTACTGTACTAAATAAAAATAAAATTACTTAAATTAACAGACTGTTACAGGTGGTCCCTATGTCTTTACCACATTCACACAGAGAGTGGTCTCGCACTTTGATTTTAGCAAGAAATACCGGAGTGCAGGCATGACCCAAACGAAGGCGGCACAAAGTAGATGTTGCCTGTTTATTTACTTTTTTAAATTTAGAGAACCAGGGTTTACTTGGGATTGTTGTTTGGATGAGGCCATAGAATTTTCCTTTTAACCTACTAGATTTTTGCCGTTCAGATTCCCAAGAGCTACGTAGGGTTAGGTGGCACGAGTTGCAGAGGTCATGGCTGTAGACATGATAATTGCTTTTAAAGCCCGATACTGAAGCCTGTTTGGCATACACGTCCGCATTCTCGTTTCCAGAGATACCAACATGACCTGGAATCCAGGCAAGTACAACTTTAAGACCTTGATAATGACATTTTAGGAGTTCTTCCTTAATACGAAGAATTATGGGGAATTTGTTTTTTGTTTTGAACTGGTTAGCCATTATTGCTTGAAGGCAGCTTTTAGAGTCAGAAAAGATAATGGATTTCTTGATATTATGAGAAGAGATATATATTATGGCTTCAAGAATGGCAGTGGATTCTCCAGTGAAAATAGAAGCGAGAGGTGGGCATTTAAAACCAAGAATAATTTTATATTTTGGGATCCATACTGCTGATCCTATATCACTATTATTATTTATTTTGGAAGCATCAGTAAAGATTGTAAGGTAATCCTTCCAAGAAGTATCAATATTATGATAAAAATATTATCTGGGCCAAGTGTGTCTTTGTTGATTCCAAAATCTAACAGGATGTGGGGCTGAAAAGTTAGGGACGCATAGTTCGTAGAGAATAGAGGGTGGACAGGAAACTGTGATACAGGGAAGGGGAGAGAATAAGAGACTTTGAAGAAACTTTTGACAATACAAGGGACTTTATTTACCACTCTTTGGGCATATATGAGGTTGTGTAGTTTTTCAAGAAGAAATAATAGGGGGTGGTTGCTGTTTTGAATTAGTCTACACATGAACCTGTCTGCTAAATACTTCCTGCGTAAGTAGAGAGGAGGTTCACCACATTCGACCTGCATGGCGTTCATAGGAGAGCTCTTCATTGCACCAAGGATGATCCTGAGACATTTTGACTGGATTTTTGTCAATTTATCAAGTGCAGTTTTGTTGTCTTGGTCTAGGAGAAATGTGCCATAGTCTAAATGGCTCCGGATTATAGAGTTATATAGTAATTTCTGTGAAAAGGGATGAGAGCCCCACCAAACACCTGATATTTATGTTTTTTAGAAATATTTATGTTTTTTTCACACTTTCTTGCAATATATTCAAAGTGGGTATTACCTGTAAGTTTAGCATCTAGCCACACACCCAGAAATTTGGTCGCATTAGTTTGGGGAATAGTTTCACCTGAGTACCAAATATTGAAAGGATGAATTTCCTTTTTCCTAGAGAAAAGAACTGTGCTACTTTTAGTGGCCGATATTGATAATCCATGGTCACTTAGCCAAGCATCAAGGTAAACCAACGCATTATTGATATTATCTACAGCTTCTGACAAATTATTAGAAGAATAGTACAGTAACAGGTCATCGGCATATTGTAACATGTCACAGTAAGGATTTACTGATTCCTCCAAATCAGCTGTGTACAAACTGTATAACAGGGGACTTAGTACTGAACCCTGGGGAAGGCCCTTCCATACAGTTCTGGATGAAGAATAAGCTGTCGAGTCTAGAGGTCTAATTATGATATATCTCTCCATTAAAAAAGAGCAAATAAAACGAACCATCTTCGCAGAGATGCTCAGCTGTAACAGTTTTGTTCTGAGGATCGGAAGAAGGACGTTATCATAAGCAGAGGCGACATCTAGAAAAACTGCTAAGAGAGAATCTTTCTTCTTTAGAGACACAAGTATTTCCGTGGTAATAATGCCTAGACTGTCCAGAGTGCTTACGCCTTTTCTAAATCCAAATTGCGACTTCGATAAGAGACTTTTATTTTCGACATACCATTCCAGCCTGTTTTTAATAAGAATTTCAGTGATTTTGGCAGTAACGCAAGAAAGGGCAATTGGACGTCGCGAATTTGGATCAGAAGGATCTTTTCCCGGTTTGAGAATAGGAAGGATTACTTGGGATCTCCAAGCATTAGGAATTTGGCCAGATTCATAAAAGTTATTTATAAGGCTAAGTAGAAACTGTTGAGCATGCTCACCAGCTTTTGTGATAAACGAATAAGGAATGCCATCTATCCCAGGGGCAGAGTCTTTCAAACCGGTCAGGGCTATTTGGAGTTCACTGAATGAGAATGGAGCATCAAAGTGAGCAGAAGAGGAACAAGAGTTTATAGAAAAGGTTAACAAATTCTGGTGGACAAATGGGGGAGCTAATTTATCAGAAAAAGCTTCTAACCAGAGTGAGGGATCATTAGAAGTAACATCAGTTTGGCAGAATGAACCTCTGAACCTACGGATATGGTTCCAAACTAAAGCTGAGGGAGAGGCAGGGGACAAACTCTCACAAAACTTCATCCATCCCAGTTTCTTTTTCGATCTAAGAGTTTTCCTGCATATGGCAGTTGATTTTTGATAAAGGAGAAAGTTTTCAAGTGTCATGCTTCTGTTATAATTTCTTTCAGCCTTATTTCGTTCTTTAATTTTTGCAGAGCACTCAGAGTCCCACCAAGGCGGTGAAGAATAATTTTGGTGGGGAGATTTGGTAGGGATACTCAAATGAGCTGCAGATATGATTGTTTCAACGAATTCAATATAGGCTTTCTGAGAGTTATCTTCAGTAACAGTAGAGCAAGAAGGAATTTTTAGGTCAAGGGAAGAAGAGAATAATTCCCAATCGGCTGTGGAGAGCCTAAATTTTAGGAGAGAAGAGGGAGAGGGTAGGCTAGGCTGTTGAAAGGACAGATTTATATTGATGGGAAAATGGTCACTCTCATGAGCCATGTGGTGAACTTTCCAAGTGAGAGAAGGGAATAGGGAAGGAGAGCATAAAGTGAGATCTACCGCTGATTTGGGATTTTGATAAGGATAAGGACGGCGAGTTGGAGAACCATCATTTAGTATGCATAGGTTTAAATCATTAATCAGCTCTAATAAACGCTTCCCAACAGAGTTACATTTATATGATCCCCAAACTGTATGGCGGGCATTAAAGTCTCCCATCAAAATAATAGGGGGAGGGATGGATCATATTATCCGGCTTATATCAGAGAAGTGGTAGATCCTAGGGTGGGGGATATATATACAAACAAAGGAAATATTAGAGGAGCGGATAGCAACGGCATTAATTTCAGGACTAAATGTGGGAAGAGAAATCTGGGAAAAAATCAAACTACTTTTGATGAATATTGCACATCCAGCTTTTCCATCCCGGCGGTCATCCCGAAGACAGGAAAATCCTGGAACTCGATACCGGGTCCCAGGAACAAACCAGGTCTCCATGACGGCCACCAGAACTGGACTGAATGTACGGATAAGATTGAGAAGTTCAGGGACCTTCAGACGAAGGCTCCTGCTGTTCCATTGAAGGATAGGAAATTGGTACATTTTGGGATAACAAAGTTGTAAGATTGGATAACATCTGGGCAACGTGGTGCGGTAATTGGAGTGAATTTTGAGATATTATGTTAATAATAATTGAAAGAAGTTGAATAAGGAGTTCATTCTGAGAATTTCCAGAAGATTGAGATTGGGAAGGTTTAGACATTTGCAATGCAATACCATTTGGTGACGATGTGTGTTCTACTCTTGTTATGGCTTCGTGAGCCACTTTATCATATGATTTACCTGTAGGAGGTCTGGGAGACGGGTTACGGAGTATTGTCTTTTTGTATGACACAGATGTTTGAGGGAGTGAACTAATTGGTGGAACTACTTGAGGAGGGGTGGAACTGGACATAGACGGGATTGACCTAGTTACTTCACTAAAAGATCGGGATGGTTTATACATCAGAGAAGCCTCTTGATAAGAGATACCTTCCCTAGCCATGGCACACTTGATAGACTTTTGCCGTGCTTGCTCAGGGCAAGCCTTGTCAGTGGAAAAGTGTTGGTTAGAGCAGTAGAGACAAGAAGCCGATGACTCTGAGACGTTGCACTGATCTCCCAAATGGGCTTGGGCACATCTAAAACATCTTGGCGTTAATCTACATTGAGCTTTTATGTGTCCAAACCGGCAACAAGCCAGACACTGGATCGTAGGAAACTCATACAATTCTACATTTAAGGCAGAGTAAAATGCATAAATTTTATCCGGTAGCTGCTGACCTCTAAAAGTCACAACCACTGTCTGAGTTGGCTCCCATTTCACTACATTATCGTTTTTAACTTTTCTGTTTAATCGTCTCGCTTTGAGAATATAGCTGTTACTGTTTGGAATTTCAACAGATCCTACAAATTCGTCCATCGACCAATCTACAGGTATTCCACGAACAACTCCCATTCTAGTCACATTGAAGGAAGGAATGAAGGCCTCATATTTCTGTGCAGATATTAGAGGATTAGCCAAAAATTTGTTAGCTGCCTCAGCTGTTTTAAATTGAACCGACATTTTGTTCCTACCTATTTTTTTAACGCCATCCCGGCAGATATTTTCTACCTTGTTTGAAAACAAGAATTGACCAAACTTTATAGGCCGGAAGATTGTTCCTGCGGAAGGGTCAGACTCAGTTTTTGATACGTGCACGATATACGGACCACAATCTGTTTTGTCATATTCTTTTATACCAATGACAGAGAAAGACGGATGGGTGTAAACCGTTTGTACCGAAGGGATCGCTGCATCCCTATCCGTTACGTGAAATTTCCCTCGCGGAGCGCCATGACTTTCCTCCATCGGTTCCGCGGCCCGTTTACTGCCTGCCGACCGCAAAGAAGCCGCAGAAGTAGACGGTATTACCACCGGAGGAATGTCCGGCGGCTCTTCCGGTTCAGGGGAAATGGATGCCATTTCCCCCGAACAAAGCAACAAATAACACTTACCGAAACCAACAAATAATACAAAATAAGCTCAGAAGATTGAAAAACACTGCCAAAGATCCAAATTTCACAGCACAATCACTACAACACGTGTGTCCACTAGCACGTAGAAATTGCGACCCCGTTTAGGCTCTAGGGCGTGCTAAAGAAATATACATACATACACACACTCGAAAAACATAACCTTCCTTCTTTCGCAGTCGGGTGAAAAGTAGCGAGGTTCTCAATTCGACCGTATAATATCAGAGAGAAATCTATTTATGGGCCTTAGCTAGGGCTCTTGAAACGGTCGCTGTTTTTAGCTAAATCCCAAGATTCAGTTGCACCAAAACAAAACTGGTTACCGTAGAAAACGACAAATATCTTGGATTCATATCTCTGTCGGAAAAGCCACAACACTTTGGACCTTAATATACCAGAAAAAAAATCGAATATTATACAACGTGTAACAGAAAGGTGTGACAATACTTAAGGTTGTTAGTCTACTAATCAAAGTGAACTAATTGCATAAGAAAATTTTGCAAAATTCGAGAAAAAAATATTAGGTCCTCCATACTAAAATTGGTGAAGTGTTCGGTCCAGTTGTATGTATCACGTCGGGGTCACCACTTTGCCTATATTTGATATATTAGTCCTTACTAGTTTAGGCAGATAATTAGAATAATTAATTAAATGAAACGTTACTATTCGTGAAATATAAATGGTCCGTATAATTGATATTAACGTTATATACTTCGCAAGGGAGCAGGGACGACTAAAGCGATGCGTGGGTGTATTCGCGAGCTACCAAACTGCTGACAACGCTTATGACACACACATATCGCTACAGTAGTATGAGGACGTAATTAATTTTCTCGGATTTTGCTAATTTTGTTCTACTCGTATAACAGATTCAATTTGATGTATATATCATGAATTTTGCATTTTCTATGTAACTATCTTCTTTTTTATCAGAAATAACAACCCGGAAAATCCCTGATAAAAAAAAAACCCGTAGAACCCATACACCGAGCTTTGTCAAGATTTGTTGGAAACTACGAGCTGTACGCGAGTACATTTCAGTAGACATACAAACATACGCGGAGACGCTTGCTGGCTCTCCGGCAATGTGACAAATACACACTACAGATTTACGGTAAAAAAATAAAAATTAAAACCCACTATAAATGTATACAAAATAAATGTCAAACAGTTAAGATATTCATTTGTTTTTTAAGTAAATCAATGTAAGCATTTGTTTTAATTTATTTAAATTTGAAGCGAAATATTTAATGTTTTATAGCCCTGTTCGTACAAATATCACACAGATGGTGAGAAGACGCTGGTTCCTGCAACACTGTCATTCGACCTGTTGGTCAAGTGTGTTATTTGAATTGTCTCAGAATTACAATTGCTTTGTGTCAAAACGGCCGCGTATATGGAATAGATCAGAGTTAGTAAAAAAATATGATTTGCTTAATACTAACTGTGGCCTATTCTATGTCAAAACGGCCATTTTGGCACGATACAAGTGTAATTCTGAGACAATTCAAATAACGAGTTTGCCACCAGAGGCTTTTCTTTATTTTTAGTATTTAAAAGTTGTTACTAAAATGTATGGAGATCTGGTCAGGACAGTGTACATGATACCATAAATACGTTAGGCATTATTAATCTTAAATATTCGTATATAAGCCAAATTAAAAATACCGTAACTAATCGCAGTGTACAAAATTGAAAAAATCATAATGTTATTTATGCAGAAAGGTGATTTACGCCTTTCTATTGTTTCAATTTTGTCATTTGTGACGGGCGGTACAATTTATAGATTAATGTGACCTTTGTGAGATTCAACTTAGGATGCGGATGCATAAACCCTTCAGAGATGCCATAGTTCCACTAAAACTTACAGAATTTAGATATTTTTGTACACAATGAAGGAGGCGATTGACGCATTTTTCATTAATACACAGTATCGACCACATCTTTAGGCATTTTTTGGTAGACGTACACCGTGCTGGCCGAAACTGAAACTAGTCCAAGTGTCCATAAATACTTGATTGATTGATTGTGTTAATTGACATTGTTTCAGATATCTCTGCCCTCAAGTGCCTACACTTGAACGTGTCCTACGTAAATACGAGAGTTTGTTCACGCGTGGTGCGAGTGACACTGAAGAGGATGAAGTGGACCTCACCGTGGTGGATGGAGACGAGATGGGCATGCAGTTCCCGCTGCCTCCTTACGCAGGGGAATACGACATTGTTTTGGCACAGGTTAGTTGTAGTCTAGTTAGTCAGTGGTAGCCTAGTTAGATAGTGGTAGCCTAGTTAGTTAGTGGTAGCCTAGTTAGATAGTGGTCGCCTGGTTAGTTAGTGGTAGCCTGGTTAGATAGTGGTAGCCTGGTTAGTTAGTTGTAGCCTGGTTAGTTAGTGGTAGCCTGGTTAGTTAGTGGTAGCCTAGTTAGATAGTGGTAGCCTAGTTAGTTAGTGGTAGCCTGGTTAGATAGTGGTAGCTTAGTTAGTTAGTGGTAGCCTGGTTAGTTAGTGGTAGCCTAGTTAGATAGTAGTCGCCTGGTTAGTTAGTGGTAGCCTGGTTAGATAGTGGTAGCCTGGTTAGTTAGTTGTAGCCTGGTTAGTTAGTGGTAGCCTGGTTAGTTAGTGGTAGCCTAGTTAGATAGTGGTAGCCTAGTTAGTTAGTGGTAGCCTGGTTAGATAGTGGTAGCTTAGTTAGTTAGTGGTAGCCTGGTAAGATAGTGGTAGCCTAGTTAGTTAGTCGTATCCTGGTTAGTAAGTGGTAGCCTAGTTAGTTAGTGTGAACTCTTCATTGCATTATCTCGAAATAGTTTTTAAATTTTCCTCATTTTGAAAAAACATTTTTTCAACAAAAACAACAACAAACAACAAAAACCAAACTAGTAGTTTGGTTTGTACATCTGTATAGTTTGGAAACAATCGACGATATTTATTAAGTATTACTTATTTGAAATTGTATGTAATGCAAACGTTCGTTTTATTTTCAGAATAGCAAACAACGTCGCGTCCTCGACTTGCGCTACGAATTAATACGCGCGCGTGCGCTCAACTCTCGGCCCGTGCACCGACCCGGGAATTATACGCGCGACCCGCTCGACCACAGCCTTTGGTAACCACACACATTGTTTATGTCAATTTTATTTTGATATATGTCACAACACGATTACTATATTTGCCAGCGTCAAGTTTATCAATTTTCAAGTTATTAGACAATCAAGTTCAGTCAAATATTAAGTAATAAGTCACCGTGTTTCTCCGCGTTTCTCGGTTGCCGTATTCGTCCCGTGGGGTTGCCCCCACCTTGCGGTACGCCGTCTCCGTGTCTAGACGCCCGTGGTCCATCTGCTACGGGTCATCAGTAACCCCCGCTTGCCACTTTTAATGGATTTATGAGCCTAATTAATGGCTGTAACTGAAACATTTTTATCCTTTCCAGCTTCCTACTCGGGGTATGGTTCGGCAACCCCCTGGCTTGCGACGTGGCAAGTGTCGCCGACCAGCTGGAGGCTGCGGGCGCGTGGCATCTCGCTATACAAGCTCTGTGCTACCATCCGCAACATGCCGCGTAAGTACTCTACAAACAATTGACAACATTTCAGTTTTGGAAAGTGATGAAAATTCGAAAACCACTTCGAGATTCTATAATGAACTTCCTGCAGAGTTATTTACAAAAAAACTGTTTTATTTTTCGTATATATGCTTAGACCGTCAGATGCCATCAATATAAAAATATTATTGTATCCTGTCATCTGTGAACCGTACCAAAACAAATAACAAAAATACAGACGATTAATGACATTTCTTTACGAGCTTTTGTGCGAGAACAACATTATGCTAAACTTTTCTTACATTTCCAAAAAAATATCTAATAAAATAAATTATTAAATTCGTTTTTTTTTTTAGTTTGTCTTGCCATGATCGTAATAAAAATGGGCAACAATTTGCAATGTTGTCAATTGAATCTCAATCACAAGAATTGTATATAAAGAAGTATCAAACTTTGACTTGATGTCTTAGGGGTTCAAGGTCCAAATTCATTAGTTCACCTAGACACCTTATAATGAAGACACTCTCCAAATTACATGTCTCTAGGTTCAGCTGTTTAGGCTCGTGTGTTAATTCTAACCGAATATCACACTTCACACTGATACTATAAATACGAAAGTTTGTATGTTTGTTCCACCTTCACGCTCAAACGGCGGATTTGGATGGAACTTGGAAAATTGAAGGGTTCCCATGTAGTGATCAAATATCTACCGCGGGGGGCAGCTAGTTTATTATGAAGAAGTATCAAGTTTTGACTTCTTAGGGGTTCAATTTCCTATAATAAATACACTTTCCAAATATTATGTCCCTAGGTCAGTCTCGTTCTAAGCGAATATCAATCAGGCAGTCAGGACTTACTCTTTTTAACCCCCGACGCAAAAATGAGGTGTTATAAGTTTGATGTGTGTATGTCTGTCTGTCTGTGACAGACTGTCGTAGCTCCTGAACGAATGAACCGATTTTGACGTTGTTATTTTTTTGTTTGAAATGTGTATTAGTTTGGAGTATTCTTAGCTATGTTTGTTGAAAATCGGTCCAAGATAGCCGCCGCCACAAAATGGCAACTCGCAACTCCCTCAATATGGGTATCATCTGAAAGGGCTTGACTAGTAGAATATTATATACCGTGATAATTTTTAATCCAAGATGGCTACATAATCATAATCATAATTTATTGTTAAAAAAATATTTTACAAGTCATTAGGTAAGCAATTAAAATATCAAGGTTGTAAATACGACGTATGTATGTACAACTTATTGTACAGTTAACAAAATAATTTATCCAAATAATATAAAATTAATTAAAATACATAAAATAGACATAAAATTTACTTATTATAAATACCTCATAACTATAAAACGATTGCTCGATTAGCCAGCGCTTGAGTCGTGACTTGAAAGTGCTCAAGGTAGGAGCCAATATGGTGTTATGTTTCGGGCAGTTTGCTACTTACCACCACAAATATCTTGGGTTATAAAAATTTTAAATTTCATTTGTATTTGTATAAATTGGTTTCATACTCTCTTAATGTTTGTTGTTTTTTGTTTGTTATCAACAGTCGCAGCCATCTCATCCGCAATATGCTATCACGTCACGCGCCAGCCAATGCTGACACTCCCGAACTCAAGGCTCGCTTGGAACTTATCAAGAAGCTGCGGGTCCCTGAAAAATGGTTGTTCATGGCGCAGGCGACTCGGGCTAAATATGAGGTAAGTCTTATTAAGTAACCAATATAAGGACTTGCTATCTCGCTATTTTAATTAGACACGCCGGAACTTAAAGCTCTCATAAATCGTTCCATAAACTGCGGGTCCTTAAGGTTGTTTCCAAGGAACTCGAACTAAATTACAATCAATAGAAACTTGTTAAAATTTGTTGTCAATAACCATTTTAATCAGACACACCCGAACTTAAAGCCCGCGTGAATTCTAACAAAAATTGCGGTTCCTTGAGAAATGGTTTATCGTACCGCAGGTAACTCGATCTAAATGCGAAGATCATTGTGATGTCACATTTTACTACCAATAATGACTTGATTTCGCGTAAGTTCAATTAAACACGTCCGAACTGAATAATCGGTTGCTGTCACTCGGGTTAGGAGCTTTATGACTACATCTCGATTGGACCAGTTAGCATGTATGACTAGATCGCTTCATGACTGAATCTTTATATGACTACATTGCGTTAGGAATAAAGACGAGTAATTATTTTTTCGTGATTAGTTTTGTTATCCCTAACGCAATGTAGTCGTATAGAGATTCAGTCATAATGCGATCTAGCCATACCTGCTAACTAGTCCAATCGAGATGTAGTCATAAAGCTCCTAACCCTGTCACTCTACTCGTGATATCTACCCTAAGATTTGCCAAAGAGACCCAAAATCTGACAATTGACAACATTCCAAATTTTTACCTCCTATTTTTATCACGACAATGGAAAGACAAATGAAAAATAACGAACTTAATCCTATTTTTTTATATTGTTCAGTATGTAATAATTACGTTTTTAGAGATTTTTGAGAATTTAAGTAGAGTTCAGCATAATGTTATTCTCGTCAAAATTTCGTTGTTTGTTTTGATAATAAAATAATACTTTTTAGTGGTGGCATCTGAAGACCTTAGCATAAATACGTGATATTTGATTTCAATTTTTTTGTAAATGTCTCGGAAGAAAGTGTATATAAAAATCTAGTATTTTTAGCATGAGCTCTTCATTATATTATCTCGAAATAGTTTTCGAATTTCCATCACTTTGCAAAAACAACAAATCACAGAAATGTGCAAATATATATTGTGATTTGTCTAAAGCATTTCATTGTTTGAGGCACGACATACTTTTAATGAAATTAGAATACTATGGATTTCAGGGCCCCGAACTAAACATGATGCGTACTTACTTACAGAATCGGAAACAGGCTGTGTATGTTAACGATACAAGCTCTAAGATTACAAATGTATAGGAGTGCCCCAAGGCTATATATTAGGACCATTACTGTATATTATATATATATTATAACGTTACCCCTTAATTCCAAAGGGGCAAGGCTATAATTAATTTAAAAAAAGAAAAAAAGTTAGTAGTACGTAGTTTGAAAGAAAACTTGAGCAGAACTGTCCAGGGGAATGCCTTGCGACGTCTTATATAGTCGCGAGCCCGTGTTCTAAAATCTATATTCTTAAATTTAAATATTATAAATGGCCAATACAAAAATAAGTAAAACTAAACTATTAATCATAAAACCTTACACGTTCTCATAGAAAAAAATACAACTTTTGAAAGATATGACGTGAAATGAAAATTATTGACATAGTCAACAATATGTAAACAAACAAATTTTGATATAAAAACGGCAATTAATACATTTAAAAGTAATATTTTCAGCACCAAAAGTATAACGAAATCATCAGAAAATTATTGCGGATATATTGACCAGGTTTTTACAAAGATAAATGAGAAAATTATAAAGTATGAAAGACAACGCAAAACGTTAGTAAAAAAAAGGCTTTATAATATAATACAGTAGTATAATACGAATACTACAATATAAATAACTTATCTAATGCTATGCCTGATTGGGCATATACTAGTTTATTTGCTGACGACACGCACGTAGGAATCAATGATAAAAGCAAAGACAAGCTAAATACAAAAATAAACAAAGCTAAAAGTGTATTAAAACAGTGGTTTGATGCTAACGTTATCATACTAAACGCAGATAAAAGTGTTGTCGTCTTAGAAGAAAATACATTCTTGGGATACACAACACACTAAAAGCATATTGCTAAATTGTGTAAAAAGATGTCAAGTGCCAATTATGCATTGGTGAAATTAAAGCCATTATTAGATAAGTCTGCAATGTTGTCCGTGTATTACGCTTACACACATTCTATTATTAGATACGCAATAGCTGTCTGAGGAAATAGTACGGATGGAATAAAAGTACTAAGAGCCCAAAAAAAGCTATAAGAATTATATTTGGTCTGCGTAAACGGGCGTCAGCTAGAAATTATTTTAAGAATAATAGAATCATGACAGTTATATCTTTGTATATTTATAATTGCCTCCAGAAATAACCATATGCGCATAATCTAAGAATGGATGAGAGACGAAAAGAGATACTAAGTAAGTCTAAAACACGCTTAGCCAAAATTAGAAAACAAGGAATTTATATAAAGATTCACGCGAACGATTTTAAACGAAAAATAAAACGGTTTTTTGAGTCTACCCCAATTTACTCGGTCAAAGAATTTATGAACATGATTCTGACTGAATCTTCGTTCTTGAGTGAGAAAACATAATTTTATAAGTAGGTGATAATTAAATTTTTAATAAGTTTATCGTCATTGTTTTTTCTTATTAATAAAATTCTAATTTTAAACTTAATTTATATAACATATTGTCAAATCTAACTAAACAATTATAGTCAAAACTCACAAACTAATAATGACATTAAAGTATCTTATTATATAATGACTTTATTAAATTGTACTCGCATTAATGTAAATTATTTTAGAAGTATTATTATATCAGTAATTTATCTATTAATCGATACTACATAATCTTATTTAAATTTTGTAATTAAGTGAATTGTAAAGTTTTTGACATATGTACATTTGAAATTTCCTAAATTAAATATTGTGTGAAATATTGTAATGTGACTTGCCTAGTACGAGTATAACATAAATCAATAAATAATTTCATTTCATTTCAAAATGAAATGTTGTCAATTGGTACATCCAGTGACCTCGACTGCGCGCCAAGGTCATTTCATCAAGTTGTTTACTGATGACTGTAATCAAGTTATATCTATTGTAGAAACAACCAGCCCTCGAGGCGGAGTACCTCGCTGCGTCCGAGCAGTGGAACGCGGCGCACGAGGTGCTCATAGACGAGCTGCTGCCGACAGCAGTGCTGAGCGACACGCTGCACCAGCACTGGGGACTGCTGTCCAGCTTGGAGCGAGCGGCGCGCGACCACCGCGTCAGCGGCTGGCAGAGCGGCGGGCAGGCGCTCTTAGGATACCTGCAGGTGTGCCACGAGGTATACATGATAAATCTTCTTCTTTTCCTTATATACAGGGGTGAGAGGCGCTGTCACACCGGTCCCGGGAAAAATAAAAAAAAAACCCTATCGGTTATTTCAATTTTATTTGTCAAATTTATAAAAATGCGGAAAATTAATACCTTGAATCACAGTTTTAGGTACCGTGACCACAAATTTCACAATTTTACAGTGATTTTCTCACTAACATGTTCCTTAATAAACAAACTAATGAATCGCAGTCAGAAATCAAGCATAACAGATTGCTAGGTTAGTTAAAATTAGCACAGTTTCTTTGAGTCGTAATTGATATAATAATATCACCGAACTTTGACAATTCATAAAAGAATATAAATGTACTTACTGTTCTACTCTCGACATTTACTTCAAAATATGGCACATTTAGTATAAAACTAGCAACATTTCTATCTACAGCAGTTTGTAGTTTTTTTTTTCTGCGCATCACCACACTAAAAATCAAATACATCAGCCATCAATACTCGTTTGCGCTCAAAAATTCGGAGAAATTTAACAACGTAGTGGCTGCTAAAAGACATCTAGCGATAAAGAGATGTGATAAAGGGAGATAACTTCGATCCTAATAGGATTTTTTTTAAACAATTCGGTTTGTATGTGTTGTGTTGTTTGTACAGATCCGTGGGTTGGTGCAGTCGTCGGAGGGCGCGCGCGACCGCAGCGGCGTGCAGGCGCGGCTGGAGGCGCTCCGCCCCGCCGTGGCGGCCGCGTGTCGCGCACTAGGCGGTCTCAAACCCAAGTACGTATACTTACCAACCCATAGCGTCCCACTGCTGGGCACGGGTTTCTCCTATTAAGAAGGTGTAGGCTATAGTCCACCACGCTGGCCACGCGGTTGGGGACTTCACTTATCTTTGATAGTTAATTAACTTTCTGACAAGCAGGTTTCCGTAAGCATGTGGTAGTTAATTCTAATATGCACATGAGTGAAAAACACAGATTTGCCTAAACCTGGGTTTATAACCCGCGCCCTTTCGTTTGTAAGGCTACGGGCTTACGACTAGGCTACCACTAACTTAATATAGCTATACAGAATGCAACTGTTGACCTAATGCAGGTTACTACAGCTTCACTGAGCGAACCTGGTGCAAAGATACCCATAACGCCTAGCTGCGTTAAGCCGATGAGTGGCGATGACCATCCTTTACACCAGAAACGAACCGCAGTGGTAGTCAACATGTCTTTCACTTATTCTGTTCCCAACTGTCTCACCATTTTTTTAACGTCCTTAACCCAACTGCTTATAAGTTGCTGATTAAAAGTAAAAAGTATGTTTCCGGGTAAGGACAGGGACAGGTTTGGTTAAAAAAGAACATTCAATTCAGTTACCCATTATTTACTTCAGAGACCCAACATTCACCTGACTGCCTTGCCAAGGTAGTTGGTTCTAGTTTACCAGGGATAGTAATGCATAGTGTTCCTGCAGGGATCCTCGGTGCATGGCCGCGCGCGCGGAGATGGGCGCGCACCTGGTGCAGCTGGCGGTGTGCGGCGGCGAGCGCGCGCACCACCTCGCGGCGCTGCTGCGAGCCGTGGCGCTGCCGCCCGACTGCACCGCCAACGCACAGCTCTTGGTAACTACTTTGAACACCTATTACCTCTCTTAGGATTTCTGTAAATTCAATTTACAGAAATCCTTACTTAGTACATTGAAATGTTACAATTTAAAATATTATCTATATAGAAATGTTGTCACATATTTGCTTATAACTTCTTTAATATTAAATTTAGGGCAAAAACTTAAAGGAACATATTTGTAGGCGAAGCGATTTGCTACATTTTGTATCGTCACGGTTTTGTATTAAGCACAGTTTCCGAAGTGTCGCGAAAAAAGTGTTTTTCGGTGCATTGTCTAACGTCGTTTCAGTTCGGCAGATTTCGGTACGGTGTTTTTAGACGTAGCGTATGCAATAGCTTTACCGCGGCAGTCCTCGAGTGCCACACGAATTTTTAATAAATGATTTGTATTGGTATTGTAGAAATGCTGACCCGGCGAATTTCGTACCGCATGACAATTATGTATTTAACAAATATTTCAAAACCAAAATTAGCTTTATCGGCCCAGACGTTCTCGAGTTTTAAGATAAACGAACAGCAATTGATTTTTATACACAACGTGTAACAGAACGGTGTGACAATATACTACGGAATATAACGAATACACCCTATAAATTCATGTCTCTCGATTCATAGGTTTAGGGTCTGCGTTGATTCCTAGCAAATATCAGCCAGTCAGTCCTCTTTTATATATAATGACTAGCTGTGCCCCGCGGTTTCACCCGCGTAGTTCCCCATTGGATTACCGAGATAATGTGAAACTACTTTTAAAGTTGGTTAAAAAGTATCCTATGTTCTTTCCCGGGGTCCAATCTACCTGTGCACCAAATTTCATCCAGATAGGTTCAGTGGTTTTGGCGTGAAAGCGAGACAGACAGACAGACAGTTACTTTCGCGTTAATATAATATGTTAGGATTAGAATTACTATGCACTTAGAGGTGCAGACTCGGAATAAATCAAAAGACTGCAAAAATTTTACTGTGAAGTCTAAGAGCTATATATAATAGTCTATTTGAAATAACACATATATAATGTGTTATTTCATAAATACCAAAAAAATGCCTTCCGAATTCACTCTTTTATCTAAGATAATTAATGGAGTCGGACGTTACTTTGCGGAAATCTATTTATATTTATCTAAATTTTTTTATTATATTTTTTTTGTTTCGTCAACAGATAACAATGGACCTGGCGGAGCAAGCTTCCGAGATGTGCATCGAGTCTGTGTCCAGCTCGCCGATATCCTCTCACCACCGCGCCACCGCAACCACCTTCGGTAGTTAAGAGAAATGTACTAATATTTACTTATTTTATTATTTAAATGTAAATCTCCATAGACTAAGAATAGGGGCCATGGTGTGATTCGCATGCAAACTTTTTATATATGAAAAGCCTTGTTTCATTTTCGGCCAGGACGATGTACGTTTACCAAAAAATGACTAGAGATTTGGTTAATATTGTGCATTAATGAAACCTGCATCAATTGACTTATTCATTGTGTACAATAATATCTAAATTCTGTGAATTGTAGTGGAAATAGGGTAAATCTGTAATTTTTTTGATAACACTATGGTCACATTGGATTATGAATTGTACCGCCCGTTTCAAATGTCAAAATTGTCACAACAAAAACGCATAAGTCAGCTTTTTGTGAAAATGGCGTGAAAATATTTCGATTCTAAATTAATGTTGTACACTACACATAAGTAGCGATATTTTGAATTTGGTTGATACATTGAAGATGAATATTCCCTATCGTATTTATGGTATCATGTATACTGTTCTGGCCGGAGCTCCATATATTTTTGAAACATCTCTTATTCTTGGTGGTTATTTTTTTTAGTGAACTTCGGAAATTCATGCAATTTAAATAGGAAACTGTCTAACTTTGAAATAAAACTGCTCCTGTGTACTATGTTCTGATTTCCAGAAAGGTTACTCTTGAATTGTAAATTCCATTTTTCTTTAAGTCGCATATAAACGAAATGAATTATAAATATCTCATATCTTATGAAATAAATATCTTTCATTATTTAAGATTGTGCTAAGTTTTGTAATGATGTAATAGAACAAGTGATTAGAGATGACTTTAAAAAAACCCAACTGCAAAAACCTCGGACTACTCTATGCTAACAAATCAAGCCACGGGGTGCAGCTAGTATGACCATCTGTAGATAAAGATTAATCACATCAAAATCGGCCTATACGTTTAGACTGTAGACGGTTACAATGAGTTAGTCTTACAAACATACATTTGCGTTCGAAACATTACTCTTTTTATGCAGTTGCTTAAAAAGAAAAGCCAAAACAAGTAATTACAAGACTTTGTTTCGAATAAATACAGGATTATCTTTTAGGGGTGTACTAAGCTGAAAGGGGGTCACTATGCTCCTAATGAACGGCTTTCAGATGACTAACTGTGAATTAGAGAACAACTGGTTAGAAGCTAGTTCGAAAAAAAACCCGACTGCTAAATCGTTAAACCGTTGCATCGTCCTTATTTTTTTTTTTAATTTTGTTGTACCCAGTGTCACACTCACGACTAAGACAAATCTTTTGACACCACTCACATAAAAATACGACGAAAATAGTTTAGTCGTTTAGGCTCTAGGGCGTGCCAAAGGAACAAACATATACATACATACGCTCGAAAAAAATAACCCTCCTTATTTCGCAGTCAGGTAAAAAAAAAATGCTATACCATACATTTTGTTGACGACCTATAAAACTTTACCTATATCAGAAAATGTTTTGAATTCTTAGTTGGTCCATAATGAAAGTGATTACTCAGCTAATAGACCCCCTCTCGGCTTAGTACACATCTTATATCTCCGATAACCCTGTACAGTGAATATTAAATTTATTAATCAATATTTTTTTAGATTTAATACGTTATTTCTGTAATTTGCTTCAATAAGTTGATTCTTTTGTAAAATCCATATCTCGATAAAAAAAAACTGTTTTAATTAAGCTATATAATTAATATGTAAGTAGGTATTTTAATAAAGAGTCTAGAATATTCTGAAAGCATGGAGCTGTCACGAAGAGAAACACTGTTTAAGATTAGATAAAATAAAATAAAAACCTCACTACGAAAATAATATATACATTATTTTAGTCTTTCCTCTTTCGTAGTACTCTTTCGTTTGATAGCCATGTTAAGGAAGTTGTGAATAAAAGTCTACCATTTAGCGGCGGCGGCCATCTTGGACTTGACATCAAATATAGCCACAGACAAAAACACACATTAATCATACATTTATGATTCATCGTCCATGTTTAATATAGAAAAAAAAACTACGTTTTTTTTACGCTATGGCTACGGCGCCATATACCGGCCGATTTAAATATTATTTGGCATAAGACTGACACCTTTCTATACACAGCCGATTGCTTTTAGAATATGACTCAAAAATTCCTTTAGAAGTAATACTAGTTTTTGTGAACATATCGAGATGTGGATTTTAGTACTTAATTATCTAATTAATATTATTGTGTATGTAATTTAATTGATTTTTGTAAAAAAAATAGTTAAAATAATGGTAAGTTGTTATAAAAATATGATTATTATAGTAAATTGTGATGTAAATAATTAGAATTGGCTCGTGTTAAAACACCGCCCAAAAAAGTACCCATTTTACTACCAAATTGGATAAATGGTCACCAAATTACGTTTCCTAAAACGTACCTTGTTGCCGAAGGTATTCAGAATATCATAATATTAAATAACCTATACCTTCTGCGGACCTTGTTGCCGAAAGTATTTAGAATGTCATAAAAAAATGACCTGAATCTACTGCGGACCTTGTTGCCGAAAGTATTCAGAATTTCATAAAAAGATGACCTGAACCTACTGCGGACCTTGTTGCCGAAAGTATTCAGAATGTCATAAAAAAATTACCTGAACCTTCTGCGGACCTTGTTGCCGAAAGTATTTAGAATGTTATAAAAAAATTACCTGAATCTACTGCGGACCTTGTTGCCGAAAGTATTCAGAATTTCATAAAAAAATGACCTAAACCTACTTCGGACCTTGTTGCCGAAAGTATTCGGAGGGTCATAATTTGGTGACTGTTGAGCCATTTTAGGAACCAAGAATAATATTTGGTTACCGTCTAAATTATACCCATTAGAATTGTCTGCACATTTGCATCAGAAGCGGAGGTTTGAGGCGAGCTTTCTACTTTCAGGAATACAAAATATAAATATTTAGTTTTCTTATTTTATATATAAAAAAATCGTCAAGTAATTATAAGTAATAATGTTAAACAATTGTAATGTCTTTTTCCTATCTAGTAATTTATGGTAGTGAAAAAATATGTTGGAATTAATAGTTAAGTGTCAATATTAATTTGTTTTTGATATATAATAAATAATATTTTTTTGCGTAAATATGTTGATTTAATTTTTTGATTTTTTACCCGCTAAGTTTATCTCACACAATTATATATTTGGAAGACGCCAATTTTTCGTTAGTATAATATAAGATTATAAAAATAGCAGATTCTCAATATAGGCCACATACAATCAAGAAAAAAACACATCAAATTATTTTGCAAATTTGTTTTTTTAATTACACAAAAAGGAAAAAATATAATCCTCGATTACTTTTCGATTCGAGAATATTCACTTGTTTTAAAAAACAAGTGAATTTTCTCGAATATAGGAAGTTAGTATTTAACAATAGTCTGAGACAATGCTAATGGCTGCGGGAACATTGGTCAAACCCAAAGTCTACCCATTTTCCCTAAGACGAAATAAAAACTTAACCTAAAAAAATCCCAATCAGTCACACTGACATAATTTGTTAGGTCAACATTACTAGTAATTATCAACGAGTCACATTCGCAAGGGAAAGAAAAATAAAACAGCAGACGTGAAGTTTGGAAGGTGTTTATTTCCTTGGTTCTCTTAGAATGATCAGGAGGTGGAGAATAATGGTTGTTGCAATCCAATTTTGATAAAACTTTGTATTTATGTGTCTCTGAAACCTTTCTTCTCTGATGTATTACTTTGTCTTCCACCCTTTTTCATTTTGCGTAACGAAGACCAACTTTTAATGCACTAATTTATTTTTATTTTAAGAGCGAGGCTCAGTATTTATTCACTTATTGCCGAACCACGTGATCATATATAACAGGTTCTATGAGTTTTTAGTCATTGCGGAATTTAGATTTGATATTTTTCCAAAAATGTGTTAAGTTTAGGTACAGGGTCAAGCAATTACTGTTCTTTATAGGTAGACAGGTGGCGTTCTAACTTTAAAGCTGAGAAACATGAGCTTCGTCATTTCAGATTTAATAAAACGTAATCTTTGGTTTCTATGTCAACTGGCGGCTCAACTGTGATACCAGCACACTGGTAGAATCAGTTATAGGTCCGAAATCACTCGCCCTAAGTTCTAAGTACAAGGAATCATACCTACAGAATACAAAAAAACACCTACACTATTTTTATTTTGTGGTTGCGGCCATCTTGGATTTGAAATTTATCATATTGTACTACAGTTGTGAATAAATAGGTTATCCATCATTTTGTTGCGGCGACCATCTTGGAACGATTTTCATCAAACATAGCATAACACTAGACTAATTCACCTAACAAACAAAATCGTTTCACCTGTTCAAGAGCTATGATGTCACACACAGACACACACAAACACGTCAATCTTATAACGACCCGTCGTTTTTGCGTCGCAGGTTAAGAAAATAAACACTATAAAAAAATTATTTAATTTATTAAAATTGTAAAATGATTTGATTGCCATTTACACAAATAAAATGCTCTTAAAATTCATTATTAAGTCATTGTAACAAGATGCGGTACGGCACGCTTCACTTTCACGTAGTTACCTGGAAACAAAGGAAAATAAACATTACATTATTAATTTCCACTTCCTTCACCCAGGTGAACAAAGTGGATATACGCCACTTTGTTGTTGTTCACCTGGGGAAAGTACTTACCTTACAACCTTCTAAAAAACCTTACAAAACTCTTTATAGTCACCACAACAAATAGACCTAAATACAACAGAAGACAGGTACAAAAGACGATCTTATCGCTTAAAAGCGTCATCCAGAGAGTATATTAAATTATAATTGGAATATAATTAATTTTACAAGCGAATTAATCAGTATTATAATTGCATTGTTCCAACTTGATGGTTTTGACATAAAATAGATCAGAGTTAGTAATAAAAATTATCTTTTGTTTAATACTAACTGGGCTAATCTAAGGTATGAGCTACCTTTGAGTGCCAAATTTCATCCAAATTCGTTGAGCATGAAGGAGTAACAAGCATACATACAAACTTTCGCCATTATATAATGTAAAGTGTGATGAAAGTATAAAGTATACTCACATTCACTCAACAGCAGTCGCATCCAAATTAACGTAACTGGCCCCCATGTTCTCTCTATGGCGCGTCGAAATCACATGCCTCTTGGCGTTCTCCCCATCTTCCACATCGCCATCGCAGACCCCACACTTCAGAGCACCAAACTGATAATAAACATACTTGTTCCTCCCCAACATATTGATATTATGCTTTAACTCCAAGTAGAAACGAAAAACGCTCTCCGTAGAAGGCTTCACCACGAAATGGTTAGCATACACCAAATGAGTCAACAATGAACGGATTGAGTTGAACACGGAACTGCACGACACGCAAGTGAAAGACGATCCTTCGCTGTGGAGGATATGGTTGCCTTTCATGTAAACGGATATGATATCACCCTTGTTGGCTTTCGTTTTGGACTCCGCTACAGCGGATTGATGCTCGACGGATGACAATAAATGCTTGATTGCTAAACTTTTATCAGGGAATGTCAGATCGCAGACTTCACATTTGATAGCGTCGCTCTTGATGATTTTGTTCGCTGCTAGTATATCCTCGTTGATTTCGGAAAACAGAGCGGAGCGGATCAGCTTAGCGATGACCTCGATATGAGCATCGCTTTCGAAGTGTTCCACTATGGCAGCGTAGGATGGCAAAGCGACGTACTGCGGGCAAATTGTGCAGACGTAGAAATTGCCAAAGCTAGCGAAGTATTCCGATGGACGACAGTGATTCTTGTAGAGCATCGCCAGTTTGCGCGGCGCAGCGTTACGCAGATGCTTCTTCTGACGGATATGATTGAAAAGCACCTGTCTCGGACCTTTCAAGGTCATATCACAGCATGTGCAAAAGTTGCCGACTTTGCCGGATGGCTTGATAAAGTTTTCGATGATCACGTGATCGTTGCGATTCTGGGGCTTTCCGGAGCTGGCTAGGAATTTCGACCAGTTCAAGTCTTTGGGGCCCCAGTCTTCAGGGATGCCGCCGTCGGTGCTGGCTCTTTTTGTCTGCAAGTAAACATCTCTCAAGAGGTCGTCGGAGAGTCTCGCTAGATGTTTTTCGTCAAGAATATGCAGAATGGTTTGTTCAACGCTGTCCGTATTGGCGTTGCAGAGCCGACACTGCCACCGGTCTGGATGCGTCATCACGTCATGTTTCAAAAGAAAATGCTTGTTGATTTTTTTGATAGTTTCGAGAATCGACGGTTCCGTATGAACGGTGAATGGGACGTGCTTGTCGAGAGTGAGGATGCTAGATAGGTTGTGGATGTGTGTTTCGCTGAACACGTGGTTCAGGACGCTGTCGTAGTGAAATCTGAGAGTGTAATACTCGCAAGCGATGCAGAAGAACGCCAGTTTCCCCGTGCGGTCATCGACCAGAGTCAGCAGTTTGTGATCAGCCAACAATTTCAGAATCATATTCTCAATAGGTCCATAGTAGCGGTACTTCTTCGCTTGCGTCTTAGGTTTCTCTGCCGATTGGTCGTTGTCGTCCGTCTCGATGTTCTTATTGGTATCAGCGGCGAAGTTCTGATACACGTTATCACGGATGCTCATAATTATAGGTGCCACAGAACTGGTTTGGGTCGAGAAATCGATCGCAACTACGTCCTGACAAAGCTTGTCATACGCTTCTTGATAAAACTTCATGGCAGCGCCTATACTAGCTTCGGAGTTGTCAGGGAGGGTTTTCATCAAAGCCGCATTGAGTTTCGTTGAGAAGTTACGGTCTAATTTCTCCGTAGCTTTGTTCACTTGGATAATTTCGACGCTGGGCGCGTGACTCTCGCTAATAGTTATTGCGGAGAGACGCCTCGACATATTCGGCAGATAAACTGGTTCCGACACGTCGATACTCTCGCGTTTCATTTTGGGAAGATGGACGGGAAGGTTGAAATGTTTCTGAAGGGACTCCATAAGCGGTTCTTCGTCATTCAACTCGATTTCTACGTTGCAATCGGTGCATATATGGACCTGCTGTGCATTGTCGGCGGTCAAAAGCTCAGCCTTTAGCAATTCAGGTACTTCGCTCACTGGAAGACTATTAAAGCGTTGTCTTTGAAGATTACTCTTCTTCTCAGTCGTGAAGATATACTCCACTTCGACGTTCTCACGTTTCTGGAGGAAAATCCGTTTATGAGTTTCGTCCAAGCTCTTCAAATACTTGAGAAGGATGGGGTTGGATATGGTGATGGGGTGGTTTATCACGTACCGAAAATGGTTCGCGAGTCGTTTCACCTCTTCCAACTTCCGGAACGATAGAACGGACAGTTCCAGGGGCCCGGTCACGACGCCCTCCATTTGTCTGTCTTTAATAAATGATTGTCTAGACTAAGTCTTGGATATGCCAAGATTTAAAGTCTCCGCTGGAGTCCAGGTGGACCTATATAGCGTGTATGGATGTGCAAATTTCTTGCCCGTACGTGGAATGGCCGAAAATGGGTGAATTTAAGTTTTGTGCGAGCGAAAATAAATGCCTCCAAATTAGACGATTTTTGGATAAAAAATAATATGATTTTGTGGAATATCACGGCATTTCAAGATCTGTAATCAAAAGAGAAAAATGTTATTACACTTTTTTAATTGTTACACGCTTGTCTTCAATGATATCGGCAATGTGATATTTAACATGACATGATAAGTAATTTCGATTTAAAAAAAAACTTTTAACTATACGGTTAAAAGTTTTTTTTTAATGTGTCTTTTTTTGAAAAATATGTTAAGTATATTAAAGATGCTGATTACGTGGTAAATATATGAGCAGTCAATTTAAAATGACCCCGTATACGCATATTTATATTTATACAACGCTTAACACAAAGGTGCGACTTAAGGTTGTTAGTCTACCCATCATTGTGAACTTTTATTAACTAACTAACTAACTGTTAGATAAGATTATGCAAAATTCAAAAAAAATAATTCCTTATTTGTCTGTAAAAACGGCAAAATATTCTTTTTGATCATAAGATGTGTTTTTGAAAGACTTTGCCCTTCAATAGTTTGATGAAAATAAAAAATAATAGAAAATTACGTTTCGTTTCATTATTCGTTAGATTAGATGTTATCTATACAACCTTGGTCGGGTTGATAAAGTAGTTATTATACATCCGAAAGCTATAATTAAATCTTAAGTTATTGTTTTGTAATAGGTAGGTATATATATGATTGATCGAGCGAGCGACGCGTCTCTGCTTGATGGATGCCGGCACAAAATGGCGAAGTACTTTTTTTATGTCGGTTTTTTATAATTTTTAATGTTACTTGTAGACAATGATTGACGACCGCCGTGGTCTAGTGGCTAGTATGTTTGCTTTAAGATCCGACAGTCCTGGGTTCTATTCACGGTCGGACGAGTTGTTAGAATGATGAGTTTGGACATTTGTCTTCGAATCTGTGTCGGTCTTTATGCGTGTGTTTGTGAATGTTGTGTGAATGCATGGCATTCCCGACACAGGAGAAATCTTAGTAGGGCGGTATGAGTGTGAAACGATTATTATTTACTAGCTGTGCCCCGCGGTTTCACCCGCGTAGTTGTACATTGGATTGTCGAGATAATGGAGAACTACTTTTTTTGAAGTCGGTTAAAAAGTATCCTATGTCCTTTCCCGGGGTCCAATCTACCTGTGCACCAAATTTCATCCAGATCGGTTCAGTGGTTATGGCGTGAAGGCGACACAGGCAGACAGACAGAGTTACTTTCGCATTTATAATATTAGTTAGGATTTATCTTTAAAATAGTTATAATTGACGAACAATTACTAAACTACATAAATATATCGAAATCAGCACTATAGGTAAAGTCGATTTCAATATTTTTACTACTAACACTAAGGCTAAGCCCGAATTTTACAAAAAAATTCAGCGGTCAATAACATGTATGGGGTAAAACTATATTATTAAAAAGTTTTTTAGTGCCGACTTATATTACGACGGGCGCGCTGATAGAACTATTTCAGTTATTTCGATAAACATTAAACCTCTAGGCAGATTTTGTCAAAATTAAAATGGGACTACATATGGGAGGTATATAATACAGATATAACAAATAAATACACTAGAATTACGTACGTCCTCTCTCTAAAAATTCAGTCAATTCTGATTCCTTTCTATATCCCTGCTAATATTATAAATGCGAAAGTAACACAGAGTTACTTTCGCATACTACTACTGTCTGTTTCGCTTTCCCGCTTAAAACCTCTCAACCGATCTGGATGAAATTTGGTGCACAGGTAGATTGGAACCCGGGAAAGGACATAGGATACTTTTTAACCGACTTCAAAAACGTAGTTCCCCCATTATCTCGACAATCCAATGTGGAACTACGCGGGTGAAACCGCGGGGCACGGCTAGTAGGTACTCTATAATGTGTAATATTTAATTTTTGTGATTTTATTATTTAATTATTCATATGCGGAAATTTTGCTACCAACTGAAAAAAACACGGTGATCATCCTGCAATGTTATCCAATCCGATGTTTTTTTTACCTATTATGCAGTGATTTTTAGGATTCCGAACCCAAAGGATAAAAAGAAGACCCTATGACTAAGAGTTTGCTGATGAAATATTTAAAGGGCTTCCATACAACAAACGTGATTTTCGTTCGACTTTAATAACGACAACAGTAACTAGAACTTTTGTTGTATAGATAATGGCACGGAACCCTTAGTACACGAGTTCGATTCGCAATTGGCCGATTTATTTACTTGAACTTTAGAACCGCTGTTGAATTTTATAAAATATCTAGTGTTTTATTTTACAATAATTTAAAAGTTACTGGATTTTTTTATTAAAGCGACGATGTGGCCTAAGATGGGGTACGCTTGAGTAGAAGAAACCGATTCACTCGCGACTTGAAAAGACCCAGATGATTGTAATCAGGAAATAGAGAAGCCGGCAGCGAGTTTCACAACCTAGCAGATATATATATAAATAAATAAAAAAAGATAGATTTTAAACTGCCGGATTTCGATTGGTTGTTACCAACTATTCAAAAAAGGAGGAGGTACTCAATTCGACGGTATTTGTTTATGTTTGTTATCTGATTTCTGGGGTACTGAACCTCCATCATTTTTTTTTGCTTAAAAGGGTACTACTGAAGTTTTTATCAAATTCGCTCCAGAAATTTGATTTAGAAACGAAATAACTAGAAAAGTTCTATCGGCGCATGCCTTAATGGAAGTTCGTATTCACTTATTTTTAAAACTTTTTTTTTTAAATGTATATTTGTTAAGGTATATTAGACATGGCTAATTTACATTGATGACAATCTGTCCATGATGGCAACCGCGACAAAATGGCGAATTTCATATTTTTCACAATTCCTCAACATATGTATCAAATAAAAGGGTTTGACTAGTAGAATATAACACTACGATAAATTTCAAATCCAAGATGGACGCCACCACAAAATGGCAACATTGCGATTTTTCCAAATTAAAAAAAAATGGGTGTATAACTTTTTAAAATTTACTCTAGACTGGCGTAAATTTTTGGTTTAAAGTCCTTAAAATAAGAATTAAAAACTGTAGGTTTTTCATTATGTAATGATGTCTTGGTTTGTATAGATGAATGTGACACTAGATTTCTCATGAATAAAAAATATCTCGGCTCATTGCAAACCCAACTTGGAGGTCGTATATCTAATATGTGAATGAATAAATGATCAAATCCTATTACAATTTTAGAAATAGTTTTAAATTGCTAATCGGATGAATTGACTCTGTGTGTTATCAAGATGGAAAGCATTATTGAGTATTGTTTCCAGACCGACTTTTAAGAAAGAGTCTCCCTATTCATCAGATTTTTAGGGTTACCTCCGTACCCAAAGGTTAAAAACAGGACGCTATTACTAAGACTTTGCTGTTCGTTCAACTATCTTGAATATTATCCATACATATACAATAATAACTTGTGTAATTCTGTTGCCGCTATAACATCAAATACCAAAAACTAACTAGAGGTGGCTTCCATACAAAAAAACGTTATTTTTTCGCCGTTTTTTGCTCATTATTAATATCGACAACAGGTATAAACTTGAAGTAATGTTGTATAGATAACAGTAGGAACCCTTTCTGTGCGAGTCAGACTTGCACTTGACAGTTTTTTATTTTATTCAATATCTAAGCAGTAAATTAGCCGTATACAAATACAATTGGAGACATCTTTTTTATCCCCGACGCTAAAAAGACGAGATGTTATAAGTTTGACGTGTCTGTTTGTGTGTGTTGGTGTGTATGTGTGTGTGTGTGTTGAATGTACGAATAGTTTATTTGCGATAATTAAAAAAACCAAATCATATAAAATAATAAATGAAAAGTAATGAAATATTTATCACAACCCGACCCTAACTCAGCAAAATGCTGGTTGTAACAACCAGCGCCGGTCGTCCGCTGGTGGCTGGGTCTGTGTGTGTCTGTGCTTCGGCATCCTTGCACCCAAACAGATGGATCGATTTTGATTTAATTTTTTTGTTTTAAAGGTGTATTAGTCGGGAGTGTTCTTAGCCATATTTGATGAAAATCGGTCCAAGATGGCCGCCGCCTAAAAATGGCGAAGTACTATTATTCAACCTCCCTCCCTCATAGAGGTGTTACATAAAAGGGCTTGATTAGTAGAATACTATGAGAATTACAAATCCAAGATGGCTGGTATTGCAAATGTCTGGGGTTTTTTTTTTTAATTATCGATTTCACTTGCAAAGTAAAATAGTACCATATTGATTATTACTATGGTCTGTTCTACGAGTACATCCGTAGTGTCTGTTAGTTGACATAACTTGTATAGACAGAGGGATGATAGATAAGACACTCTTTATTAATTTCTATTATCTTAATTAACTTTACTTTATTATTATTTTTCTCTTCTTCGAGTATAGAAAAATGTTGTTTACATATATCAGTTTTGTATGTATGTATATTTGCCTGGAAGATATTTCCAATCCGCCTACAGGTAGTAGTGACTCAACAATATTGACTTGGTGCATGGGTTCTACAAATTTTTAGATTTTTTTTTATCAACATAGTGTTTATTTGTGTTTCGCCTATAAGGGAGGGAAGTTTGCTATGGCACTATTTACAGGCTGATTTCAATAATGATTGGTTCAGACATATGGAACACAACATTAAATAAGATTTCTGAATATAAAAAAAAAACAGGCAAGTAGTGGTTCTAGTTTTTTATGCAGTCTCAATATGGTTGTGGAGTCGACAGTTCATAACTTTTTTTTTTATCCTACAATCCTATCCTATTTGACCACAAGTTCGCATGAGCACGGAAGTCAGCGATACTGTAGCCCTAGATGTAGCATGCCTAGTCTGGAATACAACTACTTTTATATAATTAGGTTGCCTACGGTATGTTTCAACACATTACATCCCACTGCTGGGCTTGGATCTCCCCTGTGAAAGGGGTGTAGGACATGGTCTCCCAAATTGCAGGTCAAGGACTTCACTTATCTTCGAAAGCTTTCACTGACATGTCGGTTTCCTAACAATATTGTGTTTCACCGTTAGAGCATGTGGTAACTAACTATAATATTCACACGAGTGAAAAACTTGGTGATGCCTGCCTGAACTTGGGATTTTACCTCCGCAATTTCGTTAGTGAGGCAAGGGGTTTACTGACTATGCTACCACTAACTTTTTTTAATTAGGCAGCATAAATTGGTATTTATTATAGTTAATTCATATAAATTATTACAAATAAATAACACGAGTATACAGGATGATTATCCTTCTAAGGTTATAATAAGACAAGGATAACATTACAATACCTATTCTACATTTAACTGTTTATAAAATATGTGATACAAAACATGAAGATGATGAACGAGGAAGATGTCTAAACAAGTGCATGCCATTGTACCTGACATTTAGGAATATACTTCAAGAGTAAGGGATGCGACTTCGAGAATTTTTATTAGAGGAACATATGTACAAGTTCATTTAAAAAAATAAGTATACAACAGAACTTTTTGATTATTCCCATTTATAAATCAAACCTCAAACCTCAAATGATAAGATTTAAATGAAACCATTCGAGAAGTATACCTTTTCAAACAATAAAGAAATTTTTAAATCAGGTCTGCTGTCTCTGAGAATTCTGGTAACAAAAAAACAGGCCAATTGAATACCTACTCTTTTTAGAAGACAGTAGAAAATTGGCTTGACTAACCAACATTGTATGATTTTAAAACTAAAGTTATTTAATTATTATTATAATTATTGTATTCAAATTAATAATTATTACAGTTAAAACAATATATTTGATTTTTTTAAGCTACTTATAGAATTAATATTTTACGTGTAACTGTAACTGTTATGAATAAATTACTATGACGATGTATTCCAATGTATGAATTTATACCTACTTGTGTACACACCTTTATCAATGTACAATGTACATTATCCTTCTTCCCATTAGCAATAACATATTTACAACACACTGATTATCTAATGAAAGATGCCTTGCTGTACTTAGAGTACTGAAACAGTTATTTAATTTGATTTACAGAAAAAAAATAAAACAAATAGCACGATCATACGTAGACGAAGTTTTGGGGTTATGATGATAAGCAACATTAAATCTCTACGTGGCATTAAAGGAAAAAATATGAGGCTGAGAGTAAATTGTTTATATTTACCTGGAAATCTTGAATTTGTGCATGGCAGCGTGGACCGCCTAATATTTTTTATTTTGTACGGGCATTCGGTGACAATGGAGGTGACATGACAGAACAATGAAAGTGACAGATCGTCCGTCTGTGTGATTTTTCCGCAGTGGACGGTGTGCCAAGTATTATTATTTTTTAATTTTCGGGGATGTTAATGGAAAATGGGTGGTATTTGGAGGCATGTTAAGCATGTTTTTTTTTAAATTGACCTTAAAGCCACATATTACGTTATATTTGTTGTAGAATTTCATCATAGTTTTATATAAAAAAAACATTGAAAGAATTAAAACTGCTGCTCTGGCTATGCTGTTGTTAAATAATTATTTTGTATACCTATACAGGAGTAAGCATAATAGTTGAGTCACAGAGTCACAGAGTTCGACGTGACAAAAAATATATACGAAAATTTAGTGCTGGACTGTGTTGCAAGCAAATGTTGTTTATTTTCACGAAATACTACATTAACTTGGTCACGTCGCGTCGCGTCGTCATCGTCATCTATTCCACCTACAGAATCCTAAGTGGCAGTTTGTGATTCTACCGTTTTTTTAATGTGATAATAATAATAATGAGCCAATTAGCACAATATAATATTAATAATATAATCTATGAGTACACTGCGACTTTGTAAACAGCTTTATTTATCTTTCTACGTGGCGTCGCATGTTTTTGTGGTCTGGTAATACAAATAAAAAATAAGTAACTACTAAATTATAACTGTTAATGTAGAAAATCCAATTTTGTTTCCATTGATAGGTTCTATTGTACTAAATAAACTATTTGTTATATATAAATATGTACTAAATCGACATGAACATAATAAATCAGATGTTTGTACCCCATTGCTTCAAACGTAAGGCTTCGATAAGTTTTGACTTTGACGCCAGTATTTTTTTCCGTAGCGTATCGCCGATTTTTTATTATGTAGCACTTCATATTCTAATTAAACCCTAAGGTTAACTCTTTTTTTGTTCTAAAATCTCTAATTTTATTTATATCAGTGATAAAAAGTGTTAAGATTCTTTATTTACGTCAATGCTGCTTGTAAAGAATCGTGCAATATGGTTTTACTGACTGAAAGAGTAAATGTGAAGAAACATTTTTCCATTGATTTTATAGTAGTTACTACTGTCCTTACTGCAAGCTAAAGCAGTTATTTATTATTGTACTATTGTAGTTTCGGTGACACGATTTGATACGGTTTCATTTGACTCTGTAGCACTAAAGTCTATTATTTGATCAGATAATATATTATAGTAATCAGATACCTATCCTTGACGCTAACAAATACACTAATCGTATGGTTAAAAAACAAAGGAAAAAAGAGATACCTATCTGACAGATATTGGCCAGCAGACCATCTGTCTTTGTCAAACAGAACTTATTAGTTTCATGATAAAAAAAATTATTTATTGGACCACTTTAAGTAATAATAAAAACTATAGATAGGTTTGGATTGAAAATAGTTTTGGAATCGCGGCGCGGTGCAATCGCGACTAGCGGTTGCAGTTCATTCATTTCCGTCGGCTGCCCAAAATCAAGTAATTGTCTTACTCATAGTAGAGAGCTAGCGAGTAACGTTCTTTGGTTATATGTAGTGAAAAATAAAGTAAATAATCAGTGGACAGCTTGACTTCTCCACAATGGCTACAGATACCGATGACCCTGGAACAGGAGACGAGTGCATTCAAGAGCTTACATTCATAGATACCGAACCTGAAACCACTTGCAGAATCTGTCACGCCGAGTTCCTCGACTCTGAAGACTTGAATGTGCACATAGATCAAGTGCACAGGGAACCTTCGGAGCCGGATACATCGGGCTCTAAAGTCTGCCAGCTCTGCGACACTACTTATAGAGACCTAGATGTGTACGCGCATCACATTGCTTACAAGCATTTAAGGCAGCTAGTTGCCTGCAAAACTTGTAACAAATGTTTCACGGAAGAGATCAAATTAAAAAAGCATGACAGGAAACACGAAATTCAAAAGAGTTCGTTGTTTGCGTGCTCCCAGTGTAAAGCTGTGTTTTCGATTCAAAAGGAATTGGCTGCTCATGAGTATACTTACCATAATAATTTAATAGATGGTTTCTATTTGACTTGTCTACCACATGTCTCTTTGTTTCTGAAGTTAAATGCTTTGGAGTTCCTACAGTCTAAAGACAGAGTACTTAACTGTGTTTCATGTAAATTTGGACCTGTCAATATCAAGTCGTATTTGAAACATGTTAAAAACAAAGAATGTAAGGCGTATGTCTGTGATATTTGCTGCTATGCTTTCTGTGAGAAAAAATATTTGACTAAACATTTGCAACGCAAAAATAAATGTAAATATCCTCATGAGTATGAGACTGAGATGACTACTTGTGCTCTTTGCAAGACGAAAATTCACTGCAAAGAAATGAATACACACCGTAGCATGTGTCGCATGTACAAGTGCTATGTATGTGATATTCAGTTTAAAACTATTGAAAGTTTATCAGAACATCAATCTAATGTTCATCCGGTGGAGTTAGACATTATTAGATGCAAGTTCTGTCCCAAGGAATATGTCGGACAGGTGTCGCTTGATAAGCATGTCAAAAGATCACATAGTCACCAGTTTATCTTATACAAATATGCATGCAAATTATGTGGACACATTTTTAAGCACCCACAAGAGCTATTTGTTCATTACTTCATGAAACACAAAGATCTTGAGCCGTACACATGCAAGATATGCGATAAAAAGTTCAAAATACGTAAGAGATTCACTATTCACATCAAAATGGAGCACAAGGGTATTGGAGTTGTTGAATTTGATGAGAACTATAATGTGTTTTTTGCCGATAAGAAGTCAGAGTCGCCTTTTATACCAAAATGCGTTATACCAGAGCTAGTACCTGTAGAGAGTGAGGACAAAACTAAAACAAAAAGCTCTAGATCTAAAAAGGATGACTTCACTACAGAGATAGACGAAACCGAGGTAGAAGACATAAAAGAATTGCCTAAACATAAACCAAAAACTAAAGGGCTGAAGAGAAAGAGAAGAAATATTGTTGCTCTGTCATCATCGGAAGAAGAAGAGTCAGAATCATTACTCATGATTAAAAAAAGAGCTCAAAGGAAAAACTTTCAGAAAAAATTTGCATCGGGCTCTAAGAAATTAAGCAAGCACATGATTCAACGCAAACAATTCACCTGTAAACATTGCAATAAATACTGCTACACATACCAGAACTATCACAATCATATAAAAACACATAAGAAAAATGAGTCTATTGAATGTATTAAATGTTTGAAATCATTCAAGACAAAAGCAGAACTTAACACACATGTTACTAATACTCATTCAACCTCCAAATTGATTGAGACTTTGAAAAATGTACTCGAACGGAAGCAGGTTGAAACACAAGGACTTAATAATGATTCTGACAATAATGTCAATTTCGATGACTTGACTCCTTCAGAACGATTTGTGAGAACCATTAAAAAAGTTAGAGTCGATAAACAGTCTGTATCTGCGATTATAGGGCCTACGTCTGGTGAAATATCTGTAAAGAACTTTATTGAGAACTTTGTTCCTGATGTAGGGGAAGTACCAAAGGATAAGGAACCGCAAATTATGTTTGATGAACCTGTTGTTTCAGTAAAACAGTATGAGAGCCCATTTTATCGTAAAAACTCTATAAAAATGACCCGGTTCGTTCCAGAACCTCCAATAACTTCAAGAATCAAGCTTAAAATGCCTGAAAAATTCAAGGCCCAATCTCACAACAAAGAGGTGGTGAAACTTACTGTAAAATTGGTACCAGAACCACTCAAAATGTCAAACTTTCTCACATTTGAGAACAATGATTTCACTGACCATCAAGATAACACTGACCATCACGATTATGAAGATAATGATTATGATGATAGAAATGATGTTATACCAGATGTGGCTCAAGAAGTAATGCTGGGAGAATCTGAAGAATCATCTAAGCCTCACTTGCAAGCACCTCACAAAATCGTAATACCAAAACTTCCAGCTGGCTATCCAAAAATACATATCGCAACGTTGCAACCTCAAGCTCCATTCTTTAAAATAATAACTGTAAAGAATTCAGAAAATGCAGACGAAGCGATAGTCATTGACCCACAGAAGCATAAAACAGCTAAGGAGTTAAAAACAGAGAAAAATACACATGCTAAGATAAAATCTGAAGTCATAAGCTTACCCGATGGCACAAAATTAGTGTCTGCTAACCCATTGGCTCATCTTCTAGGCGACCGGCCAGTGGAAGAAATACTGCAACCTATCAAGAAAAACTATTATAAACCAGTAGAGAAAAACATTAGAGGATTATTGGCAGATGCTTTGCAAAATCTAGACAAAAATGAACATAGGATCAGAAAACCGAAAAAAACATCCGTACCAAAAAAAGCTCAGCCAAGAAAGAATAAGCTGCGAAAATCTGAGCTTAAAAAATTTGCATTGAATTATCATTCAGAAAAATTGAAGCCGCGAAAATCTGAGTCAAAAGAATTGGTGACTGATGATTCTGAGAAACCCAAAACGCCTATATCTGAGCCAAATAACTATGAAGAAGTACTGGAAGATTCTGAGCTAGTGATTACGGAGCCTGGAAAATCTCTTCCCCTACTTTGAAGTCTTTTTCTATCTTATTATGTGAATTATTGTTCTGATAAATGTTAATACGTCAAGTCTCAAATATGTCGTAATTTTAAAATTTGCATCAAATTCATCAATCGACCCAGCTATAACAAAGGTTGATTTTGGTAAATAATCGCCTACGATACTTGTAAAAAAAGTACTATGCGCTATTTACTACTATGATATGATATGATATTTTATCACGTACATGATTTTTTGATTTTGACTAAGTTTGTATAAATAATAACATATTTGGAATACTAGTTTTAGAATGTATGTATGGAGTTATCAGTTAGGGGTGTACCAAATCGCCAGAGGTTCACTATACTCAACTTAAGGAACAAAAATGTATTCAACAGCAGTTTCATAAATTTTGTTTGTTTTGTTTGATATGTTTTCTATGGGACAGTTGATATTTTTTATTGGATTCAATGTTGTGCCCCATAATGAAACTTGTTTTTAATGATGAGTATAGTGACCCCGTTTCGGTTTAGTACACTACTTGCATTTATTGATTGATAATATTTGTAATATGAAGTATATATTGTTATATGCAATGACGAATGAATTATTGATTATAACTTTATTTTACCCCTATAATTCTTTAAAAAAACAGTTCATACCAACATCCATTACGGCACGCGCCATTAGTTTGTCAGTAACATTTATTTTAAGCTATTGCATAGCTATTATCGCGGGTTTTTAGCGCGGCGACCAAATCAAGAAATTCCGTAACGAAAATAAACCTAACACTCAAACGTCGTTTCAGTTCGGCATACTTCGTCACCGTGTTTGTGTGCGTGCGACGAGACGTATGCGTATGCAATAGCTTTACCGCGGCAGTCCCCGAGTGCCACACGAGTTTTTATATAACTCTGTATATAGAGTTAACGGTTAGGGATTACTAAGCCAGTCACAGGACTAGAAGAAATTAATCTTAATCGAAATAGCGAAAATAATTTAATCTAATTTCTCTATTGGTTATTTTTGTTTTCAAGTCCCATTACATTATCTCATCTCTTTATTATGCCTGTACATTTTTATGTGCATGTTTTTTCGTCGAATTCATTATCTGATTTTTGTGTTGACACTAAAGGGTTTAAACTTTCCCTATGGAAACAACCTAAAATTGTTATGTTCTTCTAAAGTGACATAGGCTGTATATATTATAACTGTAATTGCCCATTTTAATTGTGTTAATTCATTCTTAGTATGGTACAGATATTGTTTTCATTATTTTTATGGTACATAATTATTTTTTTGCGATGTTGCTGTTTGTATTTTTAAATTTATTAGTAGGTATAATGACATTTTTTCGATCATCTGGTTAGCTGTAAATAGATAATAATCTGTTTATTGTGAAGCTACTTTTGGTACAGATTAAATGAATTACTTGAGAGTATTCATTGACGTTGTTTCCCTTTATCCATAATACCCACTGATAAGTAATATAATAATATGGGACAACATCCACACAAAGGTCTTCAGAAACTAGGCAAAGTTTGTGCTATGGTAACCTGATGACTGATATACATACTTACATACATAAGTACATACTTATATATATATAATAAACACCCAGACACACGTCAAACAGATATATTTATGAACACAAATGTTTGACCTGTTCGGGGATCGAACCCGGGACCAGCGGCGAAGAAGGCAGGGTTGCTACCAACCGGCCAGTCGAAGTCAAGAAGGTACCTAATAGCAACCTCGTTAGAAAAAAATCGTTTCACCCAAATCAGTGAAATTTGAGAAATTTCTTACAAACGAAAGGCGCAGTTCAAATCCAGGTACAGGTACTCGTATGCACCTTCGTGTTTTTCACTGATGTGCAAGTTTGAATATACTACATTTAAACGTTGAAGGGAAGCATTGTGAAGACACCTATTCTGTTATATTCTTAAGTTATAGCCTCTGCGATACGAGTATAGTCACAATTTTGCAATGTCGTGTGGCTTAGAAGACAAACGTTGATAAGATTGACCAGTAACGCGTGAGATTCAAAGGGCACTTCGCAGATGCTCGGTGACCATGCTTAAAACAATTTAGAATCTGAGCTTATTTTTGGATGAAAACAAAAAAAGGACTAACACAAAACGGCACAGTTGTTAGGAATATGATATTTATATATACAGAAAAAATAATTACATAATTATATCCTCATATTGATAGTTATGATAAATTTCCTTAAAATAGTGATGGCACGTGTTTGTCGGAAAAGCAGATGACATTCAAAGATAAGTGATGTACGGTCCTAGTTAAGACCGCACTGTTGATACTTTATAAACACAATTCACAAATAAAAGATACGATTCTCATCCATATCGGATTGAGCTATCAGCTGTGGCGGCATCTAAAGCTGTAAACATACCTACTCCTTATAAATGAAATCCTCAACTCGTTATTTGCCATAACCCACATTTTGGCCAGCGTGGTTGGCTATGGCCTATACCTACACCTTTCATAAGGGAATCCCGATTATGTTTGAAATATTTGAATTTGTCCTTTATTCCACATATCCCTATTGGTAATCGTCCAATAAAAAATAAAGGTTTAAAAAGCTTTTTCCGATTTATTGGTAAAGTTTCCATTGTCAAGCTTGCGTCAGCTCTTTAGGTAGCGCGTCTACGGGAATCAATGCGGGAGGACTATCGGCTTCACAGGTGCAGAAACAGTTCTTCCCTGCTGGACCGTTCGGCAGAATGAGCACCTTCAGGTTCATGTTGGCCTCTAACGCGTGCATTATGTCTGGAATTATAACGATGCAAGACTAAATAGAAAAAATGCGCTAAATAATAATGTACTAATTTGCCATTTTGTAATGCCAGCTATCTTGGATTTGAAATTTATCATAGTGTTAGTGTACCTATTCTACTAGTCCATTTCATTTATTACCCATATTGAGGTGAGTTGTGAAAAAAAATGTAATACGCCATTTATGGCCAACTTGTACAAGTTGGCCGCTTCATCAAACATAGGTAAGAACATGCTCGACTAATTCACCTTTCAAATCAGAAACAAAATCTAATTCGGTTCATCTGTTCGGGAGCTACGGTGCCACAGGCGCCAAACTTATAACACCCCGCCGTCTTCCGTCACCACAAAATGGCGATGGCTATTAATTTTTTTATTTTACATATTGGAAGGTAGAAAACATCTTACCTCGCCTTCCTTGATGTAAAGCTAACTTGCCGCCAGATTTTCCTGAATCGCTCTCCACAGTTCCACTTCCACCGGGCCTTGGCTGTCCCGGTGGACTGGGCTGCGTCAATTCTGGGGCAAAAGTAGTCGACGACTCATCAGGCTCTTCTGTCGTCGTTGACACTGGTCGTTCAGTCGTCGACGGCACTTTACAACCGAGTGCCGCCTGATCCGATCTACAGTCCGAACCTTTGCCACAGTCTTTTTGTTTTTTGTCGTGTATTTCGACCGCTAGCATTGCGCATTCTTTTTGTTTTGACTTTTCTGTTGTTGTGATTACTATAGCGCCGACTGTTGTGGGTTTGGTAGTTGTTGATGTGATTGGCGATTCTGTGGCTGGTTTACTTGTTGTGATAATTGGTTTGGTCTTGTTAGTTGTTTTTGTGATAGCTGGTTCTGTGGTGGCAGGTACTGTTGTTTCTGTGATAGTTGTTGTGGTGAATAGTTCGTTCTTTTCAGATGTAATTGTGATAGATGTTTCTGTAGTAGTGGGCCTAGTTGTTTCGAAGATAGTTGCTGTCGTGATTGGTTCAGTTTTTTCAGTTGTTAGTGTGATAGTTGGTTCTGTGGTAGTTCTTTCTATAACTTTGATGTATGCTGCTTCTTCTGTGCTATCAGCAGTTGTGTCTTCGTATTCGAAAACGGATACCGTATCTGTAATTGTTTCTAGTTGTGTAGATTCAGTTGTTTCTGTGACCGTTTCAGTTGTTGCTGTCACACATTCCGTTGTGTTCGGTATGAATTCTGTGGTATATGTATCAGTGGTTGTCGGTTCGGTTGCGAATAAGTCTGTAGTTTCAAATCCAGTATATGAATTTTCCGTAACAGCAATAAATTCGTTGTTTTCTTCAAATTCTGATTGGTATATAGTTTCCGTAGTTTGAGATGTTTCTAATTTTTTGTCAGTTATCACTGGTTCGGTTGAAGTTGTTGTAGTGGTGCTGGACGAAGTTGTTTCCGGGCTTGAAGTTGTCGTTAGGATTTTCTCAGTTGAGGTGGTAATTCTTTTGGTTGTCGTTGGAATATCTTGAGTTGTTGTTTCGGTTGTTGGGGTTTCAGTTGTAGTTGTTGGCCTTTGAGTTGTGGTTGTCGTTGGAACTTCAGTGATTGTAGTAGACGTTGTAGTTTGTAAAGTTGTTGTGGGCACTTTGGTGGTTGTTGTGGGTATTTCGGTGGTTGTAGTGGGTTCTTCGGTGGTTGTTATGGCAACTTTGGCAGTTGTGGTAGGATTCTGCGTTATTGGAGCTTCAGTTGTCGTCAGTATCTCTGTCGTGGTTGTCATTTTTTCAGTCGTTGTAGTCAACAGCTTTTCAGTTGTTATTAAAGTAGGGTAAGTAGTAATTTCTATTGTCGTTTCTATGTCGGGGAGGCATGTGGTGGTTTTCACAGTCGTTTCTTGTACTACAACGTTGTTAGTTGTACTTTTTACTTTATTACTTTCCGTTCTCTCTATGATTTCATTATCAATTGTCGTGACACCAGTATCTTCTGTAGTAGTAGCAAAAGATTCCGTCGTCGTTAAGAAAGTATCTGTGTCGTTTTTCACTGGAGTTGTCTCAAATATATTATTGTCATAGTAATATTCGACATATAAGTCATCTAAATCCTTGTAGTCCCCGCTTTGGGTAGTAAATTCTTCTGTTCCGTGATCTAACCACATTTTAGACGTAGTACCGTCATCAGTTGCAATCGTATTGCTCTCAATATCGATATCGCTATTTCTATCGCTTGTGGCGTCATCTCTACGTACATAAGCCTCTGTAGATCTGTCCGCATTTGTTTGAGCGGCAGGACTGCCGCTGCTCGACCGAAAAAACTGCAATGTCGTCGTTTTAATTTGCTCTGTCGTTAAATCAGTTTGAGATGCTTCTGTAGTCTTTGCTATCGGCGTTGTTATGGTAACAGTGTCAACGTTGACGTATGGTTCTGTGACGTCTTGAATAGAGTTGTCTGTGTTAGTGTCTGTATTATTTTGTTCTTCGACAATTTCGTTACCGTATTCGTCGATTGGTTGAGCAACTAAACTAAAAGTGCCATCGTCGTTTTGTTTTATGATTATCATTGTTTTGGGGACATCTTTCTTGTTTTGTTTTGTTTGGTTACCTTGTTCAGTGTAGTTTACAGATGTTTCTAGAGTTGCGTCAATATTTGTTTCTCGTTTTTCCTCTGCAATCGTTTCTGTAGTGACAACTTGAGTTGTAGTGGTAATTTTGGCTGTGGTTGGTTCTTTAGTAATTATTATTTTTGCCGTTGTTAAAGGTTCTTGCGTCGTAAATACTTCAGTAGTTGTTTCTTGTAATGTTGCTTTTGTTGTCGTTTTTGGAGTTAGTGTAGTTGGTAATTTAGTTGTAGTAACAACTTTCTCTGTTGTAGTCGTTGTTGCTTCAGTTGTTGCAACAAACGTATCTGTTGTATCTTCAGTAGTTGTTGGCGCTTGCGTTGTTGTAGGAGTTTCAGTTGGCTTTTGCGTTGTCGTAGTAGGAACTTGAGTTGTGGTTGGGGCATCAGTTGTAGGTTCTTGAGTAGTTGGTGCTTCGGTTGTTGTTGGCTTTTGAGTTGTCGTAGTCGTTGGTTGTTGAGTTGTCGTAGTAGGAACTTCAGTTGTGGTTGGGGCGTCAGTTGTAGGTTCTTGAGTAGTTGGTGCTTTGGTTGTTGTTGGTATTTGTGGTGTCGTCGTAGTTGTTTCAGGAGCTTCAGTCGTTGTGGTTGGTTTCTTAGTTGTAGGTGCTGGCGTGGTTGTAGTGGTCGGGGGTTGAGTTGTTGGTTCTTGAGTTGTGCTAGTTGTTGGAGCTTCAGTTGTCGTAGTTGTGGTTGTAGTTGTCGTGGTAGTTGTTGAGGTTGTTGGTCTCTCGATTCTTGGTCTGTTTTCTTTAATGTATTCTATTGCGCTTGATATATCTGAAATTAAAATGGATGTCTATATTTTATCATCAATTTTTTATTTATAGACATTTTTTGTTATTAGGCATTAATTATGAATTTGTGAGTATTCATCTTATTCGGGCACATGTCAGTCCTCTCTTCTCATACCGCTTACGATTTCCGCTTCATTCTAACTAACTTTTTCTTTTAGACACATATTTTATTTCTTTATTGGTACAGTTCCTGGCAAACAACTTCGACGAATGTCGTTGCGCAGTAATGGTTTTGGTCTCTTTGTCACGGGGTAGAGCAGCAGGAGGTACTCTTCGAGACATGATCTGTGTACCGTTAATAAATTGTGCACATATACGAAAATACATATATAGGGTTATCGGCTAGGGTTGTACTAAGATAAAAAGGGGGTCACTTTACCCATCCTAAGGAACAACTTTCACTATGGGACCAACGCTGAATTGGAGAAAAAATAATCAGCAGTTTCATACATTTTGTCGTCGACCGATCAACTTTTTGTATGGATAACTGATTTTTTTTCTCGAATTCAGTGTTGTTCCCTTAGTGAAAGTTGTTCTTTAGAATGTGTAAAGTGACCCCCTTGCGGCTTAATACAACCCTGGCCGTTAACCCAGTATTCAAACTACGTCGCTAATGGTTCAAGAAGATTGCCGGGTACTATACTAAGCTATGACGCAAAGTGACTCCCTAGAGCTATGTTTAGTATTAAAAAAAACTGGCAGCTGCAAACCATACTTCATAAAACATGAAATCCTTACACTTCCGTCACTGCATATTTTAGAAGTGGCTATGTTTGTCAAGCATAATCCAGATCGATTTCCTACACTATCACATTTTTAAATTAGAAATAGAAGATATGAAAATAAATGCGCTGGATATGGCGGCAAATCAGCTCTTGTGAAGTATTATGAGTATGGGACCTCGCATATACAATAAGGTTCCAAGGGCAATAAGAGACTTAAAGCATGATTCATTCATAAATGCCTTAAAAAGTTTTCAGCCAAGAAATGTTATTATAAAGTTGATGATGTTTTAGCATAAGACAAATATAATTTTGACTGAGATTAAGCTCTATTGTAAAATTGTGATAGTAGGAATTATTATTTACTGTTTCACTGTATTATTTGTTGTTTTTTATTAACATTTCTAATATTATACAATGTAATTCACTTCAACTAACTATGTATGTTATGTAATGGTTTACCCTCACTCAACATATTTGTACGCGCTACGGTAAAACATAATTTTAAGCCATTTTACTAACATATTCGACCTTGCATACTTGTATGTAAAACTCATGTTTATACAAATAAATCATCTTTATCTTTAGAGAACTGTAAAACTTTCTAAAGAAATCAGTAATTAGTTAATACTTCAGAGGTACTACTGGTAGTGGTACAAAATTGTCACTACTAGTTTAGACTTCAATCTGCGTGATAGCTTATTAAATTTAAACTTTCTAGATAATAAGAAACTTAGATTGTTTTTACAGTGTATTAAACTGAATGCTTAGTATATTTCGGTAAATTTCAACACTGAAATTATATAAATTTATAGAGAAGAAGTAATGTAATATCCTTAACCTTTTTGTCCTGTTGCTCTCTTCAAATCAAGTAGAGCGTCAATGAAATCTGAAATAAGAAAAAGATATATATGTACTAGGTAAACTTATAAATATGATGCTGCCGCTTCGGCAGGCGACGATAAATAAAAATAGATAAATAATTAAAAATAATTAAAATAAAAAATAAAATTTAAAAGCAAATTATTGTACATATTTTGGTAAAAATTATAAATACAGAACCATACGGAAGCTATATAACTTAAACTGAATATTTTTCGCCGACAAGCGGCACGCTTAACACTTAATAAAATAAAATTATACAACGTGTGTTAGATTCGTTTGTAATTAGAATACAGGTGCGAGGCGTGCCATCGTTGTAGACACGAACGACTCATTTCATCCCTGATGAAGTTCACCAAATGTGAACGAAACTATAGTTGGACTTTTCTAACAATCAGTTACTACGCATGAAAATCCGTATTGTTAATGAAAATAAAATTAAATAAATAAACATTAAAAGTTAATGCACCTAGGTACTTCTAACATAAACATTTTAGGAAATGTGTATGATAAATATGTAAAAAAAACTCACTTGTTGTATCTGTGTACTCTTCTAATAGCATGACCACTTCTTCAAAATCTGAAAAACAATCATACAAAATTATACAGAGTTTAACAGAAAGGTGTGAATATACTTAAGGGTTAAGTCTCTCAATCAAGGTGAACCCATTGTAGATGAAAATTTTGCATATTTCGAAAAAAATATTAGGTTCTCCATATAAAAATTGGTCACGTGATCGTCAAGTTGTACGGAGGCCGCAATAATTTTTTCTCGAATATTGCAAAATTTTGTTCTACAATGGAACGACCTTTAAGTATTGTTACACCTTTCTGTTACACGTTTTGTTTAGGGTTAGGTATATCAGTTAGAGGCGGATACTAAGCCGAAAGGAGATCTATTTTTCTCTCTCAAATTATCGGTTTTGTATTGACAGCTCGTTATTATTATCTATACTACTTAAGTTTATGTTTGTACCTGTTGTCGTTAACACACTAATATTCTAAAAGTGAAAGTTTATATATATATATATATATATATATATATATATGTGTGTGTTTGTGTTTGTTTGTTCCTCGTTTACGCTTTAACGGATTAGCTGATTTGGATGAAATATACACATAAGCTACTTTTCATCCGGAAAAATTAAGTATTCCCGTGGGATGATCAAATATGTACCGCGGATAAAACTGCGGAGCGCAGATAGTTACCTATATATCGATCAAAAGACGACAAAAAACCACGTTTGTTGTATGGCAGTCCCCTCTAATAATAAATAAAAAAGTATATTTTATTCTATTTTTAGTATTTATTTTTATAGCGCCAACAGAAATACAGCATCTGTAAAAATTTCAACGGACGGACAGCGAATTCTTAGTAATAGGGTCTCGTTTTAACCTTTGGGTACGGGTACGGAACCCTAAGCAATAAAATTTTTTTTATAAAAAAGTAGTAGTAAAAAATTATATATATATATACTCACAAAATCTTTTAGAAATCGTGATGATGAGCTCGAAGAATTTCACCACATCTGAGAAAAATTATAATTTATTTATTAACATTAAAATATGATGTAGTTTACTAGTACCCTCTCAGCGTACCCTTAAGGGTACTATTTATGTCAATTTTGTACCACTTGCACCCTTAAGGGTACAACTTGAGGGTACTAGTGGCACTACTTGAAATTATTTTGCATGTTGGAAATACTACGACAATCATATTAAAGCTCTTTTAAAATAAAAACTTTTAATGTGACTCACCCATGCCAGTGATTTCGGAAATACTTTGTATGACATCGAAGAAACCTGAAAAAATACTAGGTCATAAATAAAATCCTTCTATCCTACTTCCTACAATATTATGTTATATCTCTACTATATTTATTATTATTATAAACGTGAAAGTTTGTACGTAGAAACGAGGTAGTTTAAAGCCTGGAATTAACATATAAGCTGCTTTTTATTCTGTAACATGCTGCGCCATGAGGCGCAGCATGTTACACGCGTTATATATAAAATTTAAAAATGTAAAATTTATAAAAATAAGGCAGTTATAAAAACAATTTTTCCTGGGACCTAACTATTTTAACTATTGCATTGTCATCGGTGCTTGACAAGACGACTGCCGCTATGAACAGTACTGCAAATCGTAGTGATTTACAGTTTTGATACTGTTCGTAGCGGCAGTCAAAGAGTGCATAATTTCAAATAACACAAGTTTAAATAAGATTTCTAAATAGTAAAACCATGTTCAAGAGGTAGACTTTATTTATAGGCCGCTAGTTTTTTGTGGTCGATGGTTCAACACGACAATTCAAACAACAGATTTAATATTTCTAAAAAGGGCATATAATTCTTGCGGTTACCCGCAATTTGTCTTGCCCGCTTAAACACGCTTGCCTAGAAGAAACCGATTGACTAGCTATTTAAATATAGAATATACATAGAATATAGATGAGATATGGAGTCGAGACTTTACGTTCGTGGGGCTGATCTTATTTTCCAAAACTTATCGGAGCGTTTGATTGATTCGACGCGTGACCAAAATGCCGGTTTTTATCTGGCCCAACGTATAAGCATCGCCATTCAGCGTGGCAATGTGGATCTTAAAAGATCTACCTATATAATAGGTAGTTAAATATAGGGAGCACGAAACTTTCTTTTTAAAAACTAAATTAAAATACTTATAGGCGATACTGAGGCTTTAATATTAACTTAAAATACGTTTAGCCGATATGGAGGCTCTAGAACTAATCTAAACTACGTGTAGCCGATTTGAAGGCTCTAAAACTAATGATCATACAAAGGATTATATTCTTAACATTAACTTACATACTACTCGGTGGTCCGATAAGAGACAGCTTAGTCAGCTTTCCACAGAAGTGAAAGTACTGCTGAGTAAGCCGTCTCTACATCAGAGCAGAAGGACGAGGGGGATGCATAACTAGGTAATCTTTCTGCTATATTTGGTAATAAAGGCAATAACTATATCCAAGAACACGTGGAAGAGTTGCATGAAGAGGAATATGCGTGAACGGCGAGTGAATCAAGAGATGACTGTTGATAGACTAGAATGGAAGAATGCTGTGCCGACCCCACGTATTGAATGAATTAAGGAATGAATGAATGATATATTTGTAACAAACACACAACGAAAATACATGAGACCATATATAATATGTATATATTAAAGCTAGGGTACATTTTGTACACATTAGTGTTTGTCACAACCCGGCCCCAAGTCAGCAAATTATAGTTGCTGTATAGCAACAAGCAATTTGATATTCTGCTAGTTGCTATAAGTTGTTTTGGTAATTGATATTGGGATAAGTGGAGGAAGATAATAAAATGACAACATTTAAAATTTTTGACTACAACTAAAAATAGAAAATAAATTTAAAAAAAATTGAATTAAGAATAGTGTAAATAAGAAAAAAAAAATTTTTTATTGTAAAATATTTTTTTCTTACACTATTTAGTATGAACTCTTCATTACATTATCTCGAAAAGGTACCTATTCGAATTTCCATCACTTGCAATGCAAAAATTAAATGCTGTCAATTCTAAACAATGCAACTTACGTTTCCTATCGGATATCTTGCAGAGCATGGCCGCGGCTACACTGATGTTAGTAGAGTTGGTGATGCGCAGTAAAGTCTCTATAAAGACTATGACGTCAACGTCCGTGAACTTGGACACTGTTTCGAAGAACTCGAATATATCTGGGGATAAAGAAATGGCTCGTGTTTAAACACCGCCCAAAAAGTATCTATTTTACTAGCAAAAATATTCTAAACGATTACCAAAATGGATAAATTGCTTTTCCTAAAACATTCAGAATGTCATAAAAAAAATCGGATTGTCTTAAAAAGTATGACCTAAACCTGCTGCGGACCTTGTTGCCGAAAATTCGGAGTGTTATAATTTGGTGACCGTTAAGTCATTTTAGGGACCAATAATATTTTTTGGTGACCGTCTAAATTATACCTTAAAGAAATATGGTTTTTCAATACACATACACTAAGTTTTATCTGGAAAACTAACGCGTGTTACATTCATTTTGTTTATCGGTGAGCCATCGCCGTGGACACGAACAGGACATACCCATATTGAAGTTCAACAAATTTTTGATCATTCCAACACTAAAAACCTTACGTGTATAATAATCATAATAAGTTTTCAAATGACTTCTTCTCAAAACATGACGTGCTACGAGTAGAAAGTATTTTTGTTAAATGGTGGACAAGATAATTTCAGATAGGTACATAAATATTTATTACCTGGTATAAACGTGACACTTTTCAAAACTTCCCATGCCTGTTGAACAGCTGAAAATATATTTACAGTTAGTTCGTTATATATGACACTTTTCAAAAACAAAAAATTCATACTTTAGTCTTAACATGACGTAGTGAACTTCGCAGTAATAACTTAGTTTTAGTAGGTCAATATCAATAAACAATCAACCCAACTCATTTTCCAGTTGATACACTCACATTTGTGCAGGGAAACTGCGCAGCAGTAGGTAAGTATCAATAGGTAAATTCCAATGAACAATCAACCCAATTCATTTGACTGTTGACAAAGTCACATTTGTGCCAGGGAAACTGCGCAGTAGGTAGTAGGTAAGTATTAATAGGTAAATTCCTATCAACACTCAACTCATTTTACTGTTGATGAAGTCACATTTGTGCCAGGGAAACTGCGCAGTAGGTAGTAGGTAAGTATTAATAGGTAAATTCCTATCAACACTCAACTCATTTTACTGTTGATGAAGTCACATTTGTGCCAGGGAAACTGCGCAGTAGGTAGTAGGTAAGTATTAATAGGTAAATTCCTATCAACACTCAACTCATTTTACTGTTGATGAAGTCACATTTGTGCCAGGGAAACTGCGCAGTATGTAGTAGGTAAGTATTAATAGGTAAATTCCTATCAACACTCAACTCATTTGACTGTTGACAAAGTCACATTTGTGCCAGGGAAACTGCGCAGTAGGTGGTAGTGATGTGTACGCGCCGCCACCGCTAGCGAATCTATCGACAGAAAGTCAGTAGTAAACGAGCATTACCTGTGGATACACGCGTTTCATTCTAATATACCTATCTACCCGAGTGCATACATATCACTGGCAACGAGGATTAAAACGGAAACATGGCCGCCGCTTATTTAGGAAATTTGCCCATATTCGACCATAAGAACAGCGAATGGGCTATTTTTAAAGCAAGATTGGCTCAGTTTATAAAGATTAATGACATCAAAGCACAAAATCGAAGCGGACTGTTGCTGACGCACCTCAACGACGAGACTTATCGGCTGGCGCGGGACTTGGCATTCCCTATAAGTTTAGATGATCTTCAGTATGAGGCGCTCGTTTCACTACTCGACGGTCATTTCAAGCTCAAGAAAGTGTCGTTTGTGGAGAAGGCAAAGTTTTACAATGCTAACAGGAATCCAGGCGAAACATTAGGAGACTGGGCGGCGCGACTCAGAGGCTTGGCATGTTATTGCGGCCTCGGCACCGCCTTAGAGACGAATCTATTAGATCGTTTTGTCCTAGGCCTGGGCTCAGGGCCCGAACGTGACAAACTGTTTGAGCAGGACCCGTCGACGCTAATGCTGTCGCGGGCGATTGACTTGGCGGAACAAGCTGCGTGCGCAAAACAGGCGAAAACAATGATGTGCACCACTGACAGTATGGCTGTTAAGGAAGAACCGGTGTATCGGGCGACATTCCAGGCTGGACGCGGCGGAGGAGCGCGCCGGAGCAGCGCAGGCGGTGCAAGCGGCGCTCGCTCGGCCGTGGCGGACTCGTCGCGTTGCGCCGTTTGTGGAATGAAAAATCATACGAGTGAAAAGTGTCGTTATCGTGCATATAAATGCCAAAAGTGTAGATTAAAAGGTCACTTAAAGCGCGTTTGTGTTAAGAGTGAAAGAAGTGTGCACCATGTCGGAACGGATCGACATGGCGGATCGGCTGACGAGGCAGAGGACTCTCATTGTGAAGAATGTGAGAATTTTAATTTAAGATATGTCAGCTCGAAGCCTTTTATCATTGACCTCAGCTTAGGTGACCATGAACTTTCCATGGAATTGGACACGGGTTCGGGAGTTTGTGTGATATCGGAAGAGTTATATAGGCAAAAGTTCTCTAATAATAAGTTGCTGACGAGTAATATAAAAATGTGTTTATATAACGGACATAAAATTTCTCCACTCGGGTATTTTGATATTGAGGCAGGTTATAACAAAATTAAAAGGTCAATTAAAATATTTGTTGTCCGTGGCGGTGGGCCGCCATTGCTAGGAAGAGATTTTATGTCTGCCTTCAATTTTTTTGTTACAACTGACATGAACACTAATATTTATGTTTTAAATAGGGACTCGGCAGCTGAGTTATGCGACTTATTACGAAAGTTTCCGGATTTGTGGCGTGATGAATTGGGTGAATTTAATAAGTTCAAAGTTCATTTACAATTAAAAGAAAATTCGAATCCAAAATTTTTCAAGCCTCGTTCTGTGCCTTTTGCCCTCCGCGATAAGGTTGAAAATGAGTTGGATAGGTTAGTGAGATTAGGTATATTAATTCCGGTTAATTATTTACAGTACGCGACTCCTATTGTTCCAGTATTAAAAGATAACGGTCAAGTAAAAATCGCTGGTGACTTTTCCGTGACGCTAAATAGGGATCTCATTATCGATAAGTACCCCTTGCCTCGAATCGAAGAGGTATTTGCCAAAATTGGAGGTGGGGAAGAATATAGTAAAATTGATTTAAAAAATGCATACAATCAATTTTTGTTGGATGAAAATTCGCAAGACCTGACCACGATAAATATCCACAAAGGTCTATTTAAATATACCCGATCGGTGTACGGTTTAGCAAACGCTCCCGCCATTTTTCAAAAATCAATGGAAACGTTATTTCGGGCATAGAATGGGTCAGTATTTGGTTGGATGACATTTGCATAACCGGTCCAGATAGAGATAGCCACTTAAAGACCTTACATAAAGTATTAGGTAGGTTGAACGACGCAGGGCTACGTTTGCAAAAGAATAAATGTGAATTTTTCAAGGACAGCGTTACCTACTTAGGTTGCGTTATCAGTAAGGCCGGTTTGAAGACTTGTCCCGATAAGGTCCGAGCTATTCTTAACGCGCCGGAACCCAGGAACGTCACAGAGGTAAAAAGATTTTTAGGCGTTCTCAATTATTATAGGAATTTTATTCCAAACGCATCGGCTATATTGAGTCCTTGCACGAACTTTTACGTAAAGACGCGGTGTGGGAGTGGGGTGAGAGACAGCGTGCGAGCGTGCGCCGCGTACGTAGCGAGCTAGCCTCCGAGCGCATGCTGGCGCATTTCGAACCGGGCGCGCGGCTCTCGCTCGCCACGGACGCCGGGCCGCACGGGCTCGGCGCTGTTCTCTCACAGCTCGACGCGGACGGCGTCGAACGACCTCTGGCTTACGCGCTCAGCGGTCCCTCGCTCACAGCTAGTAAACGAGCATTATCTGTGGATACACGCGTTTCATTCTAATATACCTATCTACCCGAGTGCATACATATCAGGTAGGTAAGTATTAATAGGTAAATTCCTATTAACACTCAACTCATTTGACTGTTGACAAAGTCACATTTGTGCCAGGGAAACTGCGCAGTAGGTAGTAGGTAAGTATTAATAGGTAAATTCCTACCAACACTCAACTCATTTTACTGTTGACAAAGTCACATTTGTGCCAGGGAAACTGCGCAGTAGGTAGTAAGTAAGTATTAATAGGTAAATTCCTATCAACACTCAACTCATTTTACTGTTGATGAAGTCACAATTTGTGCCAGGGAAACTGCGCAGTAGGTAGTAGGTAAGTATTAATAGGTAAATTCCTATCAACACTCAACTCATTTTACTGTTGACAAAGTCACATTTGTGCCAGGGAAACTGCGCAGTAGGTAGTAGGTAAGTATTAATAGGTAAATTCCTATCAACACTCAACTCATTTTACTGTTGATCAAGCCACATTTGTGCCAGGGAAACTGCGCAGTAGGTAGTAGGTAAGTATTAATAGGTAAATTCCTATCAACACTCAACTCATTTTACTGTTGACAAAGTCACATTTGTGCCATGGAAACTGCGCAGTAGGTAGTAGGTAAGTATTAATAGGTAAATTCCTATCAACACTCAACTCATTTTACTGTTGATGAAGTCACATTTGTGCCAGGGAAACTGCGCAGTAGGTAGTAGGTAAGTATTAATAGGTAAATTCCTATCAACACTCAACTCATTTTACCGTTGACAAAGTCACATTTGTGCCAGGGAAACTGCGCAGTAGGTAGTAGGTAAGTATTAATAGGTAAATTCCTATCAACACTCAACTCATTTTACTGTTGATGAAGCCACATTTGTGCCAGGGAAACTGCGCAGTAGGTAGTAGGTAAGTATTAATAGGTAAATTCCTATCAACACTCAACTCATTTTACTGTTGACAAAGTCACATTTGTGCCAGGGAAACTGCGCAGTAGGTAGTAGGTAAGTATTAATAGGTAAATTCCTATCAACACTCAACTCATTTTACTGTTGACAAAGTCACATTTGTGCCAGGGAAACTGCGCAGTAGGTAGTAGGTAAGTATTAATAGGTAAATTCCTATCAACACTCAACTCATTTTACTGTTGATCAAGCCACATTTGTGCCAGGGAAACTGCGCAGTAGGTAGTAGGTAAGTATTAATAGGTAAATTCCTATCAACACTCAACTCATTTTACTGTTGATGAAGCCACATTTGTGCCAGGGAAACTGCGCAGTAGGTAGTAGGTAAGTATTAATAGGTGAATTCCTATCAACACTCAACTCATTTTACTGTTGACAAAGTCACATTTGTGCCATGGAAACTGCGCAGTAGGTAGTAGGTAAGTATTAATAGGTAAATTCCTATCAACACTCAACTCATTTTACTGTTGACAAAGTCACATTTGTGCCAGGGAAACTGCGCAGTAGGTAGTAGGTAAGTATTAATAGGTAAATTCCTATCAACACTCAACTCATTTTACTGTTGACAAAGTCACATTTGTGCCAGGGAAACTGCGCAGTAGGTAGTAGGTAAGTATTAATAGGTAAATTCCTATCAACACTCAACTCATTTTACTGTTGATGAAGCCACATTTGTGCCAGGGAAACTGCGCAGTAGGTAGTAAGTAAGTATTAATAGGTAAATTCCTATCAACACTCAACTCATTTTACTGTTGATGAAGCCACATTTGTGCCATGGAAACTGCGCAGTAGGTAGTAGGTAAGTATTAATAGGTAAATTCCTATCAACACTCAACTCATTTTACTGTTGATGAAGCCACATTTGTGCCAGGGAAACTGCGCAGTAGGTAGTAGGTAAGTATTAATAGGTAAATTCCTATCAACACTCAACTCATTTTACTGTTGATGAAGTAACATTTGTGCCAGGAAAACTGCGCAGTAGGTAGTAGATAAGTATTAATAGGTAAATTCCAATTGACAATCGACTCAACTCATTTTACTGTTAATTGACTCACATGTGTGCCAGAGAAACTTCGCAGCAGTAGTCAAGTATTAATAGGTAAGTTCCAATCAAGAATCAAGCCAACGCATTTTACTGTTGATAAACTCACACATGTGCAAGGCAAAATGCGCAGAAGTACGTAAGTATTAATAAGTAAATTTCAATCAACTCAATTCATTTTATCATTGAAAAACTTACATTTGGTGCCAGTGAACTGTATGAGCTTTCTAAAGAAGTCCAGGATATCTTCGTGTCCCGATTGTAGACGTATCTGCTCCAATATATCCAGAACAGGTACTGGAAATACAACAAAAAGGCATTAACTTGACGCCATGTTGGTGTAAACCTACATGCATATTGGTTCAAACGTGTAAATAATTGATCTAAAGATACATAAGGTCAGCTTCTGTCTAGTTAGTGATTTTATGTCTCAAGTATTCGTGAATTAGTTCGATCACATTAATTAGTCCAAAGCGAAAGTATATGTTGATATTTGTTGGTCTAAAGCTATTATAGATTGGTTTTAACCCAGACACAAGTTGATGTAAAGTTAGACCCTTGTTGCTCTGAATATACGTAGTACCTACTTGTAAAAAGTTTTCACATATTATTTTGCGTCTAAGAGTTGGTTTGACATACAGTCTAGGCCTTCCTAAAGCTATAGTCATGTTGGTCTAAAGCTAGATACTCACGCTGTTGTTTAGTGAGCGATTTGACGACGTCACGAGCGCCGGTGAGTTGGTTCGACTGAGTGACGTCCAATAGAGAGAGAAGGAAATATATCGGTTCCTGAAGTTTAGTTACTCTGTTGATCGTCTGCATTATAGATATTAGGTCTGTAAAAAGTATTAAATGTCACAAATAGCAGTAATAAAGCAGGTAGTAGTAAATAGGCAAACAATTATTCTTCAAGTCTATATAAGAGTTATTAAATAGAAAACTAAAATTATTTTCTTTTATATCTATTTTTATGTACCTAACTATACAACTATAAGTGCTGTCATCTGCGACGTTGATCGCGGCAAGAAATTACTATACAACCATATATGCTGTCATCTGCGACGTTGCTCGCGGCAAGAAATTACTATACAACCATATATGCTGTCATCTGCGACGTTGCTCGCGGCAAGAAATGAAATAAAAGAAGTTTCAAACTCTGAACCCATATTCAGACTTTAGGGGTTAAATTCCCATTCATCCTTCCTTAGTACATGGTTTTACCCAATAATTAATACATCCTCAAAATTTCATGTCTCTAATTCAATATCAAACGTCTACAATGTAATTTTCAATATGGTGCCCAAAGCTGTTTTATCGTTTAAATAATATTACTAGTTGTTTATAAGGTATGTACTCACTGTCAGATTCGAAAACGTCGTTGAAAGAAGCTTGGACATCTCTAACGTTATCTTTTCCTGCGATCTTGTATAAACTGTCTATAATCACTTTGATGCCTGGAACAAAAAAAAAGTTAGAAGAAGGAATCTTATAGGTTCATCATTATAGAAGGTAGCTCCCGAAAGGATGAACCTACAAGATTCCTCATCCTCCGATGCCACAGACACACTGAGACAGAAACGTCAAACTTATGACACATGCCGTCGTTTTTATATCGCAGGTTATAAATATGCGTTTTAAAAATATCATTGATATTAACTTCATTTGATTTTTGTTGGTAAATGTACACCAAACTATCAGTCTATAATTTGATTCAAGCCATCTCATCTTCAAACTATGTTCATAGAGTGGAGAATAGCTGAGCTCGTGTCTTGAGTCTATGATTCCGGTTTCTTTATTGTTTGTTTCTCTCTGCCCTTTTCATATCATGTCGCTGAAGCATACAGACGTTGTAATGTGTTTTTATACTAAATTAATAGAATTCAGATGCTTATAAGCTTAGTAACATTACATGTGTATAATAATATATACATATTGCAAAGTGTAAAGTGTCGTTATGTTGCTTTGGTTAAGCAAACTGCTTTGTCACACCTATTCCACGCCTAGGATTTACCTGCCCACTTCGCATAAAGGCTCTGCAACAATTTTAACATAGATGCCTATGTTGTATATGCTTTACATAATATGTACCTACTACCGACCGCAACGCAAAGCATTGAGGGCGAGGTCTTTTTGTCCGTCATGTTTTGTTGATAGAATAAGTTTTGTTTTGCACTATCGGTCCCGGTCATACTGACCGGCACGGCCCGTCACGTCACTTGCAAAGCGTTTAGCAATGTTAATTTTATTTAAGCGACGCGCACGACACTAACGACAAAATGTGTAGATCCTTCTTGTGAAGTAAAATGGCGATGATATCTACAAGTACGAAACTAAATTGTTTTATGAAGACCCAAAATAAACCTTCTTGTCGAAGGTAAAACTATTTTCCTCATCAGTCTAAGTAGGTATCTAAAAAATTAAAAACAACAAAAAACAGTCGCATTGGGAACCTCCTCTATTGTTTGAAATGATATAAAATTTTTAAATATATTTTTGAAAACCTAAGGTGATGTAAGTATATAAGTTAAAAAAATTTAGCCTCGAAAATGTATTGGGAACGACAGTGAGCACCAAAAATGCATAAATCAGAATAATATTAAGCACATTTTAATTTTAATTTTATTATTAATTTAACAAAAATAACCAAATCGAAAGCATCTGTCTTTTTTCAGAAGTCAGATAAGAGTAACTTATTAACCAATATAAATTAAAAAAAACACTACTTACTTCCACGATTAGTCGCTTGTGTTAATTCTTCTAAAGCGTATTTGAACTCTGAAAAATATAGAAAAAAAACTTTATATAGATATATGAAATAAATAATGTATAAAAAGATTTTTTTTACCGCAATATCAACACAGAAGTGTACAACATGCTCAGAACCAAAGTCAGACATTCATACTCATCGGTCAAAGGCTTGCCCCGGCCGAGAATCAAACGTAGTACCGCTGGCTCTCGATGCGAGTTATGCCATGGCGCGACGGCGCGGCGGCGTGCGGTCGTCAATAGATTTTGAATTTGAAAAGACAAAACTTACGTGTCTGTTTGGTGATTTTTTTTAATAACAGTACAGCCTCCGATATAGATTTAGCTCTCATAATAGTCACAAATTCACGAATAGCTTCACCAATGGCTGAAAAAAACAAAAAAAAACCATATAAATTTTACTGAGAAGTAAATTACGTAAACCAAAAAGACGAGCCAAACAAACAACGACAACGAACAGAATAAATTTTATTTATAACTGAAAACAACAGTGTACACAACTTAACAAAATATTAAACTTAATGACTGCTCTGTCACAATTCGGCCCTAACTCAACATGACGCTGGCTGAAACAACCAGCGCTGAAGTCTTCCGTTGGAACAGGAGGTGACGTCACACACGTCACAAACAGTTAAGAAAGGGTGATGAAATTGGTCGCTGTTAAGTCTGGGAATATTCATAAGAAAATCCAACGAAATAAGACCCTCCTACTTTGTGGAGTTGCTTCAAAAGAGATATAGCTTACATGATTCAATAGAATAAATCATAAAAAATATTGAGCGTAAATCAGTACTTACCGCCAGTTCTTGTAGCCAGAATAAGAAGATTAAATGCACCGTTCATATCTGAAACGATTCGCAGAGTTCATACAATAATTCCAATAGATGTACAATATACCATTTACCAACAGTGCAAAGTGTAAAAAGAATGTTCAAGAAGAAGTAACGTTTTTTTACATTTTGTATCGGGTTTCTTATTTAAGATTTAAATTGTACATTAAAATCTTTTAAAAAAATAACGAAAAATGTCACTATTTCGTCGCAGCGATCATCTTGGACTGATTGTCATCGAACATAGATAAGAACACTCCTGAGTCTTGACTAATTCAACCTTAAAACAAAAAAATACCAAAATCGGTTCATCCTTTCGGGATCTACTACGCCATGTACAGACTCTCACACACACATTCTTACACAGACACTCACACACACATTCTTACACAGACACTCACACACACATTCTTACACAGGCACACACACACACACACACACACACACACACACACACATTCTTACACAGATACACACACACATCGTTTTTGCCTCGAGGGTTAAAGCTGACTTAACATTAAACAACATACATACTTACATCTTGAGCTTAAATCGAATGAATATAGCTTTATTGCACACCATAAAAATAAAAAGATACTGCAAGACAAATCTATACAATGTGGTAATGATAATGATAATTTTATTTGGTAAATATAACAATATTACACGTCACTATCTTTATGAATATATCTATGTAGATTCGTATACATTTATACAAATAATAATTACATAAAAAATAATCAATAAATTCATAATTTATAGGTACATTCAGTATAAGTTCGGGATGAATTCCTCGACAGTATAAGGAGCCATATCTGTTAAAAATGTTTTAAGTTTACCTTTGAACGCTTCTAGTGATTCAGAGTTGCGTATTATATCCGGCAACTCAATATACATGGCTACACCACACAAATTCTCGCACGTTTTCTGGACTTTGCCAGTCGATATTTGATCCCAATGAGATTGTCCTCATTTCTTGTGCATATATCGCCCTCTCGCATGCCATGCCAAGTACGAAAGGTGTCTAATACATTTGGCGTGATGTATTGGTGTAGTAGGTATAAGTGACGCATGAAAGTTTACGCATGTGCACGTCCTGAATGTGTTTGTGGTACCTCATCTGTCGACGAGTACGAGTAAAACATCGTCACTGCGCAGTTAAGGTCATTAGTTCAAGTTGTTTTCCGGTGATTGTATTAGATGTTTGAGATTCTTACCGACTTCGTTCTGCATGTACATAAACTACGTCACTGCGCAGTCAAGGACATTAGTTAAAGTCGTTTTCCAGTGATTGTATTAGATGTTTGAGATTCTTACCGACTTCATTCTGCATGTACATAAACTACGTCACTGCGCAGTCAAGGACATTAGTTCAAGTGGTTTTCCAGTGATTGTATTAGATGTTTGAGATTCTTACCGACTTCGTTCTGCATGTACATAAACTACGTCACTGCGCAGTCAAGGACATTAGTTCAAGTGGTTTTCCAGTGATTGTATTAGATGTTTGAGATTCTTACCGACTTCGTTCTGCATGTACATAAACTATGTCACTGCGCAGTCAAGGACATTAGTTAAAGTCGTTTTCCAGTGATTGTATTAGATGTTTGAGATTCTTACCGACTTCATTCTGTATGTACATAAACTACGTCACTGCGCAGTCAAGGACATTAGTTCAAGTGGTTTTCCAGTGATTGTATTAGATGTTTGAGATTCTTACCGACTTCGTTCTGCATGTACATAAACTACGTCACTGCGCAGTCAAGGACATTAGTTAAAGTCGTTTTCCAGTGATTGTATTAGATGTTTGAGATTCTTACCGACTTCATTCTGTATGTACATAAACTACGTCACTGCGCAGTCAAGGACATTAGTTCAAGTGGTTTTCCAGTGATTGTATTAGATGTTTGAGATTCTTACCGACTTCGTTCTGCATGTACATAAACTACGTCACTGCGCAGTCAAGGACATTAGTTAAAGTCGTTTTCCAGTGATTGTATTAGATGTTTGAGATTCTTACCGACTTCATTCTGCATGTACATAAACTACGTCACTGCGCAGTCAAGGACATTAGTGCAAGTGGTTTTCCAGTGATTGTATTAGATGTTTGAGATTCTTACCGACTTCGTTCTGCATGTACATAAACTACGTCACTGCGCAGTCAAGGACATTAAATTAGGTTGTTTGCCGATGATTTTACTATATTTTTGAGATTCTTACCGACTTCGTTCTGCATAAGTCTCATGATGCGGGGGAATTCCGGCGGACCAATGCCACCAGTTATATCGAGCACCTCATTTCGAACTCCTGCCACTCCTGAGAAATTATAAGTGTATATTAATCTCGTCAAAGAAAGGAAAAATAATAAGAATTGCTATAATAATAACTACCTAGCTATATTCGTAGTTCAGCGAACTGTTGACATCGTGACTATGTAATATTTTACAAATGTTGAAGAAAAAAAAAACGACAAACACTTGACCCGTTTTTTATGTTCAAGAATTCAATTAATAATAATGAAGTTTAATAACGCAGAGACGGCGTTGTGGCGAGCCGTCGGTATTATGAGACACAGCATACCACCTTACTTGTCTTAATTCACCGTCCAGGGATAGAAAACGTATGAGCTAAGCACCTTAGCTCGAGAGTGGAAGTGTTAAAGGGCATAACGCCGCAAGTAGCCCTTAGTAAACGCGCTGCACACCATCCATCAACAATCCCCCAACATTAGCACAATTTTTATAGTACATATTACATTAGTTTTTATCCTTCACACATACCTTTTTAACTCTTCTGTATTTTATATCTTGATTTCATTTGTAAAGGACCTCTCAATGTTGGTTACGGAAACAAAAAAGGTTTGACTTTAGGCGATGTTCAAAAATAAATGAAAGATAACTGAGGTTGACAGATTTTACCTTGTGTGTTTTAACCTATGTCCAGCTGTAGAAGAAAAGTTGATAAAGATTATAACAAAATGAACTTACCATCCACATGATTAGCGCTTTTGTGCTTGAAATAATCGCAGACCTCGTGAATATCTACAAATATATAAAGTATTGACATTGTATATTGAGGTGTGACCAAAATAGAAATCTCCAAATTTTTTAATAACCAATAAGTACTCAATTTAATAGTTTTTATGTTAGTTACCAAATGTCTCAGCAACTGATGGAGCGATTTGAAAAAAAATTGATTTGTTTGATAAAGTATATTAACATTTAGCCTTTTTTAATTTTATCAAACTAGGTCCAGCAACTTATTAAATTAAAATAACTGAAATAAAATTATAGGTAAATGTGACAAATTGAAGTCGGAATCCACTTTAAAAAATGATTAAGAAGTCGTTAAACAAACAAAAGCACGTGTTCGATTTGTAATAAATAATAATATATTTTTTTTTTTTTTAATAATTATAAAACATAATAATTCAATTACTTACATTTCTCTCCCGACATCTTCTGCAAACTTTCGTACATGCCGTCGAAGTCAGCGTGACCAGTCAGCGGTCGGAGTATCTTGAAACCTTTCATTACATCTGGAAAACGGAAGCCAACATGGTGTAATTGTTATCATAAAAAAACTAGTAGTTCTGCGAACTGTTGACCTTGTAAACACTACTAGGCGAAAAAAACAGCGCACAAGCTAGTCTCATAGGCCTACCAGCGAGACAAAATAGTGGGTCCACGAGAAAACAGCGATATTTATTACACAAAATTGAAATTAAAAATACATAGTTGTTGTTTTTTGGCGAGTGCCGTTTTTGATAAAAATCAATGACTAGTTACACCAAAAGAATAACCACTTTAGATCTATCTATTTATAATCCAATTCTCCACTAGCAGTTAACAAACAGAGATGACCAACGCTAACTTCAACCATGTCGCGTTGACTTTTCAGAATTTATTTACAACAACTAACCTGACTGATTGGTAAACTCTTTCAGAAGGTCTACAATTACTTTGATATCTGAAAATAAAAGAAAATGGTTGATAGTACTTCGAAATTGCTGAATAAACACAAAACAGTGGAATAAACAAGTGATTTAAGAGTAGCACTGACCCTTCACTGTTTACGTGTTTCTGATAGAATTTTCGTTCCAAGGCGTATCTCTTTTCACCTCCTAAATTGTAAAGCATTTTTTTGTTATTGATGTACGTTTTATTATTTTGAAAAAAGTTATTGTATTCTGCATAATAAGGCTATTAATAGCCATCGTATCAGCGCAAAATATGACTGCTTAGGATGCTTGTAATATTATTGTGATATATAAGACAAAAAAATAAATAAAACGGTAAAGCCTAAGTAGTAAATAATGTGTTAGCTATGTGAAAAAAAAACCACTGGAATCGAACAACATGAAAAGGTAGAACAGAGCTCTACCTTCTATACTATCTTCTAGCTATATCTAAAGCTATTGATAAAATTTGGAAGATGCTTACTGGATGTTCCTTGCAACGTGTCCATGAACTCGGTCACGAATTTGTAGCTTCGAGAGCCGCGCGCCTTGCGCATGAAACTGTATGTCTGCTCTTTAGCTGAAAACAGACAAAAATATACTAGTAGTTTCGAAATCGGTCGACCACGCGATCTTGATATTTTCTGTTCGACAGCCACTTGACTGTTTTTATATTTAGGAATCTTATTAATATTCCGTATTTCTGCACCTACCGAATAATATCTAAAATGGCGCCGTAACATACTTCCTCCCTTTTTGGGAGAAATAACCCCCTCCCCCTTTCGTCAATAAATTAGCATAATCGCCAGCAAACAACTTGAACCAACGACTTTGACTTCTTCGACTTTTCATTAGTGTTAAAATATACTTACATGTGATTCCAGTGACGTTCATCACGTATTTCAAAACGTCTTCTTCCTCTGAAAACAGAATAAACAATTTTTTTTTTGAAGTGACTAGGTACTTCCATTACGGCAGGTGCCGTCAGAATTTTTTCAGCTATTTCGAGGTCAAATATTTTTTTTTGTGAAATGGCAAATTTAGTTTAGTTTAATACTAATTCTGACCTAATCTATGTCAAAACGACTATTATGGCGCAATGGTTAGGTAACACTGCGTCATAATTTTCATAATGACCATGTGTCAATAAGCTACCATTTCAAACCAAAATTAATTATCCAAATCAATACAGGCAGGCATGCATCGCTGACAAATAAGGGAACATGCAGATAAAAAAAAAGATTCCGACGAATTGACCACATTCCTTTTTTGCAAAGTTATGGAAAACCTTATCAAGATAATGTAATCAAGAGTTCATACTAAAAATACCGGATTTTATACCCACTTTCTACCGAGAGTCTGTGATACTTGTGTGAATAATATAGGGTATATTTGAATAAAGCAGTTGATATCTTGCATTTGTTTGTCATTACGCTCCCTCAAGAAATAAATTGCTGCCTAATAGTATGATTCTCCAGGAAAAAGTGAAGTGAAGTGAAGAATCGGACAACTTATATTTTCAAAGATATAATAGAATCTATTTTGCAACCACCCTCGCCATTTTGTTTTGAGAAAGATTTGGTGAATATTTACATCAGGAAATTTGAGTATTCAGTGGTTCAAATGCAAGAAATCATTTCTTATATATTTTAATGCGTGTCAGCTGGATCTGAAAGATAACGATGTTCAGATAAATATTTTGCTGCATATCATCGAAGAACAATGCCGCGACGTGTATGAACAATTTACGCCAGACGCGAGTTATACAGTTGAAAGTCTGTTAAAGAAATTTGATGCATTTTTTACACCGTCGAAAAATCTAACAGTCTAACGGCACAGATTTTTTATACGAAATCAGCAAAAACACGAGACAGTGGAGAAATATACTTTTGAGTTAAACAAGCTGACGAAGTCATGTGAGTTTAAGGATCTTAAAGAAGACCTCGTCAAGGACAGACTGATTTGTGGTCTGAGAGAAAAGGCTTTACGAAATCGCCTGCTGAGAGAGTACAATTTAACCTTGAAGAAAGCTTTGGATATCTGCAACGTCGCAGAAATGTCTCGGGTTCAAGCGGACAATATGCAGAAAGAGCAAGAAAGCCGCATCGACGAGGTGCCAGGCGCTATATCTGTACATCTCTTACATTTGCCGCTGTACCCAATGCATAGGTATCTATGCATTGGGTACAGCGGCAACATGGAACGGGCGGCGCAAGCGGCTTTTATCATGGTGGCGGGCGCGTCAGATATACTCGAACAAGGAGTGATAGCAAAGGTAGAATAAGTTTATTATTAGGCGAGAGCATTTCAAGTTGCCTCCATTAGATGAAATTACTCGTACATCGAGGCTTTCAGAGGCAAGTTACTTCAGTACCCTCGACTGCAAGCACGGGTTTTATCAACTTCGTCTTCATGAAGAATCGACCGAGCTTTGCACCTTTAATACGGTATTTGGGAGATTTAATTTTATGCGTATGCCGTTCGGAATTTCGTCGGCTTCTGAAGTTTTTCATAGAAAACTATATGAATAGGTACTTTGATGACATTTAGGGCGTGGTGCTTTTTATTGATGATTTGCTTATATTTGGAAATACAAAGAAAGTCCATGATCTGCGTTTACGCCGCGTATTATAGAGATATAAACAAATAAATGTTAAGCTAAATCGCGAAAAATGTAAAATAGGCTTGATGGAGAATTAAATATTTATGTCACATAATATCGAAAGACGGCATTCGCCCAGATGACTCTCACATACTGCCTATCAGAAATATGCCTAAACCGGAGAATGTTAAGAAGTTAGAAAGTTTCTTAGGGTTAGTGACGTATGTGGGAAGTTGTATACCTAATCTATAAAAAAAAACGCACGTGCTGAGAGAACTTTTAAAGAAAAATGTTGAATGGAAACACATGATAAATTGATTTACAGCAATGCATAACGAGTCCACCCGTGTTACAGTTTTATGACGTAGATAAGCCAGTGACAATATCTGTGTGAAGTCATAACTAAAACGGAACAAAACTATGCTTAGATTGAGAAAGAGTTGTATGCTTGTGTATTTGCTTGCGAGAAATTTTATGCATATATTTATGGCAAAGCCGAGGTGGTCATGGAAACAGACCACAGTCCACTGATAAGCATAAACAAACCAATTGCTAATGCCCCAGCTAGGTTACAGCGGATGCTAATGCGTTTACAACCGTTGCAAGCTGGTATATAAACCAGGTAAGTATTTATATGTAGCTGACGCGTTGTCGCGCCCGGTAGCACCGAATGCAGATTCTAGGGAGGACCCCCGAGATTACTTGGAGGAACGTGCACAAGTATGTACGATTGCAATCGGCAACAGTTTGACAGATTCGCATTTCATAGAGTTACAGAAATTCACGTGACAGGATGACGAGTTACAACAGCTTAGGTAAATTATTTTGGATGGGTGGCCAGTGTACAAGCGAGAAGTTATGTCACTAACACTGTATTGGGACTAAAGGGATGAGTTGACTGTGGAGTATGATTTAATATCGAAGGGTGCAAGGATCGTTATTCCGAGATACATGCGCAAGGATATGTTGAAAAAGATACATGTATGTCATTTAGGTGCCGCGAAAACTAAACTAAGGGCACGTGAGATAATGTTTTGGCCAAATATGAGTGCACAGATACAAGACATGATTTCTCATTGTCAGGCTTGTTTAACCTACAGAAAGGAGAATTGCAAACAGCCGCTAATATCACATGAAATTCCAGCGAGGCCTTGGGCAAAAATGGGAGCTGATATTTTTCATTTTAACGGGAAAGTTTACCTTTTAGTTACGGATTATTTTAGTAAATTTATTGAAGTCGAGAAGCTGAAAGATTTAACTTCTGATTGTGTAATTGAGAGCATGAAAAGCGTGTTTAGCCGCCAGGGGATTCCAGAGATTTGTTTCACTGATAATGGACCGGAGTATTCGTCTCAATTATTTAAGCGTTTCAGCAGGGAATGGAAATTTCAGCACATAACGTCGTCTCCGAGATATCCTCAGTCCAACGGGCAGGGCGAAAGAGCAATTCAGACAGTAAAATCAATGTTACACAAGACGAAATATGATCAGTCTGAGTTTAGGCTAAAATTATTAGAGTTTTTAACTACACCTATAAGCTACCTTCTCTATCAGAATTGTTAAATAGTAGGAAGCTTCGGAGTGTACTGCCTTGCGCGCCACAGTTAATCGAATCCTAAGTTTGTGACGTTAAACCAGTTCGGGATGAGTTACGTCAGAGGCAGGCTATACAAAAGAAATATTATGACAGAGGCAGCAAGAATCTTAAAACCTTATCTATAGGAAATAAAGTTAAAGTACACATGGGTAGAAATTGGGTGGATGCTAACAAAATAGACATAAAAGGACCAAAGTCATATTTAGTAAAACACAATACAGGTACTGTGGTGCGTCGCAACAGAAAACAGATCGATAGCCAGTTACGCAGGAATAGGTATAATGAATTGCGACCATAATATGATTTACATAGATACGTGGCGCGCGCGGCACAATATTTAAAAAATATATATAATATTTTTGTTTATTAAACAAAGTATATTAATAATGAATATATTTACATAATAATAATTATAACATATTAAAGCATGAATGGAATAAAAGTAATAATAATGTACACTATTAATTAAAAGTAACATGTAGCATGCTTACTTTTCTTTTGTTTAAAAATGGGATGTAGAAGAATGCGAGAAAGTATAATTGTATTAAATTTTAATTGTTATTATTTATTCAAAATAATTGTTATTTTTGGGTTAAAATGTATTAATTATATTTAATTGTTTAAGAAGGAGGATGTGGGTCGGTGATAATTATGTGATTACGCGTCATCTGTGAACCATACCAAAACAAACAAGAAAAATGCAGATAATTAATGACATCATTTTGTACGAGCTTTTGACGAGAATAACATTATGCTAACTTTACTTATATTTTCAAAAATCTCTTAAAATTTAATTATTACATTCTGAATATAATAAAAAAAATGCCGCTAGTGTTATGGGGACGTTTGGACGAGGGACTGATATAGGTTTAGATTTTTGACTATATTATGCCATTGTAACATAATTGTATATTCTTACATAATCGTAAGTGTTATTATTATATAATTTTAATTTTGACATGTTTGACTAGACAAATAAATTTAGGGAGCTTTGAAAAAAAAAAACAAGAAAAAAAAATATGAGTACGTTACTTTTCACTTACTATTATCGTAGTAAAAATGCGGAGTTAATATTTTGAAATGTTGCTAGTTGACAAGCTCCTATTTGTGGTCGGCCGAAAATGCGCACCCCTACACAAACAATATAAAATACAACGGTAAATTGTGTTTAAACACAAATAGAAAATCGTAACGGAAAGCCCAAGAATACATTTGTGTAAATAATTAAATATTACCAGTAAATTAATTGCGCCGCATATTTTTACAAAATAACACAAACTGTGTGTGATGTATTGTGTAACGACAGCGGCGAATAAGTGAAACAAGTGACAACAATTTTTTTGTTATCTTTTAATATATGGCACAATACGATTTGTGTATTTGCCAGCGTCAAGTTTATAAATATTCTATCGAGTTATAATTAGTCATAATGTCAAATAACAAGTAATAGGTCATCGTGGTCAAGTTAAAGTCACATCGTGTACCGTTTTAAAGCGTTGGAGACTTAACTAGCGTTTCTATGGAGATTTCCCGCGAACACAAAAACCATGTTATTCCGTCTTTATATCGCTTGCACAAACTTGTGCAGATAAACAAGACATCAACGGTTATTAATCCAACAATATTAAAGATAAATACTTGAAGCATATCTAGTTTTGCAATAAATATACAACCGAGACGTCATTTCTTCGGTGACTGTCATAATGACAGTTTAGTTCTTCAACTACATTTCACAAAGAAACCAAGATGGCTATGACTTGTTTCACTTCTTTCACCTTACGAGCTATCTTTGACAGCGAAGAGGAAAACGGCTTCTTAAATATCGCACTTCGATCTCGGGATATTTTTTTGATGAGACTTTTCACAGCAGAAAAAAAAATTTGAATAACCCCCGACATTTTGTTGAGGCATTCATCTTGGTTTTAAAATTATCATAATATATAGTAAACTACTATTCAAGCCCTATCATTTAATACGCATATTGAGGGAGTTCTGATAAAAATAGTACTTCGCCATTTTGTGGCGGCGGCCATCTTGGGTCGATTTTAATCAAATATAGCTAAGAACACTCCCGACTAATACACCTTTCCAACAAAAAATCATAATCACACACACAGACACGTTAAACTTATAACACTCTGTCGTTTTTACGTCGAGGGTTAAAAAAAGATTGACTGCAGTCCATTTCTACATTCATTCTTATACAAATTTCTAGGTTGAACAGCTCTGTAGTTTTTAAGTTCTTTCGTTGTAAGTATACAACAACTGGTTAGAAGCGAGTTCTAAAAACCCGACAGCTAAATCGTTAAACCAGTATATCATACTTAATTTCATATTTTTTTTAATTTTGATGTATCCAGTGTCACTAACACGACTATGACGTATCTATTGACACCACTCACACAAAAATACGACAAGACGTTTAAGCTATAGGGCGTGCCAAAGAAATATTCATAAACTAGAAAAACATAACCCTCCTTCTTTCGCAGTCGGATAAAAATACAAATCTTTCCTCTACATAATATTTGTGTAGATGTAGAAAAGCGCGAAAATTCTTGCAATGCCATAACGAATCAGACATGTCCTCATTTTTGTTCTCGGCCAAATAAGTATGTCAAGTCTGGTACAGACATGTGACAATCAAAATATTTATTTAGTGGACAACTGTGTTGATGAGTTTATCTTATAATACGTGAGTGGATAGCGTTGGCATTAATTAAATTAATTAATTTTTCGCAAAAACATATTTTACACGTTTTTATTAATAAAAAAAATACATACAGACATTCATAGAACATCCTCCTTTTGGAATTCGGTTAAAAAGGATAGTACGGCCGTGCCTTAGTTTTGCTTGACTTAACTCTTTCATTTCCGTGCCCCCAAATTCTGGCGAATTGATATCATCTCATTTTTTAAGTCAGATAATATAAAGCAAAAAAAAACTAAGAATAATAATACATGGGGTACACTAAACGTTTTGTATTTCTATGCCCTTCTAACAGCCTCCGATTGGAGGCTGTTTTGAAAAAAATGGTTCGATCGCATGAAAAAATGTTTAAAATATAAAGTAGAGTATTATGAAAAGCAATAAACATAATATCTATTATATACTTATAATAAAAAATCTGTAACAGGTCAAATTCTGTACATTGTAAATATTAAAAAAAAAACTTTTTTTATTCTGATCCCAAATCTATAATTTATTTCATTTTTGTCTATCTCTCTGTTTCTGGACTTTCCATAACTCCGAAACCGCTGTATGGATTCTAATGAAACTTGGTATGCTTAAGGTTTATACAATGAGGTAGGATCTTATTAACTTTTTATTTAGAGAATCAGCGGGTGTTCCTGTGGGAGAGGGGGATGAAAATCGTATTTAACTATAACTCGGTAACGCGTGCTTGGACTTGGATTTTTTTTGTTGGAAAGGTCTAACTGAAATGATGTTATCCCGAAAATAAGTGGAGGTTCCCCTGGGAGAAGGCATGTACTTAACTATTTAGATGTCTTTTTTGTTAGAACTAATGTTAGCCCAAAAATTAGTGGGATACCTGTGACCGAGGGGATAAGTCGTAATTAACTATAACTCTGTAACGCGTGATTTGATTTGGAACTAAAATGTACCGCAAAAAAGTCATTTTTTTATGGCAAGTGCTTAACAAAATCACTAACTACGACAACAAAAAAATTATAGTAGAAAGATATCCACCATTACCATATAAGACCTACAGATAATCCAAATGCTCCAACCCACCACCAGAGGGCAGAGTGCCCTCTGGTGGTGGGTTGGTCTCAGCATGCTAGCAGCATTACCACGCTGAATGGCAATGCTTATACGTTGGGCCATATAAAAACCGGCATTCTGATCGCGGCATCGATCAAACTTTGTAGTTTTAGCGTCCACATTTTTTTGTAACGATAGCGACCGAATAGTTAAAAGGGGTAGACTGCCGTGCCAGACGTACGAGGTTCCATCCCACGCAATACACAAGCAGAGCTTGAGCTACCGTTTAAGGATAACACTTAAGTTCAAAATACATCACCAAACACGTAACGGTATGTTTCGGCGGCCTCTTTTGAGAGCCAGTGCATTCCGGACAATGATAAAAATTGTAGAAGGACCACTGATATAAAATCACAATTTTTTGAAGTCCCACTGACGTATGAATGAATGAATGAATAAACTCTTTACTGCAGACACACAAACATCAAATATACAGGAAAAACCTTACATCTAGTGTCACAAGTGGCGGTCTTATCGCTAAAATCGATCTCTTCCAGGCAACCTTAGGATGGAGATAAGTAGTATTTGACGTAAGTATTATTAATTTCGCAAAACTTATAGTGTGACCTACGTAAAATCTTACAAAATATCACTTACTTCTTCGACCAGTCAGCTCGTACATGGTATCGCTTGCCTCTCTTGGAGCTAAAATTAAAATATTACTATTAATAAACAGGTATAAACTAATGACTATACAGGGTTATCTGTTAGGGGTGCACTACGCAGAAAGGTGGTCAATATACTCATCAAGAAAAAAAAACACTCTAAGAAAAAGTCTTAAAGCCAGAAAAAATTAGAGAGAAAAAAAAACAACTGTTTCAAACATTTGATCGATATTATATATATATATATTTACTACTAACTGACCCGGCGAACTTCGTACCGCCTAACAGTAATGTATGTTTCTCACCGTTTAAACCTTCCCTGTACTTTCACAAACATTTCAAAACCAAAATCAGCCGTTCATGAGCTTTAGCGAGAGAAACGAACAGCAATTAATTTTTAATTATACGGAAAAATATGATGAAGCTGTAAACTAATATTTTTTTTTCTTTCGGCTATCTTGATCTACAATTTTTTTTTTGAATAGATATTGAAAATACAATACTCAATGTTCCAATTTTATTCGAGTCACTTGTTACAATTTTATTAGAGTCACTTGTACTTTTGCTGGTGGGGCAAGTATATAATTTTGCCAATGAAAATAATAGTTTAAAAAAATAATTATAGCTTGCGCTTGACCGCAACTCGTTCTGATGTAAAGCGACGATGCGGTCTAGGATGTGGCACGCTTGCCTAGAAGAAACTGATTCACTCGCGATTTGAAAAGACCGAGATCATATCTATCGGGAGTACTCGGCAGTAAGTCCACAACCTGGCAGTTCGCACAATAAAAGTCGACGCTAAGCGTTTAGTGCGAGTCCATGAAATTTCTAGCATATAGCGGTGGTAAATATACATAAAAGTGTATAAATCATGCTACAAATAAATAATTGTGACCAGCGCCAAAACGACCAGACTTCTATTACGGCAACCGTCGAAGGAACTTTTTCAGTAATTTCGTTTTAACATTTAAACCTCATGAACGTATTTGATAAAATTAAAATTGAACCACATGATATACCCTCTCAAATAAATATGAATTTTTCAAAAACGTGCAAATACCCGAGTATAGTGCAAATACAAACTAACAAAAAAACTGCATTTTACAAACAAAGACGGTAGTTGCTACAAAGGTCGCCATGTTTTATCTTTGGTTACAAGGGTTGCCATGCTATGTCAATGGTTGCAAGGATGTGTTTTCTTTGGAATTTTCAAGAATTTTTTACATGTCTGCATGAGGCCATTACATAACATTAACTTTAACTACGTGCGTTATTTTATTTGAAAACGTTTTTTTTTTAATTATTAAAGTTTTTAAGTTTATGTAAAGTTAACTTACTTTTTACTCCAAGTACATACATCATATCGGCCGATATTTCCCCTAAAAAGAATAAAAACAAATCAATTTACTATAAAATAACTTAATATTAAAATTTCTAGCAAGAATCTTATTAACAACCTGATCGTAGTAGTTATACGAATTGTTGAACTGGCGACCTAATTTTTTTTTACAAAGTTGCAAAAAATACCATAGTTGCGAGGTCTATAGTCCGCAGATCTACTAATGGGCAAGTACCAATCCATATGCTCCAACCCACTACCAGCTGACAGCGGGCCCAAAACGCTAGCCGCATTCCCACGCTGAAAGGCAATGCTTATACGTTGGGGCAGATAAAAACCGGTATTCACGCGTCGAATCGGTCAAACGCTTCGATAAGTTTTGGAAAATAAGATGAGCTCCCGGTCCCCACGACCATAAAGTCTCGACTGCAAACGGCTCATTTACAGTCGTTCAACTAATATAAAGTAATGAACCGAAAAATCTGCTTAATAGGGAAGTTCAAATCGTTTACGCGTTGGTTATTGTTACTATGGGACGATCAAATAGGTCATAAATATATATTATATTACGCTTTTGCGTCGAGGGTTAAAAATATTTCATAACTCACCGATATCTTCATCTCGTATCTCTTCCTTCTCCTCTCTGCTTAAGGTAAAATCGAAGTCATCATCGTAAACAGGTTGACCGTGATTGTGACCGTGATCATGGTCGTGATCGTGATTATGACTCCGTTCTTTATCGTTCTGGTGACCACGTACGGGTCGTTCATTATCCGAGTCAAGCATATCGATATAAGAACCTAAAGTTCGCGGTATGGATTTTGGCGTCATTTTATCGATAGGTGCTTGAAATGGTGGGAATCTGGATGGATTTGGTTGGTTATTTGATAAACCTTGTTGATTGATGTTGTAACTTGGTGGAGGTTTGCGAAAAGATTGTGGGCTGTTTCTTGGCGTTGGTTCGTTGAATCTAGGCACGTTTCTTACACTAGACTGATCGTAGCGGCTCGGTTGGTCTTTCCCTGTTATCGGTGTGTAACCAAAGTTAGGTTGTTTCTTAGGAATAGGTCCGTAGTTGGGGAAAACTGGTTTGTTACCCACAAATGGTTGGTTATTCGCAACTGGTGGAGTAAAGCCATATCTTTGTTTGTTACCAAAATTCGGCGAAGCGTTGTCGAATATTTGTTGGTTGTTGTCATAACCTTGTTGGTTGTTTCTGTAACCTTGTCGGTTGTTTCCGTAACTTTGCTGGTAGTTGTTACCGTAGTTGTTAAGCGAGTGGTTTTCGATGTTGGTACGTTGTGGGCTCCTTAATGGAACAGCTAAAAATAAAAATATATTAAGCTACGACAAATAGAACACAATAATAAGTATAGAAGGTAAATAAAATAAAATAAAAGAGATGTCTTAAAAATTTATGGAGCTCCAGCCATAACCGTGTACATGATACCAAAAATATATTAGGGATTGTTAATTTTTAATCTATGAGCAAAATTTAAAATAAATGAATTTATTGATGTGTACAAAATTAATTTCAAATCAGTATACTTCTACGTTATTTAAATGGTGAATTGCGTATTTTTGATGTGTCAGTTTTGACATTTGTGACGAGTGGTGCGGTAATGAACTTATGTCGCCATAGGAATCCACCTAGGATACAATAATATTACGACAAGCCACTATAATTGAAACAATTTCAATATTTTTGTACACAATGAAGTAGCAAACTGACGAAGGATGAAGATACACAGTCATTTTTTAATAGACGTACACAGGCATGGCCGAAAATGAAATAAGTCCTTTATTTTGTCTTAAGTTCGGTAAGCGACAGTCATTCTTTAGGGCATTATTAAGAGTATCACCGACCCTTCATTGTTTTCGTGTTTCTGATAGAATTTTCGTTCTGGGGCCTACCTCTTTTCACCCCCTAAATTTTAACGTATTTTTTTGTTATTGGTGTCAATCGCTTGAACACACGTTTTATGATTTTGTATAAAGTTATTGAATTCTGCATAATAAAGGCTTTTAATAACCATCGAATCAGCGCAACAGTGAAAAGCAACCAGCCTTCGACCGTCTGCATATAAAGACAAATCCAATATAATCTACTAAACTTATGATAAAACTTATAATATTAGTTTAATTTTTAACATGCAGTTCACCCCGACACCTTGCAATTATTACACGTAGATAAATAATAATTAATAATTCAATTCAATTCAATGTCATTTATTTCGATATTATAATCATATTGTAGTTAAAAAGAGATAAGATAGTCAGGCATAAAACATCAAGGGTTAAATTTAAAATTTTACATTCATAGTTAATTGCTTGTTTGTCGGTATGTGAACCATACAGCAATGATTCACATACTGACAGTCAAATCTAGTTGCAAATGCACTTAGGATGATGTTAGAACTGTCCCGAACCCTGCGATATAGGGATGTGCACCGCTTCCGTATTGTGGTGTAGAAACAATCAACTCCCGAAACGGCGAACATCCCCGACGCGCTGCAGTACCGGGGCAACCCCATCAACACCCTAAATGCATTATTTTACTGCACGCGGAGGGCGCTATACTGTTTCTGCGAATATGACACCCAAATACCGCTCGCATAGAGTGAAGTACAAAATGCTCTAAAAAGAGCCACCTTTACATCCCCCGAACAGCGAGCAAACCGGCGGGCAATCATATTAGACCTCACAGACAACGCCCTCCGCTCCCTCTCTATGTCTGCATCATCTCTCAGATCGGAGGTCACCAAGTGCCCAAGATATTTAAACTCTTGTACCCTGTTCAATTCTGTTCCATTTAGTTTGATAGGTGGAACAGTATCCGGGCACTTGCGACCGCCGGTCCGAAAGACCATGCATTCACTTTTCTTAACATTGTAAGATAGACCATGACAGAGCACGTAACGTTCACATATTCTCATCAGAGCAGATAAACCACATACAGATGCGCTCAGCAGCACCATGTCGTCAGCATAACTTAGGTTATTAACACAGATTCCGTCAATATGGCAGCCGACACGTGTCCTGCTGAGCTCCTCTATTAAGGCATTCACGTACAGGTTGAAGAGCCTCGGTGAGGTCAACCCCCCCTGCCTCACCCCGCACTGCAGCCTGTACGGTTCAGATAGCTCACCAGACCATCGAACAACATTAACCTGGTTTAGATACCAGTACTTGCAGATATGGACTAGTTCTTCGGGCATGGCAATGTCATTTAGCTTTTGCCACAAGATGTCGTAAGAAACCAAGTCAAATGCCCTCGATAAGTCCAGAAAACACGCATATATCGGAGTACTTCTCTCGGTATAGTACTAGACAGTTTGCTTTAAGCACAGAATAGCCGACTCCGTTGATAGTCCCGACTTGAAACCAAATTGGTTATCATGAATATTTAAGTATTTATCAAGTTGAGTATTAAGCAAACTGTCGAGCACCTTTGCCAGTATGGTAGCTAATGAAATTGGTCTATAATTATTTTTATCACTTATGTCACCATTTTTGCTCTTAACAATTGGTACCACCAAGGTTCTCATCATCTCTGCGGGTAAGTATGAGTGCCCCAAACATAGACTATAGAACATAGCAAGAAGTCTAGGTAGATGAACCCCAGCATGCTTTAGGTGCTCAATACTTAGACTATCATGGCCAGGAGACTTCCCCCGTGACATCGAGTTAATAACTTTTCTAACATCTTTTGCTACAAACTTGGTATTCATCTCCTGCCCATGCTGTCCACCTACATTGACAGACCTTGGCGGCCCCAGTGGCGACGTTACAGTAAAGTGATCCTTAAACATATCTGCTAAACACTTTAAATCACTAACACCGTTCACGCTCACTGGTAAGCCAGGTTCGCTATTCAACTTCCTAGTTGATTTCCAAAAGTTACGAAAATCTGAGTGCTGAGTGCTGAGAATGTCCATCTTAATTTGATCACTGTTGTTCTGACACCACTTTAAGTGAGATTTAAAGATTTTACGACTCTCTCTCATCTCATCCCAGACATGACCTACCTTTGGTTTACCACATAGTAACCATGTTTTATATTTACATCTGGCTATCCCGTGAGCTTCCCTAACATGTTTATTCCATCCGGGTACATATTTTTTCTTGCTAGGCTTGCTATTACAGTGACTCTCGCATGCCGACCTACTTAAAACATCAATAATATTTTGGTACATTTCATCAATTACATGCATGTGGTCCAAGTCATTACATTGTTTGTCACTACAATTAGATAATTCAAAAGGAAAATCAATTAATTTCAATTGTTCATTACATAATCTATTATACAAATTAATTTGTTCCGGGTTTCTTTCGCCCCATCGTACTTTATTATTATTATTATACAAATTTAATTTATCCTGTATTATTTTTGGTTTAATTAATTTTAGATCACATTTTATTATGAGAGGTAAGTGGTCGGACCACACAGGGTCATACTTTATAAAAGCATTTGTAATAGTTTGAAACGCTGACACCGTACAAACAATAGTTAATGTACTTTATTTTAATTAATTCATAGATATACAATATATAACAGAAAGGTGTGACAATACTAAACGGTTTTAGTCTACCAATCAAAGTGAACCCTACGTAGAACAAAATTTTGCGAAATTAGAGATAAAATATTCGGTTCTCCAAACAAAAATTGGCCACGTGATAGGTCAAGTTGTATGGAGGAGCCAATAATTTTTCTCGTATTTTGCGAAATTTTGTTCTACGCAGGGTTTACTTTGATTGTAGACTAACACCGTTAAGTATTGTCACACCTTTCTGTTACACGTTGTATAATGTACCTATCTAAATGTAACCTTGTTTATTTTTTTTTATTCTATAATAAGACGTCTCACTTGTGAGAATAGGCTAAGTTTCGTTAAACAAATAAATTGTATTTATTTATTGATTTTGACAACCACCGTGGTCGGGTAGCAAGCATGCTTGCTTCGAGATTCGTAGGTCCGGGGTTCAATTCCCAGTCGAATCATGGTTCGAATGATGAGTTTGAACTTTTGTCTACTCTGTGTGTATTTGTGAGTGTGTTTTTGAATGTTGTATGACATCCCCAACACAGGAGAAATCTTAGTGGGGACCGATAAGTGTGAAACTTTATTAGTTTATTAGTTATTTATTGATTATGGTGGCCACGTAACCAGAAAAGACTACCAGGCAGATCACCAACTAGCTGGGCGAAAGATTTGGCAAGTGCGATAGGATCTAAGTATACCACGTTAGCACTAGAACAGAAAGAATGAATGATTGAATGAGCGAATGAGTGAATTAATTAATGCATGAACGAATGAATTAACGAATGAATGAGTGAATGAATGGCGCGTGCAAGAGACGAACTTATACGAAGACTCAGCAGTAAGTAAGTAAAGGTTGATGATAAAGATGATGATTAGTAGGTAGTAGTTAGTCTTCATATATATATTAACAATATTGACAAACCTTGCGGTTCCTCTACAACACGCACATGAAGAGGATGTTGCCCTTGATATAAAGCAGAAGAAAAAACTATAAAAATAAAGAAAACAAAACTCAAACAAGCAAAGTCTAAATAAAAAGACGTTAACTTACGTGCAGGGTCGGCGGTTGTGTTCGCCCTTTGGACCTAAAAACAAGTAAGATTGTAATACCTGATAATTTCATTATTAATTTATTTTTATATCTTATCCACCTATAGTTTGATGTAAATGAATTTATTAAGCTATTAACTATAGTTAATAGCTTAATAAATTCAGTTATTAACTATAGTTAATAGCTTAATAAATTCATTATAGCTATAGCTATAATAGGTAATTGTTACAATTTTCATCCATGTTTTTGTATCAAATAAATGATTTATTATTAATATTAGGTAGAATATTTAGTTCTTTTTAAGCGTTTTTTTAAATATATATTTAAACTAGCTGTCCTGGCGAACTTCGTACCGCCTAACAGCTACTCATGTTTGACAACTTTTAAACCTTCCCTGGAGTACGACAAACATTTTAAGACCAAATTCAGCTAAATCGGCCCAGCCGCTCTCGAGTTTTTGCGAGACTAACGAACAGCATTTGATTTTTATATATAAGATAATAGGTAAGTACTACAAAGTGCAAGTCACAAATTATTTTGACCCATATAAGGTCAATATTTAGTTGTATATACATTAAAAAAAATATTTTAATTTTAATTAATTTGTTATGTAAGGGGTTACACTCATAAAAATGTTATTATTCTGCTCGATTTTAATAACAAAACAGGTAGACAATTAAATAAATAAATAAATATGGGACAAAATCACACAAAGCTCTTCAGGTCCCAAACTAGGCAAAGCTTGTGCTATGGTAACCTGGTGTCTGATATATAGGTTCTTAGCCGATCCGGCCACGGCGACCTAATTTCCTGTTTTTTAATATAGTTCACGTCACAAGGCTTCGTTCGTGTGCCTTCATATAGCTATGATACCCTATCTTAGCTATAACAGTACGCATACAAATTCTGCACGTTAGGGTACCGTTGACATAATTATAAATTATTTCTGAAGGCGGTCTATTCTTGAGATCTTCTCGCTTCTGATCCAGATCATCCTCAAATATATGCACATTACGTTGCACTAATCAACGCCACTCTAGACGATTGCTTTCAAGTTCCTTTCAACAAGATGGTTCGATTTTGCATCTTTTGATATGACGCTTCAGAACATCCTTGTATCTCAGGAACTGACCTCCGCTCCTTCTTTTTCCATTTTGAAGTTCCGAGTAAAAGATCAAAATCAAAATCAAAATTTGCGCTTTGCTACCCTCTCATTGAACATTCTTGACACATGACCACACCACCTCAATTGACGCCGAACTAAATAAGCCTCTAATCCACCAACATTTGCTTTTCTGAGAACTTCAGTATTTCTGATACCATCTGACCATTTTATGTTCAGAATATCGCGAACAACATTGATCTTTGTTTGAAAGATCGTGAGATCGAAATACCTTCTCCTGGAGTCTACCAGAAATGGCAGAGGCCGCAGTTCTTGAAACTATTTTTCTGCAATTTCATTTAGGAAACACGTGTTTGATTTATTTTGTTTAAGAAGACGGGTTTTTACCTGATGATATCGGTTTCTATTAAGACTGATTTCGTCCCTGGTGAAGTTCACCGAAATGTGAACGAAACTACAGGGTTATCGGCTAGGGGTGTACTAAGCCGAAAGGGGGTTACTATACACACCCTCTTGATCAACTTTCATGTGGGACTAACTCTAAATTCGAGAAAAAAAAAACAGCTGTTCCATACAAAAAGTTAATCGGTCATCAACATAATGTATAGAACAGCTGATTTTTTATTCTCGAATTCAGAGTTGTTCCCATAGTGAAAGTTGTTCCTAAGGATGAGTATAGTGACCCCAATTCGGCTTAGTACACCCCTAACCAATAACCCTGTATACAAACGCAACACAAATATATTTTTAAATTAATTGCCCCAATTATTTTTGCAAAACAAATGTCAAAAGAGTCACGTGGAAAATATCGTGATTCATGTTGACACTGTTAAAAACATTATTTGCGTATGTACTCGTATTTATTCGTGGTGATTGTAAGTTGACTGCGTGTATATTTATCACGCAATCAGCATCGTTAATACATATTTCGCTAAACAAACACTTTTTTCCATTTTTGTTTACTACGTTAAAACAGTAGTTTATTAGAGGTACACGAGGATAGAGAAATACCGGAAAAAAGAATTTCACGTAATAATAAAAAAGAGCGAGTCCTGCCTGTCAACAGATTATCTAAGTGTAAGAAACAGGGACTTTACACCATAATATTAATGTACAATAAATTACCAAATAACGTGATAGAACTCAATTTTAAAATATTTAAACAAAAATTAAAATATTTTTTTTGAAAGAAAACCTTTTTATAAACTCAGTGAATATATGTCATTGCAGCTTGTGGAATCATCGTTAGTAATAGGTAAAGAAATAAACGACAATGTAAATGTATAATATAATAACTATTTGTTCTTAGAACTATAAAAGTATTTATAAGTTAAGTTTCTTTTTAAAGTAATTAATAATTAAAATGTAACAAGACTTGCCTGTAACGAATGTTATTTAAAGGCCAATAAATATTTCTTATTCTTATTCTTACAGTTTGTTCACCAAAGCGCAATTACACAAATCTGGGTCATGCGAACACGCTTCTCGTCGCCGTGACCTAGTTTCGCAACGAGGCGGCTCTGCGACTTAGGCTGTCCATGAGTTTCGCATTCACTTAGCAATAATTCAATTGTAGTTTTCTCAATATTATTGTACTAAAGTGGGCTAAACAAAAAACAGCCATATTTTATGTTTCAATATTCTTACAGTATACTAAACATACACATTCAGTTTAGAATCAGCCGGTATAAAATTACAATTTATATATCTGACAATAATTCTCGTTTCCTCACGATATTATTAATTTGACCTGATTGCCGGAGAAGTTAATTAACTTACAAAGAAAAGTGAAGTCACCAACCCGCAATTTGGCCAGCGTAATGTACTATGGCCTGAAACCCCTTCGTGGGGAGACCCGTGCCCAGCAGTGGGACGCTACGGGTTGATACGTACGTATCGAGGACAATAATTACATGATACAAAATAGGCTATAAAACTTGCTTGAACAGTGAATGAAAACATTGTGGAACGCCTGTTGTGTTCCATGTTTTTTTAGCTTTCAAAAATAAGTGAAGTCTCCCGCAATTTGACCAGCGTGGTGGACTATGATCAACCTTACCCCGTTTTAAGGAAAGTGTTCCCATAAGAAAATATTCTTCGACTTAAATCATTTTTTCGAACCTGTACCTACAGCAAGCTTCGTCAAGTTTAGTCGGAAACTCCTGTGCGCGAGTGACAACACCCAGACAAACATATACACTGACAGACGGAAGCTATTTTTGCCAGACGTGAAGCAGTAACGCCTCGCCCGCGCATCTTAGTTATAGTATGACTGGTTCACTCGAAGCTTTGCCGCGACATACATTAAAATAAAAGTAACGCCTTAGAAATTCAACCCGTTTCTAAAAATCCTTTCTTAGTAGATACACTCCTACATTATAATGACTCTCCAAATTTCATTTTTCTAGGTTAAGCGGTTTAGGCTCTATGTTGATTCATAGCGCATATCCTAAATATATAGAAAACTAGCTGACCCGGCGAACTTCGTACCGCCTTGGAGTACGACAAACATTTCAAGACCAAAATCAGCTTAATCGACCCGGCCGTTGTCGAGTTTTTGCGAGACAAGCGAACAGCAATAGATTTTTACATATAAGAAGAAGAAGATTTTATATTACCTTACTTTAACGTGCTAGCAAGAACAGTTCTCCGATGCATCACTTAAGCACACGCCTCACCACATAAAGCACTAAAAGCATACAATATATCATACTTACGAATAATACCACCATAACGACACAGCACACGTTAAAACCCATGTTATTTTATATATTATATATTGCACCGTCTTTGGTGGCCAGACTTTATTATCTGATATCCACTGACTATTTTCCTGCTAAATGACATTTTATATAATAAAATAAGTAAATAAGTCACACTTGTGTCAATTTTGTACGTATGTTTGGTAGTACGAAGCCAATTTTCTTTTGGGTGGCGATGTGTGTGAGCGCGGAGTTGTGGACGCCTTGCTCGCCTTAGAATGGCCGTTGATCAGAACTTATATCAGTTATGAGTGAACATTTCTCACTAAGTTTGTAATTTTTTGTCAATATCCCAAAAAAGGTAAGTAAGTACTCAATTTGGACAGGTTTTCAATTTTTATTTATTACGCGATTTCTCGGTGACAGTTGAACCGATTTGAAAGTCTTTTTTTTTGCTCTGTAAATGTTGTCATTTGAAATTTACCCAAAATCTGTTAACAGGTTTGATTTTTTAATGAGGTTTTTTCCGGGAGCCAATAAAAAAATAATAGTTTATAATAGGTTCAATACATGTCGCTGTATACTGTTAATGTTCACCAAAGAGCAAGTAAAATTTATAGTTTTTGTTGTCATTTCGTTGATAGTTGACATTTGTTTGACAACTAGTGTGGCGTGACAACTAGTGTGCGTTTAAAAAATGTGGAATATTTTTAAAGACATCGTTGTCTAACTTTTATATTAGTATTTTGTAAATTGATTACCAGAATAAATTAAATTTACCAAAAACTTGTCTCACTCATACTGAATGTAAATAAAATTGCATTGTAAAGTTTATGTAACGTTCCGTTTCACGTATTATGAAGAACTCGCTTGTACAGGGGCAACATACAACGCGATCTGTTGAGCATTTTTTACACAATTTTTTATTTTTTAATTCAGCTGTCAGAAGAAGCTGTAATTGTAATTACTGAATTAACTGTATGTGTGCCTGCCGAAATGAAGAAGAGTTTTAAAAACTAACTCTGACTGTACGTAATCCAAACTTTTGGACTCGTTTCAAACTAATCCTGGCACGAGTAAACACGCTATATTATTAAATAATATCAAAAGAATCAAACGTAATATACCTAGTGGTAGACTAATGAACGCCACAGGAAAATTTACTCGCCAATATCGTCCAATTTAAAACGTCAAAGTTAGGTATTCTTTTTGCCCATTATCTACATTTTTTTATGTTAGGCGCCATGCTATCGTCGTTCATGTCTGATCTAATACTTTTATTAAATCTATGGGTATCAATACTTATCAAGTAACTAAACGGTTACATTCGACGCCTTTGTTTGAAATCAAACTAAATTATTAACGATTTGTTTGCAAAGAAAATCGTCATAGTACAAGAATGATGTACCTAAGTAGGTACGTACATATTAGGTACCTGCTACAAAATTAACCTACGTAGTAACTTTCATTGTTAAAATAAGTAAGCTACATACGTGAACTACTTAAAATTATTCAGTGAAACTAAAGAAGAAGTTTTATTTACTTAGTTTTTTAGGGTCCCGTACCTAAAAGGTCAAAGGGGGTCCCTTTTTTAAGACTTCGCTGTCCGTTCGTCCACCTGCCACCAGGCTAATTTCAGAACCGTGATAGCTAGATAGTTGAAATTTTCACATATGATCTATAAAATAATTATTTAAGGAGGGGCTCCCACATAACAAATCCGATTTTTTAACTCGATATTAATAAGGGAAACAGGTGGACGCTTGAAATATTTACAGAATATGTATTTAGTTTTATATTTACTTACTATAAAAATAATTAACAATTATTAATAAACAAATTCATACAACGAACGTGATCTTTGCCGTTTATTGCTCGATTTTAATAACTACAACAGGTAGAAACTCGCCTCCTTACTCCCACTCCGTACCAACATACAAAAGAGGTTCGATAAAGGTTACTCGCCTCCTTACTCTAATATTATACCTACCTTACGATAATTATCGAAAATCGATAAAATTTAAACACGAACGAAAATTTTAATACGGCAATATAATATCACCGGTTTAAGATTCATTGACTTCGCATCGCATCTGTTCAAATATAACTATTTACTCAGTAGACTCTAATACTTGTCTTATAAACCGAATTGGTATTGCTACCCTACTATCCTTTGCTACTAATATTATAAACGCGACTCATTCACATCATTTTCACAAAGCGAACTTCGTACCGAATTCTCGAGTTTTTGCGAGATAAACGAACAGCAATTGCAGCATTTTTGTATATAAGAACGAAGAAGATAAGCAGTTTTTTTAATTTCTTAATTCAATTTATTACATTTACATAGACAGTTGTAATGCTATGGTTATTGTGTATATTTGGTTAATATTAATTGGTACAATCCAAAGGTTGCCTGGAAGAATCGCTATGGCCGCCCAATTTATTCACTAGCTGCGCCCCGCGGTGGATATTTGATCATCCCATAAAAACACTTAAATTTTCCGGGATACGAAGCAGCCTATGTCTTAATCCAGGGTACAAGCTATCTCCATCCAAATCCGTTAAACCGTTTGACCGTGAATGAGGTACAAACAAACACACATACAAACTTTCGCCTTTATAATATTAGTGTGAATCGTATTTTTGCTGTGCTGTGAGCGGTGAGCGGTGGATAAGTCATGTCGTTTGCAAATAAAACAATTCAAATTAATTTTACATTAAAATAATTTATTACTATCATTATGTATGTATTTTAATGCTTTGGTTCACTATTCTATACATATACACATATTTATGGGAATTCTAACTATTTATTTTGATTGGACAAACATTGTTTTGCACAGTTTCAAACATGGTAGCACAACAAAATAATTTAAAGAAGTCTCCATCGCTTTACCAATTGACAACATAACATTTTTGCAAAGTGATAGAAATTCGAAAACTATTTCAAGATAAATAATGACGAGTCCATACTAAAAATACCAAATTTTTTTATCAACTTCCTTAAGAGTTACAAAAAACTGATGATAAAAATTCTCGTACTTATGTTAAAACCGTCAGATGTCACCAATAAAAAAAAAAACATTATTGTATCTGTCATCTGTGAACCGTACCAAAACAAGCAATAAAATACAGATAATTAATGATACTTATTTTACGAGCTTTTGACGAGAATAACATTATGCCGAACTTTTGATAATAACTTCAAAAATCTCTTTTATCGTAATGAATACATTCTGAATAAAATGAAAAATAGTACGTTAATTTTTAATTTGCCTTTCCATTATCGTAATAAAAATGGAGGGCCAAAAAATTGAAATGTTGTCAATAGGGTTGTCACAGCCAAGTTCCAAAAACTTTATATGAAATATATTTATTTGCAACCCTAACCTTCATGACTGCTTTCTGTCACAAACCGGTTTCAACACAACATAATGCCGGCTGAAACAACCAGCGCTGATCTTTCGTTGGAACTGGAGGTGACGTCACGGGGTTTGTATCCACGAATCGCGTGATCATACTGTATTCGCCATGGATTTCAGTTTCAGTTTCAGTTTCCGATGTTTTATTCAGTCCGCTGATAACGTTATCGTGTAATATGAAAAAGTAAGGAAGTTTTAAATCAGGGTGATTTTAAATTGACTGCGTATATCTTAACCACGCAATCACAATCGTTAATATAACTTAAATCGCTAAAAAACACATTTTTTATGCATTTTTGTTTACAATAAACAGGGAAATATGTTTACCTAAGCGAGATTACACAAATCTGGGTCATGCGAACGCGCTTCTCGTTGCCGTGACCTAGTTTCGAACCTGGGCGGCGCCGCGGTTTAGTGTCTAATAAGTGTCGCGTTCACTTTGCATCACTTCAATTGAAGCTTTCTCAATATTAATGTACTACCAGTAAAGTGAGTTAAACAAACAACACGGCTTATTTTATTTTTCAATATTGTTTTACTATACTAAATATACTCACTCAATTTAGAATCACCTCGTATACTTTTTAAATCTGGACTCCGGACCGCTAAAGAAGTTTACTAAAGTTTTAAAAATTTGTATTACACGAAATAAATTAAAACAGTTTTCGAAACTTTATTGAACTTCTATAATCGGTCCATATTTACAACCGATTGTAGAACAATTTTTTTTTATAATTCGAGAATAAAATATTGCGTTGAACTTGACAAATTTTAGCATGAAGAGCCTAACCTTTTTTTCCCGAATTTTGCAAAATTTTCTTTCTACAATGCTTTCACCTTGATTGGTAGACTAACCTTTAAGTATTGTCACACCTTTCTGTCACAAGTTATATAAAAAATTGAGAACATCTTTTCTTTTTTGGTATCGGTTAAAAGACAATGAAAACAAGACCTAGAAAACAATGCCAGTCCAATCAACCCGACAATGATTTAGATATGAATCAATAACTAACAAGTACCATGTCTAATATACACAATATATATTTTTTTTCTAAAACTACCTTCAAACACGAAATCTAAAAAAGTAAATTTACAAAACCAACTTGGTCGACATGTTAAATATATGTAAGTCGAAAGGGGGTTACTATACTGATTTTAAGAAACAACTTTTACTATGGCACAAACTCTGGAATCAAAAAAAAATCCACTGATTCTTAAATTTTGTTGACGATAAACTTTTTGTATGGAGCAGCAGCTTTTTTTCTCTACTTAGTTGGTTTGGTCGCATAATGAAAGTTGGTTGTAATGAGTACGAGTATAGTCACCTCGTTTCGGCTTCGTACATCCCAAAACGATAATCCTGTATAAAAGAAAACAGAGTTTTTGCTGTTTTTTTTTGGTTATAAAACGTCTGTTTTTTACTTAAACTTTTACCGGCAAACAATTTGAACTAGTGACCTCGACTGCGCAGTCACGATTTTTAGGGTTACCGTACCCTAATGGTAAAAAAATAAAAATTGGATCCAATATCACTAAGACTTCACTGTTTGTCTGTCCGTCTATCTGTCTGTAACCAGGCTGTATCTTATGAACCGTGATAGCTAGCGAGCTGACATGTTCACAGATGATGTATTTCTATTGCCGCTATAACGAGAAATACTAAAAACAAAATAAATATAACAGGGCGGTATCCATACAATAAAGGTGATATTTGCCGTTTTTCGCTCGATATTAATAAAGGCAACAGGTTTAAACTTGAACTAATGTTGTATGGATAACGGTACGGTACTCTCTGTACGCGAGACCAACTCGCACTTGGCCAATGTTTATGTATGTATGTTTGGGTGTCTCTATGGATGTTTATATCTAAACAAGTGATAGTCGCGGATTTGTATATAGAAATTAACCGAGACATCTGTTCAATGTGCTAATCTTTTGCAGTAAGACTGTTAAGGTCGTAGTAGCTCATTAGAGCCAACTCGCTCCTACTCGTCGCACGGCTTTCACTTGCTGTCGACAGGTGGTCCACTGGTGGACGCCGTTTTATCAGCAATATACGTCGCGCGGTCAACCAGTGGACCGCGCGAGGTCAACGTGCGTACGCCTCGTGGTCAACGAGTGGACGCAGCTTAGTCCAAGAATTTTCGAGTAAGTAGTCTGTTAACAATTGGCACTAGGTCGACACGTGTGTTTCATAATATCAAATTTTACAAACCGTGAATTGGCGCTCATAGCTGTCGCGCTTGATGAAAAAGAAAATGGAAGACGCAACAAAAAAATTAAAACCTATAGGGTGCACGAAATGTTTAAACTACTGGAAAAAATAGGGCGAAAAAAAACCTATAGGGTGCACGAAATGTTTCAACTACTGGAAAAAATAGGGCGAATTCTGTACCGCTCGTAGTATCACAATGTGTGTTTTATAACATCCAGTCCTGTCTGTCATGAAAGGCTGGGAATGAAGGAAGGGTGGAAAGTGGCGCATCGCCAATGTATCGTCCTCGCGTGTCTGCAAGTCCATACAAACAATACTAACCGCACGAGGCGACGCGGTGCGGAGTGGGTGCATGGTGGCTCTAATGAGCCATGACCTTTAGAGTCCTAGCTTTATGTTACGAGAACTATTGTAAAATAGTTGTTGTTTAATAAATGCTCAGTACTTTTTTTAAAAATAAATGCTAATATTTTGTGGCCAATTCGCTTTTTATACTCTAACAGGTAAATTGCTCTTAAAATTACAATGATAATTTTAATTTAATTTTTAACGCTGTTATCAAAAAAGGTAAAGCTATTATAGTGAAAGAGGTTCGTCGTAGTTCCTACTACGAGTACATTAATGTACCGCAATTTTAAATACTTTAATATAATTATTTCGCTTTAAACGGGTACGGATCTCTAATAAAAAAATGAAATTAAAAAAATGTTTTTTTTTTTGTAAATTGTTTCAGTTTCAAAAGAAGACAAATAAATATTTATTTTTTTGGAAATTGAACTAAAATTTTCAATCTTCACAATTACAATTCTGTACATAATATAAATACACTTACAAATTATAACAAGAAAAAATTACTTTGGCTTGCCATTTGTGAGAGTTACAAATCAGTGTAAGTATAATTTAAGTTGTTACGTTTTTCATACAAAAAAAAATAAAGATATCAAAACATTTCAAAATCGTTTGAGAAAAAATATAAAATTATTATATTAAAAATTTTTAAAACGTATTCGGGCATCATGTTGAGAGTAACAAAGTGAATGTTTTTTTTAACTTCAAACTTTAAAAATAATTTCATTTATAAAATTAAATGTTGTACCATTTTTATTTCAGTACAAATATTGAATTCTAAAGAAAATTGTTTTATTTATTTAAAAAAAAACTGTTAAAACATTTGGCTCGCAATACGATTTGTGACCAAATAATGTCCGAATCATTATTTATCAATAAATAAATTGCATTATTTATCAATAAATAAATCGTATTATTTATCAATAAATAAATTACATTATTTATCAAATAATAATGCAACAATTTTATATCTCAATATAATTAAGTAAACGCGAGAAGGCGCATTCGTCAGAATCTGCAGTTGCTAGGTTTAACCTAGCAAATAGTAAGTTAACTCAGTAAGCGTGTTACATCTTCGGCCGAATAAAAATTGGTCTTAATAACGGAAAAAAGACAGACAGACGTGCCTATATAAGATGTTTGTATGAAAAACGTATCAAGCCACAATTTTAATTTTATCATTTCATACACATAACTACTTAACTAGTAAAGAATTAAAGCTATAAAGGAGATATCAGAAAATAAATCTTAAATATAAACTTTCTTAACAATATGAGAAAAATAAAACAATAGTTAAAACTATGACCCGACTACGATTTTAGATAGCAAAATTTTATTAGCCCATTTCACCCATGCATTATTCCTATTTCACCTATGCATTTTGCCCATTTTCCCAATATATTATGTCTATTTCACCTATGCATTTTGGCTATTTCACCCATACATTTTGCCTATTTTCCCAATAAATTTTGCCCCTTTCACTCATATGTATGATATTTTGAGACACTCGACTTTTGATATCTGCGTAGTCGGGCGAAAACAAAGTCTTGCAAAGTTTGACTATACATTTTACAACTAACTAATAAAATGATGAATTTGAAGAAATTTATTGCATTTTGAATTACAGGTCAATAGTAAACGTAATTTCTAACCGACTTCAAAATTGGAAGAGGAAACTCTCAATGTTTCAAATGTGGGTGACTGGTAATCAACTAGCACCTTCTTTAGGGTGGCTTCTTATTGTTCAGAACATACATACATATTATATAACTAATTTTTTTTTTAAAGTCGGTTAAAAAACACGTACTTAATATCGAACTAACATATTTTGGACAACCTATGAATTACAATAAACATACATACAATCTTAGATATATGAGTAGGCTCGCTGCGGTCGGCTAGACACCGCCGGCGTACTCGTCAAATGCGTCAACTAACACTACGCCGAAATCGGCGCAGATAGATAGATAGATCAATTCTTGATTGCGATTATAAATACGCGAGAAAAACTCTTACATAAAAGCCATCTATATAAAACATTATTTATTATTATTTATTGGTGACAAATAAACAGAAAAAATAATAATTTATATATCTAGTCGAACGCAGCGTGACCTATCATTATACTTAACATACAATGCAATACGTACGTCCCTAGAGATTACATACATTTTTGATCGAGAGAGATACACGTCATATCTTCTTTTTGATCGAAAGAGATACAAGTTATATCTTCTTTTTGATCGAAAGAGATACAAGGTGTACCTTCTTTTTGGCGATTCAGTCTAACATAGTTAAATTGGCTTTTACACTAGTTTCCCACTACGATTTCACTGAAGTTATTTTTTATAACAAACTTGGCAATGTTTGACGACGATTCAGCTGATGGTAAGCGAATATACGCAGTCGATGACGTAGCATGTTTGCTTAGTAAAAAACATATTCAAGTTACGCTTAAACATTGTCATTCAGGGTTGTATTAATATGGAAATGTAATAAATGGCAGGTTATTCCAATAATTTGTTGTTCCCAAAGAAAATAAGACAAGTTATCTTTATCCAGAGGGGCAATGCAGCCAGTGTGATGAGTACTTTAGCACCAGGTACAATCAAAGGCGGGCTATTTGATTGTTGACGAGCATTTATTTGTTATTTTATATTATTTTGACTACTATATTCCAATAAGTTACAAATTTAAAAACAAAAGGTTATTATCGACCGATTTAAAAAGAAATTATACACTTTTAAAAGGAAAAACAAATCTTTAATCGGCTCGTTTACGAGACATCGACAGGTAACCAACATTAAAAAAACCATCCAGTCGAATTGAGTACCTTCCCATTTTTGGAAGTTAAGGAATAAACGCATAGAAAGCTAATTTAGCTAAGCTAGCTATGGGCTTTCGTTTAGCTTAGCTCTAAATGTAAATTGCGCGAGTCAATTAACGCAATCAACTATGAATATTTTTGAAATGGCAAAATCATTTATTTTTTTTTACTAAATCTCACTAAAATATATTCAAATGACTGAATTTTTTTATACACTCTCAATTTTTGGCTTCTGTGTAATTATTCTTCAATGAAATCATATATTTGAGCAAAAATAAAAACCACTCAACTTTTCTACGCACTCACTAAAATAAACACCTACTTGATTTTTTATCAACTCACTAACATTTTTTGAATAGACACTAATTATTTTTTTTATTCCGACAAAATACTTGCCAACTTTTGACTATGTTAGAGTAAATCAGTTTTTTTTTGCAGAATTATGACACCATAGAATTAATAATCATCATTTTTTAATCTACTATTTTAAATATTTGCACGTATTGTCTATTCCTATAATAGACGTAAATTTTTTATTGAACCATTTTTTGAAACTAAAAAATTTAATATGGAATACGTATTTGCTTTGAATATGTCATAGTATTGATTTCAAGAGGCGCTATGGCCATTTATTTTCACTGGAGAAAATGTGCAAAATTGATTTGTTAATTAAGTAAAAAAACCGCATAGACATATTGCACCTTTAGAACACAATTGACACAATCCAAAATCACACTTTTTTGAAAATGGCAATACAAAATTGGTTATTGCAGTGCTGCCATACTTTTTCAGATTAAACACAATTAATAAAAAATTACAATCATTTATAGACAAAATACGAGGCTTTCCAACTTTGAACCCTCAATTAGATCCCTTTAGGGCTTGAATTTCCAAAAATCCTTCTTTAATACACCTCTACACCTTATAATGAATACATCTGTAGCTTTAGCGGTTTGGACTCAGCGTTGATCCCTAGCAAATATCAGCCAGGACTTACTCTTTTATATACGACGTGTAACAGGACCGGGTGACATTACTTAACGACGAGTCTATCCATTTAAAAAAAAAAACGATTTCCATACAAAAATTGGTCACGTGATCGTCCAAGATATATATGTAGGATTTTATTTTTAATCTTTCAAAACTTTGTTTTACGCAGAGTCACTTTGATGTGTAAACTAACACCGTTAAGTGTTGTCACACCTTTCTGTTACACAATATAAAATGTTAAAAGGTTGAAACGTCCATGAATAAATAAAACATAGATACTGAGAGAAAGAGAAATAATAAGGTGAGGTGTGGCGGTGGTGAGGAGGAACCACACCATAAAAACAAAAATATTTTTCTATTTCTCAAGGTGCGATTCCACCAATGTGCGCTGAACTGTGCGACACTGCAATGCACATTGTGCGACACAAATGTTTATTCTGGTCGACTCACTAAAGCAAACAATAACTAATTGCATGCACATCTGCATACTTTTGTGCGCGAACACATGCAGGCCGTGGACTCGCGTCGACGCGCATTAACGTTTTGTTCGCGAACTCAGTCTTGCTCCCGCTGTCGGAGTGAAAACATTTATTTGTGCGCGTACATTGTTAATTAACCAAGGTTAATATGGATTGGACCGATGATAAAATTATTAAATTCCTGTACTATGGGATTCTAGTGACAGTGATGAGCAAACTACATAGTAGAACACAATGACACGCTGCAGCACAAAGCACACACACAAGTTTTCCTGACCATATTAACTATTGAACTGTCTTAGGCAGAACCTCTGTTCAGTGAACATGTTCGCGCACAAGTATGCTGTACTGTGCGCTTACAAAAGTTACGCACAGCCTGACCGGTGGAGACGGGAGACAAACGCGATATCAGCTTAGTACCTTCACTGCTGGAGTTTTGCACAAAATGTTTGTAAGCAAATGTGGTGCACACTATTTTGGTGGAATCGCATCTTTACGCTGACATCAAGACAAGGCGGGAAAACAATAAATATTCTTTATAAACCATCTTATTAGACGTAACAAAAACCTTAGAAGCGATTATCAAAATGGTTGATTTCTCAAAAAATGGCAACAAAAATAATCGACATCTATATACACACCTAATATTTACAAAAAAAAAACGAGTACATGAGTACATAATATATTCAAAACAAAAGGCAGTTATGTTGTTTCACATTTGCTCGCAGTCTTTTATTAATCAAATAAACAAATAAATTAATAAAAAAATAAACGCTTTGGTTGGAAGAGAGCTGTGATTATTAATAAAAATATACAGTCGTTTTACTAAATCTAGGTTTATTTTTGTCACAAGAAAAAGGTAAAAAATTGTTTTGGAGGGATCTCGTCAGTAATTCTGGGACCACATCGTTTTAATCGATTAAAGCGTGGATCGAACCGGACACGTTGCGTCGCAGCGCAATCTTAACATGTCACACCGGCCACTTTTATTTGTCGTACTGTGCAGAGCTGCAGCGTTCTTATCTGACATTTCTTTTTGAAATGGAATACAAAATGTCAAACATCGCTGCACGTCAACGCGCGTAGTGACGTAGTTTATCTTTACACATCATCGTGCGTGTCATTCCCCATAATGTTCCCTACATTACCACGTCAGAAGCACTGCTGTGCTGCGCTGCGCTGCTTCCGGTTTGACCTACGCTTAAAGCGAAAACCACCATACAAAGTAAGTGTGACCCCAACGTTAAATAAAAAGCTTGTCGCCATATTCACACAATATAAATCTCTTTAGTAAGCAACCTTCGGTTTCGCAAAACGCTATCAGGCTGTTTTACAAGATGTAAACGAACCTTTTTATCGTAAATCGAAATCTCGTTTAAAATGGAACAAATAATTCCAGACAAGCTCGTGCTTGTTCGGAATGTAATCAGCGCCATCTGCTGATTACATTCCGAACAAGCAGAAACTGAATGTTACATTTTAAAACTAACAGCCTTACATTAATAAACGCGTCTTAGCTTTAACCGTCATTTGTCTTGTTTTGGCGCGTGACGTTCTATGTTCTACGTTTCCATTGGATAGAAGAAGACAAAAGATGCTCTAAGTTTAAGACACGTTTATTAATAAAGCAGTAAATGGATAGATGGCGCTGATCACAGGCATCACTTGTGAAAGCCGAATGCTTCCATTTTAAAATTCGAACACAACAGATTAATACATAGTTTGTATGTGATAAACGTGTTTTTAGAGAAAATTACACTTTGACCGCAATGTCATAAAGTACATTTTCGCATAAAAAAAGAAAATAATTGTTTTTTTTTATTTTTTTAGATTTTCTTAACATCCAACGAATCTAAGCCTTAACTGCCTTATCACAACGCTTATTTTCCAACGATCCTCTATTAATATTTCAATACATCTGCTTTCAAATACACGTTCATAGTAAAATAGTTCTTACCACATCGAGATAAGGTCCATTTTGATTTTCTCTTTAGTTAGATGTGTTCTCTTTTCGTGCGGTGAACGAGACGATGGAACGAATCCCTTTGACTGATGTCTGTAACAAAATATCTTATGAATGGTTATCGGTTAGGGCTGTACTAAGCCGAAAGGGGGTAAATATACTCATTTTTAGGAATAACTTTTACTATGGGATTAAAACTGAATCATAGAAAAGAAATCGGCTGTTTCATAAACTACTAGATAACCGCCGACCTCGTGACCACGATAGTTTTTAATTTTTTTTATAAAAACGACATCCACTTGGCCGGTTTTAATTGAGGAATATTAAAAAAGTAGGTTAATTAATGTTGCATTCTGCATTTTCGTTACAAATATTATTGAAATCAACCATTACATGGCTCCATAGCAGGCTTCCCCATTTTTAGGACAAAAAAAATCGAAACACGAAAACAAATCAAAAATCCACACCAATATAAAATATCCTATAACTTTTAGGAATAAACATACATCAAGTTTCGGTTCAAAATTTGGTTGCAAGCTATGAACAGTGCGCAACTAATAAATACAATCTTCGATAAATGCTGACAGATGTATGGCAGACAGGCCGAAAGCAAATATCGCTACACTTGCTAAGCACGGACGCTTCGCTCGATCGGCAAAATCAAGCTTACCTTTTTCTTAGACCCGTTGAGGTAGTCCTTGTACATCTCCGAGCGGAGATAGCGAGAATAGCTGTCCGATTTCATGAGGTGGTATACGTGCGCCTGAAAAATAAATAAAAAAGGGGTTAAAAAAATAAAAAAAGAAGTTACAAAGGAATTATTAAATAGAGTTAGCGATGTTTACTTGTAATAAACATATTCATTTTGGTTAACAATACGCGTTTTCACGCGTACCCGATTGTTGGAAAGATCCAACTATAGTTTCGTTCATATGCGATGAACTTCGTCAGGGATGGCATGAGTCGTTCGTGTCTTCGACTAAAGCACGTCTGGTACACGAGACGATTCGTCGTGGATATGTACGACTCATTGTGAACTAAACTATAGTTGGACCTTTCCAACAATCGGGTACAATGGACCCGTATTGTGAAACAAAATGAATCAAACATGCGTTAGTTTAATAAATATAAAAAAAACATTACATTAAAAAAAGTCCAAATACGTCAAAATCGGCACATTCTAAAAGTCTAATTTCGACACTCTTGATGAATTTAATTTAGGGTGTGTAAAGCACTTTATTAAGATTTATGTTAGCTCACAATTACACTTGATTTCACGATAAACATAAACGCAACCGAGGCACGTCCGACTCGGCTGGCGTCAGATAGAAGGCGTGTCTTGGGGCGGAAGTAGGTTCAAACCAAGGCGGGGCACGTATTATAGCCCATCTCATTATAAAGCTTCAAATAAGGTTCCGTCAAATTTATATTATTCTCTCAAAAAGAAATCAATTAAAAACTCCAATGAGTAAAATTACGAGAGAACCAACATGGTCGCCGATCTGCCCAGGCGTAAATGACGTCAGATGGAAGGCGTGGCTTAGGGCGGAATTAGGTTCAAACCAAGGCGGGACACGTATAGTCTATCTTATTATAAAGCTTCGAATTAGGTCCAGTTAAATTATTTTTTATTCTCTCAAAAACAAACACTTTGATGCACACGCGCTGTACGGAGTACATTACAGCTTGTTTTATTATATGAGACAGTACGCTTTGACGCGCCGCCACAGACACGCGGCTGAGTGAGTGCATCGCCACACATATTTACTGTGAATTGTGTTAATAAACTTATAACTTTCAATTACTACTATTTAATTACTAACAACTGTGCGGTCTTAACTGGGACCGTACACGCGCCCCTTATATTAGGGGCGCGTGTACGGTAAACTTACCTGCGCTTGATCGAAGCAATATCTATCAGCTGTACCGGATTCAACTTTCTGTCGAGTTAATTCCCTGCAAAGAAAAAAAAATAGAATGGAAATAGTCATCATAATCATCTTCCTGTCCTTATCCCACTGCTTGAGATCGGCACGGCACAACATGTCTTCCTCTTCCATTCTACTCTATCATGTACATAAATTAGATAGTTTTTTTCATTAATACTATTTATAAAAAAAAAACAAATAAAACCAAGTACTCGACCGATATTAAATACATAAAAATGAAAATTGTATTCCCCACGTTTGTGATGGTAGCCATCATGTATTTGAAATAGAGAAACAGGGGGTAATCCTAGTGGGGAGCTATTTGCCTGTTAGCAGCGTCTACCGCTAGGAACTCCAGAGAAACAGGGGGTAATCCTAGTGGGGAGCTATTTGCTTGTTAGCAGCGTCTACCGCTAGGAACTCCAGAGAAACAGGGGGTAATCCTAGTGGGGAGCTATTTACCTGCTGGCAGCATCTACATTGACAGGCATGGGCGCATCTACCGCTAGAAACTCCTTCCATATATCTTTGGCGCGTGCTGACACTTTTCCCACTGGTAAAGTTTTGAACTCTTGAACTGCGAGCCAAAATCTGTTGAAAAACAATGTCATTTTAATGTTTAAAAAAAAAAAGGTGCGAGATGTGTCATCGTTGAAGACACGAACGATTCATTTCATCCGTGATGAAGTTCACCGAATATGAACGAAAAAAAAGAGAAGTAAAAAACCCGCGTTAGTTTTCTAAATAAAATGTCATTTTAATGTTGATTTTTGTAACGATGATGGCCGAGTGGTTAGTTAGGTCGATGTATTAATAATTAGGTTCGATCCCACGAAATAGGCAAAAAGAGCCAGAGTTACCGGTGAAGGAAAACAACGCGAGGAAATCATAGCATGGTGGTAGGGCGTTTTCTAACGCTCGCCTGGCTAGCTACCACTTTGAAGTTGATAACTCTGTCGCCAAGCACCTAACGGTGTGTTCCGGCAGCCTTCTTTTAGAGCCAGTGTATTCCTGACTAGGCATGTTCCATCTAGAGTTCGCTGTCGCTAACTTTCGTGATTATGCGAGCTGGTGGCCAAACGACGGCAAAAAATCACGATTGTTGTATGGGATTGTATGTTATAGCGGCAACAGAAATACATCATCTGTGAAATTTTTAACTGTCTAGCTATCTAGGTTCATGAGATACAGCCTGGTGAGAGACGGACGGATAGTGAAATACTAGTAATGGGATCCCCATTTTCACCGTTAAGGTACAGAACCCAAAAACAACTGGTTAGAAGCGAGTTCGAAAAAACCCGATTGCTAAATCGTTAACCTGTGTATCATGCTTAATCTCTATTTTGTTTAATTTTGTTGTACTCAGTGTCACTCTCGCTACTAAGACGAATCTATTGACATCACTCACATAAAAATACGACAAGCCGCTTAAGCTCTAGGGCGTGACAAAGAAATATATATAAATACATACACTCGAAAAACATAACCCTCCTTCTTTCACAGTAAATTTTTAACATTTAGAAAGAGGTATTTATTATGCAATCTAACTCACTTAAGGTTTTCTTCGCTGAACTCCTTGCTAAGGAACCTGGAGAAGTGTTCCTTTCCCGCGGGGTCTTGTAACAGCTCTCGGAGGCTGAACGACCAGCGGCGGACGCGACGCAACGGCAATGGATCTTTACTGCAGTACGGATAAAAAAAACTTTAGCAATACTGAAAAACATAAATGAAAAAAATAGTTTAACAAAAAATATCTTTTAAAAATAATAAGCTTACAAATATACACCAGGTTTTTAATGGCGACCGTATCGCTTAAAGCAATCTCTTCCAGGCAACCATGCACCTAAATGAATATTCATTTAGGTGCATGGTTGCCTGGAAGAGATCGCTTTAGATGAGATGAGTTGTTCAATGAAATATTTTAAGGCCTCTATAGTTTTATAATATTATAAAACTATAGAGGCCTTAAAATATTTTAACAACTCATTTAAAAATGAACAAATAAATTACAACCAATGAATACAAATATATACACAGATAAATACATATAACATACGATATTACATGCAAATATTACATGTGTTACATTAATTTCATTCATCAATTCATTCGTTCACTGAACTCGTTCGTGCAATTAATTCATTCGTTCAATTCATTCAATCGTTCATCAAAATATAAGCTAGGTGTAGGATGCAGGGACTATACACCAAAATATTAGTGTACAATAAATTACTAGACAGTATTATGGAACTCAACTAGGAATTTTAATACAGCCAAACCAAAACTAAAACATCAATCTCTTGTATAAACTCAGTGAATATATGTCAATGCAGCTTGTAGACTCATCGTTCTTGTGTAACGAACAACCATAGTAAAATATTAATAATAACTAAACAAAGTAATGACAATGTAAATATATAATATACATATTTATGAGAAATAAAAAACCATACAAAATAAGATTTTTAAGTATTTAATAATTCAAATGTAACAAGACTGTTAACTAACGTTATTTAAGGGTCTATAAATTTTATATTTTATCTAATTAATTCATTCATGTCATCCTATTCATATTTCCAATTTATTAAATTCTTTTCTTCATTCATTCATTCAATTCTATCTTATCACTAATTCATTTAATTCTTTCTTTTCATTCATTCATTCAATTCTTTCTATTCATTCATTCATTCAATTCTATCTTTTTACTAATTCGTTTAATTCTTTCTTTTCATTCATCATTCAATTCTTTCTATTCATTCATTCATTCAATTCTATCTTTTTACTAATTCGTTTAATTCTTTCTTTTCATTCATTCATTCAATTCTTTCTATTCATTCATTCATTCAATTCTATCTTTTTACTAATTCGTTTAATTCTTTCTTTTCATTCATTCATTCAATTCTTTCTATTCATTCATTCAATTCTATCTTTTCACTAATTCGTTCAATTCTTTCTTTTCATTCATTCATTCAATTCTTTCTATTCATTCATTCATCAATTCAATTCTTTCTTTTCATTCTATCATTCAATTCTTTTTATTCATTCATTTAATATTCTTTCAATCCATTCATTCAATTCGTTCATTCATTCAATTATTTACTTACCATTGTTTCTCCATGTCCCACAGCTCCGTGGTATCGTTGATCCACGGGTTGGGCCACTCGGGCGGTGTTAAGAACGCGTCGTACTCTGCGTATTGCTCGCAGTACGATATGAACCTGCAACATAATATAGTGTTTGGTTTAATACACTCACTGATATAACATGATTTTTTTTCAAAGTTTATTTTTGCACTACTTCTTTACCAATTTTTTCATTAAGAAATCGAAGCATTACTAAAAGTTTTTGTTTTTTCAACGTTTTCTATTTCTAAATTACTATTTCTCATTTTTACCATTTTATTATATCCATACATTCTAACAAACTATAGCGTTTATAATATTAGTGGTAAATAGGATACATAAAAAAACCAATGGAAATTTTACTATTGACATTAAGAATAGTATCACTTTGTGCCTATTGCGGTTGAGACCTTGGGCAGTTAGGGGCTGAGGCTTAGCAGTTGATACAAGATATAGGCCGTAGAATCTGAGAAAGAGGTGGTGACTCCCGTTCTGGCTCTTTCTTGGTTCAAATGTTGGCCATAGCCATTCAGCGCGGTAATGCCACCAGTGTTATGGACACCTTTGCTCCGGGACTGAGTCGGAACGGGTAATTCAGTAAACATGCTTACCTATTTATGTAAATTGTATTACTACATAATTTAATTAACTTAATTATATATTTTTTTTGATAAATTTTAACTTTATCATAGAACCTTCTAGTATATCCTTCTTGTATTTTTCTATGGACATAAATAAAATATTATCTAGTTTTTAAAAGGACATTTTTTTTCACAGTTTTTTTCGTAGTACCTACTTCTTTACCGCTTTCTTCATAAATAAGTCTCAAAGCTCTACTAAAAGATTTTTTTCAAATGTTTAATATTTTTTTCTATTTTTTCAATTTTATTATTGACATAAATAAAAAATGTTATCTAGCTTTAAACAGAAAATAGTTTATCAAAACTTCAAAATGTTTTTTTTTTTATTTCAAGGCATTAAAGTTTTTTTTTTCTTTTTTTTCATAATACTGTTTCTCTAGTGTTAACAAGACTATATAGTTATTTAATTATTTTTTCTGATATAATATTATAATTATTCAAGTTTTCAATTTTTTAAACTGCGTAACGCAAAGAAAAAACCAAACGAGGACAAAACAAATGAATTACGGTTTTCGAAATACAAATGTATTAATAAATAGCTGTATAAATTTGAAATTGGAATCCCTAACCAAAGAAGAGATATTTGAGATCAAAGTGGCCAGTACGACGAAACGCCAATTTCATATGTAAGGACCTGATATATATATATAGAAGACTAACACGACTTTCTTTTTTTTTATCTTTACTTCTTTATTTAAAGAAAGTCGCGTTAGTAAAGAACGGCTGAAAATTATATAAACATATATAAGATTTCTTTATTTGTACTTTGTAAATATACGCTTATATCTAGGTGTTTTTCAACTGGCATGCAGATGCAGATTCCAGACGATCCACAATCTCCTCCTCCTAATATCATTCTTATAATATTTGGTTGATTTGTGCCGGTTCGGGCGAGTTCGCTTGCGTCACGCAAGTAATTTTTTTTAAACCGATTTTTATCAGCAACTCGACTGTTTTTCATCACCAACACCGTCACCAACGTTTTATTATGACAGCGAAGCTTTCTTTAGCGTTTTTTTTTTAATTTGCTAGTTTTTTTTATCATTTTTTTTTTCTATAGCTAAACAAAGTGTAACAGAAAGGTGTGAAAATTCTTAAGGCTGTTAGCCTACCCATCCCATCATAGCGAACATTGCGTAGAACATAAATTTACGAAAATAAAATAAAATTGCGTCCTGCATACAACTTAGCCGATCAAGTGATCAATATTTGTTTGAAGACCCTTAATTTATTTTTGTAATTTTGAAATAAAATTGATAATAGATGTATTCACTTTGATGTGTAGACTAACACTCTTAAGTATTGTCACACCTTTCTGTTACACGTTGTATGTCTTGATTTTGTTTAAGACTCACATATCGGCGACTTTGCTGACTCGTACGCTCCGCCGCTCCAGTCTGTTCCTGAGCATGTACAGTTGACGTTTCGCCGCTTCTATCTGTTGGTCGATTTGCGCCGGTTCGGGCGAGTTCGCTTGCGTCGCGCAAGTTATGGTGATCTCGGGCTTGGATGATTCGCCTTTGGATCAATACAAAAATAAATAAGTTTAAATTTAATTTAATAAAAAAGAATAGAATAGAATAGAATGAATAGAATGCGAACGCAAGCCAGCGGGATGGCAGCGTAACTTCGTCGGTAGAGTGCTTTATTTCAGGCATATTAAGGTCTTATCTCGTTTGTTTATACTTATGTCTAGAATTAAATAAAATAAAATTTTATTTTGTCACAGAAAACCAGTGTACACAACTTAAAAAATAACTATATTTAAACTTAATTAATGATTTCTGTCACAAACCGGTTCCAACTCAACATAATGCTCGCTGAAACAACCAGCGTTGATCTTCCGTTGAAACCGGGAGGTGACGTCACATATCTGTTAAGTAGTGTCAGACCGAAATTTCGGATTCGGTTTCGGCCAAAAATGAAGTTTCGGCTTCGGCCAAAATTGACCGAAACTTTTGCCGAAACCGAAACTGATTTCGGAAGTTGACGTGCACGCTCGCGTTAGTTCGTTTCTCGCGACAACGCTTTTTCGGATAGTTCCGTTGCAACGAAACTTACTGAGTGCGTTATCGCTTAAGTTTGTTGAACAAACTTAATATACTGTGTTTTTATTTCATTTCCTAATTAATGCATAATAATATGTGATCAAACGAACTCTAGAGTAAAGTTCGTATCAATATTATATGAATAAGGAGGAAATAAAGAATACACTTTTCGATATCTTTATTTCCGTAATGATGTAGTATAATGGATAAAGTGCACAAAATTTTAGTATTTTAAGGAATTTTATATTTGACCACGTGAGTTTCGGTTTCGGTTTCGGCCGAAACTGAAGCCATGACCGAACATTCGGTTTCGGATTCGGCCGCAAAACCAGTTTCGGTCGGACTCTCACTGTTAAGATAGAGTCATCTCTGGGTAAAATTAAGCACGACGCTGGCAAACAAAGACTGTGAGGTGTCTCGTTTGAGGTCTTATCGCTCTTACCATTTTCCTTGACAGCTTCGGCGTTCTTTTTTATTTCTTCCTCACTTTCTTGTGCGTTGGTAATAGTCACTATCGGGTTATTCTGTAACATAGAGTTAGATTGAAATATATTTTTTTTTACACTTAAGTAAAGGCCTAAAGCTGAACCTTCAATGAGGGATATATATGCATCAAAGCTGCTAAATATGTTTTTAGGATTTTAGAAAATATGGAAAATCGTTACGCCATTCAGGGAACATATCCATAGTACGTGACGCAGCGGTGGAGTAGGATTCTACGAAGGCAGAAAGCCTAAGCTTCTCTATACTTTGCACATATTTGGGCATATTTTGAAGAAAATTGATCACGCGTGTGGTTTGGTGACCTATTTATTGTGCATACAGGGTTATCGGCTAGAGATTTGCTAAGCCGAAAGGGGGTCTCTGTACACATCTTAAGGAACAACTTTCACTATGAGACCAACTCTGAATTCGAGAAAAAACAAATCAGCTGTTCGCTACAAAAAGTTAATTACTCGTCGACAAAATGTATGAATAAGTCAGAGCTGGTCTCTTAGTGAAAGTTGTTCCTTACGATGTGTATAGTGACCCCCTTTCGGCTTAGTACACCCAAAGCCGATAACCCTGTATACTCATCATTACGAACAAATTGCACAATCGACCAAATCTGTATTCGAGAAAAAAATCTGCTATTCCAAAAAGTTAATCGATCGACGTCGAAATGTATAAAAAAGCTGTTTTTTTTTCTCGATTCCAGGTCCCATAGTGAAAGTTGTTCCTTATGACGAGTATATTGATCTCCTTTAGCTTCGTACAACCCTAGCAGATAACCTTGTATAACACTTTATTTGTTTTTGTTTTTGTCACAAACCTATATATATATAAAAATCAGCTGCTGTTCGTTTGTCTCGCCAAACTCGAGAACGGCTGGGCCAATTTTCCACCTTGATTTTGGCTTTGAAATGTTTGAGAAAGTTCAGGGAAGGTTTAAACGGTGAGAAACATACTTAACTGTTAGGCGGTACGAAGTTCAGCGGGTCAGTTAGTGAATCATAATTAAACCATTTTTTTTTTGCCTTTTACCTTTAAATTGTGCTGCAATATTAATTCTTGACATTGCTTGAAACGTCTGGCTTTTAAAGTATTGATTCGGGATTGCTTCCTTGGATCTATCTCTGTAGTGTTCACGCAGCCCGGCTGTAACAATTTTCATTGAATTTCTATAAGATAAGATATCCTACTACACATTTTTTCTCACATCTCTATAAAAAAGTTGACTGGAAGAGATCGCTTTTAGCGATAAGGCCGCCACTTGTGGTACAACATCAAAATTATATTTTTGTAGGTATTGTTACATTTTCTGTGTCTTATAAAGCATTGATCTATCTATCTAAGACAACTCTTGCCATGACATGACAAAAGTAAAGCTCATACACATATACCAGCTTTTAAATGGCGGCCTTATCGCTTATAGCGATCTCTTACAGGCAAGACTAAAACGAAAGCTGTTTGATTTTCTTTCTCCCGACTTGCTTACTTCTACTGTTGTGAATAACGTAAAAAGTTGTCCCAACAAATGTCAGTGTTACTGGTTGGGAATTTCCCAACGAGTAACACCCTCAATTGTCACAGTGTTACTCGTTGGGAATAACATTAAAAGTATTCCCGACGAGTAACAGTGTAACTGGTTGGGAATTGTTTTTTTGATTTAGGTACTCGTTGGGAAGTACCCGCAACCATGCACGTAGTTGATAATGACTTATATTAGAGAGGCCTATAATTGTAGAACATCAAAAATTATATTCAATTAGGATATAACACTGTTGCAAGCAAATTATTATTATTTACACCACATTAATTTTCCACTGTCCATTTAAACAAAATTCCTTTCATAATTAAATCATGTCTTCATTATACTAATCCTAGAAATAAATTATATGTATAGATTAACCTCTATTAAGAAAAACTCCAAAATTTAAAATTACTATTAGTATAGTAAATTTAAATTTTGGACTAATTTTTTTTTTAAGTATACTAATAGTAAATTAAAATTTTGGACTTTATCTTAAAATAATAATTTAGTACAATATTTAAATGTACTATACTAATAGTAAATTTATATTATGGACTTTATCTTAAAATAATAATTTAGTACAATATTTAAATGTACTATACTAATAGTAAATTTATATTATGGACTTTATCTTAAAATAATAATTTAGTACAATATTTAAATGTACTATACTAATAGTAAATTTATATTATGGACTTTATCTTAAAATAATAATTTAGTACAATATTTAAATGTACTATACTAATAGTAAATTTATATTATGGACTTTATCTTAAAATAATAATTTAGTACTATATTTAAATGTACTATACTAATAGTAAATTTATATTATGGACTTTATCTTAAAATAATAATTTAGTACAATATTTAAATGTACTATACTAATAGTAAATTTATATTATGGACTTTATCTTAAAATAATAATTTAGTACAATATTTAAATGTACTATACTAATAGTAAATTTATATTATGGACTTTATCTTAAAATAATAATTTAGTACAATATTTAAATGTACTATACTAATAGTAAATTTATATTATGGACTTTATCTTAAAATAATAATTTAGTACAATATTTAAATGTACTATACTAATAGTAAATTTATATTATGAACTTTATCTTAAAATAATAATTTAGTACAATATTTAAATGTACTATACTAATAGTAAATTTATATTATGGACTTTATCTTAAAATAATAATTTAGTACAATATTTAAATGTACTATACTAATAGTAAATTTATATTATGGACTTTATCTTAAAATAATAATTTAGTACAATATTTAAATGTACTATACTAATAGTAAATTTATATTATGGACTTTATCTTAAAATAATAATTTAGTACAATATTTAAATGTACTATACTAATAGTAAATTTATATTATGGACTTTATCTTAAAATAATAATTTAGTACAATATTTAAATGTACTATACTAATAGTAAATTTATATTATGGACTTTATCTTAAAATAATAATTTAGTACAATATTTAAATGTACCATACTAATAGTAAATTTATATTATGGACTTTATCTTAAAATAATTAATTTAGTCCAATATTTAAATGTACTATACTAATAGTAAATTTATATTATGGACTTTATCTTAAAATAATAATTTAGTACAATATTTAAATGTACTATACTAATAGTAAATTTATATTATGGACTTTATCTTAAAATAATAATTTAGTACAATATTTAAATGTACCATACTAATAGTAAATTTATATTATGGACTTTATCTTAAAATAATTAATTTAGTCCAATATTTAAATGTACTATACTAATAGTAAATTTATATTATGGACTTTATCTTAAAATAATAATTTAGTACAATATTTAAATGTACTATACTAATAGTAAATTTATATTATGGACTTTATCTTAAAATAATAATTAAGTACAATATTTAAATGTACTATACTAATAGTAAATTTATATTATGGACTTTATCTTAAAATAATAATGTAGTACAATATTTAAATTTACTATACTAATAGTAAATTTATATTATGGACTTTATCTTAAAATAATAATTTAGTACAATATTTAAATGTACTATACTAATAGTAAATTTATATTATGGACTTTATCTTAAAATAATAATTTAGTACAATATTTAAATGTACTATACTAATAGTAAATTTATATTATGGACTTTATCTTAAAATAATAATTTAGTACAATATTTAAATGTACTATACTAATAGTAAATTTATATTATGGACTTGATCTTAAAATAATAATTTAGTACAATATTTAAATGTACTATACTAATAGTAAATTTATATTATGGACTTTATCTTAAAATAATAATTTAGTACAATATTTAAATGTACCATACTAATAGTAAATTTATATTATGGACTTTATCTTAAAATAATTAATTTAGTCCAATATTTAAATGTACTATACTAATAGTAAATTTATATTATGGACTTTATCTTAAAATAATTAATTTAGTCCAATATTTAAATGTACTATACTAATAGTAAATTTATATTATGGACTTTATCTTAAAATAATTAATTTAGTCCAATATTTAAATGTACTATACTAATAGTATACTAATAGTAATAGTAAATTTAACTATACTAATAGTAAATTTAAATTTTGGACTTTTTCTTAAAAAAATAAATTTAGTACAAAATTTAAATTTACTATACTAATAGTAAATATAAATTTAGGACTTTTTCTTAATAGAGGTTAATCTATACATATAATTTATTTCTAGGATTAGTATAATGAAGACATTGAGGATTTTTATTTAATTATGAAAGGAATTTTGTTATAGCTGTAATATTATCTGTGTAACGAGGTATTTAATATATTTAACTTGACTTGGATTCTGGTTTCCTCGATACAAGCTTGCTCAGTGAGGAAACCGTAAGATATATAAATTAACTAGCTGACCCGGCCACGCGTTGCTGTGGCTATTTTATAGCGTCAACAACACGTGCTAATTATGCTGTTAAAATGTAGCTTATATGACACGTTCGTAGATTTACCATAGCAGCGCCATCTATTGATTACTTACTCAACCCAGTCGAAAGGTATCGACATCTGTTAGAATCATTTGGAGTTAACAGATAATTGTGACTGTCAAATAATAACAGACAAATAATTAGCAATAAATTAAAATTGCGACTATAATTTGAGATTTAAACTATCCTATCTCTCAAGTTGGATCGAACTGCACATGGTGTGCGAATTTTATTATAATCGGTTAAGTGGTTTAGGAGTCCATTGAGGACAAACATTGTTACACGAGATTTATATATATACTTTAATTAATATGGTATTTTCACTTTTACGTAAAAAACTGTTTAAATTCACTAGATATAATAATCTTAGTCTTGTTTACTCGCCATGTTTTTGCAGTAATAAATATTTTTCATTTAATTTTTCGTTTTTTTTTTAATTATTTAAAGACCTGACTCGATTTTAATAATTCTATTTAATTTTTAATGCAATAAGGCATACTTAAAGATAGTAGATATCTAAGAACCTGTGGAAGACCCTGCTTTTAGCAACACAGTTTTTAACTAAAGCAAAAGGCAGAGCCCACGTACATGTACAAAAATATTATTTTTGCAATAAATTTATGTTTATGTTTATGTTTACTTTCCAGGTGGCCCCATAATTTTAATTATAATCAGTCCAGTAGTAATTTTGCATATTTTTGTTCCACGAACCTTTAATATTAACACACCTTTTTGTTACACGTTGTTTATAACACTAGCTTTTGCCCGCGGCTCCGCTCGCGTTGTTCGTTCTCCCGGAATAAAAGTAGCCAAAGTCAAGCAAGACGAACAAACAAACAAACTTTCGTGTGGGGATATATTAAACAGGGTTATCGGTTAGAGGTGTACTAAACCGAAAGGAGGTCGCTGTACTCATCCTAAGGAACAACTATCACTATGCGACCAACTCTGAATTCAAGATCAAAACAATCAGCTGTTCCGTACAAAAAGTTGATCAGTCGTCGACAAAATGTATGGAATAGCTGATATTTTTTTCTCGAATTCAGAGTTGGTCCCATTGTGAAAGTACTTCCTTAGGATGGGTACAGTGACCTCCTTTTGGCATAGAACACCCCTAGCCGATAACCCTGTATAACACTAGCTTTTGCCTCGCGTTGTTTGTTTTCCCGGAATAATAGTTGACTAAGTCTAGTAAGTCAAATCAAGACGTACAAACAAACCAAGAAATAAACTTTCGTGTGGGGATATATTATATTACTAGCTGTGCTCTGCGGTTGCACCCGCGTAGTTCCCCATTTTATTATCGAGAACTACTTCTTTTGAAGTCTGTTAAAAAGTATCTTCGCACGCACACAAACACACACGCCCCAGACTATTTGTTCTTTGTTTGGCATAAATCTATATTATTAGATTGATAACTAATTCGGATATTGTCAAATCAAATAAAATCTTTGTACTTATATCCTATGTCCTTTCCCGGGGTCCAATCTACCTGTGTACCAAATTTCATCCAGATCGGTTTAGAGGTTTTGGCGTGAAAGCGACAAAGACAGACAAACAGACAGAGTCACTTTCGCATTTATCATATTAGTTAGGATAATGTATAACAATACATAGTTAGGATTTATATACATTACCATAGGTCTATGTACGTCCCAGAATGCCCTCTCTTGGCTGTCCAACACTTTACGCTCAAGTTTATCACGCTTCTTGTCCACCTGTAACAAACACAAACGAAATTACTAAAAGTTCTGCGAACTGTTGACCTAGAGACCACAATAATTATACCACTTTTTTTTCTTAGCTAGACATTTGACCACAAGTTCGCACGAGCACGGAAGTCAGCGATACTGCACCCCTAGATAGAGCATACCTAGTCTGGAATACACTGGCTCTCAAGGAAGGCTGTCGGAACACACCGTGGCGCTTGGCGACAGATTTTACAACCTTGAGGGTGGGAGGTATTTGACGGTCAATTATTACCTTGCTCTGTGCCTCTGCCTGCATGAAGATAAACTCCCATTTCCTGCTGAACATCTTCTGAAGACGAGCAAGAGATTCCGCTTCGTAATCAGCCAGCTCTAACCTAGCTTTGTTCTGCATCGTACGCTTGCATAAATAAACAGCTGTAACAGAAACAACATTATATTAACTGGCCGGTTGGCGCAGTTGGTAGCAACCCTGCCTTCTGCGCCGCTGCTCCCGGGTTCGATCCCCGGACAAAGTAAGCATTTATGTGCATGAACATGTCTGTTTGACTTGCGTGTTTAATATATATAAGTAATCATTACCATAGTACAGGCTCTGCCTAGTTCGGGACCTGAAGACTTGAGTGTAAAATTCAAAATTTAAATATTACTCTAAAATTAGAGCCAGCATTTTGGGCGCATATCACAAAAAAATGACATAATTATTTTAAATTCATTTTTGTCATAAAATTATCATTGCCATTCAACGTGGCAATGCAGCCAGCATTGCCATCATAATATGATTTACTAAGAACTACAAATTTGTCTAAACATTATGTTAGTTTAAAGTTTTTATAAGGCGTTTCTAGCCTAAAAACAACCTAAACAATGTCCAAATTGTCACTTAGTTCATACGCTGAGTGTTTTTTTTTTAATTATTTTTTATTCTTTCTTGATTGGCCACCACACTCTGTGTATTGTGCCAGTTCTCAAGTTATTACGCTGAGTGTTACATGCACTTGTGTTATTATGATGAATAAAGAACTTTATAAATCAATCAATCAATGCATCCAGCATTCTTGGAACTTTCCCTTCTACTGGGGGTTTATTATTAGATTAGTTTTTATAAATGTGAATCAGGGACGTAATGGATATTATATTTCGGAAACGGATATAGAAATGATTACTATACCAGTTACAGATATTAAATTATTTCGGACTATCCGTTAGTTTCGGATAATTTCGTTCACGGATATTTAGATTATTAAGAATACAGAAGTAAAATATAAATAGCAAAATGCCGGTAGTGTTATGGGGACGTTTGGACGAGGGACTGATATAAGTTTGGATTTATGACTGTATTATGCCATAGTAACATTAGTAAGTGTTATTATTATTTAATTTTAATGTTGACATGTTTGACCAATCATAGATACAGAATAATAAACATATACAGAAATAAAATAAAAAATAATAGCTAATAAAATTGTTTTTTCTTTGGTAGGAACAAAAATCAGTCAGATAAATCTTGAGTGTAATCATTTTATTATATAATGTAAGGTACAACACCTTACATTATATAATAAAACTAGCTGACCCGGCCACGCGTTGCTGTGGTTATTTTATAGCGTCAACATACGTGGTAATTATGCTGTTAAAATGTAGCTTATATGACACGTTCGTAGATTTACCATAGCAGCGCCATCTATTGATTACTTACTCAACCCAGTCGAAAGGTATCGACATCTGTTAGAATCATTTGGAGTTAACAGATAATTGTGACTGTCAAATAATAACAGACAAATAATTAGCAATAAATTAAAATTGCGACTATAATTTGAGATTTAAACTATCCTATCTCTCAAGTTGGATCGAACTGCACGTGGTGTGCGAATTTTATTATAATCGGTTAAGTGGTTTAGGAGTCCATTGAGGACAAACATTGTGACACGAGATTTATATATATTAAGAATTATGACTCATACTTAATCAGTAATTAATATAAGAATAAAAAGCCATTTATTCAGTTACACACTAAAAATATAAATTGCATGCTAAATATTTCTTTTGACCAAAATTTTTTTTTATTTTTTTATAATTGCACATTTGGTACATTTTACTTATTGTTTTTAACTTATCGAAATTTATAATATAAATGTTAAATGTCAACTAACTCCTATACTTTTTTCTGTATCTATTATTTCAGTCAATTGTTCAGGTTTGTGTGTAAATGTCGCCTCCTAGGCGTAGGCCTCCGCCAGCCGTTTCAATGACTCGCTATCTCTCGCAATCCTCGTCCATCCCTGTCCGTGTTTTTGTGTGAAGATAGCAACAGACAGTATCATTGGACGAGCATAATTATATCGCCTTACAATTTGGCTACATACATCGAAGTAGTAGTAGTTCAGTGGTGCGAAGAAGCGGCGTTGATCATAATCACTAATTATACGCACGTATATTTTTTTTTTACACACAAAGGTGTTCAGGTCCCAAACTAGGCGAAGCCTGTGCTATGGTAACCTGATGACTGATATACATACATAAATACATACTTATATATATAATAAACACCCAGACACAGGTCAAACAGACATGTTCATGCACACAAATGTTTGACCTGTTCGGGGATCGAACCCGAGACCGGCGGCGCTGAAGGCACGGTTGCTACCAATCGATCAGAACAACCTGTCACAACGTGTAGCAATTAGTCTCCGCCCCTATCCGATATTATCCGAAACTTTTATTTCGCTTTCGGTTACGGAGCTCCCTAACATCCCTGATGTGAATGTTTTTTTATTTCCCTATGCTTTCATATGAATACAAAATCCCTCTACATATGATAATAAAGAAATGTGACGCGCCATTTTGTAGAGGCGGCTATCTTGGATTTGAAATAAATTTATTATAGTGTAGAGTAACTCGTCAAACTCTTGGTCCCAAGCACCAAGGAGTTCTGAAAAAATATACAACGTGTAACAGAAGGGTGTGACGATAATTAAGGGTGTGTTAGTCTACACATTAAAGTGAACCCTGCGTAAAACAAAATATTACAAAATTAAAAAAAAAAATATTAGGTTCTCCATACAAAAACTGGTCACGTGATCGGTCAAGTAGTATGGAGGACGCAATAATTATTTCTCGTAACTTATTAAATTTTGTTCTACGCAGGGTTCATTTTAATGTGTAGACTAACACACCCTTCCGTTAATATTGCCACACCTTTCCGTTACACGTTGTATAATCCTCCATTTTGTGACGGAGGCCATCATAAACTGATTTTCATTAAACATAACTATGTCTCCAGTCAAATTCACCTTCCAAACGATGAAACAAGATCAAAATCGATTTATCTATTCAGGAGATACGACGTTATATCCATTAAGTATTGTGAAAGTTAAATTAAGCGTGAACAATCAGAACGAAGAATGCGAAAAAATGGGTTCCTTGTATTACTACAGAACCCTAAAAACATACCATAATCAGTATTTTCAGGCTCCCACTGGTTCGACGGCCAAAAGTATGGTGTTTGAAATCTGTAACAAATAGACGATATAGTTAGACTAAGATTTAGTATTGCTTGCCGAACCGACGTCGACTTTAACTTATTTTTATAAAATTTACTTGATTACTATACGTTGGCAAACAAACTGATCGTATGACGCCAATCATAAAAAGGAACAAAAACACACCTATAATAATTGTCATCGAACCTCACGGTCAGCGCGTGATCGTCTATCTACAGGGAACAAGAAGCCGTGAAGAAGTAGATGGGCCATGTAAGCTACCTACCAAGATTATCCCAAGACGTTGGCAAACATACTGATCTAATGACGAAATATGTTAAACAAAAATACACCCTTAGTAAGTTCTTTTTTTTGTACGGTCAGCGCATGATCTTCTATAAGGAACAGTTTCCCGTGAACTGCTAGTAAATGGGCCATGTGGATCTATATACGCTGCCTTCCAGGACTCTTCCAAGACGCTGGAAAACACACTGATCTAATGACACCACATTTAATAAAAACGCGCCTATAATAAGTGTTGTCATTCCGTACAGTCTGCGCGTGATAGTCTATAGGGAACAGGTAGCCATGAGCAGCTAGCAGATAAGCTATATGTGCTGCCTCCTACGATTCTTCCAAGACATTGGCAAACACACTGATCTAATGACACCACATTTAATAAAAACGCACCTATAATAAGTGTTGTCATTCCGCACAGTCAGGGCGTGATCGTCTATAGGGAACAGGTAGCCGTGCGCTGCTAGTAGATGAGCCATGTGAGCTGCTTCCCAAGATTCTTCGAAGCGGAAGTGACGCGTCAACCATGCTATAAGGTCGGCCCCGGTGAACACCTGTGGAAACGAAATGAGTTAAAAAAAAAGGTAAATGTCACCCCCTTTAGCGTAGTACATTCCAAAACCATAGACAGAGAAAGATACAATAGACACACGCCACTTCAGTCATGTTATAAAAACAACAGATACATTCATGAAAATGAATGAAACAGAGCGATCGATTTATATTCCGTAACGTAGGGTCTGGTTTTTAAGTTTTTTTTTTCACTAATTTTTTTATAATTAATAGTCTTGCGCTTGACCTATTTGGCTAAACTATCTGTATGCTAAACAAACTTTGAGTTAAATCTCTTTATTTTGTTGTAAAATCATTTATCTTTCAAAATATTAGTGACAAAAATTGTTTACAATCTGTAAAAACTTTTTAAAGAAAATGCATGCAATTTAATATTACTGGCGGTAAAAGTGAAAGTGATGAAAAATAATACTTTATCTCATTGATGCAGTTATGTACTATTGATTTATTTTCTAAATTATTCCAAAAAAATTAGGAAGAACTCAATTTAACTGTTCTTTTTTTGATGTGAAACATCTATAGCCGCACGTAAAAAAGATTTCTGGCGTGGCGACGCATGCCAAAAAATTATAAAATAATAAAATCGCACAGTCGATTGCGCATGGCGACGCGAATTAAAATAATGAAATAAAATTAAAAACTGTGTGATTATCGTGGGTGCTGTGCCATATATGTCGATGTTTCACATCTGCCAGGCGTCCCATGACGGCTCGCATATTTTTTTTAGTTTATCACCATATTAATGGGAAATCTCCTATGTGGTCTCATTTTAATGTAATTTCAATTGAAGTTCTGATTTTAAAATCGATTTAATTGTTACAAGTTCTATCGGCGTCTGCCGTAATCCTTAGAAACCTTCATAATAATATGTATATATAAAGAGTACAGCCACAAAAATAAGGATAGTACAGAAGTGAAGTACTTTACTTTTCATACCTACGCACAGCGGTCGCGCTAAGGTTTATCAACTTTGGCTAATGGACAAAAACTATGTTGATAGTGGCACTTGTATTGTTTTGAATGAAACAGGAAGAACAGCAATATAAACTTAAATATTTCAATTTTTGCAGAAGGAACGCGTGTAGAAAGCAGATGGCACTAGCGCTGTCACTGTTCAAAATCATTCCGAAATATATCGATGTGTGCGTTGCTCGAGCGCACGCGCTATTTAGATTATCTTCTGAACTATCCGTCTTTGTGGTTCTGTGGGCCACTTGAACATTTCAACATGTAACGCGTTCGCGTTATTTCTAAAAGCTATTGGTTCAAGAAGATTTCGGGGCAGTATAGTGAAATTATGATGGTGGAGAAAGACTTACTGATGGTATTTTGGTCATGAAGCTCTTAACAGTTCTAACTGGCACTCCAGTGTTCTCGTCTTGCATCTTGTCTATGACAGCTTCCATCTGAAAATGAAAAAATAAATGTTTAATTTTGCAATATGAAAATTTCAATTGCCTAGCTATCACGGTCCATGAGATACAGTCTGGTGACAGACAGACGGAATGTGGGTTAGGTTTTTGTATGTATATATTTTTTGGCACGCCCTAGAGCCTAAACGGCCTGTTGTTTTTATGTGAGTGGTGTCAATAGATTCACCTTCACCTTTCAGATGGTCATTTGCTATACTAGCTGCATCCCGCGTTTTCTCTTGTTAAGATACGTCTACACTTCTTGCAATCGGATTTTTTTTTAAGTCACTTTTACCACTTGTTACCATAATGTTATAAAAAAGTAGACAGAAATCTTAATTAACTTTTTTTTTAATAAATTGCAGTCAGTAATCTGTTGTACATTTTCAGTCAGTTCTAGGACAAATATATTGATAAAATTTCAATGGAACCTGAAAACTATGACGCCTGGAACAGTTTAAAAAGCTTATATATTTTTTTTAAACTACTCTCAAAGAAAAATATGTACAACGTTTAACAGAAAGGTGTGACAATACTTAAGAGTGTACACACGTCAAAGTGAACACACAGTAGAACAAAATATCGCAAAAAAAAATGTGAGCCGTCACGGGACGCCTGGCAGATGTGAAACATCGACATTATTTTGTAAAAGTAATATGCAGAAAAGAACATATTGTGATAGAAACTAAATAATAATAATAGAATCGCACAGTCGATTGCGCATGGCGACGCGTCGCCACACCGTACACACTACAGCATATAGACTGTATATATATACCATCATATAGCGTGGCAACGCGTCGCCACACCGTACACGCTACAGCATATAGACTGTATATATATACCATCATATAGCGTGGCAACGCGTCGCCACACCGTACACACTACAGCATATAGACTGTATATATATACCATCATATAGCGTGGCGACGCGTCGCTACACCGTACACACTACTGCATATAGACTGTATATATATATACCATAATATAGCGTGGCGACGCGTCGCCACACCGTACACACTACAGCATATAGACTGTATATATATACCATCATATAGCGTGGCGACGCGTCGCCACACCGTACACACTACAGCATATAGACTGTATATATATACCATCATATAGCGTGGCGACGCGTCGCCACACCGTACACACTACAGCATATAGACTGTATATATATACCATCATATAGCGTGGCGACGCGTCGCCACACCGTACACACTACAGCATATAGACTGTATATATATACCATCATATAGCGTGGCGACGCGTCGCCACACCGTACACACTACTGCATATAGACTGTATATATATATACCATAATATAGCGTGGCGACGCGTCGCTACACCGTACACACTACTGCATATAGACTGTATATATATATACCATAATATAGCGTGGCGACGCGTCGCTACACCGTACACACTACTGCATATAGACTGTATATATATATACCATAATATAGCGTGGCGACGCGTCGCTACACCGTACACACTACTGCATATAGACTGTATATATATATACCATAATATAGCGTGGCGACGCGTCGCTACACCGTACACACTACTGCATATAGACTGTATATATATATACCATAATATAGCGTGGCGACGCGTCGCTACACCGTACACACTACTGCATATAGACTGTATATATATATACCATAATATAGCGTGGCGACGCGTCGCTACACCGTACACACTACTGCATATAGACTGTATATATATATACCATAATATAGCGTGGCGACGCGTCGCTACACCGTACACACTACTGCATATAGACTGTATATATATATACCATAATATAGCGTGGCGACGCGTCGCTACACCGTACACACTACTGCATATAGACTGTATATATATATACCATAATATAGCGTGGCGACGCGTCGCTACACCGTACACACTACTGCATATAGACTGTATATATATATACCATAATATAGCGTGGCGACGCGTCGCTACACCGTACACACTACTGCATATAGACTGTATATATATATACCATAATATAGCGTGGCGACGCGTCGCTACACCGTACACACTACTGCATATAGACTGTATATATATATACCATCATATAGCGTGGCAACGCGTCGCCACACCGTACACACTACAGCATATAGACTGTATATATATACCATCATATAGCGTGGCGACGCGTCGCCACACCGTACACACTACAGCATATAGACTGTATATATATACCATCATATAGCGTGGCGACGCGTCGCCACACCGTACACACTACAGCATATAGACTGTATATATATACCATCATATAGCGTGGCGACGCGTCGCCACACCGTACACACTACAGCATATAGACTGTATATATATACCATCATATAGCGTGGCGACGCGTCGCTACACCGTACACACTACTGCATATAGACTGTATATATATATACCATAATATAGCGTGGCGACGCGTCGCTACACCGTACACACTACTGCATATAGACTGTATATATATATACCATAATATAGCGTGGCGACGCGTCGCTACACCGTACACACTACTGCATATAGACTGTATATATATATACCATAATATAGCGTGGCGACGCGTCGCTACACCGTACACACTACTGCATATAGACTGTATATATATATACCATAATATAGCGTGGCGACGCGTCGCTACACCGTACACACTACTGCATATAGACTGTATATATATATACCATAATATAGCGTGGCGACGCGTCGCTACACCGTACACACTACTGCATATAGACTGTATATATATATACCATAATATAGCGTGGCGACGCGTCGCTACACCGTACACACTACTGCATATAGACTGTATATATATATACCATAATATAGCGTGGCGACGCGTCGCTACACCGTACACACTACTGCATATAGACTGTATATATATATACCATAATATAGCGTGGCGACGCGTCGCTACACCGTACACACTACTGCATATAGACTGTATATATATATACCATAATATAGCGTGGCGACGCGTCGCTACACCGTACACACTACTGCATATAGACTGTATATATATATACCATAATATAGCGTGGCGACGCGTCGCTACACCGTACACACTACTGCATATAGACTGTATATATATATACCATAATATAGCGTGGCGACGCGTCGCTACACCGTACACACTACTGCATATAGACTGTAGGCGCCATTAGTTATTAGAGTAAATCGGAACGTTTTTATACGCGGATATGGAAATAGCATTGCATGTTTTCCATCCCTTTTTTCCTACATACTATTCTCCTCTCTCCATCCCTCTCACTCACGTACCATCGACAGTGAATGTGCAAAATTCAAGATGGACAGTGTGTACGTTTGAACTTTCTATGCGACGACACGCAGTGATATCAAATAATTAATATTTTGTGGATTTATCTAAATCAACTGTGATTGTGATTATACGAGAATAGACGTTATTCTGTGCCCTTCCATATCATATGTTTTGGAGGCTGTTATCCAGGGATCCCTGAGGAATCATCGAACGACGCGACGGTTACAAGTGAGTCCCCTTCTGCTCCCTTCATTTTCTATTGTTTCTGCTATTTCCAATCAAATTACGAGCAATACCGATTTTGCAAGTTTAACAGGAACCCAGCGCATACATATTTTTGGTCACTTCGGCCTAGGATCTATTATTTTGCAAGATCATACTGGTAAATTTGCTCACGCGCATTGAGACGCAATACCGCCATTTTGGTACAAATAGGTAATTTAATTTAACCGGCCAGTGCTTATAACTTATCGATTCTTATTCGTAGTTCTTTAGTAACGCGGTGCATAATTAATTATCTCGTACATACAAGATGTCGACTAAAGCAGAAAAAGAAATTGTTAGATTGCAGAGTAAAATGACCGCTTATTTTACCTTAATTCAATCTATTTACGACACTATGAAGTCGTTAGATTGTAGTGATCCTGATAAGATCGAGTCGTTTCTTGCGTCTAGTTATACGATTGATGATGTGCGCAACAAATACCTAGAAACGCTCGAAAAGAAATCCACCATTGAATCATCATTAGATGAGGGTGAGAAGTCAAATTCTTATCAGACATTATTAGCGTTCGAACAGCTTTATGCACAGATTAAGTTTAAAGTTACGCAGTTAACTAAAGAGAAATGCTCGGAAAATATAGCATATAAACAAAGCATAAAAAACATTCGATTGCCTAAGTTAGAGTTGTGTTCTTTTTCGGGTGAATCAGAAAAATGGCCCATATTTTACGAAACATTTCGTACGGCCATTCACGAAAACACCGAATTAACATTAAGCGAGAAGGTAGTTTACCTAGTAGGCAAGTTATCAGGGAATGCATTATCTATATGTGAGGGTATCTTACCGTCAGCCGAAAATTACCAAGTTATTTGGGATACTTTGGTCAATAGGTATAACGATAAGCGCTTAATGGCATCTACATATGTCGATAAATTAATGAATCTCCCGGCTGCTGATAACACGCCCGCTGGTTTAGGCGATTTTATTGATAAATTTTCGTCAATTATATCGGCATTGCATCAGTTGAGGGTAGCTAAACTGGAAGATCTATTGTTTGTCCATATCGGTTGTAAAAAGATTAACCTTGACACAGTTAAGGCATTCGAAATGTCGTTAAATAATAGCGATTCCGATAAGATACCTACTTGCAAGGAATTCGTGGAATTTGTGCGTAAACATGCTAACTTACTACAACGAGCTTTTAACTCAACAAAAACAAACGAGACGTCAGTACCCTTACGCAAAAATGCGAATGTAAATACCTCTCAATCGTCTTATAAATCCACAGGATCACGTTCTAATAATAATATCAGAACATTTGTTAATGTACAGGAACACTCCACGAATAAATGTGTGTGTTGTGGCGAAAATGGTCATAATAAATTAGGTCAATGCCCTAAGTTTCTGTCATTACCTCCTCGTGCTCGGTTCGCAATTGTCAAACGCAATCACCATTGCGTATGTTGCCTCGGTAAACACTCGTTAGCTGATTGTGATAATCATAATAAGTGTTCAAGGTGTTCCCGTAGGCACAGTGATTATTTACATTTCGATGACGTAGATACCTCTTATAGGAATGCACATGCGTCTAGTGATAACGGCAGCTCCGTGCGGAGTCAGAACTCGTCCGTTGCTACGAATGTAAACAAACAACAAAGCGTGCAGTCGTCGACTGCAGACGAGCGTATTAAAAGCTCGCGATCCGACAACTCACAAAGGGGTAGCGGATATTCTAATGCCGATCGTCCAGTTACTTTGTGCGCTGTCGGTGAGAAATGCGCCGCTGTCGGCACAGCTGATATTAAACCCGCGACTTCTGTCTTATTAGGGACAGCGCAATGTCACGTAGTTGACGAATTGGGTAATGTATCTATAGTTCGTGCCATTATTGATAGCGCGTCGCAGCGAGATATTATTAGCCGCGAATGTTGCCAACGATTAAATTTACCGTTATATGCAACCGCGAATAAGTTCGTCTCTGGTGTCGGTGACGTCACCAACCCGATAGCAGGTATTACTTGCCTCACTATTCGGTCTCGTCATTGTGACGAAATAAAATTTACGATTCAGCCAATAGTGGTAGATAGGATTACGGATACACTTCCGGTTTCCTGTATTGACACCGCTCAGTTGGATTATTTACAAAATCTACCATTAGCCGATAGTCGCTTTAGCTCGCCGTCTGGTATCGACATGATTTTAGGATCGGATTTATTCGCTCGTATACTACTCCCGAATACCGTATCACGTGATAGTAGTTCCCCGGTAGGTATCGAAACCTTACTCGGATACTTAGTAGTGGGGCAAGCTCCCGTGACTGGTTCAGTTTGCAACGTAGTTCGCTCCTATTGCACTGTGAATGAGCCGCTCGATATAAACATAGGTCGTTTTTTCGAGTTAGAAGAAGTACCTAATAATATTGACAATATGTTATTACTTGATGAACAGGAATGTGAAAATTATTACGTCAGTACGACACAGCGTGACGAGTCGGGTCGGTTCGTAGTTTCTTTGCCATTTAAAAGGGATGCGTCATGTTTAGGTGATTCCATGAGTGCCGCTACTCGTAGGTACTTATCACTGGAGCGTAAATTATTGAATAACCTTTCAATTAAGACAGAATACGATAATGTATTCATTGAATACAACCACCGGGGTGTCTTTAAATGACATATTACATACGGGACCTAATCTACAAAATGATCTGTTCCAAATATTATTACGGTTTCGATTATTGCCTATCGCGATAAGTGCTGACATTCGACAGATGTACTTGCGAGTTTTAATGAATAAAGACGACTGGCGTTTTCAAAGATTGTTATACCGATTTGATCCGAATGATTCAATTCGAGTTTTTGAAATGACGCGCGTTCCGTTCGGTGTATGTTGTAGCCCGTATTTAGCCGTGCGTACTGTTCGTCAACTAGCTAAAGATGAGTGCGCTTGCTATCCGGCGGCCAGCCGCGTCGCGCAGCGGGATATATATATGGATGATTTAGCAACGAGTTGCTTATTTGTAGAGGATGGAATCGATTTATCGAATCAGTTAATAAAAATGTTCGCGACTGGTGGATTCGAGTTAGTCAAATTCTCGAGTAACTCGCCAGAGGTCATGGCAAGCATTCCTGCCAACCATCGCGTTTCGGACGCCGTAGACTTCAGTCCAGATGACCAATTAAAAATATTAGGACTGCACTGGTTACCGGCCGAAGATGTATTTACGTTTAGTGTCAACCTCGAGCCACGCCCGTGTACTAAAAGATATATCCTCTCCCGTATTGCGCGTTTATGGGATTTGGTTGGTTTTATTGCCCCTGTCACGCTTCTAGCTAAACTCATGGTTAGGTCTCTTTGGACGGCTGGCGTGGATTGGGATGAAGCCCCTCCTGCGCATATAATAAAATTGTGGCAGGATTTCGAATCGGAGTTACCATTGCTACAAAACATTAAACTACCGCGGCACATAGGTGTTACGGATGATTGCGTCATATCCATTTTAGGGTTCGCGGATGCGTCTGAAGCCGCTTATGGTGGGGTTGTTTATGTGCATGTGTACTTTCCGAAGATGCATCATACTGTGGTGAACCTCGTTTGCGCCAAATCGCGTGTCGCACCTACCAAGTCGCTCGTGACAGTGGCGAGGTTAGAGCTTTGTGCAACCCTAACGCTTAGCAAGTTGATGCGTATAGTGATAGATACCTACGCATTGCCTTCGTATTCAGTGTACGCCTTTACCGATAGTAAGGTAGCTCTCGCGTGGATTTATGCTTCGCCAAGTCGCTGGCAAACTTTTGTTGCGAATAGGGTATCTCAAATACAAGAAAAGCTTGACCCTAGTCACTTTCACCATATTGCTGGTAAGGATAATCCTGCTGACTGTTTAAGTAGAGGATTGACCCCTGCGCAGCTGATTGTTCATCCATTGTGGTTTAACGGGCCTAGGTTTGCTTATCAGCCTCGCTCGGAATGGCCGTTAGATAACGATTTTGAACCTGCAGATGATATTCCCGAAACGAAGGTGAAGGCGATGGTGGTGACTGAACCGTCTGCCGCACCACTCCCTATATTAATCGAGCTCGCTAATCGAATCTCAAATTGGAACAGATTACTTCGAATAGTAATCTATGTCCTGCGTTTTGCTAAAAAACTACCAGCTAAATTAGAAGTTTCCCATTTTGACACGGCAGAACTTGCTCTTGTTAAAGATCTCCAGAGTATTTATTTTGCTGATGAGATTGCGAAATTTAAAGCGGGTAAATTATTGCCGCCGGCTTTTCGCAGACTTAATGCCTTTGTCGATGAAAATGATGTGTTACGCGTCGGTGGGCGTTTGACTAATGCCGACATTGGATATGATAGTCAACATCCAATACTTCTACCGCGTCGTGATCATGTGGTTAACCTTATTATTGACCATTATCATCGCAAAAACTTGCATACTGGACCGCAACTCGTAATGTCTCTCTTAAGACAAAAATATTGGATCATGTCGGCTCGCAATATTGTACGATCTCGAATACATAAATGCAATATTTGCTTTCGAGTCCGACCTACCAATCAGTTCCCCATGATGGCAGCGTTACCAGCATGTAGAGTAAAACCCGAGGTGATGAAGAGTTTTTGTCATACCGGAGTCGACTACGCAGGGCCGCTGTCAGTTGTCATACATCGGGGGCGAGGAATACGAAGCGTTAAGGCATACATAGCGCTTTTTGTGTGTCTCGTCACGAAGGCAATACATCTCGAACTGGCGTCTTCCCTGAGTACTTCGGCGTTCCTAAATGCGTTCAGGCGTTTCTTAGCTAGACGAGGACCTGTAAGTGTTGTATATTCAGATAGGGGAACAAACTTCATAGGTGCCAAATCATACCTAGACAATATGTATCAACTGCTTGACTCTGAAGAGTATCGCGACAAGTTCGCGAACGAATTACGTGACAATCGTATCGAGTTTAGGCAAAATGCGGCAGCAGCCCCTCATATGGGAGGCATTTGGGAAATTAACGTGCGTTCGGTTAAAACTATCCTTGCGAAGATCGTAGGTACTCAGCTTCTTACGTTTGAAGAAATGCTGACTGTCCTCACGCAAATAGAATGCATCTTAAATAGTAGACCGATTTCAGTTTTAAGTAGCGACCCAAATGAACCATTAGCGCTGACACCCGCGCACTTCTTGGTTTTCACCCCTCTGAAGTCGCTGCCCTCTGAAGATTTATCGATTGAAAACAGTGCACTTTTGCAACGGAAACGTATTGTCGACCATTTAGTTCAATCATTTTGGAAAAGATGGAAGGTCGAATACCTTAACACCCTTCAAGTGCGACAAAAATGGACGAAGCCTACTGCTTCCATCCAAAAGGGGACTGTTGTGCTGCTCGAATCAGAGAACAGTGCTCCTCTTAATTGGCCCATAGGAGTGGTCGAGCGCACGTATGAGGGCAAGGATTCGGTCGTGAGAGTACTGGATGTCCGTACGAAAACTGGAGTTTATCGCCGTCCAGCGGTAAAGGTATATCCGTTACCGACACAATAAAAAAAAATACAGTCCACAGCTCTAACTTAGTTATTAAGAATTTGTTTATATAAGTATAGTGTGTAGTATAAGACTGCAATATAGTTGATATATAAGCACTGGCTCTTAGTAAATTACTTATTTTATAATTTAAAAATCTTGTCACCGTAGCTAAATGCATCTTAAATTATGCGCGCTGAAGTGACTTTTATTTTGGACGCGCCTTGTTATTTTGAAGGCCCTTTGTCCTGTCAAGCTGGGGGGGATGTAGGCGCCATTAGTTATTAGAGTAAATCGGAACGTTTTTATACGCGGATATGGAAATAGCATTGCATGTTTTCCATCCCTTTTTTCCTACATACTATTCTCCTCTCTCCATCCCTCTCACTCACGTACCATCGACAGTGAATGTGCAAAATTCAAGATGGACAGTGTGTACGTTTGAACTTTCTATGCGACGACACGCAGTGATATCAAATAATTAATATTTTGTGGATTTATCTAAATCAACTGTGATTGTGATTATACGAGAATAGACGTTATTCTGTGCCCTTCCATATCATATGTTTTGGAGGCTGTTATCCAGGGATCCCTGAGGAATCATCGAACGACGCGACGGTTACAAGTGAGTCCCCTTCTGCTCCCTTCATTTTCTATTGTTTCTGCTATTTCCAATCAAATTACGAGCAATACCGATTTTGCAAGTTTAACAGGAACCCAGCGCATACATAGACTGTATATATATATACCATAATATAGCGTGGCGACGCGTCGCTACACCGTACACACTACTGCATATAGACTGTATATATATATACCATAATATAGCGTGGCGACGCGTCGCTACACCGTACACACTACTGCATATAGACTGTATATATATATACCATAATATAGCGTGGCGACGCGTCGCTACACCGTACACACTACTGCATATAGACTGTATATATATATACCATAATATAGCGTGGCGACGCGTCGCTACACCGTACACACTACTGCATATAGACTGTATATATATATACCATAATATAGCGTGGCGACGCGTCGCTACACCGTACACACTACAGCATATAGACTGTATATATATACCATCATATAGCGTGGCGACGCGTCGCCACACCGTACACACTACAGCATATAGACTGTATATATATACCATCATATAGCGTGGCGACGCGTCGCTACACCGTACACACTACTGCATATAGACTGTATATATATATACCATAATATAGCGTGGCGACGCGTCGCTACACCGTACACACTACTGCATATAGACTGTATATATATATACCATAATATAGCGTGGCGACGCGTCGCTACACCGTACACACTACTGCATATAGACTGTATATATATATACCATAATATAGCGTGGCGACGCGTCGCTACACCGTACACACTACTGCATATAGACTGTATATATATATACCATAATATAGCGTGGCGACGCGTCGCTACACCGTACACACTACTGCATATAGACTGTATATATATATACCATAATATAGCGTGGCGACGCGTCGCTACACCGTACACACTACTGCATATAGACTGTATATATATATACCATAATATAGCGTGGCGACGCGTCGCTACACCGTACACACTACTGCATATAGACTGTATATATATATACCATAATATAGCGTGGCGACGCGTCGCTACACCGTACACACTACTGCATATAGACTGTATATATATATACCATAATATAGCGTGGCGACGCGTCGCTACACCGTACACACTACTGCATATAGACTGTATATATATATACCATAATATAGCGTGGCGACGCGTCGCTACACCGTACACACTACTGCATATAGACTGTATATATATATACCATAATATAGCGTGGCGACGCGTCGCTACACCGTACACACTACTGCATATAGACTGTATATATATATACCATAATATAGCGTGGCGACGCGTCGCTACACCGTACACACTACTGCATATAGACTGTATATATATATACCATAATATAGCGTGGCGACGCGTCGCTACACCGTACACACTACTGCATATAGACTGTATATATATATACCATAATATAGCGTGGCGACGCGTCGCTACACCGTACACACTACTGCATATAGACTGTATATATATATACCATAATATAGCGTGGCGACGCGTCGCTACACCGTACACACTACTGCATATAGACTGTATATATATATACCATAATATAGCGTGGCGACGCGTCGCCGCGGCATGAGTCGCCACGATAGAAATCGGTTTTACGTGCGGCTATAGATGTATCACATCATTTTTTTTCCTCAAATATTGCAAAATTTTTGTTCTATGCAGGGTTCTCCTTGATTGGTAGACTAACACTCTTAAGTATTGTAGCAGTAACACTCTTACGTATATAACACGTTGTATATTGTTATATGCTGTTTTTTTTTTATCTAATTAAAGCTTATTCGCTTAGCGAATATGTCGCCAAATATTGAATTACAATTAAATAAACTACAAATCAATTTGTACGCATTCTATTAAAAACTAATTTGTATGGCATTCTGGCTGTATCCGAAGTGTTCTATGCTGTTATATCATTTTATTGACTCATAAAAATTAATATAGTTAGGTACATACCTTTTTGTAAATGAGATAGTTAGGCGATTCCTCAGCAGAAGGTATGGTAGACATAAGAGCTTGAACATTGGGAGGCAAGTTAGATATCACATTGTCCTTCTTGTCCCGCTCTTTGTCTTTGTCCTTGTCTTCTTTCACGCATTTCGAGTTGTCTCTGGAATATTTATTTTTTACTGAATAATAGGCGAGCAGCTTCAAGCTGATGTGCCTATATCATGTTGTGTTGAATTCATTATTCGTCCAATGCATTGCACAAATTGTCTTTACAGGTTTGCAAGAGATAGTTGATTGTTGTAACGCTATTTGTACAGTTGATTTTTAAATGTACAACTCTATATTCATTTACCTACATTTTCCCAGCGGCTTATATATAATAATGCTAATAGTATGCCACTATATATATATCTTAATTCTGTCTATTTATATTTCTAGGCATATATCATAACATTTCTATATAAGGGAGAAGCCCCTGGCTACTGAAACACGGTGTTTCACTAGTTTGGTGTCCGTAGAATCATCTAATGTATTTTGTAACTTAATTTATGCCAAATAAACACATTTGATTTGTGCCAGTGACACCAAGTGTCTGTCCCATAACATTTTTAACACAAGTTTATAAATACCAACTTGTATATAATATTGTACACCCGATAATGGTTGTTAAACTCAACATTAATATTTAACATCTATGTGTTAGCAATAAAGTTACAGATTCTGATTGCATGATACAACTGGTTCTTAGGATATCTATCATAGGCTTTTGGTAAGATATCAACCTCCAGAAAATATGGCTACTTCTGTTTACAAGAAATAAGAATTGTGAATGAAATACATACCTAGAAGGGCCCTGCTGACAAGCTCGTTGAGCCACCTTCTCCGTTGAGTTCATTGTAACCATTTTTTGATGATCACTTTCAAAAACACCGCAGAAGAAGTTTATTTGAAAATACAACACATTCCATCACACCATGATTTTTGAACTCTATCATTCACTTCACAATAATTAAATATTAGAATTCACTGGTATAAGAATATGGCACAGAGATTATTATTTAATTACCTATTTTAGAGATAAATAAATTTGGTATTCATTCTTCTATTATAATTGAAAAAAGAAACTGAGATAATAAATTTTTGTTTGAATCTAGTTTAAACAAGTAATCCTGACTGTAAATAATATTGATTTAAATTATTTCTCCAAGAGTAAGTAGGTACCTAATATTTATTGCTGGAAAAGCTTTCATGAGAAGACGATAAAGTGATTATAATTTCACGTTAAATCCACATTAAAACACTTTACGCGGTCAAACCTTTATAGCTAACACAGTTATCAACTAATTTCACTGTTTATTTACACAAAGAGAGGCAAAAATTGGGTTAAAATCTTGTTAAAAATAAGCACTGGACTAGGTGTTGTCTACTTTTGATTCATACGTTTGGAACACTAGTAATCAGCCGTAAGAAGACTTCGTCATCTTTTTATTGTAAAGAATCATCTTGTTTATCTCATAAAATACAATTTAAATGAACAATAACATAATTTTAATCATTTTGTATATTGCACAAAATGTCACAAAACGATCGCCATTAAATTTTCGAAACCCATTCAGAGCGAGATGCAAGATTCGATATTCATTCATCAAAAAGAGATAGAAGTTACAGAGAAATATAATCCAACCAAATAAAGTAACATACACAATCGCAAGTTATTAGTATCAATTCGTAGCCAATATAAATTAGCCATTATCGAAAGGTACACAGATGGCGCATGTGTTCGAAAGTTTATTGAACGCTTTCATGAGAGCTATTTTTAGAACTAGTGAATATTATTTTTGAAGCTATACAAATCTTAAATAAACATTATTGTGCATTAATCATATCAAACGTCCTATAAGGTACAAATATATAGTCTCAAAATCTTATTTTATTGCGATGAACATGTGCCATCTAGTAGAGCTTTTCTGCTGTGAAATACTTTGAATGTGAAACTATCCGCTTCGGTAATTCTCAGCTACAAAGCTAGGTGGCGCTGATTCCAATCCGCTTCATCTGTTTTATTGCATGTAGGAATGCAATGCATTTCACTGTAGCCTAAGTACTCATAATTCTTATCTGATTATCTGAAGAGGTTTAACAAGCATTTTAATTGACTCATTTCGAGATAATATAAAATCACTCGAAAGTTTTGAAATAGTTTCTTAATCCTTGAAAAGTAGGTTGAAATACTTAACGAGCAATATGTAGTATGTACTTAGCTATACTTAGTTAGGCGTTGTTTTTTGAAATCTGAAACTGAGCGAACGGGTTGATTTGATTTGTACCGGCTTCTTAAAAATCGAGGAGGTACTTAAATCTGCATTTTTAGGGTTCCGTACCCAAAGGGTAAAAACGAGACCTTATTTTCTAAAGACTTCGCTGTCCATCCGTCCGTCCGCTTGTCACCAGGCTGTATCTCAGGAACCGTGACAGCTAGACAGTTGAAATTTTCACAGATGAAGTATTTCTGTTGCTGCTGTAACATTGTACTAACTAATTACTGGTAGCGACTTAAAAAACCCAACTGCTAAATCTTTAAACTGTGTATCATCCTAACTTTTTTTTTTAATTTTGATGTTACCATAGTCACTCTCACGACTATGACGAATCTCTTGGCACCACTTACATAAAAATATGACAAGCCGTTTAGGCTCTAGGGCGTGTCAAAGAAATATACATAGGTACATACATACACTCGAAAAACATAAACCTCCTTCTTTCGCAGTCGGGTAAAAACAGAATAAAATATAAATCTAAGTGTGGCTCCCATACAACAAACGTGATTTTTTGCTACACTTGAAATACTGTTGTATAAATGATGACACGGAACCCTTCGTGCATAAGTCCAACTCACTCTCGGCCGATTTTCTTATTTTTGCTACCTGAATTAAATTTTGGCACAATCCAATTGCAATTATGAGACAATTCAAATAACAGACTTGACCACCTGGCTAACTGATATTTGCTAGGAATAAACGCAGCGAATAAATCTCTTAACCTAGAGACAAGAAATTTGGATGGTATTAGGTAGGTATTATACTGTAAGACGCAGCGTAGGTAGGCCTTCCACTAGGTGGAACGACGACATAGTAAAAGTCACAAATAACCAATCGATGCAATTGGCAGCTTGTCGTTCAGAATGCCGTTCTAAGGGGAGGCCTATGTTCAGCAGTGGACGTCTTCTGGGATGGTGATGTTTCATTATAGCAAAGATTTCTATATATTAAATACGTTAAATTCTAGCATATTTTGCTAAGATTATTGCGTGTACTAAGAAAAGAAGGATTTTTAGAAATTCAATCCCAAGGGATGTCTTTAGAGGATCACCGACCCTTCGCTGTTTTCGTGTATTTGATACAATTTTTGTTTCGGGGCCTACCTCTTTTCAACCCCTTAATTGTAACGTATTTTTTTGTAATTGTTGTCAATCGCTTCACAATGATGTATAGTAGACATACACGTTATATTATTTTATATACTTACATTGATTGATTTCAGCATAAAAAAGTCTTTTAATAGGCATCGTATCAGCGCAAAAGTATAACTGCTTAGGAAGCTTGTAACTTTATAGTAAAATAAAAGACAGAAAAATTAAAACGATAAAAACTAGTAAATAATGTGTTAGCTATGTGAAAAAAAAACCACCGGAATCGGACAACAATAATATATAAATGTAGAAAAGATCTTATTGTATGGATAAGTTGCCCGTCTATAGCTGTCTTAATAGGGGCACAGTTTAAAACTTCTTTTAATTAAATTTTATTTCACGGCCAACGCCGCGGGTGAGAGCTACTAACTGTCATAAGTATAAGGAAAGGGTAGGCCGTCGAGCTTTGGCCTCGTAATTCGAAAGTAAATGACCTTATAGCTGACTAATGCAACCAGAGCTGTTGTTTCGTTTTGTTGCATTCTTTGTTAGGCTTCAATATAATAAAGCCGCAAATAGTCCGCTAACTTGTACATACAATAAGTTATAGCTTTTTTCTACCATTTAATGTTATTTAATTACCTTTTTTTAATTACCTTTTCACTAATAATGTGTCGATGCTCCGAAACAGATCGACCATTATTGATTAAGACAGCTATAGACCGCCAACTTGTACATACAATAAGTTATAGCTTTTTTCTACCATTTAATGTTATTTAATTACCTTTTTTTAATTACCTTTTCACTAATAATGTGTCGATGCTCCGAAACAGATCGACCATTATTGATTAAGACAGCTATAGTCCGCCAACTTGTACATACAATAAGTTATAGCTTTTTTCTACCATTTAATGTTATTTAATTACCATTTTTTAATTTCCTGTTCACTAATAATGAGTCGATGCTCCGAAACAGATCGACCATTATTGATTAAGACAGCTATAGACCGCCAACTTGTCCATACAATAAGTAATAGCTTTTTTCTACCATTTAATGTTATTTAATTACCTTTTTTTAATTACCTTTTCACTAATAATGTGTCGATGCTCCGAAACAGATCGACCATTATTGATTAAGACAGCTATAGACCGCCAACTTGTCCATACAATAAGTAATAGCTTTTTTCTACCATATAATGTTATTTAATTACCTTTTTTTAATTACCTTTTCACTAATAATGTGTCGATGCTCCGAAACAGATCGACCATTATTGATTAAGACAGCTATAGACCGCCAACTTGTACATACAATAAGTAATAGCTTTTTTCTACCATTTAATGTTATTTAATTACCTTTTTTTAATTACCTTTTCACTAATAATGTGTCGATGCTCCGAAACAGATCGACCATTATTGATTAAGACAGCTATAGACCGCCAACTTGTACATACAATAAGTAATAGCTTTTTTCTACCATTTAATGTTATTTAATTACCTTTTTTTAATTACCTTTTCACTAATAATGTGTCGATGCTCCGAAACAGATCGACCATTATTGATTAAGACAGCTATAGACCGCCAACTTGTCCATACAATAAGTTATAGCTTTTTTCTACCATTTAATGTTATTTAATTACCTTTTTTTAATTACCTTTTCACTAATAATGTGTCGATGCTCCGAAACAGATCGACCATTATTGATTAAGACAGCTATAGACCGCCAACTTGTCCATACAATAAGTAATAGCTTTTTTCTACCATTTAATGTTATTTAATTACCTTTTTTTAATTAACTTTTCACTAATAATGTGTCGATGCTCCGAAACAGATCGACCATTATTGATTAAGACAGCTATAGACCGCCAACTTGTACATACAATAAGTAATAGCTTTTTTCTACCATTTAATGTTGTCAGATTCCAGTGGTTTTTTTCACATAGCTAACACATTATTTACTATGCTTTACCGTTTTATTTTTTTCTGTCTTTTATATATCACTTTAAAGTTACAAGCTTCCTAAGCAGTCTTACTTTTGTGCTGATACGATGCCTATTAAATAACTTTATGCAGAATTTAATAACGTTCTTCAAAATAATAAAACGTGTAGGCCTAAAATACACCATAGTGAAGTAATTGACACCAATAACAAAAAAATACGTTACAATTTAGAAGGTGGAAAGAGGTGCGCCTAGGAAACAAAAATTCTATCAGAAACACGAAAATAGTGAGAGGTCGGTGATCCTCTTAATAAAGCTAGTTTTGATCGACTAAACATTATTAATTTTTCAAAAATGAGGGGAATCTTTTTCGTCGGCTAATTCATCAGAATTCTTAATTGTTTTTTACCAACTTCCAAATAAGAAGATACTGAATTCGAATGTATTCGAATATAGTCATAGGCCATATTGATAGAAATCTTTGTCAAAAGTAGCCAAATTCCTGTCTCAGCCGCCGGGAATTGAACCCGGAACCTCCTTGACATAACCACTGCGCCACAAAGGTCGTTTTTATTTTTATACAGATAGATTTTAATTCTTGTCGGACAACTCTTTATTGTGAAGGTTACGTATGTAAGTTGACTTTGACATTTTCTTATACAACTCATGATATCCGTCTTCTGACTGTGTATACAAGTATGCAACGTGTAACAGAAAAGTGTGACAATACTTAAGGGTGTTAGTCTACACATCAAAGAGAACCCATTGCAGAAGAAAATTATGCAAAATTCGTTACGTAAGTTACCTAAGGTGACTGCAACAAAAAAAAATACTAATTAAAAAAACCCCGTCACTAATTACAAAATGTACCTAATTTGCCATCTTGTAATTGCGGTCATCTTGGATTTGAAATGTATCAGTGTATAGCATTCTACAAGTCAAGCTCTTTTATTTTGTAGGTATTTCACCACAACTTCTTCATATATATAAAGACGTTGTGGTATTCCTATTAAAAAGAATTTCACGTAATAATAAAAAAGAGCGAGTCCTGCCTGTCAACAGATTATCTAAGTGTAAGAAACAGGGACTTTACACCAAAATATTAATGTACAATAAATTACCAAATAGCGTGATGGAACTCAATTTTAAAATATTTAAACTAAAATTTTTTTTTTTTTTTTGAAAGAAATCCTTTTTATAAACTCAGTGAATATATGTCAATGCAGCTTGTGGAATCATCGTTCTTGTGTGATGAACAACAATTACAAAATGTTAGTAATAGCTAAAGAAATAAATGACAATGTAAATGTATAATATAATAACTATTTGTTCTTAGAACTATAAAAGTATTTATAAGTTAAGTTTCTTTTTAAAGTAATTAATAATTAAAATGTAACAAGACGTTGCCTGTTACGAATGTTATTTATAGACCAATAAATATTTCTTATTCTATTCTTATTCTTAATGTAATAATAATGGTAAAATAAATGTAAGTAATCCCCTAGTTTATGGCGGCGGCCATCTTCATTTATCATTCATCAAACATTACCTGTGTTTATGAACATTGATTCAAGATGAGGGAGGATGGAGAACATCCTCGACTGATTCACAAACGGTGCATCTGCTCGGGAGCTACGAGGCCACAGAATGAGACACACCTGCACATCTTGATTCGAGACGTCAAATTTATAACACCCCGTCGTTTTGCGTCGGGGCTTAGTAAGTAATAATCAGGTTATTATCCTTCAGTATATGTATACTGAAGGATACTTTAAGACAGCTGCGTAAAATTCTTACTAAACCTACAGGATATGAATTATTATCGTAATCTTTATAAAGAAATCTTATCAAGATAGCCAGCGATTTCATGATACAGACCAAACATAATGTGTAGATATTGTAGATATTATACTCAATTTTCAAATATTTGGATTTAAAAAGTACTGCTCCGATTTTCAAGACTTAATAATGGATACCTCCAGATGTATAGAACTTTCCGGAGGTATTTCAAACAAAAAGGATTATTCCACATCGGTGCAACTATTTATAAGGTGTCAGGTACCTCAAATATGAGAAAGCCGTCAAATTGAGTGCCTCCTCATTTAGAGAGTCTTTAAACCATACTTCTGTTACAGCTCCCTGTAAAAATTTTGACCAGTGACCTACCACTGACCGGCTTTTTTCTATCTAATCATTTTTTTTTATATTTCGATTAAATCAATGATTACATTAAATAGATTTGAGAAAACATAAATTTATAAAATAAGATCAGATTAAAGAATAGATTAGATTTTGAAAAATCTCTAATATTTAATTATAGCATGCTGAGTAAAATTTAAAATAAGGATACATTATTTATAATTTATCTTTGCAGGCACAATCACAAAGACGACTCGGACGGCACGTTGCTGTGATGGTCAATTGGTTAGTAGTGTCGATTTCCGTGCAAAAGGTACGAGGTTCGATCCCACGAAACATGCAAAAAGAACCTGAGCTACCGGTGAAGGAAAACATCGTGAGGAAACCATAGCATGATGATAGGACTTTTCTAGAACAAACCGTTAGGTGCTTGGCGACAGATTTTACAACTTGAGGGTGGTAGCTAGCCAGGCGAGCGACAGGAAACGCCCTACCACCATACTCTCGTCACTTTTCGTTCAAGAAGATTGCCGTGTACATATATCAGTGTGAAAATGTAACGCAACGATATTGAGAAAACCTTGACTGATGATAAACAACTATAAGGGTGGAAACGCACAGGCATGCGGCTTGCTAGAGCCTAAGTAGAGCCTAGTTGTATTCGTTGCAACGAAACCCTTCGCGGCCGGCAGCACTGCGAGCTTGCCAATGATTATTGACATTTCATAACTCCATTTTTATTACGATAATAATGGAAAGACAAATGAAAAATAACTCCTATTTTTTTATTTCATTTATAATGTAGTAATAACGTTTTAGAGGTTTTTGAAAATATAAAAATAGTTTCAGTTTTTTAGTTTTTAGTTTATTTCAGCATAATGTTTACTCGTCAAAAGCTCGTAAAAAATTATCTGTATGTTTTTTGTTTGTTTTGGTATGTTTCACAGATGACAGATGCAATAACATTTTTTATTGGTGGCATCTGACGGTCTTAACATAAGTACGGGAATATTATTCGTCAGTTTTTTTTTGTAAATAACTCGGAAGAAAGAAGATATAAAAATATGGTATTTTTAGTATGAACTCTTCATTACATAATCTCGGAGAGGTTTTCGAATTTCCATCACTTTGCAAAAATGACATGTTGTCAATTGTTTCAGATATTTTGTACCAAACATTAATCATTAGATCCATATTTAGTAAAGAGGGCAATAAAGGGAAGTGGGCGATCAAGTAATAAAAAAGAGAGACAAAAATCCGCAATTTGTATGGGTGGCTAGAAATAATAGACAATATCAGAAAGGGAGCAAGTGCAGACCGCCAATAGCTATAGATTCAGACGGATCGCCCGCGGTGTGACGTCTGCGAGTAGCGAGTGGCGTGCTGGTGTGCCAGGGTAGCGGGGTGAGTGGCGCGGGGCAGGGGACAAAACGCACAAGAGATAAACTTGCCACGATCAATCGCAAGATAGATCCTCTTATGATTTTTGGCAAGCTAACAATATTATGTTTTAGAATGAGTGCATAGCGAGGCATGCTGCCTGGCTGCTTATTTTCTGTGCGTTTTTTTGGTTAGGTTAGGTACAGCTAGCTTGTCGCCTACAGCAACTATGTTTCCTAGCAATGCAAGCCACTAGGCTCTACGCTTAGCAAGTCGCCTGCCTGTGCGTTTCGAGCTTTATACGTATGTAATCAAGCATTCACTATCTTTACACGATTCAGTTTTAAAATAAACGCATTACCTACTAACTGCGCTCTGCGTTGTTTCCGGCGTATATCTTCTTCTTATGTATAAAAATCAATTGCTGTTCGTTTGTATCGCAAACACTTGAGAACGGCTGAACCGATTTAGATGATTTTGGTTTTGAAACGCTTGTGCAAGTTCAGGGAAGGTTTAAGCGGTAACTGTTAGGCGGTACGAAGTACGCCGGGAAAAAGTACAAGAAAAAAGTAACCTACGTGTTAATCCAGGGTCTAAGCTATCTCCGTACCAAATTTAATCCAAATAGGTTCAGCAGTTTTTGCGTGAAAGAGTAACAAACATACTTACATTATTATTTATTCCACAAAACCCCTGAGACGATCCCATGGGCAGGGGATTTGTGGAATTATTGTCCATAAATCCCCTGCGGTATTGCGTATAGGGATGGCAGGCCCAGAATGGACACGCATTGCCAAAGACGGAAGAAAATGTAAAGGCTTTAGACGGGGCTTTTGTCGAAGGACAAGCTGTAAAATAAAAACCGGTTAGCTTAAGTTAATGTATATACTTAATTTATTTAGGCATAGAAAACTAGTAGGCAAGAGTTTCTGAAAAAACAATTGCCCTAAACTGATCGCTGCCACTGGGGACAAGAGAGCTAGCTCATTCCTTGATCAAAGGATTTCTGTGGCAATTCAACGCGGGAATGCAGCCAGCGTTCTTGGGACTCTGCCACGCGGACATAAATTTTTTCAGACTTCATTATTTTTACAGTTTAGGTTCTTTTTAAGTTAGTTTGTGTGTAAGAATTGTATATTTGAGTACTATATAATATGTTATTTAATTAGGAAATAAAGATTTTTATTCATACAAAAATTACAATAATTGATATCAAACATTATTTTATGTTACATTTCATTGAAACACAGCAATAAAAGCTTATTTTTTATTTATGTGATCGATCGTTTAAAGGCTCATCCGGAAGACTGGTTTTGACGTTTCATAGGCTTTACGTACTAGGTATAGGTTGCATCTCACGGTTGCACTTGTTAAGATACAGTGATCTAAAGTTTATGCAGTCGGATTTATTTTTAATCGCTTCTAACAACTTTTTATATTTGAAAGTTGTATTATTGTAAATTTTCGGGGTCCGATCCTCTAATATAGCCATTAACCTTGATTAGTTACCACCTTTCATTGCGTGACACTAAAACACTTTCGCAGTTCTTAAATGTCAAAAGGCAAAATGGCGAGTCGATGCTAATACCAAGATCTAAGGTCTCTTCGAGCGGTGTAACCTCATGGGGTGAACCCGGAAACCGACTGTCGATGTAGGTTTACTGATTCGCAGCCGAGGAGTGATACCGTAGACTTTTATACTTACCGAACTTTAAAAAAAGTAGAAGTACGAGTAACTACCTACTCAATATAATTTAATTTTTTTTTTTTGAAGCAGTTACCTAGTAACTTTTTCTGATTTTATAAAAAAGTGCGATTAAGTTTGTTTTCTGTTTCCAAACACAATTTTTCAATTTCTGTTATTAAATATACATTTAAATATTTTTTTTTTTTTTTTTTTTTTGTTTTGACAGGAATGTATTTTTTTATATTTGTCATCTGATATCTCGGAGACGACTGGACCGATTTGGAAAAATATTTTTTGTTTATAAGATTACACTTTTTAGTTCCATTTTAAATTACATGTATCAAAATAAGTGAAGAAGTTTTATTATAAAATTAAAATAACTAAATATCTAATAAACTTATCTACTTTAATAACAGAAGCATAAATATAAAAATTTACCTAAACACTTAAATTAAAAAACCCCATTCAACTCACTGCCTTGTGGCAATGTTCCCAGGATGTTGGCAGCGTTACCTCGCTGAATTATCAAACTTAAAGAAAAAAAATTAGAAACGATGGGCCCATGGTCGTCCGATATGAATTTTTTTTGTAAAGAATTATCTTTGAGACTAGTCCTCGCCTCGGGAGATCCCAGGGCTGGCAATAACTAAATTATTAAATTGCAAAATGTTCTATCGGCATCTGCCGTAATTTAAGCCGGTAGTCTCATTTTACCCGACTGCGAAAGAAGGAGGGTTATGTTTTTCGAATGTATGTATATCTCTTTGGCACGCCCTAGAGCCTAAATTGCTGGTCGTATTTTTTTTTATTTGAGCGGTGTCAATAGTCTTAGTCGTGAGAGTGATACTGGGTACATAAAAAAAAACATGTGGCCCTCGGGGACTGCCGCGGTAAAGCAACCGCATACGCAAACGTCTAGTCGCACGCACACAAACACCGCGCCGAAGTATGCCTAACTGAAACGACGTTAGACGAGTGTTAGGTTTGTTTTCGTTACGGAACTTCTTAATTTGGTCGCCGCACTCAAAGCCCGCGATAAATTCTATGCAAGGATGATACACAGATTTAACTATATAGCAGTAGGATATTTTCGAACTCGCTTCTAAACACTTGTTTTAAAAAAAAAACTCAATGAATTCCAAATTAATTTAATGAAGACGAAGTCGCGGGTAACAGCTAATAACCACTAACCCTGTTTAGATACGACCTTTCGTTGCGTGACACAAAAACACTTTCGCGGTTTTTAAATGTCAAAAGCCAAAATGGCACGTCGATGCTAATACCAAGAGTCAAGGTCTCGGAGAACAATCACTTTTAAATTCTTTAAAATCAAGATGAGCTATAACGTAATACAGCCGAGCGAGCGAAGCGTGCTTAAAGTTTGGTAAGTTTTTAACTGACTTCAGAAAGGAGGAGGCTCGCAACTCGTTGGGGTTTTTTTTTTGTGTTTTTTGTATAGGTATGTTCCCGATTTCTCAGAGATATCGGGAACAATCTGTGAAATTATATTTATGTTCGAAGGATATGGTACTGTAATTTTTTTTTATCAAAATGTTTTATTTTAATTTAAGAAACTTTAATTTTCTTTGACTACATAGATGACTTTCGTGTTAGTTGCGTGCCGAATTGAAGTCGGCTTTCACATTTTAGGGTTCCGTACCTAAAAAGGAAAAACAGAACCCTTATAGGATCACTTTGTTGTCCGTCTGTCTGTCAAGACCTTATTTCTCAGGAATGAGTAACTGTATCAAGATGAAATTCATATGAAATACGTAAGTATTTACAGTCCCTTGGAGTATATAAAATTTAAACTTATAAGCCAACACAATCAAAAGATACAGCCGTTTGCGCTACAAATTTTCGACACTTGCAAGGAAATCAGGTGGCCAACTCTGTTATTCGAATTGTCTCAGAATTACACTTGTATCGTGCCAAAATGGCCGTTTTGACATAGAATAGGCCACAGTTAGTATTAAACAGAACATATTTTTTCTTACTATGTCGAAACGGCCATAGTTAGTAACTGGACCACGATAACCTATTACTTGGTATTTGTTTGAATTGATTGATTAATAACTTAAAAATTGACGAGAGGAGAGCTAAGAGACTTACAGGCAACAATGCTCTGGCCAAAGCTAACCTTCAAAGTCTCGAGTATCGTCGAAAAGTAGCTAGCCTAGCTGTTTTATATCGGATACATTCCGGAGAGTGTGCCTTGGAATTACATAATTTAATTCCAGCATCCCCTCTCTACAATCAGACTAGTAGACATATTGCAAGACGCCACCGGTACATGGTACAGATTCCACGGACTCGCACAAAACGCTTTGCATCAACTTTTATTGTGCGTACAGCTAGGTTGTGGAATTCCCTGCCGAGTTATCTATTTCCCGATAACTATAATCTCGATCTTTTCAAATTGCGAGTACATCGGTTTCTTCTAAGCAAGCGTGCCACATCCTAGACCGCATCGTCGCCTTACATTAGACGAGTTGTGATCAAACGCAAGCATATTACTTATTAAAGAAAAAAAGAAATAAAATTATTACTTCTATCTTACTTTTACTTATTTACTCGTAGCTCACTGCAGTGCAAGTTACGTGATTGGACTTGGTGAGTTAGTACTGCTGTCTCATACATCTGGCATTTACTTGAGTGCGATGAACTTACGAGTTACTAATGCCGAACGTTCACCGCCGGCTAAACTAAATGAAAACTAAACTCAGTGAACTAAGCTAAACTAGAACTACGTTGTCCGTCCACCAATAAATAATCTAAAACTACGTTAGTGATGGCCAGTTTGGGCTAGAACGTCGAGTTAACCGGACGTGATTTGGAAGACGACACGAGCAATAACGAGACTTTGGAGGAGGACTATCGTCATAGGAGAAGATTGATTATTGCTTACTTTATGAAGAAAAAACGGAAACTTAGATAAGGCAACACATTCAGTCCTGGAAAACAAGCTGCGAATTTAACACTTTGTTTAATGAACTAGACGACGAAATTTTTAAGATGTACTATCGTGTTTCTAGACAACAGTTTGAAGAGTTACCTACAATTATTGCCAAGGATATTGCTAAGATCGATACTAATTTTCAAAAAGCTATATCACCAGAAGAAAGATTGGCTATTTGTTTAATCAACATTAAAATTAAACAGATTCTGTTACTTTAATATATTTATTGAAAATTAGGTTGTATAAAGATATCAATTGAAAGTAGTATCGGTGAACGGAGTGCCTTCGTTGTTTTGAGTATCTTGGAAGTATGGATTATCTTGGGAGACTGGAGTGTCTTGGGAAGCTGGAGTAGATTGAGCAGAAGATGTTGAATATCCATATGAGAACTGACTACCGTATAAGTAATTGTCATACTTATCTTCCGCTTCAGACATTATAGTAAAGATTTTCTTTTTAATGTTCCTTTGCAACCACTCTGAAAAGTTTATGACTGTTTCGCTCATACTGTCAAAAAACAGTTTTAAAGGATGTCTTCTTGATTCTCTTACAGCTGTTTCTTTCTCTTTTATCTCACGGCGACGCTTTTCATAATCTGCATCAATGTCTCTAAGTAAAACAGCTAAAGATTCATCGTTCTTTCTCTTTCTTTGCCTTTGTTCAGACGATGAGCTGTGTGATGTAGAATAGATTGTGGTATAGATTCAGTGTTAGAAACATGATCAGTATTTTCCTGTGTCTCAGTATATGAAACTGTAATATCCTAACTTTCACTGGCATTACCAGCTTCCATTGTACCTACTGTTTGCTTTATTATTCTGGCTTTCATTTACGTTACCACTTCTTGGGCGGTTTTTAAGCCAATAAATATTCAAGTAGACTGGCATATTTCCAAGTGTTTGTTGGTGCTGCAGCTTGGCCACTGCTTGAGCTTCTTATTCTTTTTATTGATACTCGATGCCCATCACGTAATTTCTTCCATTCGTTTTTTGCCGTTTAAAGTGAAACAGTAGTAAAAAGGTTAGGGCTAACTTTCTTAATGTAAACTTATAATCATGTTAAATGTAATGTTTTAGTGCAATAAAGTATGTACATATATGCATTCATTAAAAAGTGTTGCCTTTTGCAGGTTTTTGGCAACAGGGGACTCCTACAAAACAATTGGATACAATTATAGAGAGGGTGACTGATCAGTCTCTAGGACTGTAGAAAACTTCTGCCAAGCAGTTTGGAATCATTTGCAAACAATTTACATGCGTTTGCCGAGTGAAAGAGAATGGAGAGAAATTGTTGAAAATTTTATGCTGAAATGGCAATTCCCCAACTGTATTGAAGCAGTCGACGGCAAGCGTATATCCATAAAATGCCCACCTCATTCAGGTTCTCAATATTTTAATATGAACATTTACATTCTGTAGTATTACTCGCAGTTGTTGATGCAAACAAGAAGTTTGTTACAATAGATATTGGTTCCATGGGCAGATTTAGTGATGGTGGTATTTTTTCTGACAGTGCATTTGGACGAAGGTTACAAATAACGAATTAAATTTGCCTAGTGATCAGCCTATACTAGAAGGTGGTACTGCAATACCTTACCTATTTATAGGTGACCAGGCATTTCCTTTACAAAAAACATTTTATGAGACCATACCCACAAAGCGCATGTCGTAACAGTAGAGAAAAAAGGAACTTTAATTATCGTCTCAGCAGAGCGCGAAATGTGGTAGAAAATGCCTATGGTATTTTGTCAATGCGATTTTGGATATTTCGTCGGCCATTGGAGTGTAAAGTAGAATTAGTTGATTTATTAACAAAAACACAATTATCTTTAAACTAATTAAACAAAACTTTTTATGAAGCAATTGCTGAAGACGGTTCAGTTTTACGATCAGTAGGACAACTATATGACAATGTACGAGCAACAATACCAACGTTACGAACGTCATTTAAAGGTCAATAAATATTACTTTACTTTACTTTAAAACCCGGTCAGAATATCTGTGCACCTCGCTGGAATGTGGCGCGACAGTACGGTTAGCACACCGTACCCAGACCGCCGATATGACGTCATGAGCTCAGGTGCAAAGATATTGTGACCGGGTTGTACTTTACAAGAGAAGCATTTCATGTGAGAGAATCCTTTTGTAATTATTTTAACAATGACAATATAAATTAAACTTACTGTCTGATATGTTTAGGTTTTTCATTTAATCCACTATCCTCTACCACAAACCGTCTTTTTTATTTGTGTTGTTTATCCTCTGGATTATTCAACACAGGATATATTCAACAAACACCTCCATGCTGCTAAATACGTGTTTTACCAACCGAGTAGGAAAGCTCACTGTACAAACACGTTCGAACAACACTATCTACAGGCGTCAGGGGGTGAGAGGCGCTTAGTTTAGCTCAGTTAGTTACGGATCGGCCGCACAACTAAGTTAGTTCCACTTAGTTGGGGCATTTCACGTAGCTTAGCTGGCATAGTTTGCGGTGGACGCACATGTATGAAAAACTGGCTCAACTATGCGAGCTAAGCTAAACTAACTTAGTTTAGCCGGCGGTAGACTTAATTCTTGCCTCAAATGCAAAGATGCAACTTTTGAAACGGGAAAAGTATTTGTGGCATATTTATAACCAACTAGCTGACCTGGCGAACTTTGCAGTTGACAGTTCACGTCGGTAATCTGAACTGTCAACTGCGCAAGTGCAACTCGCATAACTCATCCTCCAGCCTTGCTGATTTTTCCAAGTAATTTTCTTATTTTTTTTTAATGTAAGAATAGATATGAAGTCTTCAGTCACATAAAAAAAAGAAATTTTGTAAGTATTGGTCTCTTGTATTTAATGTTTTGTGTGTCTACAATAAGTAATTGATCTATCTATGGTAACATTATAAAGAGGAAAAATTTGCATTCGATCATATGAGTATTATTGCAAAATTTAAGCAATAAATCTCATATTCTCGAATTTTTCTTGCCCGAATTTCATTTGCTCCAATTTCATTTACCCGAATTGTTTGTTTACCATAAAAGTCATGTGACTACCTCTTGATTGCCATACGTATTGTTATCCAGTAATATTATTAAGCAGAATATTAATTTCAACGCCATACTAAATTAATCTCAAATACACCCAGACCTTTGCACACGTTTCAGAACAAAACAAAAAAGGTTTTTTTTCCGCATCGGCGAATTATTTTTATTTATCATGAATGAATATATTTTGTAAATGGCGTGCTATAAATACAATTCCCGGACACAGAAGAATAATTAGTTTAGGTGTGACGGCTTACGTAACATTCTAATTTAATAAATTCCTACGGAATCCTTTCACTTACTTACTTACTTTTTTATTTACAACATCATTAATTCTTATAGCTTATTTCTTATTAGTTAGTTTGTTACATATATAGTTACATATGTAATTACGTTACGTTGTAATATGTAATTACGTTTGGTTGCATCAATCGTTTTTTATATACAAGTTCTATCCATCCAAAAGTTGCCTGGAAGAAATTGCTAAAGGCGACAAGGCCGCCCAATGTACTACCATTGTATAGATTTGTCATGATGATTTTTGTATTTTGAAATAAAGCTTCATTCATTCATTAATTCATTCACTTTTTAAAGCTAATAACACTTTTGCTTCTTCGACGCTATTTTTAACCGACTTTAAAATGGCAGATATTGTCTAATTTTCCGAAGTTATTTTTTATTGACCGAGCGAGCGTCTCTACTTCGAGGTTAGCTAAACTTTCTTTTGTCTGTTTGTTTGTATGTATGGATTTTTGTCTGTAACAAATTTCGTACTCGCATACAGACCAGTGTCCAACCGATATTGACAAAATTAAGCTTACAGGTTCTACGAATTTTTAGTTTTTTTTTTAGTAGTCAAGGACTTTTGATTATGAATGTATTTCTCCCAATAATGGATAAAAAAAATAAGCTATTCCATAGAAAGTTTATCGATCGCCGACAAAATGTATGAAACAGTAGATTATTTTCTCAGATTCAGAGTTGGACCCATATTGAAAGTTGATCGTTGTTCATAAGCGTGTGTATAGTGACCCCCTTTCGGCTTAGTACACCCCTAACCGATAACCCTGTCATTGGCTTGTGTGCTGCTTTATAATTACACTAGACATCAATAATATCATTGAATAGCTTCAAGGATAAGGTGATAAAGTTTATTCAAATTGAAATTCAAATTATTTTTATTTGCTAGGAATATAGTAGGACTTATAATATAATACATACAAGATCTTAAAGTAAGGGTAATGAGTGCGCATATTCCTTACCTGTCGGCATGCAAAGTGAAGAAAACAATGATATTATTAAATTAGTAGCTAAGAATTTACCAATAAATATGTACTTAAAATAAATTCACTTGAACATGAGTATTTCATGCTGTTCACCGATTCTAACAATTTATATTTTACAATAATGAATCTAAACATGATACAAATAACTTATTCTAATAATTGCTTTCTTAATAATAATTATTGTAAATTAAATTATTTCAAAACAAAAGTCCATATTGTAAATCATAATATAGTTTCCGTCTAGTTCGCAAATTTGTCAAACTATCAAACGCTGTGCAAAGGTTCCGTAGTATTCACGGTCATTTTCAATTGTCAAAACTGTCATTATAATAATGTCATAATAATATTACGTACGATACTTATTTGTCATCTCAGTCATAAATTCCGACACACTATAGTACGCTTTCTCTTGTAAGTAACTTTTGAGTTTTTGTTTGTAAATATGAGTTACTTTCAAACTTGTGATACACTTTGGCAAACGATTATAAATTAAAGGCGCCATACATAAAACACTATTGCGAAGTAACGCTGAACTACATAGAGGTAATTTAACATTAAGTTCGTGTCGCTCACTTTTAACATTCTCAAAAATATTGGAGTTACTACGCACAAACATCGCACACTCAAAGACGTACATGGATGGTAATGTTAAAATTTTTACACTTTAAAAAATGGTTTACAGCTACTTCTTGGTCGCAAACCGCAAATAGCACGGATGCACTTCTTTTGCGCCTTTAATACAGAGTCAATTCCCACACAATCACCCCAAAATATTTAGCGGTCTTATTACGTGTATACGTGTCTTAACTTTAAACGTCTTATGTCTTGTTTTTATTATCATATAATTTTTTATAATCATCTAATACAATTATTATCCGATGGAGAAGGTCACGCGCTAAACAAGACATACGAGTATGACGTTTAAAGTTAAGACGCGTTTATTAATAAGACCGTAGTTGTCTGCTGCACTCGTATGTATATTTGTTTAGGTACCTTGCTTATTTGTTTTATTTTACTATGATATATTATTATACTATTTAGTAAGTGTATGTATTGCATACAACATTTTGAGTAGGTATTAAGTTAGTTAAGTATAATCTTTATTGTATACTCCGCGCCCTACTTCAAATTCAAATATAACACCATAAATACACATATATATTTCGAACAAATATCACAAAATATTGGCAGTAAATTGGGCGGACTTATCGCCTTATCGATTTCTTCCAAATTTTCAAAAACACGTCGGTGGTGTACCAATGAATACTAACAAAAAAAAACTTACACAATTACCCTTGCACTACAATTATCTAATACTTCATTTCTTTTTTTCACAATAGTCTCCATCCTAAGTTTGCGTTGAAGAGATCGCTTATTAGCGGTAAGGCCGCCATTTGTAGCACTATATTTTGTAAGATGTTTTTATGTTTTGTGTGTCTGCTATAAAGAATTGTTCTATCTATCTATCCATAGACAAGTCTAATGAACATTCCGACCTTGGCCTTCAACTGCAATAATGGAAAGTATCATGTGGTAGTAACATAGTGGTTCATTTGAACTGTTGTGAAGGTGATTTCTATATTATTTTAACAATCGATTGATACTGAAAATAAGTTCTTTGAAATTAAACTAACTAAGTGTGCGTCGAGACACTGTGGGGTTCCGTAGTATTAAATGAAACAAGTGGTTAGCAGCGAGTTCGAAAAAACCCAACTGCTAAATCATTAAAACAGTGTATCATCCTGATTTTGCATTTTTTTTTAATTTTGATGTACCCAGTGTCTCTCTCACGACTAAGACGAATCTATTGACACCACTCACATAAAAATGCGACAAGCCGTTTAGGCTATAGGGCGTGCCAAATAAATAAACATACTAAAACACTTAACACTCGAAAAATATAACACTTTCGCAGTCGGGTAAATATCAGGCAAGTGTGAGTGAGACTCGCGCAAAAAGGGTATAAAATCACGTTTGGTGTATGAGAGCCTCCCGAAATATATATTCTGTTTTTAGCATTTGTTGTTATAGCTGTAATGTTCGGGCTTCGAGTGTCTCTTCTTGAATAAAACGTCGCTCGATTCAATTACACACTTTATTCCACGGCACTTATGACGAGATTAAAATATACAATTCATGCCGCACTGACTCTCGAGAATTTGATAAGTACGAGTTTTCTGTATGAACTGCTTATGGACTGATGGATTCTTCACTGACTATTTACTTACTGTTTCCGGACTTTTTCCGGACTAAATGCTTAACAGAGGAGAGCGCATTTATATACCTCCATATCATCCCTTAATGGAGGTGACTACGTGACTTATCTACAATACATTCGAGAACTTACAAACAGAATCATTAAGTATCGAATCGTTAAATGTAGAGGCGGTAAACAAATCATTATTCCATGAGAAACGCAAACAATCATGATTTTGGAACTTTCCTACCTTACATAGCGGCAACAGAAATATATTTTTGTGTAAATTTTAGCTGTTTAGCTATCACGGTCCATGAGATACAGCCTGGTGACAGAAAGACGGAAAGCGAAGTCTTCGTATTAACCAGCTGATTTAAATAATTACATTCCCATTATTAAGTTTAATTCTAAATCTGACTTAATCTATGTCAAAACGACGCAATGCAATTGTAATTCTGGATTTCTATTCACTTCAAATAACAGACGTGGGCCCCTGATACCTACTCTAACGATAACGAAAGTTATTTATGTCATTTGCGATCAAAAACACATTTACAATAGTGGTTCTCAAAACTGGTATTTCATGTTTCTCAACTTGGGTAGCGGTCGGTTGCGAAACCCGCGTAACTTTGTTACCACATTATAGAATTGCAAATAATGAAACACTTAGACGAAGTTAAAAATAAAATCTTTTTCCAAAAATGTGACCACTGATTTGTAGCGATGATGGTCGAGTGGTTAGTGGAGTCGATTGCAATGCAAATTGTACGAGGTTCGATTCCACGATAACATGCAAAAAGAGCCTGAGCTACCGGTGAAGGCAAACATCGTGAGGAAACCATGGCGTGGTGGTAGAGCGTTTCCTATCGCTTGTCTGGCTAGCTACCACCCTCAAGTTGTAAAATCTGTCGCCAAGCACCTAACGGTGCGTTCCGACAGCCTTCCTTGAGCATCGATACATTATTAGTGAAAAGTTAATTAAATAAAACTACAACTTTAAAAATAATGACAAAAAAATTATTAATAAAAAAACTTAGGTAAATATACAAAATAAATCTCATAAGTCTCTAACATAATTAAGTACAGTAAGGTAAACTATCTACCTGATAAAAGACTAAGTACCCTTAACTTATTTATATCTACAGGGTAATCGGCTAGGGGTGTCTAAGCGAAAAGGGGGTCACTGTACTCATCATAAAGAACAACTTTCACAATAGGATAAACCCGCAATTCGATAAAAAAAGTTTATCGGCCGATCACAAAATGTATCAACTATTTTCCTTGACTTTGGAATTGGTTCCATAGTGAAAGTTATTTGCTATGTTGGGTACAACAACCTCATTTTGGCCTAAAACACCCCTAACTGATAATTCTATACATAAACAAATATATTTTTAAAAGTTATCGTATTTTTACGAAATACATTATCTACTATATACTTTAAAAGTAAATAGTTAGGTACCTAGTATAGCGATTACATTCGCATAAAAATATTTAATGATGCTGATAAGATTTTTAATGTTTTTTTTTCTGTGCTTATCACGATGCATATATTTATACATAGAGGAGTTTCGCTGTTCAAGGCCGAAACACCGTTCACTTTATGCCATTTTGAAATGTACAGATCTATTTTTAGTTCGATAGATACTTATCTTACTATTATGAACGCTTGTTACTCTTTCACGCAAAAAATAGCAGAACCGAATTTGATGAAATTTGAAGCGTGTATTTATTATAGGGTGAAGTGTAGGGGTCTACTATAAGCTAGGGTTTTTATGAATTCAATCACTAAGGGGTTCAAAGTTTTAAACATTTTAATGTTTAAATTTGTTTTATTATTTTGTTAGGATTTAAATAAAAATTACGCTTTAATATTGACTTACTTACTATAAAGGATCTAGATATATTAAAATAATACTTAATCAATTTAATTAACAATCTAATTTAATAATAACTTTATATATAAATAAAAAAGAAAATACAAATTATTATAAACAAAAATAATATATTGCTTTATTGTATTGCATTAGCACCTAAATAATTTCGTTAAAATCAAATAACTTACGATGAAAATAATTACAATAAAATTTGGGGAAAAATTACAATATTTACCACATTTACGTGTAAATTTTTTCGTGAAATAAAAAAAACAGTACTATCAACTCTACTTACGCAAATAGTTAATTTGAAAATTTGTATTTTTTAATTCAAATATAATAAAATATCCAGAACAATTTTTAACACCCCCTTTTTAAATGATATTTTTTTTGGAATATAATTAAATCATTATTTGGTATTTCATGTGAAAACTACTTTCGCAAATCGTTATTTTCATGACTTTTAATTTTCAGTCTTTTATATCTATAAGTTTTTCGATTTTACTAAGTACCTATATATTTTTCTACATAGACCCCATACATTATAGCTCCAGCATGAATATAATTCATACAATTTCATTTAGAAAACTAACGCGTGTTTATCATATTGTTTAAGAAGACGTGTTTTCACCCACATCTGATTGTTGGAAAGGTCCAACTATAGTTTCGTTCACATTCGGTGAACTTCATCAGGGATGAAATGAGTCGAATGTGCGAAACGTGTCATCGTTGAAGACACGACGACGTAAAATATGTATTTTTCATCAAAATGATTATATACAAGCTTATATACATTACATACATTAAAAATATTGGCATGTACAGTAATACTTAATAAGGTACCACGATTTTCATATAAACATAATTGCTAAAATAAAGACTACAAGCAAACAAATTTTTTTTGGTATATATATGTGATTAAACAGGGTTCTCGGCTAGGGGTATACTAAGCCGAAAGGGGGTAACTATACTCATCATTAGGAACAACTTTGAACCAACCCTGAAATCGAGAATACAAATTCATCTGTTTCATAAAAAAGTTAATCCCTAGTCGTCAAAATTATATGAAACAGCTGTTTTTTTTTTCTCAAATTCATAGTTTATCCACAGTGAAAGCTTTTCATTAGGATGTGTAAAATAACGCCCTTTTGGTTTAGTACACCCCTAGACGATGACTCTGTATAAGTATGTGTTAAAACAGGATTATCGGCTAGGGGTGTACTAAACCAAAAGGGGGCTACTTTACTATGAAACCACTTTTACTATTAGTCGCTCGGCACATAATGTATAATATTATTTGTTATATAAGAGTGCAAAGTTTGATTTTTAACCAAGTGTTCACTTTTAATGACCGAGCAAGCGAAGGATTCTAACATTAGAATCCTGAACGTTAGCGAGGGAATTAAAAGAGCACAAGGTGAAAAATGTTTGCACTCGAGTGCAACACATAACTTTTTATCCCACCTCAGCGAGGAAATGACTACATACGAAAAATGAAAAAATTGAATCGCTCATTTTAGTTTTTTCAGTTATTTTTTATGTGAGGTTTTAACACTTTTTTACGTCACATAAAAATTAAATGGCGCGCGCAAAATAAATTCCAAAAAAACTTCAGCAAAAAGGTTCCCTTCTGAGTCTGAGTTTTTAACAAAATAAAAAAAGGTTGTATGATGAATTCGGCACCATAGAGGTAGAAGTAAATAGGTTCAATGAGGTTTTTACCACGATTAACACGCACACGATATTCTAAATTCAAATTTACTTTATCCTAGAGGATAAAAAGCCGTTCTTATCCGCTAGAGCGGATAAAAACGGCTTTTGCACTCAGATGCCGAATAGCAAAAATACTCTTTCCAAGATGGTGGGATGAAAAATTAATTATTGTAATCCTTATATATAAAAATCAATCAAGTTGTAATTTTTTTAATTTCACCTATCCAAACCAAATGTTTAGGCTTTGTTCGGACTATTTAGTAGATGGTTTATGTGAAGTTTGCACAGAGTCAGTCGAGCGGTTCTTCATTTATCACATTTTTATTATTTCACTTTATACGTAGCGAAGCACGTACCCACCCGCTAGTTAATTATAAATATTTCAATCCCAAATATCTAGAGAAATAAATGATTATGATTATAGGACTCTAGCTCTAACTCTGAATTTGAACTGCTAGATTTTTCATATTGACATATAAATTGTTTTCATGAATTAATATGAAAATCTGTGTTTATTTTGATGGAACTTATAGCTTTTATGTTTGCATGAAAACTGTAAAAAGGGTTAGCAGTGTAATGTTTATGACATATTTAAACAACTCAAAAGAGTAATTTTCATAAATAAGACATAAAAAATTCAATAAAAATGCATCTAGGCATATCTTTGAATTTGATAGCAGATAAAAATCTTGTTGAATCTAAATCAAATAGCAAAGAAATTATATCATTGTTAAAATATGTGATTAGGTTATACAAAATTAGGTTCATTTTCAAAGATTTCAGATTACTAAACTAAATTAGAGTGTGTCTAAGTAATTTTGTTGTATTTAGTACCTGTATATAATGTGCAGGTTTAATTTTAAGTGCTTTATAATTGGACCCAAAAACCATTAAATTTAGTTTAGTAATTTAAAAACTCCAAAATCTGCATTAGTAACATTTTAGTGGTTACCATTTAAACCATTAGAGGTGGACTCTTGCATACTTTTTAAATGGAATGGTGTTATAGTGAAATCCTCTCCTTTCACTAAATCAGTCAGGTTTTCTCCACCGTAAGATAAAAGTGGAGATATTTCTATATCAATATTGTCTCCAATAATACCGCCGGCTTCTCTAATATACTTCCTATGAAGGGTTAGTAAGTCTTGTCGGGCCGTGGACGGGCAATCTTTCTTCATGCTATCGGCATTTTTCAAAGCCGAGAATTCAACATCTCTAGCGACTTCTAAACAGATGAAGTTTTCGGCAAACTCAAACACGTCAAATATAAACTTTTCCATTTTTATTCCATTCGGTTCAGTGGGCTTCTGACGGATGCCATTGGCATCTATGTACGGTATCTTCTTCTTAGCAACGTGGAGCTTTAATTTAGACTCGAAATTGCATATCTTTGCCAGAAAATCAGCTGAGAAATAGTGGTTGCATATGTTACCAGCAGAGAATGTGAGACGTCCATCTGGATTTCTTTGTTCAGCTGCTTCGTCGGTTAATTCCGAGTATTCAACAACTTTGTAATGTCCATTGACTCGGCATACGACCCCAACTGCTTCGCTCGGTGATGATTTCTGGACAACTTTAGCAGCACAGTCAGCGTTTTTACTCGAGCAGTAGCCTACAAATACTGGATCCGCTACTTTGATTAGGATATTGTCAACGGAATGAGCGTGCAAGTGCTCGACACCTCTAGAAGCAATGTCCTGCAGTATACCTTGAGTTTTCAAAGCTCTATACAGTCCTCCGTTGCCATCTGGAGCCGAAGACAAGTGGTATTTCTCATCTAACAAGACTTTACCTTCAAAATCAAAGCAAGGTAGTCGTCCCTGGTCGAAGAATATGACATCGACTTCATTTAGGCCAAAGAATGAGTGACTTTTGAAGAAGTCTGCTGTAGGTCCTTTAGTGTGCTCCGATGTCATGATATACCAGGTGATTTTACCTTCTTTTCCGTGTTTTTCTGCTGCCATTTGTTGAACCCTGATGATGCGTTCTGCTTGAATTTGGAACAGAGTTTTATGGGAAGGTAGACCCACATCGTACATGCCTTTAGGATGCCCGAACCCGAGTCTGGTGGCCTGACCGCCAGCTAAGAGCAACACACCGACCCTTCCTTCAGAAATCTCCTTCAAACCGAGAGTCTCATACTCCTCGATTTTATCGTTGCTCAAGCTAGGAACAGATTCGTAATGAGTCTGGGGGATCGGCTTCAAGTCATCATCTAACTTTTCTAGAATGACTTTAGTAGTCTCGTTAGCCCGACGGAATATTTCGTTCACTTCTTCCAAATCTAATTTGCCGATTTCTCCCGCCAATTGTTCGCGCTCGTTATAGCTCAGTTCCGGCCAGTACTTGATGAGGTGCTCTTGACCGTGAGTACTGAGTCGCTCGTAAAGTTTTTCGTACGACATTATCGTATCGAAATCGAACACTATCGCGGAATTATTGTAGCGAACCGATCGACGCGATTAGAAAGTGCACACTGGCTCGCGATTCGCGCGCTGTTGTCAACATTTCACTAGTTCTCCCACCATTCGCACCGCTGTATGGTAAACACGTAGCCGCCGTAACCACACTTGATTATTTTGACATTTTCGTAAACTTTTGTGTACATTGTGCAATGCTACAAACAACACTTTGATTTGCGGTCGGCAGTGTCGCTAGTATCTATTTGAAGTTTACTTTTGTCTATGATTTCTCATACGTTAGCTTTTGTTTCGGTTTTACACCACCTACTTATAGGAATCTTATAGGATTTTTTTTATTAATTTTGCTATTTTCTTGATAATTAAATAAAAATATTAAATACTACTATTTCAATTTATTTATTGCAGATATAATATATTAAATAAGTAAATATTTACTTTACAACATCTGAGAAATCAATAAAATAGGTTAAATTTTTCAGTAGGTTTAAATTTTTTACTATTTCCCTCGTAAGAATTGTCAGCAAAATGCGTTCGAAAACTGTTGTTTTCTGGACCCCCGTAAAGATTAAGTAACAAATATAAAAATAAATATAAAACTGTGAGTCCATAAAAATCTGCCAGCCAGCAGCAAACCGTACTAAATACAAGTGACGTGAATTGAAAATAATATTAGTGAAGATAAAACTATTCTATTCATTAAAACAGAAGGATTTTGCAGTTGCGATGCAGTTATATTATTCAAGTGTGCATAGCTAACGGCTTGTTTTAGCGGTGAAACGAAATCGTAATTTAGATTAAAAATAAAATATCTTGGATAATATATTTAATTTTTGGAAAGAAATCTTTGTTACATTAATCGACCACTTGCTAGGTGAAGAAAATCATAATATTAAGTAACCCGCTCGTTGGAGAAAATTAACAGCTTTCAAAGATAATTCAAGTTGGTGATGTAGCACAGTGGCTCTGGCGTACACTCCCTTCATAGTGCTAAGCCAAACACACGCTGAGTATGATAGCGGAATATTAATAATATACATAGCTGGCAAGTGTATGCTATATTATGCGTAAATTTAATTTGTTTTAGAACGCAACCAAAACCATAGACAAGAGATCCATATTGACGTTGTCAATGTCATGTTACTGGTGTCATAAATGTCTTCGTCAGAAAATGACAAATGTCTTCGTTCAAGACGTGCTCTATTTACTGTTGATTTTTACTGAATTTATTCTAAAAGCCGTATTCAACGCGGCATATTACGTGTTGTTTGCTCTCAAGCTGCTAGTGCAACAGTTTATTGATGTAAACATGCTAGAAACATCAAAGAAAAGGAAGAGAAACTCAAATGAACAACCTAACCAAACTTTCGCGTTTCGTGGTGTTATAGACGCAAACTGGCAAAAATTGCTGTCCAGCAGCCTCATCATGGACAAAAAAGGCGAAAAGACTAGTCAGGATGTTAAGAAAGATGTTTATACAGCACCGTTTCGCCGGAATAGAAAGAAAAAGGCGAAAGACGATGTGTCGAGCGCGGTACTCGACGTACAAACTTTGAACTTAGAACCGGCTAGTCATTCAGCCACCGGCCCCGATAATGACATAAATACAAAAGATGCTAAAAGAAATGATAAAAGAAACAAACTAACAAAATTTTTAGCTATGGATTGTGAGATGGTGGGCGTAGGATTTAATGGCGATGATCACATGCTAGCTAGAGTTTCTATTGTTAACAAATTCGGCGACTGTGTTTACGATAAATTTGTAAAAGCGCGGGAAGAGGTCAAAGACTATAGAACTAATATTAGTGGTGTAAGAAAGGAGGATATGCTCAACGGTGAAGACTTTACTACAGTACAAAAAGAGGTTGCAGAGTTAATAAAAGGCAGAATTTTAGTGGGTCATTCATTAAAAAATGATATGAGTGTATTATTTTTGTCACACCCAAAAAGAAATATTAGGGATACATCTAGATATAAACCATTTAGAAAAGTAAGCACATATTTTACGAATAATTATAACTTTTTGTTTTCAGTATAATTAACGTGAATTCTTTATTGTAGACTTAAAACATAAAATACAAAAGTCAGCTTATCTATGTCTACTCTTAACTAATACATACAGGCATGGGTCTCCCCTATGAATGAAGAGTAGACCATAGTTGACATAATAGCCTAATTGTGGGTTGTGGACTTCATTTCTCTTTGTATACCTTTATTAACCCCCGACACAGGCTTCAACAATATTTTAAGTTACTGCAAGTGATAATTATTTTTAAGAGTCCAAAACTCAGAGGTGCTTGCTAGAGCATGCAATTCAAACTCACACCTTTAGCTAAAAACTATATAATTGTTCCATCATCTTTTAATTTCAGATCACTAAAGGCAGCACTCCATCACTCAAACGGCTGGCTAAAGAGATCCTCGGCATCGACATCCAACATGGGGAGCACAGTTCCGTTGAAGATGCCCGTGCGGCTATGCAGTTATATTGCACTGTCGCGAAAAAATGGGAGGCTGGCTTGACGGATAAAAGAGGTTACAGCAAGATGAGCGACGAATAACAAAGAGAAAAAAAATACTGAAAATATTGGGTAATAGTCGAGTTTAACACAAGATCTAGAAAGAAGTTTTTTGTATGGAGGTTTGAGGTTCCTCTATGATTCCATAGAGAAGCTGCTCAAGTTCTCATAAACAATTTCTTGTTGAAAACTTCTTGGTAACATTGTGAAATTCTTCATAAGTCACTAGAGTCGTTCTACTCTGCGGTTGATATTGTGTCAGAATTGCAATTGTTTTTTGCTATTACCTAGATTCCAATTGAATGAATAAAGTATATATATTACTAGAAGCTGTTATCCAGTGCTGCAGCAGCATAATAAAAGGAAATATAAAATGGAATATAAAGTTTTAAACTTTAAACCTCGATCTGACTCCCTTGGGATTGGATACACAAAAATCTTTTAGTACAGCTTATAATGAATACTTCCTCCAGATTTCATGTCAGTAGACTCTACGTTGCTTGATAGCAAATATCAGTCAGTCAAAAGATAAAAAACTATATAAATCATATAATATATGTAATATTTGATAGTGGTATATATAAGATGTGTTTTTATGTATGTCTAAGTAAATGTAATGAAATAATGTAATCGCAATTCTGACACAATTTATATAGCCTTGGTACACTATAGTGCTATCACGAAAAATTAGCAATGATATAAGTGAAACAAATAAAAGCAGTTTTGGTTTTTGAGTTTGAAGTGGTAAGATATGTAAACTAAACCAAAATTGTGTATACTTGTTTTATTTCTTTCATCGCTATCCCTATGCGATAGCACGTCTGGTCAGTGGTAGAATGGCGCACTCTATGATTTGCATTGTGAATTTTTTTTTTCATATAACATTGTATGTATACCATATTGTGCCTGTAGACTTTCGTTCTTTTTATTTTTTTGACACATACATAATAACTGAAGTAAATTGCTATTTTTTATGGTATATTAGAGTAAAATCTATTTTGATATTTCTTTTTGCAAGTTCAGTATAAAGATGAAAGCAATTGGATTAAAAGTACTCATTATTATAAACAAGTTTTAATATGGTGTCAACTGTTTTGATACAGGATTATCAGTTATATATATATATATATATATTTTAAAAAAGAAACAGTTAGTAATACATATTTGAGGATCATCAAATCGACATATTTTGTGCTTGCTATCTCTGTTATATACCACAACCGGGAGTCATATACACGATATAGTTGGGCGTCTGATCAAAATCAACCTGCTAACGGGAAATTAGCTTGATAGTAATCAAAGTGCAAAAACTTTTTAGGGATCCTGGACTATTATATCCTGGGTGTATTTAGCCGAAAAGAGGCCACTACACTCATCCTAAGGATCAACTTTTACTATCGAACCAACACTGTATTGGTGAAAAAAAATCTGCTGTTTCAGTCTTTTTCCCGTCTCCTGGTTCTAAGCTACGTCCCCACCAATTTTCCAAATTGGTTCAGCTGTACTTGAGTTATAAATAGTGTAATACGATTTTCTTTTATATATACGTGACAACCTATAGCGTCCCACTGCTGGGCATGGGTCTCCCCTATGAAGAAGGTGTAGGCCATAGTTTACCACGCTGGCCAAATTGCCGGTTGGAGACTTCACTTATCTTTGAAAGTTGTTAACCTTCTCAGACAAGCAGGTTTTTCACGATGTTTTTCTTCACCATTTAAGCACGTGGCAATTAATTAAATAATAATTAGTTAGAGAAAAAAAAGATTCCTAGCTGGGCGAAAGATGTGGCAAGGGCGGTAGGACCTAGGTGGACGACGTTTGCACAAGACCGGAAATGATGGCGCGCGCAAGAGGAGATCTATACTCAGCAGTGGGTAAGTAAAGGTTGATGATGATGAGATAATAGAAGATGAATATATACATTCACTGCTCGGTATAGATCTTCCAATTACTAGCAATTGTTCATAACAAAGAGTAGAAAGACCTCCTTTGTGGATAGTTAGAAAACAAGTCTATGTATGCTATTTGCGTGTAAATCTTTAGAAAAAAATAAATCAGTAGTAGTAAATATTGGAAATAACTTTCAATTTGTATTTTTGTACGTCTTTCTTCAGTAAAGAAAATTCTTTGAGTAAACACGTATTTTTATTGTTTTCACTTGACCTGGAATATGTCTAAGGATGGAAATACACAGGTGGCTTGCTGATCGCCTAGAGGCTAGTGGCTCGCATTCCCAGGAAACATGTTAGCTAGGCGCCAAGCTCGCAGTGCGGCCGCAAACATCGTTACCGTTTATTGCCCGCGGTCCCTGTGATAGTCCCTGGAAGGTACCACGGGAAGTATTTTACCCGTGGTCCCTGAATTTAGTATAAGCCAACTAATTTAAAAAGGTAAGGAGAATAACTTAACTGTATATTATAAAAGGCAACAATAAAATAAAACAATGTATACCTACTACGTGCGTTTGTGCTCAGTTATAATAAGATTGACAACATAAACATAATATGTTTTATTTTGTTGTTGTCTTTAATATTATACTAACCTTTTCAAATTAGTTGGCTTATATTAAATTCAGGGACCACGGGTAAAACACTTCCCGTGGTACCTTTCTGGGACTATCACAGGGACCACGGGCAATAAACGCATCGTACAACGTTGGTTTTACCAAGGTAATGGTCTAGTTAGATTCTAGGCGCTACTCACTGAGATGATTGAAGGTTGGTGTACTTATCAATGCGGCAATGGATTGCCACAGCCTCAGCCTGGGCTCGTACACGTAAACACGATACGATGTTGCGTCGCGTCGTGCAGCGACGCGACGGTGCGTCGTATCGACGACGTATGGGACGAGTGAGCAACACGATGTCGTGTTGCTCGCAACATGCCGCCACGCCATCGCCGAAAATTCAAAGATATTATTCAATAATAAAGTTTATTGATATATCGTTCCAGAATTACAATTGCATTGCGTTATTATAACCTAGGTTAGGTTTAGGTACTCCGTTAGAAATAAAACGTGTCATACCATAGCGTCTTACTGCTGTACGCCTCTCCTATGAAGGAGGTCTCTAACTAGGCAAAGCCTGTGCTATGGTAAGATGATGACTGATATACATAAATACATACTTATATATATATAATAAACACCCATACAGGTCAAACAGACATGTTCATGCACACAAATGTTTGACCTGTCCGGGGATCGAACCCGGGACCAACGGCGCAGAAGACATCAAGAAATCCCCGATTTTTCTGATTCTACCCCCTATTACGATTTGCAAAATAAAACAAAATATTGAAAACAATGTTGTTTATATCTGTTTATTAGGTACATAGTTATATTACAAATATCATATATTATTAATATTTCACACATTTGCGTAACATTTTGCTCTTTACAATAACTATTTAGGTACTAGAAGCGAATTAGGTATGCTGAAATATTATTAACAATTTACAAAAAAAACATATTAAAAAAGCTTTTAAAAACTAAAATTTTATTTTAAATAAGAATAAATAATACAACAAGAAATACGTAAAAAAATACAACGGACTTCATTTTGGCATATTTTTCATTCAAAAACCAAACTGCCTGGAAGAGATCGCTTTTATCGCGGTAACTCCGCTACCTACTTGTGGCACTACATGTAAATTTTGTCTTTCCGTATTTTGTGTGTGTGATTTTTATCTAAGACTGCTAGGCATTTGACCACTAGTTGACACGAGCACGGAATTCAGCGACACTGTGACCGTAGATAACTTAGCGCTCGCCTGGCTAGCTACCACCCTTAGAACCTTAAGACCTCAAGTTGTAAAATCTGTCGCCAAGCAGCTAACGGCGTGTTCCGGCAGCCTTCCTTGACAGCCAGTGTATTCCAGGCTAACCATGCTCTATCTAGGGCTACAGTATTGCTGACTTCCGTGGTCGTGCGAAATTGTGGTCAAATTCCTAGCTGTGTAGCATAAAAAAAAATAGCACCGGACGTGGACGTCCGAAAGTCTAACTCTGGAGAGTTAGACTTTCGGTCGACACAAGCGCAAGAAAGTAAGTGATGGTATGTCGGATAAGGGTTGTGCGCTTTACACAGCATCCCCAACACAGGAGCAATCCTAGTGGAGAGTAATAGTTATTTTTGCAAATTGTTAAAAGTAAATCAGCTTTATTTTGACTAGTCTTCATTACGTTATCGACTCTTACATTATCTAGACGTGTTACTACGTGATTGTGCACAAAAATAATTACAATAAATAATAAATGTGACGTCAAAGCAATTTAATAAAATTGTGGGTACTTAGATAAAAATACTTTATATTCAAACAAAATGCGTCAACCGCCAAACTTCACTGGAAATGATTGTGGATATACTTCATTTCATATAAGTTGATGGATTTCAGTGGACATAAAACCCACGGAGATGACGCCGATTTTCTTCTTGGGAATAAAAAGCCAAAATGTAGCAATATTTACCTGACTGCCTGAAGTACGGTAATGTTTCTCGAATATATGTTTGTATATATGTATGTCCAACTTTTTGTGACCTAAACCGGTAGACCGATTTTGATGTGGGAAATGTCATTGGATTTGTTTTTATCTGCAAATGGTCCTTATACCAGTTGCATTCAGTGGTCGCACTTTCTAAAATACAGTGATCTAAAGTTTTTGGAGTCGTTTTTTTATGTGTCATAAACCACTTGTTGGTTTAGTAGACATAAAAAAAACGACTATCATATTTATTATATTTTTTTGCAACTGCAGAGTAGGTACAGGCTACGCATAGGTACGTTATTCTTATCTTATATGCAATGAAGTATAAAGACACTGGTGTGCTATTTTTAAAAGTAAGTGTACAATATTCGATGTTATTTACTAACATTTAGTTATTTATATAAATGTGTATGCACCATTTTCAATTCATAACTATGTATATACATGCGCATTCGTCAAAAGGGTGCTAACTCAAAAAAGAGGGATAATTTACTCAAAAACGAATTTTAATTGAAGACGCATCTTTAAATCATTGATTCCATAGAAAAATAACAAGGCAAACAGATCGCTATTAGCGATAAGGTCGTTGCTTGTCGCACTACTAGTGAATCCGTTTTTTCGTGGGCATACATTATATTTAGGTATTTAATTTTTATGTATCTTTCATGGCTGGACTTAGGTAGAATTTTCTTGATATGCCCCCTTATGATTTAGCACACTTTTTTGAATATACCTAGTAAATTCACAATATTAATAACACAATTACGTATTAATTACTAGATATCCTTAGGATGGTTTGCGAAAGGTTGAAATGCGTACATTAATGTTGTGCGTGGCCAAATTCTGAACTAAATATTGTCACTATCGGACAGAGTTATCTTAAAAACACTATAGTTAGTTAGCAATTAATTTTGGCAAAAAAATATTTTTTTAGTTGATTCTCAATGAAATAGCTCACTAAATGAAATTAACTGTAATTGCAAAATGTAGGTGTCTTTGATTTAAACGAATTTTTAATTTTTTCATAATCAGCTGACACGGGTCTTCCTTGAACGCGTAAAAATGTACACAAAACACTCAAATTCCGAAACTAATTTTCTTTACAAGCGTACATAATTATATGAAATGGACTTTAGTGTCAAAGTTTATCAAAAATAGTCGTCCAATCCCAGCACTGGACACTGGTCTCCCCGAAGGGAAGATATACAATAGAAAAAGAAATAATTATTAACTAATTTTTTTAAACAAGTAAACAATACATTAGAAAGTTTCAAGGAGATTGAAGATGAGGTGAAACGAGCGATTTTTATTATTCACGTCGCCATTTACTGTGCCATCTCACTCTAGTGTAGCTCGATAAATTAATGAGTGCGAAAGAGATGGTACGATAATATCCATACGCCACGATTATAACTCAAACACGATCACAAGAATCGCGTGACTGATGGTCATCTATCTCTCTCTTTGAACGCAGCAGCGCAATGTGTGTGTAAGAAACAATAATAATGTACCACGATTATCGTTCCGTCTTGTTCTCACGCATCGCGTTACCGAGTTGTGCGAGATATATATATATATATATATATATATATATATATATATATAAGCGTAAAAAATCCGTATATTTTTATTTTGTCGCAGACGCCATATTACCCCGCAGTGTTGGGACACAAATCGATTTTTATAACACGTGTAACAGAAAGGTGTGACAATACACATTAAAGTGAACCCTTCGTAGACAAAATTAAAAAAAAAATTGCGTTCTCCATACAACTTGACCGATCACGTGACCAATTTTTGTATGCAGAACCTTACATTTCTTTTTAGATTTTTTTTTATTCTTTGTTGGGATCACTTTGTTGTGTAGACTAACACACCCTTAAGTATTGTCACACCTTTCTGTTACACGTTGTGTACAAATACACACGGAAAAAAAGAACGCTTGTTTCAACTCATACTATATAATAAATTTTATGATTATTAATATATATTATATATATATTATTATATTTAATCATAAAATTTATTTTTAACATGTAGCATATTAAAAAAAATGCTCAAATTTCGTAAAAAAAAAACAAAAACTAACTTAACTATAAAAAAAATTAACATTCTATTAGGTTTAAGTACATACTTTTTTAGTTTTTTATAATACAGTGTAATACTATAGGAGAAAATAAAATACTGTAAAAAATTATAAAGTTTGCTATTGAATACAGTCAAATCTCTATTAGCGAGACTTCGTTAAGAGAGAAATCTTTACAGTACGCCTCACTCAGCTGTGAATAGAAATAATAATAATACGGGACAACATCTCACACACACAAACACAAAGGTCTAAATTAAGAACAAATTAAAAAATGTTTTTTCAGAGATAGTCAAAAAATAATATCTACTAAGCCTACATCTATGTCCGCACGTATCAATTTATAACATCACACAGCTGGGCACAGCTCTCCCCTATGAAGAGGTAGGCCACAGTCCACATCGCTGGCCAAATTTCGTGATAAGTGAGGTCTCTAACCTCACTTCGAAAGCTATTAACCAATCAATTTGGGTTGATTTTAGATATAATAGTTTTTATTGCATTATGATAAGATCTGCATTTCATTATGCAATAAATATTTAGAGTACTGAATTAACCTTCTACGACAAATAGGTGTTTAACGATGTTTAACTTCAACGTTTAAGCAAGTGGTAATTAGTTGTAATATGCACATAAGTGAAAAACTCAGAGGTGCATGCCTGAACCTGGGATTGAACCCGCGCCCTTTCGCTTGTGACGCAAGTGGTTTATCGACTTACCACTCCCCCTACTAATCTAACCTAACATATAATGAGTATATCAGAAAGTGTTAACTAATTTAATTTAATTGATATTGACCCCAATTCGGCCAGTCACACTGACTAAACTAAAAGTTCCTAAAATTATATTTTTCTCACTTATGAAAACAAAAGAGTGGTGACAATTTTGGAACTGTCAAATAAGGTTAGTTTAGTGAATTCGAGAATGATGTTAGTGTGTGACAGAATCGGGGTCACGAACTAGAAAAGTAGTTAGATTTTAAGAGCGTGACACATATATAGTCATACAGTAGTACTGACATGTATTATTTGGACCAAATATCACTGGGAAATGACAGTTGTTTTTATGTTATTTTATGTAGATATATAAGAACCTATGGAAGACCTGCTTTTTGCAACACAGTTTTTAACTAAAGCAAAAGGCAGAGCCCACATACATGTACAAAAATACTATTTATGCAATAAATTTATGTTTATGTTTATGTCGATTTGAATCGCCTGGTGTGAATACCGGGAACTAAAATTGACATTATCCCATCACTAATATTAGTTCCATGGACGCACACGCTGCGATCAGCGCCAAAATGGCAGATATCAAGTGGATTCATTGTCATTTTCACACTCTGGTCTGTTATTTGAATTGTATCAAAATTACAATTACACTGTACCGAAATAACCGTTTTGACATAGAATAGGCCACAGTTAATATTACAAAAACATAATTTTTAATACTAACTCTGATCTATTCTATGACGAAACGGCCATTTTGTTACAATCCAATTGTAATTCTGAGACAATTCAAATAACAGACTTGACCATCTGAAGTCCAGTCAGAATTCAGTTCAGTTGATATTAGGAACAATTCTCGCTCGCCTAGTTCTTGCTTATAGAGGTTTGACTGTACTACATGATCGTTTTTGCATGTCTGAGTTTTTCTCATCAAACTGGCTTTGATCCTCGAAACTTAATTTAAAATGCTTTAATATAATGAGTCTTTTTTGTTTGATAGTATAAAAGTAATAAAAGAATAAACACATTTTGATGATTAAATTCTAAGTCATTTGTAAACATTATTTTGCAGATTATCTCTCATTCTTTATAATCTGTTTATTAGAAAAAAAAAGTTATAGATAGCTGTCAAATTGCCTTGACAGATCCACACATGACGCAGTGACATTACATTAAATAAATAAAAACAGTTTTTTATTTCAATTACCTACCAACCAAGCTGCCTATATGCAGGACCTAATACAACAACTAGCTGCGCCCTGCGGTGTTGCTCGCGTTAATACAGGATAAAAAGTATCCTATGTGTTAATCCAGGGTCTAAGCTATCTCCGTACCAAATTTCATCCAAATCTGTTCAGCAGTTTCGGCGTGAAAGAGTAACAAACATACACACATACGTTCTTACAAACTTTCGCGTTTATAATATTACTAGGATTTTTACTGAGTTATAATGTAAATGGTATTTGATATATTTTTACAGAAACTTGGTTGGTTTTCATAACTTCATTTTGTTTAACGAAAAACCATTTTGCTGCTACCTACTTTATGTGGTTTGTAACAAAGTTTGTGAATGAATTGATTGGATTCTCACTTAGCCAGGTTTTACTATATTAATTTATGAGAGAATTATGTAACAGGCACAGATTCTCGCTAAGCCAGGTTTGACTATATTGAATTATGAGATAAATATGTGCAGGTTTTATGGATTCTCACTTGACCAGGTTTGACTGAATTGAGAGAATTATGTAACAGGCACAGATTCTCACTTAACCAGGTTTGAGTGTATTGAATTATGAGAGAATCATACGCACCCACAAATTCTCGCTTAGCCAGGTTTGACTGTATTGAATTATGAGAGAATCGTATAATTCTCGCTTAGCCAGGTCTAACTGTATACAATAATGACGTATGTATATATAATAAGTTATCATGTGTAGTAATATTTTCGCGGCTCACGGCCCACTCTGGTCATATTCGTGCACAGTTCTTGATCCCTGGAAACGAAAAAAAACAGTAATTTAACCAATGATCAGATAAACAACTGATATAAAGATTAATGTTAAATCATCAAATAAATACATGTAATAAATTCAAATAACCTTTAATTTAACTTATTTAAATATCTTTATAGTTCTCATGACAAATGTTTATCTTTGTATATACCTACGAGAATATATCAATGAATCCCTATATCCGTTGGTCACGCCATCACGCGTGGACGGCTGGACCGATTTCCCTTTTTATTGTTGTCTTTGTTATTGTCAGGAGAAGGTTCTTATGACAGAAAAAAATAAATGTATATATATAAATTTTAGTTTTGTTTCACTAAAACTCGATAACGGCTGGGCCGATATAGCTGATTTTAGTCTTGAAATGAATGTCATTTGACGAAACGAACGACTCATTTCATCCCTGATAAAGTTCACCGAATGTTAACGAAACTATAGTTGGACCTTTCCAACAATCAGCTACAAGTGAAAACACGTCCTCTTAAACAAAATTAATCAAACACGCGTTAGTTTTCTATCGAAATTATAAGTAGGTGATTAGAATTACAAACCACAAGCTTGTACAAAATAATTATAAAATGTCTCAGTATTATATTATGAATCCGTTGCAATAGGTTACTTACGAGTCCCAAGCTAGACGATGCCTGTAATTTGATAACCTAGACATTGACACCAGTTTGGCAAGTCACACTGACTAAACTAAAAGTTCCTAAAATTCCTAAAATGTATTCATCCTTTTTTTACGATTAGAAACAAAAAGAGAGGAGACAATTTTACAACTGTCAAATTAATTTAGAAAATTTGGAATGTAAGAATCGGGGTCATTATAAACAATCGTATCTTTTTGTTGTCACCAAATCTAGTAAATGCTACAAATTATCAAAAATAATTCAAACAAAGATGTAGATTTAATTTAGTTTCCCATCAAAATCATTCTCAGTCTGCTGGGTAAGGGCCTCTCTCATAGGTATAATGTCATATGCCTCGGTCATGTGCCAATCGTGCAAACTTACACTATGTAGTCCTTAAAAAAAGTTAAAAAATGTCATGTCATTCGATACCTCTTGTCAAACCATCCGCCATTTTGTCGAATGTTTTTTTTACTTCCTATATTCATAAAATGCAGTTCATTAAATCCTCTTGTAGGTTTCGCAATAGTTTTGTCAGAACAGTTCTTCGAAAACTCTTTACAGATTCTGAGGACAAAATAAGGGAAGGATAGTAAGGAAGGTTAAATACAAGGCATGAGTCGGGACTTGAAAAGAGTAATTTACGTCTTCGATTTAATAAAACACTCGTTTTACCCGTGACGTCACTCGCATTGAAACAATTTTGAAAAAAATATTCAAATAAATAAATAATAGTATTAGATAAGATGGATAGGACCAAACAAAATATTGAATATTTATTATAAATATTTATATACCAAAATCCTAAAATAAGTTCATCTAGATGTAACAAAATTCAAATCCAAAGTGTACCAAAATCCCGAAATAAATCGATCCTATGTTACTTCCACTACCTCCAAGAATATGTGTACAAAGTTTCATGATGATCCGTGAAATTTTCGCGTGAAAGCGTAACAAACAAACTTACATTCACATTTATAACATTAAGTCTACTTAATGTTATTAGTGTGAATTTGTTCACTTGGTCTTGGTTCACTCAATTGCTAATATTAAATTATTGGAAAATCATGGAAATTCGAAAACCATTTCGAGATAAAGTAGTGAAGGGTTACCAGATTTTTATAAATACACTTTGTTCCGAGTTATTTACAAAAAAAAGTACCTATTTATGCTACGACCGTCTGATGCCACCTATAAAAAATATTATTGTGTCTGTCATCTGTAAACCGTACTAAAACAAACAACAAAAATACAGATTATTAATGACATCATTACTTTCTAGCGAGCCATTGAAGAGTTAACATCTCCTGAAGTCGGATACCGAGAGAAAGAGAAATAATAAGGTGAGGTGTGGAGGTGGTGAAGAGGAACCAAACCATAAAAACAAAAATATTTTTCCATTTCTCACGCTGACATCAAGACAAAGCGGGAAAACACTAGATATTCTTATTATACATGGATTTCCACAAAGTACGAGTAACGCCTGACTCAATTATTCGAAATGTTGTCAATTCACCTAGGATATCTTGCACCTGGTGATATCAATGAGGTGATTTGTGGCGACAAAATTGGAATTAAAACACCGATGTCAATTAAAACACCGATGTCAATTAAAACACCGATGTCAATTAAAGCACCGATGTCAATTAAAGCACCGATGTCAATTAAAGCACCGATGTCAATTAAAATGGGCGACTTTTTCAACGATTGTTTTGTATTTTGTAAGCTTACCTTAAGTACCTTAAGTTATTGAATATTTTTTCGCGCCGCATTTTTCGCGTGGCATCATCATGAACTTGTATTGCAGAAGCAAAACTTACTAGTTCGTTTCGTTCACAGCAATATTCTCTGCGTGGGAATGAGACAGGATGAGGATTGGAAAGAGAAGTGGATAGTTTGCTAACAAGTGGTTGGAAGCGACCTATAATTAAAATATTTAAACCTGTGTATCATCTATATTTCATTTGTTTTTTTATTTTGTAGTATCCAGTGTCACTCTCACGTCTAAGACGAATCTAGTAACACCACTCTCATTATAATAACGGCCGTTTAGGCTCTAGGGCGTGCTAAAGAAATATACATACTTACATACATTCCAAAACTTAACCCTCCTTCTTTCGCAGTCGAGTAAAAAGTCAAAATAAAGGAGGGAATAGAAAACAGGAAACTAGTTAAAGATGTGTTAGTTGCTTTGTGACCTTTCGTACGATCTTTTTAACATTAGAATCGGTAGTATGATATGTAGAAATTGGGAACAAAGAACGATAGTTAGTAAAGGAAATCTATAGGAAAGAAGAATTTAGTTATGGACATTCCTACAAAATGTCTACAGGTGAAGTAAGTAGTTGTTCAAAGAAATGAATAGGAAAAGAGACATCATCGATAGAGTCAGTAATGGAATATATAGAAAATGCAAAAATAGTTATGATTGTATAAAATACTTTGAAATTATTCCTAGAAAGTTCACAAAAAACGGAAATCACTAACGGAAATCCATAGAAAACGAGAAGTTACTGATAGAAATCCATAGTAAAAGGCAAAAAGTTAGTCAAGGAAATCTATTGAGTGGCCAGTCACTCAAGGAAATTGATAGATAGAGGCCAGTTAGTTATGGAAATCTATAGAAAAGGTGACGTTAAGCACAAAAATCCAATTGCGTGTTAGTGAGAAAATGGGAAGTTAGTGAATTAGTATATATATTAGTGCAGTTTTTTAGTTACTAACCTCAAGTCCCCCCAGCCCCCGTTGCCCTTAGTGAGTTTCTTGTTCTGCTTGGCCCCGCCCGCTACCGCGGTGGCTGTCACTCGCGATGGGAACATGTATTGTTTGGCGTTCTGCAATAACTTCTGCACTTTGCTGATGACAGTCGAAGCGTTACAGTTGGACTTCTTGTGATGGAATCCGCTGGAATAGAGAACCTATCTTTCACTTATCTGTCAACGTTGCTAGGCAACTAATGTAATTCTTCAGTTTATATGTAATTAACAATATTTCAAATTTGGGACGCCACTTTTTTTATGAAGATAATGTAACGTACTCCTATTTTTTTTATTTTATTCAGAATGTTAGTTACGTATTTATATATTTTTTTATATATAAAAAAAGTTCAGCATAATGTTATTCTTGTCGAAAGCTCGTAAAAAATGATGTCATTAAATATCTGCATTTTTGTTGTTTGTTTTGGTATGGTTCACAGATGACAGATACAATAATATTTTTATGGGTGACATATGACGGTCTTAACATAAATACGATTTTTTTTTCATTACTTTTTTGTAACTACCTCCTAAGAAAGTAAATATAAAAATCTGGTAGCATTTTGAGTATGAACTCTTCATTACATTATCTCGAAATTGTTTACGGATTTCCATCACTTTGCAAAAATTAAATATTGTCTATTACAGCTAAAACCAATAGCGTAAAATAATGTTATAATAATTCAATGGGTTAACCACTATGTTAACGACTTTTTTCGTCGTCGTCTCCCAACACGTCAACCCTAACTAAATAATTTAATATTGCAACACTGAGTGTATTAACAATTTCATCAGAGATTAAATGAGTCGTTCGTGTCTTCAACGATGACACGTCTCGCACTCATAACCATGTCATCGTTGTGGACGCGAACGACTTATTTCATCCCTGATGAAGTTCACCGAATGTGAACGAAACTATAGTTGGACCTTTCCAACATTCAGGTACGCGTTAAAGCCGGTCTTCTTAAACAATATGAAACAAACTCTAAATAAAATTCGTCCTCTTAAACAATATGAGAAATTTTAGCTTTTTCTATACTAAATTCGCGTGAGACTTGTTCATAGTTGTACATATTATGTTTTCGACGAGATTTTATTATAACCAATATTCCTTACCATTCCCCAACGTGAAACACCCTGGGTCCTTTGCAAAGGGCCACTTTAAACTTCTCCCGCCCCGGCCTGTTCTGAGACAGCCGCAGTAACGAATAGTCCCAGTTGTAATCATCGTAAGCGCAAAACAAATGCTGAAAAATTAAACATATTTACTTGTAAGTTATTTTTTTTCCTACACAGCTAGGCATTTGACCACAAGTTCGCACGACCAACGAAAGTCAGCGACACTGTAGGCCTAGATGGAGCATGCCTAGTCTGGAATACACTGGCTCTCAAGGAAGGCTGCCGGAACATACCTATATATAGATTTTATAACTCGAATGGTAGCTAGCCAGGCGAGCGATAGGAAACGCCCTACCACCATGCTATGGTTTCCTCACGATGTTTTCCTTCACTGGTAGCTCAGACTCTTTTTGCATGTTTCGAACCTAAAAAGGTACGAGGTTCGCACGGCAATCGACCCCACTAACCACTCGACCATCATCGCTACAAACTAAGCGAATATGCGAACTGTTGACCTAGCGACAGTGATATTTCTTGCGACTCGGTAAAAACGAAACCTATGACTGTACTAAACATCAAAAAGAGAATAACAACAGTAATTATGGAAACTAACATCTTCGATTCGTTTCATTTTTGGTTGTTAGCTAGAGTGTTTTGGACCTTGTTTCACGAGCAATAAAGTCTACTTTTACAGATCCATTATGGTTTTTTTTATTTTCAAGCAAACTTACCCTATTTTTGGGGAAACCAAGATTGGTTGGAAACTACGACCTGCACTCATATTCACAATGAGTTTCCGATCGGATTTGAAAACTTTGCAATACGTATTACGCAAAACTTATTAGAAGATCCTAATTTATTACTTTTAAAATCGATTCTAGATCTAAACTAAAATAATAATCACTATTTAATATTTTAGATTATGTAACAAGCTTCGCGTATATCGTGTTGCAAAGTTTTTGAATCCGAGCGGAAACTCATTGTGAATTTGGATACTGTACGCGAATACGAACGGCCAACGTAATATTTTTATTTTCATATTGTTTGATGTGCGATAAGTTTTGCTTTAACAATTTTCCCAATGTCACTCGTACCTGTACGCATCAACCCAAAGCGTCCCACTGCTGGGCTCGGATCTCCCCTATGAAGGGGGTGTAGACCATAGTCCACCACGCTGGCCGCCAAATTGCGTATTAGTGACCTCACTTATATTCGAAAGCTATCTTAACCTTCTCCTATAAGCAGGTTTCCTCAACATGTTTTCCTTGACGGCTTAAGCTTGTGGTAATTAATTATAATATGCACATAACTAAAAAACTCACAGGTGCAAGCTTGGACTTGGGATTGAACCCGCGCCCTTTCGCTTGAAGCTTACCGACTAGTCTACCACAAACTTACTAAGGTACCATGAACTTAATGTTACCTGTAATTCCATGATATTGTTCCACACAGTCCTGTTGAAAGCGAACCCCATGTTGTGCAAACTGGAATGCCAGGGCGTAATCTCCACCTTGCAATTTATAAAAAAAATCAATCAATAAATGCGAATAGAGTAAAATAAAATAAAAAACCATTATATTTATGGATTAAATCCATAAATATAATGTGTTGTGCAAACTGGAATGCCAGGGCGTAATCTCCACCTTGCAATTTATAAAAAAAAATCAATCAATAAATGGAAATAGAAAAAAATAAAATAAAAAACCATTATTTCCATAAATATATAATTTAGAATGACGACCGACTCCAATACGTCAGGCGCTTATACAAACAATTTAGTATTTTATTTGACATTTGATTTTACTCGATTTTGATAATTATTCGGGACCACCGGAGAAGTACCCAAGAAGTGAGAAACAACCCAATTGTGAAAAATAATTATTAAAATCGGAGCATGCGTCTGAGAAATCAGGTAACATAAAAATAAAGAACTAAAAGATTCTTTCTTAACGATTCTTTCGTATGTTACCTGATTTCTCAGTAAAAAAGTAAAAGATTACATAAATTGAAGATAAATTGATAGCCTCCTTTTTTGAAGTTGATTATTAGATAAAAGCCAATATGAGGTAAATAATACATGCACAGATAATCTACCAAATATAAATGTAATTATAAAATCCACTCCAATGCGTCTGACTAATATCTAACTATACATATGAGAATAAGCAAATTAAATAGTATTAGTATATAACATATTATTAATATTACTTCATCACTACATATTAATAAGGTATATACCAGAAGCCGTCACTGACACAAGGTATTATATGAGCCATAAGACAAACGACAGTATCGCTTTCCATACATTCATGTATCGTTTTCGGAATTTGATGCTATCGTTTGCGTTTTATTAGTACAGGGCGAGTTTAGTTTAGTCGCGAGGAACTGTGGGAGGTCAATGTCCTCGTTTCCAACGACTGATGGTATAAACTATAAAACACTACGACTAGAGAGCTAGGTACAATAGCCATAATAAGATACTTCGACCATAAGACTGGTGACCGGTAGTTTTTTTTAATATAGCGCATATAGAGAATTGATATTATTCTCATATAATATGAAAGCTACAAGTGATAAGCGTGGTTTAGAGACAAAACATCGACATGCAGCGATATTTTTAAAATTGTTTTACGACAGGGAAAAACAATGTGAAAACTCTTGTTTAAAAATATTTACAGTTTATGTTCGTTGCTGTATGACTATCATGGCAAATGGATGTTTTATATATCTGGCTCCGAAGGATCAAATGTTGAATTCTATGCATTAAATTATCTTCATTAATTCACGGTAAAACGAATGTCACTGAGTCATTTTTTTATTTTATTTTTACTTAATTATTATTATTTTTTCTATATTTTTTCCGAGCATGTGCATGTCAGGACACAATGGCCGGGAAACATCTTGATATAAAAGCGACTCGGTGGGTGAAAATTTGCGTATCTACTTCTGATTGTCGGTACACCAGTCTAGTCTTGACAACTACCCAGCTCCTAAGATACGCCAAAAAAATCTAAAATCGCAATTGACAACAATTTAAATGTTTGTCCCCATTTTTATTACTATAATTCTAAAGACAACTGAAAAATAACGTAATACTTTTATTTTATTTTATTTAAAATGTAATAATTAAATTTTAGAGATTTATGAAAATATAAGATAAGTTCAGCATAATGTTATTCTCGTCAAAAGCTCGTAAAAAAACGATGTCATTAATTATTTGACATATTAATTCACAGATGACAGATACAATAATATATTTTATTTGTGGCATTTGACGGTCTTAGCATATACACGGGAAAAAAATTCTTCAGTTTTTTGTAAATCACTCGGAAGATAGGAGATATTAAAATCTGGTATTTTTGGTATGAACTCTTCATTACAATATCATATCGATATGGTTTTCGAATATCCATCAGTTTCCAAAAATGAAATGTTGTCAAGGCCACTGGCAAACATTGTTAGCCGTTGATTGTATGTTCTACGTAATGCAAATTCAACAAAATGTTCTAAAAGGTTTTCGCACTTCAAATGCTATACACAGGTGCGAGTGAGATATCACTAAACAAACAATCAACATGCGAGCTCAAAAGAAACTCTACTTGAAAACTAAGTTGAAACTCGATAAGGTTACTCTCTCGATTTAAAACAGGATTCAAAACATTATAAGCGTATTCTCGCGTCAAGGTCGACATTAGTACTGGGAGTATGCGGAGTGTGAAGCGACGCGCGGGCGTGGGACTCACCCACCCTCTACCTCGAATTCCGAAGAGCTCGCGCGCGCGAGTGACATACTCGTTCAAAAGCAGCAGCCATCTTGATTCTACTTACGTGACGCGTACTTTACTCATATGTTAGAATGAATGGCTTATACGTACTCATATTACCAAATTAACAGCCAGAATTGGAGGCATGCACCATCTCAGTTTTACAAACAAAATCATAAACTTATATTTGAAAAATCGGCTTCCGTCTTCATGTTAAAAATAACATTGGTAATGTTTTTTTAATTTTTATCATTTTAATCTATCAAAGTGTTTTGTATATAGTAGTAGATCTGAGATGCGAGCGAGAGGGAGAGGCCTTCAATTCTAGCTCTTAATATAAAAGCATGCTCAGGCCATGCAAGGCTTGTATTTATTGTCATTATACATACAGATTTAATAATAAAGCCTCTAAATTTTAAGGGAGAATCTTAGACTGAGTTCAGTCTGTTCTCCTACGACACGTTGTTTCGGCCACAAGTGCGAAAGAGAACAATTTATGTCTAACATCTCCCTTAATGATCTATATCATTTTAAGAGGCGCGTCTGCGCGTTCTTTTCTAAGTGACACTACAACCCATCGAGTAAGTGTGACTTTTAGGAATTTGTTTTAAATTTGGCTCCCAACCAGTAACAGTGTTATAGTTGGCGGTGTTACTCGTTGGGAATAACACCAAAAAATATATAATTGTTAAAAAGACAAGTCTAGAGAAACGCATTAAGTTTTCTAAATATATCTGTTTAAGAGAAAAAATAATGAAAACCAAACCACTTTCGAAATTGAACTTTTATAATGTGTCGTTTTTGAGGTATATGGACCAATTTATTACCTATTTTTTTAATAAGACAGTATAAATACAACCTTACATTAAATTTCAAATCTATAACTAGTCTAGTCGAGAAAACCGCCCCTGACTGTTCCCGGCGCAAAAGTACCCATAATATTCGTACTGGCCGCCACGCTGAAACTTCCCGGAGCGGGTGTCTAACTTTAGTTAAAAATATTCCATCGCGTCTCAGTAGTTTAAACTATTAGTCAATCGTTTTTATTTGCAACGCCATTCGATGTATCGGGTCTAATATTTTTAAAAGTTCTATGACGAGTTTCAGCAGACGCGCCCCTTAAATAAAGCAAACAAAGACTAACCCTTATGTTTTATTTATACCCGCCACAGACCCACGATACCTCTGGCGATACCCCTGGTGGTATCGTGGGTCTTTTAAAATCAAACGATACCCCCAGCTAATAGTGTGGTGACACTAGTTAATAAGAGATTTGTCGTTTCTCGTCAATTTTATATTTACAAATGAAGTCTTCTTTCAGTAAAATTTCCCTAATACAATATTAAAAGTAGGTACTTGCCGTCATTGTGGCAAAGCCGTAAAGTAAGAAAAAAGAGTATAGTAAAAAGTACATTAGTCAATAACATGCAAGAGATAACTGCATTTCCGCATTCTACACCGCAACACTACGGTCGCTGGGAACAGGGGTATCGTTTTATTTTAAAAGACCCACGATAACACCAGGGGTATCGCCAGGTGTGTCGTGGGTCCGTAGCAATTTATAGATAATATGCCTGCGTTAAAACTCTACTACAATTAAAAATGAGAAGTTTTACTATTGAAATATACCATAATGCTTCTAAACTACCATGCTAGGCTCGGCTTACTAATATAAAACCAATAATTAAGGAAAAGAATTTCGTTAATTCGCCCTCTTGCTTGCACTTTTAAAAAAATTTAAAGATATAAAACATTGAAAATAATAAATAACGGCACTCACAATGAAAATAACATTTAAGATGATTCTCACTTTTTAACTGACTTCATAAAGAGAAGGTTCTCAATTCGTTGTAATCTTTTTTTATGATTTATTCCTGTTTGTCACCCCAATCTGTCCCCGCAAGGTGACAAACAGGAATAAATCTTTATTATGTACGAGTACGTACCCCGATTATTGAGAAATGGTAGGATCATTTAAAAAAGTCTTTATTTGTAAGGGTATACTTTCCAAGTGCTCCCATAAAAAAAAATCAACTCAAGAGTATGGTTTATGAATTACTATAACAAAATTGAATTTCCTGCCGAATTGAAGTCGGTTTCAAACCTTTTCAAAGTATTGATTTCGATTTTATTTTATTCTTGGTATTATATCAAGTTTTTTAAAGTAATATAATGCCAGAAGCTGATTTTTTTTCTTAACACTTAATTAATTTATATGAAACATCTTCCAAAGGACTTGTTTCATTTTCGGCCAGGACGTTGTACGTCTACCGAGAAATGCCCAAAGATGTGGTTAATATTGTGTACTAGCTGACCCGACGAACTTCGTACCGTCTCGCAGTTGGTTTTTTTTGATACTTGAATTTGACTTTTCATATTATAACGAACCGATTATATGGGAGTATAGAAAAGTATTAATTTTAAACAATTTTTAAATTTTTCTCTCTGTTAGAAACAAATTAGTACTTCAAAAAATATTCTAAAAAAAAGAATTAGCAAAATCTGATCAATTGCTCTCGAGATTTGTGCTTAGCAACACACTCAACGATTCATTTTTATATTATATGAACGAAACTTACATCAGTTGCCTACTTCATTGTGTACAAAAATATATAAATTCTGTGAATTTGAACGGAATTATGGCATTACTGCAAGATTTGTGTATCTTAGATTGACTTCAATGGTCACATTGGTCTATCAATTGTATCAGCCGTAACACATATCAAAATTGACACATCAAAAACGCGCAACTCCTTGTGCGTAAAGAACGTGGAAGTATTTTGATTTGAAAAAAAATTAGTGCACTGCATATGTAACGTTATTTTGAATTTGGTTGATAGATTAAAAATTAATAATCCGCAACGTATTTATGGTATCTTGTACACTATCCTGGCCGGAGCTCCATACATTTCTGAAACATCTCTTTTCATGTTTTTAGCTTCAGCGGTTTAGGCTGCATATATTAGGCTGCATTATAAGAAAATATAAATCAGGAAAAGTGCAAGCAAGCGCCATCTTGCAAATTTGTTAAAATATTGCTAAATGTTAATGCATATTAACATTTAGCATACGTAGCAACTAGCACTCAAATCAAAAATATACCATCTCTACATAATTATGTACAACACTAAGTAGAAACCCATCGTGTCAGTGTTATAAAAAAATAGCCAAATTATTTAGAAACCAATCAACATATTTTACCACATAAGGTAACTAAAACAGATGTGGGTAAATTTAACTATTTTTTTAAACCAACAGAATTATTCGAATATTATTCGAGTCATTATAAAGCCTTCCTTTAAATAAATGTACAATAACGTATGTCGATTCTGTTGCACAATTATGTTTAAATTTAAAACATATTTCTAAATTTGAATAATTAAAAACCACAAACAAGAATAAATTGCAATGAGGTCGTTATAACAATTTAGTTTCAGAAATAGCACAACAGAAACGACGAAACTGTTCGAATATTATTCGATTGGATATAAACCTTCTGAGTACTCGAGTAGAGGTTTGGGTACACTTGGAAGTTCCAAGCTTGAGTCTCCTTCAGTCGTCGTCGTCTTTCTTCGTTGGCAGCCTTTACTTGCTGAATGTAGTTGAGTGTAAGCTGCTTCTTGCGCTGTTTTACACAACAGGCGATAGCAAGTTGAAATTATTCGAGTTTTGTTCGAACATTTCGAAAGAAATTAGTAGTGCAATAAAATTGAACGAATTCGTGTCAATGGATTAATTTTCACGATTATTGATGCTTAATTTGTGCGATATTGTTAATTGCGCTTGTAATTCGAACAGAATATTCGAGTGCATCGATTATTTTCATGCGCTATCGCCAACGATCGATATTAACAAACACAAGTCAGTTTCTTAGCTTCTATGGTATCAACTTTATGTCAGTTAATAAATTAATCGACACGCAGTTGACGCAACATTTATAAGCGCGCACATAGAAAGCTTGCTAGTAAACTAGAGATGAGTAATTGAGAAAATAATCGAATAAATAATTCGATTCGTTACTTAACTTTGATTTATTATCTCTATAGAACAAAGTAGCAATATATTCAAGCCAGAACAAACTTAAGCTTCTGATTAAATTTTCTATTTGATACTGCTCCTTCAACATCGATTTATAAATTTCCTCTATCTCTCATCTTTAGGGGGCGTGTTAAATTAATTCTGTGAAGCTCTATTTTTCTATGTGGGTACTTTTAAATATTGATAACTACAGTTACTGTAAATAGATGCTAGAAAATGCTTAAAATAATATAGCTACATATCTTCGCTTCATCGTCATTCATTTTGCTTTCGCTCGCTTACATTAAAATATCACAATTCACTTATCTCATATATCATAAACGTATTATACGTTTATGTTTTTTTACAAGTTCTCGGACTTGTTTCCACTTCTTTCGCAAAAGAAATTATTAAATTACATTCAAATCTTGCTTTCACATAATCGCTCGTTCTTCTACAATTTATCCGCTACTTTATAAATAACATACGTCTCCTTTCGCTTACTCAAAATCGTACATTTTTGCTCTTGCAGTCAATCAAAACAGTTTCGCTCACACTATATTTTTTTCGTTTTCGCTCGCACTTACCTTGTCACTGTTCACGTGGTACTGGTACGTTTTAAGATAAGTGCCCAGACAGAGTATTTCACACTGGGGACAGCTTTTATCGGCTGTAGTCCTCAGCAAGTTTAACATGTGGATGAAATCTTCGGACACATAGTGGTCCTCTTCTAAAAATAGTACCATACCTGAAAACAATATTAAAATATAGCCTCTTAAATTTTCTAATAAGTTTTTACTAGCTTTTAGCCCACACTTGTCTCGGAAGAATAAAAACCCGTCAAAAGTAAGTGAACATACGGTTTAGTCCTTAATGTCGTATTAAGGGAACGAACAGGATATATATACCTTTTCAAACAAAAAAATGTCTGCATATCGATCCAGTTATCTCTATAAAATCACTAACAATCTTTGTATGTGACAAAGATTACATCAATTGAAGACCTTGGAATCAGTAAAATAGATTTTAAGACGGTCAAAAAACTATATTGCAACGAATATCTAACAAGTGGTTAGAAGCGATTGCGAAAAAACCCGACTGCTAAATCGTTAAACCTGTGTATCATTCATAATTTCTTTTTTTTATTTCGATGCACCCAGTGTCACTCTCACGACTAAGACGAATCTAATGACACCACTCACATAAAAAACGCAAGCCGTTTAGGCTCTAGGGCGTGACAAAGAAATATACATATATACACTCGAAAAACATAACCCTCTTTCTTTTGCAGTCGGGTAAAAAAACTACTTACCACTATGCGTGGAGGTACATTGGAGCTGGTTGAAGATTCTATTAGCCTTCCACCACCAGTGATGCTTTGTCTGAGTGTATTTGGCCTCGCGGTAGTGCCCATGCAGATCAGGGTGATGGGCATTAATACACTTCAACTTCTCTGCCCTATAAAATAATAATATTTTACATCTCTCGTATTCGGTAAGTAGGTCCTTATTACCCCCAAATGGGGCTTGTAGGTGACCAATTAGCGCTCTAGGGTAATAATGTAGCTAGAAAAGCCCTAGGGCGGTAAGTAATTTAAAGAAAAAATACTCTTTCAAAAAGTTCGCGTAAATCTAACCATCATACCTACTGGCAATAGACATCATGCATTCAGCAAAATGACAAAAGAGGTCGCTTCGCTATTCAGCCTTGTCTTCGTATGAGTATAATAGTCGTCAATTTTAAATATCGAAAGGCGCAGCTCAATTTTGTTCATGCAAAAAAAAAATTAAAAAAAAGATGGAAAAAGGCAGGAATAGTAAATTTTTACTTTAAATATTATTTGTTTTTGTTTTTTTTTATAATCAGGTGCTAATCAGGAAAAAAACATCAGTTCTGCAAGTGATGAAGATAGAAGCTGCACTCCCGATTCAATGAAAATGGAAGCTGAAGCAGCAATTAATATATTTTATTATTGTAATGCCGGTTTTTTTCTACTTACCTCACAATCGAGATGTAAAGCAGAGTAGTTAGCTCGGGTGTAAGCATCAATTGCACCCTCGAACTATAGGCGCCCTCGCTGCGCTCGTGTGCCTAAATATCTCAGGCTGCAATTCATGTCTTACAGCCCTTGGCTACTAATCTACTATTTTCTACAACTTATAACGGAAAGGTGTGACATTACTTAAGGGTATTTATTAGTCTAACAATCTAGGTGAACACATTGCAGAAGAAATTTTTTCAATAGCGAAAAAACAATTTTTGTATGGAGAACCATACAAAAATTGTTCACGTGATTCGAGAATAAGATATATTGGAGGACGCAATATTTTATTCTAGAATTTTGCAAAATGTTGTTCTGCAATGTGTTCGATTTCATCACACTTTTCTGTTACACGTTGTGTGTAACAGGCTTGGCCACAACTCACCTGATGTAAAACGACGATGAACATGGCCTAGGATTTGTAAATCTTCAAACAGCCAATTCCAAAACAATATTTGTTTTTTCGAAGTCTGCCCCTTACTAAAATTTGTTAAATAGCAAATTTTATGATGACTACAGCGACCTCCTTTCGGCTAAGTACACCTCTAACCAATAACCCTGGTAATATTTTCCGATTTATACTAAAGAAGACCCTCCAGTCTCTTTTTCCTATTCTTTGCGGAGGAAAAAGAGACTGGACTCTTTTTCCCCGCAAAGAATAGGAAAAAGAGACTGGAGGGAAAAAGAATCCAGTCTCTTTTTTTTGTTCTTTGCGGTGAAAAAGAGTCCTGTCTCTTTTTCGTTACGTTACGTTTACTGTGTTTACTTACTGTTCTAATTTCGCATCCCTCGGACAATCGTTAGGGTCCATGCCGGGGAACTCGTTGGGATGGGTTTGTATTGAATAGGGGTAGAAGATCTGCATCACCTAGAATTTATAAGGAATTTTAGTAAAAACCACTACATTTTTTGGGCTTTTCCACTGTCACCACAAAAATACTTGTCATTCGCGAAATGTTGACCATGCGACCACAGTGAAAAAGGGAGTAAGTTTGCTACGGCGCCATTAACAGGGTAATTTCATAATATTTGGTACGAACTTGCAGTGAACACAACATTAATTATGATACCTATCTGAATATGATAGAAATTGGCCAAGTGGTTGAAATTTTTTATAAAGTCGCAGAAATATAGTTATTGTGAGGTCGACAGTTCGCGGAACTATATAACGTGTAACAGAAAGATATGACATTACTCAAGGTTGTCAGTCTACAAATCAAAGTGACACTTTGCAGAACAAAACATTTTCAAAATTCAAAAGAAAAATATTAAGTTTCCATACATACAAAAATCAGTCACTTTATCGGCCAAATTGTATGGAGGATACAATATATATTTTATTGGATTTGCAAAATTTTGTTCAACAATTGGTTTAATTTAATAATAATAATAATAATATGGGACAACATCCACACAAAGGTCTTCAGGTCCCAAACTAGGCAAAGCCTGTGCTATGGTAACCTGAAGACTGATACATACTTAGAGATACATATATACATTTCATGGGTAGACAAGTATTGTCACACCTTTCTGTTACACGTTCTATATAAAATGTGTCTATCTATCTAACAGCTAGTCTACAGTCTATAGTAGAACAACTCACCTTAGTAAAATCAATACTCCTCACTAGTGAATTGATTTCTTCGTCGTAGTAGTCGTGCGAAAATACTAGCAAAACTTTGTCTATGTCGCGCGCCTGTGCCAGCGACACTATCAGATGCCGCAGGTAAGTCAGTCTTGTGTGGACCTGCAACGAGGAAACATGTCTTATAAATTATGTTTAAGTAAAATTATGCTAGAGCCTACGCTCCATGCTGATGAGAACACGTTAGGAAGACAATTCGACGAGAATAAAGATTATGTATATCTTAGTGGTCTTGCGAAAATGCATGGTTGTAAGGCGTTTCCTATCGCTCGCCTGGCTAGCTACCACCCTCAAGTTGTAAAATCTGTCGCCATGCACCTAACGGTGTGTTCCGGCAGCCTACCTTTAGAGCCGGTGTATTCCAGACTAAGCATGCTCCATCTAGGGCTACATTATTGCTAACTTCCGTGGTCGTGCGAATGCGAAGCGAAGCTAGGCATTTGACCAGATGTGTAGGATAAAAAAAAATATTAGCAACAGTTAGTCTATGTCGCGCGCCTCTGCTAGTGATGTTCAATAGTGGTCCATTATTAGATGTCCGAGTAATAGATTATTCCTTTTTGGTTGTCAGTTATGAAAAATACAAATAATCTGAAATATGAAATGAAATCGTAGAAAAGTTCGTTCAGGGCAAGAGTCGTTCAGGGCAACCTTTATTTGTAATAGATGAGCGAGATGTTGAGATCAAAGAGGCTTATATATTAAACCAAAGACATATTTTGTCGAAATTGATTTTAAATATATAAATGTCACTGTCAACTATAGTCTGACGCAAACTTATATTTACAAATAACATACACATAATTACTTTTAAATTTCTAATAATTTCAATGTTTTGACGAATTTACAAAATGAGCAACGAAGTTATTATGATGGTTAGTTTATTAGACCGTAAAGCATGTACCACCAAATTAGTGGTAGCCTTGGTAGACAAGCGAACGGTTCAAATCCAGGTTCAGACATGCACCTCAGAGTTTTTCACTTAAATGCATATTAGAATTAATTAACACATGCTTAAACGGTGAAGGAAAACTTCGTGAGGAAACCTGCTTGTCGAAGGAGGAGAACTTTGACTTTGAAAGGTGAAGGCCGCAATCCGCAATTTGGCCATCGTGGTGGACTATGGCCTACTCCCCCTCATAGGGCAGACCCGTGCCCAGCAGTAGGACGCTATGGGTTGATACGTACGTGCCACCAGTCGGTAGAAACGAGTACATTGACCTTCCATTATTCGCCGCAGCTCGAAACAAATAAAAACAAGTTCGCTGCTCCTAACTGGCTACCAGTGCTCTCTCTCTCGCCCTACCCCGTACTAATGGAACACTCAAACGATAACGTGAAAGGCGGGAAACGATTTACAAATGTATAGGATTAGTATTATCGTTTTTCTTTCATTATACCAGTCAGTTAAGTCAGTATAGTACCAAAAGCGAAGTAGTGGGGATATTTACGCGCATAATATGCTTATTGACAAATCACCGATCGCGTCTCAGCAAACTCCCTGCCCCGTACTCTACCCCGCGACAAAGAGATCTAAAAATCATGACTGTCCACCCAAGGTCATACATAGGTCTAAGTTGTTTGCTGAGAACTACGCCGTGTTTTAAGAATATTTTGCCACGAAGAAGCAAATTTTTGTTTCATAAATTAATACAATTTAAATCTTTGATGCTATGTTAACAGCTCTTGAAGAAGGAACCATCGCCTATCAAGCTAAAGCTTCCTAAGAAGCTAGTGATCCCAAAACGGCAGCCTGTGGATTCACAAAAAAAGATAGTATACATCACGCCAGATAAGACCACCTGCGCTGAGTGTACCTGTTTTCCAAAGGAAGAGCCATATCAGATGCCTAAGTGAGTCATATTAGACACCCAGTCATATCAGAGGTACAGTCGAGCCAAATTAGATTATTAAGTAACTTGTTCAGTAAGTAGAGTCATATCAGTAGCCTCTGGTAAGCTACATGAGATATTCATTTGAGCCTATGAGAAAATTTAATGAGCCATATTAAAATCTTGAAAAATATCCCTCGTCTAACAAACTAAGAAACTGGTAATCCTAAAATGGCTGCTATCAGCAGTGGTGCCATAAAGGAAGATAGTATACATCACAGCAGATAAGACCACCTGCGCTGAGTGCACCTGCTTGGGGAACCAAGGAAGAGTCATATCAGACACCCAAGTGAACCATATAAGATATATACAGTTGAGCCAGTATCAGATAAGATAATATATATTCTCAAACGTAAGTGAGGCATATCAGAAGTTCCGAGTACGGCAATAGCGATGGAGTAAGCGGCTGTTAGAGTAGACCAAGTAACGGTAAACGTAATGTAGGAGGCCAGCATGTCATGTTGAACAACCGCTTGCAGAAAAACTGAAACCGCAAAACGCACAATCACATCCAATGGCGTTCCTTAGATGAAGCATACGTCTAGCAGTAGACTGACACAAAATAAGCTAATGATGTTAGTGAAATATTAATTATTCCAGGAAGTTGCTCCCCTGTCAGAAGTCCCCGCGTACACTTTACGAGCTGGCTGCAGAAGTAGTTGACAAGCTGCCGTACCCGACCGCACTCGTTTGGACAGAAGAGGACGTGGCTGACTGGATGGGATCAGAAGTCGGGTTGCCACAGTACAGGGTAAGCCAAGGAATTTTTGTTATATATACAGGGTTGATTAAGGATCAAGCAACGCGTTTTTGCTCGTTTTTTTATTTCGTCTGTCAGTCTGTATTTATGGATGTTTATGTGGAAATTTGGTAACAAAGAGTGACTTTGAGTGGATCACATGAATCTCCGTAAATGGTCCTTTTTTAAATGGCTACTTTAAACAAAGTCCAATTTGTACTTGTAGTTATGAATATATAAATGGCGTTTTTTATCAGTAATTCGATTTTATTTCTATACCTTATTTTCAATTTATACGCAAACACCAACATCCAAACTGTTACTGACTCTTGAAAGCAAATTTTGTCAGACCAATGGCTTCGGACACTCGATCAAAAAATTTATAATTTCTTTTTATCCTAGGCAGCTAAGCACATGTACCACTAGCTCGCAGGAACATGGAAGTTAGCGACATTGTGGCCCTAGATTAAGCATACCTAGTCTGGAGTACAGTGGCTCTCAAGGAAGGCTGCCGGCAGGCGCAACGAATACACCAAATTAAAGTAGGCCATTTTTTACGTTTCAGAGCTGCATATATGACAACCAGATTGACGGAATGCGACTTCTGATGTTAGAAGATCCTTCCAAGTTACCACTAATGAATATACACAACTTTAAACATATACAGGTATTACAGAATTTTGTATGTTTAGTGTGTTTCAACTGTGAATTGCATCCAAACACACCAGAGATACATAAACATCGTCACTGCGGAGTCAAGGTCATTGGTTCAAGTTGTTTGCCGGTGATTGTTCAATATTTGTTAAATAAAGGCCTTCTCAATAAACGCGTATCAAGACTGAATGAATGAATGATATTTTATTTACAGTAAACACATGCAATACAAAAGTTATCATAAATATTTAATGAAAATAATTACAGTAAATAATGTTGTGTAAGTGTTTGTCACAACTCGGCCCAACTCAGCAAAATGTTAGATGCTATAGAGATACAGCAACCAGCGCTGATCTTCCGCTGAGGTGTTTAGCATTAGAACGCATGGCGTTCTACATATATCGGATAAACGTAGAGATGGTCAAAGTTGATACGCGTTTATTCAGAATCAGATATTTATTCACCAAAAGAATAACATATCCGTTATATAAGGTACGACAGTTACATTTATTATTATTGTGAAAAAAAGGCATAAATTAAACATAAGTAGTATAATCGAATATTAATCAAAAGTCAAAAGAAATACTGGTTGTTTAAACTTCAGGCTGGTGATTTACTATACATGATAATATATGCCCCATGATGTTGGATTTTCTGTAAAGTAGTTATGTTAATATCTGATTGATATAACTTGCAATTCCAGACGATAACATCACAAGTACGCAAGTTGTACTCGACAGATTTCATAGAATTCCTCAGGAGTATTGGTCTGCCGCCTCGAAGGCCTCTAGTCCATACCACTTGGTTTAAATCACGGACCGGACCGTCTTGGGGGGTCAGGCAGAATTGGACCAGGTAATAGAGATATTCAGAAAATAAATAGCAAATAAGCTATTTCACAGAGCGGAGTATGATGAAGATGATACATTGAACCGGATCGGGTGTAGAACATCGCCATTTTCAGGACACGCGTCGCTTCCATGAAGCCCTTCGATAAGTTTTTGGAAGGTTAGTACTCTGTAGTACCCTTTTGCTCAAGGCAAGCCTACAATGCTTGCCTTGATCAAAAGGGTTACTACAGGGTACCGCTACATACAATGCTTGCCGAAAAAAGCATTGTATGCATGCCTTGAGCAAAATAACAGAGTACCGCTACTTCGAGAAGTTTCAAAACCCTCCCCCCACCTTTTTTTAAAATAGGGAATCCCTAAAATCACTACGTTTCATTACAACAAGTGAGTAATCTTCATATCACTGTATCACCTATCTTAACGAGTTTAACGGAAGGATAAAACTAGTATAGCTTAACATCTATCTGCGGTAAAAGATAAATCCAATGACGATGAACTATTAACCGTTGCATAGAAAATCTTTATGGCCCATTTGCGTTTAATCGTTAGCCTTTAAGTCTTGCCTAGTAAGCACTAAAACGCTATAGACAAAGTTGGCTAGTTGAGAAGTATACTTGAGTTGGAAATCTATTGTTAAGTGCTTGAGCCGGCAGCTTTGAATAAGGTTGTTAAGGAAGGTCCAGATTGTATACAATCTAACAAGCGCAAATTTACCGATTTTTTTTCTTTGAAAGGTGAATTAGTCGGGAGTGTTGATGAGAATCGGTCGGAGATGGACGCCGCGACAAAATGGCGTATTACATATTTTTTTCACAATAATATTAATATAGGTATTAAATGATATAAGTAGAACGCTATGAAAAATTTCAAAGCTAAGATGGTCGCTAACACAAAATGGCGAAATCAGGTGCTTTTTTAAATTTTACATTTTTAAATGTATTTATAATTATTTTAGATGTGGTATTCTACGTTGGATGAAAATTCTAATGCCGGAACCCATAAATCGCGATCACTGGGACTTGGTCTGGTAAGTTAATATTATTAAGAGAGACATAATTCGGTTTTCTCGCCCCTTTGGAACTTTTACACTATTTAAAGGCCAGTAAAATAACATTTGCGAACACGGCTTCGGCCACTATGTTGAAAATTTATAGAGTAATTTTATATAAGCGACATTGAATGGATAGTCCCAACCTAAATTGATAGATTTTTGTAAATTCATTTAGTAATAGAATGATAATGTAATACTAAGCTTTGTTACTAATACACATTTTTTTTGTTTCATAATATAATACTTATAGAGGGTTATAGACTGGGTGTACTAAGCCGAAAGGAGGTTACTTCATCCTAAGGAACAACTTTTACTATGGGACCAACTCTGAATTCGAGAATAAATATCAGCTGTTTCATACATTTTGTCGACGACTGATCAACTTTTTGTACGGAACATTATTGATTTTTATGGATATGGTTTTTTTTTCTCTTATTCAGAGTTGGTCCCATAGTAAAAATTGTTCCTTAGGATGAGTATAGTAACCCCCTTTCTACTTAGTACACCCCTAGCCGATAACCCTGTATAATATTTATTTTAAGTAAGTTGGAAATAAAGGTTGTTTTTATTTTTATTTTAATTATTTATTATATAGGCGAAAATAACTCTGCTACGCTTTCACGCCTGAACCAATGAAGTGATTTTACTGGAATTTAAATCATGAGAAAGGACATAGGCTAGCTGTTATCGTAACGAAAGTTTGAAAGGGTTGATATAGGGGATGTAAGTGTCCAAATTAACAAGACACCTAGATAAATTGCAATACAAATCACGCATATTGTGATTAATTGCGGTTCTATAAAAGATAATGTGGGAACTACATGTAACGTCATTCAATTTAACTACACACTCCCTAAAGCGTCGAAATCGATCAATCTTGGTGTTGGTTGGTTTAGTGCGCCTTGCATACAATGATACACTCTATATAGCTACACACCAACTCCCAATAGCGATAACAAAAATACCACTTAATTTGCCAAAATTAAATTAGAAAACATTTTATTTGCAATAGAAAACAACAATATAACACACAACTTAACAAATATAAAAATAAAATAAACTTTATGACTGCTCTCTGTCACAAACCGGTCCCAACTCAACATAATGCTGCCAGAAACAACCAGCGCTGATCTTCCGTTGGCACCGGGAGGTGACGTCACACACGTTACAAAGAAAGGGGGAAATTAGTAAAAACTGCGCAGCTGTGTACGTTTATCGCTTTTTTATCCTAGGACACAATAAAACCGACTGTCGCCGTCATACAAAACTTTGTAATAAATTCGTTATATTGTTTACAAATTGGGATTGGTCGCACGCGTACTGTTGTTAATCATGAACAGGAGTCCAAGTTTAATTCTGATTTTCTTCTCTCCATTTGTTGACAACTCTCTGTAACGCCATAAAATGCACGTTCACTTCAGTGTCGCTGTATAGAGTTTACAATGATATTCTAACATTTTTTTTTCAGGTACCAAAAACCCGATTTTCCAACAGTAAAGTTTGCGCGAGTAGCACCTATAAAAGGCACTGGTTCGGAAATACCAAGAAAAATGGCGAAAGAGAAAATCGTAGAAAATATGGTTAGAATTTACGACAGGCTTAAATCTTTCGAGTAATACGCCCTGATGCCTTGACCATTAAGGCCACTGATATTCTGATCTGATCAGCCGCAAATTTACGAACGCTATCAGGTGGTCATTCTGTTATTTGAATTGACAACATTTTATTTTAGGAAAGTGGTGGAAATTCGAAGATCATTTCGAGATAATGTAATAATAAAAATCTGGTAGTATTTTGAGCATGAACTCGCTCAAAATACTACCAGATTTTTATATTCACTTTCTTCCGAGTTGATTACAAAAAAAAAAAATACTGATGATATAAAAACTCGTATTTATGCTGAGACCGTCAGATGCCACCAGTAAAAAATATTATTGTAACTGTCATCTGCGAACCGTACCAAAACATACAACAAAATTACAGATAATTAATGATTTCTTTTTTTGCGAGCTTTTGACGAGAATAACATAAAAAGTTAAACTTTCCTTTTAAGTAGAATAAAAGATAGGGGTACGTTATTTTTTTATCATTCCATTATCGTAAAAAAATGTAGGGAAAAAAATACAAATGTTGTCAATTGTCTCAGAATAACAATTGCATTGTATTTGACATAGAATAGGCCACAGTAAGTGTTAAAGTTTAAAAAACATGTTAAACAAAACATGTTTTTTTAAAAACTAACTCTGATCTATGTCGAAACGGCCATTTTGGTACAATGCAATTGTAATTCTGAGACAATTCAAGTAACAGACTTGACCATCTGGTTACGAGTTGAGAGCCTTCGTAAATTTCTCGACATTATAGCAATGAGGTCGTAAGTGTTTGTTTATTTTAAGCTTCTAACCTCTTGTTTGTTTTCATCTAGGTGCCTCGTAAATTCATCATAAGGAAAGACGTACCACCAGAATCGCAATTCATTTGGCTGGAGCCCACTCCATACTCTCCCATAAATATCTCCGAGGATGGAGATATTAAAAAAAAGAGAATAATGGCGCCCAAATTTCTTATTAATGAGGTAAGTCTTGATTAAATAAACAAAAGAAATGTAAACGAATCCTAGCTTTTAACTAATTTAATCTAGAAATCTAGATGACGTGTTTTTACGCGTATCTGATCTGTGTGAGACGTGAAATTGTTAAAAACACGAAAGACAACCAACCAGGAGTTAGGTCGCTTCGGCCATTATGGAGACCGAAGTTTGGAAACAGGTTTCCTAAAAAATAAATAGGGAAATAGGTGTTCAAACAATTAGTTTCAATGTATGTCTTCAGGTCCGGGTTTGTTGTGTATGTGTTTGTGAATATAAATCGTAATGTAAGGGATCCCTGACGCAGAAGAAATCCTAGTAGTGAGCTAGAAGATAAGTGAGAAACGTTATTCTTAACTTTAGTCTCCTCATATAACAAATGGTTTTTTTTCTTTACAAAGGATTCAGGACTATTGCCGAAGAGGATAAAGACAGAGGGTTTGCAAGGTCGAGATCTAATCCTGGCCAGACGCAAGATGCCCAAACCAAAGTTCTTGGAAATCAAATACCAATAATGCTTGCAGGAAAAAAGGAGTTTTGAATAGTGTGTTGTTTTACTTGTTATTATTGGGATTATTTATTCGCATTACAGTCAATTTATTGGTGGTTAATATAAGATATGTTATATTAATTGCGTTAGCTGTGGTAGCCTAGTTAGGAAAAGCCTTGCCTTCCCAGCGACAAGGCGTAGGTTTGACTCCTGGTTTAGCTACGCAATGTACTCCAAATTTTTTCGCTCAAGTCTGAATTAGCAGCAGCGAATATGACAGTTGAATTAGTAGTGGAAGCGTAGTAGAGGAATGACTTGCCTAAACAAGCGACAGTTCAACTCTGGGTTCAGGCACGTTATACAACGTAGTTTTATGCTCAAATACGAATTTTGCAGCAGCCGAGATATCGTATTTTAGCAGAGAAGTTTAGTCGGGAACAGCCTTGCCTCGACAAGCAAGAAGACGTCGGTTCAGCTTCTGGTTCAGGCACGCTATATATCAAAGTCTTTTTGCTGTTTTAGCAACAGCGGAAGAAATGCTCGTGTTCGCCGGCTAGTAGGCTGCGTTTCCACAAGAGATTTGCGAAGATGCGTACTGCATACCGAGGGACGTGTTTGTTAAGAACCAATAGAATCACTTCGTTTACGTAGCTTTGCTCAGCGCAGCCCATGTGGAAATGGTATAGCTAAATGAGGTTTTCCAAAATAAGCGAAGGACATGTGTTTGGGTCGCCGGCCGAGCATTCGGAATGCTCTTGCGCTTGTTAAGCATTTTCTGACCTCTCAGCTACCTGTGTGATCGGACAGCCTTTCTTTAGGAGCCATATTATTGCCATATGTATTCCAGACTAGGCATGTTCCATCTAGGGCCACAGTATTGCTGACTACCGTAATCGTGAGAGCTGGTGGTTAAACCCTAGCTGTCATTGATTAAAATACCTCGTATCTGGAAAGCCTACGTCCCATAGTTTGGGAGACAGTGTGAAATACTAGCTGCACTGTTCTCACGTTTTATAACCTAGCCAGTAGGAACAAAATATATATTTTATTTACCTGTATAGCTATAATGATGGTGTCGTTCTGCACCGGGCCGAAGATGTCTTCATTGTATATGGTCTGCGCCTCGTTATACCGCTCGATAGCTCGACGTATCTCCGAAATGTTTTTGGGCCCGGTGCGTTCTGTTGTGTTCGCTGAAACGGTATAACGAGATTATACATGTTAGTGCATATCAAGGTCTACCGGATCCCGACCTAATCCACGTGAAGAAGATTAATCCGTGTATTCCCGGAATTCCCATTGAACATCCTCATTAGTGAGGGTTTCCGGGAAAATATTCCCGCAAAGCCCGTCTAGCAAATTATTTCGTCTGTCAGTTTGTTGTTTGTTTGTAAATCTAGAAAGTTCAACTTCTAGAATTTTTTAACCGTCGAGTATTTTTGATTGGGGGAGTATCTATTTACGTCACAGACGGGAGTTTTTCTGAGATCGGTCTCGGTTTCTCCTCTCTCTCTTTTGTTTTATTTCAGCCATTTAAGCCGATTTCAACAATATTTAACAAAAACATGCGGAACTCGATATATTATATATTGAAGTACTAAATATGAAAAACGGTCTATATATTTTTAATACTTATACGAGAGTTTTTGTATGAAAGGTGTATTAGTCGAGAGTGTTCTTAGCTATATTTGATTAAAATGGCAAAATAAAATTTCATATATCCCTCATATGGATATCAAATGAAAAAACTTAACTAGCAGAATTATGATAACTTCAAATCCAAGATGGTTGCTACATTAAGTGACGGGGGATTTTCAAAATTTTTAATTTTACTTGTCACAAGTGTTGAACCACACTAAGTATTATAATCGCTCTCTTATAAGTAAGTAAATAGAAGTAAAAGTTTTTTTTTATAAAATCGCGAAATCATTCTGTTCTCAAAGTCGAACGCTGAACTACCAGAATTAGACTTACCTGATACATTTTTGGGATGGACAGTCAAATATTTATGTAGCTCGGGAGGCACTAACGCTAATACTTGCTCCGATGTGTCGTTTGCATTCATCAGCTCTTCTGTAACGGGAATATTATAATCACTACCAATATCAGAACCATTGCAGTTAGTTCTTGCTTGTGATAACAGATGGCGCAGTAAACTACTAATACATACATACAAGAAATATAAACTAAGCAATGGTTTGCCAGGATCGCCACTAGCTAGAATCGTATTTTAAACGGGGCGTATCTCGCTTACTCTTTCTGTATTTAAATGAGATATATTAAAAAAAAAACTTTAGCGCTTTTAGAATAATATAACGAGATATAAGCTTAAAAAAAATATCGAAAAAATTTTCACACATAAAAATGGTATAACGTTTAATATTTCTGTCGTGTCTGTTTTGTATGAAAACTTTAAAAAATTGTTACTAATTTACAATAACTTATCTGTATCTGCTAGTTAACAACATAAATGTATGAACCGTATCTGAGAAATGGATGAATGCCATCTGTGAGTGGGTTCAAGAACTAACTGCAGTTTTAGTAATGTACAAAAAAAAAAAAACACATTCGTACAAAATGAAAGAAGATTTTGGTAAGACACATTAATGAGTAGTATTGTATATGTATATTAAATAATTTATGCAAACATAAAAATCGTAAGCATGTAAGTTATATAGTAATATTTGTCATATTATTACTTTATCATAAAAAAAGTAGGCACCATACGATGTAGTACACATAATATATACACAACCTATAATTCAGTTTAGTATAATTTATATTTAATTATTAATTTTAATTTATAATTTACTAAATTAAAATTAATTTTAATTTATAATTTACTAAATATATTTAATAAATTAAAATAAATTTTGATTACAGGTTAAATATAGTTTGATTGTAGAATACAAACAATTATTAGGCTGAAAAACATAAAATAAAACTTGATATTTTATTAATACTGTAAATATTTCAAGCAGCGCAGCGATATTTTTCAGATAACTAGTTATTAATATGAATAATCCAGCCCAAACCCAATATGAATTAAAAATACTATACCTACTTGTAGTATTATATTTTTAATTAATTAGAATGTCAATAATGAATGTTATTTTGTATTTTATCACAGCTATGTAAGTTATATAATTTTAATGTGGACTTGATGTGTTTCCGAAGTAAATCATTAATAATATAACTGAGTTTCGCTCGAAAATTAAAAACGTTTTGATCGACTCGGTCCACTTCCTAACTTATTCACTTTGGTATGTTCAGCTTCCGGCCATAAATCACTGATCTGTCAACATTTCATTTTTGCAAAGTAATGGAAATTCGAAAACCATTTCGAGATAATATAATGAAGAGTCCATACTAAAAATACCAATTTTTATTTTGATTTTTATATCCAATTTCTTAAGAGTAATTTACAAAAAACTGATGAAAAGAAAAATCTCGTATTAATGTTAAGACCGTCAGATGCTACCAATAAAAATATTATTGTATCTGTCATCTGTTAACTATACCGAAACAAACAACAAAATTACAGATAATTAAGGACATCATTATTATTTACGGGCTTTTGACGAGAATAACATGATTCTTAACTTTCCTTATACTTTCAGAAATATCTAAGAGCGTAATTATTACATACTGAATAAAATTAAGAAAATGGGAGTACGATATTTTTCATTTGTCTTTCTATTATCGCGATAAAAATGAGGGATAAAAAATTTGTGATCTTGTCAAAAAGGATATTGTGAAGACGAATTCACAACTCAGGAAAAAGTCATGTCGACCAAGTCAACGGGAAGGATCAAAACAAATAAATGAAAGACATAATATACGCCACATGACACAAGATGACACAAATAAGGCCGCTATCTCACTGGCGTTTTACGAGCGTTGGCCAAACCAACGTCTGGCGCTGCGCAGACGTTGGAGATGCGACGTTTCGCCTTGCGAGCATTAACGTCCGCTGAAAGTGACGTTAACGTCGCGCACATGATACTATTTGAGTCGAGAGCGCGACGTTAACGTTGCGAGGTCGCAAGACGAACGCTTGCCACTAGAGAGTCGCGACGTTGACGTCGCGTCTGCGCAGCATTGGCGCTCGGCAGGCGTTGGAGATAGCGGCCTAAAACACAAACAATTGACACAAAGAAAACGTGAACCCGAAATAAACAAAAACTAAAACCTTTAAAGTATTTGGTAGTGATATTAGTAGTAGCGTTGCCCTCCTTAACTGTTATTGTGTTAATATCTGTGAAATAATATTAATCAGAATATAATATCATATTGTTGTCAGTAATTTAGATGTTTATTCATATGAATTAAAATACATACAGATATAATTGTAAATTATATTTGAAATTTTTAATTAAGTCTAAAGCAAAGAAAAACTATTTCTACGCTTATTTGCATATAACTTAACTATATTGCAACTTATTAAGAAGTGGTACGGTACCTACGTCACACGATCTATACATACATATAATAAAAATAGCGTCTCTGTCTGTGTATTTATTGCAAAAGTAGTTATTCTGTTTTGCATGTTTGCATGTTCTGCATGCTTGCATGTTACTGGTTTGCATGTTCCCCGGAAATCTCCATAGAAACCCTGTTAAGTCTCCACCGTTTTAAGAAGTACATGATGTGACTTTTACTTGACTACGATGATTGAAAGTGTCGATTTCAACGTTTCTGGTCGAATTCATTTTTTGAACTAAATAGTATTTCAAAAATATTGCATCGCGTTTCTGAATATTAATCTATTACCAGACCGCATATATTTTTTGTAGCGTCACTCGATGTACAGCATACCCACCTCAGATACATATAAATATGAATATTTCTCCAATCGCAAAAATATTCTCCAATCCTGGTTGTAGATTATTGATAATGGTGCAAGATGCCTAAGTGAATTTACTGTTCTATTTATAAACAAATACTACTATGGCTAACCTGGAATCCGGAAAAAATAAGCTTTTTTAAAAAAAAAACTAGGGCAGAAGAAATAATTATAACCATTGTAATTTAATTTAGTATGTAGTAATTCATACCTATATGTAAGATACATATGAATTCTTTATCTGTTAGACTCAGCTAGTATTAACTTCTAAAAATTAATATAAAATTAGTTTTGTTAACTTCAATATAATGTGTAAGCAAATGTGTATATTAGTTTGTAAGCTCAATATCACCATATCTCTGGAAATCTTTTAAATTTTTATGCAATGTTACGGTTTATTTTCCTATCGTTTAAGTATACCTATAATTAAATCATTATAACCTATCGTATTACATGAACTGTTTCTGAAATGAATGATCTTATCTGTAAAAGTTTTTTGCCATGATGATCTTATTAAGTGTAATTTAGCTTAGTTATTATTCTCAAAGATCTAACCCTGGAAAGGTGTGCCATGTTTTTTTATTATTATTCTGCAATGTATGCCCTTTACCCATAACATATTTTTCTGTAAAAAGTTTCCATCCGAAAATTGCTCTTAAAAGTTCTCTTTCAGCGACGTCACACTAGCTAGGTATAAGAGTATTTTGTTTTAAATCCGAAACAAAAGTAACGGATTGTTATAAGTTTCACGTGCCTGTTTGTGTGTGTGTGTTTTTTTTTCTATTTCTTATACTTATTCTTTTTTGTTTCTCGAATGGCGACTTAGTCAATCTCAGCTATGTTTAATGAAACTCAGTTCAAGATAGCCGCTGCCATAAAATGGCGGAAGACAAATTCTTTCACGACTCCTTCAATATGGGTATCAAATTAAAGTATTTAGAGTAAAATATGATATGATACATTTTAAATTCAAGATCACAGCCACCAGAAAATGCCAACTTACATATTTTTCTGATGTCGTGTCTTTTCAATTTTACTTGTTGTATCATGTGTATCTAGAAACAAGATAATCAATCGATCTAAATTAATAATAGCGATTACCTTCTCTATACATTCCTCCACTCGAAGCTGACAACATGATCTGAAGCCATAGACAGAACAGGCATAATATAACAATGACCCGTGCCAGAGAAGCATATTTTATTCGAGGCATCGCGCTCAGTCAATAGATGGCGCTGGATTCATCTTCGTCACGCAGTTCACGCGTGGCTTGGCAGGTGGCGTTGTTTCATACTGCGAGATACGATGACTAGAGCATTGCTAGTTTGATGATCTGAAACAAAATAATATAAAGCTGTTTGAGACGGACGTCTCAAATGAATCTCTCGTATGAAGTCTTTATCTTATCGCTAAAGGGAATGTTTTGGTTGCATATCTATGTTCGTTCGATACTTCTCGCTCAGACGGCTGGAAGTATCGGGATATTTTGTACTCGTACCTGGATAGCCTGTATTCTAGATTAACACGTCAGAAAATGCTCCCACCGAAATTATCCCTATTGGGAGGTATTTCTGATGTGTTAAAGAAATATTGGGGAGAGGTCCCCAATAAAATATTCCTGATGATTAAAAATTTGTAGAGGCATACACCACATTCAATCAAGATTGGTTGGAAATAACGTGCTGGGGCCCGAGTCTACTATTTGAATTTTTTAGAATTACGATTGCAGTGCGTCATAATGGTCGTTTTTGACAGATTTGGTAGTCTATTTACATTCAGTTAAACACTTACTCTGACTTATTCTGTCGAAAATGCCATTGTTACGTAATGCATTTGTAATACTAAAATAATTCAAATAAAAAAGTTGGGTTCCTGTAAGCAAGTATGAAATTTCAGGAGAGATACAAACACCATCAGACACGCAAGATCCGCAGCAGAAATTCTTCTCTCAAATAAAATACCAGCTGGCGCAACTATAGCAAATATTGTATGTTTAATCAATCTATGGCCTTATCTGGAAGCGCTATATGGATTAAAAATGGAATGATCCAAAATTTAAAACGTAAAACGTATGGTTGACTCTAATCTAATTCAAAGGACTTGTTTTATTCTCGGCCAAGACAGTGGACACCTACAAAGGAATACCTTAAGATGTGGTTAATACTGTGTATTAATGAAACCGGCATCAGTGAATTGTAGTGGAATTATGGCATCCCTGGAAGATTTTATATCCTAGCTTGACTCCAATGGTTACATTGGTCTATATTTTGTTCCATTCGTCACAAATGTCTAAATTGTCACATAAAAAACGCGAAAATCACATTTTTACGTAAATAAAGTGGAAATACTGCGATTAGTTACGTTATTTTGAATTTGGTACATAGATTAATGATCAATAATTCTAAACGTATTTATGGTATTATGTACACTGTAATGGCCGGAGCTCCATACATTATTGAAACATCTCTTTTTGCTAATGTCAGCTTATACGCGCCATCTGTTGAGTTACTCAGGAACTATAGCTACAATACTCCTGGCTCGATGGCACGACGTAAGGACTAACTCCTTAGTTAGTTAGTGTGCTAGGTCTAGCTTTATTTGTTAATTATACTTATCAACTTTAAAGAAAAAGAAGGTTCTCAATTCACTTCATTAAAGTATGTTTCCCTATTACTTAATTAAAAAACACCTTATTACTACCTATTTAAAAAACAAGGAATTTATTAAAAGAAACTTCACAGGTTAAAGGTATATGTGAACATATACTTTTATCAATATCAACATCATCAATATCGCTAGTACTGTGGTAAAACGTAATCATTATGGTAATTAAAATAAGTGACGAAAACTATGTCCCTTTTAATTGTACACCATTTTCCTATATGTACGTAGTAAGTATGTATATCAGTAAAAAATATGTTTTACGCAAGTTTTTTCATAGACTTGCGCTTAACCGAAGTCACCTGATGTAAAGCGACGATGCGGCATAGAGTGTAGCACGCTTGCCTAGAAGAAACCGATTCAATCGGGACTTGAAGAGACCGAGATTATAGCTATTAGTTCCGCGAATTGTTGACCTCACGAACACAATTTTTTTTACGAAAAAAAAAACATAAAATGTATGGAAATGGATCTAGGTAGATTTGTTAATGAATGAAATTAACAGAATTGTACAAAAATTTTCAGTCGAGTCACTTTTTAGGTTCGCGACCCGTGCACCCCACTGGTGGGTGTAGGATAATTCCTGTTTACCCGTGTATCCACTGCGTCAAGGTTGGAATTATAAAAAAACTAGCTGACACAGCGAACTTCGTACCGCCTAACAGCCCATTCTTTAAGAGTAATGTAACCATCGTATAAATATTGACATTAATATTTATACGACACTAACGTCACTCAATTTTTATGCCTTACCGGAACCTCTCCACTAACATTTAAACTTTATGGTATGGTATTCTAGAATCGATTGTATGGGAGAATAGAAAAGTGTTATTTTTATACCTTTTCAGGCATTTTTTTATTTAATTCTTTCCTTAAGAATCATCCTCGTACTTCAGGGAATATTCTAAAAAAAGAATTAGCAAAATCGGTTTAGCTGCTCTCGAGATTTGCGCTTAGCAATGTGTTGCTAAGCGCAATTCAGCGATTCATTTTCATACTATAGAAGATTATCGATTAATTATGTCGATAATGTTAAATGACGAATGTTGTTAAAATACGATAAAAGCATACATAAACCGCTCGCTCGGGCAATAATTTCATTTCGCTACGGTTATAAATTAGCAGCTGAAATAATGTACATTATACTGGAATTACATTTAACACATACCTACTTGCATTAAAATTTTATCTACTATTCAATGGATTTAAGAGAGCTATAGAACATAGATTAGTTTTGATGCCGGTGAAAGCAAGATTAGCTTTCTTAAAATTATTCGGCTGGTCTTCCAATTTATTTTATTTTAGTACTTTTAGCGAAACTTACAGCTAGGTTAACGGTTAAATTAATTTTGTATGTTCAGAAGGCTAATTACAAATTTCCACTGATAGATAAATAGGAGTCTACGGATATTTTAGCTATTTATAATAGCTAAAATATCCGTAGACTCCGAACAACACTTAAGTTGTTTAAGAAAACGGGTTTTCACGTGTGCCTGACTGTTAGAAAGGTTCAACGATGACACGTGAATGCGAGACGTGTCATCGTTGAAGACACGAACGGCTCATTTCATCCCTGATGAAGTTCACCGAATGTGAACGAAACTATAGCTGGACCTTTCCAACAGTCAGGTACTAGTGAAAACCCGTTTTCTAAAACAATATGAATCAAACACGCGTTAGTTTTCTAAATATAACACTTAAGTTTCAAAGAAAGCCTTACTTAAGATAAGCTTAAATTTGTTTCCGAGTTCGATAACTAATATAGTCCGTGGACTAAAACAACTTTGTCAGTTTTTAAAAATTAAAACTATAGTCTTTGGCCGTTTTTTACCGATTTCCCAAAAACAGAAGAAAGGTACTGAATTCAACGGTATTTTTGGATTATGTTTGTTACCTGCTGCCAGATTCACAATGAGTTTCCGATCGGATTCGAAAACTTTGCAACACGTATTACGCACAACTTATTAGAAGATCCTAAATTACTTATTACTTTGAAAATCGATTCTAGATGTAAACTTAAATAATAATCACCATTTAACATTTTAGATTACTTACTTAACAAGCTTCGCGTATTTCGTGTTGCAAAATTTTCGAATTCGATCGGAAACTCATTGTCAATCTGGCAGCTGATTTCTCGGAGACGGATGGACCAATTTGAAAAAAACTTTTTTTGTTTGAATGGGTATATTTCTCGAGTAATTAATTATATTTAAATTTTATGAGAATCGATCGGTAATAACTTTTTTTGTAAATAACTTGTTTCAATCACTTTCGTCTGTAAATAGCTCTTTTAAAAATCTCTTTACTCGTTCGGTCAACTACGAACCCCAAAAACAATATGACTTTACCTATAAGCAATACATTTTTTGGTCAATTTAAACATCGGTTGCTAAAATGTAACGTTTCTTTTAGTGGTTTTGCATAGTTTAGTGGCTGTTACGTACTGTCTAGTAAAAAACCAGGTCACTGACCGAGCTATTACACCTTAGACTGGAGACGTACAGGCAGGCGACTTGCTTAGAGCCTAGGGCCTAGTGACTTGCATTCCTAGGAAATATTTATTTACAGTATTTATGTTTATGTTTGATTTTATTTCCTCTGATTCGCTTACTGTAGCTGTCAAAATTAAGTAAAAAGTAATTACTCGTTGGGAATAACATTAAAATTATTCCCAACGAGTAACAGTGTGCTAGTTGGAATTTTTTAAATATTTAGGTGCCAAACAGTCACAGTGTTACAGTTACAGTTACAGACTCGGTAGTGCCCGGCCCGGTGGATGGAGGCTTAGGTTTTCGTCACGTCCCCCCCCCAGGGTGCCCGAGTTGTCGACGCGGGGGGGCTCAGTAACAGTGGCCTTGCTACCCACGGTGAAGCCAAGAGGCACCCGTGATGGGCAGCTCCATCAGGTTTTGGCCTCTAAGCCTGTGTCGGAGCGGCTATAGAAGGTAGGCTGCAGTGTTTTATGGAGACACCGCAATTGAAACCGTATAGGACCGCGGCGGGAGAGGACTGCCAGTATCGAGGTGCGCCGCTTTCCCTACCGCCACCGCGTATTGGTGGAAGGGGTGGAGCCCCAGTGGTGTTTATCTGCTGCGGCCGAAGTGGCAGGCGGCGGGGCTACTTATGACCCGTTGCAGGAGGACCTCGAGCAACTAGACACGGGGTCGTCTGACGACCACATGGTGGTATGCATATGCATATGCGTACCGCAACGGGGGGCAACCCCGAGGGATGGGTCCGGTGACAGACAGCCCTGACGGGTCGCGGAGGAGTGCTACAGCGTTCCCGTGTCTCGCGACTCATCGCCAGGGAGTGACACCGTGGAGTTTTAGTGAGTAAGAGTCTCACATATCCGCTCTGCCTCCACGTGGTGGAGCGGTATGCATGCAACATTTCTCCACGTTAAAAAAAAGGTTTTAGCACGTAGTCAATATCCTATTAGTAAATTCGAGCTTCTTGAGCTATATTAAAATGTGGCGCATAGCGTTTAGAGCTTTTAAATGGCGGCGACATTGACCCGCATGAACACCACATTAAAAAGCAAAGAAGGCGCAAGACCAGCACTGGCTGCTGTATAGCAAGTAGCAATTTACAAAAATGTACAACATGTAACATTTATTTATACAAATATGCTCTGATATATTTTCTTTTCATTGTGTGTTTCTTACAAATAAACTATAATCCATCATCCATTCAAATTCGGTTTGTTAAATCTTTGTTTTGAAAAATTTTGCCAACTGTATTATGAATTACTTAGAGGAGGGAAGAGTTTTCATATACTACGGATGGTAACCAAAGGATAAGGGGGTAAAACGTTGTGGAAAATTGTGAAAATGGTCGTTTAAGACAAAAACGATTCATTTCGTCCCTGATGAAGTTCACCGAATGTGAACGAAACTATAGTTGGACCTTTCCGACAATCAGGTACGTACACGTGAAAACCCGTCTTCTTAAACAAAATGAATCAAACACGGTCACGTTGTATAGGTACGTTCCTTTTCCCTATAATCTCAGTAATACCGCCTCGGCAGTAATCATAAATTTAGCGCACTAATATAATAATGCACTATTGTTGTTTACATCAAGGCTTTTTGTTTAAACGAAGCATCATAAAAACATGTCACGTTTAAATATATTCACGATTGTTTCACTTCTTTATTGCATATGTATAATGTCCGGCAAGAAAAACAACCGCTTTACCAGACTTCAAGTCATACTTGCTCCGGGCTCCAGTGAAGCGCAAAGGCGCGGGTCTCTCTGACTCAGTCTTTGGCCGAAAAGACTTGTGTTTTTTCTCCAGACTTCTTCTTCTTTTGGGAATCCGGACAGACAATAAAACCCAAGGCGTAGTGTTAAGTGTTGTTGTTTAGTTAAGTATATTTTATATGTATGTTAGTCTGAAAGGTATTTATAACATAGGCCAATGGTTTTAAAGTAATTCTTGTGCCGTGAAATATATGATTTATTTTTTATTTTTATACACGGCTCACGGCCGGATCAGGGTCGGGAAATGAAAGGCCCTTTACATTTTTTGTTTTAATATAAAAAATCAGTGGTATAAAAATGTATCCTTCTTTCGCAGTCGGGTATTTTTTTACCCGACTGCGAAAGAAGGATACATTTACAGGATACAGGAGGGTTATATTTTTCGAGTGTATGTATGTGTATTTCTTTGACACGCCCTAGAGCCTAAACGGCTTGTCGTAATTTTATGCAAGTGGTGTCAATAGATTCGACAAGCACAAGACTCGTTTTGAAGACGTCCATATTTGTCCACGTATAATACAGGGCGGCCATAATAAGGCCCCGTACTATACGTACTTATTAGCTATCATTTAGCTAGCCATATAAGTTCAAGACGTAGGTAAGTATGGAGTCAAGGTGAGAGTACTAAAAAGTTCTTTATTTTTTTCCTTTGGCAGGCGCCGACAGAACTTATTCATTTAGTTATTTCGATTTAATAATCAATTTTTTGGATTGCTTTTGATACACATAATTTAAATGTGACCAAGTAAAGGGAAGGTCCCTTTCATAAAAAATATTTATTGTAATCAGTCCAGCCGTCTCCGAAAAATTACTCGTAGCTAACAAACTAAATCAACAAAAACACAAATATTTTTTTTAAATTTTTAACTTAAGTGTTTACCTACTTCCATTATTATGAGTTATTAGATTTACAAATCCAACATCTGGACTGACTTTGATAAAAATTTTATGGGGCTAGTAGAGAAGTATGTATGTTCTTAAAAAATACCAGTCGAATCGAGTATCTCCTCCGTTTTTGTGAAATTGTTGAAAAACATTACCCTCCTTTTGGGCAGTCAGGTAAAAAACATCCTTAATGGCCATTTAACAATCAATCATCACAGCTTGTTTGATAGAATTATGGTAATTGTTGACATAACTATGATTGGCAATTTTTTCCCGTCAGCTAATGGCGGAGTCGTTTGGTACTTCCGGTCCTAGTTACGTCGGAAAATTGGCCTGAAAGGAGATGGTTCAAAAATGTATGGAGCTCCGGCCAGGACAGTGCACAATGATACCATAAATACGTTATGTGCTTATATTTATCAACCAAATTTAAAATAACGTAAGTTATCGCAGTGTACAACATTAACATCGAATGAAAATATTGACACGTTATTTACGCAAAAAGGTGGTTTACGCGTTTTCGTTGTGGCAATTTTGCTACCCAACGGACAGACTTTATGTTAAACTGGTTGTTCTAAATGTTCGTCAACTCTACATAAAAAGGGTCACACTAATAGTGCATCGAAAAATGTCCCTCCGTGTGGAAACCGGCTCACCTAAGAGAAGAGCGCCCCGTGCCACTGTGAACCCTTACTTAAAACTGCATTTGCTCAGCGTCTCCCGGAGTTCACTTTCCCGTACATTCATAAAAAAATTAATAAAACGTGCGCTCTTCACAAAAAAACTGTAAGAGAATGCAAGACCACCGTGCTTAAGTACTTGTCTTCCTTCTTCTTTAAAAATGTATTGCGTCCTCCAAACAAAATTTTTTTAAATTATGTTTTTTTTTGTCCTTTAATGGGTTCACTTTGACGTGTAGACTAACACCGTTAAGTATTGTCACACCTTTCTGTTACACGTACATATATTATTATGACCCCGCGCATCTCTAAAGGGTCACACTGAAAATCAGCGCTGAGGAGCAATCCCCAGAATCATGCTGAGCGCTAACCTATGACGCATGGGATACTACAACTCGACCTTATTTTATTATTTTTAAATGTTTGTGTACACTTTAAAGTAATTATTAGTAGAGGTGTACAAAATAAATTAGTTCTTTCTTTCTTTCAATACTTAGTTATTTCGTAACATGAAAATTGTGTGGTTACAATTGACTAAATCGGTAGCCTTTAATACATTTTTTTCGCTTTACATATTATTCCTAGTACCTAGTTCTGTTTATTGATATTACATCGCGGCAACCTCTTGATCAAAATGCAAAGATTTATTCCTAAGTCTTAGTCAAAGGTTTAGTTCCGTATATCTCTGCCGAATCTACACTAATTAATAACGAGGAAAGATTTGTATTTTTTATTTAACGAATCAACTTGACACTATTGGATCAATTTCAAAAATTCTTTTAAAATTAGAAAGCTACATTAAAGCTATTTTAACATAGGCTATATTATAGAGATCCTTAGATATTCTTACTAAAAACAACCAAAATAGTAAAAAATTGCTATTAAATGTCTTATATCGCATGCGCTGCGGAAACTATTAATTATATAACACAAAAATGTCCTACAATATAAGGGAACATAACAATATCTACAAAAAACTTTTACCCGGGCGAAGACGGGACGAACCGCTAGTCCTGTCCTACTTTTTACTTAATATTATTATCGCGAAAGTTTGTAAAAATGTATAAATGTGTGGATTTGTGCTTGTTAATCTTACACACAAAAGCTGCTGAACCGACTTGAATGAAATTTGTTACGGAGATATCTTAAACCCTGGATTAACACTTAGGCTACTTTTTATCCTATATTAATTAACGCGGGTAACACCGCAGGGCGCAGCTAGTGGGATATAAAGAAGTTTCAAACTTTGTCATACAAACATCCAAACTGAATGTGGAAAGAATATATTGCCACACCCAAAGAAGAGATGCTTCGCTCGGTCGCTCAATTCGATAGAAAAAATTAAAAAAGTTTTGTGTATAAGCCAAATGAATTTCTACCAGACACATGGCCCCTTAAAACTATAAATAGACTGTCCAGTGACAGGAATGGCAGATAAATGGACATAATTTTATCATCGCTAATGAAACCCGATCCGTCGCCCAATGAATGCATTATTAACATAAATATGCTCGTAGTAAGGTTGTCATAACTCGCAAAAATGGCGGCTAATGTATAACGGTCTGATTCTAAATTGACTGCGTATATCTGGGGCAGTGCCCCCGCCAAGTCGAGCAAATTAATTCACGGCCGTATACCATACCATCTTTTTCTTAAAGCTGTTTGTGCCATTTTCGATCCCCCTGTAGCTTCGTTGTGGGAAGCTAGAAACCCATTTTTTTGTGATTAATAAGTTCTAAATTTTGAACACAGTTATTGTTTGGCCTGCATAGCAAGGAAAAACTCTGACATTCTTGACTAGTAGAATATTTTTTTTTAAACTGTTTCCGATATTTTTCAATCCGAATAAGTAACTTGGTAATCCTATATAAATCTTATCAGATTGTATGTAATTACAAAGTTACTTTTACAGTTGAGCTGAAATTTTTATAAAAAATAGATAAAATAGCTTTATGACCGTCGCTAACAGTTTTTCATTATACATATAGATATAGTGGGATGAGATGGGAAGAGATGGGAATGGACGGGAGGGGATGAGATGAGTAGGGATGAGTTGTGATCTGATAAAGATGAAAATAACGATAGCGATAACTATAGGGGCGGTTGTGATAGTAATGGCGATGGCCATAGCTATTGCGATAACGAGTGCGACTGCGGTTGCGATAGCTACTTAATTTAATGTATAAACGCGAACGCTTGTTCTTCATAAATAGCATAGATAATTATTGTGACAGTTTGACATGACCCAGAATGCGTTAAGGTTAAAACAAAGAAATAATAATTGAAGGCCTCAGTCGATAGTCATCAATAGTCATGAATAGTCATTAGTAGGCACAGAAACAATGACACATAATGACAATGAATAAAACATTGTGGCGAAACTTACTGGTCAAAGACTCAGCAAAGATGCCTTAGTCAACTTAACTTTAAAGCTTCGACCATAGTCCAAAAGTGACTATGTTTTTAGGATTCCGTACCTCAAAGGTAATAACACGACCCTATTACTAAGACTTCCATAAACAGGTTGTATCTCTTGAACAGTGATAGCTAGAGAGCTGAATTTTTCATGGATGATGAATTTTTATTGCCGCTATAATAACAGATACCTACTAAAAACGGAAAAAAAAAATTAAGTGCGGCTCCCATACAACAAACGTTTTTTGCCATATTTAGCTCGATATTTATCTTATTAGGTAGAAAAAAATAATTACGTAACCCTTAGTGCGTGAATCCAACTCTCGCCTGACCGATTATTTTTCTTTTGATATATGGCATCAAAAGACTTGTATATTTGCCAGCGTCAAGTTTATCAATTTTCAAGACATAAAGTCAAATATCAAGTAATTAGACGTCATCAAGTTAAAGTCATATCATTTGCCCTAGTAAAAAGAATAATAAATACCACTCGGACGAAGTTGTGGGCATCAGCTAGTAGTGAATAAGAGACCTGTATGTTATATACATACCTACATACATGTTTGCTTAGTAGGTTTCTGATTATGTATTCACCGTAGCGTAACATTGTGTAAGTATTACATATATTTAGAAATCTAACGCATGTTTGATTCATATTGTTTAAGAAGACCGGTTTGATTGTTAGAAAGGTCCAACTATAGTTTTGTTCACAATCCGTGAACTTCATCAGGGATGAAATGAGTCTAGAAGGAACTATAGTTGGTCCTTTCCAACAATCAGGTACGCGTGAAAACCCGACTTCTTAAACAATAGTATGTAAGTACTTATAGGCTGGTTTTTCACTACAGATATACTACGCTGTAAGGTGTGTTTTGTTTTTCACACCTGATACTTGATTTTTTTAACCCCCGAATTAATAACGGCGGGGTGTTATATGGCGGGATCTGTGGCATCGTAACTTCAGAAAGGATGAACCAACTTAGATGTTGTTTAGTTTTTTGTTCCAAAGGTGAATTAATCGAAGGTGTCGTTATTATGTTTGCTGAAAATGGGGTATCAAGTGACATGACTAGTAGAATGACATACAGTTTCTTCTAGGCAAGCGTGTCCCATCTTAGGCCGTATCGTCGCTTCACATCAGGCAAGTTACGGCCATACGCAAGCCTACCTTCTTAATAAAAAAGAAATCTGACAGACGAAAGAACATTTTGCCAGACTCGAAGCGAAGACGCTTCGCTCGCTCGGTCAATGATTGATAAATATAGAATATTTCTACCAATTCAATAAATGTTATTTTGCCGTTTATCTGATGACTATTCAAAAATCGGGCCTACATGAATTTGTTTTTATTTTTTACTGCTTTTGTTCAACTGCCTAGCATTTTTATCCTACACAACTAGGAATTTGACCACAAGTTCGCGATACGGTTACAGCTCTAGATGGAGCATGCCTAGTCTGGAATACACTGGCTCTCAAGGAAGGCTATCAGAACACACCATTACAGTGTCTCTCTCATACGTACGACGGTTCTCTTTCCGAACAAACTCAAGATAGTTGTAAGCCAAGTACTAAATACATAATAGGTGTATTACAGCATGTAGCAGAAATTACATCGGATTCAAACAATCAATGTAAACATTGAAAACGCAATAGCCGACACGCTTGGCTAAGCATTAGCAGTATTAACTAGCTTTAGCCTGTGGGTCCGCACGCGTTTTGTGTTTACCCTGGGGGAAAATTAGCCTCGCATTAGGCACTCTATGACATTTTTTTTATTGCCACGTTAAATAAAAAAATACAGAGAACTAAAAATAATGTAGTACTTAAAACGAAATGTAAATTAACTGGACCTCGATCTTTTTTGGGTACCGTATCCAAAAGGTAACAATGGACCCCATTAATAAGACTTAGCATAAACGTAACGTATGCCTAACAAACTAACAAACAGCAAGTAAAATACATTTTGAAAACTCCCGACACTTGTAGCGGCGGCCATCTTGGATTTGAAGTTATCATAATGTATATTATTCTACTAGTCAAGCCCTTTCATTTGTTACCCATATTGAGGGAGTAGTGAAAAAAATTGTACTTCGCTATTTTGTGGTGAATGACATCTTGGACCTTTTTTTTACCACCTTTCATACAAAAAAACCAAAATCATCCATTTGGAAGCTTTTATTAAAAAACAATTTTTGACCGAAATTTAGACGGTCACCAAATATGATTTTTGGTTCCTAAAACGGCTTAACGGTCACCAAATTATGACACTCCGAATACTTTCGGCAACAAAGCCCGCAGTAGTTTCAGGTTATTTTATTTTTTATGACATTCTGAATACTTTCGGCAACAAGGTACGTTTTAGGAAACGTAATTTGTTAACCATTTAGAAACTTTTGGTTGTAAAATAGGTAATTTTTTGGACTGTGTTTAAACACAAGCCATAATCAAATATGTTATATTCGGCCACCGATCTAAACCTCCGACGGAACATAAGGTGTAAATAATAACCGGAAGTTTCAACTTAACGAAGCTCCGTAACATCCCTAATCGCAAATATGAGTCAAAATACAGACAAATGATAATGATAATAACCATATCGCTTGTAAAAATGATAAAAATCAACCTTGACAATTTCCGTCTTTACTGCAATGAGATATCATATACTACTTTCATACATAGTATGTAAAAATGTCAATGCTTTAGGGAAACTAGATTTATTTATTTATTTAATAACTAGCTGACCTGCCAAACTTTTGTGTTGAATTAATTAATTGTCCAAGGCATTGTACAAATTGTGGGATGATCAAATATTTACCTTGGGTAAGACTGCCAGGCTCAGCTTGTTATTAATAAATCATTATTGTATATACAGATAAGAATTAATTAGTAATAATAAGCAATAGATAAGGTTATTAATGATATTTACAGAAGAGATAAGCCATAGATATATCCGAAATTATTGATGAAGGGATCATAGCGTCCATAGTTCAAGTATGGTAGTTTAAATGAATTTAAAAAAGCAAAAGGTTCTAAATTCATTGAATTCTTTTTATTTACGTATGTTCTATTTCTCAGAGATGGAACAATAAATGTCAAAGGATTCTATTAGTTCCATTCAAAGCATTCTATTAGTTCCATTTCAATATCAAGATCAGAACACAATTATTTCTTTTTAAATATTTTTTTTGTTGTATTCATGTCTGATGTCCTATTTTGTTGTGTTGGCAATAAAGATAACAGATTTTATTTCTTCCATTGAGTCATAAAAAAGTTAATAATACATAAGATATAGTACAATACTTGTAGACCCCTGGGGTGCAGCAAATAAGTAGATGTGAGGAGGAGTTATATTTTATAATAACTTAAAATAAGCTTAAACATTATTTTCATAAGTATATTAAATACAAATAAAGTATATTATACTAAGTAATTAAATTTGAATATTTTAATTAGTATCTGGATTTTGTTTCAGTATTCCCCATTTGAGTAGGAGAGTTTTTTAAAGCTTAATTATAAGAGTTTTTTTAATTAAATTGTACTTTAAAGCTATTGCATAGCTTTAACGCGGGCTTTCAGCGCGGCGACCAAATCCAGAAATTCCGTAATGAAAATAAACCTAACACTCATCTAACGTCGTTTCAGTTCTGCAGACTTCGGCACGGTGTTTGTGTGCATGCGACTAGACGTATGCGTATGCAATAAGCTTTACCGCGGCAGTCCTCGAGTGCCAAGTATTTTATTTATTTTTTACTATACATATGAAAATTAATGTTTTATAACTTAAGTTTTGCCTGTAAAATAGAAGTCATTTTTCTATTATTTTTTTAATATTACTTGTTTTGTTGCCCAAAAAGTAAATTTACCCAAACAAGAGTATTTAAATAATAACTCGAGCTCTTCTAAGGTCATGCAAATGAAATGCATCTGCTTATTTCATTTGTCATTCAAAACTATAGGTATGGTACGCATTTAAATGCCACATCTGCATTTTTATGGTAGATAAGTAATTTGATACACCTACATAGACATAGACTAAACTGCATATCTACTTTAGGTATGTCTATGCCAAATTTTTTTTTTTGGTCATTAGTTATGTTTTTTGTGGGTTATTGTTTTTTTTTTATAACATTCGTTTATTGACAAACGAACACTGTCAGCAATAGCTTTAACGGGTTTGTTTAGTTTTCGGCTTGGACGGTGTATGTCTACCCAAAAATGCCTAAAGATATAGTTAATACTAGCTGCGCCCTGCAGTGTTACCCACGTTAATACAGGATAAAAAGTATCCTATGTGTTAATCCAGGGTATAAGCTATCTCGGTACCAAATTTTATCCAAATTGGTTCAGTAGTTTCAGCCTGAAAGAGTAACAAACATACACACATACATTTCTAAAACAACTCTTTTGATGTAATTTTTAAAATTTATAATATAAAAATGAATCACTGAATGTGTTGCTACGTGCAGATCTCAAGAGCAGCGGAACAAATATTGCTAATTTTTTTTAAAAATATTCTTTGAAGTATGATTTTAAGGTGAAAAAATTAAAAAAATTGATTGTTAAGGTCTAAAAACAACACTTCTATACTTGCATACAATCTATTCACAATAATACTTAAAAATCAATTTGAACTTTAATACCATATCATAAAGTTTAAGTGTTAGTAGAGAGGTTCCGGGAAGGCAAAACATTTGAGTGAAGTTAGTATTGCTTAAATATTAATGTTAATATTTTAATGATGGTTACATTACTCTTAAAGAATGGGCTGTTAGGCAGTACAAAGTTCGCTGGGTCAGCTAGTACTCATCATAAATTACTAGTTAGTGAGTATTTATCTATTTTGCTTCATATATATTTGTAGAATTTTTTGGCATTTAAACACAAGCCTTTTTTCATCTGCTAGTTTAAGAACCTTCTTCTTTTTGAAGTCAATCATACAATGGGTTTCCTTTTTCTTATCAAAATGCTCAAAACTAATTATTCAAAGACACTTTATAGTGTTTCTTTATTTATTTTTTATTTATAGCATATGCTTTGTATATGCTCCACAGACTCCAATGTCCATGCCATTTTTTAACTTACATTTAGAGTTCTTAAGTTTAATTACATTTATATGAGTTTCTGGGCTTTAATAATAGTCATCCCCTTATTACAATAAGAAAAAATGTTAATGGAAACATAGTTTAAACTAAATTACTTATTAGCTTATGGCTACATTGAAGTTATATTAAAGAAAGCTTCCTACAGAAACTCCTTACACAATGAAGAACAAGTGTGGATATTTTTGTACTTGCATACAGGAGTTTAAACCAATCTCGTTATATGGGTTCTATAAATGTTTGAATTTTTTAGCAGCAGGAATTTTGAAATAGGTTAACTTTCTACAAAAAAAAGCTGGATGTCTGCTTCAATACCATTTATCAGCTGAATTATATGATATTCAACATATAGATATAGACATGGTCATGTGGAGTACAACCTTAAATAAAAGGTGTCCTAATTATATTTATCCTATATTCTGTTCATTAATAATTTTTTAACAATTGATTAATTTTCAAATATTATTGGAGTCAACTTCTCAGTTACAAAAAACAAAATCAAAATTTCCAAAAAAAAAATAGTTAGTCCACTATAAAACCAAAAATTTCAGTTTTCTTAGTAACTTAAATACAGCATATTTTTTGATACAATTTTGAACCTAGATACCTAAGTACATTATAATATATTTTTGGTGTCTATTTCCTGTTGTATTTATTATTTATATTTTTATTGTGGTGACAATAAAGAGTTTTGTGATTGTAATAAATATACGTGTAGCGAAATAAAAATGAAATACTTTAGGTAGTTTAAATACCTATAAATATTAAATGTATTCTGAATACCTTGAACTTTTGTCAAATATGACAAAGTTCAGACCTTCACAGACTTCAGACACATAAAATATGAAGAAACACGATAGCATCATGGGAATTTGCTTACCTAATCAACAGAAGCACATCAGCATACTAGTGACCTAGTGAAAACTAAAAAAGTCCATTACATAAAAAACACACTTCACAGCTCTTAGTCTCGAATACAATCACCACAGTCAATAACAACGTTAGACATTCACTGTTAAATTACCAACAAGACAGCAGTAAATAAATATACCAATCAGATGTTTTCGAAAACACTTTGAAAATGGTTCGATTTATTGATTCTACGGCAAAACACACATTCCATTAAAATTCTACTTTTAAACAGCTAAACTTTGGTATTCTAATAAATGTGATGGCCGGCAACATTCAACGTATCTACTTTAGGCCGTGCGTTCAATCACATGATATAATGTGGTCGAATAAAACAACAAATAAATTTATTTTAATAATGAACTCGTACATGAGATCGTGTTTTCCGACCTTCTATGTACTGTGCTTTATTCGCAGCCTGCAGTACTCCTCTATCTCAGCCAGCGGTAAAGTTACTTTGACATTCAGAGACACAATTGACAACTAGGTTTGACATAAGAATGTTTCTTGTTTATAAATTAAATAAGGGGTTCCCAAGATGAGCCATTTCAACTGAACATTTATAATATAATCATTAATTTAATCACAATTTTTCCCAAAGATATTGCATGTTGGTTCTCACCTGGGTAGTAAAAACCAAATCTAATAAGCACACCCAATTTCACACATTTTTAAAGTAGTTTTAGAAAGTTGATAGTTTAATCTATTCGTCGAAATAGTATCACAATTCCGTCCCTACGACAAAAAAAACAACGAATGTCATTTTTTTGTAAATGTCACAGTCATTTACAGTTTGTCATCCGAATCCGATTCGTCGATTCGTCCTTCGGTTCGGCTAGTTCGTTTTGTGGATTCGTTGGATATACCTAGGTACCTACCTACGAATTGATAATTTTTTTGTAGAATATTTCAACGGCAATCTCTAAATACCTTCACGCAAGCTAATGAAATAGAACCGCAAACATGGCGACGCCAGCGGACGTAAGATCATTATTCGAAGCTCGTTTGAAAGAGGCGACTTCTAATCCAGCCGAACTATTTCACCCTTTGGACCTTGAACGGACAAAGGACGAGAAGTATTTGAAGAGGATCCTGTCACACTCTGAGAAGGATGCTAAGGAAGCTGCAGATATGTTGTGGGATATTCTCACCTGGCGTAAAAATGTCGGAGCAAGCGATATTAACGAGTCGAACATTCGCATGGACTATGTGAATCAAGGTATGTTTTTCCCGCGAGGCCGCGACCTCGACGGTTGTGCACTCATCATTCTTAGATCGAAAATGCATGTTAAAGGTCAGAAAGACTATGATGAACTGAAAAAGATAATGATATACTGGTTTGATAGGTTGGAAAGAGAAGAAAATGGTAATCAAATCACCATGTTCTTTGATATGGACGGAGCCGGTATCTCAAACATGGATATGGAACTGATAAAGTACCTAATCATGCTCTTTAAGCTGTATTATCCAAATTTTCTTAACTACATAGTAATTTTTAACATGCCTTGGGTTTTGAACGCTGCTTTTAAAGTTGTGAAGACACTGCTACCAGCAAAAGCAATAGAGCGCATGCGGTTTGTTAATAAAGAAACTTTAAAAACTGTAGTGGCTCCAGAACAGGCCCTGAAATGCTGGGGTGGGAAAGACGACTATGAATTTGTGTTTGTTCCTGAAAATAAAAACCCATCAGAACACACCCCTAAAAAAGTAACCTTTGCAGAACAAGGGGACAATCAGCATTCTCTCGGAGAAATGCTCCGATTAATACCTAACGACACTATCATATTTAAAATGGAAAATGAAGAAATGTCTGCTAAATTAGTCATAACCAACATGGATGAAAGCACAATATCATTCAAAATCAGAACAACTTCTCCGGAGAAGTTCCGTGTGAGACCAAGCTCAGGCACTCTAGCGCCTGGCGCTACTCAAACAGTCCTTATTGTAGTACAACCAGATTTTCACATACGCACAGTCTCCAAAGATAGATTCTTAGTCATGTCCGTACAGATCCCGAAAGCAGAGTTAACAGCTAAAGAGCTTGCAGAAGTCTGGTCGAATTCCACAGGAAGCAAAGTTGATGAGTACCGCCTCAAATGTCACTTCCCAGAGAAAGAAGAAGTTAAAAATGGTAAAATCATTGAAAAAATACCTGATAAGACTGAAAATTTATCTCACACTCTAATGAACCTACAAAATAACTACGAAACATTGCACAATCAAGTTCAAAAGTTGAAGATATTTCAGTTTTTAACATTGCTGATGACAGGAGTCGCCGTTGTATTAGGTTATCTGATCTACAAAAATACAAATGAACATGGGCAGTATTGCGAGAGAATGTAGCCTTTAAACCTTGTGGTTCTTGAAACCACACTGGATATAGACTTTGTAATTTGCTGTTATCTCTTTGTCATGTTATTTGTAAATGTTATAATGTATTTTGTATATTGTGAATTGGAATGTAAGGTTGAGAAAATGTATGTAATTTTGTAAGATGAAAATATTTATATTTCTTTGATAGATATAAATTACATAGTAAATACAACACTTATGTCCTATCAAGTACTAGCATCATGACAAGTTCTCAGATTTCTCCAATAGGATTCTCATTCTGATATGCCACTGCAATGTTTAAATTCATTGAGGGTAGTTTTTAATTAAGGCCTTAAACAAAAACATTTTGTTATTTTTAAAATAGGTACCCATCTGTTTTTTTTTAAATATAGCATTCTGACAGTATTAAATGACAGTGGCATTTGAATCATTGTAAGCATTTACGGGCCTTATTTAATAAACGCGTCTCAAAGTAAAGCGTCTCTTGTCTCGTTTTTGCGCATGACATTATTAATCAGATAAAAAGAGACAAAAGATGATCAAAGTTGTAATGCGTTTATTAGTAAAAAAAATAATGTTAAAGCTATCAGATTTCTGTCTAATTACAAATCTGACTATATTATAAATAAGTATGAAAAAAGTATGTAAATTTGAAAGTATATTAAATATTTATGCCAAAGCGACAAAGTTATTAGAGATTAAATTGAATGAATTCTTTAAAAAAATATTCCAGATTCTTTAAGGGAAATTTAATTTATATATTTCTGAGTAAGATATAATATATTGTTTTGAATAATGTAGCTAGAAGCAAAATATTTATTCTAAACTATGTAAGATTTTGCGGAAACTAGTTTGTCATTCCTATTCTTAAAAATATATGTGTATGATTATATCAATATGTCATGAAGAATTCCATTTAGAATGATGGGGGTATCGGGTAAAGTTATATTTACTACTAACATAAAGGGGTATCCACACTGGCTGCATTAACAGGCAACAAGTATATTTCATTATATATAGGGTTATTGACTAGGGTCTACTAAGTCGAATGGGAGTCACTATACTCATCCTTAGGAACAATTTTCTCTATGGGACCAACTCTGAATTTGAGAAAAGAAATCAGCTGTTTTTGTCATTTTGTCGACAACCAATAAACTTATTGTATAGAACAGCTGTTTTATTTCCGAATTTAAATTTGGTGCCATAGTGAAAATTGTTCCTAAGGATGAGTATAGTAATCTACTTTCGTCTTTGTATATCCGTAACTATTACCCTGTAAAGAAGAAGAATTCTAGAAAAAAAAATTAAAATATTAAATTATTGGATAGCTTAAATTTTTAATAAAGGTTTTGGATAAAAGGGTAGATGTAAATAAATTTTGATTGTCTATGGACCATGTTCGGATAGGAAAGAGTTTCTTAACTAGCCTAATGTGACACTTGGAACTGGTTAAACTGTGACTACTGTCAGAATTGGTTTCCATTGTATTACTAAAAATATTAAAGATATTTAAATTAATTAAGGTATAAAGGCAGATATCAGTCAATTCTAAAATTTATTAATTATACTTACTTATATGGAATGGTAGTAATGGGGTTGCAGGGGTTATTCATAATAAAATCCTTGTAGAATAAATTTTGTAGGTACATATTAGGAAATTATTGTTAATCATATAATGGCCTATAAATTTATCTTTTAAAAAGTATTGCATGATTATCTTAAGTATGTCTTAATTGTTATCTTGCTTCTTACGTTAATTGGAAAGTAGTCAAGGCCAGTGATTTACCTATAAAAGACATTATTAGTTAATATATTAAATATATCTGTTTAAGTGAAATGTGAGATTCTAGTGGACTTCTCTTATGCTTATTGGCATTACTGATGAATGTCATGCAAGTCATCCTAAAAGACTAATACTAACAGGGACCTCTTTCTCTAATGAATGACGAGATTCCTTGCTGAAAACCGTTGCGTCACAATATGTTCACTACGTATAACGTCTGTTATGCAAGATGTTTGAGACGCAAAATGTACAATGTATGATAAAACGAAAAAAAATAATCATATAACAAACAATTAAAATTCAAAACGTTCAAAACTCAAAAAGTTCAAAGCACATTTTAAATGCAAAATACGCACTTATTTAATACCTAATAGAATAGAACACAAAAAACGATATTTTTCAAAAGCAAATATGTTTTTGGCATGGTTAATGATCGCTTCAGTAGGATACTCCTTTTCAACATACACTTAGCATATTGAACATTCTGCGTATTGCACATTTTACGCATTGAACATTCTACGTGTTTAACATTATGCATATAGAAATTAAACATTTTGTGTATTGAACGTTATACGTATTAAACATACGCTTCGCAGCGTATGTAAAACACGATATAGGGTCATGTGTTCAACAATGAAACACAAAAAATTCAAAGTCTCATACACCTGTTGTTTTTACAGATAGAAGTCTATTTTTTTGAAGGTATATAGGCAATTTTATAGGGTATACGATGTCATTTATGGTTTTTTAAATTGATGTGTAATTATTCAGCAAAAAAATGAAAAAAAAAAAACATTGGAAATGTTTCATTGTGTCCACTGTGGTGTACACAATGAAACACCACAAATTCAACAATGAAACATATAATTAATAGTGTGTTCAACAATGAAACACTAAAAATTCAATGTCTCCTACACCTTCTGTTTTTACAGATAGAAGTCTATTTTTTTGAAGGTATATAAGGCAATTTTATTGGGTAGGTATCGGATGTTATTTATGTTTTTTTTTAATTAATGTGTTATCAATCAGCAACAAATAAAAACGTAAAAATTGGAACTGTTTCATTGTGTCAACAGTGGTGTACACAATGAAACACCACAAATTCAACAATGAGATAAAATAATCAAGTGTTTGTCTCATATTTTGTGAAATTTGTGGAATAGGTGAACGATAAAAAATGCTCGAGTTCAATCAAAAAGTTTTTATTGCTAATTTAACTTTAATCTTCAGGTTACCTTTGAAAGGTAATAACGGATTATGATAATGCTTTACAATTTATAATAAGCTAGGTATCACAATGACTAAATTTACTATATTTATGGCACTCGTTAAACAATAATGGCCTATGACTTTTTAGGCACTTACATTCATCTCAAAATTATAAAATCACAAACATTACGTTAATACTTAGCTATAACACTTAACAACTAATAAGTCTCAAAATTACGAAAATCACAAGTCTAGGAGAAAGTTACCAATAATTGACAACAAATGACTAACGATTAATAAATGCCAGTTTACGACAATTACAAAATATAGGAACATTCGATATAAAAAGAGAAATAATATCAAAATTAACGCAACTTCATATTTGGTGTCACACGGACAGGAAAGACGTAAGTTGAGCTCCTGGATTTTGATCCATTTACTTGTGGCGGGGGAAGAATCATTTTTATTTCATTCATGTGAATTTCTGAAAGGTCAGGTTCCAACGGCATGTAAAATTTCATATTATCTTTGACTTTTAGCCTCATAAATGAAGCCCCGAATTTATTTGTATTTATGACTTCCGTGATCTGCGCGACATAGTAGACCTTCAGTTTTTTCGAGTCCAATAAAACAAGCACGTAATCACCTTCTTGGGGTGTGTGAGTAACTTTTTTGAAATTTTCTGTTATCAAAGGTAGCCCATCTTCATCTAGATCTTCATTTAATTCGCTCATATCAGAATCGCCTTGTTCCGTGTAGACTACTTCCTCGTCTTCCTCACTACTTGTTTCTGATTCAATCCTTGCTATTTTTGGTTTCTTTTTTCCTCCATTTTCTATAAAAACTGGTCGTTTAATCGTCTTTGCCGCTGATTTTCTTTCTTTTGTTTTTTTTCGTTCTTCAGCTATCCGGTCTTTTTCTGGAGTGTCCGTCGCCACCATACTTTTGCCGAGTTTTCTTGGTTTTCGCTTTCCAGTCCGTGGGCCGGCCTTCAATGGAGCCATAAATTCTTTAGGGGATTTGAAATTAGTCTGAATACCAGAAGTACTTGCTCGAATTTCTTCTATAGGAGGAGTCATCCCTCTAAACATTGAAGTAGTAGAACCTGATTCGCTAGACTTCATCGTAAGAATTTCGGCATCCTTCACACCACATGCAGCTTCGGTGGCTTGTTCGGGAATTTCTTCAAATAGAAATTCGTCAGCTTCAAATATTGATGGACTCTCAGCCCTTGTCACATCAGATAAGGGACTCTCAGCGCGTTCAACCTCTAAAGAAGGAATAGCAAGATTCTCCCTCAGTTCATCAGGAGCAGTAGCTGTAGAGTGAAATGGCCCTGTTTGCTCTCTGTCGGTCACCAATGATGGCATAAAGTCGATTTCTGTAAAAACGTCTGGGTCATACGGAAAAATGCCGCATTTTTTGAAAGCCGACGCAATATTAACTGGCGTCATTGCTTTTGTGTATGCCTGACCCACACACTCAGCAACATTGTATACAGTCATTTGCTTACCAGGATGCCTCATCAGCCACGAATCCACTGCTCTATTATAATAGCCTTTAAAGGGGGCATTTAAGCCCACATCAAGAGGCTGCATCTTTGCAGTCGTATGTGGATGCAGTGTAAGGACTGTTACTCCAGCTTTTTTGGCTAAATCTAAGGCTTCGATACTGAGGTGGGATTCGTGGTTATCCATTATGAGTAGAGCTGGGTTTTCTGGGCTTGCAGACGTGTGTTTAATAAAATGCTCCATAACTTTTACGAACAGCTCCGCATTCATCCACCCGGTTGGGGCTGCAAGTCCTAGAGATCCTGTTGGAGCGCCATTCATCATAAAATCTTTGAAATTTTTCCTCGGGAAAACAAGAGTTGGAGGCAACGCTTGTCCTGATGCACACACAATTGCACATGTTGTTACCAATATACCCCGTTCACCGCTAGTTATCTTACAAATATTGTGTTTGCCTTTGGGTGCCATAACTTTTTGCGGCTTTTGAACGGTTGTTGTAGCAGTTTCGTCTAAGTTGTAGATTCTACAACCGTTACCAAATGAAGGATGACGCTCCATTACATTTTTCAGGTTATCAAAAAAGACCTGATAGTTTCTCTATTGAAAGCGGTGGCACGAGCCATGCTGCATGCTTCAGGCTTCTTCAGTATTAATTCTGGATGCCTTGATTTGTATGACCGAAGCCATTCAACACCTGCCATTTGATCTTTTTCCCAACTAGCAGGACATTGAATATTATTTACTTTGGCCATTTGATAAGCAATACGGCGCACATCTTTGGAGCCTAAACCGTAAAATTTCAACGCACATTCTTCGATGTATTCTTTAAGCGCTGTTTCTTGTTCGACTGAAAACGTTCTATTAACTTCGTAGTTAGGAGTAAATCTTAGCCCTGGTAAAGATGCATCGTCTATATTCTTATATTTTTGTATGTATCGAAACAGCGTAGGATAATACACATTGCACTCTTGTACAGATTTTCTCAAGCTCTTTCCTTTCCTGTGCATTAGAATAGCTCGAAGCATATTTTCCCCTAAATGATCGCCTTTCTTTCTTTTTAGGGATTTAGTCCGCGCCATCTTAAATGAAAAACAAATATGTTAAGATTAATTTCTAGGCACAAAAAAAAATAATTTGCTCGAAAAGTAGATGATATTCGGTTTATGGTACACAATGAAACAAATAGTACACAATGAAACAGTGTTTCATTGTGTCCATAGTGCAACTGTTTCATTGTTGACTACATGGGGTTTCTTTTACTAACATCAAAAAAAAACACTAAATTGTAACACTTTTAAAATACAATCTATTCCAATTAATCTACGAAATATGTTTAATGCTAGGTAATCATGAAAAATGAGAATTTTTCAACCATAGTTTAATGAAAAATCTATAAAGAATGACGAAAATACTTACATTTTTATCAAAAAACTCAAAAATTCTCCACAGACACGTCTACTCCCGCGTGGCACCGACGCAAACTGGGGTGGGGCGGGGGGTTCTCGAGTGTCCTTACGCGATATAATGCAAGATCTGGCAACGCAGCGTTTTAGAAATATTACAATGTTTTATTGTGTACCACTGTTTCATTGTTGGACATCTGACCCTACAGTTTAACATTACCTTAATAAATACCGTTCCACGTGAATTCGTGCTTAAAATAACGCAACCGCGTTACGGGTTGAAATATTCATAGAGAATAAGGGCGTAGTAAAGAAACATTAAAGGTCATGATTATTGAAATTTAGCATTGATGAAAAAACATGTTTTGATTCCTTTAAGCGTAAGTGGATGCCCCAGCTTATGAGAGCCATATTGGTGGTTTGAATCCATTACTGAACTCTGCATTTATTTGCGTTTTTTTTTCTAGTAATTTTGTACCTGTATGTGTTTTGGAATTTTATTAAACCACTTTTATTAATGTTGAAATGCACAAGTAGGTTATATTGTAAAAGATGTGCGTTAAAATTACAGATGTGAATCGGACGAAAAAAAAATGTACAGGGTTATCGTTTAGGGGTGTACTAAGCCGAAAAGGAGTCATTATACTCACCCTAAAGAAACTAAATTCGAGAAAAAATATCAATATTATAATTTATAATGTCCTTCACGATATAAAGCAGATATTTACCTTGCATATCTGTAATTTTGACCTGACACACAATTTAGGGTAAATTATTTATTCTCCGAAAATGAGGGTAGGTTAAAAATGCTTTGGTAACCAAATGAAATTGTTAATATTGGGATGTCTCCGGTGTAAGACTTGTAGTAAGGAATTTAATTATATTATTATTTGTCATCACAAAATAACCTGCCTTTTTATTTTTTAACCCCCGACGCAATAACGACGGTGTGTTATAAGTTTGAAGTGTCTGTCTGTCTGTCTGCCAAACGGATGGACCGATTTAGATTTTTTTGTATGAAAGGTGAAAGTCGGGAGTGTTCTTAGCTATATTTGATGAAAATTGGTCTAAGATAAAATGGCGAAGTAAAATTTTTTCACAACTCCTTCAATATGTTCAAATGAAAGTGCTTGACTAGTAGAATAATATATATTATGATAATTTCAAATCCAAGATGGATGCCACAACCAATATCGAGGATTTCAAATTTTACTTGTTTGAAATTCGTGACAGCCATTTAACCACTAACTCGCGACCACGTAAGCCAGCGACAATGGCCCTAGATGAAGCATGTCTAGTCTGTAATACACTGGCTCTCAAGGAAGGCATAATAAAAACAACACGAAACAGGTGTTAATCTATTTATTAAAATTGCTATATGTACTTATACATATTATTAATGTTCAATCGCAGGTAGAAAATTTTAAATATTTCAAAAGCCAAATTCTCCCAGACCAAGTACGAACCTCCTCCCTTTATAAGTCGGTTAAAACAACCTGTGCTTAGGTTTATATCGATTTATCACATATATGGTATATGGTTTAGGAGTGTAATAAGCCGAAAGGGGTCCACTATACTCATTCTTACTAACAAAAACAAGTGGTTAAAAGTGACTTAGAAAAAACCCGACTGCAAGAACTTTAAGAGTCACGTATCTTAACAACGTGAAATCGCGGGATGAAATTAGTATATAGCCTATGACCATCTGCAGGTGAAGACGAATCTATTGACACCATTTACATAAAATACGACAAGCTGTTTAGGTTCTAAGGCGTGCCAAAGAAATAAACATACATACATCCGAAAAACATAACACTCCTTTCAGAGTCGGTTACAAAATCACCCGTTCAATGCAAAAAGTATATCAGTCGTCGACAAAATGTATGAAACAACTTTTATTTTTCTCGAATTCAGAGTAGTCATGTGTAGTTCGCGAAGGAATCCTTCAATTGAACTAGTTCAGTTGCGTTTAGTTCATCCTTCACTAGTTCAGTTTCAATACAAACATAACGCTAACGAAACGCTGAGCTGAGCCGAAAGCTGCCGACAGAGAAGACACGACCCCGGCTGACTGAAGTACTCATGAAGTAGTTGTCCATCTCACTCACACTTTCCCGTATACGCAATGTATGAAATACAATCACATTTGTCTAATTTGTTTAGAGCTAAAAAAGACATTAGAGTGATACAATGTTTATTGAACATGAACTTTAGGATTAATTTTGATTTATTTGTACCACTACATCCATCCACATATGAGGAGGTAACTTTCAAAACGTGATATGTCACAAAAGAAAAAAAAACGTGTTGTCAATGCCATCTTTCTTTCGTCTGTGGACCGCTTATTTCGTAGAAGAAAGGTTCGATCAAAACATGTTTTTTGTATGTATTTTCTAGGAGTAAAAATGGTGGTGAAAACAAAACGTGTTCTGTCCTCTGCCAGAAAACAGTCATAAAACGTTTTGTCCAAACACCCAATCACAGGCCAGCGGACGCCATTTTGACATTTGACAAAACACATTTTGAATGAATCACTCGTCATATGTCATGTTATTGTCTGTTGGAGTTTGAGGTTAAGTTGTTTTACTTGAGTTTATAAATTTAAAACAAATTAAAATATGGAAGATGTCGACGAAACAGACACTGTCGAAATATTGATGAGTAATTGTGGAAGCCGTAAAAGACATTTTACTGGTGGAAAACGAGTTGTAGCTAAAATGGCGAAGTATTCACGGATACGTAATTGTAATGTGATCAAACCTTGTGCTCACAACACGAAAACCTTTCGTTGCTCAAGAGTCACACCAAATCACGTCGCAAAATTTCGAGAAAACTTGTGTTTGGTTCCGGAAAAACTTGTACAGGATGGAATAATCTCATCTTTGATCCAGACTCAAGAAGTGAAGCGAAGGCGCCCTCGTGAAATGCTTAATAAAAAGGTTGTTTCGAATCATTTATACAATGTTAAATATCGTCCCCGTAGTTGGAAAATTAAATAAGTCCGATTTTGGCGATATTGACTTTTCCCTATTTTCAAAACACCTAAAACATGCCACATATTTGAGCCTAACAGACATTTTCGTATCTCATTCCGTTCCAAAATGATAGCCATTTTTGTCTAACAGATGGAATAATAAATATCTTCAGACAAACACAATTTTTTTTAAGGAAAAATAAATAACTCAGTAAATAAATTAATAACTGTGGCCAATGATAAGTTGAATATCAAATAAATTAAATAACATGAGTTGTTGAATTTTCCCTCAACTAAAAAATTCTTTCACAAATTAACTAAGTTCTAGGAAAACTAAATAACTTTATTTATTTAATTCTGCCATTCAGAATTCTGATATAACGTACCTAATTTATAAATATTTCGACTTATGCGTAGAATATAGTTCAATGTGATCATGGGGCAAAAACGAGTTTAATAGCTAGACGAGATAAGAAATCCGATCTCTACAGATGTACATTTTTAGAATTTTCGTATCTTTTTTAGTTTCGGAAATATACAATCGAATATAGTTCTATTTGACATAAGCTCCGAATAAAAGCGGCCGATGTGATCAAACGTCGGCGCGCGGGGAGCGGGGGCGACGCGGGCGCCGCGTCTGTTCGTCAGTCCGGCCGCTGTTTGTTGGAAAGGCAGACGTTTTAGCGTCACGTGCAATATTTTTTTTAATGTGATGTTTATACAATTTTCCGAGTGTATTGGCTAAACAAATGAGTTTTAAGAGATGTCACGATCACGAAGAATATTGGATATGGTGAAAGAAGATACAGAAAAGCCCGAGTTCAGTTCATCAATTTCAGATGATCCTGTTGTTTATGTGGAAAAAAGTGTAAATGCTGGTAAGTTTACATGTTTAGTTATATATTATTTTGTATCATCTTAAAATTACATCTTAAATTACTAAATATTTTGTCTATATTTATCTTTTTCACAGTTTATTACTTGTGGGCGGACGATGTACACATAAGACGTTTTATTACGAAGAAGTAATATAATACATTTTTAGTGCAAAAATACGATAATCCTAATACATAATGCTCAAAGAAATCATTTTTTCTTCAATATTAAATGGTAAAACATAGAAGTTTTATAAAACTTTAAGACTATATTATTCGAGTATTGCTTAATTTTCATGGTTTCATGTAAATATAGGACGTTTTTTTATGGAATCTGTTATACAATTTATGGGTTCAATATTTAATTAGGACGTTATAACTGGGATATTAAAATTAGATAGGACGTTTTTCGTTTAAACAATCGTTAAATACAAAAGATAAATTACAAATATACATTATTTTGTCTTTAAATTTCAGTTGTGGATGTAGACAACAACAGCATGATACCTACAACAAATGTCACCTTTGCCTCCTGGCGCAAAAGAAATAAGCCAGGAACTAGCTGATATATGGGAAGAAATTGTGCAAGAAGATAGTGGGTCTGAGGAAGTAACCTGCCACAGCTCAATACCGAATGTCATACCTGATCCGTTGGTGGAGGATGTTTACAGTACAAATCAACCTAGTACATTTTCTTTGGATCTACCGTCAAGTTTCGAAAATTCGCCATTAATACAACTCGAAGAGTTAGAAGATTCTCAAAAGAGATATACACCAGTCCCTTCGGAACTATCAATACCGACTCCTATGCCGTCACCCACTAATGCCCATCAGTTTTGCGATAGTACATTCTGCCCAAATCATGCAGACAATTTATCCGTAATTTCTACGTCATCATTTAGTACCACAAATTCTCCTGGTACTTCAAACTCCACAAATCACACTGTGACTCCTAAAACGACTAGGAAACGACGAAGACGCTCAAAAGATTGGGCAGACGTTAAGCGCAAATGCCTTAAAAACTTAGGCAAGAAATATGTTACAAAAAAAGGTAAAGCAATACTTAGATGAAAAAACAATGGGGTCAACGTGCAAATGCCGATACAAATGCCCGGACAAAATAACACACCAACAGCGTCTGGACTGCTTCACACAATTTTATCAACTGGGAGATCGAACTATGCAGTGGAATTATATCATTAAATATTCCGATAAAATGAAAAAGAAAAGGTGCCTGAATCAAGATACTCCCAATAGAAGAAAACATACATTCAAGTATTATCTACCGCTGATTACGGGATCCAGTGAATCTCACTGTCAGAAAACAGAAGTTTGTCAAACTATGTTTATTAATACCCTGGCCGTATCAACTAATGCGTTAAAGACTGCTTGGAAAAAATACGATGGAAGTGCTATTTTAGAAGAAGACAGACGGGGTTGCCACGACAATCACAAGACTGTTTTAAATGATGCAATGAAACAAAGTGTTTGTGACCACGTTCGAGCATTTGCCCCGGTTGAATCTCATTATGTACGCAAAAATAGCACAAAACTTTACCTCCAAGGTGATTTAAGTATTGCCAAAATGTTTAAAATGTATCTTGAGTGGTTTGATCACGACAAATATACCACTAAGGCTACAAAAGAACGCCAGTATTGGGACATTGTTAACTCTAATTTCAATCTGGCTTTCCATATTCCTAAAAAGGATCAAAGCGACGAATGTCACATTTTTTGAAGTTTTTGAACAACACCAGACTAATAAAAAGGTTGCAAGGCAATTAAAAAGCCAAGATAAAAAAGACGCCGAGGAATCAAATGGAAAAACGGTTGCTGCTGTGTTTGATTTTGAAAAGGTATTGCAGTGTCCCCATGTCAATATAAGCATATTCTATTACAAGAGAAAGCTTTCTACTTTTAACTTCACGGTTTTCGACATGGGTAAAAAGAAAGCAATTTGCTATATGTGGGATGAATCCGTGGCAAAACGAGGCGCTAATGAGGTTAGCAGTTGCCTATTAGATTTCATTGAAGCAAATGTTGAGCAAGGGGTCAAAGAGATACGATTATGGTCAGACAATTGTGCTGGACAAAACCGGTATCGCTTTGTATTTTCTTTGTACGTTTACGCTGCAAAAAAATTTAACATATGCATTACACATCGGTTTTTACAGAAGGGACAAACCCAGAATGAAGGGGACAGTGTCCATTCCGTCATTGAGCGAACTTCTCAGACCAAAACCATCTATACCCCTCACGAATGGCGATTGTTAGCAAGATGGGCTAAGAATGAAGGAGAACCTTATGTTGTTCGCAGCATTAGCCAGAATGACGTTTTTGATTTTAAATGTCTTGTAAATAATAAGGTTTGGATGAAAGACATTGAAAACAAAAAGATTAACTGGAATCACATTCGAGAAGTTCATGCAGACGGAAATGATCCCAACAAATTGTTTTTCAAATATGACCTGACTCAGTCTGATTATAATATTTTAGTGATTCGCGGTAACACCAGAAACTCAGTACAAGCTGAACTAAAACCGGCATATACTGAACCTATAAGGATTCCAGCTGCTAAATATAAAGACCTAATGGATATGTGCCGCTCGGAAGTTATTCCCTTAGAGTATCATTCATATTTTAATTCTCTGCCACATCACGTTACTGTTGATGTATCTTCTGAAGAGTCGGACGATGACTTGGAATAGGAGAGAAGAGGGATTTCTTTTCATTATTTCTTTTAGATTTATTTTTTGACTGACTTTAGGCTGATTTTCTATTTTGAAACTGCTAATTACGAGTATAATTATATGTAAACTAAATACCTTATGTTTGTTAACGTGCAACTTTATTGCATTATAGTTTTTGAATTTAAATCTAGGTCCCGTTTTAAGGCTGATTAATATCATTTAAAAAAGGTGATTTATTGTGATTTATTTAGAATAAAGTATTTATGATAGGCAAACTAGTTAATTATCTTCATTTACTTTGCGTCTTTTCTATTGCTATTATGCTAATGGCTGTAAATTTAAGACCTTGTCGTAGTCATATAGGTTACCTAGATACTAGGCTGTGATACAATAAGACATTAATAATAACTGGTTAAGTGTTAATGCCACCATGGCAGGTTTAGGTAGACGATGCCATTTACCCTTCCTTAGGTCTAAATGCTTCTGATAATAAAAATATTTTGTTGATTTATAACTTCTATAATGTTTAAATTTTATTCGTGCTACATGTCTTACATTGTTTCTATTTAATTGTAATATTGTGATTTTTGTCCAAAGTTTTGCCATCTAGTGGTGTTGATTCTCATTCAGAAATACTTTGAAGTAATAAACAATTTAAAATTATATTCCAATTCTTGTTTTACTTATCTGGTCACTCACATAAGACTTATAGGGAGATGGAAATTTCCAACAAAAAATAACCCATGTCAATAAAGAACGTTACATTAATCAGATGTTTCCGTAAAACAATGAATAATGTTCACTACGGACCCTCACTGTTCCACGTTATAACGTCCTACGTTGATATGTGACCCACTATTTCGTGAAATAAAAGGATAAACAATATATAATATATCACATTTAACTAAGCTAGGATGTTGTAACAACATACCAAAAAAATCTGATGTCAAGTCTCACAGTTCAAAAGTTACACAGGTCAACAACTTTTCAGACCCCTACTGTAAACTATCAATCCTACAAATCGGACATTATTCTACGGATGAGTCGATTTGATGTTATCTATTTCTTCTACAACTAGATAATGATTAAATATAAGATGCTAGGCAATTAAAATTAAATAAATTAAGTTATTTTTAATTGCCATAAAACGAAATGCACCTGAGGAAAGTTATCATAAGTTTTTAAGAGAATTTGGCGCGAAATATTGTAAGTAGGGCAGGTGACCCGGTTGTGGCCACCGACCCCTTTGTGGCCATTTAGAACTTCAAATCGTTATAACTAAGGCAAAGACAAATATATTACTCTATGGTTTACGGGAATAAAAATATCTACTATTGGCAACACTGATAGCGTTAACAGCTTTGATATGTCAAACTTCACTTCAATCCAACAAGTCATTATTATTTGCCAAGCGTCAATTGTATTAAGTCTTAGCAAAAAGGCTAAGGCGAGCGGGTGAGCAATCATTATTTTTTAAATCCTTCTTATTTTTTTAAATATATATCCTTCATAAAGAATACACTGTCTAAGTGGTACTAATGATATTTTATCGCTATTTGTTTATTAAGTGAGGTTATGAGAGGTGGCCACTTATGGAGCCCAAATCAATGAATTTTCCCATCTTTGGCCACATGACTGGCCAAAAGTGGTGCATGTAGAACCCCACTTTTGGCCATTTAGTTTTTATAGTGATTTTTTAACTTAATTACTTAGCTATTTTGATATAAGTAATCTATTCATTTTCAGAGTTACGATTAAAATGCCTCCATCGAAACCAAATACTAAAAAAATCGGTGACGTGAAAAGAAAATTGTTCCATTACTCACTGCATAAAATAACATTAGCGTTGAACGCAATAAAGGATGGGATGCCCGTTGCCACTGCTAGTAGAGATTTTAACGTACCTCGAACGACTTTGCGTCACAAAATTTCTGGAAAAGCGCCTGCAACTTCTGGACATGTAGGGCCTCAGTCAGTTCTTGGGAGACAAATAGAAAACGAACTTGTCATATGGATCAAAGATTGCGCTCGCGCTGGATTTCCTATCAGCAAGGAAGGTTTACTGGATTCTGTTAAGAAAATTGTTGTGAAGGGCCAAATTGCTACACCTTTTATAAATAATAGACCTTCAAGATCCTGGTTCGATGGATTTATGGCGAGACATCCTGATTTGAGCCAAAAACATGCCGAGTATATTAATAAAGCTCGTGCCTTAATAACTGAAGAGAAAGTTCGGAACTGGTTCCAAGAAATTTCTTCATTGCTCGGTGATGAAAATTTAAAGATTCTAGAAAACCCTGCTAGAGTGTGGAACTGTGATGAAACAGCTTTTTTTCTAGCTCCAAAAGGATCTCTTGTGTTAGCTGAAAAGGGACAACATGTTTACGATACATCCAAAAACAGCGATAAAGAAAATATAACTACCCTATTTACTGTCAATGCCGCTGGTGAATATGCACCTCCTTTAACTATTTACAAATACAAAAGAATGAGTTCTGAAGTTCTTGACAATGCACCAAATGGATGGGGAGTTGGTAAAACAGATAAAGGATGGATGACGGGCGAATCTTTCTATGAATATGTGGCAAACGTCTTTATTCCTTACCTGAAAGAAAAAGAAATTGAATTACCAATAATTTTGTTTCTTGACGGCCACAAGTCCCATCTGACTATGCATCTTAGCGAATTGTGTAGGGAAAATGGCATAATAGTTATTGCTCTTGTCCCAAATACAACTCATATGTTGCAACCTTTAGACGTTGCTGTATTTTATACATTGAAACAGAATTGGCGTCAGATGGTCAAAAAGTAGCGCATTGAAAACGATGGACAAGAAATCACAAAATTTACATTGCCATCTGCTCTGCAAACTTTACTCCTTGATAACAAAGATAAGTTTGAAAAAAATGTGCAAGCAGGATTTCAGACATGTGGTTTATTTCCATTTGGTGCTGACTTTGTTAATTACAAGAGAATTATAAAAGATAGAGATCCAAAAACTATTAAAAACCGACACGAAGATGCTATTTCTGAAGCCAGCTACATTTCATATCTGGAAAGTAAAATCTGCCCAAACTTACTGAAAGACTTTTATACTACATTTAATTCTGGTAAAGACTGGGAAGGCAACAAGGAGGCATCAATGTTATATGATATATGGCTAGCTTTCAAAAATGATACTACTGCTACAATGTCACAGCCCACCTTAGCATTTCATGATATTGAAAATGTCGTCAGAGAAACTGCTTCACCATCGCTTATCAGGGATGATAATATATCAAGGAACCAAGAGTACATTGATGACTTAACTGACGTTGAAAACGAAGATAGCTCCTCCAGTACTTCTCTTGCAGCAAAAGAGCCATCAGAAGGGCCAGGTCCATCTTCCGTCTATCCTGCTATCGACATTCAAGACTCAGAAAATATAAATAACTCCCACAAAACTTTGGCTGCAGAAAAAGAACCATCAGAAGAGCCAGGTCTTTCTTCTGGCAAGTGTGTTACAGATGTTCAAGACTTTACATTCTGATCAAGTGAAAAACACACTTATTAAAACCACATCTTCAAAGGATTTAAAAATCTGTAATCAAAAGGATATCACAGCAGAAGAACCAGGTTCATCTTCTATTCTGATACAGATGTTCTAGACTCACAAAACAAAGAAAACCCCTGCAATACTTGCCTTACAGTTAAACCCCCTGCAATAATTGCCCTTCAAACAGCTAAGATTTAGTGAAAGATTGTGTTTTGTACCCAGGAAAAGTAATACCAAAAAATACTAGAAAAGCAATGTATGTCCCTTCCGTTATCACGTCGAATAAATGGCGGGATATTATGAAGGCAGCTGAAAAAGATAAAACAGAAAAATTATCTAAGAAAAAAAATAAACCAGGAAAGAAAAATATGAAAAAGAAGGTGTGTAGAATAATCGCATCTTCTGAAGAAAGTAGTGACGATGGTGATGGTAGCGATTCAAATGTTGAAAAAGTGATAGAAGAAAACAAAATTCCAAAAAAAGATCTAAAACGAAAAAGAAAACGTTCTGAGACTGATGACACAAGTTTCGAATCAGAGTTGCCTCTAAATCAGTTAGCAAAGTTAGGAAACAATAAAATGTGCGATGAAAACTTAAAAGTAGGATCAAACGTCATTGTCAAGTATGAAGGTGAATATTTTCCTGGAAGAGTTGAGAACAAAGATAAACGATGTTATGAAATTAGCACAATGGTGTTATCTACAAATAATACATTCCGATGGCCAGAAAAAACTGATAAAATTTGGTATGGAATTAATGAGATTGTGGAAATTATAAAGTTACCTATTAAAGTTAATAACAGAGGCTTCTTTAAAGTTACTGAGATGGAAAAGTTTTTGCCCAACATTTATTTATAAAATCTTAAAATATAAGTACTTAAATTAAAGACTGCATACCTACCTATAATTTGATTAAGTATTACATATTTTTTTTTGTGATTTAGAACTATATTGATATTAATCTAAGCATAAACTTAAATTTAAGAAGCAAATACAACTAAAAGTGTTATCAGTGTACCTAATTAATAAGAAGTATAATTGTTTACTTTATTGCAAAGATAGGTTGCAAAATTGTTATTTAATTTTAAATAAAGACTGTGCATCATACCTAGTGATAATTATAAGAAAACTTATCAAGACTGGTGATTATAATATTATAGATATCTACCTCGTAAGGTTAATGTTGATCTCCTTAATTCTAATTTTAATTCAAGCTGAGATATTATATTACATATTTGTCGTCAATATTATGTTAGCTATTTTTCTCTAAATAAAGACTGTTGGTCGTAAAATATGCGATTTTCGAATAAACTTTTTATTACTTCGAATTATCTGCTTTTTATTTTTGATGAATTTTGATGGCCAGAACTGGCACATGACATGGCCAGAAATGGGGTAAATCTGGCCAAAAATAGCACAAATTAACATTTTTTTTTCTTTTCTACGGGATTATTTTTCCATTGACTCATTATGAAAAAAAAATGTATCCTTAGGCTAGATTTATATATATTTAATCACTTTTTACAAGAAATATGTCCGTGATAATAAAAACTGTAAAATGATATAGCCTCAAAGTCTACAAAATTCTTAAAATGGCCAAAACCGGGTCACCTGCCCTACTATCTATGCAATGACTGATCGAGAACGACGACGGAGAGCGCGAGGGTGAGCGCGTGCGATTTAACGCATCGCTCGCGTGTCTACGTTTTAGTGTATTATGTGACCTTCAATTGCGTTGACGTCAGAGTGACCAATAATGGATTCGCGAGGTAGATTTATGGTGAAAATGTGTCAAAAGGATGAAGATTCATCTGAGGTATGTATTATTACTACTACGATAATTTAGAACAATTTTTTTGCTAATTAAATGAAGAAATTGACGTAATCTCATCTAATCGTGAGTGAAGCATGCAAATGGCCACCCGGTAAAGGTGTTGCGCGTAACTGTCTCTGTCATTAGCGCGCGGTGTAATGGCGGTAATTTGCCGACCTGGTGTATTATGTGTGCGTATTTATGTGGGTATTGTACAACAAACGAAAATGCTACCTTGCATACTTCACATCTTTTTAGTGTGACATTACGTCCGTCTTTTTTTAAGGTCGTGACGATTAGGTACATTTTTCTTAACCGTAAGAACATGTTTGAACAACATTAAGAACATGTTTGAACAACATTAAATAATTATATCATAATTATATACTAATATTTATTTTATTTATTTTTTCCTACCTTATGCGAGTTTGAATATCAATAATTTTGAGTTGTGGGAGAAGTTGATAACTCTCCTGCTTTCATTTGAATTTTGACTCTTAATTAGAATAATTAAGGTTACTTTTAGCTTGTCACACAAATAGTTTTTTCTTAGGTGTTTTCGTTAAACATTTTTAAATAGTTAAACTACGTATGGTACCTACGTTTAAATCAATTAGCGAATAATTTGTAGCAGAAAAACATTAGCACCTAAAAATGAATTTTTAGGTAACAATTCTTTTTTGTTTTATTTACTGGGTAGTTTTGTTTACTAGGTGCTCAGATAGTTCTAAGGGGTGGTCCAGTTTCACGTACCTAACTCTTGTTGTATGACTGACATTATAACTTAAGTAACCTAACTGACCTAACCAACGTAGATATTTAATGTATCTAACCGAGTCAAAGTTGGCGAATTCCGAGGCTTATAAAGCTTAATGACCAAACGTGTGCCTTGACTTGACAAACTTGACTGCATAAACTTTTGTCACGTGATTATCATTTTACTTGTTTCCTAATTAAATACCTACTATATTATTGCTTCTTATTGTTTTAGGACAAAAATAAGACAGTCAAACAACAGGACCAAAGTACCATTATTGTCAGCCAACAAAAAGATAATGATGAAACACAGAATTTACCATCCGAAATTAACAAAAATGTTTGCAACGACATAAATTTTGCTGTTGATATTACGATAGAAAAATTGCCAGATGGGTTGTTGGTTTCTGATGTTCCTAAGTTTGCTGAGCAGGATGGATTTAAGATAATTACATCCGAATCGGCTCCAGCATCAATAATGGCTAGCGAAATTATTAATAATAACATTAACCCACCCCAATCTGCACCTATGCCTGTAAATATCAGTCCCATGTCTTTGTGTAGCAGTAAAATTAATTTAAATGAAGATGACAACATAATATACAACTATAAAGATCTCAGTTCGCCTATCAGAGGGTCAAGTCCCATTTCGGGTATCGAACCAATGCCACCTTCGACAGATGAAGAACCTTTTTCTGATTCTGGATCTTCATGGATTCCGGACACAGAAGAAGAAAATAAAATAAAAAGGAAACATAGTCCTTTAATAAACATCAATATTTCAGAGACTAAGAAGAAAAAAAGAGTTAAGAGATTTGAACGAATAAACCCTATTTTGTCGAGTGATTCTGAAGATGAAACAGGTAATATTATAACAACTCACGCTATTATTGAAACTCCTATAGACCAAGTCTCACCAGTTAACCCTGATAGAAGAATCATGGAACACAATATCACAATCGCTGAGACAACAGATTCAGAAATAGAAACAGGAAATAAAGAAAAAGAAATCTATAGATGGAAAAATACTAATCAAACAAATTGGAAAAGAAATAAAGAGTTGGAGAAGAAACGAAAATGTTTGCTATATAAGAGTAAAACTGGAAAGTTTCTTGCAGCTAAACTACCGAAAAGTCCTAAATGCAGCCAAAATTGTCGCCAAAAATGCACAGAAAAGTTTACACAAAACGAGCGTGAGAAACTTTGCAAATCCTATTGGTCTATACAAGATTTTAAGCTGCAAAAAGAGTTTTTGCTTAAGCGCATCATCATTAAGCCAGTGCAGACTACAAGAAAATCTGTACCGATCGACAAAAAAAGAAGTTCTAGCAGAGAATACGGTTTCTATAAAAATAAGACTGTATTTGAACGAGTATGCAAGAACTATTTTATGTCAACTCTTTGCATTTCTACTGGTCCAATCGAAACTGCAGTAAAACATGTGGATGATCATGGTGTATTCTCAAAAATGGATAAACGTGGCAGACAAGCGCCTGCAAACAAAACTCCTGAAGAACAGATACAAGAGGTAAAAATCACATTGAAAGTTTTCCTGTAATTGATTCCCATTACTGTAGAAAAAAAACCACCAGGAAATACTTAGAACCTACCTTGTCAATATCAAAAATGTATGATTTGTATGTGAAGAAAATGAAAGAAAGCAATAAAGTGCCAGTCAAATTAAACATTTATAAGAAAGTGTTTGGTACAGAATACAATTTAGCGTTCTATCACCCCAAGAAGGATCAATGTAGCATATGTAACAATTATAAAAAAGATAAAACTAATATAAACCTTCTAAATGAGTATACTCAACATAAAGAGCGAAAAGAGGCATCCTATAGATCTAAAGAGCTGGATAAAAAGAAGTCTGAAGAAGATGAATCATATTTGTGTGTCACTATGGACTTGCAAAGTCTACTGCAGATTCCATCGACTGCAGATAGTCTAATGTATTATTCCAGAAAATTAAATTTATATAATTTATCTATTTATGAGTTTAAACCTCCTCAGAACGACGCTCACTGTATGATTTGGACGGAAATAAACGGCAAAAGAGATTCATTTATGGATTGAGAATCTTCCCGAGGTTTTAACGCACGTCACCATTTATTCCGACACGTGCTCTGGACAAAACCGAAATCAGTATATAGCAGCATTTTTATTGTACTTAGTACATACGCATAAAACAATCAAAGTATTAGAACAGAAGTATCTGGAAAGTGGTCATATTTTTATGGAAGTAGATTCAATGCATAGTGCCATAGAAAAATAAAAAAGGTACACAGACACGTATTCTATAATAGATTGGAAGGGAATTATGCTACGGGCAAGATCAAAAAGACAAAATAAAAACGTAACTCCATATAATGTAACTGAGTTGTGATATCAAGACATGGTTGATGTAAAAGCACTTGCTTCGAAAATAATTAAAAACAAAACTATAGCGGAGAATGGAGAGAAAGTGTGCTGGTTGAAAATAAAATGTCTTAGATTTGAAAAGGAGTTACCTGGTTTCATTGAATACAGATACGATTACGATGGGCCATATCACTTACTACATACTCTTTGTAAGCAAGGGAGACCGACTAGGAGAACTCCAAACTCGGAAATGCCTACTATAAATACTGAAGATCTTCCCCGGGCATATAAACAGTATCTTCCTATAACAAAACAAAAAAAGAAAGACCTTTTACAGCTCTGTAAGAAAAATATAATTCCTAAAGAGCTTCACGGCTGGTACGAAAGTTTACCGTGTTTAAACGAAGATCAGTGTCCACCACGCTCCTCTGATTCATCTGAGGTCGATGAGTAAGCTTATTTTGGCCCCCTGCTCTACATAGTGCAGAAAACTAAACTAAACTTGTAAACCGTAACAGCATGAGTAAAATGATTTTACAATAAGGGTTTTACATTGTTAAATTAACGTAATGTTTATCTTTAGAGTCATAATTTGTTATTTACTTTTAAATTATACTTTTTTTATTATTTGTGATGGGTATGCTCTTAATTGTAGTCTTGATCAGAGATGACAGAGACAAAGTCTGCGATGGAGTGAACTTACCCAGAAGGAGCCTGTTCACTGTAACTTAGAAGGGATTACGTACGCTGTGTTTGAATTAACGGGTACTATGTTTATATCTTTTTTAAAGTTTACATTTAAGTATTGATTAAGTACAGTCATTTCAATTATTTTGAATTTAAATTATGTTTTATTGTGTTATGAAGGTATTTTTAGTTCTTAGTAAATTGATATTAGAAGTTGTTGATTGATGTACTCAATGTACCTGATTAGTGTCATATTAGTTTTTGAGTTGTGAGTTTTATTTAAGTTGTGTTTTACTTACCTTATTACGAAATATTTTTAATTGAATTGAGTCGTTTTAAAGTTTTATAATGATTGCTGTACCTTTGTTTTGCTGTTCATTTTTTAGTTGAGTACTGACCTATGGCTTAGGTGCAAACAATCTTAATTTTTTGAGTTTTAACACAGAATAGGATTATAGTAGGTACTGTTTCGATGATGCTTCTATTTGATACAAAATTTTATTTTTTAATTCTAATTGATACCTATTTTCAGTTTTTCATAGTTTTGCGTACTACTTAAGTAGGTATGTCTTTTGTAATTAGGTCTCTGATTTTGTAATTTTTGATGTTCCACTTGTTATAAAATTGGTGTAATTTTATTATTTTTTTTAAGTTTGTGGTATGTTAAGTATGTGATTACAATACACTATTTCTAAATTTTATTGTACTTATCTATTTCTTCCTTAATATAACTTTATTAATATCATAATACAGCTTTGATTTTATATGAGACCAATAATAGTTACAAAAAATCAAAGTAATAATAACGTACAAAGCCACAAATTATTACATTTAAAAATATTTCGAGTTTGATAAATTAAATAACTGCATTTATTTCACGACATTTTAATCTAACGAATGTATTTAAGTTGTAGGAAAACTAAATAAATAGCCGAAAAAAGTAGCTAATTGTAGTAACGTTATAAATGACAGTTGTGGCAAAATTAAACAACTTGATTTTTTATGTGTTATTTAGTTATAGTTAAAGATAGAGTTCAGTTTGTTAAAGCATAATGTAAAAGGTAATCAAGTCCACAAAATATAAAAGTACCGACAGTAAAATTGTCTCACATTTTTTAACAAATGTATATTAACTGGAAAAAAAAACACTGAATCGCGTTTATCTCAGAACTACAAAATCTGAGTTATTTAATTTTCCAACTACGGGGACGATATTTCCTTACTGCTGATTCTCAGAGGGTGCCAGTTTGCAAGAGCTTTTTTATAGAAGTAACTAAGGTAGGACGTACTAGATTACAAAACATTGCAAAGAAACAGTTTCATGGTGAATATATAAAAGAGAATAGAGGAGGAGACAGGAAAAGCCATTTAAGCCGGGAAAAGAAAGAAAGCGTGAAAAAGTTTATAGGAAAACTTCGAGGGACTGAAAGTCACTATGGAAGAAATAAATCTAAACGAATCTACCTGATGGCTGGCCTAAGTATTAAAAAGTTACACAAAATATACAACGAGAATACCTCGGAGGAATTGAAAGTAAAACATTCGATGTTCAGACGAATTTTTGTTTGAAATCATTTCCTAAAGGGTCAAAGGAGAGAAACGATTTTCTTATAGAAAAGAGAATACATAAGAAGAGAGCGAATGCATTTTATGAGCTAATGAGAAAAGACGTAGATGATTCTATCAGCTACTGTTTTGACTTACAACAAATTCTACCTCTGCCAAAAACACCCGTACAGGAGGCATACTATTCAAGACAAATCGCATTTTACAACTTCTGTATAGTGGATTTGAAAGGTTTGAACCCAAATTTTTACTGCTGGTCAGAGGAACAGGCGGGAAAAGGAAATACGGAAATATCGTCTGCTTTGCTACATTTCCTTCAAAATACTGACTTCCAATCACACAGAATTTTAAGACTGTTTAGTGACGGATGCGTTTCTCAAAACAAGAATAATGTTGTAGTACGTACTATTATGTACTTTATGCAAACTCAAACAACATCACCTACAGAAATTCATATGCACTTTCCGACCCGTGGACATTCATTTCTTCCAGCGGATAGAGTCTTCGGCAGGGCTGAAAAAGTGTTGAGAAATAAGCAGACTATTATTGAAAAAGAGGAATACATGGAAATTTACAAAGAACTGGGACAATTGTATGTACTAGGACATGACTGGGAACTTAAAGATACCAAGGATTTAAAGAAGTTCTACAAGGACCTAAGAAATATAAGCAACATGAAGAGGATTTTTTTCAAAGTCAGCGAGGTTAGTGGTAAGCGTTCAGTCAGAGTTAAAGCAATGGAGATTTTTTACTATGAGGGAGATGAAGCCTACCAAAGTCTGAACAAAAAGTTATTTACCAAAACTATGTTACGCAGAATGATACCACAGACATTGGCTCTGAGAAGATCCTTAACTGATGAAAAGAACAAGGATGTAGACAAACTACTGCAAGCTGTTTTTGGAAACTGGCAAGAGCTAGACGACAACCGCTTCAAAGTAAAGTAAAGTAAAGTAATATTTCTTGACCTTTAAATAACGTTCGTTACAGGCAAGTCTTATTACATTTGAATGAATAATTACTTAAAAAATTTAACTTACAAATCTCATTTATATACGATTACTTAATATTAGTTCTTAGTTTAATAGTTCTCATGACAAATATTTACATTAAAATTGCTTTGTTTAGTTATTATTAATATTTTATAATGGTTGTTTGTTACACAAGAACGATGATTCTACAAGCTGCATTGACATATATTCGCTGAGTTTATAAAAAGGATTGCTTTCAAAAAAATACTTCAATTTTTGTTTGAATGTAATAAAATTGAGATCCATTACACTATTAGGTAACAAATGGTACAAGGAACTTCTTTTCAATACTCCTACTGTTTCCGAGGAAATCATTGACGAAGAGAATGAATGTGACTGCCTGGATCAAGAAAACTGTATTAGAATTTAACTTAAATCCTAAATATCAATAATCTTTATTCTTGATCCTAAATCTTGTAATACTATAATAAAACATTGTCCAAAATATTTTTTTGTTTTAGTTGATGCCTATTTAATGTTTGTTATAAATAATAATAATGTAATAAATAATAATAAACCATACTTAAAATATCAATTAATATTATATGGATAAAACACATTTTGATTGCTACATTTTAGTGAGTTTTCAATACAAAACATGTTTAGTCCATGGTGGTCATGCAAAACGTGTTTTGTCCATTTTTTTATTATAAAATTGAAGATAAGCAAGCCTAATTTATCTGTGATAGCTTAATAATTTCATTCAGTAATATTCATTTCACATTTCTACACTAAATAATTCACAAAAGCTTACCCAATTTGACAAAATAAAATAAAAAAAAAAAAGTTTTCACGGTTCTATATCCAAAGGACAAATCATGTTATGAAAGTTACCTCCTCATATCTCTTTCGAAGAACTAGCGTTCGAAATTTAAACTGTGAGAGGCGAACTGAACTAGAAGATAGATATACTTCGCAGTGGTGAAAACATATGTACATATCTTTTCATTTCAGTGACACATTCTGCGCACGGCTAATTCAGAGTTGGTCCCATAGCGAAAGTTGTATCTTAGCATGAATATAGTGACCCCCTTTCCGCTTAGTACACCTAACCCTGGGATGCGTTCCGTGCCTTTATTGCTATGGCTATGTATTGTCAACTGTCAGATAAACGTCAGTGTTGTTTACCGAGCTATTTTAATCGTTAAATAGTTGCACATAACGGACGCTCCGAACGCGTCAGTTGCATGTAAGTTATTATTTACACTGAGGCCCCGAACGCGAGAAGAGCGAAAACGATATCAAGAAAAATAAATACAGCAAATATTACTATAAACGAAACATTGGTATTACATTGGGCGGCCTTATCGCCTAAAGCGATTTATTCCAGGCAACCTTTGGATGGATCGGACTAAGTGCAAACAGTAACGTCGGTGGTGTACCAATAAAAAAGAAAAAAAACGAGATGGTACAAATACTGTACCACAAAAAAAACAGAAAAATTAAATATATATAGTAATATTAAGAACATACCACAGATTACGTCACATTTGTAACAATAAAACAAATTAAAATTTTACAATTAATTAAAAGAGAGATTATAAATATTCAGCGAATAGTCGCACCTAGAGTGTAGGCACGGAACGCACCCTTTTATACGCTTATCGAATTGTTTTACTGTTTGTTTACGAACACCACAGAGGTGACCATGCTGCCTATTTTCCCACCAAACTGGAATTGCGGAGTAGGTATGACAGATGTCAATGTCATCCTGTCAGCAAACTGACTGACAAGCTCCTCCTTTGTCCAATTGCAAGATGTTATTACGTAATAACCTGGAACAGAGAAGATAAATTATGAATGAATGAATAGTTTATTTCGTCATACACACATACAACCCGGTCAGAATATCTGTGCACCTCACTGGAATGCGGCGCCTCTCCCGCTTCCCCTGTCACCTCTCCGGGCACTCCCCGGTGCGACAGTACGGTTAGCACACCGTACCCAGACCGCCGATATGACGTCACGAGCTCCGGTGTACAGATATTGTGACCGGGTTGTACATACACGTACACTACAACAGTAAAAACATGTACACTAACTTTCCTTTTTATGTCCCAAAAACGCTGTAATTTATTTGATTTGAAATATAATAAATATTTCAAATCAAATAAATTACATACAAATATTTTCACCTTATTTTGAATGAATATCGAAAAAGCACCCTTCAATCGAAAATTCAACCGTCAAAATATCAGTCAAATAAGTTTTTCAAAAAGTTGGTATGCTTTCTGTTCCTTGAAATCTCTACTTTCCGATGGTGAAAAAAATATATATATTACTATAGTCAATCTTCTCAGAAAATGCAAATAATCGAAAGTAAAATAAAAACGAGATAAACCGTTTTTTACCCTTAAAAACTCACCTCCTTCCCCTTCCCGACCACAGATCGGGTAAATTATTTTTCATTTCATTATTCTCCTTTTTTTTCCATTGGGTATCAACTTACTATTATTTTTTTGGTTTCAAAAATTATCAACCCTGGTCTAAAAGGGTTATCTCTATACTCATCTTAAGGAACAACTTTACTATGGGACCAACTCTGAGCTCGAGAAAACATAATCAGCCGTTCATACATTTTGTAGACGACCATAAATTTTTCAGTAAAAAAATAATAATACAAAAATTATTTTAACTGTAAATGTTTTAATATACTTAGATAAACATATCATAACAAATGTAAAAAAAAATACAAAAAATTAAAACTAGAAAACGTCATTTACTATCACTTGGCTCCCAACGTTATTGACTTATCTAATGTAACATTACGCACGCACTTACAAAGCTAGATTTGTTTATTTATGACACTTAAATTAATCATATTCGGTTGCTCTTAAATGATATAACATGAGTACATCAATTATTATTTATTAATTTTAATTTTGTCAGAATTTTTTCTTTCTTACAAAACTCGATTTATTAGCTACAAAAGTAAAGGAAAAAAATCATCGACAATTATAAAAACTAATCTAATAATAAACCCCCAGTAGAAGGGAAAGTTCCAAGAATGCTGGTTGCATTGCCACGTTGATTGGCAATGCTTATTTATTTTTACATAATAAGAGCCAGCATTGTGGTCTCATGTTGCTTCCACTAGACGTTTTTTTGACAAGACTTGTCTTTTTATTTTATATCATTTTAGAAGCAGGAATGGTTAAGTACCTCAGTCAGTAAAGTATAAGCTTACCTCCATCGTCCAGCATCTTAGATACCTGTTCGATATATTTCTCCCTATGATGTTTAGGATTCTCAGGGTTCAAGCTGATAGCGTCGTAAGTGCCTTTGTCGTGTACTATGCCGAATTTTCCTAGCGTTGTGACGTCATCATTTGTTATGTCAAACACCTGAAAATTTGCAATCATACTTGTATTAGAGAGACCATGTATTAGGTCCTTACATATGAAATTGGCGTTTTGTCGTACTGGCTACTTTGATCTCAAATATCTCTTCTTTGGTTAGGGATTCCAATTTCAAATTTATACAGCTATTTATTCATACATTTGTACAGGGTGTCTCAAAAGAAAGTTCACATTTAAATCTTTTTTTAAAAGAAAAGTCTTAGCTTTATTGAAAAAATGTTTATTTTATATTGAAGTGCACTGTTTGGGAATTTATTTTTTAAAAATAACATCGTCCAAATGTAAACCGTTGCGCTCTCGGCATTCATTTAGTCGGGCACTAAAATTGCCTATGACAGCTCGGCAGGTAGTCTCCGTGATGGCTGCCATTTCATGACGGATATTTTCTTTTAATTGTGCCAGGGAAGTCGGTTTATTAGTGTAAACTTTTGATTTGACATAACCCCACAGGAAAAAATCTATAGGCGTTAAATCGGGACTCCGTGGAGGCCAATTTATGTCACCTCGCCTGGAGATTAATTTGTTCGGAAAAATTTCTCGAACTCGAGGCAGAGATCTGTTGGACGTGTGTGAAGTTGCTCCATCCTGCTGGAACCATGTTCTTTGGTTGTAACCAGGAAAGTTTTGCAGTTGGGGTACGAAAAACTCGTCTAACATCTCCACATAACGCTCTGTATTCACTGTGAGTGTGCGTCCCCTTCCATCTTCAAAAAAGTAAGGGCCGATAATTCCTCGCGCCGACATCGCTGCCCATACGGTGACTTTGGGTGAATGTAGCGGTTTCTGATGTTTTTGTTTTGGGTTGGTTGCACTCCAGTAACGACAATTTTGCTTGTTTACATGCCCATTCAGGTGAAAATGGGCTTCATCGGAAAACAAGATGTTGGTGAACGTTGGAAAGCGCTCAATCATCTGATTTACAAAGGCAAGCCTCTGACCAGCATCTCGAGGCTTCAGTTCTTGCACTAACTGAATTTTGTACGGGTGCAGCTTTAAATCTTTGTGTAAAATGCGGCATAATGAAGATCTGTGCACATTTAAAGCAACAGCACGCTTCCGAATCGAGAGGTTTGGGTCATCTCGAATAGACTGAGTAACACTGTCCACGTTTTCGGCTATTCTTGATGTTCTTGGCCGCCCAGATTTTGGTTTCTCCAGAGTTGAACCAGTCTCTTCAAACTTTTCAACCCATTTTGCAATGAGTCGAGTGCTAGGCGCATCATTTAAGTGACGAATATGTCGAATACTGCAGAATTTTCTACGCGCTACAGTCGCCGAATTACCGTTTTTGTAAAACTCACGTACGCACAACGCACGGTCCGCACCAGAGAAACGCTCCATGGCGACTAAATTCCCAAGAGCCAGACTACCGACTGACATACCCCCCGCGCCCCTCAGAATAGTTGCTTTCGCGTAATAAGATAAGCAAATGTGAACTTACTTTTGAGACACCCTGTATTTCGAAAACCGTAATTCATTTGTTTTGTTCTCGTTTGGTTTTTTCTTTGCGTCACGCAGTTTACAAAATGGAAAATTTGAAATATCGCGTTATTTACGAGTACGAGTTCCACCGTGGTACCAGTTCTGCAGAAACGGCTCGAAGGATTAATGATGTGTATGGCGGCGGTGTCGCAAAAGAAAAAACCCCGCGCGTTTTTGGTTCCAACGTTTTCGTTCTGGAAATTTCGACCTGCAGAACAAGCCCCGTGGACGGCCGGAGACTAAAGTTGCTAATGAAGAATTGAAAGCTATTGTGGAAGCAGATCCATCGCAAACCACGTCCGAGTTAGCTGCAGGCTGCGGTGTTAGTGATAAAACTGTTTTAATCCACTTGAAGCAAATTGGAAAGGTGAAAAAGCTTGAAAGGTGGGTACCTCATGAATTGAGTGCAGCAAACCGACAAACGCGCATCAACTGCTGCGTTACATTACTCAACCGGCACAATAATGAAGGGATTTTAAATCGGATCATTACCTGTGATGAAAAGTGGATCCTGTACGATAATCGGAAATGCTTATCGCAATGGCTGAATCCTGGCGAACCAGCCAAACCCTGCCCCAAGCGAAAATTGAGTCAAAAAAAGTTACTAGTGAGCGTTTGGTAGACTAGTGCCGGTGTCGTTCACTACAGCTTTCTTAAATCTGGCCAGACGATTACAGCAGATATCTATTGTCAGCAACTACAAACCATGATGGAAAAGCTAGCTGCTAAACAACCGAGGTTGGTCAATCGCTCTAGGCCACTGCTGCTTCAGGACAACACTAGACCACACACTGCACAACAGACGGCTGCCAAATTAGAGGAGCTTCAATTGGAATGTCTAAGACATCCACCGTACTCCCCGGACCTGGCTCCAACAGATTACCTTTTTCTTCGAAATTTGGATAACTTCTTGCAAGGTAAAATATTCAACTCCGATGGGGCAGTCCAAAGCGCCTTCAAAGATTTCATTGATTCTCGTCCTAATGGTTTTTTTTTGTAAAGGGATCAATGAACTACCTATGAGATGGCAAAAGTGCATAGATAGCAATGGTACATACTTTGATTAAATAAACATATTATTATAAAAAAAAAGACTTTATGATCCTCCCTTACAAAACGCCAATTTCATATGTAATGACCTTATATTATTAATTTAAAACATTTTTATTGAACACTTGCAACCCGTCATGATTTTGTAAGGGTGAAAGGTTTTTGTAGATATTTTAGGGAACTAATATTAATATATACACCTCTAGGTACACATATAAGTGTACCTAGGTTTAACAACTGTAATACTCTCAGCCAGTCATGGCAGTTGTTCGAACAATGAGTTTGAACACTAGTCTTCGAGTCTGGGTGTCTTTGTAAATGTGATTGTCGCATGGCGTCTCCAACACACGAGAAATCCTAGTGGGGAGCTATGAGTGAGTGAGTATTTATTTATTTATAACATGCTAATATTTTGCTTTAAGGATTTCACAAAATTTTTCATCTGAAAATAAAAGTTTTATAGTATTCATTTCATTTCTTATGTATAGTTTTTTTAACAATACATATACCTCTAGGTACACATAATAGGTAAAGTTTCATTATTATTTTATCCAGGCTTTTTTATAAAACGTATAGAAAAATAAAAAAAGGCTTTGACGGGTTGATTTTCTATTCCAACAATTTCAAGTTTTTTTTTTCAAAAAATTAGTCTATATCTATGTACTAAATTTCATGCAACACGGTTCAGTAGTTTAGACATGTAAAGGTAGCAGACAAACAGCAAATTTTGCATTTATAATATTATGTAAGGAAGAGATTACTTGTTAAAAATCATTGTTGTAATGATACCTTATATGTTATTTCAGGGAACTCTTTCTCGGAGACTTTCTTAGCCAATGTAACAGCTTCTTCACAGTAGTCAATGCCGAGGAGACTGCTGAAGCCTTCCCGAGCTAATTCTCTTAAGGTATAACCATTGCCACAGCCTGAAAAATATAAGATTAAGTCCTGACTGACTGACAGGTAATAATCAGTGCAGAGCCTGAATGGAACATAGAGACTTAAAATTTACAGGGTGTATTCTTTATAAGGGTGTACTAAGAAAGTATTTTTTTTAAATTGAACCCTGAGGGGGCCAAAATGTGAAGGTCCAAGGTTTGAATCTTTTATATATTCCATTTTATAAAGCAGGCTACACCGCGACAGGCTGCTACTAGTAAAATAATATTTATAATTCAGATAATTGATGGAGTCAGGCGGTACTTTGCGGAAATCCATTTATAATAAGATGGTTTATACAAAATATCTAGTGTTTTCCCGCTTTGTCTTGATGTCAGCGTGAGAAATCTAAAATTTTTTTGTTTTTATGGTGTGGTTCCTCCTCACCACCGCCACACCTCACCTTATTATTTCACTTTCTCTCAGTATCCGACTTCCTCGACACGTGTTTCGCGTTAGCACAAGGCATCCTCTGGAGATGTTGACTCTTCTTTTGAGCGAGCGCTCGAATTTTCATATAATATGTAATATATTTATGTTTTTTTTAAGGTTATCAGTACTTACTGAGGTTTATTAATAGTAACAAACATAACCATGGATAAAATTTAAAGATGTCTACAGGAGAAGCAAATGTATACTAGTTTTAAGAGAAAGTAAATAATCTGTAGTGCACATTTTGAGGTTATAAAATACGTTTATAATAGACCTCTGCTATTACGCACCTATATCAACCAATGCAGTTTCGTTGCCTTTTCCACACTCGCATATCCATTCTATTACTCGGTATGCGCTGTCTTCACCAAACCAAACATCACCAGGATCACCATTCTCTTCAAAGTTTGCTATTTCTTTAATGTACGCCTTTTGCCAATATGATTGCGTTCCGAGTTCAGAAGGGTCCAGCTCCGAATCATCCATTATTTTCAGGTATACAGTACTCCTCTATGATTTTCAGACAATAAGGTAAAAATCGATTTTAATTCAGCGGTATAAGTATTACAGACAGAAAGCAGTGGAAAGGAGTAAATAATATTATTGTTTTGCTTTTGGCTTCGCTGGCATTGACACTTAGTTGCTTGCCTGACATTATGTTTTCTTTTCTGTTTTGAATGTCCACTACAGGCTATGCATAGTGCCAATTATCAAGTTCTGCACCGTATGTTTTAAATTGGTCATTTTTTTTATTATACTCGGTCAAGAAATTGTTAAAAATTAAAATAATTATTAATTGTGTTCCTGATTTGAAATGCTAGCTTTACCTGTCGAACTGAGGTAAATTTTTGCTTCTTTGCGTAACGTCTCGTCACCATTGTTTGCAATGTACGGCGCTGGCAAATATGGTAACCGTTATGAACCATTTTTAGAAGTAATAAAATATTATATTATTGCGGTAAATAATTATTCTCGACGAAGTACTTACATACTGTTCTTTGAAATTATTCCCAGCCTGGCGCAACTTAAAGGAAAAAAACGATTCTATAGAAACGGGAGCGAATTTTTAACCCGTCTAAGTTTAAAAAAACATCGACATCTACAAAGCTGTATGTAATGACGGCATTCGAATTTAGGCGGATTGTACTTCGCCGCCATCTTTGGCCGCCATTGTCATGTTGACGTTTATCTTTTGCTATGTGTGTAGCCTGTTCTTTGGTGTGTAGTGTAGCTGAAAATTCGGATCTTTGCTCTTTTCATACAACAATTTGAAAACAATCTATTATTTGATAGATTTTTGGGTGCAGTGATCGTCTAGAAAGTACTCAACAAATTACAAATGCAAAAATGAGTGGAGTCAAAAAGAAAAAGTGCGAAATATGTCAAGTAAAAACTTGTCGAACGGACGGCCAGAAAAGGATATTCATGGCTAGATTTCCTCTAGACAAAGATCGGTAAGTACAGAATATAATTTATTACCGCGTAAAATAACTGTGTAAATCAAAATTTTCATTAAACAGTTGGTTTTTCGAGTAAAATAATGCATAACCTTATTGATATATAAACAATAGTGTTGTGTAAGTTTTATCGATAATTTTCATTTGATGTGAAAGATACCTGGGTTGATACCAACATATCGTTCTTAACTTAATCTATCAAAACAAAAGCCTGTTAATAATAATAATTTATGTGGAATCAAATAAAAATATTACAATATTAATTAAGTATAAAGAAATAAGCTTCTCCGAATTGTGATTATGAGATATGGTATGCATAATAGTATGTTAAATTAGTCTTTAGATTTATAACTACAACATTGTAACATATAAGTTTAAAGTTATGTTTTTATGGTTAATGCATAGTATCAAAATATATTATTGCCTTAGGACACATGTTTTCGTTCTCAAAATGTTCAGACCCACGTCTTGCGGTAAACTCTTTTATTCAGTAGTTTTAAAGATTTGCTTTACATTAAGTGGTTGAAACACTTCTATGGCTTGAGTGAAAACATAAAAACCTATTTAAGTTTTACATCTTTTGTTATGAATTAGCATCACATGAAATTCTCTTTCATAATTTTCTTATAAAGTTCTTGAAGTTTAAATAAAATATTGGTTGTTGATAAAAATGTTTTTATTAAGCTGATTTTCTTCGAGTTTTATTTAATTTGTCTGCTTCCATGGTTTTAGTTGCTGTGAAGCTGAAACAAAGAAAAACCAGTCATAATGGTAAATCAAAATTTAGATTGAAACAATATGAATTTGAGTGATTACACTCAAATTCATATTGTTTCAATCTAAATTTTGAAAGTCCTCTTAAAGTCCGGTATGGATTACCATACCGGAAAGGGTTGAGCAATATGGTACTCACCACTTCTGATATATCAATCCAGTCCAAGGCTTTCACTAAATTGTCGTTTTTAGATGGCTTTTTGTCCCAATTCCAATAAGTCAGCTCTTTAAATCCACCTGCCACCTTAAAAAAAACACATCAGAGATAAACATGGCAAGCCTTGCCAGGCTTGATACAAACATACTCAGAGATACCAGAAAGTTAGCAAAAATATTTTTTCAAACAATACAGCTAGGCATTTGATCACCTCACATGGCCATAGGTGATTCTTAAATGGAGCATGACTAGCCTGGTTTGGTGTTTGACAACAGATTTTTCAACTTAAGGGTGCTAGCTACCCAGGTGAGTGCACAAAATGTTTTCCTTCACCAGTATATAAAGCTTTTTTTACATCTTAATGTGGGATTGAACATCATACAGACCTCTGGTATGCCAATCAACCTCACTAATCGCTTGGCCATCATTACTGCAAAATGCTACCCTTAAATGCATTTTTTGCCAAAAGTCTGAAATTTCATGCATTTATTCTCTATTATTTAAATCATGCATTTAAGTTTTAACAACTAGGCTATGCCATGGTGGTCACCCAAAAACTACCTACCTGAAATCTTCTGTTGGTATCTTCAGATAAGGGCCTCTTTGTTTCTGTCACAACAACTGCGCTGAATCCTTCTGGCAGAGATATTTTAGTGCCGTCTAAGGGATGTCCTCGAAATGTCGCCTTCAACTCTAGAATTACATATATATACTTTCAAACTTACCCACTAAAAAACAATGAATACTTGAAATTTTACAATGATAGAAAGACATGAAGATATTTAATGCAAGACCTATGTTATAAAAAATTTATATGTTAACCCACTTGTTACTGAAACCTCTAAATTGTTTTAAACATTTTGAAATTAACTTAACAAATAAATAATAATAATAAATAGTAATAAAAATCCTACTTCATTGGAAAACTCGGAAAATGGTGATCTTTATAAAGAACAATAGTAAAATCCACTACTATGATATCTCAAAAAGTATAATATTATTTTCTAGTCTTTATATATGTTTTATTTTTGTTACGATTATTTTGTAATATATTTTAACGATAAATATTAAAACAATGCTTGAATTAGAGCCCTAAAGACATTTTATGTAATGAAATTTCACTGTTTCCAGTACCACAATCAGCTATTTGCAAGTCCTTATTGTACCATAAAGATCAAATCAATATGTTTTCCTGTATAAAACTTGAACCTTTCAAGCCTTTTTCCTGGAGTTTATCTATACGACGATCAGATGTGAAAATAGAGGTGGAAATTTGTTAATTGACTCTTAAGAATGCATCTGCAAACCATATACCATGCTGCAAATAAGAAATAGTGGGAGAGTTGGTTGTCACTGAACATTTGCAAATTTATAATCAATCCGTTGTGTTTTAGCGAATGCAGACAAGATTATGCTGTCGTCACTTCTGTACTCTTAGGATGTTGCAGCGTCATAAAACACTTCGGCTGTAACTCTTAGTAGTCCACCAGGAAAAGTCCTGAAGTTTTGACAATTTTTTCTCCATGAGCTCTGTATTACAAGTGCCCAGCGGTAAAATGTGAATTAAATGAGGGAATATTAGATTGACATCATCCTTGTACTTCAATTTCCCAATAATACTATTGACAGTAATGCTTCTATACTTTGGTCTATAACAATAAAAAACACAACGCCTTAGTACCCCATATTGCTAGCGTTCTTTATAAAGATCACTTTGGGACCGTCATAACAAGTAGGTACGAGTTATTTAATAAAAATAATATTTTAGTCAAATAAACACATGTATCCTAAGGATTCAATAACAAAAATAGCAAAAAGTCTAAAATATAATCTATATAAATACAACAGTCAATGTCAACAATTGTCCCAGTATATCCAGTAGTATCGCAAATACTACTGGATATACTTATTTCAACTAAAAACAAATGACATACAGTGACATACAATATTCACCTATAATCTGAAAGTGATAAAATATATCAATCTACCTTCTTATGTGTGATATATTTATTTTATTGTCTTGATCGTTTAAAAGAACGATAGCTTCAAGTGGGTCAAAACCAGAGACGTGTATTTCAAAAAAAATATGGTAATAATTGTTCTGATTATTTGAGAGAAGGGATTTGAGCGCGTAGCGGTCTTTTATTAGTTCGTGGATTTATGAATGAAGTAATTGCAAAGAACTTAGAAGCTAGGATATTTTTGAGGAAGATATCTTTTTATATCATTTATCTCTAAGGAAGTTTGACTTTGTTTATCTAGACTAACCTCCGTCCCCATTGTCAATTATATATGGCTCAAAATATTTCTCCACATTAGCTGGTCCATCATCTTCGATATTACAGGGTACATAATGAGCTTTTTGATCAAACACTGCGGCGTTTTCACTAATTTTCAAATTGTTTTCTACACTAATGATCGACATTGCGTTTGTTTTTTTTTTTGTTATTCCATTCCCGCCAAACCAACCAGCCTGGCGCAACTTAAAGGAAAAAAACGATTCTATAGAAACGGGAGCGAATTTTTAACCCGTCTAAGTTTAAAAAAACATCGACATCTACAAAGCTGTATGTAATGACGGCATTCGAATTTAGGCGGATTGTACTTCGCCGCCATCTTTGGCCGCCATTGTCATGTTGACGTTTATCTTTTGCTATGTGTGTAGCCTGTTCTTTGGTGTGTAGTGTAGCTGAAAATTCGGATCTTTGCTCTTTTCATACAACAATTTGAAAACAATCTACTATTTGATAGATTTTTGGGTGCAGTGATCGTCTAGAAAGTACTCAACAAATTACAAATGCAAAAATGAGTGGAGTCAAAAAGAAAAAGTGCGAAATATGTCAAGTAAAAACTTGTCGAACGGACGGCCAGAAAAGGATATTCATGGCTAGATTTCCTCTAGACAAAGATCGGTAAGTACAGAATATAATTTATTACCGCGTAAAATAACTGTGTAAATCAAAATTTTCATTAAACAGTTGGTTTTTCGAGTAAAATAATGCATAACCTTATTGATATATAAACAATAGTGTTGTGTAAGTTTTATCGATAATTTTCATTTGATGTGAAAGATACCTGGGTTGATACCAACATATCGTTCTTAACTTAATCTATCAAAACAAAAGCCTGTTAATAATAATAATTTATGTGGAATCAAATAAAAATATTACAATATTCTTTTTTTGGAATTGTATACCATGACGAATTAGATACATTTCCGTTAACATATACACCTTCATGCATTATTTATGTTGCAGTACTTCCAACCTAGTATGGAGTGAAACCAGCCAGGATATGAACTAACAACGTGACTATCAAGAACCAGTAGGATTGAAGGAACTGACATTTTTCAACATGTTAAAATTTGAACGAAATAAAACTCTTTGAATATAAGTACTTTGTTTTATTAACCTACCTAAACTTTTAACAAAAATTGCCATAAGGGTCACACACTCATATCGACAAATATCGATATCGATAATTTTTGTGAAATCCCTATTCATTTTGTTCTTGATGTTGGCATTATGTATGTCATGAATATGACGTTTGCGGCTTCATATTGGCAAGATTGTTTTCGCTTCCGTTTCATACATAGTAGAATTTACGCTTTTTGTATGGCAGTCCCGTCTCTTATAACGTAGTGGTTATATTCTCTTGGTTATTCCTCTAAAGGAAATATCGTTTAACGCCGTTTCACGCGTAATTCCATAATTATGAGTGCTATAGTTCCTGAAAGATCATCCTGCGTGTTCTGTAACATTGCTAACAAACTAGATAATACCGAACTGCTGTTCGAAGATGAAGAGGTCTGCGTGTTTCGTGATATATCACCTGCTACTGGATTTCATATATTAACCATTCCTAAAAGGCATATAGAAGACGTGAAAGGCCTAACTTTAGCTGATAAGCCTTTAGGTGAGGTATTAGCCTTATCTTCAGATGTTTTTCCATCCAAATTTTGATAAGATTTGCATAATTTTTGCATGCATAATTAGTTTTCGATCGCTGATAATAAGTTCTCTAACAACAGAGCAAGGAAATAGTCGCACCTAATTATTAGGATACCTATACTATAGGACTAAATCCTGTGATAAATAGGTTTCCTTGTAATGTGTTCTCATTCCTGGCATCTCCAGTAATCTATATTAAATGAAAAGTTCAGCCTTATGTTACGAGTATTCTCATAAAAAGCTCGTAAAAAATTAGTACTGTATTTTTGTTGTTTGTTTTGGTACGGTTCACAGATGACAGATACAATAAGATAATAATAAGATTTAATTTTCATCAGTTTTTTGTGAATAACTCTCGAGTAAAGTGGATGTAAAAATCTGGTATCATTAGTATGAACTCATCATTACATTATTTAGAAATGTTTTTCGAATTTCTATTACTTTCCAATACCTTATTAAATATTGTCAATTGTTAGTGTTTAGATAAGTATATTTAGTGTTTATTGTAGTGTTATGTGTAGTATTTCAATGTCAATAAACATTTTTATTATTATGTCACTATCAATTTCAGTTGCCAAAATGCTTGTCACAGCAAAGCAAGTGCTGTCGGAGAACGATTACTCCATAGACAGTGCCAGGTTTGGCTACCACTGGCCTCCATTCAGAAGCGTGAAACACCTACACTTGCACGCCATAGCCAACGAATCAGAGATGCGATTTTTTAGCAAATTAATTTTCATGAAGGATTCCTATTGGTTTGTTTCGGTAAGTAAGATGAGACACTTATTAAAAACCAGCTGAATAATAACACCTATTTAATTAATTAGTAACAACTATTTAATTAAATAATAACAACTATTTAATTGAATAATAACAACTATTTAATTAAATAATAACACCTATTTAATTAAATAATAACACCTATTTAATTGAATAATAACACCTATTTAATTGAATAATAACAACTATTTAATTAAATAATAACAACTATTTAATTGAATAATAACAACTATTTAATTGAATAATAACAACTATTTAATTAAATAATAACAACTATTTAATTAAATAATAACAACTATTTAATTAAATAATAACAACTATTTAATTGAATAATAACAACTATTTAATTAAATAATAACAACTATTTAATTGAATAATAACAACAATTTAATTGAATAATACAGGGTTAGGAGTGTACTAAGCCAAAAGGGGGTCACTATATTCATTATAACGAACAACTTTCACTATGGGACCAATAGTGAATTAAAGAAAACAAATCTGCTGTTTCATACATTTTGTGGATGAACAATTACCTTTTTTCATGGATCAGCTGATCTTTTTTTTAAAAACTGATATATATATCAAATGTAATATATATCATAAATAACCAATCTATTAAATATCAGATATTTGTTAGAAATATAATGTACATATAGGTTACCATAGCACAGGCTTTGCCTAGTTTGGTACCAGAAGACCTTTGTGTGGATGTTGTCCCATATTATTATATATTGTAGCGATGATGGTCGAGTGGTTAGTGGGGTTGATTGCCGTGTAAAAGGTACGAGGTTAGATCCCACGAAACATACAAAAAGATCCTGAGCTACCGGTAAAGGAAAACATTGTAAGGAAACTAAAGCATGGTGGTAGGGCGTTTCCTATTGCTCGCCTGGCTAGCTACCATTCAAGTTGTAAAATCTGTTGCCAAGCACCTAACGGTGTGTTCCGGCAGCTTTCCTTGAGAGCCAGAGTTTCCAGACTAGGCATGCTCCATCTAGGCCTTCAGTGTCGCTGACTTCCGTGGTCGTGCGAACTTGTGGTCAAATGCTTAGCTGTTCAGGATAAAAAACAAATTATTAACCCCCAAAATGTAGTATCTAGTTATAATAAGTTAGGAAAATATTAGATTATATTTATATCTTACTACATTTCATATTTTTTCTTTTCAGCCTGATTATGTGGACTCGATGCTGTGATTCCTGTATTTAGTCTAAGTATTGTATTCATTATAAGTAGATATTCATACTGAGTTATTAATTAGGGGTGTACCCTACCGAAAGGGATCACTATAGTGGTTTCCTATGAGCAGCTTTCACTATGAGACTAACAGTTGGTCTCATAGTGAAAGCTGCTCATAGGATTTCTCAAATTCAGAGTTACTCTGAATTTGAGAAATCACTAGTGGTTACAAGCGGCTTTAAAAAAACTTGACTGCTAAATATTTAAACCTGTGTATCTTAAACTTAGCATTTCCTATTCCAAACATCAATATAACACGTAATATTATATATATATATATATATATATATATATATATATATGTCGGAGGGAAGGCCGATATCATCATTATCCTCAACATGTGTGGGCGTCTAGTGGGTGATTGTACGAAGAGAAATCCTTACTGATGTTTTATAGTCTAATCACTTAGCAAGTAGGTATTTCAACACGTAGCACGAAACGGTAGGACAGTTCCGAGACTTCTTCACTCTGCTGTATTCTAGCCCGAGATTGAATGTCCGATCGAAAGACGTTCACTCCTTCGCTCATTCCTTTATTCTGAACATAGACGAGTGATGACGTCAAGACTGTCGAAGCACGCCACCGACCCGACGAGATACATAGTTCCGGCGATTATTGATAGATGGCGCGCCCTCGTTCCCTGTTTTTAGAGCATCCTGCATCCTGGCATATACATATATGTCACCGTAAAATTGTAAATACCGTTAGATTACAATCTATCTCGCGAGATTGTAAACTGTCGAGAGATTGTGAACCTCAACGTACTGCTTACAATTTAACGTATTATTATTCGGTAGATTGTAATCTATCGAAGTGAAACCGTCAAATTACAATCTTACAATTGTCAAATTGTCAACTGTTGCTGTCACTGATTGGTCGGCTTTTTTAGTAGACCGTTCTGTGTCCATAGAGTTAGGAATGAAACACGGGTCTCGGCCAAATAAAATTAATGCACTTCAAGAATTGTGACATCAAGTATTTATTCATTACTTAGTAGGTAATCAATAATTCTGACATCATATGCTAAGATTTTTTTTATCAAATTAAAAAAAATCAGAAACGTAACAACATTTTCTTATAATAGGCATCGTATCAACGCAAAAATATGACTGCCCCTTAGCAAGCTTGTAACTTTATAGTGATTTATGAGACAGAAAAAAAAACGGTAAAGCCTAGTAAATAATGTGTTAGCTATGTGAAAAAAAAACACTGGAATCAGACAACAATAAAAGGTAGAAAAGAGCTATACCTTATTGTATGGACAAGTTGGCGGTCTATAGCTGTCTACATGTAAAATGAGCTTGATCTAACACGGTTAGGAACAGTGCTAGCGCAAGTGCCATACTTTAGAGATACGTTATATTTCGTTTATCTTTCCATTGTCTTATCTAATAAAAATGGAGGGGTAAAAAATTTGAAATGTTGTCAATTCAGAGTTGGTCTCAAAGTAAAAGTTGTTTCTTAGGATCAGTGTAGCGACTCCCTTTTGGCTTAGTACACCCATAGGCTGATAACCCTGTATAGCATACGTAAAGGAAACGATACCGTGAAACCTTACAACTTTGCCCGCTTTTTTGCTTATTTTTAACATAACTCAAAAACTATAGACCTGATTTAAAAATTGAGTATACAGTTATTTAAGGCTAATTTAAAGTAATAATTCTTTAAAACTTCAATAAGTGTATCTTATATTTAAAGCATCAAAATATACGGTTAAAGGGGTGGGCAACTTTATCTGCCATTCCTTACAACTTTGCCCACCCTCAAAATCTCAGCAACATTAAGCACTATTGCTTTGAAAATAAAATATGTAACGAATAATGGTGCAAAGATGTAAATTATCTTGAAAACAGACAAAAATATATTTACTTTATTTATATATTGAGGTGGGCAATGTTGGAATACCTTCCAAAGCTATTTTTATACAAAAGACGCCAAGTGCTAGGGTTGCTGCGAAATAAAAATCAGGTATGTTTTATTCGTTCGAATTATTTTTATTAGTAATTAACAAACCTAGCCTAATAAATAACCTAATAAATAATTAGCTAAAATTACAATCAAACAATTTAACATTTAAATTCTTAGGCTTAATCAACAAGGACATCAATGTCATTTACAGCAAGCAAGTCATTGGTTATAAACAGTCGTAAATTATATGTACTTATGTGATTTATTGAATGTTGTAATCACATAAATTTATGTTAAAAATTATTTGTCCGCGCCGAGAAATATTTGGTTTAGGTAAAATCAGAAGAATATCATCTGGGTGGTTCATTTCGCATACATCATCTATGTCTGGGTAAGTAAAAACTAATCCTTTTGAATTTTTCGAATTTTTAACTTTCCTTAAAAATTTGACTGTAGGAATATTGTTACTCACTCTTAAAATGCGTCCGACATAGTGTTTCAGACTCTTCTTCGTTGCAAACTTGGCAACAATCCAATCATCTTTATAGTAGTTATTATCTGCGCAGTATAGAATGTCGCTGCACCCAAATGGTACAACAACATCTGATTCTGGATCCATATTTTCTTTCCCGTTTTGTTCTTCACAAAAAGCCGTGAGATATTCATCAAATGTTCCATCAAATGAATCTTCTGTGTTTGCTATGCTCATAGTATCTGAAATTTCGGAGCTTGTTTCTATTTTAAAGTTTCTCTTCTTTTTTACAGCCCTCTTCTTTGATGTTGCCTTTTCTTCACGCTTCGTTACCTTATTGCTTACTTCTGGTCTTTCTTTTCTTGCAGTACCATCTTTTGTAAAAACATTGCATTTTGTCACTTTCTTCTGAACTCTTTGTCTCTCTGAATTTTTAGAATCATTTTGTTTACGTTTTCTTGTTGCGTCAATTGATGTACTCGGTTCATCATTAGTATTTTTTTCATAAATATTAACTTCATGTTTTACTCCTTATCGTTTTTTCATAGGAGCTAATTTCATCTGCAGAGCTGAATGTCTTATAATGTCTGCTCCGCTTAGAAGTTTTTTAATTTTGTTTACTTTTTCGGGACAAGTTATCTTGTTGTCAGCATTTACCTTTTCATTAGAGATATTATTAATTTTTTTGTCAGACAGTTTTCTGACTTTTGGCTATCCGATATTGTACCTGGTTTTAAACATGACGGTACATCATTTTCAGTATTTGCCCTAAATGCCATGTTTTGAACGTCTTTTTTCCTAGAAAATGTACTTAATATGCATACATTTGATGACTGATCAAAAATTTCTTGTATGGCGGAGCCCAAAAGATTGTTGATATTTTTCGTACAAAGGACAGACAAACTTGGTGGAGCTGTTGGTCGTCCTTGAAAAGATGATTTTACAATTTCTCCTGTTACTTCGTCCAAAAAACTCATTTCATTATTTTGGTCTGGTTTTATAATACTCATCGTTTCATCGTCTGACAGGTAAACACCGATTTCTTTGTAGTTATTTTTTAACTCTTTGTTTGTAACTTCTGTGTTGTGATGCTCGGTAATGTCTTTATAGTCGAGAAGTTTGGTTACGACATCTTGCCCAAAAAAGTGATCGACTAAATAGTTTTCTTCTGGAAAAATATCAGAACAGTTGTTATGATCAATGTTATTTACCATTTTACCATCACTTGGTATAAGTTCGTTAGCGTCAATGAGTTGCGACAACTCTTGTTCATTTTCATTCTTTTTCTTTTGATTTTTTTTATTTTTGTTTTTTTTCACTCCCGTATTCTTTTTTTTCTGTGATTTCTTATTTGCAACAGCTGCTTCTTTCTCTCTTAGAATGTGATAGAAATCATCAATCGTTACTGATTTTCCAGGTTCTACGGTCACTTTTTTATTACGACTTACAGAGACTGGCTTCGGTTGTCGCACATTTTTTAAATAATCCAGTAATGTAGAATCTATACTATAATTTCCAATATTGTCAGCAAACTCAGGAATTCGCTGAAGAACTTGACGTGGGTTTAATGGAAATATTCCGGTGGCTTTGAACCCACTTTGGATAATTTTGGCCTCTTTCAGTTTTATACTATTAATCAAATTTTTCAACATTTTTGGAAAATGTTTTTTATTTAAAGCAGTTTGATTAGGATTTTCCATTTTGTATTCAAGTAGGACTTTTCGCCAAGCCTTTTTTAGGGGAGCAAAAAAAGCTACATCAAGAGGCTGTGTAAGATGTGTGGAGTTCGTGGGTATAAATACGAAAGATATATTGTGTTCCTCGCAAAGCTTAATAACGGTGACGTTGATATGACTGGATAGATTGTCACATATAACCACCTTTTTTCCAGGTAAACTGTCTGCCCATGGTACGACAACTGTCTTAAAATATTCTTCAAAAGTGGCGGAATCGAACCATCCTGACGTTGTTCGATTATAGCGCGTATCTCGAGGGCCTCCAGAAATCCATTCAGAATAAAGACATTCAGCTTTGTATACTACATAAGTAGGTAAAACTTGGCCAGCAGCTGTTGCTGTAAACATCAATGAAATAGCACCTTTTGTGGAATTCAAAACCCGCTCAGGATATTTAACTCCTCTCCTAAAAATGCATTTGGATACGCCCGGATCATCGCTCAAATTGGTTTCATCCAAATTTAATATATGTGTTGAAGGAATATCTTTGAGTGTTTCTTCCAAATTGTTAAAATATTCAAGGAATTCGTCCACTGTTTTTTCCGCTCTAGCCAATTTTATATTTTGACAGCTTCTCGTTGTCAGTTTTGATTTATGCCTTTCCATGAAACATTCTACCCATTGCTTTCCGGGAGGTTGATTGTTAAAGATTTCGTCACGACAATTTTTTTTTAAATAATCATGGACTACCAGCCTTAAATCCAGCTTCATTAGAGGACAACCAAAGTCCGCTGCTGCAACTATAACTTTAACAATGTTTTCCTCTTCTTCTTCGGATAACAATGTAGGTTTCCCTACATTTTTTGGGTGATTCTCTTTTTGTTTGTTTAATAACGTGCGTCGCGGTATGCCGAACTGGCGTTCGGCTTCTCTTGAAGACATTTTTTTTTCTTTTATATATTGTACCGCCAAGTCCAACATCTCATTAGTGTAGTTTTTGTACGGTCGTGCACCTATACGTCTTCGGCTTTTTTTTCTCGTTGTTTTGGCCATCCTGTAGGTAAAAAAAACTAAGTAGGGACATTTATTTTCATTTTGTGTAATGTAAAAAGCAAATAGTTGGTTAATAGGTGTTTGTGTTTGTAATGCATCTTAAATGACCCACGATACAAGGGAAATGTAAAGCTAAGTAAGGGACAATCACCACTTAAATCACCTATTCGTTAAATTATGTATGCCTTTTATATTTTTATTAAAATAATTTATTTTTCAATAACTCGGATGAAAAATACCTAATCTGTCTTCCGTCAAGATCCTATCTAGGAATACTTTTACTTAGCTTACATTCACATGATAAAGTGTTTGAACTAGCAGACCTGCCAAATACTTTTTGGTTAGGTATATTGTCCCACTGCTGGGCAAAGGCCTCCTTACCACTCCTTACGATCTACTAAAAAGTTGTCATAAAATTAGTAAAACCTAAGCGCAGCGCCACCTATTGAGTCCAGTTGCGAATCTAAGCCATCAAAGGTAAGTAGGTGAGGTGTTCAACAGTGAGCCAGTGGTACTCAGTGAACCAATCATCTTAACTTTGTAAGCGCGACGTTGCCAGCTCGTGCAACGAGCGCGAGAATGCTTAACTTTGACCTCCCCGCCCGGTCCCCAGTCGCGAGCGATCCAGAGCCACAGACGCCCGCGCAGTGGAACGTGTCGCGATTTTGTACGAAAAAACAAAATGAAATGTGAGTCCTATTTTTTTCGCTCATTACGACTAGGTAATTACTTTCAGAGTCAATTTTTTTCTACCTCTGTTGTGACTGTCTGTTTACCGTTTACGAATACTGTATCTACTCTAAATCTTTCCGTTTTTTTTTTACATTACCTAAAATATCGCATGGTGGATGTAGTACACAGTGAACCACGGAGGTAGCTTGAACAGTGAACCGGTTCACTGTGTACCACCTTCGTATTGCAATGTTATGTTCGTACTTATTTTTCATTTTAAATCAAGTATTAGACTTATTTATCTTTCATAAATTTATTAAAATATATTTTTATGCACTGTTGATTATGTTAAGACTTTTACGTTACTATTGCTTCAGAATGGGGCGAATCAAAACTGAAAATCGAAAAATTGGTAACCATACCAAAGAAGACATGCTACGGGCTATTATGTTGGTAAAAAATGGACAGTCCATTCAAACAGCTGCAAAAGAATGCGGTTTAGCTTACCCAACTTTAAGAAGATATTTAAAAAAATTTGAGGTTGATGAAACTATTAATTTAGTTCCAAACTATGAAGCAAATGCTGTGTTTAACGCGTACCAAGAAAATGAATTAAAGAAGTACATACTTGATTGCTCGAGCAAATTTTATGGCCTTACATGTAAAGAAACACGACGTGTAGCATATCAAATGGCTATAATTAATGAAATTAAAGTTCCTCCGTCATGGGAAGACAAAAAAATGGCGGGAAAGGAATGGTTGAGGTCATTCCGAAGAAAGCACCAAAACTTAAGTCTAAAAAAACCTGAACCATGCAGCTTAGCGCGAGCTTCGGCGTTCAATAAGATAAATGTTGAATCATTTTTCAAAAACTTAAAAGAAGCAATGCAACGGTCGCCTAATTTCGGCAACGGAACTCGTGTTTATAATTTGGACGAGACCGCCACTACAACGGTACAACGCCCGCAAAAGGTTCTAGCTAGTAGAGGTAGCAACGTCTCAAAAGTTATTAGCGGCGAAAGAGGCATATTAGTCACAACATGCTGCATTGTTTCAGCTTCTGGTCAAGCTTTACCACCAGCAATGGTCTTCCCGCGAAAGAAATTTCAAACACACATGCTTCATGGCGCTCCTTCGGGGACCCTTGGCTTAGCTGCATCAACCGGATGGATGAATGCCGAGATCTTTGTAGACGTCATGAAGCATTTTATAAAACACACCTCCGCATCAATAGACAATCCGGCCCTTTTGATACTTGACAATCACGAGAGCCATTTGTCATTAGGAGCATTGAATTTAGCTAAGTCTTCCGGTGTAACATTACTGACGCTGCCTCCTCACACAACAGGAAAACTACAACCGTTAGATGTGGGATTAAATGGTCCATTTAGAACCTATTACAACTCTGCTGTAGATTCGTGGCTACTTCGGAACCCTGGACAAACAGTAACCATCTACCACGTAGCTGAATGCGCTGGAGAGGCCTATCTTAAAGCTATGACTCCAATAAACATTACTAATGCATTTAGAAAATGCGGTATTTATCCATATAATGAATCGGTATTTACAGAAGAGGATTTTGTACCGAGCACTGTGACAGATAGACCAGAACCGGGACAAGACATTGATGAAACAGATGCAGAGATTGAAATAGAGAAACCTGATTCACATCGTACTCCCCCTAACTCTCCTTCTATTTTAGTGGAAGAGCCATCTCAGCAAATTCGATCCGATAACTTTAACTCACCACAAGTAGAACTATCACAAGAAGTTCATAACCTGACCACTGTAAACTTTGATGAGATACCTCAACAACAGCAAGCTTCCACTTCTAAATTCGTAAACAGTTTTATTTCGCCACAAAATTTTAGACCACCTCTGAAAGCCGGCCCTAGGAAAATAAAGAAACGGAACAGACCCTTGGGAAGAAGCATGATAGCCACTGATACTCCTGAGAAGGATTTAATAGCGACAAGGAAAAAGAAAGACAAAGTTAAAGCGAAAAAAGTGAAGACAGGAGATCTATTTAAGGAAAACAAGAAATCTAAGAAAAAAAGCACTTTAATCATGGATGATGATTCTAGCGCAGAAGACTCTTTTAACGCAAGTGGATCTTCGTCTGGTGGGACCCAGTTCATAAGTGATAGTGAAGATGATGATATTATATTGACCGAAGACTTTCCACCTCTATCTAGAATCCCAAAATCTGGAGATTTTGTTATAATTCTGCTTGAATCAGAGATAAAAAAGAATAAATGCTATTACGTCGCGAAAATTTTAGAAGAGTTTTCCGAAGACGATTTTGATTATTCCGTTTCTTATTTGAAATTAAAAAGTAAAGTGTATCACAGTTTTGCTGAGCCCGTGGAACCAGATATGGCAATGGTTACAAAAAATGATATCAAATATATATTAATGGACCCCAAAGTAGAAGGCAGTAGTCGCCGAACTGCAACGTTTAAATTTCCAGTAAACCTATCACTTTTGAACTTTCCTTTTTAATTTTATAGTACTAAAACCGATTGTTGATTAATATGAAAAAAGTTCATTTATTTATTGATACTGCAAGTAACTATACCTACCTAAAGCTAGTCTGATTAGTTCGTTGATTTAGTGTAGGATATTGACAAAGGCTAGACTGAATAGAATTAAGTTGATTTAGATACGAATACTGAAAGCCATACGCTAGACTGATGTAATTATAAATACTATATCCCACAGGCTAGACCGAATTGTAATAAGTTGGTCGAATGATGGATCTCTGTAAACCAAAAGACTTTAATACTTAAGATGATCACTAATAAATATTTCAATTGACTTCTTTGAGTTTTCTTCTATGATTTAAGACCATCCTTCATCGTGAATCAATGGGATGATTCACTGTGTACATACCGGTTCACTGTTGACCTAACCCCCGGTTCACTGAGTCCAATCTGGTGGACAGAGTGAACCATTTCCCATTTTTTTAAAAAGCTGAAATAAACTCAATCCTGTAACAATAAGGTCTAAAATGAAAATTCACTTTAGAAGTCAGATAGACTGTGTGTCTGTTATTCAAAAATAAACTGTATTTTATTCAAAATGAGTTGAGTTTCGAATGTTTAACTTTTTTGTGGTTCACTGTTGAACACCTCACCATATAGTATATAGTAGGTAATATGACTCACAATCTTTACCTAGAATAAAAAATTAAAAACCTTATCTGTATTTATATATTTTCCAGATTGAAAAAGTGACAACCCTAACACCATTTTTAGGGTGGGCAATGTTGCAAACTCTTTGCTACACAGTTGCTTACAACTTTGCCCACTTGAATTTTTTCGTAATAAAAACAGCTAAAACTGTAAAACCAGAACAAAATTAATCGCTATTCAATCAGTTATGAGCACAATAACTTAAACTCACCTCCAATAATTCTTTTGGATTCAGCACGGTTCAACACGAACAACAAAATTGGCACCACCTGCGTAGACCTCTACTTTGACAACTGCTGAGAGTCAACTGAGTGAAGTTAGGAACACAACAGATAATTTGTGTTGCCATGTATATGTCAGATATTGCACGAAATGTTGAAAAATGTTGCCATTCAAAAAAATGAATGGGCTACAACTACTTTTAGTTAATTTTTGGTTTTGGGCAAAGTTGTATTCCGAGGGCAATGTTGTAAGGTTTCACGGTACTATAGTTTTCATTTCGACGGTAATATAATAATAACCTTGAGTCTATAACCTCGTTTCTGACAGTGCGTGGAATAACTCTGAGGTCGCCATCTCATTCTCGCGCTCTGCGTGCAAGTGAGATAGCACGATTATGGCCGCGTTAGACATATTGACACTGCTGTGGGGCCAGGGCCTTGCGTGAGTTGCCCTACGGTCCTCTTTGTTCGTGATTATTACCAAGGTGACGAGGTCGAAGGAAACACAGTTCTGGAGTAGTATAGTTCGTATAATGGTGGCAAGCCTTAACTATTGACACTTGTATTTAAACACTTGATATTACAAACGCTTCTACCTAGTGCAGGTAATTAACACTAATGATAATGAAATGCCTGTATATTATCTATCGTGTTGTTACTTTTTTATCTCCGAGCTCTCTCCTCTAGAGATGGGAAACTCGTGCGCACTCTTTGTTATAGTGCTGCGCTACAATTAATCGACATAGTTACAATTTTAATTATCTATAATTCGTGTGTGTTATTCAAACGCCACACCACCCCCCCAAGGAGAACGATGAACCACCTGCAACAATATACATCTATCGTACATCAGAGATCTAGTATGTCTCTGAACTTTACCTTTCTACCTGTTCTTGTCACGACTGGAGTTGGCGTTGGAGCAGCTGGAGCAGAATTAAGAGTTGGTGGTACCATAGGGGAAGCCTGAGGGGCTATAGCAGGAGTTACATGTGGTTGTACAGCTATCGGTCCTCGCAAGCCTGAATAGCCTATGTTATCTATGAACGCGGGTTTTACGCGATCGACGCTAACAACCACTTCTCTTCCTTTGACATCCAATTTCATAGTTTTCCCATCGGAGGCGCGATCTATGACTCTATATGGCCCTGTGTAAGGTGGCTGCAAAGGCCGCCGAACAGCATCATCTCTTAGGAATACGTGAGTCGCTGACGAGAGTTCCTTAAATATAAAGGTGGTGGGCTGGCAATGTCGAGATGCAGGTGCTGGGCGCAAGTTTGCCATTTTCAGGCGAAGTTGTGTCACCACATCACTGGAATCGCAAATAATGTCCATGCCAGTAACAGGAACTAGTAATTCACCGGGTAATCTAAGTGGCTCCCCGTACAGTAGTTCGGCAGCAGTTGTCTTCAAATCTTCTTTGAATGCAGAGCGCATGCCAAGAAGTACAATGGGGAGTGATCGCACCCAGGAGTCACCATGGCACATTAGTGCGGCTTTAAGTTGACGATGTACTCGTTCTATCATTCCGTTTGAGCTGGGATGATATGGGGTAGTTCTAACACGTTGAGTTGCGCAAAAATTTAATAGACGCTGAAATAATGCGGACTCGAATTGACGACCTTGATCCGTGGTTATAATGTTCGGTACCGTAAAATGGGGCGACTTTCAAATTACGAGGTGACTTTGATGATTACTTTTTTGATTTACATTTTCATTAATATATTTGAATTTACTGAACGCATCCTTTTGTTTTTTTTTTGTATAGCAACTCTGATATTGTCGGCCATTTTTTCTCGCGGCGTGAGCGCAGAGGGGTGTGTGCATCAATTGTAAAAAAATAATTTGGGCAGGCATTAAAAACATGCCCAAAATCATATGGTGAAAACTTCTGTGGTGCAAACGTGAGTATTGTTATTACATTGTTACTGATTTGGTAGGCTAATTGTAAGATTCAGTGTGATTCCGAGCGTTTATAGAGTGTTTGTTGGGGGCCATGTTTTTTCACTTTTTAGGCTATGAATATAATATGGGGCTTATTTGATGGACTGCATGAGGTGACTTTGATAGCTATCAAAGTTACCCTTGAGCCTAACTGATTATCGTTTTTTAACTAAATGTGCTGGTTGTAAAGTGACCCCTTCCTTTGATTTTTTAGGTTAAGAATGGTACGAGATTATAAGAAACCGGCGGGTAGTCGCAATTACAGGAACTATACGGAAGATTCCCTCGAAGAAGCATTAGAAAAGGTTACAAATGGTGACTTGAGCATTAATGCAGCTTCTTTAAGTTATAAAATACCATTTGGTACATTATATAATAAATATAAGGGCCTACATGGTTCGACTCCAGGAGGGCAACCCATTTTTGTGAGTACATTTAATGAGTAGGTACGTAAGTTAGTTTGATCTCTGTCATAATAAGTTGTTTCCTAATAAGTAAGTTAAAATTACATTTGTATAACATGTGTACTGTGTAGTATAAGGTTGATCTCGTAAATAATAATTTGTTGCCAAATAAGTAAGTTCAAATTACATTTGTATAACATGTGTAGTATAAGGTTGATCTCGTATATAATAAATAAGTCTGATTACCTTTAAAAAGAGAAAACTGTAATTGTTTCTTTAATAGTTAGTTTTTTATAAATATATATGGTTTAATTAAAATAAAAAGTGTTTTAAAACTGGTGATCAAATTAACCCCCTTGTTCAAAGTCGCCCCTAAAAATTTTAGAGACGCGTAATTTTTTTATTTATGGGTGGAATTTTGTTTTTGTTTTTTTGATCTATTCCTTTACGGGGCGGCTTCGCTTATACGTCGAAAAAACAGCGTCTATCAAAGCGACCCCGTTCCAAGTATAGAGTTGATAGGCTACAATTTATTTTTTTTCTCAGAAAGTAATGATCAAAAATTTTTTTTTATTGCAGTTAACGAAAGTGTAAGCCAAGTCGTCGATGTTGTATTTTTTTGTATATTTCTATGTCGTAAAATGAAGGAGTTATTTCAATTTAAATTTTAAAATTAATCAAAGTAACCCCATTTTACGGTACCCCAAAACGTGCTATCCAACCGGCCACAAATGTATCTGCAACTTCTTCTGCGGTTATTCCCACCATGGGCCATACCTCCGGCCATCGCGAGAACCTGTCAATTGCAGTTAGACAGTAGTTAAATCCGTTTGAGTGAGGCAAAGGCCCTATAATGTCTATGTGGACGTGCCTAAATCTTGCAGTCGGAGAATCAAAGTTGCCGAGCGGTGACGTAATGTGCCGCGTGATTTTACTACGCTGACAGTGTAAGCAAGTGCGTGCCCACTGGCGGCACATAGCATTGACTTTCGGCCAAACATAGCGATCAGTCACCAGACGAACAGTCGCCCGCGTGCCCGGATGGCTTAAATTATGGCATCGATCAAAGGCAGGCCGACGAAATGAAGGAGTCAAGTAGGGCCGAGGCCTGCCAGTTGAAATGTCGCAGGTGATAGAAATGCTAGTGCCTGGCATGACAACATCGGTTAGTTGCAGACTAGATCCTTGTTGACGCAAATTGGCTAGCTCTTGATCTAATTTCTGTGATTCGGCAAGGGCTTCATAGTCTTGTTCAAGGGCAATAGCTTCAACACGTGACATTGCGTCGGCTACAATATTATTCTCGCCTTTTATGTATTGGATATCGGTGGTGAACTGGCTGATAAACGACAACTGGTTCAATTGCACAGGTGGCAGTTTTTCTCGACGTTGTAAAAAGGCATACAGCAGTGGCTTATGATCCGTGAAAATGGTTACGTGTTGCACTTCGAGGATGTGGCGGAAGTGTTGTACACTTTCGTACACCGCCAGAAGCTCACGGTAATAGGCTGGCCATTGTGCTTTCTGTACCGTCAGTTTCCTGCTAAAAAAGGCGAGAGGGACCCAGTTGTTGTTGACTTTTTGCTGTAGACATGAGCCTATATGGACGCTAGATGCATCTGTGAAAAGTCCAAGAGGTGCACCGTTAATCGAATGTTGCAAAAGGGTAGCGCTAGATAGGCTCTTTTTACAGGATTCGAATTCTTTCATAAGTTCGGGAGTCCATATAAACGGCTTCGCACCTTTTCCTTTTGTAGCTACTAATGCATTTATAATTGGAGCCTGGAATTTTGCAGCTTGAGGTATAAAACGGCGGTAATAATTTAGCATACCAAGAAACCGGCGTACGCCTTGGACTGTTTTCGGAGGGGGAAAGTCTAGAATAGCCTGTACACGATCCGATGGAGGCTGAGTGCCTTCAGAGTTTATATGGTAGCCCAAGAAATTGGTCTCGCGGACACCAAGATTGCATTTAGATGGGTTAATTATCACCCCATAATCTCTTAGCCGGCCGAAAAGAATTCGCAGATGTTCCTTGTGGAGAACCTCATCGGATGAGTAGACGAGGATATCATCCACATAAGGAAACAAAAATCGAGACCCCGTGTGACCTCGTCAATAAACCGCTGGAAGGTTTGACCTGCATTACGGAGACCGAAGGTCATGAATGGAAATTCAAAGAGGCCAAACGGGGTAACGATGGCAGTCTTAGGAATATCCTCTTCGGCCACAGGGATCTGATGGTAAGCTTTTACGAGATCAATTGTGCTAAATACTTTAGCGCCAGTAAGATTGTGAGTGACGTCGTGAATATGTCGGACAGGGTATCTATCCGGTATAGTCCTGGCATTTAACACCCTATAATCGCCACATGGTCGCCAGGTATCATCTTTTTTAATGGTCATATGTAATGGTGATGACCAAGCACTTTTTGAAGGTCGGGAGGTACCAGATTTTACCATGTCTTCGAATTCCTTTTTGGCGGAGACTAACTTTTGTGGAGCCAGGCGGCGAGGACGGCATGAAATAGGTGGCCCGTCTGTTGTTGTGATGAAGTGCTTGGTGTCATGTTTGATGACTCTGGGAAGGCCTGGAGGGCGTGTAATTTCAGGAAACTCCGCTAGCACTTGTGCAAATGTAGAATTGGATAAGGCTACTGCTCTTATGCTAGGTTGATCTGAATTACTGGAGCACGCAGAGGCCGTCAGGTTGGTTAACCCATCAACCAACTTTTTAACTCTACAATCAGGTAACAGATGGTAATGAGACAAAAAGTCGGATCCGATGATAGCAGTAGTGACATCAGCTACTACAAAAGACCATGTGAATTGTCGCCGAAGTCCAAAATCTAGCGATAGGTTAATATTGCCGAAAGTCTTAATGCTGCTACCATTAGCTGCGCTGAGTTCATAATCGGAAACCTTTCTCTTTTCTGATAGCCAGCGGCGAGGGTAACAACATAAGTCTGATCCAGTGTCTACTAGAAATTGACGTTTCGTGGCTCGATCCGTGACAAAAAGGCGACGGCTAGACGCTTGGTTAAAGTCGCAATCAGACGCCGTCGCTACTGATTGCGTTTTAAGTTTTCCGCTTTCCAGTTGCATGGTGGAATACATTTGGTGGCTTTGCCACCGTGTGACCTATGGTACCAGCAGCGTTTATCGGCACGACGAGGACTAGATCTGCGCGATGGCTGGTTGGGAGAAACATATCGATTTTCAAAACGGGCAGATGCAGTTGATAGTGCGGCGATTTGATTGCTAAGTTCCTCGATCCGCTCAGACATAACAGACAGGGGCGATGTGGAGGCTGAAAATATATTAGCGGGGCCTGGTTGAGACTCCATAATTTTATCAGCCAGATCAGCTGTCTTTTCCAGCGGAATGTCAGGCTGGGCTGCTAGAATGCCTTGCACATGTTGCGGTAAACGGCGAAGCCATATTTGACGAAGGATGCTATCGTCCGACAGGGTAGTTCCTGCTAGTGATCGGAGGTGTCTCAAAAACTGTGAAGGTTTCCTATCATTCAGTTCGTTTTCTCCCAGGAGTTCTCGAACCCGTTGCTCTTCTGATGGAGAAAAACGTTTGATAAGGGTTTCTTTTAATTTTTGGTATTTTCCCTCTGCTGGGGGGTTGATTATTATATCTTCGATTTCGCCTGCTACTTTATGATCGATTTGACTCAGCACGTGGCTATATTTTGTTTCATCAGTGCTAATGCCGGCAAGATGGAATTGCGCTTCAGCTTGAGCAAACCACACCGTGATCCTGTCAGGCCACAGGGGTGGTAACTTAATGGCTACTCGACAAATAGCAGGACTTTCCAACAAAACTGGTTTGGACTGGGTATCAATATGTTCCTGCCGTGCCTTCAATGCATTATTTTCTGCCTCTAACGCTGATACCCGGGCTAGTAGCTCTTGATCCATGATTACAAAATCAATGGAAAGAAAACTAATTGCACTAATAAGATATTAAGTGCATCCAAGCCAAACACAAAAATATCAGTTCTTAAAAATTTATGTAACTAAGCAAATAGAATGATATATTGTTGCAAGAGGGTTCATACGATTTTAAAAATAGTTCACAGAATATAAAAACCAATGTGTTAGCAAATATATACAGAAATAAAGAATTATTTTTTTTCATTCAACGGAGAACGATGAACACATACAAAATAATGTTAAAGTTCCCTTAATTCTTACACCAATTGACCAAATCTAAATTATGCAGGTAAGCACGAGCAAAAGCAAATAAATTCACATTAAATCCTTAGTAGTAGACCTACACATGTATACACAATATTGAAAATTAAGTTTTAGCTAAGTCGGTAAGTAATATCTAAGTACCTGTTAAAACAAATATTATGCAGAAATGAATGTGATTCAGTTTTACAATGATATATATAGGTAGTAGTTATCTATTAATACTCAAGACTGACAAGCCAATTTGGTTTTGTTTTCTTTTTATACTAATGTACAACAATATAAACCTATTTATACACAACACCCAACACTTTTATGTATGAGAATAACAAAAACAATTATGATATTGAGTATTTATGCAGTTTGATTTTGATGGGAGCTTGATAATTAGCTACTGTATAGTGTTTGAAATGTGGTGATGATAGTTCAGATCACAATAAAACCTTTGACAATTGTTCCGTGATACTTGCGTAGTCTGGGTTGTATGTCTGTGGAATGCAGGATCGACTTGGCATCTTTCAAGACGAATAGTTGCCTCCTCGACGCACAGGTTGTGACGTCAATTCGAATGGCATTTCAGTGCTGACCTGAGAATCCTTTTGCATCCAGCAAGCTTGCGTTAAGTGATGGGCTGAAGTTCTCGTTTTACTGGTCACCTCGGGTTATCGTACGAAAGTAATTCGTTCAGTACGCATCGGAAGTCACCAGTGTGGGGCCAGGGCCTTGCGTGAGTTGCCCTACGGTCCTCTTTGTTCGTGATTATTACCAAGGTGACGAGGTCGAAGGAAACACAGTTCTGGAGTAGTATAGTTCGTATAATGGTGGCAAGCCTTAACTATTGACACTTGTATTTAAACACTTGATATTACAAACGCTTCTACCTAGTGCAGGTAATTAGCACTAATGATAATGAAATGCCTGTATATTATCTATCGTGTTGTTACTTTTTTATCTCCGAGCTCTCTCCTCTAGAGATGGGAAACTCGTGCGCACTCTTTGTTATAGTGCTGCGCTACAATTAATCGACATAGTTACAATTTTAATTATCTATAATTCGTGTGTGTTATTCAAACGCCACACTGCCATTCATATGCCCCATTTATAATAAATCATAGCATGTTTTAGGTAATGCCTAATATACATATAAGTGTAACAGAAAAATGTGATAGGGTGTTAGTCAACCAATCAAGGTAGAAGAAAATTTTGCAAAATTCGAGTTAAAGATATTAGGTTTTCCATGCAAACGTTGGTCACGTGATCGGTCAAGTTGTATGGAGTAGGTACGCAATAATTTACTCGGTTTTTCCAAAAACTTTGTTCTACATCTAGTCCATTTTGATGGGTAGACTAACACCCTTAAGTATTGTTACACCATTCTTATTATACATTATATTATATGTCTGTTGTTTATTACTTTAGCAGGGATTAGTGTATATTGTAATTCATAATTATAAATGGTGAATTAATAGGACTTGTTTCATTTTCGGTCAAGACGGTGTACGTCTACCAAAAAATACCTAAAGATGTGGTTAATATTATATATTAATGAAACCTGCATCAGTTGCCTACTTCATTGTGTACAAAAATATGTAATTTCGGTTTGCACCCTGGTACACCGTCATCCACCATTTATCTATCATAGAAGCTGGAAGTTTACTTAAACTGTTGATTGACAGGGGCTGAGATACAATATAATATCCTGGGCGTAGCTCAAATTGTCGACACACACCACCACACGCGACACACGTCACAAACATGACATTCTATTTCAGTACTCAGCTCCTCTATGAGGTCATTCATGTATACGTTGAAGAGGTCCAGAGAGATCAGTCCCCCCTGGCGAACACTTCAATGCAGCCTGGAACTGGAAGTCGAGTCACTCCATCTCACTGCATTTGTTTGGTTCTCGTGAGGTATTGATATACCTCAACAGGCTCACAGCGTTCTTTGGTATCTCTAAGTCAGATCGCTCCAAATAATTTAATAATTTTCTAGATCAAATGCGCGACTCAGATCCAGTAGGATGTATATAAACTCATGATACCCCTATCACTCACCCCTATACTCGATATCGACCGCATAAAAGATTACTATGGCAAAATTTAGTTTAGGTTTAGGTCATTAAAACTAAAAATAGCAGTATGAGTTACTAAGTAAAAAACGACGAGTTAAGTCTCGCTAGCGACAAAAGTTTTTAGCGATTGCAGTAGTTGTAAACGGTACCAGTACCAGTCACGATGACAGATGCCTTCGAAACAAACCTTAACTGCAGCAGTAAAGTAACTCACTAGTAAAGCTTTATAGGATTTATAATGTTTCTTTCGTCGTTCGTGTCCTCTTAAATCAAATCGTCGAGGACACGAACGACTCATTTCATCCCTGATAAAGTTCACCGAATGTGAACGAATCTATAGTTGGACCTTTCCAACAATCGTATACATATCGTGATAACCCTTCATCTTAAACAATATAGATCAAAACATGCGTTAATTTCTAAATAAAATTTATAGAATTTGTGTGAATTGTTAAAGACTCACACGGTCTTCTTATTCATAGTCCGTGTACCTCATGATACGTGTTCATTTGAATACTATACGGTACTCGGTTAGCTCGCTACTCATGGTAGATGTACTGATAACATGAGAAACTACTCGTACACTGACGTATCTCACCTATTAAAATAAGAGTGCGCCGTCTATTTAGCAGTTGTTCACCAGCCAAGGCCTCAAATAATCATTGTTCACTTAAGGTGACTTTGTAGTTGGCAGGATTACTCAGCTTGCCCGTTTTATTTTCCACGATGAACGCTACCACGGTCTGCATAAGCCTTTGTTCGGTATAGAAAACTTACAACATAGCCTGAAGAAATTCTATATAAAATAAGTACATTATTAAGCCACTTGATCACTGGAAGTGTGTGATGATCATGCCGTCTTTTCCGTGCCTTGATTCAATGAAATCTTGCGTGTAAACAAAGCTCGTGTTATCGGCATCACCAGCACGACAAGCTTTGGGATCTAACAAATTTCAATATTCTGGTACAATTAATGAAATTCTTATATTGCCTTTTTCTTTTAAAATATTTATCTTAATAGTTTCTACGTTTTTTTGACATAATATATGTTCGATCCTTGTAATAAAACGAGGGTAGATGCAAATGAATTACTCTCAACTCTTGACATCTACCTGTCGTTGACGGCGGATGAGCAGTTGCAATCAAGGCGCCGTGCGCATCGCCCCATTGAAGGTGTTAGAATTTATGCAAATCCGCGAACTGGTGTAAATTGAGACATGAAGCTCTGCGATCACCCACGACACCGTGAGAACGATCTCCTACAGCCGCGCTTGACATAAGTACATAGCTGCTGTTGAAGCTGGACTGTGGCACGGGATCGAAAGATTGATTTTCATATGCCTTCTTTTATGCAAGGAGAAATTGCGCTTCACCTTTTACTCTATTTAACCTCATAAAGTCCACTTCCAAATCGAATATCTATACCAGACATTCTTACCTCTCATAGACTGTGCGAAAACAGTGCAATCTGTTTTTGGTCACTTCTTTACCGGATTAATTTATTTACACTTATTTCTGGTTCATTTAACTGAAAAATTTCACTACCTTCTATCGTGCGTAAAAGGCCCTGCCTTGAACATTGTTAAAAGTTTGCCGATTACCGCCAACAATTACGATCTAGTCTGGCAAAGATTAATCGATAGAGAGAGAGAGAGAGAGCAAGAGAGCAGATAAATATCACATTGCTCGGAAGGTATTTAGATAAAATGTTGAATTTTTCACCGCTAACAAAAGAAAGCTCATCTAATCTCGCTACGTTTATTGAGGACTTCGATTTCTCTAACAAAGCGATCGAAGCGCTTAATATTAAAAATCTATACGATTACGTCATGTGTCTCGTTTCATTGAGAGCGTTAGACCCTCAATCTCGGAAATGTTTTGATCAAAATTTAGATCAAAAATCTGTAGGTACCTACACTGAAAAAAATGGGCTCTGAAAAGTGTTCAATGAAGAATATTTTTTTCTTGAGTATATTGTTTCATTACAAGTAAATGTCTATTAGAAATAAGAATAATTTCTTGACAAAAGAATTACTGTTTTCTCAAATATAAACAAAATTATTCTCAATTTATTTCTTCCCTTTAAGAGCAACCTTTTCTTTTCAAGATGTTTTGACTGTTGGCTGAAGAAAACATTGTAATTTTAATATTTTTAAATAAAGTCTTAAAATAATTTTGTTTTGACTACAACAAGTAAGAAAATTTGGACATTTTTGGAACAACATAACAAAACATTCATCTGACAAAAAATAATTTAAATATTAGTATTAGTATATTATATAATTTTAATATTCTTATACAATGATTTCTTATTTATGTTTTAGGAAATAGATGTCTTCATATAAGAGTTAAAAAAATTACACTAAGACGTATATTTTATGCAAAGAATAAATTTATATCCATTGTATAATATGTAATCTTGCTTGCACAATTTGGGACTTTTAAGCCAATAATGATTTTAACTCTATTGAAAAGATATAATTTGTGTAGAACAAGAAAAAATACTACTATATCATATACTTATCCATTATTGAACAATCTGAAATATGTTCAGCTAAGAGTATTATATATATATATATAATGTTAGTGTGTGTTGTGTTGGGGACATTCACTACAAGCAAGTAACACATATGAAGTCAGGCACATATGTGACAAAGGTTTTCGGTTGTGTGAGTTGGAACAGTTGGAAATACTGAAACACAGAAATCAGAACTCTTGCGGATTTTTTACCGACACAGTCCGTTAAATAACGCTGAGTCATCAAATACACCTACACAACAACAACAACGGTGACTCACAACAGGTGACGTGACCGGCCGCTATATAAAGAGCTCGCAGAGACGCAACCGCTCGTAGTCACTCAGATTCATAGTAGTCACTATGAATCTGAGTATTCATAGGGCTCATTTGGGCAAATTCGCTCTAAAAAGTTTTAGCTAGGATGCCACCAGTGGCTAGGGCCCTAGGCACTCCCCGTCTGAGTTGCCAGGGCAGTTCGTTAGTCCAACTCTGGGCGACGGCTCAAGCCGAGGTTCGTGCCGTCTGAGGCGCCCTTGTGCTTGTCGCCCCAAAACCAAAACCGCGGCCCAGCGCACTAGCGCTTGCCAAACGTCCGGTCAAGCTGTCCGAGGTCGCGTTCGACCACCAGCTCAGTCCTTTCTAAAAAAAAAAAAACGCAACCGCTCTAGTTTTGAGCGAGCGCTTGAAGAGTCAACATCTCCTGAGGATACCATGTGCTAAGTAAGGCGAAACACGTGTCGAGGAAGTCGGATACTGAGATAAAGAAAAATAATAAGGTGAGGTGTGGCGGTGGTGAGGAGGAACCACACCATAAAAAAAAAAAAAATTTTTCGATTTCTCACGCTGACATCAAGACGAGGCGGAAAAACACTAAATATCTTGTATATACCATCTTAACATAAATGGATTTCCGCAAAGTAACGTCTGACTCCATCAATTAATAAAATATATTTCAGTTTAAGACATTGTCTGATCTTATTTGAAGTAATTTGTAGTATCGATACATGTATTGGTATAGTATTTTGTCTTAAAAAAGGATGACATTACAATAGAACATTTTTTTGTGTTCAATATTTGTTAGAATATTCTCAGATGAAAAGAAGATTTATTACACAACGAACTACTCGTATCCTATCTAAATAAGAAAAATAAAAACAGGCGTAGACAGCGAGTCATTTTAATCGAACGATTTGAAGAATTTCAAAGTTCATTACTACTTGAGTAATGAACTTAATCCTAAAAATATTATCCTCAGGATGAGAGAACTTACTCTTAACGAAACACAATTTTTTTATAAAATAAAAAAAAAATGTGTTTTGTTTCCGTCTCATGAAGACATATCAATTAGCAATATTTTTGATGAAAGCATACTAACTGTAACAGTTTTTGGGAATTCAAATACGTTGGGATACACAAAGAACTAGCGGCCCTACCCGGCTTCGCACGGGTGGTCATTTTGAGGTTTATTTACGGAAAAGATAAAAACGGGATCCTATTGCTAAAATCTTTAAAATTGAATAATAGAATAATAATAGAAAATTGCAATATCCATATTTTTTATTAATAATAAACCATTTTCGACAATTTTACTTTATATATCTATAAGTTTGTATAGAACCTTCTGTGCGCGTGTCTGACCCGCACTTGGCCGTTTTTTTTGTGTTTATTTTTGGATTATAAATTATTGAATACGATATTTTTGACAATTGTGCACTGATTAAAAAATCATTTTTATTTTTATTTATTTTTAATTTTTATTTTACTCCCGAGGTGGTCTGATATAAATTTTATCAAAAATTGTCCAGTAGTATTTTATTCAATACTAGCTGTGCCCTGCGGTTTCACCCGCGTAGTTCCCGTCAAATACAGAACCTCCTTTTTTGAAGTCGATTAACAAAGTATCATATGTCCTTTCCCGGGGTCTAATCTACCTGTGTACTAGGGCATGAATACTGGTATTGCCAATACCGGTATTACCGGGATTCCGGAGGCATTTTCAATACCGGTATTTGATAACTCAATACCGGTAATACCGTTATTGCTAAACAGTTAAAATAACGTATTAAATTAGTGGTATGTAATACGTAATTGGCAATTTATATTTTAAAAATAGTTTTCAGGATAATTATTTTTTCTATTATCATTATCAGTTTTACATTACCGAGAACTGAAGCTCTTTACTGTAAAATAGTCTATTTTAATTCAAAAAATTTAATTTTTTCATAGTAGCAACACAATCTCCTTAAAAGTATGTAATGAATTGAAACAAGAACTAAACCTTGTTATTTGAAATAAGCTATTCTCGAACTGTGTATGAAGTAATCTGCTCTCCGCATGAAACTGGTAATTACTGAACAAAAATAAAACGTTATTCCATTGAAATTAGGGTATTTTTTTTCCGTCTACTTTTCACGATCTGATTAAATTCGTTCAGAATCAAATAAAGGTTTTGAATCATGCCTCGTTGTGTTCACCTGCAAATATACAACAAAAAAAATATGAGCCGTCACGGGACGCCTGGCAGATGTGAAACATCGACATATATGGCACCGCACCCACGATAATCACAGTTTTTAATTTTTGTATGATTTATTGTCGGGCACTGAAGTTCGGCCTGCGGCCTCACTTCACTCCGGACTTGCAAGATAAAGTATGTAATGAATTGAAACAAGAACCACGCCAGAAATCTGTTTTACGTGCGGCTATAGATGTTGTTCGAGACGGCTAGAACATTCGCGAAGAATTACTCAATTCTTTCTGTTTAGGCATCGTAGCCGCAAGTGGGACCGTTTTATTTTTTAGTTTCTCACCATTATCCTTTATTACTTTAAATGCCCATTATTTAACTAATGTGTTAGTATATTGTTATTTGCCACCTTTTGTTACTATTCACGTTTAATGTTTATTGTTTTATGGAAGGAAAACAACTTAGTTAAATCTCTTTCTCAAAACATCATAAACCCATTGTTTGAAGTCCCGCAAGATGCAGCTACGATGCTATAGCCGTGAGAATAGAAAGTTACGCAATATTATTAGTTTTCGTACCTACTCTAACTCGCCATTGCTTGAATTGGCTATGTAGATTTTTATGTACTACAACTTTGTAAATAAATATGTGATATTCCCATATTTCATAGGTAGGTGGTAGGTACATTAGACGTAATCCATAAATTAGTTATAGGTACACGAGTTATGTACTAAGTTTAGTCTAGTTTAAGTTTATCAATAAATAATTCGTATCCCTGTGTTGTTATTCGAGTTCCAACTTCAGGCACAAGGTTCGCTTCGATTAGGATATGAGGAATCTAGTTATAACGATATTAGATCCAAATAGATGTCAGAAACCTATACGTAATTCTGGTCGGCTATATTGCCATCCCTCTCGCGATTGTACTTGCGGCCCCGTAACGGTGCCGAGCGCGGGGCGGGGTACTATTGCGAGAAAGCGTAGAAGGGATTGCATAAATACGCACGTTAGCTGGCCGCGCGGGCCTGGCAAAGCCATCTTCCAAGTGAAGACGGTCTGCGCCCTGTCGGGAGTCACGGTCGAGACTCCGCACAAGAGGACTGGACCTTCGCAGTGTCACCGCTGCCAGTGCTACGGGCACGCGGCCCGTCACTGCAACTCCCGTCCCCGTTGCGTCAAGTGCACGGGTGACCACGGGACCGCCGACTGCACTAGGCAGAAGGACGATCCCACCCCGCCCTCCTGCACCCTGTGCGGAACCGTCGGGCATACCGCGAACTATCGCGGCTGCCCCAAAGCCCCCCGTTTCCCCAAACCCTCCGCCTCCAGGCCTTCCGGTCAGGCTTCCCACCCAAAACCTAAGCCAGCTAAGGCCAAACCCTCCGGGGCTAGGTCGAAGCCGGCACCTGCCCTACCTTCATTGATCCCGCAACCACCCGTCCTACCCACACCGGTCTCACAGCCGATCGCTCCCCCAACCCGCCCGACCTCGTATGCCACGGCTACATCCCAGCCGCGTCATATCGCTTCCCCTCCTGCTCCCCGTTAGGTATCCCTTCATCCTTCGCACTTTGCGGACGATGAATGCATTAACGCAGTCCTCGATATCTCCGCCCAGCTCCCACTGGGCGAATGCATCAACTTAGGTCGTTAGATCCTGAGCAACCGCGAACCGGCGGCGATTTTACGCATTCTTGCGCAAAATCAGGCCACCGTCGCGGCCATCCAGGCCTTCCTCGCCGCGAGCCCGACCCGTCATGGATAGTTCAACCAAACGTATTAGGCCCCGATCGATCAAACTGGCATGGTTTAATGCCAACGGACTTCTTAAGGAAACGAGTGACGGAGGAAGCCAAGTGCCACTCATCGAACAATTCCTCCACGACCACCAAATCGATGTCCTACTAGTAAACGAGACCTTCTTAAAACCGGGCAAAAGGGATCCCAGGATCGCCAACTTTTGCCTGTTCCGTAATGATAGGCTCCACTCTGCCAAAGGGGGGACGCTTATCTATTACAGACGATCCCTTCACTGCATTCCTCTCGACACGCCTTCGCTTCGTTATCTCGAAGCTTCCGTCTGCCGGATCGCTCTAACTGGCCATCAGCCTATCACACTCGCAGCCTGCTACCACTCTGGTAACAGGCGTTTCGATCAGAATGACTACGAGAAACTATTCGCCTTAGGGGGATCCGTCATCCTCGCCGGCGACTTCAACGCCAAGACCCTCGAGTGGGGTTGCAACGAAACGAATAGCCACGGCAGCAAACTATTTAGTTTGGCGGATGACATTAATTTTGATGTCATTTTGCCCTCCACGCACACTTACTTCCCTCCTAGGTTAGGCTACCGCTCCGACGTACTTGACATAGCACTTCTAAAAGGCGTCACACTCCAGTTGCGCTCTTTAGAAGTGCTCGACGAACTTACTTCCGACCACAGACCAGTGCTCATGCGTCTAGGCCCCGACCCGACGGACAGACCGACCGCGACTAGGACAGTAGTGAACTGGAACCATCTAGGGACAGCCCTTAATGACATCAGCTCACCCGAACTCGACCCGATACCGGATGATATCCAATCCCCCCAGGACGTCGAAAGATCGATCGACTCCCTCACTAACCACCTCCGCACCGCCATAGGCAAGTCGTCGCGGCAAGTACCAGTCGAAGATTCCCGTCGGCTGGTCTTGCCCGAGGACGCGAGGGAATTACTGAGAGAGAAACACAGAGCCACTAGGGCATTCGGTAGATGCCCCACCGATGAGAACAGAGCCACCTTGCGGCGTTACGAGCGCCTCGTTAAGGCCCGCATTCAGGAGCTCCGGGATCAAAAGTGGGATGACACACTCGCAGATCTCGCGCCTACGCACCAGGCTTACTGGCAGCTGGCGCGCGACCTAAAGTCAGACAAAACGGTCACCATGCCCCCCCCTGAACCGCCCCGGTCAGCCCCCCGCGTTCGATGACGACGAGAAGGCAGAATGCCTAGCAGAGAGTCTCGAGGCTCAATGCGCTCCGTCGCTCAGTTCGGTCCCCGCTTCCCATCTCACTATTGTGGACAGAGAGATCGAACATCGTAGCACCATTCCCCTCTCGATCCCCCTCGACCCTATCACGACTAGGGAAGTTGCGCTTATCATCCACCGCCTCCGCGATAGGAAAGCTCCCGGTGCCGACGGCATCAGTAACAAAGTGCTCAAGCACCTTCCCCCCGCCCTGATCCACCTCCTAGTTAGCATTTTTAATGCTGCCATGAGCAACGGCATGTTCCCATCCGCTTGGAAAACTGCCGATGTCATCGGCATTCACAAACCCGGCAAGAAGGCGTCAGAGCCTTCTAGCTACCGCCCCATTAGTCTCCTTAGTTCCCAGGGTAAAATTTACGAGCGACTTCTACTGAATCGCATGTGGGCCCACGTCACGGCCAACAACCTCCTTCCCAACGAGCAGTTCGGCTTCAGAGCTCGACACTCATGCGTCCAACAAGTACACCGCCTCACGGAGTACATGCTAGAGGGTTTCAACACGAAACCCAAACACTTTGGCAACCCCCAGGGGACCGTAGCGGTCTTCCTGGACGTGGCCAAAGCCTTCGATAAAGTCTGGCATAACGGGTTGATATACAAGTTGTATCAATTCGGTCTGCCAGACCGTCTTGTCCACATCATCCAGGACTTTCTCCGCGACAGAAGCTTCCGCTTCAAACTCGAGGGTGAACGTTCACCTCCACACCCCATCAGAGCGGGGGTCCCCCAGGGCTCAGCCCTGTCCCCGCTGCTCTTCTCACTCTACACGAGCGATATCCCCCGCTACCCGGGGGTAGAGCTCTCCCTTTTCGCCGACGACACCGCCCTCTACGCCAGAGGGTGGCACGTGACTCATAGCTCTCGTCAACCGAGCGCTCCTCTCCTTGGGTAAATGGTTCCGCATGTGGGCCATTACCGTTAATCCAGAGAAAAGTGCAGCCGTGTACTTCACTCCGCGTAAAAAACTCCCGAATAGGTCCCTACGCCTCCATGGCCAGCCCATCTCTTGGGCCTCCTCGACCAAATACCTAGGTGTTACCCTGGATAATAGGCTCAACTTCGAAAAACACATCACCACGGTGCGTAACCGCGCGGCCTTCATTCTAGGCCGTCTCTCCCCCCTCCTGTGCGCGAGAAGTAAAATGTCCCTTAGAAATAAGGTGACATTTTACAAGACCGTGATCCGCCCCGTCATGACCTACGCCTCTGTTGTCTTCGCACACGCGCCCTCTTATCAACTGGATAAACTCCAAGTCATTCAAAACCGCTTCATCCGTAGAGCGGTAGACGCGCAATGGTATATGCGCAACTCGGACCTCCACTGCGACCTCGAGCTCCCCTCCATCCGTCAATTTATGAAGAATGCCTCGCGTAGGTACTTTGACTCTGCTCCACACCACCCGAACCCGCTCGTGGTTCAAGCGGCGGACTACTCGACTGACCCGAACGGTCCGCCCCCCTTGCATAGGCGTCCTAGACACTTCTTGGATGATCCGGACGACCCCATTGCAGCCGTAGTATCGGCCGCCCTGGGGTCGCCCGGCCCACCTGACTCGTCTCCTAACACACATTCCGTTTTTGATACTGGTCCGGGCCACCAGATTCGACATCCATTCCGACGATACAGAATGCGTCCTCGCCGGCGAGGACGTGGTCTCTTACGACCCTTAGGGTCACCCAGTTGATTGATAGAGCCCTAGGTCTTTCCCCGTCTGGGAGGCCAGGGCAATTTAGTCAAATAATCAAACCAGTCGCCTAAATTAGCTAGGTTTAGGGTCCAGGCCTCTCCCCGGGACGCCATGGACACAAGTCGATCTAATGATAGGGCTCTGGCGCGGGCCAGGGCACCTCTCTCCAAAAAGTGTCCTTCAGATGCCAATCAAGTGTAGGGTCCTCGTGAACTTTGGCCTCAGAGCTCCAGGACAATCAGGTCAAATAGTCACTCAGATTCATAGGGCTCATTTGTCCTCCCCCTCAGGGAGGTCTGGGCAAATTCGCTCTAAAAAGTTTTAGCTAGGATGCCACCAGTGGCTAGGGCCCTAGGCACTCCCCGTCTGGGTTGCCAGGGCAGTTCGTTAGTCCAACTCTGGGTGACGGCTCAAGCCGAGGCTCGTGCCGTCTGAGGCGCCCTTGTGCTTGTCGCCCCAAAACCAAAACCGCGGCCCAGCGCACTAGCGCTTGCCAAACGTCCGGTCAAGCTGTCCGAGGTCGTGTTCGACCAGCAGCCTTTCTAAAAAAAAAAAAAGCCGCGCGGGGTGATAGCTGAATATTCTGACAGCGACAACAAGTACTCGAAGCGATCTCTTCCTGCCTGCGAGCGGAATTCGAAGGCAACACAGTGACCCACGTCAGAACGCCATATCAGTCTTTTCTTTGGCAATCCCAGTGCACGTGGACACCTCGGGTGCGGGAACTTTATGAAGTAAAATTACAGTCCACTGTCGTGTTCCTCGCCCGTCATCGTCTTCCACATTGGTCCTCCGCAGCCGGATCTACCAGAGAAAGGAAGAATGGTGTTGACACGGTCTACGAGTGGAAGAAAGACTAAGCCGCATCGAAGCGACGCAGCCTCCGACGCCGGCCAGTCTACATTTCGGCTTGGCTCCGGGACCGAAGCCTTTGAAACCGCCTTAGTCGCATCGGAAGAAAATGCAGTGACACAGCGTGCTATATCGCCTGTGCCTAGAGCTGCGACCGCTTGCTTATCGTCGCAGGCTATCAACCAAGTCAGCGAGATGCATCAAAATAGCACCTCGCCCGCATCTATGTCTATCAAGACTACCGTGCCAGCAGCTGAAACACGCCCTACAGCGCATGCCATCGAACATACTGCGGCACGTTCTACAACTTCAAGGAGTCGCGCATCTTTAAGAAGACGTGAAATATTGCGCGCGGAAGAAGAATTGGCACTAGCTGAAGCTGAAGCAATGAAAGCCATAGTTCGAGCTAAACGAGTAGCTCTCCTACGCTTGAAGGAAGATGAAGACGAAGATGAATGTGAAGTGCGTAGTGAAATTTTAGAAACCGAACAGACGCAGCAACTACGAGTCGATACGTGGCTAGAAAAACATGAAAAACAAATGCTTGTGAATGCCGGCCAGATTAACTCAAATTCAACGGAAATGCACGCAGAGACATCAGCGCCTCAGCTACAATCAACGCCAACTGCTCTGGGTATTGAACAACCACCGCAAGCGGCGCTTCCGAATACGACGACAAACAATGTTTTGAAAAATACAGACGCCGTCACATCACAAATTACAGAGCTGAAAGCAGAATTCGTTGAACTTGCCGGAGCTATTGTCACCGCTGCGCGTGAATCAGCTGCATCTGCCGTTGTCGCGGCTTCTCACAATCCATGTCATGAATCCAAATCAACAAGGTTGCATCACTATTATGCCGAGTTGCCAGTATTCCGTGGATCTAGCCAGGACTGGCTCACTTTTCGAGCCGCTTTCAACGAAACAGCTGCCTACTTCAGCGACTTGGAGAATACTGCAAGATTACGTCGGTGTTTGCGAGGCAAAGCATTCGAAGAAGTGGAAAGACCACTTATTCATCAAACCAATCCGATGGAAGTAATGCGAGAATTAGAATCGAGCTTTGGCAGACCACACCACATTGATAAAGCCGAGTTAAATCGACTGCGAAGCTTATCAAAGGCAGCCAACAATCCTAGTGACATCTGTGCCTTTGCAAACAAAGTTATAAATAGCATCACTGCATTGAAGGCGCTTAACAATCAGCATTACCTACATAATCCGGAAGTAGTCAATGCTACCGCAGAAAAATTACCTTCCTATATTCGTCGACGCTGGTATGACTTCACTGCCAAGCAACCAGAAGATGAACCAGATATTATTAAGCTCTTAGAGTTTCTGCGACTTGAAAAAGAAGCCAACGCTCCCTACACAAACTCAGAGCCTATCAAGCTAGCAGCGGTACCGGCAAGCAGTATAGAGGAACGACACAACGAACAAATGTTACACAAACTCGTAGTGATAAAGCAAGTTCATCATGCCCGACATGCCAGACGCACGAAGTGAAGAAAATTTGTCCTTGCTGCAAAGAAAACCATGTAATCACTGAATGCCAGCAATTTCAAGAAGCGGAACGATCTGACAGGATTGATATAGTTAAAAAAGCTCGTCTATGTTTTCGATGCCTCAAACCTAGAAAAAAGAATCATTACTGCAAGAAGATTAAGTGCGGCGTAGATGAATGCCTCTATGCACACTACCCGTTGCTACATAACAAGACAAAAGAAGAACCGAAGACTGAAACCGTCGCTGCTACATTTGCAGTGAAGACAGCGCAGGCTTATTTAAAGATTGCACCGATCACCGTTTCGGGACCGGCGGGAGAAGTTGAGACATTCGCATTACTTGACGACGGATCAACTGTTAGTCTCATAGATTCTGACATAGCAGAACGTGTCGGCGCAAAAGGTTCGATACACCCACTCTACATAACAGCGATTGGAAATAAAAAATTGGATTCAAAACAATCGCGCCGTGTCACGCTGACACTTAGAAGTCAATCAGGCGAATCGCACCGACTACGGCTACGAACAATAGAAGGACTTCGATTGAGCCCGCAGATAGTTCGTGGAGACGACATATCACAGTGTCCGCATCTCAAAGGTCTACTACATCTCCTTGAGTCCAACTACGCTGCGCCGAAGATTTTGATCGGGCAAGATAACTGGCACCTTCTACTCGCTACTGAAGTTCGAAAAGGCCGACGTGATCAGCCTGTCGCCTCATTAAAGCCACTCGGATGGGTCATTCATGGTGCACAAACTCGTACTCTGGACGAAAGAAAATATGGACGGAGCACTACGACATCACTTCGCGATAGAAAATCTTACCATTACACCTAAGAGTCCGAAGAATGATCCAGATCGACGCGCACTCAAGATACTGCAAGAAAATACCAAACAATTATCAGATAAACACTACCAAACGGCGCTACTTTGGAAAGAAGATAATTTCTCAATTTCGGACAATTACGAATCTGCATTCAAGCGTCTAACTTCAATTGAGAGAAAAATATCAAAGGAGACAAGAAAAATATAGAGAACAAATGACGGCGTTGATAACAAAAAGTTACGCCGAGCACGCGCCGCCGACAAAAACACCGGGCCGCACGTGGTATCTACCGCACTTCGCCGTAATCAACGCACTCAAACCTGGGAAGTTACGAATTGTTCACGACGCCGCAGCAAAAACAAAAGGGCGATGTCTTAATGACTTTCTATTGACTGGACCGGATTTACTTCAATCACTACCGGGTGTACTTATGAGATTCCGACAACACCTGGTTCCAGTTTCGGCGGATATTGCAGAAATGTTTATGCAAGTGAAGATTCGGCCAGAAGACTCACTCAGATATATATGGAGAGAGAATGCTACAAAGCCACCGACTGAGTATAGAATGACATCCCTTATCTTCGGGGCGACGTGTTCACCGGCGACTGCAATCTATGTCAAAAATTTGAATGCTGAAAAATACCAAGATACCTACCCAGAGGCTACTACGGCGATAAATAGGAACCACTATATCGATGACTACTTAGGAAGTTACAGTACTGTCGAAGATGCCTTACGGATCACGGAGCAAGTACGCGAGATTCACAGACACGGAAACTTTGATCTAAGAAAATGGTCGTCGAATTCTCGCGAAGTACTCAACAAGCTGACGGGGGAGTCGTCATCTTCTACAATCGCGATCACGGATGAAGTCCTTGCCACACTTCTAGCTGAAGCGGAGTACACGGTTAACAGTCGTCCACTCATGCACGTTTCTGTAAGCGCTGACGACCCTGAAGCACTAACACCGAATCACTTCCTCCTCGGCGGCTCAGCGAGAGTTCCTACGCCCGGCAGATTCTCCGACCGTGACCTCGTAAGTCACACCAGTTGGCGTGCCTCACAACGCTTAGCCGATATCTTCTGGGCGAGATGGCTGCGAGAATACCTACCCGATCTACAACACCGGCGGGAGCCTCACAGCCGCGGACCGACAATCGAGGTCGGAGATATCGTCATCGTTGCTGACAGTTCCTTGCCGCGGAATACATGGCAACGCGGTAGAGTAACCGCCACCTACCCAATTTACTCGGTCAAAGAATTTATGAACATGAAGCTGACTGAATCTTCGTTCGTGAGTGAGCAATCATAATTTTATAAGTAGGTGATAGCTAAATTTTTAATAAGACTTTCGTCATTGTTTTTTTCTTTCTAATAATTTTAATTTAATACTTAACTTATACTTAATTTATATAACATATTGTCAAATCTAACTAAACAATTATAGTCAAAACTCACAAACTAATAATGACATTAAAGTATCTTACTATATAATGACTTTATTAAATTCTACTCACATTAATGTAAACTATTTTAGAAGTATTATTATATCAGTGATTTATCTATTAATCGATACTACATAATCTTATTTAAATTTTGTAATTAAGTGAATTGTAAAGTTTTTGACATAGGTACATTTTAAAATTTACTAAATTAAGTATTGTGTGAAATATTGTAATGTGACTTGCCTAGTATAACATAAGTGGTTATAAGGCCAATAAATAATTTCATTTCATTTCAAAAGACAACATAACAAGAGTCGTCGACGTCCAAACCAGCGGAGGAGTTCTACGCCGACCTGTGAAAAAACTGATAGTCATCCCTACGAAGCTAGCCGCTCTCCAACCAGTTTGCAGCGCTCCTGAGGACGACGCTGCACGGCGGGAGAATGTTCGAGACGGCTAGAACATTCGCGAAGAATTACGCAATTCTTTCTGTTTAGGCATCGTAGCCGCAAGTGGGACCGTTTTATTTTTTAGTTTCTCACCATTATCCTTTATTAGGTACTTTAAATGCCCATTATTTAACTAATGTGTTAGTATATTGTTATTTGCCACCCTTTTTACTATTCACGTTTAATGTTTATTGTTTTATGGAAGGAAAACAACTTAGTTAAATCTCTTTCTCAAAAACATCATAAACCCATTGTTTGAAGTCCCGCAAGATGCAGCTACGATGCTATAGCCGTGAGAATAGAAAGTTACGCAATATTATTAGTTTTCGTACCTACTCTAACTCGCCATTGCTTGAATTGGCTATGTAGATTTTTATGTACTACAACTTTGTAAATAAATATGTGATATTCCCATATTTCATAGGTAGGTGGTAGGTACATTAGACGTAATCCATAAATTAGTTATAGGTACACGAGTTATGTACTAAGTTTAGTCTAGTTTAAGTTTATCAATAAATAATTCGTATCCCTGTGTTGTTATTCGAGTTCCAACTTCAGGCACAAGGTTCGCTTCGATTAGGATATGAGGAATCTAGTTATAACGATATTAGATCCAAATAGATGTCAGAAACCTATACGTAATTCTGGTCGGCTATATTGCCATCCCTCTCGCGATTGTACTTGCGGCCCCGTAACGGTGCCGAGCGCGGGGTTGGGTACTATTGCGAGAAAGCGTAGAAGGGATTGCATAAATACGCACGTTAGCTGGCCGCGCGGGGTGATAGCTGAATATTCTGACAGCGACAACAAGTACTCGAAGCGATCTCTTCCTGCCTGCGAGCGGAATTCGAAGGCAACACAGTGACCCACGTCAGAACGCCATATCAGTCTTTTCTTTGGCAATCCCAGTGCACGTGGACACCTCGGGTGCGGGAACTTTATGAAGTAAAATTACAGTCCACTGTCGTGATCCTCGCCCGTCATCGTCGTTTACAGATGTCTCACATCAATTCGGCCTCACTATGATACCTTGCTCGTCAAAGATTAGCTCGGCCTGCGGCCTCGCTTTAGCTACTTGAGTAAGTATGCGTGGCAACGCGTCGCCACGGCATGCGTCGCCACGCCAGAAATCTATTTTACGTGCGGCTATAGATGTTTCACATCAATTCGGCCTCACTATGATACCTTGCTCGTCAACGATTAGTTCGGTCTGCGATCTCGCTTTAACTACTTGAGTAAGCATGCGTGGCAACGCCTCGCCACGGCATGCGTCGCCACGCCATAAATCTGTTTTACGTGCGGCTATAGATGTTTCACATCAATTCGGCCTCACTATGATACCTTGCTCGTCAACGATTAGCTCGGTCTGCGACCTCGCTTTAGCTACTTGAGTAAGTATGCGTGGCAACGCGTCGCCACGGCATGCGTCGCCACGCCATAAATCTGTTTTACGTGCGGCTATAGATGTTTCACATCAATTCGGCCTCACTATGATACCTTGCTCGTCAACGATTAGCTCGGTCTGCGACCTCGCTTTAGCTACTTGAGTAAGTATGCGTGGCAACGCGTCGCCACGGCATGCGTCGCCACGCCATAAATCTGTTTTACGTGCGGCTATAGATGTTTCACATCAATTCGGCCTCACTATGATACCTTGCTCGTCAACGATTAGCTCGGTCTGCGACCTCGCTTTAGCTACTTGAGTAAGTGTGCGTGGTAACGCGTCGCCACGGCATGCGTCGCCACGCCATAAATCTGTTTTACGTGCGGCTATAGATGTTTCACATCAATTCGGCCTCACTATGATACCTTGCTCGTCAAAGATTAGCTCGGCCTGCGGCCTCGCTTTAGCTATTTGAGTAAGTATGCGTGGCAACGCGTCGCCACGGCATGCGTCGCCACGCCAGAAATCTGTTTTACGTGCGGCTATAGATGTTTCACATCAATTCGGCCTCACTATGACACCTTGCTCGTCAACGATTAGCTCGGTCTGCGACCTCGCTTTAGCTACTTGAGTAAGTATGCGTGGTAACGCGTCGCCACGGCATGCGTCGCCACGCCATAAATCTGTTTTACGTGCGGCTATAGATGTTTCACATCAATTCGGCCTCACTATGATACCTTGCTCGTCAAAGATTAGCTCGGCCTGCGGCCTCGCTTTAGCTATTTGAGTAAGTATGCGTGGCAACGCGTCGCCACGGCATGCGTCGCCACGCCAGAAATCTGTTTTACGTGCGGCTATAGATGTTTCACATCAATTCGGCCTCACTATGACACCTTGCTCGTCAACGATTAGCTCGGCCTGCGGCCTCGCTTTAGCTACTTGAGTAAGTATGCGTGGCAACGCGTCGCCACGGCATGCGTCGCCACGCCATAAATCTGTTTTACGTGCGGCTATAGATGTTTCACATCAATTCGGCCTCACTATGATACCTTGCTCGTCAACGATTAGCTCGGCCTGCGGCCTCGCTTTAGCTACTTGAGTAAGTGTGCGTGGCAACGCGTCGCCACGGCATGCGTCGCCACGTCAGAAATCTATTTTACGTGCGGCTATAGATGTTTCACATCAATTCGGCCTCACTATGACACCTTGCTCGTCAACGATTAGCTCGGCCTGCGGCCTCGCTTTTGCTACTTGAGTAAGTATGCGTGGCGACGCATCGCCACGGCATGCGTCGCCTCGCCAGAAATCTGTTTTACGTGCGGCTATAGATGTTTCACATCAATTCGGAATCACTATGACACCTTGCTCGTCAACGATTAGCTCGGCCTGCGGCCTCGCTTTAGCTACTTGAGTAAGTATGCGTGGCAACGCGTCGCCACGGCATGCGTCGCTACGCCAGAAATCTGTTTTACGTGCGGCTATAGATATTTCACATCAAATTGCACGTAACTGATAGAAACAAAATACCTCACAGAACTACTCTCATGCATCATCGACTCGTGCAAAAATGCTTTGCTTACATTGTAAAGATGAAACATATATGATAATTAATAGATGTGTTCAATTTCGTAAATTGACCGCCGATCAACGAATTAGCCGTGCTAATAAGTTGAACATATGTCATCGGTGCTTAAAATAACACAGTGATCCTTAACTAAGTATTTTTTCCTGTGTAAGGGTACGTGCGCACTGACCGGTTTGCCGCAACGCGGCTGCCCGTCCGGGTTGACGCAGGACGCGGTTGCAACTGCTACCAGCCGGATGGGGGCCAGCCGAAACTTAACCGGAAAGTGCGAATGAAAACGCTTCGGTTTCTCGATTGATCGGCCCTCAAGATGGATGTTAAAGAAGTCACAGCTATTTATTATACTCGTATTTACTTGCGCTATATAAAGAAAAAGAAACATAGAGCAACGTAGTTAAATTTAGGGAGCACGAAACTTTCTTTTTAAAAACTAAATTAAAATACTTATAGCCGATACTGAGGCTTTAATAATAACTTAAAATACGTTTAGCCGATATGGAGGCTCTAGAACTAATTAAACTACGTGTAGCCGATTTGAAGGCTCTAAAACTAATAATCATACAAAGGATTATATTCTTAACATTAACTTACATACTACTCGGTGGTCCGATAAGAGACACCTTAGTCAGCTTTCCACAGAAGTGCAAGTACTGCTGAGTAAGCGGTCTCTACATCAGAGCAGAAGGGCGAGGGGGATGCATAGCTACGTACTGGGTGCATCCTTATTATCAAACACGAGATGAGAGTAAACATTTTGAAATATTTTTCCGAGAGCGCTTTTGCGCTTTTTGTTTGCGGTTGGTCTTGATTCTTTTTAGAATCAACACCAACCGCTAACTACTGGTGACCGCGTAGTGTGTATAGCAACTGTCCGGCTAGACGCATAATTGTTAGGGTTGTGTTGAGATTTCGCACGAAGGGCAACCATGTGCCTTATCTTCGAATGATCTCCCCCTAAGCCTTACACCCAACCACTGACTGGTGTGCGTTTAAGCCCTAACAATTGTACAGTTTCATCCGTCACAAAGGAAGCCTGCGAACCCTGATCTAGTAAAGCTCTAAGATTGTAAATATAACCATTTCTCGTTTCTACTCTAACTAGTGCCGTAGCAAGTAAGACACTGTAACTTTGATTTCATGCTTCTTCATAATTTGCATCGGTTGTAAAATAATTACGACTAAGCAGCTCACAGTATCCCGACAGACAACTTATTAGATAATGTAGCTTTTGAACCGGTGGTAGGCTCTAATTCTTCTGAATAACAGATTTAAACATATCGTAGAAAGTCTGCCATTCATGGTACTTTCCGCTGAAAGTTGGTAGTTCAATACGTGGTAGTTTTACGACTTCCAGCCATCAGTTTTAACCGCAGATGTCATCTTTCGCTGTTGAGAAACCTCCACACTAGTAGAAAGCGATTGATATACTTCTTTCAGTAAAGATATACGCCAAGTATTGTTACTCAAACTGATCATACACGTCTACTTTGAAATATTCTATTTTCTCTCGTTCTTCTCTAGGCGTGTCTGCTGTAATCTCTTTATGTCCATTTCTAAAGTCATTCCAAAGTTGATCTAATATTTCTATCCATGTTTCTTCATACGGTTCTTGATCGTCTCTTTCCAGTCTTTTTAAAATTCCGCTCTGCTTTTATCAGCCTCTCGTACAAGTCTAGCTGAGTTGCAATTAACTTCTCCATAATAAATGTACTTATGCAGGTTGTATGTGATGATTACGCCAAACTTTCATTATAATGTGCTATAGTTCCGTTCAATTTATGTACCGGCAAATGTCAAATTGAAGAAACACAAAAGTCCAGTGCAACAATTTAAACTATCACTCAAAATATTGTAAGTCCTGTATATTATTGAGAACGTCTATGTTAATGTAAGCACACAACGGAAATTTTCCAAAAGTCCTGTATAGAGTAAAATAATCTAAATATATTAAGTCCAGAGTTGGACTAACGAACTGCCCTGGCAACCCTGACGGGGATTGCCTAGGGCCCTAGCTAATGGTGGCATCCTAGCTAAAACTTTTTAGAGCGAATTTGCCCAGACAGAGGGGGAGGACAAATGAGCCCTATGAATCTGAGTGACTATTTGACCTGATTGTCCTGGAGCTCTGAGGCCAGAGTGCGCGAGGACCTTACACTTTATTGGCATCTGAAGGACGCTTTTTAGAGAGAGGTGCCTTGGCCCGCGCCAGAGCCCTATCATTAGATCGACTTGTGTCCATGGCATCCCGGGGAGAGGCCTGGACCCTAAACCTAGCTAATTTAGGCAACTGATTTGATAATTTGACCGAACTGCCCTGGCCTCCCAGACGGGAAAGACCTAGGGCCCTATCAATCAACTGGGTGACCCTAAGGGTCGTAAGAGACCACGTCCTCGCCGGCGAGGACGCATTCTGTTTCGTCGGAATGGATGTCGAATCTGGTAGCCCGGACCAGTACCAAAAACGGAATGTGTGTTAGGAGACTAGTCAGGTGGGCTGGGCGACCCCAGGCTGCAATGGGGTCGTCCGGATCATCTAAGAAGTGTCTAGGACGCCTATGCAAGGGGGGCGGACCGTTCGGGTCAGTCGAGTAGTCCGCCGCTTGAACCCGAGCGGGTTCGGGTGGTGGGGAGCAGAGTCGAAGTACCTACGCAAGGCATCCTTCATGAATTGACGGATGGAGGGGAGCTCGAGGTCGCAATGGAGGTCCGCGTTGCGCATATACTATTGCGCGTCTACCGCTCTACGGATGGAGCGGTTTTGAATGACTTGGAGTTTATCCAGTTGATAAGAGGGCGCGTGTGCGAAGACAACAGAGGTGTAGGTCATGACGGGGCGAAGCCTCAAGGAGAGAAGCGCTCGGTTGACGAGAGCTTTTTGTCGAGTCACGTCACCCTCTGGCGTAGAGGGCGGTGTCGTCGGCGAAAAGGGAGAGCTCTACCCCCGGGTAGCGGGGGATATCGCTCGTGTATAGTGAGAAGAGCAGCGGGGACGGGGCTGAGCCCTGGGGGACCACCGCTCTGATGGGGTGTGGAGGTGAACGTTCACCCTCGAGCTTGAAGCGGAAGCTTCTGTCGCGGAGGAAGTCCTGGATGATGTGGACAAGACGGTCTGGCAGACCGAATTGATACAACTTGTATATCAACCGTTATGCCAGATTTTGTCGAAGGTTTTGGCTACGTCCAGGAAGACCGCTACTGTCCTCTGGGGGTTGCCAAAGTGTTTGGGTTTCGTGTTGACAACCCTCTAGGATGTACTCAGTGAGGCGGTGTACTTGTTGGACGCATGAGTGTCGAGCTCTGAAGCCGAACTGCTCGTTGGGAAGGAGGTTGTTGGCCGTGACGTGGGCCCACATGCGATTCAGTAGAAGTCGCTCGTAAATTTTACCCTGGGAACTGAGGAGACTAATGGGGCGGTAGCTAGAAGGCTCTGACGCCTTCTTGCCCGGCTTGTGAATGCCGATGACGTCGGCAGTTTTCCAAGCGGATGGGAACATGTCGTTGCTCATGGCAGCATTAAAAATGCTAACTAGGAGGTGGATCAGGGCGGGGGGAAAGTGCTTCAGCACTTTGTTACTGATGCCGTCGGCACCGGGAGCTTTCCTATCGCGGAGGCGGTGGATAATAAGCGCAACTTCCCTAGTCGTTACAGGGTCGAGGGGGATCGAGAGGGGAATGGTGCTACGATGTTCGATCTCTCTGTCCACCATAGTAAGATGGGAAGCGGGGACCGAACTGAGCGACGGAGCGCATTGAGCCTCGAGACTCTGCTAGGCACTTTGCCTTCTCGTCCTCATCGAACGCGGGGGGCTGACCGGGGCGGTTTAGGGGGGGCATGGTGACCGTTTTATCTATCTTTAGGTTGCGCGCCAGCTGCCAGTAAGCCTGGTGCGTAGGGGCGAGATCTGCGAGTATGTCATCCCACTTCTGATTCTGGAACCCCTGGATGCAGACCTTTACGAGGCGCTCGTAACGCCGCAAGGTGGCTCTGTTCTCATCGGTGGGGCATCTACCGAATGCCCTAGTGGCTCTGTGTTTCTCTCTCAGTAATTCCCTCGCGTCCTCGGGTAAGATCAGCCGACGGGAATCTTCGACTGGTACTTGCCGCGACGACTTGCTTATGGCGGTGCGGAGGTGGTTAGTGAGAGAGTCGATCGATCTTTCGACGTCCTAGGGGGATTGGATATCATCCGGTATCGGGTCGAGTTCGGGTGAGCTGATGTCATTAAGGGCTGTCCCTAGATGGTTCCAGTTCACTACTGTCCTAGTCGCGGTCGGTCTGTCCGTCGGGTCGGGGCCTAGACGCATGAGCACTGGTCTGTGGTCGGAAGTAAGTTCGTCGAGCACTTCTAAAGAGCGCAACTGGAGTGTGACGCCTTTTAGAAGTGCTATGTCAAGTACGTCGGAGCGGTAGCCTAACCTAGGAGGAAAGTAAGTGTGCGTGGAGGGCGAAATGACATCAAAATTAATGTCATCCGCCAAACTAAATAGTTTGCTGCCGTGGCTATTCGTTTCGTTGCAACCCCACTCGAGGGTCTTGGCGTTGAAGTCGCCGGCGAGGATGACGGATCCCCCTAAGGCGAATAGTTTCTCGTAGTCATTCTGATCGAAACGCCTGTTACCAGAGTGGTAGCAGGCTGCGAGTGTGATAGGCTGATGGCCAGTTAGAGCGATCCGGCAGACGGAAGCTTCGAGATAACGAAGCGAAGGCGTGTCGAGAGGAATGCAGTGAAGGGATCGTCTGTAATAGATAAGCGTCCCCCCTTTGGCAGAGTGGAGCCTATCATTACGGAACAGGCAAAAGTTGGCGATCCTGGGATCCCTTTTGCCCGGTTTTAAGAAGGTCTCGTTTACTAGTAGGACATCGATTTGGTGGTCGTGGAGGAATTGTTCGATGAGTGGCACTTGGCTTCCTCCGTCACTCGTTTCCTTAAGAAGTCCGTTGGCATTAAACCATGCCAGTTTGATCGATCGGGGCCTAATACGTTTGGTTGAACTATCCATGACGGGTCGGGCTCGCGGCGAGGAAGGCCTGGATGGCCGCGACGGTGGCCTGATTTTGCGCAAGAATGCGTAAAATCGCCGCCGGTTCGCGGTTGCTCAGGATCTGACGACCTAAGTAGATGCATTCGCCCAGTGGGAGCTGGGCGGAGATATCGAGGACTGCGTTAATGCATTCATCGTCCGCAAAGTGCGAAGGATGAGAGGATACCTGACGGGGAGCAGGAGGGGAAGGGAAATTACGCAGCTGGGATGTAGCCGCGGCATACGAGGTCGGGCGGGTTGAGGGAGCGATCGGCTGTGAGACAGGTGTGGGTAGGATGGGCGGTTGCGGGATCAAGGAAGGTAGGGTAGGTGCCGGCTTCGACCTAGCCCCGGAGGGTTTGGCCTTTGCAGGTTTCGGTTTTGGGTGAGAGACCTGGCCGGAGGGCCTGGAGGCGGAGGGTTTGGGGAAACGGGGGGCTTTGGGGCAGCCGCGATAGTTCGCGGTAAGCCCGACGGTTCCGCACAGGGTGCAGGAGGGCGGGGTGGGATCATCCTTCTGCTTAGTGCAGTCGGCGGTCCCATGGTCACCCGTGCACTTGACGCAACGGGGACGGGAGTTGCAGTAACAGGCTGCGTGCCCGTAGCACTGGCAGCGGTGACACTGCGAAGGTCCTGTCCTCTTGTGCGGAGTCTCAATCGTAACTCCCGACAGGGCGCAGACCGTCTTCACCTGGAAGACGGCTTTGCCGGCGGGGGTCCGTTCGAGCACCACAAGGACGAGGTCGAAGGGGGTTTTGGTCCTGCCGCCGGTGAGGCGGTGGACCTCGAGAACGGGGAGGTTCTGACGGAGGAGATCCTCCTTGACCTCAGTCGCGGGGATCTCCTTGGGGACATTGCGTATTACTACGCGGAGCAATTTCTCCTCTTCCAAGGTGAAGGTGTCGAAGCCCACGCCCCGGTCGCGGAGGTATTGGGTGATGGTGCGGTAGCCGTCAGTAGATTTGATGACCACCTTAATGCCCTGCTGGGTACTGCGGGCGGAGAAATCAATGCCTCTGTCTGCGAAAGACTTGGCAAGGGCGTTCCACCTTTCCTTGTCTTGACAAAGATTGGTGGAGGAGGCTTAGTACCAGGGACAGGACGGGATGAGAGGGCGTCGGTGCCTGCCTCGGGGCAAGCGGTCTTGGCGGGAGGTTTGGGAGGCTCGGAAGTCGCCGGGCGTTTGCGCTTGACGACGATGAAGCCGTCTTCATCCATGGAAAGTGGGACGCCTGCCTGGTCGGCAGGTGAGGGGGACATGGGAGAGACGGGTATGGCGGATGAGGAAGGGAGTGGGGAGCGCTGGCGCGTGTGGCCCGATGCCGATGGTGAGCGCGAGTGTGCAAAGGCAGGAGTGAGGGCAGGTGGGAGGGAGACACCTGGCGTAGACTAGGAGCACTCCCCAGGGTCGGTGGTACCAGGCCCGTCCGGGTTGCGCGTTCCTCTGAGGGAGGAAAGCGGACGCTCCGGGTCTGCGTCGATCAGCTTCGTTGGCACCGTAGGTTTCCACCGATCTCCACTGAAGGTGGCAAGTGACTTAGTGTGAGGTAGCGGGGGCCGCGGCGTATATTTATATGAAGCGCACGCGCGGATAATTATTTAGGTTTATAGATTTTAGAATAGTTTTGTGTCTAGATTTTTGTGTTGTCATGAATAAAGAGTATTGCCCTTTCGTAGTTTTAATGATAGGTTTTAAGCTAGGGTTAAGTATGTTAGATAGAGATTAGATTTAAAATACAGCCACATAGATATACGTGGTAAAGATATGGTTTAGAGAATGATTGGTAGCGGGGTGTTAGTTAAAATAAGTCAACAGGTTAAGTCTAGCATATAAGTAATAGTTTTGGAAAATAAATTATGGAACTTGGAACCGACTATTCATTTCGCTCGCTAGACCTCGTCCGTACCGCACCTGCTCTTCTGCTATCACCCCCGCCATAGGAACCGTACGCATCACTTGATATAGTGCTGCTTGGTGTCCTAACCTGTGGGAACACCATTCCCCACAGCCAGATTGCTAACTTGAAGAAAGGTAAATTTATTGCTTCGCTGCGAAAGCTGTCACTTTTTTGGACTCTCATAATTTCCTCAGGGTAGGGGGTCGACTTGTACAAGCCGATCTGCCCTATAATATGAAGTACCCGGTTTTATTTCCGAAATGCCAAATATTAGTAAACTATTTTCACATTAAATATTAACATATTTATTAACATAGTTACAGGGCATATTATGTAAAAACTATTGGTTCGTCGGTGCTCGTAATCATTCGATCCGTGTTATCGAAATGTAGAATCTGTTTTAAATGCCATCCTGTCACGCGACAGGATGGCATTTAAAACCAAAATTTGTCTCATTGCCTAAATCACGACTTGAACCTCATAAAGTTTGCAATCAAGTGCGCTGTGACTTAGGGGGTCCATTCATGATCAAGGAAAGTTTACCACGTAACGCGAAGCACTTTGTAGATTTTCTTACAAAAGCTGTTCATTGTGAAGTAGTTTCTTATCTTTCTTAGCTGCGTTTGACCGTTTCGTATCGCGTCGTGGTTTGCCATCTTGTTTGCATTCCGATTGTGGGACAAACTTTATATCAGCAGCTAAGCATCTCAAATAAGTCGCGAGTTTCTGGAATGACAAGCAGAATCAAGATGAGATTCTCTGTAGAATAACAGCACGTCAAGTTGAATGGGGAACGAATCCTCCAAACGCTGCGTCTATGGGCGGAATCTGGGAAGCTGGAATAAAACAATGTAGACATTTGCTTCACGCGCTGTAGATCTCTCACGTTTGAAGAATTATCAACGATCTTTTGTAGAGTGGAACAAGTTCTTAACAGACTCTTGTCCGCTGTGTCCTTTGTCTCAAAATGCTCAGGATTATGACGTTCTGAATCCTGGTAATTTTTTAATAGGTCAAAGTTTGGTAGCCGTTCCGGAATAGGAGTTAGAGGAAGTACCTCAGAATAGATTATCACGTTGGCAATTCATTCAGAAGGTTTTGCAGATATGCTGGAAACGTTGGTCTGATGATTATCTCCATACTCTCCAGCAGAGAGCGAAGTGGTTCTAGTCACCTCCTAATATTAAAAAAATCTGTAAAAATTGGAGATTTAGTCTTGTTTAAATCTAATCTGTCTCGACCTCTACAGTGTAGAAAGTAAAATGAAATTAAAGTAATATCTGCTATCTCTAAGTTACTGTCATACTTAGGATTTAGTTCAAAGCAATATCTAAGAACAAATTATTTATGGTAGTGCTATCATGCATATTTTTATCTATATAATACACAACGACCTACACGTACTCCATACTATTGCTATTCTTCCGTCTTTTTTACGTATACAATATGAACTTCACAACAACACCTAAAAGCGCACAACACTGAGTTTTTCTCAAGCCTGGCACCTCAGAAGAGAACTAACTTTCTCATACTCAGGGAATCCTACTCAGGAAGTTAGAGCCTTACAATAATGCAAATACCCATCCTTTTCGTTCCAACACTAAAACGTCACCCTAATTAAAATTTATTTTTAAGTTTTATTTTTTATTGAAGCTATAACTAATTAAAAATGTGATATTTACTTGTTAATGTAATTTATCAATAATTAATTATGCATGCAATATGTAGTGTGTCACGTAGTACGTCTAATTCGTGACGTAGATAGATAAATATATATATTGAATTCAAAGCTTCACGGCGACGTCTATAGGTAGCTAGGTACATTGTTATAAGTAGATGCATTCCATTCGACGGTCGCCGCGTCGCGCTCGCGCTGCGCGTCGACACACAGCCCCGAGCCACTGATACAAGTGCACGTTCTTAAATCTACAATTTAATTAAGAAGAAATAACAGTATTTCGAAATATTTTTAAGTACTATTGTTGCTAAAGTGAGGATTTTACCCTTTGATTAGGGTCCAAGGTTCAGGCAGAACCTCACCTTATCTTAAAGAAATCGGACGCCATTGTTCTCCCTCGGCTTGGCCACTCGACGCCCTGAGCGGAGGAACGTGCTGATCTTCCCCTTTCTACCTGGTCTTCAAACCTAGACACGGTTCTAGTCGGATAAGCTGGAATAGCGCGGTGCCGAACTGAAGAGCATCCCGCGCCCAGGGGAGTACCACTCTCGCGACAAGGAAAATAATAAGCAGTAGAAACTTCACCCCTGATTTCTTTTTTTTCCTTTTGTCTAAATTATCTTCATCCCTTTCTTTTAACTACAAAAGTTATGCGGTATGTTAAACTATTGTTAACATTAGGCAAGCCCCCTCCTGCCCCCAGGAGGTAATTTGGCCCCCATGGCATCAGAGTACGCGGTGCCGCCACACACCGACGACGACGACGACGACGACAAAGCCGCCCCTGCATTTTTATTATTATTAATATTATACACTAAGGTTTTAGAAAGAGTAATTGACGATGACGATTAAAAGACGATGGTTTTCTTTTTATAACTTTTATGAACACAATAAAACATAATTTTAAAATGTGAATTTGTTAAGAATAATGGCAAGTATGGCTAAAAACTAATTCATATTTAAAGAAAACATTGACTAAAATGTCTAATAATGATCTTCTTCATCATAATCATTTTGGTCATCAACTTCCTCGTCATATTCGTATTCGGAGTTCTCGACGACTTCCTCAGTGACCGTCTCTTTCTTCGATAACTTCTTTTGAGATTTTGCATACTCAACTTTATCTCCAGCTATATGCGAATAGACATCTGTGAAGCTTTCAAAATCCAAGCGATCGTTCTCTTTATTCAAACTTGTCTTGCAGGCAGTTCTCTTACTTTGTAATTCTTTACCCTTGTCATTAACATTTGATATCATACTTATTTCGATTTCAGATTTATCGTTCCGTAAAAATCTGTCGCTCTTTTTGGCGGTATACGTTATCTGATGACCCAATTGCGGTGAAGAATCTTGGAGTATGGTCTCAATATCTTCGGTGATAAAGCTTGTGCTTTGTTTTGTGCCACTGGATTTCTTACCAAAATTGTGGCTTATGAATGAATCTCTGCTCTTGATGTCGTGTTCTCCTTTCATTTTGTTTTTGCATCCGCATGAATGGACTTTGCCCATGATAACTGTGCCTTGTTCATATGAACTAGCAGAAGCGGCATTATTGTTAGCTTGTGAGTAACTTTCAGAATTGGAGTCAGCTGTGGCTACAGTTTTGCCTCCTTTGTCATAACTAGTAAGGACTGCTGAGCCATGTCCATATGAACTAGCAGAAGCGGCATTATCGGAAGCTTGTGAGTTACTTCCAGAATTGGAGTCAGCTGTGGCTACAGTTTTGCCTCCTTTGCCATAACTAGTAAGGACTGCTGAGCCATGTCCATATGAACTAGCAGAAGCGGCATTATCGGAAGCTTGTGAGTTACTTCCAGAATTGGAGTCAGCTGTGGCTACAGTTTTGCCTCCTTTGCCATAACTAGTAAGGACTGCTGAGCCATGTCCATATGAACTAGCAGAAGCGGCATTATCGGAAACTTGTGAGTTACTTCCAGAATTGGAGTCAGCTGTGGCTACAGTTTTGCCTCCTTTGCCATAACTAGTGAGGACTGCTGAGCCATGTCCATATGAATTAGCAGAAGCGGCATTATTAGTAGTTTGCGAGTTACTTCCAGAATTGGAGTCAGCTGTGGCTACAGTTTTGCCTCCTTTGCCATAACTAGTAAGGACTGCTGAGCCATGTCCATATGAACTAGCAGAAGCGGCATTATCGGAAACTTGTGAGTTACTTCCAGAATTGGAGTCAGCTGTGGCTACAGTTTTGCCTCCTTTGCCATAACTAGTAAGGACTGCTGAGCCATGTCCATATGAACTAGCAGAAGCGGCATTATCGGAAGCTTGTGAGTTACTTCCAGAATTGGAGTCAGCTGTGGCTACAGTTTTGCCTCCTTTGCCATAACTAGTAAGGACTGCTGAGCCATGTCCATATGAACTAGCAGAAGCGGCATTATTAGTAGTTTGTGAGTTACTTCCAGAATTGGAGTCAGCTGTGGCTACAGTTTTGCCTCCTTTGCCATAACTAGTAAGGACTGCTGAGCCATGTCCATATGAACTAGCAGAAGCGGCATTATCGGAAACTTGTGAGTTACTTCCAGAATTGGAGTCAGCTGTGGCTACAGTTTTGCCTCCTTTGCCATAACTAGTACGGACTGCTGAGCCATGTCCATATGAACTAGCAGAAGCGGCATTGTCGGAAGCTTGTGAGTTACTTCCAGAATTGGAGTCAGCTGTGGCTACAGTTTTGCCTCCTTTGCCATAACTAGTAAGGACTGCTGAGCCATGTCCATATGAACTAGCATAAGCGGCATTATTAGTAGTTTGTGAGTTACTTCCAGAATTGGAGTCAGCTGTGGCTACAGTTTTGCCTCCTTTGCCATAACTAGTAAGGACTGCTGAGCCATGTTCATATGAACTAGCAGAAGCGGCATTATTAGTAGTTTGTAAGTTACTTCCAGAATTGGAGTCAGCTGTGGCTACAGTTTTGCCTCCTTTGCCATAACTAGTAAGGACTGCTGAGCCATGTCCATATGAACTAGCAGAAGCGGCATTATCGGAAGCTTGTGAGTTACTTCCAGAATTGGAGTCAGCTGTGGCTACAGTTTTGCCTCCTTTGCCATAACTAGTAAGGACTGCTGAGCCATGTCCATATGAATTAGCAGAAGCGGCATTATTAGTAGTTTGCGAGTTACTTCCAGAATTGGAGTCAGCTGTGGCTACAGTTTTACCTCCTTTGGCATAACTAGTAAGGACTGCTGAGCCATGTCCATATGAACTAGCAGAAGCGGCATTATCGGAAGCTTGTGAGTTACTTCCAGAATTGGAGTCAGCTGTGGCTACAGTTTTGCCTCCTTTGCCATAACTAGTAAGGACTGCTGAGCCATGTCCATATGAATTAGCAGAAGCGGCATTATTAGTAGTTTGCGAGTTACTTCCAGAATTGGAGTCAGCTGTGGCTACAGTTTTGCCTCCTTTGCCATATCTAGTAAGGACTGCTGAGCCATGTCCATATGAACTAGCAGAAGCGGCATTATCGGAAGCTTGTGAGTTACTTCCAGAATTGGAGTCAGCTGTGGCTACAGTTTTGCCTCCTTTGCCATAACTAGTAAGGACTGCTGAGCCATGTCCATATGAACTAGCAGAAGCGGCATTATTAGTAGTTTGTGAGTTACTTCCAGAATTGGAGTCAGCTGTGGCTACAGTTTTGCCTCCTTTGCCATAACTAGTAAGGACTGCTGAGCCATGTCCATATGAACTAGCAGAAGCGGCATTATCGGAAGCTTGTGAGTTACTTCCAGAATTGGAGTCAGCTGTGGCTACAGTTTTGCCTCCTTTGCCATAACTAGTAAGGACTGCTGAGCCATGTCCATATGAACTAGCAGAAGCGGCATTATCGGAAGCTTGTGAGTTACTTCCAGAATTGGAGTCAGCTGTGGCTACAGTTTTGCCTCCTTTGCCATAACTAGTAAGGACTGCTGAGCCATGTCCATATGAACTAGCAGAAGCGGCATTATTAGTAGTTTGTGAGTTACTTCCAGAATTGGAGTCAGCTGTGGCTACAGTTTTGCCTCCTTTGCCATAACTAGTAAGGACTGCTGAGCCATGTCCATATGAACTAGCAGAAGCGGCATTATCGGAAGCTTGTGAGTTACTTCCAGAATTGGAGTCAGCTGTGGCTACAGTTTTGCCTCCTTTGCCATAACTAGTAAGGACTGCTGAGCCATGTCCATATGAACTAGCAGAAGCGGCATTATCGGAAACTTGTGAGTTACTTCCAGAATTGGAGTCAGCTGTGGCTACAGTTTTGCCTCCTTTGCCATAACTAGTAAGGACTGCTGAGCCATGTCCATATGAACTAGCAGAAGCGGCATTATTAGTAGTTTGTGAGTTACTTCCAGAATTGGAGTCAGCTGTGGCTACAGTTTTGCCTCCTTTGCCATAACTAGTAAGGACTGCTGAGCCATGTCCATATGAACTAGCAGAAGCGGCATTATCGGAAACTTGTGAGTTACTTCCAGAATTGGAGTCAGCTGTGGCTACAGTTTTGCCTCCTTTGCCATAACTAGTAAGGACTGCTGAGCCATGTCCATATGAACTAGCAGAAGCGGCATTATTAGTAGTTTGTGAGTTACTTCCAGAATTGGAGTCAGCTGTGGCTACAGTTTTGCCTCCTTTGCCATAACTAGTAAGGACTGCTGAGCCATGTCCATATGAACTAGCAGAAGCGGCATTATTAGTAGTTTGTGAGTTACTTCCAGAATTGGAGTCAGCTGTGGCTACAGTTTTGCCTCCTTTGCCATAACTAGTAAGGACTGCTGAGCCATGTCCATATGAACTAGCAGAAGCGGCATTATCGGAAGCTTGTGAGTTACTTCCAGAATTGGAGTCAGCTGTGGCTACAGTTTTGCCTCCTTTGCCATAACTAGTAAGGACTGCTGAGCCATGTCCATATGAACTAGCAGAAGCGGCATTATCGGAAGCTTGTGAGTTACTTCCAGAATTGGAGTCAGCTGTGGCTACAGTTTTGCCTCCTTTGCCATAACTAGTAAGGACTGCTGAGCCATGTCCATATGAACTAGCAGAAGCGGCATTATCGGAAGCTTGTGAGTTACTTCCAGAATTGGAGTCAGCTGTGGCTACAGTTTTGCCTCCTTTGCCATAACTAGTAAGGACTGCTGAGCCATGTCCATATGAACTAGCAGAAGCGGCATTATTAGTAGTTTGTGAGTTACTTCCAGAATTCGAGTCAGCTGTGGCTACAGTTTTGCCTCCTTTGCCATTACTAGTAAGGACTGCTGAGCCATGTCCATATGAACTAGCAGAAGCGGCATTATCGGAAACTTGTGAGTTACTTCCAGAATTGGAGTCAGCTGTGGCTACAGTTTTGCCTCCTTTGCCATAACTAGTAAGGACTGCTGAGCCATGTCCATATGAACTAGCAGAAGCGGCATTATCGGAAACTTGTGTGTTACTTCCAGAATTGGAGTCAGCTGTGGCTACAGTTTTGCCTCCTTTGCCATAACTAGTAAGGAATGCTGAGCCATGTCCATATGAACTAGCAGAAGCGGCATTATCGGAAACTTGTGAGTTACTTCCAGAATTGGAGTCAGCTGTGGCTACAGTTTTGCCTCCTTTGCCATAACTAGTAAGGACTACTGAGCCATGTCCATATGAACTAGCAGAAGCGGTATTATTAGTAGTTTGTGAGTTACTTCCAGAATTGGAGTCAGCTGTGGCTACAGTTTTGCCTCCTTTGCCATAACTAGTAAGGACTGCTGAGCCATGTCCATATGAACTAGCAGAAGCGGCATTATCGGAAGCTTGTGAGTTACTTCCAGAATTGGAGTCAGCTGTGGCTACAGTTTTGCCTCCTTTGCCATAACTAGTAAGGACTGCTGAGCCATGTCCATATGAATTAGCAGAAGCGGCATTATTAGTAGTTTGCGAGTTACTTCCAGAATTGGAGTCAGCTGTGGCTACAGTTTTACCTCCTTTGGCATAACTTGTAAGGACTGCTGAGCCATGTCCATATGAACTAGCAGAAGCGGCATTATCGGAAGCTTGTGAGTTACTTCCAGAATTGGAGTCAGCTGTGGCTACAGTTTTGCCTCCTTTGCCATAACTAGTAAGGACTGCTGAGCCATGTCCATATGAATTAGCAGAAGCGGCATTATTAGTAGTTTGCGAGTTACTTCCAGAATTGGAGTCAGCTGTGGCTACAGTTTTGCCTCCTTTGCCATATCTAGTAAGGACTGCTGAGCCATGTCCATATGAACTAGCAGAAGCGGCATTATCGGAAGCTTGTGAGTTACTTCCAGAATTGGAGTCAGCTGTGGCTACAGTTTTGCCTCCTTTGCCATAACTAGTAAGGACTGCTGAGCCATGTCCATATGAACTAGCAGAAGCGGCATTATTAGTAGTTTGTGAGTTACTTCCAGAATTGGAGTCAGCTGTGGCTACAGTTTTGCCTCCTTTGCCATAACTAGTAAGGACTGCTGAGCCATGTCCATATGAACTAGCAGAAGCGGCATTATCGGAAGCTTGTGAGTTACTTCCAGAATTGGAGTCAGCTGTGGCTACAGTTTTGCCTCCTTTGCCATAACTAGTAAGGACTGCTGAGCCATGTCCATATGAACTAGCAGAAGCGGCATTATCGGAAGCTTGTGAGTTACTTCCAGAATTGGAGTCAGCTGTGGCTACAGTTTTGCCTCCTTTGCCATAACTAGTAAGGACTGCTGAGCCATGTCCATATGAACTAGCAGAAGCGGCATTATCGGAAGCTTGTGAGTTACTTCCAGAATTGGAGTCAGCTGTGGCTACAGTTTTGCCTCCTTTGCCATAACTAGTAAGGACTGCTGAGCCATGTCCATATGAACTAGCAGAAGCGGCATTATCGGAAGCTTGTGAGTTACTTCCAGAATTGGAGTCAGCTGTGGCTACAGTTTTGCCTCCTTTGCCATAACTAGTAAGGACTGCTGAGCCATGTCCATATGAACTAGCAGAAGCGGCATTATTAGTAGTTTGTGAGTTACTTCCAGAATTGGAGTCAGCTGTGGCTACAGTTTTGCCTCCTTTGCCATAACTAGTAAGGAATGCTGAGCCATGTCCATATGAACTAGCAGAAGCGGCATTATCGGAAACTTGTGAGTTACTTCCAGAATTGGAGTCAGCTGTGGCTACAGTTTTGCCTCCTTTGCCATAACTAGTACGGACTGCTGAGCCATGTCCATATGAACTAGCAGAAGCGGCATTGTCAGAAGCTTGTGAGTTACTTCCAGAATTGGAGTCAGCTGTGGCTACAGTTTTGCCTCCTTTGCCATAACTAGTAAGGACTGCTGAGCCATGTCCATATGAACTAGCAGAAGCGGCATTATTAGTAGTTTGTGAGTTACTTCCAGAATTGGAGTCAGCTGTGGCTACAGTTTTGCCTCCTTTGCCATAACTAGTAAGGACTGCTGAGCCATGTCCATATGAACTAGCAGAAGCGGCATTATCGGAAGCTTGTGAGTTACTTCCAGAATTGGAGTCAGCTGTGGCTACAGTTTTGCCTCCTTTGCCATAACTAGTAAGGACTGCTGAGCCATGTCCATATGAACTAGCAGAAGCGGCATTATCGGAAGCTTGTGAGTTACTTCCAGAATTGGAGTCAGCTGTGGCTACAGTTTTGCCTCCTTTGCCATAACTAGTAAGGACTGCTGAGCCATGTCCATATGAATTAGCAGAAGCGGCATTATTAGTAGTTTGCGAGTTACTTCCAGAATTGGAGTCAGCTGTGGCTACAGTTTTACCTCCTTTGGCATAACTTGTAAGGACTGCTGAGCCGTGTCCATATGAACTAGCAGAAGCGGCATTATCGGAAGCTTGTGAGTTACTTCCAGAATTGGAGTCAGCTGTGGCTACAGTTTTGCCTCCTTTGCCATAACTAGTAAGGACTGCTGAGCCATGTCCATATGAACTAGCAGAAGCGGCATTATCGGAAACTTGTGAGTTACTTCCAGAATTGGAGTCAGCTGTGGCTACAGTTTTGCCTCCTTTGCCATAACTAGTAAGGAATGCTGAGCCATGTCCATATGAACTAGCAGAAGCGGCATTATCGGAAACTTGTGAGTTACTTCCAGAATTGGAGTCAGCTGTGGCTACAGTTTTGCCTCCTTTGCCATAACTAGTAAGGACTGCTGAGCCATGTCCATATGAACTAGCAGAAGCGGCATTATTAGTAGTTTGTGAGTTACTTCCAGAATTGGAGTCAGCTGTGGCTACAGTTTTGCCTCCTTTGCCATAACTAGTAAGGACTGCTGAGCCATGTCCATATGAACTAGCAGAAGCGGCATTATCGGAAACTTGTGAGTTACTTCCAGAATTGGAGTCAGCTGTGGCTACAGTTTTGCCTCCTTTGCCATAACTAGTAAGGACTGCTGAGCCATGTCCATATGAACTAGCAGAAGCGGCATTATTAGTAGTTTGTGAGTTACTTCCAGAATTGGAGTCAGCTGTGGCTACAGTTTTGCCTCCTTTGCCATAACTAGTAAGGACTGCTGAGCCATGTCCATATGAACTAGCAGAAGCGGCATTATCGGAAGCTTGTGAGTTACTTCCAGAATTGGAGTCAGCTGTGGCTACAGTTTTGCCTCCTTTGCCATAACTAGTAAGGAATGCTGAGCCATGTCCATATGAACTAGCAGAAGCGGCATTATCGGAAACTTGTGAGTTACTTCCAGAATTGGAGTCAGCTGTGGCTACAGTTTTGCCTCCTTTGCCATAACTAGTACGGACTGCTGAGCCATGTCCATATGAACTAGCAGAAGCGGCATTATTAGTAGTTTGTGAGTTACTTCCAGAATTGGAGTCAGCTGTGGCTACAGTTTTGCCTCCTTTGCCATAACTAGTAAGGACTGCTGAGCCATGTCCATATGAACTAGCAGAAGCGGCATTATTAGTAGTTTGTGAGTTACTTCCAGAATTGGAGTCAGCTGTGGCTACAGTTTTGCCTCCTTTGCCATAACTAGTACGGACTGCTGAGCCATGTCCATATGAACTAGCAGAAGCGGCATTGTCGGAAGCTTGTGAGTTACTTCCAGAATTGGAGTCAGCTGTGGCTACAGTTTTGCCTCCTTTGCCATAACTAGTAAGGACTGCTGAGCCATGTCCATATGAATTACCAGAAGCGGCATTATTAGTAGTTTGCGACTTACTTCCAGAATTGGAGTCAGCTGTGGCTACAGTTTTGCCTCCTTTGCCATAACTAGTAAGGACTGCTGAGCCATGTCCATATGAACTAGCAGAAGCGGCATTATCGGAAGCTTGTGAGTTACTTCCAGAATTGGAGTCAGCTGTGGCTACAGTTTTGCCTCCTTTGCCATAACTAGTAAGGACTGCTGAGCCATGTCCATATGAACTAGCAGAAGCGGCATTATTAGTAGTTTGTGAGTTACTTCCAGAATTCGAGTCAGCTGTGGCTACAGTTTTGCCTCCTTTGCCATTACTAGTAAGGACTGCTGAGCCATGTCCATATGAACTAGCAGAAGCGGCACTATCGGAAACTTGTGAGTTACTTCCAGAATTGGAGTCAGCTGTGGCTACAGTTTTGCCTCCTTTGCCATAACTAGTAAGGACTGCTGAGCCATGTCCATATGAATTAGCAGAAGCGGCATTATTAGTAGTTTGCGAGTTACTTCCAGAATTGGAGTCAGCTGTGGCTACAGTTTTGCCTCCTTTGCCATAACTAGTAAGGACTGCTGAGCCATGTCCATATGAACTAGCAGAAGCGGCATTATCGGAAACTTGTGAGTTACTTCCAGAATTGGAGTCAGCTGTGGCTACAGTTTTGCCTCCTTTGCCATAACTAGTAAGGACTGCTGAGCCATGTCCATATGAACTAGCAGAAGCGGCATTATTAGTAGTTTGTGAGTTACTTCCAGAATTGGAGTCAGCTGTGGCTACAGTTTTGCCTCCTTTGCCATAACTAGTAAGGACTGCTGAGCCATGTCCATATGAACTAGCAGAAGCGGCATTATCGGAAGCTTGTGAGTTACTTCCAGAATTGGAGTCAGCTGTGGCTACAGTTTTGCCTCCTTTGCCATAACTAGTAAGGACTGCTGAGCCATGTCCATATGAACTAGCAGAAGCGGCATTATTAGTAGTTTGTGAGTTACTTCCAGAATTGGAGTCAGCTGTGGCTACAGTTTTGCCTCCTTTGCCATAACTAGTAAGGAATGCTGAGCCATGTCCATATGAACTAGCAGAAGCGGCATTATCGGAAACTTGTGAGTTACTTCCAGAATTGGAGTCAGCTGTGGCTACAGTTTTGCCTCCTTTGCCATAACTAGTACGGACTGCTGAGCCATGTCCATATGAACTAGCAGAAGCGGCATTGTCGGAAGCTTGTGAGTTACTTCCAGAATTGGAGTCAGCTGTGGCTACAGTTTTGCCTCCTTTGCCATAACTAGTAAGGACTGCTGAGCCATGTCCATATGAACTAGCAGAAGCGGCATTATTAGTAGTTTGTGAGTTACTTCCAGAATTGGAGTCAGCTGTGGCTACAGTTTTGCCTCCTTTGCCATAACTAGTAAGGACTGCTGAGCCATGTCCATATGAACTAGCAGAAGCGGCATTATTAGTAGTTTGTAAGTTACTTCCAGAATTGGAGTCAGCTGTGGCTACAGTTTTGCCTCCTTTGCCATAACTAGTAAGGACTGCTGAGCCATGTCCATATGAACTAGCAGAAGCGGCATTATCGGAAGCTTGTGAGTTACTTCCAGAATTGGAGTCAGCTGTGGCTACAGTTTTGCCTCCTTTGCCATAACTAGTAAGGACTGCTGAGCCATGTCCATATGAATTAGCAGAAGCGGCATTATTAGTAGTTTGCGAGTTACTTCCAGAATTGGAGTCAGCTGTGGCTACAGTTTTACCTCCTTTGGCATAACTTGTAAGGACTGCTGAGCCATGTCCATATGAACTAGCAGAAGCGGCATTATCGGAAGCTTGTGAGTTACTTCCAGAATTGGAGTCAGCTGTGGCTACAGTTTTGCCTCCTTTGCCATAACTAGTAAGGACTGCTGAGCCATGTCCATATGAATTAGCAGAAGCGGCATTATTAGTAGTTTGTGAGTTACTTCCAGAATTGGAGTCAGCTGTGGCTACAGTTTTGCCTCCTTTGCCATATCTAGTAAGGACTGCTGAGCCATGTCCATATGAACTAGCAGAAGCGGCATTATCGGAAGCTTGTGAGTTACTTCCAGAATTGGAGTCAGCTGTGGCTACAGTTTTGCCTCCTTTGCCATAACTAGTAAGGACTGCTGAGCCATGTCCATATGAACTAGCAGAAGCGGCATTATTAGTAGTTTGTGAGTTACTTCCAGAATTGGAGTCAGCTGTGGCTACAGTTTTGTCTCCTTTGCCATAACTAGTAAGGACTGCTGAGCCATGTCCATATGAACTAGCAGAAGCGGCATTATCGGAAGCTTGTGAGTTACTTCCAGAATTGGAGTCAGCTGTGGCTACAGTTTTGCCTCCTTTGCCATAACTAGTAAGGACTGCTGAGCCATGTCCATATGAACTAGCAGAAGCGGCATTATTAGTAGTTTGTGAGTTACTTCCAGAATTCGAGTCAGCTGTGGCTACAGTTTTGCCTCCTTTGCCATAACTAGTAAGGACTGCTGAGCCATGTCCATATGAACTAGCAGAAGCGGCATTATCGGAAGCTTGTGAGTTACTTCCAGAATTGGAGTCAGCTGTGGCTACAGTTTTGCCTCCTTTGCCATAACTAGTAAGGACTGCTGAGCCATGTCCATATGAACTAGCAGAAGCGGCATTATCGGAAGCTTGTGAGTTACTTCCAGAATTGGAGTCAGCTGTGGCTACAGTTTTGCCTCCTTTGCCATAACTAGTAAGGACTGCTGAGCCATGTCCATATGAACTAGCAGAAGCGGCATTATTAGTAGTTTGTAAGTTACTTCCAGAATTGGAGTCAGCTGTGGCTACAGTTTTGCCTCCTTTGCCATAACTAGTACGGACTGCTGAGCCATGTCCATATGAACTAGCAGAAGCGGCATTATCGGAAGCTTGTGAGTTACTTCCAGAATTGGAGTCAGCTGTGGCTACAGTTTTGCCTCCTTTGCCATAACTAGTAAGGACTGCTGAGCCATGTCCATATGAACTAGCAGAAGCGGCATTATCGGAAGCTTGTGAGTTACTTCCAGAATGGGAGTCTGCTGTGGCTACAGTTTTGCCTCCTTTGCCATAACTAGTAAGGACTGCTGAGCCATGTCCATATGAACTAGCAGAAGCGGCATTATTAGTAGTTTGTGAGTTACTTCCAGAATTGGAGTCAGCTGTGGCTACAGTTTTGCCTCCTTTGCCATAACTAGTAAGGACTGCTGAGCCATGTCCATATGAATTAGCAGAAGCGGCATTATTAGTAGTTTGCGAGTTACTTCCAGAATTGGAGTCAGCTGTGGCTACAGTTTTGCCTCCTTTGCCATAACTAGTAAGGACTGCTGAGCCATGTCCATATGAACTAGCAGAAGCGGCATTATTAGTAGTTTGTAAGTTACTTCCAGAATTGGAGTCAGCTGTGGCTACAGTTTTGCCTCCTTTGCCATAACTAGTAAGGACTGCTGAGCCATGTCCATATGAACTAGCAGAAGCGGCATTATCGGAAGCTTGTGAGTTACTTCCAGAATTGGAGTCAGCTGTGGCTACAGTTTTGCCTCCTTTGCCATAACTAGTAAGGACTGCTGAGCCATGTCCATATGAACTAGCAGAAGCGGCATTATTAGTAGTTTGTGAGTTACTTCCAGAATTGGAGTCACCTGTGGCTACAGTTTTGCCTCCTTTGCCATAACTAGTAAGGAATGCTGAGCCATGTCCATATGAACTAGCAGAAGCGGCATTATCGGAAACTTGTGAGTTACTTCCAGAATTGGAGTCAGCTGTGGCTACAGTTTTGCCTCCTTTGCCATAACTAGTAAGGAATGCTGAGCCATGTCCATATGAACTAGCATAAGCGGCATTATTAGTAGTTTGTGAGTTACTTCCAGAATTGGAGTCAGCTGTGGCTACAGTTTTGCCTCCTTTGCCATAACTAGTAAGGACTGCTGAGCCATGTCCATATGAACTAGCAGAAGCGGCATTATTAGTAGTTTGTAAGTTACTTCCAGAATTGGAGTCAGCTGTGGCTACAGTTTTGCCTCCTTTGCCATAACTAGTAAGGAGTGCTGAGCCATGTCCATATGAACTAGCAGAAGCGGCATTATTAGTAGTTTGTGAGTTACTTCCAGAATTGGAGTCAGCTGTGGCTACAGTTTTGCCTCCTTTGCCATAACTAGTAAGGAATGCTGAGCCATGTCCATATGAACTAGCAGAAGCGGCATAATCGGAAACTTGTGAGTTACTTCCAGAATTGGAGTCAGCTGTGGCTACAGTTTTGCCTCCTTTGCCATAACTAGTACGGACTGCTGAGCCATGTCCATATGAACTAGCAGAAGCGGCATTGTCGGAAGCTTGTGAGTTACTTCCAGAATTGGAGTCAGCTGTGGCTACAGTTTTGCCTCCTTTGCCATAACTAGTAAGGAATGCTGAGCCATGTCCATATGAACTAGCAGAAGCGGCATTATCGGAAACTTGTGAGTTACTTCCAGAATTGGAGTCAGCTGTGGCTACAGTTTTGCCTCCTTTGCCATAACTAGTAAGGAATGCTGAGCCTTGTCCATATGAACTAGCATAAGCGGCATTATTAGTAGTTTGTGAGTTACTTCCAGAATTGGAGTCAGCTGTGGCTACAGTTTTGCCTCCTTTGCCATAACTAGTAAGGACTGCTGAGCCATGTCCATATGAACTAGCAGAAGCGGCATTATCGGAAACTTGTGAGTTACTTCCAGAATTGGAGTCAGCTGTGGCTACAGTTTTGCCTCCTTTGCCATAACTAGTAAGGAGTGCTGAGCCATGTCCATATGAACTAGCAGAAGCGGCATTATTAGTAGTTTGTGAGTTACTTCCAGAATTGGAGTCAGCTGTGGCTACAGTTTTGCCTCCTTTGCCATAACTAGTAAGGAATGCTGAGCCATGTCCATATGAACTAGCAGAAGCGGCATTATCGGAAACTTGTGAGTTACTTCCAGAATTGGAGTCAGCTGTGGCTACAGTTTTGCCTCCTTTGCCATAACTAGTACGGACTGCTGAGCCATGTCCATATGAACTAGCAGAAGCGGCATTGTCGGAAGCTTGTGAGTTACTTCCAGAATTGGAGTCAGCTGTGGCTACAGTTTTGCCTCCTTTGCCATATCTAGTAAGGACTGCTGAGCCATGTCCATATGAACTAGCAGAAGCGGCATTATCGGAAGCTTGTGAGTTACTTCCAGAATTGGAGTCAGCTGTGGCTACAGTTTTGCCTCCTTTGCCATAACTAGTAAGGACTGCTGAGCCATGTCCATATGAACTAGCAGAAGCGGCATTATCGGAAACTTGTGAGTTACTTCCAGAATTGGAGTCAGCTGTGGCTACAGTTTTGCCTCCTTTGCCATAACTAGTAAGGACTGCTGAGCCATGTCCATATGAACTAGCAGAAGCGGCATTATCGGAAGCTTGTGAGTTACTTCCAGAATTGGAGTCAGCTGTGGCTACAGTTTTGCCTCCTTTGCCATAACTAGTAAGGACTGCTGAGCCATGTCCATATGAACTAGCAGAAGCGGCATTATCGGAAGCTTGTGAGTTACTTCCAGAATTGGAGTCAGCTGTGGCTACAGTTTTGCCTCCTTTGCCATAACTAGTAAGGACTGCTGAGCCATGTCCATATGAACTAGCAGAAGCGGCATTATCGGAAGCTTGTGAGTTACTTCCAGAATTGGAGTCAGCTGTGGCTACAGTTTTGCCTCCTTTGCCATAACTAGTAAGGACTGCTGAGCCATGTCCATATGAACTAGCAGAAGCGGCATTATCGGAAACTTGTGAGTTACTTCCAGAATTGGAGTCAGCTGTGGCTACAGTTTTGCCTCCTTTGCCATAACTAGTAAGGAGTGCTGAGCCATGTCCATATGAACTAGCAGAAGCGGCATTATTAGTAGTTTGTGAGTTACTTCCAGAATTGGAGTCAGCTGTGGCTACAGTTTTGCCTCCTTTGCCATAACTAGTAAGGAATGCTGAGCCATGTCCATATGAACTAGCAGAAGCGGCATTATCGGAAACTTGTGAGTTACTTCCAGAATTGGAGTCAGCTGTGGCTACAGTTTTGCCTCCTTTGCCATAACTAGTACGGACTGCTGAGCCATGTCCATATGAACTAGCAGAAGCGGCATTGTCGGAAGCTTGTGAGTTACTTCCAGAATTGGAGTCAGCTGTGGCTACAGTTTTGCCTCCTTTGCCATATCTAGTAAGGACTGCTGAGCCATGTCCATATGAACTAGCAGAAGCGGCATTATCGGAAGCTTGTGAGTTACTTCCAGAATTGGAGTCAGCTGTGGCTACAGTTTTGCCTCCTTTGCCATAACTAGTAAGGACTGCTGAGCCATGTCCATATGAACTAGCAGAAGCGGCATTATCGGAAACTTGTGAGTTACTTCCAGAATTGGAGTCAGCTGTGGCTACAGTTTTGCCTCCTTTGCCATAACTAGTAAGGACTGCTGAGCCATGTCCATATGAACTAGCAGAAGCGGCATTATCGGAAGCTTGTGAGTTACTTCCAGAATTGGAGTCAGCTGTGGCTACAGTTTTGCCTCCTTTGCCATAACTAGTAAGGACTGCTGAGCCATGTCCATATGAACTAGCAGAAGCGGCATTATCGGAAGCTTGTGAGTTACTTCCAGAATTGGAGTCAGCTGTGGCTACAGTTTTGCCTCCTTTGCCATAACTAGTAAGGACTGCTGAGCCATGTCCATATGAACTAGCAGAAGCGGCATTATCGGAAGCTTGTGAGTTACTTCCAGAATTGGAGTCAGCTGTGGCTACAGTTTTGCCTCCTTTGCCATAACTAGTAAGGACTGCTGAGCCATGTCCATATGAACTAGCAGAAGCGGCATTATCGGAAGCTTGTGAGTTACTTCCAGAATTGGAGTCAGCTGTGGCTACAGTTTTGCCTCCTTTGCCATAACTAGTAAGGACTGCTGAGCCATGTCCATATGAATTAGCAGAAGCGGCATTATTAGTAGTTTGCGAGTTACTTCCAGAATTGGAGTCAGCTGTGGCTACAGTTTTGCCTCCTTTGCCATAACTAGTAAGGACTGCTGAGCCATGTCCATATGAACTAGCAGAAGCGGCATTATTAGTAGTTTGTGAGTTACTTCCAGAATTGGAGTCAGCTGTGGCTACAGTTTTGCCTCCTTTGCCATAACTAGTAAGGACTGCTGAGCCATGTCCATATGAATTAGCAGAAGCGGCATTATTAGTAGTTTGCGAGTTACTTCCAGAATTGGAGTCAGCTGTGGCTACAGTTTTGCCTCCTTTGCCATAACTAGTAAGGACTGCTGAGCCATGTCCATATGAACTAGCAGAAGCGGCATTATTAGTAGTTTGTGAGTTACTTCCAGAATTGGAGTCAGCTGTGGCTACAGTTTTGCCTCCTTTGCCATAACTAGTAAGGACTGCTGAGCCATGTCCATATGAACTAGCAGAAGCGGCATTATCGGAAGCTTGTGAGTTACTTCCAGAATTGGAGTCAGCTGTGGCTACAGTTTTGCCTCCTTTGCCATAACTAGTAAGGACTGCTGAGCCATGTCCATATGAACTAGCAGAAGCGGCATTATTAGTAGTTTGTGAGTTACTTCCAGAATTGGAGTCAGCTGTGGCTACAGTTTTGCCTCCTTTGGCATAACTAGTAAGGACTGCTGAGCCATGTCCATATGAATTAGCAGAAGCGGCATTATTAGTAGTTTGCGAGTTACTTCCAGAATTGGAGTCAGCTGTGGCTACAGTTTTGCCTCCTTTGCCATAACTAGTAAGGACTGCTGAGCCATGTCCATATGAACTAGCAGAAGCGGCATTATCGGAAGCTTGTGAGTTACTTCCAGAATGGGAGTCAGCTGTGGCTACAGTTTTGCCTCCTTTGCCATAACTAGTAAGGACTGCTGAGCCATGTCCATATGAACTAGCAGAAGCGGCATTATCGGAAGCTTGTGAGTTACTTCCAGAATTGGAGTCAGCTGTGGCTACAGTTTTGCCTCCTTTGCCATAACTAGTAAGGACTGCTGAGCCATGTCCATATGAATTAGCAGAAGCGGCATTATTAGTAGTTTGCGAGTTACTTCCAGAATTGGAGTCAGCTGTGGCTACAGTTTTGCCTCCTTTGCCATAACTAGTAAGGACTGCTGAGCCATGTCCATATGAACTAGCAGAAGCGGCATTATTAGTAGTTTGTGAGTTACTTCCAGAATTGGAGTCAGCTGTGGCTACAGTTTTGCCTCCTTTGCCATAACTAGTAAGGACTGCTGAGCCATGTCCATATGAATTAGCAGAAGCGGCATTATTAGTAGTTTGCGAGTTACTTCCAGAATTGGAGTCAGCTGTGGCTACAGTTTTGCCTCCTTTGCCATAACAAGTAAGGACTGCTGAGCCATGTCCATATGAACTAGCAGAAGCGGCATTATCGGAAGCTTGTGAGTTACTTCCAGAATTGGAGTCAGCTGTGGCTACAGTTTTGCCTCCTTTGCCATAACTAGTAAGGACTGCTGAGCCATGTCCATATGAACTAGCAGAAGCGGCATTATTAGTAGTTTGTGAGTTACTTCCAGAATTGGAGTCAGCTGTGGCTACAGTTTTGCCTCCTTTGCCATAACTAGTAAGGACTGCTGAGCCATGTCCATATGAACTAGCAGAAGCGGCATTATCGGAAACTTGTGAGTTACTTCCAGAATTGGAGTCAGCTGTGGCTACAGTTTTGCCTCCTTTGCCATAACTAGTAAGGACTGCTGAGCCATGTCCATATGAACTAGCAGAAGCGGCATTATCGGAAGCTTGTGAGTTACTGCCAGAATTGGAGTCAGCTGTGGCTACAGTTTTGCATCCTTTGCCATAACTAGTAAGGACTGCTGAGCCATGTCCATATGAACTAGCAGAAGCGGCATTATCGGAAGCTTGTGAGTTACTTCCAGAATTGGAGTCAGCTGTGGCTACAGTTTTGCATCCTTTGCCATAACTAGTAAGGACTGCTGAGCCATGTCCATATGAACTAGCAGAAGCGGCATTATCGGAAGCTTGTGAGTAACTTCCAGAATTGGAGTCAGCTGTGGCTACAGTTTTGCCTCCTTTGGCATAACTAGTAAGGACTGCTGAGCCATGTCCATATGAACTAGCAGAAGCGGCATTATCGGAAACTTGTGAGTTACTTCCAGAATTGGAGTCAGCTGTGGCTACAGTTTTGCCTCCTTTGCCATAACTAGTAAGGACTGCTGAGCCATGTCCATATGAACTAGCAGAAGCGGCATTATCGGAAGCTTGTGAGTTACTTCCAGAATTGGAGTCAGCTGTGGCTACAGTTTTGCCTCCTTTGGCATAACTAGTAAGGACTGCTGAGCCATGTCCATATGAACTAGCAGAAGCGGCATTATTAGTAGTTTGTGAGTTACTTCCAGAATTGGAGTCAGCTGTGGCTACAGTTTTGCCTCCTTTGCCATAACTAGTAAGGACTGCTGAGCCATGTCCATATGAACTAGCAGAAGCGGCATTATCGGAAACTTGTGAGTTACTTCCAGAATTGGAGTCAGCTGTGGCTACAGTTTTGCCTCCTTTGCCATAACTAGTAAGGACTGCTGAGCCATGTCCATATGAACTAGCAGAAGCGGCATTATCGGAAGCTTGTGAGTTACTTCCAGAATTGGAGTCAGCTGTGGCTACAGTTTTGCCTCCTTTGCCATAACTAGTAAGGACTGCTGAGCCATGTCCATATGAACTAGCAGAAGCGGCATTATTAGTAGTTTGTGAGTTACTTCCAGAATTGGAGTCAGCTGTGGCTACAGTTTTGCCTCCTTTGCCATAACTAGTAAGGACTGCTGAGCCATGTCCATATGAACTAGCAGAAGCGGCATTATCGGAAACTTGTGAGTTACTTCCAGAATTGGAGTCAGCTGTGGCTACAGTTTTGCCTCCTTTGCCATAACTAGTAAGGACTGCTGAGCCATGTCCATATGAATTAGCAGAAGCGGCATTATTAGTAGTTTGCGAGTTACTTCCAGAATTGGAGTCAGCTGTGGCTACAGTTTTGCCTCCTTTGCCATAACTAGTAAGGACTGCTGAGCCATGTCCATATGAACTAGCAGAAGCGGCATTATCGGAAACTTGTGAGTTACTTCCAGAATTGGAGTCAGCTGTGGCTACAGTTTTGCCTCCTTTGCCATAACTAGTAAGGACTGCTGAGCCATGTCCATATGAACTAGCAGAAGCGGCATTATCGGAAGCTTGTGAGTTACTTCCAGAATTGGAGTCAGCTGTGGCTACAGTTTTGCCTCCTTTGCCATAACTAGTAAGGACTGCTGAGCCATGTCCATATGAACTAGCAGAAGCGGCATTATTAGTAGTTTGTGAGTTACTTCCAGAATTCGAGTCAGCTGTGGCTACAGTTTTGCCTCCTTTGCCATTACTAGTAAGGACTGCTGAGCCATGTCCATATGAACTAGCAGAAGCGGCATTATCGGAAACTTGTGAGTTACTTCCAGAATTGGAGTCAGCTGTGGCTACAGTTTTGCCTCCTTTGCCATAACTAGTAAGGACTGCTGAGCCATGTCCATATGAACTAGCAGAAGCGGCATTATCGGAAGCTTGTGAGTTACTTCCAGAATTGGAGTCAACTATGGTTACAGGTTTGCCATTTTTAGTCGTAATAATATTGACTTGTCCATTTGAAGATGCAAAAGTGCTACCTTGGTTAGCTTGTGCGAAACTTGCAGAACCGGTGTACGTCAGTGTGTCAGAGTCACCTCGATTTCCACTACCATATGTAAGAACAACGGTGTCACCATCTGAACTAGCAGATGCACTATCGGTGTCAGTACTTGGTTCGCTTCCCGAATCTGTTTGAGTGAAAGTTTCTGAGTGGTCTTCATTACTTTTAGTATATGTTGAAGAAATTGAAGTGCCATGAGTGTGTTCATCAGTGTCTTTGGGTTTTGTCTTCCTGTTATTACTCGCATTATAATAAGCTTTATTTACATATCTCGGTGCATTACTGCATCTTGATGTTTCTGGTCTTCTTTCGTGTCTCGATGGTCTTCTCTTATGTCTGCATTGTCTTTTAGGAGATTTGCTGTGTCTTCGAACGGGATAACGTATACTATGATGTCTGCCATTGTTACTGAAACATCCGCATCGCGTGTCTCTTGGATGATCTATTTCTCCGTAGTTTTCTGTATGCGCATGTGTATAATGACCTTTGGAATCCTTACAGTTATGTTTCCCGTGGTCGTTAGAATGTCCATTGTGGCTGTTACATTTGTGTTCTATTTCTTTAGAATGATCCTTGCGTCGTGAATCAGTGTGTTTGGAGTTGGAATGCTCGCATCCAGCTAAAAGAAAATAATGGCTTCTTTTAATTTATAGTTATCTGATTCTATTCTACTAATATCATAAACGTTAAGACTGCTTTTTAAGGTATTTTCTACTACATTCAATCTATACGGTTACTGTTTTCTAACCACTAGTAATTTTGCGAACTTTTGAACTCGCGTACACAATACTTTTGCGACTTTTTGAAGTTTCCTATAAAGAGTTGCAAAAATTATGCGAAATCTGTCGATAAATCTATCAGTCTGAGGCTTTTGAGTGGCATTGAGCTGGATATAATTATTTACAATGAAATGAATTTCATTTCATTAATTACTTCAGGTGTTCTCTCTCCTCTAGGGGAACAGAAGGCATAACGGTCCATTGCGATTACTTCTTCCCTTCTTGGTCAGTGTCCGCGAGACTCTTACATGTTCCTACGATTTTGGAAGCGGTAAATCGATTTTTCGCTATTTTGATGTAAAAATCCTCTTTTTTGACTTGCCTATACTTTCGATGTTGCCTATACTTGCTATTCTTTTTAATGTTATTTTTCATAGTTATTTTCATTGAATTATTGTTACTTAGAGAACAAATGAATCAAAATTGGCTTATGCATAACCTTAAAATTTCTCAAGGAATAAAAAAGTCCCTAAAAGGCAAATCGGACCCGGGCAAAATGGACCACTTTGCTTGTTTGTGTTTTTAATTTCATAATTGACCGAGCGAGCGAAGCGAGCCCACCCACACATTTGCTTTCATCTGTCCAAACGTTTGTATGTATATATGTTGTTTCTCGCGTACAGGCCGCAACTTTGATCCGATTTTGACGAAACTTGATAGTGATTCATTGTTTTTTTTTTGTTGTCTGCGATTTTTGATTAGGTTCTCATAAAAGGGGGGGGGGGGGGGGGGAGTTTGCTTCTGCACTATTTACCAACCAATTTGCATGAAATTCAGAATGCAGATTAAATACATTATTATCACAACATCTGCCAAATATGAGCAGAATTGGTCAAGTGTTTGTCATGATATGAAGGTTTTCGTTTCTGATTTTGATAACAACATATGGAAGCAACGTTTATCGCGGTCACGTCTTGGCTGGGTGACCTGGGCTATTGTTAAAGTCGCTGACATGAACTGTTGCTCTATAGTATATAAGAACTATAGAGCAATAGTTCATGTATATAGAATAGAAGAACAGCGACTAATCGATTAGCAAAAATAAATTAACTGATTCAGTTAAATTGGGTTGTTCGAACTATTAGGTAACTAACATATTAGAGTTGGATGAAAATAACTTTTCTCTTTTCAGTTTGCAGAACTACTAGTTATAATTTTTATTGTCGCGTCAAGCGTTTTCTACAGTTTACAGTTGCAGCACTGGTCACAAGATCAAATAATTTGTTTTGCCTCGAAAATGCAACATAACATTGATGGTTAAGTCTGTTGCGCTGTTTTTGTACAAAAAATAAGAGATAATGTTTTTATGGTTATGTTAGTTTCAGATGGTTAGTGATTATAAAGATAAGCAGTCATGGACAACAGAAAATATGAAAAAAACAATAAAAAATTAAGAAATGGGGGTCCGTTTTAACCGTTAGTGTGGTCCGTTTTACCTTTAAATGAGGGCAAAACGGTCCAAAGGAGACTTTTTGGAAATCATCCAAAATCTTCTTAAAGGGTTATATTATTTAAAATCTGATGATTAATATACGTAGACTGACAAGTGTTAACCATGTGACCATGATTAAAAAACTTCATTCAATTTGATAATATTTTGTTTTGCCTCCTGTTTCCCTAGTAACCCGTTAGCAGATACTGTAGCGATCATTAGGAATCAAACATTTTAGCTTGCACTACAATAAAATTGAAAAGTAATCCGATAATTGACCGAGCAAGCGAAGCGTGTCTGCTTCGAGTCTGGAACAATGATCTTTCGTATATCAGTTAGTATGTATGGATAGTAGTCAACAATAAAATTAGTTCTCGCGTACAGGTCGTAGTTTCTAACCAATTTTGACGAAATTAGTATTCTGGTTTCATTTATTTAAAAAAAAAATTTAGTGTGTCCGGGATTTTTGATTGAAGCGGTATTTTTTCCAAAAGGGAGCTAGTTTGCGACGGCGCTAGTTAAAGTCCGATTACAAAAATATTTTGTACAAACGTGCTGAGCGCAAAATTAAATAATATTATTAAATGTGAAATAAAGTCAGTCAAGTGGTATTGGTTGTTTTTTTTAATTCGTGAGCAATGCACCGGGTCAGAGCTACTAGGCCTTACACAATCATATCTCCACGCATATATTATAAAAACGAACGTCGGTAGAAAATGTAAATTATACTTACGTCTCGGCAGAGCCTGCACACAAACTAACACCTGAAAAAACAACATGACTTAAAAATTTAATTACAACAAATCATAATTATATGTTTGAGCCTTTTGGGGTTGAAATGACTTAACAAAGCGTCTGGTCGACGCTACACGAGACCAAAATGCTGGCCTCTTCCTGTTACAGCGCATCAGCACTGTCATTCAACGAGGCAATGGTGCCAGCATTTTGGTTACTCTACCAACCGCAGCAGTTTCGACTTAAGTTAGTTTTAAATTTAAATTTATTGCTTTTGTACATATAGATTATAACTTTGTATAGCTTTAGTTTAAATTTTATCAAGTTTTATAAGTTTGTGCATTAAATAAGTCGTTTTCAGGGTTACATTTAATTTTTCGCGGTTATAGCCAAGTTAGTGGAGTCAATGCCGTGCGAGAGGTACTAGATTTGTTCTCTCGTTTATGCGCAAAAAAAGTTTGAGCTATCTACTGGCGAAGGAAAACATGTGAGGAAACCATAGCATGGTAAAACGCACGAACAAAAACGCACAGATGGCTTGCTTAGCGACTGGAGCCTACTTAAAGTACTGCGGGCTTGTGCCCAACCACCATCTTTCCACACTGAGTTTATTCTGCAATTATTTCCTTTTATGTGTGTAATTTTACACAGAGAACAATTTAGTATTTAATATTTTACGTTCTAGACCGAATGTTGCTTCACCGATTCATAACTATGCAGTTAAGAATCAGTGACGTGCGTGACGTCACCTCCCGGTCTCAGCGGTTGGGGCCGGTTTGTGACAGAAAGCAGTTAGAAAGTTAGTTATTTTAATTATTTGTTTTAAGTTTGTTTTATTTGTTGTGTTATACTGTTTGCTGTTTTAATTATTTTTATTCTATGTTTCCTAAGAATGCAAGAATGCGTTTCTAGTCTTACGCCCGCCTGGCTAGCTACCGTAGTTAAATTGATAAAATCTGTCACCAAGCAACTAGCGGTGTGTTCCGGCACCCTTCCTTGAGCCAGTTCGAGCCTAAACATGCTACATTGCCGCAGTGTCACTGTCTTCCGTGGTTGTCAGTATTGGTGGTCAAATTCCTAGCTGTCTTCAGTAAACAAGTTCTATTTAAGAAAATAATACAACTCATAATTACATCATGAGTGTGCATATCATAATTGATAACCAATAGGGTGTGCCAAAGAATATATACAATATACTCGAACACCATAACCCTCTTTCTTTCGCAGTCAGGTAAAAAACAACGAAAACAATAGAAAAAAAAAATTGAAGGATGTAGGTAGGGAAGTAAGTTTGTTGTCACAAGCCGACTAGTCTTAATTTTCCACATACGAGTATGTATGTCTTCAAATTGTTATCGAGACGAATGCTTGTTTGTGAAAATTCTTAATTTTGAAGAAAAAAGAATGCTTCATTTTCCTAAATATATCTATTAGGAATTCAGTTTTTTCTGTATAAGTACAGTCGTCATGTAATCTTTTTCTTCATCATAAATTTATTTATGATATGATACTAATAATATTTATATATGCCATTTATTATCACAAAACAAAAAGAACTAAACCGTTAAAATATTTTTTTAAAAAAAAGTTTTTGTCGTATAATATTCTTAAAGTACTGATAATTATCGCGAAAGCCTAATGAATTAAGCTAGTAATGACTTACCGCTAACAGAATTAGCGAAGAAATCTTCATGTTAGTATCGCAGGATGTCTGCTCGTACTGTAATCATCCAAGCTTACACGCTTTTTTATACTAACTTGCAAACAACCTGCTGAAAACCCAATAACAACTGAATAAATATTGTTGTTTATTATTGTCTACTATTTACTTATTACTTTAATCATTATCTTTTATATTGTTCATTAATTATAATGCTCACTTTATTCATTATTGTGTTAGATTACATGCTTTTTTAAAATGGCAGCACATGTGGGTAGGTACTATAAAAGATATGGACTGGTGTCTGTGCGGAAAGAGAAACGTCGTAAGATATGAGGGCGCCTCTGTGTTTTTAACCTAGTTATCATATTGACAGCACAGTTACGTCATCATAGCGCGACTCAGTAAATTAATTCTTTATTATTTAATTATTTTACTTAGTCTGTACAAATGATTTCGTAGCGTCTAACAGTCGATAAAAGATTTCGGCCTCGCTAAAATTGTTGAAACCATTGTTGAACAAAATATTGCAAAATAAAATATTGCGTCCCCCATACAACCTTGTTTTTCTTTCATTTTAGAAAATCTTGTTCAGCAATGTGTTAACTTTGATGTGTAGACTAACACCCTTCAGTATTGTCACTCCTTTCTGTTACACGTTGTATTGCCTCGGTTGAGGCTACCATATAAATTTATAATGTTAGTTCCATATTAGGCCACGACGGTTCTCTCCGCACATATTCTAGCACTTGTTGTTGATTGTTTAGAAGTTGTTCTTGATAAAGCGTTATAGTAAACAATACCTCGGCAGTGTTTAACTAACTGTTAACTTTAATAACTACTTGGTTTTATTTGCATAGTTTTACAATGTAGATTTTTTTATTCTGCAAGCTGTTGAACTTGCGACTAGGTAACGGTATTTTTAACCGACTGCGAAAGAAGGAGGGTTATGTTTTTCGAGTGCATGTATGTATGTATTTCTTTAGGACGCCCCAGAGCCTAAACAGCTTGTTGTATTTTTATGTGAGTGGTGTCAATAGATGCGTCTTAGTCGTGAGAGTGACACTGGGTACATCAATGTTAAGAAAAAATAATTTAAGACACATATATAACGATTTAGCAGTCGGGTATTTTCGAACTCGCTTCTTACCACTTGTTTACAGATTGTGTCTGTGGCATAGTAGCTCCCGAACGGATGAACCGATTTTGACAATGTTTTTAGCTATATTTGATGAAAATCGTTCCAAGGTGGCCGCCGTCACAAAATTACGGAGGGATTTCATATTTTTTTACCAACTCCCTCAATATCTCAGTGTATCAAATGAAAGGGCCTAACAATAGACTACACTATGACCAATTTCAAATCAAATTCAAGATTGCTGCCACCACAAAACGTCAAATTACGTTTACATTATTTTTTTTAATTGATATATTTATTTTTATAAAAGTCTGTCTGGTCACTGCCCCCTATTCCTCCCACGGTTTTACCTGCTTACTTAATTTTTGAATTAATGAAAGTTTGTGTTCGATGCAAATCCTTTTTTTGTAAATGGTAAGTAGGTATTTTAATTAAACATTCCGTGGCGCTGCCGTCGCGAGCATAATTGGCTCTGCTAAATAATTAACGAAAAAATACTTAAACATATTAGTTAGCTTCTTTTTTTAGTTGAGTGTGTAGATTAAGTTGTAAATACCAAGTGACAGTGTTATCTTGCATTGATATTGAGTGCAACTTTCCAAAATAACAAATATAAAGTGAAAACGTCGAAATTCAAGAACATCATTTTGATGTTCTAAAATTGCGATAGTAAACATAATAAAGTGAATGAAATTGATAAAACATAAATAATAAGACCATTTAATGAGGAAATAGTGTTAAAAACAATTAAATAATAACAAAAATTGTAAATTTAAGACTTTAAATCACACCACCCTCATTTGAAAATAAAAAGTGACAAAACATAAACAAAGTGCAGTGAGTGGACGGTACCAGTGACTCATCTCTAACGGCCATAAACAGCTTACAACAATCCGGTGTATCATACGACACGCAATTTCGCCTCAACGTATAAACGCTGATCAGTGGAGTTGTGCGAGCCGCCGACTGAGAAAGTAGAGGCCTGGGTTCAACTCACACCGCAAGTAGATTATTTTTGCGTTTAGATTTTTTTACATTTAACGTCGCCGCCTTCTTTGTTACTAAAATAAAATAGATTCACAGAACATTATGGATAACTCGGGCTGGACCAATGTGAATTTTAGATCACGACAACCGCAGAGGGCTAGTTCTTTAGGTAATCTGACTGACTCTTATTTATTCGAGTCTACAAGAATTAGTTTTCCTTTAATGAATCTAGACCAAACTCAAAACGACTTCTGCCTAAAACAAAAAATACAAGATTTAGAAAATCGTTTATTATCGGCTAATAATGAAATTGAAAATTTATTGCTTGAAAATGGAACAATCAAAAAAGAACTAGGAAGATATAGAAAACAAGTAGATTTATGTAAACGACTTGACTACGGTGATTTTCAAAATACTCCAATTGCAGGGAGAAAGAGAAAACGGCTGCGTATCTCGTTGGGGCCGGAAGATACCCCCTCTTCTTCTTCCACAAATAGATTATCAACTATAGAACATCCAAAATATGTTTATGAAAATCAGCGAGAAATAATAAAAGAGTTAAATGAACAAATAATACAACTACAGCAATGGTTAGCAGAAGAAAAATGTAAAAATAATACCAATTACATCCAGAGGAAAAAATGTCGAAGTTCCCACCTACGTAATAAAATTACTGTTTTAGCAAATAATCATAAAAAACCAAGATTAACTTCGGCAAGACAGCAGAGAAAATTCAGTGCAAAAATAACAAAACTTCAAAAAGAGTGTAAAAAAGTACAATTAGAGAATAAACAATTACAACATTAAATTCTAGAATTACAACTTAAGTTTGATCAACAACAAAAAACTAATTTTAGTTCAGAAAATATAGAAATTAGACATCAGTTAAAAAATGCAAAGACCTGTGTACAGGAGAATAAGGAAATAACGAAGACACAAGCAAGAAAAACAACAATATTTTCAGACATCACCGGAAAAGGATTAGCATCTACAATCGCAAACCACTTAGGAAATAATCATTTGACAAATTATTGTCTGCCAGGAGCCAGCTATGACAAAATTTTAGAAAATTATCATAAACAATCAAATTGTCTTTCGAAAGAAGACACAGCTATAATAATTGTAAGTAAATACGAACAGTCGCTCACAAAAAAAGTCGGATACGTAAAATTATTAAAAGAATTAATAGAAAAAAGGGACAGATCTTTCAATGTTATAATATTCAATGTTATTATATAAAGCTATGACAAAATTAATGATTTAAATATATACCACATAAATAAAGAAATAGCATTTTTAGCGCGTATGAACAATAATGTTAAATACGTTGATCCCAATATGAAGGACAATCATGGAAAACTCTACAGCTATAGCTCGATGAAAAAATTTATAACACAAACAATCGTTGTATCAGTTCTGTCTAAAAAATTCCAAGGATCATCTACACTTAAATTTATTGAATATCAGCATGAATCAGACAGTATTACATATCAGAGAAATACGAAGAATTTTCAAATCAATCCTCCCATAATAGTGACATCGTAATTCTACATGCGAACATACAAAGTATTCACAAAAAATATTTAGCAATTGAAGATTTGCTAAATGATTATGAATGTGACGTATTATGTCTGACGGAGACATGGGGTCAAGACGAACGAGTACATACGATGGTGATTAGTGGATTTGAACTTGCGGCATATTTTAATAGGAAATTTTTTATGCACGGCGGTACTGCTATTTTTATCAGGAATAATTTAGAATATAAGGTTAGGAACGATATAAACAAAATTTCTTTTGAGATGAATTTTGAACTTACTGCAATAGAACTTAGATCTTCAAAAATAATCATAATATCAGTTTATAGACCCGATAAAGATATTGACTTATTTTTTGATTTACTAAAAAAAATATTGCAAAAACTCCACCACGAAGGGAAAAAAATTGTACTTGCTGGAGATTTCAACTTAAATATATTAAAAATTGATAAAAAAATAAAAATGTTTTTAAAAATTAATGATGATATTAATTTTAAAATAATTTTGAATGAACCGACTAGTATAGAGAAAACTAGTGCTACATGTATTGATAATTTTATTGTAAACTTTGACGAATGCACAGGAGATGTATTGAATCGTAAACTAGCGGATCACAAAGTAATTAGACTAACAATTTCGAACAGTAAACGTAAAACTTTATCAAAAACAATCATATTTTCTCGGCAAATATCTGTAAATAATATAAATTATTTCAATTTCTTACTAAATCAGGATTTCATCCATTTAAAAAATCAGATCGTACTATGTAAAGAACCAAATTCAAGAATGAATATTCTACAGGACGCGATTAGATTTTATTACGACGTAGCTTTTCCAAGAAAAAAACGTGTAGTACGTAATAGGGTTACCAAATATACAACCAAAGGAATAGATATCTCAAAAAATAATTTAGCTAAGATGGAAATGCTGCAGGAATCACACCCAGATAAAGAAAAGTTAATGTATATAAGAAAATACAAGAAAATTTTGAGAAAAGTTTATGTAGCAGCTAAAAAGCTACAATATAACCACAGAGTAAGAACTTCAGGAAATAGAATAAGAGAATCATGGAAGATTGTGAACGAACAAATCCGATATAATAAGAAACAGGTAAACAATAAAGGCGTAAAATTAATTAAAAGAGAAGATGGGACAGAAACATCTATCTCAAAAGATATAGCAAATTATTTCAATAACTTTTTCGGGAATATTGCTCGTAAATTGACGTGTAAAACTAGTACAAATATTGATGAATGTAAAAATTATTTAGAAATGTGTGAAAAACCTATCACCACTGTTAAATTTGATCAAATAGATCTCAAAGAACTATGGACGACAGTAAAGAACATGAAAGAGAAATGTACACCTGATATGTATGATATGAACTCAAAAACATTGAAAAAACTGATATTACAAAATGAACATTTAATGGAATTGCTTCACATTGTGATTAACGACTGCTTAGATGAGGGAATATTCCCCGACAGCCTAAAACATGGTAAGATTATTCCACTGCATAAAAAAGGAGATTGTACAGAGCTAGGGAACTACCGACCAATATGTATTTTACCGACTATATCAAAGATATTGGAATCAATAATTAAAAGTAAAATATTAAATTACTTTGAAGAAAATAATCTCTTTACTAAGTCTCAATTTGGATTTCGAAAAGGTAGATCTACTGAAATGGCGATAAGGAAAGTAATTTACTACATATTGGACTCTTTGGACAAATCACAGAAATGTGCAAGTATATATTGTGATTTGTCTAAAGCATTTGATTGTTTGAGGCACGACATACTATTAATGAAATTAGAGTACTATGGATTTCAGGGCCCCGAACTAAACATGATGCGTACTTTCTTACAGAATCGGAAACAGGCTGTGTATGTTAACGATACAAGCTCTAAGATTACAAATGTAGATATAGGAGTGCCCCAAGGCTCTATATTAGGACCATTACTGTTTCTTATATATATAAATGACTTATCTTATGCTATGCCTGATTGGGCATATACTAGTTTATTTGCTGACGACACGCACGTAGGAATCAATGATAAAAGCAAAGACAAGCTAAATACAAAAATAAACAAAGCTAAAAGTATATTGAAACAGTGGTTTGATGCTAACGGTATCATACTAAACGCAGATAAAAGTGTTGTAATGACATACCAATCCAGGAAAGGTGTTGATAGTAATTTCGTCTTAGAAGAAAATATATTCTTGGGATACACAATAGATTACACAATTACTCATTCAAAGCATATTGCTAAATTGTGTAAAAAGATGTCAAGTGCCAATTATGCATTGGTGAAATTAAAGCCATTATTAGATAAGCATGCAATGTTGTCAGTGTATTACGCTTACACACATTCTATTATTAGATACGCAATAACTGTCTGGGGAAATGGTAAAGATGTAATAAAAGTACTAAGAGCCCAAAAAAGCTGTAAGGATTATATTTGGATTGCGTAAACGGGCGTCAGCTAGAAATTATTTTAAGAATAATAGAATCATGACGGTTATATCTTTGTATATTTATAATTGCCTCCTAGAGATCTATGAAGATAAGGATATTTTACAGAAACAACCATATGCGCATAATCTAAGAATGGATGAAAGACGAAAAGAGATACTATGTAAGCCTAAAACACGCCTAGCCAAAGTTAGAAAACAAGGAATTTATATTAAGATATGTATGTTTAACTAATTGCCCCATGCCGTAGTTAATCTTCAACGATTTTAAACGAAAAATAAAGCGGTTTTTTGAGTCTACCCCAATTTACTCGGTCAAAGAATTTATGAACATGAAGCTGACTGAATCTTCGTTCGTGAGTGAGCAAACATAATTTTATAAGTAGGTGATAGCTAAATTTTTAATAAGACTTATCGTCATTGTTTTTTCTTACTAATAATTTTAATTTAATACTTAACTTATACTTAATTTATATAACATATTGTCAAATCTAACAAAACAATTATAGTCAAAACTCACAAACTAATAATGACATTAAAGTATCTTATTATATAATGACTTTATTAAATTGTACTCACATTAATGTAAACTATTTTAGAAGTATTATTATATCAGTAATTTATCTATTAATCGATACTACACAGTCTTTGTAATTAAGTGAATTGTAAAGTTTTTGACATAGGTACATTTGAAATTTACTAAATTAAGTATTGTGTGAAATATTGTAATGTGACTTGCCTAGTATAACATAAGTGGTTATAAGGCCAATAAATAATTTCATTTCATTTCATTTCATTTCATTTGTTGAATGCTGAATGACGTAACTCTGCGGATAGTGACGTGCGCGACGTTACGTCCCGGTACGAACGAAAGATCAACGCTAGTTGTTTTAGCCGGCACTTTTAGTTGTAGCAATTATTGTAATTTGTGTTTTGTAAAGTTGATTTTTGTTACAAATGAATATATTTCTATTCTATTTCTATTCTTATTCTATAAATGTTGTCTGAAAGAGAAAGCTTTTAGTGATAAGGCCTTTTGTGTCAAATTTTATTGTGTCAGGTAATTATGTGATATATTTAATTTTTGTGTTGACAATTAAGAGTAATTGTAGGTAATTTTTATTGTCAGTAAGTCACTGGAATCTTTTCGACGAAAAATACCACAATCGTAAATATCAACCATCTCAAAGAATTTAAGTCTTTTATGGAGGAAAGATGCAGTGGTGTGGAGATTGACTTCCAATGTGATTAAAGTTCCTCTATTTATTTATCAACGGAGTACTCCTACCTAGCAAGCAATTCGTTGTACGTTCGTCAAATCTCTAAACATGTCGCTTGCGCGATTTAGGCCAGGCGTTGTGATTGGTCGGGCGAGATGTTGCAGGGATGCGTTACATGCCTACACCCTAGGTGCAACTATTCGATCTTCTCGCGTCCGCAGCCTCAGCGTAAATTACAAGTGACGCGTTCGGAGCGTCCGTTAGATGCAACTATTTAACAATCAAAAAAAGGCTATTTTTTTTCTCGTCAAGTTTGAAGTTGAGTTGTTGTCAATGTAAATATTCTACTAACGCTTTCCGTTCCTGAGGGCGGGGTAAAATACAGCAGAACAACTACACCATGGCACACGGAACACGATCCTATGTCGCTTTGGTGGCGTTAATATTGATTCCGTATCATTTGTTATAACGACGCTTCAGACTTAATAAATTGAAAAATAAATATCGATTTTTGAGTGTGATAAAACCGGCAAATAAATTTATTGCTATAATAGCTATTAAGCAAATATTTTGCCTATGAAAAAAAGGGGGTTTAAATATTAATATTCAGTGTAGGTAGTATATTTTATGGTTGAAACCAAGGAGGGAGAATCGACGGAAAATAAAATAAAGGAGAATACAGGTTTTTCACTAACGATAATGAAATACTAAAAATAAGTGCTCAATTATTTAATTACTGTTACAGAACACCTGGCAGGGCTTGATTGCGCCGAACCACACGTGGAGCCGGGGACATCAAACTCACAAGCGACCTGGAAAACTCTTGAAGACCCCAAGATCCGGCCATTGTAATGGGCGGAGACGCGCCAAGGAAAAGAAGGCTATGCCCTGAAACCCTAAGTTCTTGACTTGACTACGACCATGTAGGTGGTCACCTGGCGCCAAAGATGGATCCGCCCTTGTGTGCTTGTTATATCTAGGTGTTCATAGCATCTTTAGTTACATTTATAGGAAAGTTTTAGAAACGTTACCTAAGTTATAAATGAATAAAATAGTAGCATTTGATATAATATGCATTGACATGCGTGTCAAGTTACTATAATTAGCTGGTAGGATTGCTATACTCTTCACTCTTCGTGTATTGTCCGGGAGTGAGAGTGAGAGACGAGACATACGCGATCGGCGCCATCTTGTCGTTAGCTTTGTGGCGTGTACTGTTCATGTAAGGACTTATTATTATGGTTATCTGTTTTTTAGGTGATGTGTTCTTTGTGATTCGAAGTCACGTTGTATGTTTAATTGTTGTATTAGTTTAAGTTGTCAGCACAGTTTTGTTGCGCTGCAGTCAGTGCGGAAATCAGAGTCTCTAGTTGCTGGCATGATCCCTGCTGTCCGTTCCACGCTCCCTGTTGCCCGAAATAGCTGGATGGGAAGATGAAGCCAAAGCTTAATTGTGGAGTGAAGCCAGACCCTTGAGTTCCACTATTTGTTGATGTCGATCCTTTGGCTGTCGATTGTGTTCCTGCAAACAAGTAAAATTGAAGATTTTGACATCAGTTGTTTCAGTCATCTTGGATTTGAAATTATCATGTGTAGTATTCTACTAGCCAAGCCCTTTCATTTGATGATAACCATATTGAGGGAGTTGTAAGTATAAAATATGTACTTCGCCATTTTGTGGCGGCGGCCATCTTGTACCAATTTGCATCAAATTTAGATAAGGACACTCTGGACTACGAGTAATACGCCTTTCATACAAAACCCGCCGTCGTTTTTGCGTCGGGGGTTAGTGAAAGATAATTTTAATTAATTGAATGAAGTCGTTAGGGTACCTACCTACATTAATTTAAAATAAAACTTATAACAGCAAAATGTCATATTGTGACCAGCAATTTATCAGACTCAAAAGATATTGGCAGCCTGAGTTAGGTCGAATATGCGTACGTCGAGGTTCTCCAGATGTACCGAAGATGTTAAATTACTATTATTCCGAACGTACCTACTATCGAACCTGCATACCTGCGAGCTCTGGAGTAATCACACGAAGGCAGAGTTGGGTGCACTTAGGGTACAATACAATAATGCATTGCGTATTATAATGAGGCTACCTAAATTCTGCAGCGCTTCTAACATGTTTACAGAAAGGAGACTAAGTACCAGGCTTCGCCGCGCTGATGCGGCAAAGAACAGCAAACATGCGTGAGCGGTTCCTTGGCTCAGGGTGGGCTATGCTTTTCGAATGTATGTATGTATATTTCTTTGGCACGCCCAAAGCCTAAACGGCTTGTCGTAATTTGATGGGCGATGTGTCATTAGAATTGTCATCATCTGCAAATAGTCATAAGCTATACTAGTTCTATCCCTCGGTTTCACTCGTTGAGATACAGTGCTCTAAAATTTTTGCAGTTGGGTTTTTTCGAACTCGCTTCTAACCACTTGATTTTTTTTAACCCACTGCTAGGCACGATTCACCTATATTCATGCAAATACTTAAATTAAATGTAAACAAATCTTTACCGTAACGGTATCCGTTTTGGCCAAGACTTCCCTGCTGTTGCTGTCTACCTCCTATGAAATATAATAGAAAAATGTCTTAATTTACCACATTCGAATTTTTGTCCCCCTCCCTCCCCCTTTTTATTACTATAATGTAAAGACACATGAACAATGACATACTCCTATTTTTTTAATTTTATCCGGAATGTAATAATTACGCTTTAAGAGGTTTTTGAAAATATAAGAAAAGTTCAGCGTAATGTTATTCTCGTCAAAAGCTCGTAAAAAAATGTCATTAATTATCTGTATTTTTGTTGTATGGTTAATTTTACCAAGTCATCAAAAATTCATCACAGTATCCCAGATATTCATAATACATAGTTCATATATCATATATCTGGTAATAAATTTACCCATGTAAAGAATCAAATCGATAAAAAAGTAAATAAGGAAAAATAATGTAAGAATAATTAAGGTAAATTGAAGGAAAGCGACGCGCTGGACTAAAAAGAAGTCTTGGTTCCGAAACACCCGGCAATGGACAGGAATTGTCAGCGTACAAGAACTATTTCGCTTGACGCAAGATAGATTCGCTGAGCTGGCGGCCAACTTTCAGTAGTGGAGAGGCACCAGAAGAAGAAGAAATTAAATGAGAGTAGACTTTCCATTTGTCATGGAACAAACTGGATTACTACTTACATAATTTTATTGAGCAAATATTTAAAATGTTTCAAAACGGTCTAGGCGCTGCCAAAAAATCAGGAAATATATAAAAAATGTTAAATATGATTCCGATGAATTGAGAACCTCTTCTTATTTGAAGTATGCTAAAAAGCGAGTGTTGACTGACCTTGACTCCTAGTAATGGTTTTTGAACTGGCCTCGGATACAGTTGTTGATCCTGGAAAAAAACACAATTAATAAATAAAATTTTGGTACTTTTAGTATGTAGTAACTCTTCATTACATTATCTCGAAATGGCTTTTCATTTAATTGTACCAAATTCGGACAATATGTTGGATTTTCAAATCGAAATAACTGATAAATTATATCGACGCCTGCCGTAATGTAAGGCGGTTTGTTTTTAAAAATGATTGTAAACCTTGTTATTGTCTAAAACGAATTTTGAGTAGAACAACGTCTATCTGGTCATTAGATGGTATATACAAAATATTTAGTGTTTTTCCGCCATGTCTTGATGTCAGCGTGAGAAATCGAAAAATATTTTTGTTTTTATGGTGTGGTTCCTCCTCACCACCGCCACACCTCACCTTATTATTTCTCTTTCTCTCAGTATCCGACTTCGAAATAATAAGGCGAGGTGTGGCGGTGGTGAGGAGAAACCACACCATAAAAACAAAAATATTTTTCGATTTCTCACGCTGACATCAAGACGAGGCGGAAAAACACTAAATATTTTGTATATACCATCTTATTATAAATGGATTTCCGCAAAGTAACGCCTGACTCCATCAATTATCTCTATCTGGTCACCTATTATACAATAGTGTTTATATTATGGAGTCTCTGTCTATGTATTTATTGCAAAACTAGCGATTTAGCAAGTTTTAATGTGTAAAACTGATTTCTTATTAACCATTAATGTCTTGTTTATGAGCCGGACTGGGTCAACTGATGAAACTACTTATATTTGAAGAACTATGTACACAGTTATGCAATAAATAAGTAGTCTTATTCTATTCTATTCTATTCACAAGTATGGGCATACGATATAAATATAGAATAATCTGGTTTTCGAGTCCGCGGGAAATCTCCATAGGAACTCTGGTAAAATCTTCACCGCTTTTAAGCTACATGACGTGACTTTAACTTGACCATCGTAACTTATTACTTGATATTTGGTTTAACTTGATTGATTAATAACTAGAAAATTTATAAACTTCATGCTGGCAAATATACAAATCGTATGTAGCCACATATCAAAAGAAAAAAAACTGCGTTTTTGAAAAAATAATCTAAATTGACTCACCGTGTTTAGTGATGGCTGATTTGGAGTTAGCTTTCTTTAATCTGTTTATTCATTTAGTGACTAATTAATAATCTTATTGGTTTTTTTAAATTTTAGTTTAACAAAAATAATAAAATATTAAGATAGCTCTACTTTTAAAACATTTAGTATACCAGTTTTTTAGCAATTGTAAATTTTTTTGAAGTATCACCGAACCTATTGAATTCTTTAAATGCTAAGCAAATTTTACTAACCTTGTCCGTTACTCCGGCTCCTTGCCGAAGTCCGAGCTTGACTTGAGGAATCTGCACACAATAGAAAAACATTGATGTTGACTTGTGTCGTGACGCAAGGTCACACTGAACCTGACCTTACTTAAATAAATGCTGTTACTTGAAATTTTTTAAACTGTTATAAGATAACTATTGGCTGTCACCCGCGGTGTTACACGTGATGTAAAATCACATCACATCAATATTATAAAGGCGAAAGATGGTATGTGTGTGTGTTTGTTCCTCTTTACGCTCAAACGGCTTAACAGATTTGGATGGAAATTGCCACGGAGATAGCTTATAATCTGGATTAACATATAAGCTACTTTTATCCCGGAAAATTTAAGTGTCTCCATGGCAACAAATACCTACCGTGGCTGAAACCGCGGTGCCCAACTAGTGGAATATAAAAACGCTTCAAACTTTGAACCTACATTTGATCACTTTAGGGGTTAATTTTCCAAAAATCCTTTTATACACTCCTGAAAACGATTATATTTTTCTTAGGCTCAACGGATTTCTTTTTTTAGATTTTAAGGTTGGTCCCATAATACAAGTTATTCATAATTATGAGTATAATGACCCCTTCTCGGCTTAGTATAGCCCTCACCAATATCACAGTATACTAACCTTGTCCGTTACTCTGGCTCATTGCCGAAGCTTGAGCTTGACTTGACGAATCTGCACACAATAGAAAAACATTGATGTTTACTCGCGTCATGACGCAAGGTCACAGTCTTACCTTAATCAACATGTTTTTTTTAAGAAAACAATATTACTTATACTTTTTAAATTTATATGAGATAACAAGTGGCTGTCACCAGCCATGTTGCAAGTGGATTTGAATGAAATTTACCACGAAGATCTTATAACCTGGATTAACACATAAACTACTTTTACCCCGGAAAATTGAAGTGTTCCCATGGGATGATCAAATACCTACCGTGGCTGAAACCGCGGTGCCCAACTAGTGGAATATAAAAACGCTTCAAACTTTGAACCTACATTTGACCACTTTAGGGCCACACTCCTGAAAACGATTATTTTTTTCTTAGGCTCAACGGATTTCTTTTTTTAGATTTTAAGGTTGGTCCCATAATACAAGTTATTCATAATTATGAGTATAATGACCCCTTCTCGGCTTGGTATAGCCCTGACCAACATCCCAGTATACTAACCTTGTCCGTTAGCCGAAGCCTGAGATTGACTTGACGAATCTGCACGTTGATGTTAACTTGTGTCATGACTTAGGGTCACAGTGACGGTGACCTTTTCGTAAATTATCTTGTTTTTAATCGTCGATGAATAAACGACGTGGTTTACTAAGTGTCACAGAGCAGCATTGGACTAGTCGTGCTCTTTCATTAGTATTCAGGTAAAAAAAAAACTCCCGATTTTATGGTGGCGGCCATCTTGAGCCGATTTCATCAAATATAGCCGAGAACACTCCCGTCTAATTAACTTTTCAAACAAAAAGAAACAAAATCAAAATCAGGTCATTCGTTCGGGAGCTATGATGCCGCAGCGCAGACGTACACAGACTCGTCAACTTATAACGACCCGTTTTTGTGTCGCGAGTTAAAAAGTAACCTTACCATCGCTATCGTAGTAGTAGTTCTGATAATCGTCATCATCATCTCCTCCTTTTCCACCTGTAAGCATTCACGTATCACCAATCAACTTATAGAGTCCCTGGGGTTTCTTATTTTTGAAATGTTCGAATTAAAATCATCGCTCGCTAACGACGTCACTTACGAATGATAACAATTAGTTTTTTTTTAATATTGTTCTTAAGTGACGCCATTAGCGAGTGATGAATTCTCTTCGGCCGCTTACGAAACCGCAGCTAAGTAACTAGTTACGAACTAAGAATAATTCTAGAAGGTACTACGTTCGTTTTTGTATGTTTTTATTTGTGTACGTATTTTTATTGATATTTTCGTCAATTTTGAACTGATTAAAATAATCTTCTTTAGTTCGAAAGGGATAAACCCGAGTTGGTCACAAATAAAGATCAGTGCGTTAGTTCTATTTATTCAATATAAATTTAAATGTTCTAAGAAACATTATTTATAAAGTAAGTTTTGCGTGTCCTATTCAAATCGTTTTGAAAATTTGAAAGTAAACTAGCAAAAATTCGTTTTAGTAGATACCTATTTTTGTGGACTTCACTGAGTTAGCAGATATCCTCACGATGTTTTCCTTCACCGTTAAAGCTAGTGGTTATTCATTCTTATTATATATTTTTATATTCTTATTATATTTAAATTTAGTTAATGTAATAGAATGTAAGTGTGTATATTTGTAATATGGTATAGATTACTTTATTGTAAGTACACCCCCGTCCTATAATTTCTTTCAATTGTCTCCATCCTAAGGTTGCCTGGAAGAGATCGCTTTTAGCGATAAGGCCGCCACATGTAAATTAATATTTTTGTATTGTTATGTTTCGTGTGTCTGCAATAACGCGTTGATCTATCTATCTATCTATAATGCACATTATTAAATATTTCGAGGTGTAGACAAACTAATATAAAAGTGGAAGTGTGTTTTATGGGAATTGACAACATTTCATTTTTGCATAATGATGGAAATTCGAAAACCATTTGGAGATAGTGTAATAAAGAGTTCGTACTAAAAATACCAGATCTTTATATACACTTTCTTCCGAATTATTAACAAAAAACTAAAGAAAAAATTCTCGTATTCCTGTTAAGACCGTCAGCCGCCACCAACACTAGTTATTTGTTATGCAAGAGTGTTAAGTTGCTTTTTAACCGGGTTGCTCACTTTTGATGACCGAGCAAGCAAAGGATTCTAAAATTAGAACACTGAGTGTTAGCGAGGGAATTAAAAGAGCTCAAGGTGAGAAGGTTCCGAGTCTGAGTGTTAAAGAAATTAAAAAAGGTTGTATGATGAATTCGGCACCATAGAGGTAGAAGTAAATAAGTTGAATAAGATTTTTAATTCACAAACTTAATGCACACGATATTCTAAATTCAAATTCACTTTATCCTCTAGCGGATAAAAACGACTATTGCACTCAGATATCGAATAGAAAAAATACTCTTTCCAAGATGGTGGGATGAAAAAAATTAATATTATTGTACTCTGTTATCAGTCTATGAACTAATACCTAAAACAAACAACAAAGATACAGATAATTAATGAAATTACTTTTTTCGAGCTTTTGACGAGAGTAACATTATGCTCAACTATTTTTGTATTTTAAAAATATCAATAAACGTAATTATTACATTCTGAATAAAATAAAATAAAATAAAATAAAATAAAATAGCAGTACATTATTTTTCATTTGTCTTTATATTATCCTAATAATCTAAAAAAATTGAAATGTTGTCAATTACAAGATCTGTACTAATATCATAAAAAGGAAAGATTGGTTTGTGTGTAACAAATAAACTTAAAAAATTCAGGACCGATTTCAAAAATTATTTCGCAGTTAACAATTTTCTTTTATTATCTCGGAGTAACATGGGTTATATCAAATAGAGACAGGTAACACCACAGAGCCCAGCAACTAGTAATATAAAAGAGACTAACCTGAACCTGAACCTGAACCTAGTTGATTTAACTGTCCAGCTGAAAAGTAAAATTGCTTGATTCATTTTGTTTAGGAAGACGAGTTTTCACGTCAACAATTATTATAAAACAAGTAAGCGTGAAAATCAATATTGATAATGATCACAAAAATTAAAATTGTAATTAGTAAAACTTCTTACGAACAGAATTTTGTTGTTTTGTTGATTTTGTTCTATTTTTTTTATCTGGCAAGTTTCGTTATTATCAAAAACGAAAAGACTAACTACAGCAGCAACATTATACTTAGCAGAAAGATTAAGATGTTTTTTTTTGTCAAATTGTTACAAATTGTTTTTATTTTTACAACGTTTTCTACAAAAAGTTGATCGCTCGTCGACAAAATGTACGAAACATGTTTGTTTTGGCTGAAAGTAATTGCAAGATCCGAATGAAATATATTAGGTTCTCCATACAAAAATTAGTCACGTGATCTGACAAGTTTTATGGAGAACACAATAATTTATTGTCGCATTTTGCAAATTTTGTTCTGCAATGCATTCATATTGATTGGTAGACTAACTCTCTACTGCTAGACTAGAACTAGACTCTTAAGTATTGTCACACCTTTCTGTTACACTATGTTACATATGCAAAGGGGGACTTTCAGCTTTTATAAAATAGCGAAGATTCGGCCGTCGTTAGCTCTATGAAGTTTTGCTTTGATAGAAATTGATTACAATTATAATTTTATTTTAAATATATTTAAGTATGGCAAGTGCCTTTATAAACATTAACAATATGACTATCTACGACAGCATAAAAATATAGCAGAAAGATTACCTATAGACCATTTAAGATCTACAGATAATACAAATGCTCCAACCCACCACCAATAAAGGCACTTGCCTCACTCTTTCTAAATATAAATCTGAATATATTAGTTAAATTTTAATTTGTAAACTTACTTGTATCGTCAACGCTACCTAATGATTTATCAATCGTCGGCCTCATTTCTGAAAACATGTATTAATTACATAAAATAGTAATAAATTCGATTAGGCAAAAAATATTTTTCGATTACTTTGATTCTTGCTATTTTTTACATAAAATAAATTGATATAATATTTATATTATTAAACTTAATTATATGATTAAACTGAAAAGTATGTACAGGGTTTTTTTTACACTTTACACTATAGTCATTCTAGTAAAAGTAATGAGCATTTACACTATGGCACCAACTCAATATTTGAGATAATTTCAAAAATGCTCCATGCAAATAATTTTCAGTCCTCGACAAAATGTATGAAACCGCTTTTTTTCTTGAATTTAGAATTGGTCCCATAGCGACAGTTATTCCTTGGGATGAGTATAGTATAAGCCGAAAGAGGGTCACCCTTTCGGCTTAGTACACCCCTGAATAGATAAATTAATCAAAAATACTTACGATGGCCAATCTCTTGAATGCTAATAGTATCTTTTACCGGGTCTGCGCATAGAGAAATATCTTGTATTAACACTCTTTTAAGTAAAGGACTTCATTTTCGGCCAGGACGGTATACGTCTAACAAAAAATGCCTGAAGCTGTGGTTCATATTATGTATTAATGAAACCTTAATCATTGTGTACAAAAATATCTAAATGCTGTGAATTGTAGTGGAATTATGGCATCCCTGGAAGATTTTTGAATCCTAGGTTGACTGCAATAGTCACATTGGTTTATGATTTGTTTTGAATTATCACCTGTCACAAAAATCAAAATTAATACAGCTACTACACGCAAATCGCCTTTTTTTGCTTAAATGACGTGGAAATATTATGATTCAAAATTAAATTGCTGAAACTTATAAAACATGATATAATTATTTCTTTAAATTTCCTCTCTCTGGATCAGCGTCTCAGGAAGTATTGCCGTTCAACGAGGCTATTAGGGCTAGCTTTTGAATTCTATACCAACTGGCAGCGGTTTGATTTAAGTTAGTTTTATTTTTTTATTATTTTTAACTTCTATAAACATACTTATTGTCTCTAAGAATGTGTCCAATAATACGTATCTTAAAATCTCTAGGGAATGACTGATGACACTTTATTCATGACATGGTTTTCTTTAGACGTAGCACTTGCACTGAATTTCACTATCACTAATTACACTACAATAATTCGAACGGTTTCGTTCTTTTACAGAGAAACATGCATACTTTGTTTGCTACATGTTTTTTTTCTTGTGACATAATATGGCACCGTACAATATGTACCTATAAGCGAAATAAAAAAAAAACTGTGCCCCCAGTCAACATATTGCCATACCCAAGTAGACATATCTAATTTAGCAATAAATATTGAGTATTGTATATTGGCCAGAGATAAGTTTATAATTTTTTAAAATTATTAGTCGATCAATTTCAGTCACATATCAAGTAATAAGTCATCGTAGTCAAGTTAAAGTCACATCATGTAACCTAGTAAAGCAGTGGAGACTTTACCAGGGTTTCTATGGAGATTTCCCGCGAACACAAAAACCACGTTAAGTACACAATTCCACAATAAATACACTTAATTTTTTCAGCGAACGCGGTAAAACTCCTTGCTTCAACTTACTTATGCCTGCCACTTCCTCAGTCGCCGGTTTACCCACATTACTTGCCAGCTCTAAAAATAGAAAAATAACAATATTTATTTGCAACAGATAAAACTGCATAATATAATTTAAAAAAAAAATAGGATATGACGATATTTTTAGCTAAAATTGGTGACATATTTGACATTTAATTAATTCATACAGTTGATAAATAACCCACGTTGTTAAAATAAATAAAATAGAGAGACTTAGTATACCAATAGAAATAAAAATTGTAGAACAATATTTGAAAAAATCTAGAAAAAATTGCGTCTTCCATACAACATGACCGATTACGTGACAATTTTTTTGTATGGCGAACCTATTATATTTTTTTATTCCTAAGTTTTCTTCTATGCAGTGTTCACTTTGATGTGTAGACTAACACCCTTAAGTATTGTCACGTTTTTAAGTCACACAAGACTTTGAGTTAGCACACAACAAAATTAAGGCAAAAAATGCTTAAAGTAATTAATACGGTGTTTTACCATCGTTGTATGTTGTGAATAGCTCGTCAAAAAAAGGTAGATAGAGAAGGTAGAAGTAGCACAGATTAAAAAGAAATTATTTGATTTTAGAATTTGCTATGGTAATTTGTTAGAGCGTTACGGTAATGAGAAGCAGCATAGATTAAAAAGATTTTGTTTTAAGAAGGTGCTATGGTAGTTTGTAGAAGCGAATATTAAAAAGATTTATATTTTAGAAGGTGTTATGGTAATAAGAAGCAGCATAGAATTGCAAATTTCAATTCCAATTCCCACTCCTTGACGAGTCCGCCCATTGGCGGGCAAACTTTTTTAAATCTCATGCCGAGACCGCCCATGTTCGGTTGGATTTTAAAAACTTAGCGAAATGATGTCAGAAAGTGATGAGATCTTATCTAATGATTTGTTTTATTATAATTTATGGACAACTCAAACGGCCTCTAGATATTTGAAGTTTTTAGAAAAAAAGCCGATTCTAATCTGAGATGCCGAATCCGCCAATGGGCGGGCAACATTCACATTAAGTAGTCGCAAACCTTTTGTATGTGTTATAAAATGTATTCTGCATTTCACCCTTTGGTGTATATCCTTCTTCTACTACTGCGCTACAGAACATGTAAACTGAACTATCAAACTCTTCATGTCGATATCTACATTTTCATGCCAAAAACGCCGAAGCGCGGGCAAGGAGACTTAACTAAATGCCGAGCTGAACTAAATGTTCATTATTGAATGGCGGCCATTTGGTAATTTCGCTACTTTGTAGGAAGGCAGTGAAGGGTTAAAATATTTTGATTTAAGAAGGTGCTATGGTAATTTGTAGAAGCTAAAATTAAAAATAAATATTTTGTTTGTTTTTATGGTAAAGATATTGAAAATGGTAATTTGAAAAAAAAAACAAAGGACTAAAAGAAATATTTTGATTTAAAAGGTGTTATGGTATAATTTGATAAAAGCACAGATCTAAAAGATATTATATATTTTTTTTAGTTGTTACGGTCTTTTAAAAAATCAAAAAAAAAATATTTTAAAAGTGTTATTTGTAGAAGAGATTATTATAAAGAAATATTGTGATTTATTTTAGAAGGTGCAATGGTAGTTTAAAAAGGCGAAGAGTAAAAAAAAACATTTTGATATTAGAAGGTGTTATGGTAACTTGAAAAAGCGAAGAATAAAAAAATATTATGTTTTTTTTAAATAGGTGTTGTAAATAATATAAAAATAATCGTTTTTTCCTTATAATTTAGCAACTCGGCATATTTAAAAAAATAAATGAGTCCATTAACGCAGTTTGAATATGTTAGCAAAGAAGTGCCAGATGTAAATGATGGAAATAATAAAATATGAAAAAATATTTTCTTTAATTCACTTCAATTAATGAAAATAATTAATATAATATACTTACGATCATTCAATCCCTTTACACCAGGAACTGGATCTGTGAAAAATAAACTTTTTCAAATAGATTATTGAGGCTTTATTTTTGAAATGTTTGATGACATCATTAGAGAGTGATGAATGAATTACTCGCTTATGACATCATTAAGACGATCACCGACCCTTCACTGTTTTCGCGTTTCTGATACAATTTTCGTTCTGTGGCCTTCCTCATTTCACCACTTAAATTGTGACGTAATGTTTTGCTATTGGTGTCAATCGCTTGATTAAAATAATATATTTTAGTCCTAAACGTTTCATTATTTTGATAAAAAGTTATTGAATTCTGCATAATAAAGTCTTTTAATAGGTATCGTAGGAGCGAAAAAATATGACTGCTTAGGAAGCTTGTAACTTTAAAGTGATATAAACAACAGAAAAAAATAAAACGGTAAAGCCTAGTAAATAATGTGTTAGCTATGTGAAAACACCACTGGAATCGGACAGCAGTAAAATGTAGATAAAAGCTATATATTACTGTATGGACCAGTTGGCGGTCTTTAGCTGTCATAACGTATAATATTCAAACAGTCGCATTGTTATCTTTCGTAAATGACTTCATTAGCAAGTGTGAATTTAAGAAAACGTTTCAAAAATGAGGCCCTTGGTAAATGTTTTTAAGTATAAATAAACTTTTGTTAAATAAAATAAATAAATAAATAAAATTTTGACATTTTCCTTTTGTTATATCTCCCCTAACCGATAACTTTCTGTAAGATAAGTACAAGTAATACTTTAAAAGTAAGAATTAATTTAATAAAGTGAAAAACTGCCTTTAAATCGTTTATAAATAAAAATGAGTTAAAAATGTATTTAAGTAATTTTGATTGAAACGGAGTTAATAAAGCGATTTTGGTAAAAAAATATATGACACCGACTAGAGTATACTATTTCGATAATATAAATTAAAATTGTTCCAGGCCTCTCTGGAATATCAGGAAACATAGATGAAAAATCCGCGAAGTCCGAGTTGGACTCGCGTACTAAAGGTTCCGTACATATCTACACAAATTAGTTCAAGACTCTTTCTGTTCCCGTTTTTAATATCGAGCAAAACAACATTTCTAAATAAACAAATTCTAAATATTTATTTTATTCTATGTTTAGTATTTGTTGTTACAGCGGCAACAGAAATTCATCATTAATGAAAATTGCAACTGTCTAGCTAGCTCGGTTCATGAGATATAGCCTGGCGACACACGGACAGACAGAGAAGTCTTAATAATAGGGTCTTAATTTTACCCTTTGAGTACAAAACCCTACAAAACTATTTTCCTCCTTTTTGACTCTGGCTTAAAATTATTATTTTTATCATCATACCTGCGACGCACGAAGCAGTTAACTGTAAAGAAACATATTATAAAATTAATTTTATTTATGGTAAGTTGGTATGGTAAGTGATTGGGGGTGAGTGGTTTTATTACCAAAAACAAAATGACTAACTTACTAACAAAAAAAATGTAGCAATAAGATTAGCTATAGATCATTTAAGATACACAGACAATCCAAATGCGTGCCCAGCATGCTAGCCGCATTACCACGCTGAATGGCAATGCTTATACGTTGGGCCAGATAAAATACGGTTCTGGTCACGCGACGAATCGATCAAACGCTGCGATAAGTTTTGGAAAATAAGATGGTGGGGACCTCCCGGTCCCTACGGCTCTAAAGTCTCGACTCCATACGGATTCAATATACTTTGTCTAATATAAGGTTATAAGTGACTTCATAAAACCCGACTGCAAGAACATTAGAGCCGTGTATCTTAACAAGAAAAATCGCGGGATGCAGCCAGTATAGCTTATGACCATCAGCAGCTGAAGATGAATCTATTGACAGCACTCACATAAAACTACGATAAGCCGTTTAGACTATAGGGCGTGCCAAAGAAATATACATAAATAATATGGGACATACACACATACTTACCTGCACAAATACATACTTACTCTCAAAAACCGTAACCCTTATTCATTCGCAATTGGATAAAAAACTATAATAATATAAACTACTGCCGGGGCTCCGCTTTGTTACCAGAGGATCTCTAACTTTTTATATCCTATGTTACTCAATGGTAATGTAGCTTTATAACGGCGAAAGAATTTTAGAAATCGATCCAGTTATTTTTGAATATATTCATTTCATACAAAAATACAAATCTTTCTCTACTCTTTAATGTAAGTAATTATCATTTACGTGCATAGTTGCCTTGCCATAGAGCCTGGAAGAGATCGCTTTAGGCGACAAGGCCGCCATTCAAAAGCTAGTATATATGTATTAGTTTTAGTTTAGACATATTTTATGTATTTATGCTGGTTATTAAATAAAGAGTCTTATCTTATCTTATCTTAAGCTATCATTCGCTTTTCTGACCGCGTCATCTTCTTCTTCTTTTCTTTTTTACACATAAAAATTATCTGTTCGTTTGTCTCGCTAAAACTCGAGAACGGCTGAGCCGATTAAGGCGATTTTGGTTTTATAATGTTTGTGAAGGAAGGTGTTATTATAATTATATGACTGTCAGGTGGTACGAAGTTCGCCAGGTCAGCTAGTGGAAAATAAAGAAGTTTTAAACTTTGAACCCCCATTCGACCCCTATAGAGGTTGAATCCGACCCTAAAGAGGGTAGATACTTAGATACTCGTAATACTCACAAAGCAGAGAACAGCCAATACCGCGATCTTCATCTTGCTACTTCTTCTTAAACAGTAAGTGATCAATTGATAAATCAACAGCTTTTATACTAACACATAACAATGAAACCATCATAAATTAAATTAGATGTTTGCACAGATGTCATTTCGATAATAAAATTGTACCTGCGTCTTCTGTGTTAAATAATGTGAGTACACCTTTCCTTACAACTTCCAAATACCAACTGTATTCAATTTGAATGTTTTTCATGATTTGTGTCTAAACCGGTCAAGAAGTTGTATATTCAAATTTTTTATATTTTTCAGTCTATATACGCGTGAAATACTCGCGTACAGATCGTAGTTTCTAACTAATCTTGACAGGAATGCACCTACAAGTTATTCAACGGCCGCCACAACCACGACCAAGTTCCACAACATGTATTTTACAGTTTTTTCTATTTAAAAACCAAGCTAATTGAACGATTTACACCACGGACGAATACACATTCGAAAATAAAAAATAAATGAAGGGAAGGGAAGGGAATTACTCGTAATGTTTATAAGAATGTATGGATGTGTGTGTGTGAAGTACTACTCTTTCACGCAAACCTTACTGATTTGGATGAAATTTGGTACGGAGAGAGCTTACACCCTTGATTAGCGCGGGTGACACCGCAGGGAGCAGCTAGTATATATTTAAAATCTGAAACAGTAACAGCGAAAGGACGCATGGATCCGATTCGGTTAAAAATTAATATGCGTAATTGTTCATTAAATGAGACACCTACTTACATGAAATATTTGGTACTATATTTGTTTTACGTATTTACTTAATATCAGCTGTATTTAAATCAATATCAGCTGCACGCGTTTAGTTTGTTTAGTTAGTTTCTGTAGTTTCTGTAGCGCGTTTGCAGAAATGCGTCATAAGGCTTCGGAACAAGTAAAATATAAAATTTAAATTACCATCGACGTCGAAAATTGTGTGACGTGGTGGCAGCTATCCTGGATTCGAAATTTATCATATAGTGTATTCTCCTAGTTCAGTCCTTTTATGTGATTTCCATATTAAGGAAGTGAATATCTTTTATTGCACAAACTTATAAAACATGATGAAATTTTTAGCTAAAACTATACCAAGTTATAAACTATATGTACAAAAGCAATACCCAAAAATTAAATCTAATTTAAATCTAAACCGTTCCCGGTTGGTAGAGTACCCAAAATGCTGGCCCCATTGCCTCGTTGAATGACATTACTAATGCGCTGACCCAGGTAGAGACCAGCATTATGGTCTCGAGTAGCTTCAACTAGATGCTTTGTTTGGTCTTAGAAAAATAATTTTACCCCGGTCCCCATGGACCGAGAGTTTCAACCCCAAAAGGCTCAAACATATAACCGCTATCTAAATTACTATATTTTCGCCTTTTGAGGCCTTTAGCTGACTCTGCCGCCGCACCAGCCTTGTTACTAGTAACGGGAAGATGAGACGGTGCAAGAGTGTCGACGCAAGTAGCGTCCCACACTAAAGGCCGTCTCATCTTCCAAGAGATACGTGTCATGCCGTCGGTTCTCTTACCATCGCTACGCATAAGATCACTCGGTTCTAGAATAGTCGCACAGTTAGCGGTGGTAAGAGCCCGGCGAAGGATATCGTTAAGGCTAGCGTGACGGGGTACCCTGTCCGCACTTTTCAAGCAAGAGGCCATGGTGGCCGAGCTGGTCGAAATTTGCGCCACACTGGCAGCGATGTGGAACACAACACGTTGCACCCAAGCGAAGCGAGATTGTGATTCTGAATAAAGTGCTGTCAAGGAAGGTCCCAGTATTAGGCGAAGGGAGTGCCTGTAACCACAAACCTGATTCCCACTCAGAAACCGCTAAGAGACGGGCGCGATCAGATGAGCTGGAGCACGTATTTAGGAGGAGTTTGCGTGCTTGCTCACAGATCTGCCAGTCCCACTGCTTCTGTGAAGATGGATTTTGGGGGTAATCAGTGTTTGGGCAAAGGACTATCCGCGCGATCCTAGCGTCAGTCATATAAGCAACATTAATGACATCCGATGTCTTTGTCAGATTTTTTTTCCATTAAAGTCTTATTGCTATGAACCGAGGACATTCTAATCGGAAGAGAAGCCTGTTTCTACTCTGGATCTGATAAATTTACATTTAAAATTAGAGCCAGAGTGTCTTGAACAATTTTGTCGAGATGTTCAATAAGATCAGAAGTTATGTCATAATTATGTAATCCGAATGGCCCGATTCTCATCAAACATAGCTAAGAACACTACTAATTCATCTTTTGAACAAAATAAAACAATATCAAAATTAGTTCAACCTACGACTCCACAGGCACACACACGTAATCAGTATAACATCTCTTTGTTTTTGCGTCGGCGGTTGAAAATATAAGACTCAGTACATCAAATGACGTCACAAAACAAATATTCAGTAAGGTAATAAGTTCTTTTTAGTCTAGTTTTCTAGGAGTTTTCATAGTTTTGTGACTATGAAAGCTCCATTATTTACATTCTACTAGGCCCATTAAATAGTTATTTTTTTGCTGTGGCAAGTAAGATAATAAGTTAATTTGCAGAAAAGCGATGTTCACAAATCTGTAAATTTTTATTTTGAAAAACTTTTTCCTTTTTTTACTTTTTTTAAATAGTCATAAGGGCCGAAATCTTTGCAATGCTTAATATTGATTTTTTTATATTTGAAAAAAGATGTACTTATTTAAAAAACTCAACGCGTTTATGTAAAATATTATAAGGTATTTAATTTCTACCTCTATGGTGCTGAATTTATCATACAACCATTTTTAACTCAGACTCGAATACTTCTTGGTATATTTTTATTTGTTTAGAAGTTGGAATTTCTACATTAATTCATTTGGTCATTTTCTCGCTGTGTTGGGATTAAAAGGTAAAAGTTAGTTAAAGGTATTGTGCTCTTTTGATTTTGCTCCCTCGCTGACACTCAGGATTCAAATTTTAGTTTTAATTTTAGTATCCTGTGCTTTTTGTGTTATCGAACTTGAGCACGCGGTTAAAAATCAACTACAAATTACTATTATAAATCAGTCATCATGTCATCTCATAAAAATCGGGAAGCAGACATTAATAAAGATTCCGACGATTTAAGAACCTCCTCTGTTTTGTAGTCGGTTCAAAATAATTGAGTAATTGTCTGCCAATTTCAAGAATAACACACTGAAAAAAAAAATTTGAATTATTTAAACAACGTGTGACAAAAAGGTGTGATATTAATAAAGGGTGTTATTCAGAACCCATTGTAGAACAAAACATTGCAAATAACGAGTGTTTATAAGTGACTTCAAAAAACCCGGCTGCTAAATCTTTAAACCTCCGTATCATCCATATTTCATTATATTTTTCGTTTTGATTTACCCCGTGCCAATCACACGACTAAGACAAATCTATTGACACCATTCACATAAAAATACTACAAGCAGTTTTGGCTCTAGGGCGTGCCAAAGAAATATACATACATACATACACTCGAAAATCGAACTCGCAGTCGGGCAAAGAAAGAAAAACCAAAGAAATTCTCCATTCAAAAATTTGTCATGTGATCGGTTGTATAGAGGACATTTTTCTTTTTCATTTAACAATATATTATTCTACTGTGGGCTCACTTTGATGTGTAGACTAACACCCTTAAGTATTGCCACACCTTTCTGTTACACGTTATATAATGTCTCTAGAAACATAAAGTTTATGGATACTATAGCGAGGCGCGCGCCGATCACCACATGGCCCCCGTCTGGAGTTCTTTAGATGAAACGGTAGAACAGAATTAGAAAATATATCTAGGTACAACCCGTATACACCCAGGATGCGTTCCGTGCCTCTAGGTGCAACTATTCGGTCTTTTCGCGTCTGCGGCCTCAGAGTAAATAATAACTGACATGCAACTGACGCTTTCGGAGCGTCCGCTAGGTGCAACTATTTAACGATCAAAATAGCTCGGTAAACAACACTGACGATTATCTGACAGTTGACAATACATGGCCATAGCAATAAAGGCTATTTTCCCGTGAAGTGTGAGGTTGAGTTGCTGTAAGGGTAAAAAACAACGAATCAACTACACCCTGAGGCACTGAACGCATCTCTGGTACGAGTAGGTAGGTTCAAAAACGGCAGGCTGTGTAAAAGTTTGACGTGTCTGTGTGTGTAAGTGTATGCTGTGACATCGTATGGAATGAACTATGTTTTTTTTTATTTGATAGGTGAATTAGTCACGAGTGTTCATAGCTATGTTTGATGAAAATCGGTCCAAGATTTTAAGGGCCTTAACAAAATAGCGGAATACATATTTTTTTACAACTCCCTCTATGTGGATAACAAATGAAAGGGCTCGACTAGTAAAATACTATACGCTATGATACTTTCAAATCCAAGATGGCCGCTACAACAAATGTCGAGGGTTTTTCGAAATATTCAATATTACGTATAGGTAAATTAAAATAAACTTCAGTATTTGTAACTTCAGAATTTATTTGATATAATTTTTGGCATTACGATCATCTTTGACAATATTATTGCTATGGTACTAATTCTGAAGACTTAGATAAAGATTTAAAAAGCTTTCTGATCGTGTCTTGTGTGCTTTTATTAACATAAACAAAATTACTAACTACGACAACAAAAAAAAAAATACGCAGAAAGATTACCTATAGACAATTTAAGATCTACAGATAATCGTGTCTATTATCTATATTATATCCTTTTAAATATAGTGACGTGCGCGATTGGTATTATGTGCCAGTGTCAAAAAAAAAAAACAAATAAAAAAAAACATCCTTACTTCTATGATATCATAAAAAGAAAAAGTCTTCAATAAAAGTCTTCAGTCATAGGTGCATTAGTAAGTAATATATTTTTAACATATATAAGTTTTATTTAATATTTTCGTCTACTTAAGAAATAAATAATCTGATTTGAATGTTTTGTCAGAGCTAATAATAAACTAGGTTTTTTACATACAAATAATGCTAATTTTATTTAGAAAACTAACGCGCGTTTGTTTCATTTTGTTTAAAAAGATGGGGTTTCACGCGTATTGATAAAGTTCACCGAATGTGAACGATACTATAGTTGGACCTTTCTAACAATAAAGTACGCGTGAGAACCCGTATTGTTAAACAAAATGAATATTAATTAACTAAGCTAATAATAATTATATGACATTAATTTATTAACAAGATTAACATTTCTTTGGTTTTATATTTTTATAGATTTATTCCTCCTTTTATACAATTTTGTAATAATCATATCTTATAACGCAGTCGCAATTTTTATAGCACGTCAGGATTCGCCAGAAATGCGGTTAGTGATACAAGGTATTATGCTATCACTGAATACAAAACGATAGTATCGTTTCCCATACATTTACGTATCACTTCTCGCATTTGAAGTTCTATTACCATCCCTTGGTACGAGTACGGGAGTAATTAGAGAGAAAGGCATTACTGGTAAGTCAGAAGCTGCGAACCTGCTTCTACCTTTTTGAGTTGCGGAGATATGTGGGAGATACGATGTACTCGTTTCTACAGTTTCTAAAAACAGATGATATAGTGCCAGGCAATCTTTTTGAACCAAGTAGTACTTTTTATTGACGAATCACCAATCGCGTCGAAATCTCTGCCCCACACTCTACCCCACTCCAAAAATATCGCGTATATAAAAATCGCCACCGCGTGCCCAAGGTTATTTTGTTTGCCGGGAATTGTAAAAGGTATTTATTATCTTTGGATTTTCTAATCCATACGCGCTTTATAAGTACTAAGCCACAGTCTCAAATGTTTCGTTTCCTTCACTACCATAGTGGGCGGGGATCCTAAGTTTGTAAATTTTGTTCGGTCTTCAGCTCGAGAGCCCAAACGTGTTGTGGCCAACCTGTTCGACCCTTGCCTCTCTTGTCTGCTGATGATTGCTGTAACAAAGAAATTATAAGATGAGTACCTAGAAGATACTGATACGAATATTGATGGTGATGGGACCCGGTTTTATTTGTTGGCAAACCCTCGATACAGGCTTATAGCAAGTGGTTAGATAAACCCATACGCAAAAAAATATAGACTACTGCATCTAAACGAGTGAAACCGCTAGCATAGTCTATGACCATCTGCAGGTAAAGACAAATCTAATGATATCTCGCACATCAGATTCGGTCATTATTGGTCTACCGGGTTAGGTTGTAGAGAGTCAGTAAGAGTTGAACTTACACGCATAAAAACAAACATTACCCTCCTTTTGAGCAGTTAAGAAAAAACGAAGCTACTACACCGAAAATAAATTTGATTCAGGACATCTTCAAATTATAATTTTTAAGCATATGCAAAAAAATTTCGAATTTCGGTAGGTATCGGGGAACATGCATACATAAAAGTTTGTGATGAATTGAGAACCTGCTTTTAAATCGACATCATAAAGGATTATGTTCCTCGGAGCTTTATTTATACGTATGTATTTTACATATCGAGCTAATCTACGCATTTTACGAGCTTACGAAGTCCAAAAGTGTTTTTATCAAAAACGACTGGTTTTAATTTTCTTTACTTATGACATTTTGCTTTGTTACCTAAGTTTTGCCTAAGAATAGAAGTTATATTTCACTTTTCTTCAAGAATTTCTTGTTGTTAAGAAGATTTGTGGTCATTTGAGCTGGCAAAATGCCTAGCTGTTTTGAATAAAAAAATAAATGGGCAGGAGTGTCCATATCAGAGGATAGGCCACAACGCCAGTTCAATTGAGAAATGACGGATGTGGTAAACACGGGGAGCGATTCTAAGATAAAAAAACGAACCTGCCACGTGTTACGAATTACAAGATACAAAATACTTTACGTTACCGACCGTCTCGGGAACTATAAAAACTGATAATAGAAAGATTTGTGTGCTGCAGTTTTAAAACTCAGGAAAAAAAGGTCTCAAGTGGCCACAACAACTCACTGACTTAAGGCATTTTTGCTTCGAAACGGGAGCTGTGTTTTCTTGACCTTTTTTTTTTACAAAGTTTTTGTTTTTTATCATGTTACTTATAAGTCTGTTACAATCAATGACTGTTTCTGAGGTGTACAGCTGACGTTCTAATTTTTGAGCTGAAGTGGGCTTTATGCGTATCGGGTTTTGAGACGTTAATTTTCGGTCTCAGCGGAAGACCAGTTTGTAATTCCATTATTTAAAATGTTCCTTGATAGTTTCTAATAGTTTCTGTAGTTGTACGTGTTTGCTATCAATGGTACTATTTTTGATTGCTAAGTCAATTGAAAACCCGCTTGCGATTTTGGTACAATTTAGTAAGACCAGCAGATCTATATGCAAGTTTTGCAGACAGACACGTGCTGATTTTTATTAAATTTATTGCTTCAACATCCAGCGAGGTTCACAGGAGGTAAGTAATATTTTTTGATTTAATTATTTATTTTCAAAGTGAATATTAATTATATACTGCTAAACATTCTGTGAATATTTCAAGCGCCTGCCTGTTATTAATATGAACACGGAGGACGCATTTTTTTTCTAATTTTGCAAAGTTTTGATCTACAACGACTGATGATCACACCGTTGTATATATATTTCTATTGCTTGTAATAGTACATAATTATACTTATGTACATTTATTAGCCTTATAACTACATTATGTTACATTATGTATTAATTAAACAAAAAGAATGATATAAAACATTTTATCCTTAACCACTACTGCTTGGCACTATCAGTAGTGTCGTGGGAAATTTTACTACACTACCGGTAGTGCCAACCAGTAGTGCCTAAGGTAAGAAATGAAATAAAATACTTGTTTGAAGTCGGCTATAAAGTATACAGTGTCTTAAAATTAGGTTAGCATACCTTCAAGCCAGACTATTTTTATCCGAAACGATCTTTTGAGGTAAACACAAACAGGGGAAGCTGTAAAGTTAATGATAAACAGACAGACACGTGCTGTTTTTTATTATATATAATTATTGGATAAACATCCAGCGAGGTGCACAGGAAGTCTGGTAGAACTCGGGAGTTGCGCTGGTACTTTTGCCCGGAAGAGATCGCTTTTAGTAATAAGATTGCTACTTGTGAGACTAGATGTAAGATTTTTCCCGTACAATTTGACGTGTCTATAATATAAAGTTAATTCATTCAAACTTTATAATAGATAAAAAAAATATTGCTTTTGTTGAGTGGTTTTGTGTAAGCTATAAACTTTATGAGGTTATATCTTTTGTGGTTTGGTCCAAATTATATCCGCCCACTTATCAAAATTCAAATTTCGTAATAATATTTTTTTATAATTGTATATACTACGTGTAGCAGAAAGGTGTGATAATACCTAACGGTGTTAGTCTACACATCAAAGTGAAACCGTCGTAGAACAAAATTTGCAAATAAAAAATTGCGTCCTCCATACAACTTGACCGATCACGTGACCAATTTTGTAAGGGTGGGGTGTAATATTTTTTATAGTTCAGCAGCCTCAGAGGAATAAGGTAACAAATAACTTGAAGCAAAGACGCATAGCTTGCTTGATCAATTAGAGGTGTAGTAATCTATAACCAAGGCTATCGGCTACAGTTAAGCATGAGAGAGGTGAAAACAAAATCAACCAAACTAAAACTTAGACGCTTTAACGCTGTCTTAATGAAACGTCCTATACAACGTGGGGTTCAAAATGCCAGGGACAACTTTGAGCACGTGCACACAAGACGCCGACGCGCGCCGTACTGATCAAACGCTGTGAACGAACGCGGTAATATTTAAACTCCAGCTACTGCAAAAATCAACTTATTTTATTATAAAATCAACAAAATCAACCAATTTTTTAAATTGTTGGGGTTATAATAACCCCACCTTGTATGCCGAAGGTTAAGCATGAAAGAGGTGAAAACAAAATCAACCAAACTAAAGCAACAGTTAGATGCTTCAAAGCTGTCTAAATGGTTTTATTTAGACAGCGTTGAAGCGTCTAACTGTCAAATCGAAATTAAGTTTGCTTTCTCTTGTTTTCACCTGCTTTATGTCTAACTTTAGCCGATAAACGGGACAAGACTGTCGGCTAGGATTGGGCATAATAGAAGTGAAAATAAGAACTAGCAAACTTGATTTCGTTTTCACTGTGTCGTAGCGGCGAACTTTCAATAGTTTGCTTACTCTTGTTTTCACCTTTTTCATATCTATCTCTTGCTAATTCAAATCAAGCCCTGCCAGATCAACATTCCTAATACTCCGGATACAAAATAAAGGTTTCAATGAAATTATTTCCATCTTCCGTAATCATATTAGCGGGGCGTCTGCTTTTGTTGAGTGGTTTGGTGTAAGTTACAAACTTTATGAGGTCTATCCTTTGTGGTTTGGTCCAAATTATATTCGCCCACGTCTTATCAAAATCAAATATCGCAATAATATTTTTTTTTAACCCACGTCGCAAAAACTTTATAAGTTTTATGTGTCTGTGTATGTGTGCGTGTGTAGCTCCTGAACGAATGAACCGATTTTATTTTATTTTGCTTAAAAGGGAGTAAGTAGTAAACTAAGTAAGTAACTAGTAAGTAGTGTTTTGAGCTATGTTTGACAAAAATTGGTCCAAGATGGCTGCCGCTACAAAATGGCGGGTTACATATTTTTCACAACTCCCTCAATATGGGTATCAAATGAAAGTAAAATATACTATACACAATGATAAATTTTAAACCCAAGATGACCGTCGCCACTAAATGTGTAAAAAGAAAACTAGTATCTAGCAATAACGCACTGAGTCTTAAGATACAAAGCCTTTGCGTAGTTCGGGACTCACCGTTACCACAACTTTTAACGACTTAATACCTTGCTAGATTGTCTAAGCAGTTTGATGATATGTAATCCATTACTTTTGAGGATTGGACGTTTGAAGTACGCAGGTCGGAATAAAATATTTGTGTGTTTACAAGAAGAAAAAAGCGTTTCCTATCGCTCGCCTGGCTAGTTACCATCCTCAAGTTGTAAAATCTGCCGCCAAGCACCTAATGGTGTGTTCCGGCAGCCTTCCTTATGAGCCAGTGTATTCCAGACTAGACATGCTTCGTCTAAGGCTACAGTATCGCTGACTTCCGTGGTCGTGCGAACTTGTGGTCAAATGCCTAGCTGTGTTGGACAAAAAAAAGCGGGGCGTCTGCTTTTAGCTCTCGACCTAGAATTTGTTGGAAGTTGTAAACTTGTAGATGTTTGAAGATGTAAACTTTTATTTTGCTGTTTGGTCGAAAATGTATTTTTCCACTTTAGAACGCTATTATTATCCGGAAATATAAGCATGTTATTGAAAGTCTAGCCCGAATCTAATAAACACTGCAAAAAGTTCTCCTTGTGTATTTTCGTCCAAATTATATACACATTTTATTCAGTCGCAAGCTATAACACAAAAAATGTATTTTATATTTTTGTCATTTGATTACTTACTGTGTAAGATAATCTCTACAGATATATAAATACAAAAGTGTATTTGTTGGTTGATTTGTTCTTCTTTTTTTCACAGAGTGACGAATCGACTTTCGCACGATTTTTTTGCACGGTTATCTATAGTTTGACGTCTGGAGAGTGCTGTTATACTACTTTTTACCCGGGAATATATAAGACAAGCGAAGCCGCGGGCAAAAGCTTTTATTGTGTATATTATAACTTTATATATGAAGAAAAATTAAATGAATAACTACAATAATAATTCTTAAAATAAATTTACTACCAACTTCCATTACGGCAGGCACCGATAGATTTTTTTGCAGTTATTTCGTATTTCGATATAAAAATCAAACGTTATGACTGATTTTGACAAAATTAAGATGAGACCACGTCAAATGGGTCCACCAGCCTCCAAGAAATCAGGTAAGAAACTTAAAAAAAAAAAAAAAAAAAATATACAGTCGAATTGAGCTGCTGCTCTTTTTGAAAGTCAACAGAATAAAATAGCAGTTAAATCACATTAAATTTCATTGCAAGTTTTTAAAAAGTGGGCGTTTCCCGCATGCACAATCATACCCGCTCCTTTCACGTCGCTTGCGCCACCGACGTATAATTAGATTGGCCACATGGCCGGGTATCTGGCGAGATAAAAGTTAATTTCTGAAGTAGTATATCAGCAAATAAAATTTACTGAGCGTGGAATAGGTGTTAATACAAATAATTCTATTTTGGTTGCTTTAATAAGGATAGCAAAGAATTGCAGTAAGTTTTTATCTGACTGCGAAGAAGGAGGGTTATGTTTTTGAGTGTATGTACCTATGTATATTTCCTAAACGTCTTGTCGTATTTTTATGACTTCCATCTACAGGCTCCGATAGAACTCTTTTGGTTGGTTTGATTAAAAAATCAATCTTTTTTCCGTTATAATGTGAGTTGTAAATGAACTAACATATCCCTCAAAACTGCCTCAAAAAAAGAATTAAATAAAGAAAAACAAACCTGGCATGTTTACAATTTCTCGTCGATGTGTAACGAACATGAAAAAATTCAGTCAAATTAATCACCTCTTTTTTCGGTAAAAATATGACTATTTCAAGAATATATCCATCAATTGGGCATGGGACCTATGATCACTTGCCTAAGTCATTACTGAATAAGAATAAGAAATATTTATTGGCCTTTAAATAACATTCGTTACAGGCAAGTCTTGTTACATTTTAATTATTAATTACTTTCAAAAGTAACTTAACTTATAAATACTTTTATAGTTCTAAGAACAAATACTTATTAAATTATACATTTACATTCTCATTTATTTCTTTACCTATTACTAACATTTTGTAATTATTGTTCATCACACAATACGATACAACAGATATGATCTCGGTCTCTTCAGTCGCGAGTGAATCTGTTTTTTCAAGGCAAGCGTGCTACATCTTAGTTCGCATCGCCGTGAGTTGAACAAAGCTTCGTAATTTTTATAAGAATTCCAAAGAGAATGAGATGAATCGGAGAATATCAATATATTTAAGAGACGATTAATTAATTTTATGATATTGAAAGGTTACCTACTATTCGGTCAAAGAATTTCTGCAAGATAAAGTAGTTATAAAGTAAAGGTGTAATTTGTATATTTTATTTTATCCGGACGTAAGCATAATTTTCTTCTCAATAGTAATTATCTAGTTAGAGTTAAGTTGTATAATAAAATTATTGTAAGAATTCTACATTAAAAACAATTTATTTATCAATTATAATCACTATAAATAAATAATATCACAAAATAAAAAAACTAAACCTAGTTAGTTATAATTTTTTTTCTACGAAGGGTCTATCGATGTATCTATCTCCTTATATTTTTAATTTAAATTGTTTGATGATAATGTTGATATAATATCCCTCATAACTGAATCACAAAACAAAAACAATCAAAATGAACTCAGCTCGTTCAAAAGCAATCTCAAGTGCATTTCACTTGGGAACCGCACAATCTCAGTTCTGTACATCAAAGTATCGTGCTCATATCTGTGGCCACATGTGGCCGATAGATCCACTTGTAGGCGCCGGCGCAGCTTTTTTAACGCACATACATTACTACATTATAGCGATGCTAGAAGCTATCACTCATGACGTAAAATCCTGTTATGGTACTAATCCTATCCTACTTCCGACTATCCTACTTCGAAAGTTTGTACGAATGTGAGGACGAAGGGATGTAAAGATGCATGTTTGATACTCTTTCACGCAAAAACTACGGAACGGGTTCGGGTGAAATTTAGTACGGAAGTAGCTTAGACCTTGGATTAACACATAGGCTGCTTTTATCCTGTATTAACGTAGGTAACACCGCAAGTCAGCCATGGCGGCAAGTGAATTATAAAAAGTACAAATACGATACGACAGATATGATCTTGGTCTCTTCAGTCGCGTAAGAATCTGTTTTTTCAAGGCAAGCGTGCTACATCTTAGGCCGTATCGCCGTGAGTTGAACAAAGCTTCGTAATTTTTATCCGAATTCCAAAGAGAAGGGGATTTTATGTATTTTTTTATATATATTCATCGATATTTTCGCCAACTGGCAACATTTCAAATTTATTAACCCCCCGTTTTATTTTGATAAAGGAAAGTTAAATGAAAAATAACGTATCCCAAATTTTTTATTTAACTCAGAATGTAATAATTACGTTTGTTCCGAAATTGTTACCTATTCTCGTCAAAATTTCATAAAAATGATGTGATTAATAATCGAAAAAAAATTTAACCGCAGATTATCATTATTGTTCATTCATCTATTATGTAAGCGCTTGAATATTTTTCAGTTATTCTTTTCAAAAAGTTTCTTAATTTTTTATATTTACGTCAAAATATCCAGAGTCATGTTAGTGCCTGGCAAGTGAACAACAAAGGCACGGTTGTATCAGTCTTTTCTAGAAGCGGGGGTCTAAAATGACTTCGATGTAAGAAAAGCAACAAGCCTAAATTGTCAGTGACTAATTAAAGGATATATTTATAAAATAAATAAATAATAATATTAATATTTATTATTTGATAGTATGTTACTATAAAATTGTATTTGCTTACAAACAAGGGATTATGACTAAGTATGGTTAGACAGTTAGTTGCTCTCATAGATAGACTGGTATTGAATTATCCGACTTTCTTTATATTCGATTTCACAATTTTATACGGCAGAAAACATGCGACTTCAGTATGCATCTATACCCTCTCGGAATTTTCTTTTAGAATATTATTTTTTTTAATCCTGATCTGACGAATTTTATCAATATTTCGAAAAAACCAAACCTCCCTTTATTTTTTCACTAAATAACTAATACTATTACTAACACTTGCAATTTATGGGTGCGGCTACTCAAAAAATATCTACATAGCATTCCAAATCGAATGTCACCTCAATCTTATTTGTGACAGAAAGCGGTTAGAAAGTGAAAGTTAATTTTTAAGTAACTTATTTACTTTTTTAAATATTATTTACGTAATTATAAACAATTCTTGCAAAATAATAACGACTACACCTAACATAAACAACAAAACAAAAATTTAACAAAAAAAAGAAACTAAACTGCAAAAATAATTAATAGCCTGTCATAAATTGATATCCGTTCGGCAATGACCTAAGAAATTTTGCTATTTTATATACTTTTCTCCAAAATTTTGTTTATAGTTTGCTCGTTAAACGTTAGCTCGGCCTACGGCCTCGCTTATGTGACGTAGGAAGTCGCATAAATATGTATGAGAGGTTTATAAAAAAAGAAATTCCAAAAACTTTCCTCAGAAATGGTATCAGAGTCCTTGAAAACCCCCAGAACTTAAATTTCATCGCAATCGGACCAATATAAAATTTGATCCCTTCTTTGAATCCTCAGGGATACTATGGAAAAAATATTATTTAAGTTTTATTTGTAGTGTGTTAATCTATTCATATTCAATCACAATATTTGCACTAAAAAGTTTTGATAAAAAAGAATAACAAACATTATGGTCTTTAAATAACTTTAGTTACAGGCAAGTCTTATTACATTTGAATTATTAATTACTTAGTTAAATACTTAGATGTAAAATGCAATTGTTAGCCAGTGACTTTATTAACATAAACAAAATGATTTATTACAACAAAACAAAAAAAAAAACAGTAAGATTACCTATAGACCATTTATAGCTAGACTATACCTGCTGGGTGTCGTGATGCCTTCTTCTCGTCGGCGCGTGATGCAAGTCCGCTCTGAACCCGCCAGCTGGTTCTCCATCACTCTCTAACACTTTCAGCAAGTAAGAGATGTAAGATGTCGCCAGCCGAAGTGTTTTGATCTGGTGGCACAAAAGAAAATGCCTGATTAAAATATATTAATGACAAATCCAATTAAATCGTATTAATAATATCTAGTGTCTTCCAGCTTTGTCTTGTAGTTAACTTGAGAAATTGAATGTTTTTTGTTTACATGGTGTGGTTGCTCTACACTAACTGCACACCGCACCTTATTATTTATATATGAATTATATTTATTGCTAAGAATGTGGTACAGTAGGAACATAATAAATCAATAGACAGTAGTAATCGGCTTGTGACAAAAACATGCTTCCCTACTATTGTATTTATTATTTTTGTTCAAAATTGCTTATTGATTTTTGTCACAAATAACTATTCTATAGTTTCTTCAAATTTAACTTATTAAAAGCAAGCAACAGTTTTCTTAGTTGTAGGTCACTTTTACATAATTATTAGGTCCTTACATATGAAATTGGCGTTTTGCCGTACTGGCCACTTTGATCTCAAATATCTCTTCTTTGGTTAGGGATTCCAATTTCAAATTTATACAGCTATTTATTCATACATTTGTATGTCGAAAACCGTAATTCATTTGTTTTGTCCTCGTTTGGTTTTTTATTTGCGTCACGCAGTTTACAAAATGGAAAACTTGAAATATCGCGTTATTTACGAGTACGAGTTCCACCGTGGTACCAGTGCTGCAGAAACGGCTCGAAGGATTAATGATGTGTATGGCGGCGGTGTCGCAAAAGAAAACACAGTGCGTTTTTGGTTCCAACGTTTTCGTTCTGGAAATTTCGACCTTCAGAACAAGCCCCGTGGACGGCCGGAGACTAAAGTTGCTAATGAAGAATTGAAAGCTATTGTGGAAGCAGATCCATCGCAAACCACGTCCGAGTTAGCTGCAGGCTGCGGTGTTAGTGATAAAACTGTTTTAATCCACTTGAAGCAAATTGGAAAGGTGAAAAAGCTTGAAAGGTGGGTACCTCATGAATTGAGTGCAGCAAACCGACAAACGCGCGTCAACTGCTGCGTTACATTACTCAACCGGCACAATAATGAAGGTATTTTAAATCGGATCTTTCGGATATTTCAAGTTTTTCCATTTTGTAAACTGCGTGACGCAAAGAAAAAACCAAACAAGGACAAGACAAATGAATTACGGTTTTCGAAATACAAATGTATGATTAAATAGCTGTATAAATTTGAAATTGGAATCCCTAATCAAAGAAGAGATATTTGAGATCAGTGGCCAGTACGACAAAACGCCAATTTCATGTGTAAGGACCTTATATTAAATATATTTATTTTAAGCAGCTGATAAGCCATAAAAATTGATTCAAAGTTGGATTAAGGAAGTTGGATTTCGAGAGAATGGTGAGGTGTGGAGGTGGTGAGGAGGAACCACACCAAAAAAACAAATTAATTTTTCGACATCTTACGCTAACATCAAGATAAAGCGGGAAAACACTAGATATTCTTTGTATACCATCTTATTATAAATGGATTTCTGCAAAGTAATGCCTGACTCTATTAATTATCTTCAATTTAATCCTTAATAATAAAAAAATGGGTGAAATGGAATTTTATCTAAATTACTATTTAATCCGTATGGATTATTTAATCCCGTTTAATGTAAAAATAATAAATGAATTATAACTATTATTAATACGATAATAGGGAGTCAAAAATTAAAAGTATTAAATCGAGTTAAAATTGCATTAATATATACTGAAAATCGTCCTCAAATTCATAGAACATTAAGTCTTATTACGCAATTTTTTCTTATCTATAGGGTTATCGATTAGGGGTGTATTAAGCCGAAAAGGGGTCTCTATACTCATTCTAAGGTACGACTTTTACTATGGAAACTAACTCTAAATACGAGAAAATACAATTGGATACTCGTAGAAACGACTTAAAAAAACGACTGCTGAATCTTTAAGCATATGCATCATCCTTAATTTATTTATTTTATTTTGATGTACACAAATCAGCCCTTGAGATGGCGCTGTAGTCGGTATCTAGGTTTTTGCAGGACAACTGTCGGGTCTGCTAGTAAGCATACAAAAGAGTAAGTCCTTACTGACTGGCATTTTCTAGGACTAATTACTGTGTAACATAAGCATAAGCATATAAACAAGTGGTTAGAAGCGAGTTCGAAAAAACCCGACTGCTAAATCGTTAAGCCCGTGTTTCATGCTTAATTTCTTTCTTTTTTTTTGTTGTACCCAGTGTCACTCTCACAACTAAGACGAATCTATTGACACCGCTCACATAAAAATATGACAATCCGTACGCTCTAGAGCGTGCCAAAGAAATATACATTATTTCGAGTGTATACATAAATACACTCGAAAAAACAACCCTCCTTCCTTCGCAGTCGGCTAAAAAATAGAGATCCGCGGGTAGGACCGCGGAGCCAAGCTAGTAAGATAATAAATAGTTTAATGCAGGAACACTATTAACAGCAAACTGTGTAAATATTAGTAAAGCTGTTAAACACACTAATATTATAAATGCGAAAGTTTGTATGTGTGTGTGTCTGTTTGTCTGTCTGTCCTTCACGCTCAAAAGGCAGAAACAAATTTGAATGAAATTTGGCACGAATATAACTTATACCCTGGATTAACACATAATCTACTTTTTATCCCGGAGAATTGAAGTGGGATGGTAAAACCGCGGGGTGAATGTAGTTTAGTATACATGACACAAAAGACGAGGTAAGTATGTAAACTCTGTTTTTATTATTTATTTAATACTGCTCGCTAACGTCATAGTTTTATTTAATGTTGGAATGAAATCGGTCTATTTGTGGTTGAATTTTATTACAGTTTATTTTTTGGCTTTTTGGTCATAACTACCTACTAGAATATACAAAGTGTAATAGAAAGGTGACTTAAGGGTGTTAGTCTACCAATCAAGGCGAATTCAATGTACCTAAAAGAAAATTTTGCAAAATTCGAAAAAAATATTAGGTTCCCATACAAAAATTGGTCACGTTATCGGTCAAGTTGTATGAAGGATTATGAAAAATTTTGTTCTGCAATGGATTCACTTTGATGAGTAGACTAAGACGCTTAAGAATTGTCACATCTTTCTGTTACACGTTGTATAAATATGAATGAACCATTATTTCATACTTCCTGGTCACGCTAAAACTTGAGAATGCCTTTACCGATTTCAAAATTGAAAAAAAAACCGGCAAAACATAAGAAAGTTTAGCGAGACCGGAAGCCGAGTTGCAAGATGCATCTTTTGTTCAAAACTCCGCCATCTTGCGCAGGTGACAGGTCACGTCAATGACAACGTTATTCATCGACAGTTAGGCGCTACCATAGAGTAGAAATTCCTGATTCTATGGGCGCTACGATGTTCGACGGAACAGCTAGTATATACCAAAGATGATAGTATCCAGAAAACGGTTACCATGTTTATCTTAGGTACAAATGCATGCTCTATCGTTGAATTTGCATTTTTTTTAAGTTTGCATTAAAAAAAAATCTATTCTTTTTTCTTCGAACTTTCCCTTGTACTGTGGTTTTGTTATTAGATTAGTTTTTAGAACTGTAAACGTTTTTTTTCCTTTGCTTTTGTGTTATAATAAACTACCTAGTTATGTCTGAAATTAAATATCTCATTATTTTTAAAGAAATAAATAACCGACATCCATTACGGCAGGCGCCGATAGAACTGTACCAGTTATTTTGATTTAATAATTAATAAGATGTTGATAATATTCAAATGGGACTATACATGCGAGGTACGAGTATATCCTTCCAAACAATAAGAGAATCAAATCAAGATATCAGTTAACAAACAATAAAAAAAACAGTCAAATATTGGAAACTTTTTTTTTTGGGATTCGGGAGAAAAAATCTCAAGTTTGATTCTAATACCGCTTCGATAACCCATCGAGGGAATTAAGTATGGGTATATCCTACTAATATTAAACGCGAAAGTTTGTATGTTACTCTTTCACGCTCAAACGACTATATAGATTTAAAAATGTAATACTATAACTTATGTCCAGGATTAACATATATGCTACTTTTACCCCGGAAAAATGCTGTGCTCCCATGGGATTATTACATTTGCGCAACTGATACCGAGGGGTACAGGTAGTTGATAGTAATTATTCTTGAGCTAATATTTTAGCAAATTAATTGGACATTGCAAACAATTAAATATTTTATTATTACTTTTTAGTGTTTTAGCCAAAAAAAACTAAAATATATTCCTAACCTTAGTCATCTTAGTGTCGGGCAGGACATGTGGAATGCACTGCCTGAGCGTAGAAAACGCAGTGTTGATGTTCTGCGTTCTCTTTCGCACCATCTGGCGGGCGTACAAGAGAGAGTGAGATAGATATAGTTAGAAATTAATTAAAAATGCGTAAAAAATATTTAACGATTTTACAAGCAGAGTACGTAAAAATAAAATTGTTTAAGTAACTCTATGTCGGCGATCTATTCATCTGAAATTTAGTATCTACGATTTCTAGATAGATGGTGCAATTAAGACATGCCCTAAAAATCAATGATTAATAATAAATTATTAATGTAATAATAATAAAAAAAATTATTAAAGAGATAAGGTCATCAATACTAAAACAACAACACTGAGAGGCCATTTATACTATAATATTCTATAGTAAAAGGCCATTCAGTGTTGGCCAAGGCCCCACTGATTCCTCAATAAAGTTCTAGCTTTAGGCCATTTTTGTAAATGAATTAATAATATTGTCCAAGAGATTTTTGATAAAAATAATATACTTAAAGAAAAGTCTACTGTTTTTCTTGTCTCGCTTTTAAATAAAATGATGTCATTAATTATCTGTACTTTTGATGTTTGTTTTGGTACGGTTCACAGATGACAGTTACAATAATATTTTTTATTGGTGGCATCTGACGGTTTAAGCATAAAAACAAGTTTTTTAATGAGTTTTTTGTAAATTATTATCTGATATTTTTAATATGTCCTCTTGACCTCTTCATTATATTATCTCGAAATGGTTTTCGAATTTCCATCACTTTCAAAAAATGAAATGTTGTCAATTTGCAAGCCGGTAATGCTGAACACTGAGGTCCGCAGGGATGTATGATGGTGGTTCTATAAAACTCTAACAGGGCCTGACGTGGATCTACGTGGAGAACTGACAACGGTTCGGGAATCTCTTTGGAGATATTGAGGGTTTCGCTTGTGCAGTTGCCGACGAAGGAATGATGACAAACAAATATAGGAAACACATCTTGAGGGACCATTGATGTAGCATGTCAACTCTTTTCTTAAGTATACTAGATCTTTGTGAGAGACGGCACGATCGACATCCGTCGGGCATGCCGCCGTCCCAAAGAAGTCTATCAGCTAAATGTTATTTCCGTTTGTAGGTACTCATCTTGCTAATGGTAAGTACTTAAACTGGCATACATAACCTAGTAACTTGTCTTAAATACGGTCTTGTCAAGACCGAAGTGCCGTACTACCATTACAACAGCATCGGTTCTCGAAAATAGTCGTGCGTTGCTCTACTAAGACCGCTCTGTAGCGTGATGATAGAGTGCTTAGTGGGATCGATTGCCGTGCAAAAGGTACGAGGTTCAATACAACGAAACATGCAAGAGCCTGAGCTACCGGTGAAGGAAAACCTCGTTAGGAAACCATAGCTTGGTCTTAGGGTTTTCTATCGCTCGCCTGGCTAGCTACCACCCTCAAGTTGTAAAATATGTCGCTGAGCCCCTAACGCTGTATTCCGGCAGCCTTCAAGGCTACAGTATCGCTGACTTCCGTGGTTGACCGAACTTGTGGTCAAATGCCTAGCAATGTAGGTTAAAAAAACTATCATCACGGACAGGACTATTGCTTGCAATAAGCCTGATATCATGCTGGTAGACTGGTCCCATCATAGATCAGCGGTCGTTGATATCACCTTCCCAAATGACGAGAACCTCGTGAAGGTCGAGAAGGACAAGATCAGTGAGTCTTGACTCTCACGAGGTGACTGCAACGTGGAATGTTGATTCGACGATTTTTGTCCCGATTTTCTTCTTCTTCTTTTATACTCATCATGACTAAAAAAATATACTTATCTGCTGTAGGTACCATACACTTTGGGCATACAATCTCTGAAGTATTGCTTTGGCTCCGGACGAGACAGACTGTCGATAGAATGACTACTATGACTACACATATACTGATGTTGATGTCGACATTGCTGAGTTTTGAATTAGGAGGTACCTTGGGTATATACTCTTCAAAGTATTACGGATGCTCCGGATGTGACGTCACAGATGGATAGACACTGGAGAGAGGATGACTACTATGACTAATTATGACTACAGACCCATACTGACGTTAATATTGTTCTTACCTTGCTGAGTTTCGTGTCAGGCGGTACGTTCGGTATACACTGTATTAGGTCGGAGAAGGCTGTATTGATGATCTGGTTGAGACGTCGTTACAGATGACAGAGTGGATAAAGGATGACTACTATGACGACACCCAGATACTGAGGTTAATGTTGTTCTTACCTTGCTAAGTTTTGTGTCAGGCGGTACGTTTGGTATACACTCTCGTAGGTCGGAGAAGGCTGTATTGATACTCTGGGTCCGACGCCGCTCTTTCTTGTTGGCTGTGGTGCGACGTTTGACGACGCGGACGAAAGATGGCGCAGATCGTTCGTAGCGTATTGGCAGCGACTGCATATCGCAGTCCACGCCTGGTGGTAAGAGACAGGAATGATTTACAACACAGAGTTTAAAAAAATCACAGAATATTATAGTTTAAGAGGATCACCGACCCTTTACTGTTTTCGTGTTTCTGATACAATTTTCGTTTCGGGGCTTACCTCTTTTCACCCTCTAAATTGTAACGTGATATTTTGTTATTGGTGTTAATCGCTTCACTATGATGTAATTTTTAAAAAAATGTATTGAATTTTGCATAATAAAGTCTTTTAATAGGCATCTTATTAGCGCAAAAATATGACTACTTAGGAAGCTTGTAACTTTAAAGTAAACATGACAGAAAAAATATAGCAGTAAAGTCTAGTAAATAATATTAGCTATGTGAATTTTTATTTTTTATATTTTAGAGTTCCGTGCCAAATAGTAAAAACGGGATTCTAATACTAAGACTTCGCTGTCCGTCCGTACGTCAGACAAGACAGTCGGACAAAGAGACAGACGTCTCTTTCTTAGTATTTCATGAACCTAGATATTTAGGCAGTTGAAATTTATACATATGATGTATTTCTATTTCCGCTATAACAACCTCGTACTACAAACAATATTCAATTTCTATATTGTTTACAAAGATGGGTTTTCACGCGTGCCTGATTGTTGGAAAGGTCCAACTATAGTTTCGGTCACATTGGGTTAACTTCATCAGGAATGAAATGAGTCGTTCGTGTCTTCAACGATGACACGTCTTGCACTCACAATAAGAATCAAACACACGTTGGTTTTCTAAATTCAATTTCGGTGTGAAAAAACCTACCTCCGTTATTGGTAGCAAACGCGTGGTGCACGGTGTGATGGTAAGTGTCGTACGGTTCGTTGCCTGATATCTGCATTTCGTCGTAACCTAGGCAACGGACAAAAAACAATTTAACAATAAAGTACGAATTTATAAAAGCATGAATTTATACAAGTATGAATAAATATTAATTTATCAATAAATCCCCCTATGACGCGGGTGTAGCACTAATCGCTTTGCGTCAACTTTTATTGTGCGAACTGCCAGTTTGTGGAATTCACTGCCGAGTACTCTATTTCCCGATAGATATAATCCCGGTCTCTTCAAATTGCGAGTGAATTGGTTTCTTCTAGGCAAGCGTGCCACATCCTAGACCGCATCGTCGCTTTAGATCGGGCGAGTTCCGGTCAAGCGCAAGCATATTAGCTAAAAAAAAAAATATAGTCCACCAAATTGCGGTTAGACTTACTTCCTACTTCCTATGCTACTAATATTATAAAGTTCATCGGTCGTCGAAGAAATATATGAAAAAGCTGATATTTTTCGCGAGTTGGTCCCTTAATGAAAGTTGTTTGTCTCGATGAGTGCAGTAACCCTCTTTTGGTTTAGTACACCCCTAACCAATAAATCTGTATATATAAAAAGTAAGTCCTGATTGACTGACTGACAGGTGTCATGAAATTTGGAGAGTAGTAAATTTAACCTTAAAGGGATCAAATTGAGGTTTAAAAATTGTTAATAATCAATTTGATTATATTCATATTTATATCGCGTCTACGTACATTCACTTACCTACCCATATGGACATTTTATAAAAGCACAATTATTATTTCAAACTTTTTGATTGATTTATTTCAGTTTTCTATATAAAAAAAGAAACTTGTACAGACGTTTACTAAAAGCAATTCTATATTTTTTTGTAGTGTCAGAAAATGTAGTACATACCTATATTATTATTTATATATTAATTCCAAATTCATAAATGCTAATTAAGCTTAGACGCAGCGCGCTCGTTAAATTGAATGAAGAAATGAATTAATATAGCTTTATTGCACACCAAACGAAATACAAAAACATACAGCAAGACAAATGTATACAATGGTAGTACGTTGAGCAGCCTTGTCGCCTAAAGCAATTTCTACCAGACAACCTTTGATGGATAGAAGTTATATATATATATATATAAAAAACGATTAGTGCAACCAAACGTGTACCTACTAATTACACATGTAACTACGTACGTGAAACAAACTAACTTATGAGAAATAAGCTATAAAAATTAATTATTTTGTAAATTCAATTCTGTCTGTTTAGAGAAAATCTTACCGTAACTTCTTCCGATATAGTGGGTGGTGTCATGGTATATCTCCTGGGATTCGAACTCTTGAACCTCCCCGTTGGAAGCCGGCCAAAACACGCCTCCGTCCATAGGGCTGCCTGTGACAACAAAAATAGCAAATTATACAACGTGTAACAGACAGGTGTTACAATACTTAAGGGTGTTAGTCTACACATCAAAGTGAACACATTGAAGCTGCCCTCTGTTAGTGCATTGGAACTGTAGAGAAGATTATCTGTAGATCTTAAGTTGTCTATAGGTAATGTATCTGCTATTATTCTCTAGTTTTTATTTTTAGCTAGGCATATGATCACGAGCTTGCACGACCACGGAAGCCAGCCAATGTAGCGCTAGATGGAGCATGCCTAGTCTAGTATACACTGACTCTCAAGGAAGGCTGCCGGAACACACCGTTAGGTGCTTGGCAACAGATTTTTCAACTTGAGTGTGGTAGCTAGCCAGGCGAGCGTTAGAAAACGCCCTGCAACCATGCTATGATTTCCTTACCATGTTTTCCTTCACCGGCAGCTGAAACTCTTTTTGCATTTTTCGTGGATCGAACCTTGTTCCTCACGCCAATAATCATTACCTCTCGGCCATCATCGCTACAAAACGCTTTAACGTGGGATATATTCCTACTAATATTATAAACTCGAAAGTTGCATGCTTCATTGCGTACAAAAATATTTAATTTCTGTGAATTGTAGTGGAATTCTGGCATCTTTAGAAATTTTCTATATTCTAGTGGACGACAACGAAAATCACCTGTTTACGTGATTAAACTGTATATATTATGGTTCAAAATTAATTTTGTACACTAGCTATTTTGAATTTGTTTGGTAGATTAAGATTTGTCTATTAAAGATTAATAATCCTTAATGTATTTATATTATCATGTACTATCCTGGTCCTGCATTATTGAAACATCTCTTTTGTTACTTTTTCACGTAAAATCTGCAAACGGATATTAATAATTTTTGGTACTGACTATCTCAGTAAGCTATCCTTAGACTATAGATTAACACAAAGGCTACTTTTTAGCCGACTGAGAAGATGGTTATGTTATTTTGGCACGCCCTAGAGCCTAAACGGCTTGTCGTATTTTTATGTGAGTGGTATCAATAGATTTGTCTTAATCGTGAAAGGGACACTGGGTACATCAAAATTTTGAAAGTGCAATTAAAAATGATATACGGGTTTAACGATTTAGCAGTCGGCTTTTTTCGAACTACTTTCTAACCAACCATATTTTTATCCTGTATTAACCCAGGTAACAGCGCAGGGTGCGGCTAGTAGAATAATTTACCTTGATGTGAGGGCTGGCAGTAGAAAGGCGCTTCATATCTGTCGAATCCCTCGTCTGACGGCGACATGCTGCCGTAGCTCGACATTAGCAGCTCTGAAACAATAGAAACCCAGTAATATTAGTATTTATTTATATACAGGGCAATGCAATATATTCTATGCTAAGATATGGCGTTGTATTCTGGGCTAAAGCAACTGAAAAAGAATTTGCTTTTAAATGTCAGAAGAAGTGCATCAGAGCCATATGTGGGATACGTCAAACCGACTCGTATGAACATCACTTTAAAAATCTTAAAATTATGAAGTATCTCTTTTGGTAAGGTCGAATCTTAGTAACTATAAGACTCTCACAAGCAGTAGATACGACACTGAGTTATGTACTGCAAGTCACAGAACGAAACTCTATAGTAATAGTATAACATGAAGATTAAAATTTATATTAAATTGCCATTGACAATTAAAGAAACAGACTCGATCTTTATATTTAAGAAGAAGTTAAAATTATTTTTGTTAGAAAAGGCTCTACTCGTATGTTCTCTATTATAGAGTTTTAAAATTATAATTAGATACAATTTTGCTTATGAAGTCTGTATAAATTGTTTCATGTTAGTTATATCTGTTAGCGTTGTGTGTGCTGATTGGTTGCTAATATATTATGTTATTTTGACATTTCATTTATTTTAGAAAACAAACACGTGTTTGATTCACATTGTTTGTTGTTGTTTCATTTCATCCCTGATGAAGTTCACCGAATGTGAACGAAACTATAGTTGGACCTTTCCAGCAATCAGGTACGCGTAAAAACCCGTTTTCTTAAACACTAATTTGACATTATTTTTAGTTTATAATTTTAATTTTTTTTGCACGCCCTATCAGGGTAGAGTGTAGAGGACTATTATGTAATTAAGATTTCTTGATTTTATACTCTGCAAATAAATAAAATAATATTCATCTGAATCTTTCCGTTACACTTTGTATACAGAGTTCAAGTAGCAGCATCGGCGTCTTGATTTACTTGTCTCGCCAGATAAAACTCGAATTTAAAAACAAGATCATCTTTCCCGATAGTAACAACTCAAGTGCGGTACGTGCTTGAGAACTGTTTGGGGCTTGAACCAATAAACAAACGGGACATGTAACTGTGAAGCTTAGCTGTGAAGACAATAGTATGATTTCATTAATTATTAAAAAAAAACATACGTGTGGCACTTGGGGACTGCCGCGGTAAAGCTATTGCGTACGCATATTTCTAGTCGCACACACACAAACACCGTGCCGAAATCTGCCGAACTTAAACGACGATAGACGAGTGTTAGATTTGTTTTCGTTACGGAATTTCTTGATTCTGTCGCCGCGGTCAAAGCCCGCTATAAAAGCTATGCAATACCTTAAAAAGTTCAAAAGATCTTTATTTCGCTTCAGATATGGTACAATTAAAGTCTTGATGTAACACTTATTATGGATCTGCATACCTTTACATAAATAATAATAATAATAATAATATGGGACCACATCCACACAAAGGTCTTCAGGTCCCAAACTAGGCAAAGCCTGTGCTATGTTAACCTGGTGACTGATATACATACATAAATATAAATATAGACATGCGAACAAAATATTTTGCACAGGTTACATGCAAGTAACAGAAACGTTCTATAATTATCTATCACTCTTTTAGTAGCTTGGTCTAAGTATGTCTGTATGCCATCAATGAATATATGTAACGGAAACACTGAACAAGTTTCTCACCCTCTTCAAAAACTCGAAACTTTAAATTCTTCACAATTAGGAATGACCGATGACAATTTAACTAGTTTGTAATTAAACAGCGTGTTTTTTCCAAACCAACTCAACTATTTTTGAACTAAAATCGATTAATCGGTAGAGTTTCCCCTTTTTTGTGGAAAATACGGGGATATTTCTCTATTTATCGACGACAAAACAATCTCACTAATATGACAAAGGCTTTCTCTCTATGTGTTTGTTTGTCCTATTAATCTTTCAAGCTCAAAGCGCAGAACGGCTTTGGATGAAAATTGACGTCCTAATGTTCTAAATTAACACATAGTCTAAGTTTAATCCTAATAATATTTAAGTAGTGTTTATGTAGATAACTTTGTCTATGTATGTCCTACATTATTTCAAAACGGCTATTTGGCACAATGCAATTGTATCATAACCTGAAGCATTGCATGTCCATTGAGTATTTGTCCAAGGATTCAAAATAAAAAGGCTACTGTCAAGAAATTAAATACCATTTCGTACATGTCAGGTGAAGCTTCTCAATTCATTTTTCTTTCAAAATGGTGGTCAATACGACCGCATTTTTTTATTTTGTTATCGGATTTCTCGGATGCGGGTGAACTTAATTTATAAAACCTTTATTTGTTTGAAGGGTATCGTATCGTATCGTATCAACCCATAGCGTCTCACTGCTGGGCACGGGTCTCCATATGAAGGGGTTGTAAGCCATAGTCCAAATTGCGGGTTGGGGACTTATCTTTGAAAGTTATTAACCTTCTCCGACAAGCAGGCTTCCTCACGATGTTTTCTTCGCCATTTAAGCTTGTGGTAGCTAATTCTAATATGCACATGAATGAAGCTGAGCCTGAACCTGGATTTGAACAACGGTTTACCGACTAGGCTACTACTAACGACTTTGAAATTTTTAACTAACTAATAGAAAAAACTGAAAAAGTTATATTAACGTCTGCAGTATTGGAAATCTGTAGTGACTAATTTTTTAAGGCTCGTCTTACATTTGGGCGCGGCTCCATACAAATTGAGCGCACGTTGCTGTCGCAGTGAAAGATATACCATAGTACCTATGTGTAGTTGATAAAAATAATATAGTCGATTTCAAAAATATTTTTGAGTATTTTTACTGAGCTAATATTAGATATTATCTCGGTACAAAATTCGTAACAATAAAGTATTTAAAATATATATGAAAGTGTTTTGAAGCATTGTAGGAAGAAAATTGTAGTAGAGAAAAAATTTATACTCAGTAATGTCTATATTGAAAATATGTTTCATCATTATTAAAGCACATAATATTTTTAGACTACTTAGTAATATTTTTTCATAGATTGTATTCAACAGAATCTGCAAATTAGAATCTCAAAATGAGGTCTGCACGAATTATTACTTGACCACGCAGCGGGAAAAAAGGTTATTTTTATTTAAAATAAATAAACAACAAATTAAGAAGACAGAAAGAAAGAAGAAGAAGCTGCAGCGGAAGACCAGCGCTGATTGTTATAACCAGCATTTTGCTGAGTTGGGGTCGGGTTGTGATAAATATTTCATTACTATTAATTTATTATTTTAGATAGTTTGGTTGTAATAATATGTGTAATGTTGTAATTATCGCAAATAAACTATTCATTCATTCATTCATTCAATTATAAATACGCTTCAACATTATTGAAGAAGAGATAACAAACTTCGATTATCAAGCAATTGTAAATACAAGACTCTACAGCAAATAATACAATTTGAACGCGGAAAACTACGTATTTATACGGTATTTTGTAAGAGGGCCCTTAAAGCACTTGACAGAAAGCTTATTTGTAAAGTTGAGTGTTATATTGCGGTTTTTTGTTGAAAATAACATGTATGCTATTCCATTCTAAACAATTATTAAAGTAGTGAGAACTTGAATAAATTATTATTTAACTTTGGTCATCGTTTTAGAACACCTAAGCCATCTGTGCCACATTGTCGATATAAATGTAAACATCGTATCTAATAAAACTGAAACGTGTAATACACGTGTCTCGAAAACAGATTTTTGTGTTTTGACAGAATCAGAGGATGTCTTTGAAATATTTAAGTATAAGAGTTTATAAACGGGCGAGTCTGCAAAATCACGTCATAGGCCTTTAAAACAAGTTATATTTACCCGACTACGTGAGAAGGAGGGTTATGTATTTCGAGTATATGTATGTATGCATGTATTGTATTTATGTATGTATATTTCTTTGTCATGCCCTAAAGCCTAAACGGCTTGTTGTGTTTTTATATGAGTGGTGTCAATAGATTCGTCTTAGTCGTGAGAGTGGTGACACTGGGTACATCAAAATATAAAAAAAAAACAAGTATAGATTATACACAGGTTTAAAAATTTAGAAGTCGGGTTTTTGAAGTCGGTTCTAACCATCTGTTAGATATTGCGATTTAAAAATCAAATAAAATTAAAATAGGTCTCCTCGGTCCACCAAAAACACAGACAGATTAAGTACCTCCTCTGTTTCGAAGTCAGAAGAACATGACCCATAAGAAATATTAGTTCAAGAAATAGTACCTACATAAAACCTAGTCCTATCAAAGTGGACAAGTTATCACAAATGAGCCAAGAAATAAAAAAAAAAACAACTTGGTCCAGCCGTTTCCGAAAAATCGGGTAACAAACCTAAAAAAACCGTTGAATTGAGTAACTCCTCCTTTTCCCTTCTACAGGAATCACCATAATATAATTTAATTTGATGTGAAAAAACATATGTAGTAGTTTGTTCAATTAAAAACTCTTACCTTTTACAAACAAAAACTTCTAAGCAGGAAAATTTACTGCGCACGCAAAAACACCGCCATTTTCATTTCTTTTCTAGATAATTCCTTTAAACAACACGACCACCAATCATTAACGAACTTCAGTCAAATTGAACACTTTTTTTTCACATAAACATTCGTTAAAAGTAGGAACTACGTAAATAATTCTTTATTATATAAATATATCGTCTTGATATTTATATAGTCTATCATGGAATTATTTTAACAATTGAAAAACAATAATAATATATCATTACAAAATTTTCGCGGTAGTAAAACTTTTATAAAAGCTCGTCAACGATTTTGACGTTGACAATTACACGACCGTCGCGCGATCCCGCCATTCCCGACTGAAGTTCTTTTTCTTTTTTTGTATTTCCCTATCCCTCGGATTGGACGAAAGGCGTGGCAATAGGAGGTGTTTAGATAAGGGAGGAAGCTGCAAGGAGGATTTATATGTTTCGATTTGTGCTTTGCAATCGTAAACCCTAATGTATTGGGATAGAGTTTGATAGCGGTTGGCAATCATAATTTGCATTAAATTGCCCCTTTCTAATTTAATAAACTACTTATAGCAGTGTCTACCAACGCTATATAACCGAGGACTTTATTACTAACATTGTAACAGGAATACTTTACGAATACATACTTTATTTACTTTACACGACTTCTTTATTTACTTTATGAATACTTTACTTACTTTACGAATACTTTAAGTACTTAATTTTCGAATAATTTACTTATAAATAATTATAATAATTTACTTATTACTTCAAATTCAAAATTCAAATTCAAATATAACTTTATTGTACACCAAAAATATACATATACATTTCAAACAGGTATCATAAAACATTGGCAGTACATTGAGCGGCCTTATCGCCTAAAGCGATTTCTTCCAATCAACCTTTGGATGGATCGGACTTGATGAGAAAAACACGTCGGTGGTGTAACAATAAATACTAACAAAAAAAAATACACAATAACCCTTTTACTATAACTATCTATATAGACAAATGAAAACAAAAAAAAAAGAAATAAATAAAAAATATATGTACTAATGAGAGATGTTAAAAAACATAGAAGTTTCGATTAACAACTTATTGACAGATAGTAGTTGTTCAACAAATTCTTAAATATAATAATAGATTCAGCCTGTCTGACCGACAAAGGCAGCATGTTCCATAACATGACAGCTTGCACAGTAAATGATGTCTGAAAGAAGGAGTTAGTAGATGTGGGAGTTGGCAACATTTTGAAGTTCATCAGGGAAGTTGAGTGGGAAGCAGTCACAAAAACGAATTTGTCTTCACTATTATTTTAGCAGCGAAAAGAAATGTTTTTACATGCCTATGTATACTTCTTTGGCAAGCCTTAAAGTCTAAACGGCTTGTTATATTTTCACATAGATTCGCCTTCACCCGCAGATGGTCATAGGCTATATTAGCTGCATTCCACGATTTCACTTGCTAAGATACGTCGGATAAGCTTACAGTCGGGTTTTTTGAAGTCACTTTCAACCACTTTTATTTATTGTTACAACTAGTGTCCTGGCTTTGCACGGGTTGACATTTTAGTGTTCCTTACTGAACGGGTAAAAACAGACTCTATTGCTGAGACTTCGCTGTCCTGGAGGATAGACAAACGCACGGACGGACGAACGTCCGTGCGTCCGTCTATCACAAGACTGTTCCTATCTCGTGAAACGTGATAACTAGACAGATGATGTATGTCTGTCACCGCTAGAACAAAATATACTAAAATAGAACAGAATAGATATTTAAGGTTTGTAAACCAAACGTGATATTTTTCCTTAAAATATGTAAAGAATATTAAGTTGTATAGGTACATACTTTAAGAATAAGTAATTCAATAAAATTAATATTTGAAGGAGGCTCTCATACAACTAACGTGATTTTTGGTCGATTTTAACCCAATATAAATAACTACAATCGGCAGAAACTTCAAGTTATGCTGAATTGATAGTTGTACGGAATCCTTCGTGAGTGAGTCCGACACGCACTTGCGGTATTTTTTTAACATTCTGGACGAGCACACGTTTATTTTTAGCCGACTTCCAAACAAAGAGGAGGTTCTATGTGTATATGTAGTTTTTGTCATCCGTACCTACACCAAAAAGAAAAACGGAACCCTTATAGGAAACTACTATTATCACTTTGTTGTCCATCTGTGTGTCGAGACCCTTGTTCTCAGGAACACGTGGAGGATAATTCAATCAAAAAATACAGCCGTTTTTGCTGCATATTTCGATACTTGCAACGGAATCAAACCCACTTCCTCTTAAGTAAGAATCTTGAAATTTGGAACGAAACAACGTCTTATTGTACAGATAAAGAAAAAAATCAACTTTTTGTTGATCGTTCGTAAGTGACGTCATTAGCCAGTGATGAATTCATTAGACCGTTTCAAACATAAGGTCCCTGGTCCACTTACTGATTAAGATGCAAGTTGTCTTAAAATATAATCTCCATATTGGGAATGGACATATGCTACAATTGCAAAATTGTGAAAGCGTATGAGAAAGACAGATAGACAGTTACTTTCGCATTTATAATATTAGCAACTTCAGTAACTTTGGTGATCACTTAGAAACGCTTTAGCTGCGAGGTGCGAGCGTACATAAATAATAAGTAGACATAAGAAAATAATATAAAATTTGGGTTTAATATTAAAAATAAGTTTAAAATTTAAGATTTTATTAATTAATTTATGTGATTGAACAGTTGATATTCCATTAAGCACATACGCAAAATAAATAGCGTTTTCTTATTGTTGATTTTTTTTCCTATATTTACTTCTGATTACGCATGCACAGACTTTTGCGCACCTTATTTCAAAACATAGGTAGTTAAAATATATTAGTTAAGATGGCTCTTCGAAGAACTATTTACATTTATACACCAATATTATTAAGAGGAAAGATTTGTATTACATATATGACAAAAAAACTATAGCACCGATTTCAGAAACTCTGCCATTTGAAAGCTCCATTATCATTGAGGCTATATTTATACAAAGAAAAAAAAATAGTTTTTTTCAATCTCTTCTAAAACCAAGCTAAGGTGTAGAAAATTGCCTATAAAATGTCCAACTGTGCGAAGCTGGACCGGCGGCTGTATTGTACAAGTTTATAAGAATTCCAATGACCACTAGGTATATTCCACTTTGTTCACCTGGGTGAAGAAAGCTGAAATTAAAATGTCCACATTTCAACTCGGACTTATTGCACCTGGGTGATATTGTGGCGACGGATTAGGTGTAATTTGTTCACTTGAGAATTAAACCACCCAGGTGAATTTGGGTAACTTTTTAAATGATTCTTGTACATAAATACTATACAGGAACTGTGTGTAAATAGACTGCAAATTTTTTCGTTATCAAAAATAAATAATTCTTTATTTGATCAAAACTTATAGAACCAAAATTACAACTGTGTAAAGATGGAATTTAATTTATGGTGGTTTCATTGTTATGTGTTAGTATAAAAGCTGGTGATTTACCAATTGGTTACTTACTGTTCAAGAAGAAGTGGCAAGATGAAGATCACGGTACTGGCTGTTCTCTGCTTTGTAAGTAGAATTTGATTGGTTAATATAGTAATAACAATAAGTTATAAAGTAGACCTACTCGCTTCGGTGAACTGGCTACGGTTCGGGTACCTCTTTGGGGAAATAGAAGATTTTGCTTATGTAATTGCCGATGAAGTAATGATGATGAAAAACTATGGAAATATATCCTGAATGACGGTACGGTCGATAACTGTCGGGCATGCCGCCGTCCCGGAGAGTCTATCAGGCATATTATTTCCGGTTGTTCTCATCTTGCTAATGGTTAGTATTTGCACAGGCATAACCTAGTAGCCAGGATCATCCATCAGCAACTTGCTCTTTAATACGGCCTTGTGGAGTCCGAAGTGCCGTACTATCAGTATGCACCGTTGCCAGTTCTCGAAAATGGTCGTACGTTGCTCTACTGCGACCGCTCTATCATCACGGACAGGTCTATGGTTTGCAATAAGCCTGATATCGTGCTGGTAGAACGCAGGGCAGTGCTCGTCGACATCACCTGACGAGAATCTCGTTATGGCCGAGAAAGACAAGGTCAACAAGTACCTCGACTAGGCTCACGAGGTTACCGCCATATGGCATGTTGATTCGACGACCATTGTTCCGATAGTCGTTTTTGCAAACGGCCTTATAGCTAAGAGTCTCGACCAACATCATAAGAGACTCTTGCGATATGATTGGTTCAAGGGTCGGATAAAACTTTCGGAAAAATGACGGTAAGCTCATTTCTCATTCTCGTATGGAAAAAAAAACAGCCAAGTGCCAGATATACTCACGCGCCGTGGTATCCGTACAAACTTGTAGGAAAGCTGTAGTAGTAGGATTAAAATTATTAATAATATTTGTGTAAATTTATTTGTGCTACAAGACGTCGCTTCGTACCAAATTTCAAGATTCTGAGTTCACGGGAAGTACTCTGTAGGTTTAGATTCGCTTGCGAGTTTCAAAAGTTTGCGGCATAAACGGCTGTATCTTTTGATTGCGTTGGCTTAGAAGTTTGATTTTTTCACAGCTTCAAGGGACAGTAAACTTGTATTTGATATGAATTTCAGCTTGATACCACTACGCGTTTCTGAGAAAAAGGGTTTTGATAGACAGACGGACAACAAAGTAATCCTATAAGGGTTCCGTATTTTCCTTTTGTGGTGCGGAACCCTAAAAATTTACGTGATGTCACAAGCGGTAATCACTGTAGGTCTGCAATATTGCGCGTTGGTATCCACTTCAAATTTTTGATTCCAAAAGAGATAGTCCGTAGAGCCCTTGTATTCTGCAAACCTTCCACTTCTTCTGTGTACTTGAGCCTCCAGACCTGAGCATATCTGATGGGCTGGACGGGCTTACTCTGGTGTCCTGAAAAACGGCAAGTGGCACGCTTTTTCTGTCAGCACTGTTGCTACCAGCAGCTTGAGTCGCACTGTCAGCAGCCGCGGAAGATGTCAGAATTATGTGGAGGATCAAGTACGTAGTTTTGGAGCCGCTTTAACTGTCTTAACCAGAGGCCGTGGAGAGTTAGGGCTGTTGGGGTGTAGAGGCAAAGCAATTTGTTAGGGAGATAAAGCGTAGACTTATTGAAGTGGCTGGTGACTCCCGCTCGTTCTTGGTGCAAAGGTTGGCCATCGCGCTAATGGTCAGGTGTGGGTTTTATGATTATCAGCTAAGTTTTTATTTAATCAACAAATGAGATTAATATAAACTTAAATATTCATCTGTGTTCTTAAATGATGTAAAATAATTGAGTCACTAAAAAAAATTCGGGCAACGTGCCCAAACTGCTAGCTGCGTTGCCCCGCTGGATAGCTAGACTTATTTATCCGAAATTTATAGGTCAGCATTTCTTTAAAAAATGGAAACCAGTTTTTATTTTATATGTATACATAATATAATGAATATTATGTTTTAAAATAATTCTGAATAACTTTTTTATAATTAATTTATTCAGAAGTTTTATCTAGAAATTAAAACTAATTATTTACGTTTGTTCACAGTTGGCCGCTTCGTGCGTCGCAGGTTTGATGATTTTGATAGTATTTTTAATGTTTTTATGAGCCAAGATAATTTCAGTTTATTAATAAGACTCTATATCTCTAGTACAGTGTTATGTGTACTAAAAATAAGAAAGCTACTTGTGTTAAAAATATAACAAAATGCGTTTTTGGTAATTTTATTTAGTTCAATAAGTACATACCTAATTAGTAAATTTAATTTAGAAAACTAGCGCGTATTGTGTTTGATTCATTTTGTTTAACAATACGGATTTCCATACGTACCTGATTGTTGGAAAGGTTGAACTACAGCTTAATTCGCTTTTGGTGAACTTCATCAAGGATGACATAAGTCGTTCGCGTCCACAACGATGGCATGTTTCGTTAGTAAATTTAATTTAGAAAACTAACGCGTGCGAAAAGCGTGTTTGGATCATTTTGTTTAACATTACGGATTTAAACATATAGTTGATTGTTGGAAAGGTTCTACTACAGCTTAATTCGCATTTGGTTAACTTCATCAAGGATGACATAAGTCGTTCGCGTCCACGATCTCGTCTGGCACGTCTCGTTAGTAAATTCAATTTTTTTTACACAGATCCAGTTCCTGGAGGTTTAAAAGATCCGCTCAATGGTAAGTATAATACGAGTATCAAAAATAAAACACAAATTTTTCCAAATGGTATAAAATGCTAAGAGAAACATTAATTGTAAAAAGAATAATCAGTAGAAAAAGTTAATAATACCTTTACCGATTTCATTCATCTTTTTTTAAACTCTTTCTTTCTTTTTACCAGACTGCGAAGGAAGGAGGTTTATGTTTTTCGAGTATATGTATATAACTTTCTTTGGCACGCCCTAGAGCCTAAACAGCTTGTCGTATTTTTATGTGAGTGGTGTCAATAGATTTGTCTTGGTCGTGAGAGTGACACCTGGGTACATCAAAATTATAAAAACAAATTAAGGACGATGCACAGCTTTAAAGATTTAGCCGTCGGGTTTTATTGAAGTTGCTTCAAACCACTATTTTGAACGGTTCTTCGTAGTTGGTTATTTTCTGGCAACTTGCCCAAAATGCTGGCTGCGTTGCCCCGCTTTATCGCCAGACTTATTTTTGGGCAATATATATAAGCCCATATTTCTGTCAAGCGTGAGGTACTAAATAATGTATTTCATATATTCTTATTTGATGAGATTTTTAGATTAAGATTTTCCTTCCCAAGCCAGAATTTCTGCCAATCGTGGAGTACTAAGTAATCTATACATCTAATAAAACTGTAACAGATCAAATTCTGTACATTGAATATATTTTAGACGAGAGGGTTCCCGTGGGAGGGTAAGATGAAAATCGTGTTTGACTATAACTCGGCAACGCGTGTTTTGTAATTTTTTTGTTAGAAAGAACTAACTGAAATTAATGTTACAACTCACTAATTGATATCAAAAATTAGTGAGGTACCCGTGAGAGAGCGGATGAAAGTTGTATTTAACTATAACTCGGTTTGATTCGGAACAAAAATGTACCACAACTAACGTCATAGATTTTGTTATGGAAATCAAAAAAGAAAATATGTTATTATTTAGTAAGCAACCGCGATCAAAGTCGCGGGTACTTATCTATTACTTATCTACTATTAAATATAATAGCTATATCATAGCTATTATATTTAATATATTCTTATTTGGCACGATATATTGATTTTAAAAATGCAATATTACGGATTTCAAGGTCATGAATTAAATATGATGATAACTTACTTACAGAACCGTAGTCAAATTGTCTCGATTAATGAACAAATTTCTACAGAAGGTAGGATGTCAATTGGAGTACCACAGGGCTCTATTTTAGGCCCAGTCTTATTTTTGATATATATTAATGATATTACCAATGCATTGCCAAGTTGGGCTCACATAAATTTATTTGCAGATGACACACATGTAGGTATCAGAGACAAATGTATACATAATTTAGAAAATAAAATTAGTATCGTTATGGAATTGTTAAAGGAATGGTTTGACGCAAATGGAATTGTTCTTAACTCTGATAAAACCATCTCTATGCAGTATCAGTCAAAGTTAGGTATTTTCGGGAATTCCATTAGTAAAACAAATGTATTTCTAGGTTATACAATAGATAATACAATTAGCCATAATGCGCACATCGATAAAATTTGCAAGAAAATGGCAAGTGGTAATTATGCTTTATTTAAACTTAAGCCATTACTAGATAAAAAGTCGCTCATCTCTGTCTATTATGCCTACGTGCATTCTATTATAAGATACGCTATTACTGTTTGGGGAAATGCTAAAGATATCATAAAAGTCTTAAAATGTCAAAAACAGTCTATAAGAACAATTAACGGTTTGAAAAAACGTAGTCCTGCGAGAAAACACTTTAAAAAAGATAAAATAATGACAGTTATATCACTTTATATTTATAGTTGTTTATTAGAAGTACACGAGGATAGGGAAATACCGGAAAAAAGAATTTCACGCAATAATAAAAAAGGGCGAATCCTACCAATAAATAGATTAGCTAAATGTAAGAAGCAGGGGCTTTATACTAAAATACTGATGTATAATAAATTACCTAATAGTGTAATGGATCTCAATTTTATTACATTCAAACAAAAATTGAAGTATTTTTTTGAAAGCAATCCTTTTTATAAACTCAGCGAATATATGTCAATGCAGCTTGTAGAATCATCGTTCTTGTGTAACAAACAACCATTATAAAATATTAATAATAACTAAACAAAGCAATTTTAATGTAAATATTTGTCATGAGAACTATTAAACTAAGAACTAATATTAAGTAATCGTATATAAATGAGATTTGTAAGTTATTTTTTTTAAGTAATTATTCATTCAAATGTAATAAGACTTGCCTGTAACGAACGTTATTTAAAGGTCAATAAATATTACTTTACTTTACTTTACTTTACTACTTTGATTTTTAGATTAAGTTTTTTCTTTCCAGAGCTGGGTGGTCAAGTTGCCGGACCAGCGGTTAAAGAAGTAGATCAAGTTGGTAAGTTTTAAATAATAACCATCGTATAATATACAAAGTTATCGACTAAAGGTATACTATTCCGAAAGAGGGTCACAATAATCAACCTTATGAACAACCTTTACTGTGCGGTCAACTCTGAAGTCGAGAAACACACGACGGCCGACGTCGCGTTAGTAATTCTTTTAAAAAAAGATTCTATTTACTTTCATAACCACAGTCGCTGATAGAACTTTTTCAGTTATTTCCAGTTAAAAATAAAACCTCTTCACCTGTTATGACCACATGGGAGATTAAACCGTTTCAAACAAAAATATACTCCAATCGGTCCAACCGTTTATCTCCAAGAAATCAGGTATCAAACATTAATATATTATTATATACAACATGTAACAGAAAGGTGTGACAATGCTTAACGGTGTCAGTCTATGCATCAAAGTGAGCTCATTGCAGAACAAAATTTTTCAAAACGCAAAGAAATAATATTAGGTCTTCCATACAAAAACCGGTCCTGTGATCGGCCAAGTTGTATGTAGGACGCAATTTTTTTTTTTTAATTTGCATTTTTTTTTTCAATTTAGTTCCTCTTTTTTTTGTAAGTTGGTGAATAATATTTTGTGCCTCCTCCCTGTTAGGAAAGTCGTTAAAATATCTTAGCGCTTGAATAATTACTACATTAGATGCTTCTTTGTTCACAGACCCTCTGAGTGAACAAGTTAAAGTTGAAGACGTCGGAAACCGTAAGTAGATTTGATTCTTTATATACATTACTATTAGCGTCACGGCGCAATCAAAATCAAAAAAAAAATCAAAGCCACGGCTTTGCCAGAGACATAAAATGGTATGTAATACAAAAATCTTTTTCCTCTCCTTGGGTTATGTTTTTTGTATGTATATTTCTTTGGCACGACCTAGAGTCTAAATGGCTTGTTGTATTTTTATGTGAGTGGTGTCAATAGATTCGTCTTAGTCAAGAGAGTGACACTGTTCAAAATTAAAAAAAACAAAAGTTCAGATTTTCGACGCCAAAAAGTAATCTCATCATTAAAAGGTTTTCAAAATACATACATAGACTGCCGGCCGACTAGAGGTGTCTCACGAAGTGAACTAACTACCTATGAAGTGATACCGCTTTGATATTCACGTACGTTATAACTGGAATAAATGTATTTATTTATTTATTTACAACTACGTAAGCGAGTAGTCAAGCGACTAACTTATTAGTATTGTCGCATGCAGTCATGACTTTACTTAATCGTTCTAGTAAAGTTTCAAAGTGAATTTAATTACTTACTCACTAAATTTTCATGTTTTTAGTCAAGTCGACGAACATACAAACATAATTTAAATTTAAATAATAATTATATTGCTATTTTATCAAAACAAGAATAAACAATAATAAAGATTGTTTAATAATACAAAAAATAATATACTTGGTAAAATAATTAATATATGAATTATTTTAAAATTTATTTTGATTTTTTTTTGGCAACGTGTCCAAAATGCTGGCCGCGTTACCGCACTATATCGCTAGACCTAGCTGTTGGGCAATATACATGCCAGCATTTTGGTCGCGCAGTCCTTAGTGTGTACTAATATAAAAGTTTTTTTATACAAAATGTAGAGTACGAGGTTATCGGCTAGAAATTTACTAAGCCGAAAGAGAAATTATACTCATCAAAATAAATAAAAATTAAAAATAATTATTAACCTTCTCCGACTAGCAGGTTTCCTCACGATGTTTTCCTTCATCCTTTAAGCATGTGGTAATTGATTCTAATATGCATACGAGTGAAAAACACAGAGCTACACAGAGTTGCATGGATGAACCTGGATTTGAACCCGCGCCCTTTCGCTTGTGAGGCAACGGGTTCACCGCATAGGTTACCACTAACTTATGTGAGGTCTTGTTATTTATTATTTTTTATTACTTATTCAAAAAAGAATTGTAAACAAGTAATGTGTACAAGTAATTTGTTTGTATTTATTAACAACAAACACATACAAAAAATCTAATAATGTTTAAACAAATTATATTTTTTTTAAAGTATTTGTTTTTATATAATTTTGTATAAACCAATTAGTATTTGGTAAGAAAATATATAAATGCGTAAATAAAAAATAAAATAATTATTTTATATAACTAACACGTTTTTTTTTTTTCAGAATTACAGCCTGAGACTGATAAAGTGTTAGATTACGTGGATCGTACTAGTAAGTTTTTAACATCAATTATTTTCATATAACCTATGAACCTGATGACTGATATACATAATTATATACATAATAAACACTCAGACACAGGTCAAAAAGACATGTTCATGCACACAAATGTTCGAACTGTCCGGGAAACGAATCCGGGACCAGCGGCGCAGAAGGGTTGCCACTGCAACCTGCGTAAACCGGCCAGTAAAAATTGCAAGTTCTTCATCGCTGCCTTTCTACAGAAACAAACATGTTGACTAGTTGTTCTAAAATAATTTATTTTGAAAATATCGGCCAAGTGCGAGTTGGGACTCGCGTACTGAGGGTTCCTTACTTCGATATAGGATAGCATCATAGACCAACAATTGTTTTTTTTTGTCGATAGTTCCGTACCATTACCATACCTGTCTCCATTATCAATATCGCAGGAAACGTCAAAAAACACGTTTGTTGTATGGGAACTCTCTTTAAATATTGAATTTCTTACGTTTTTAGTATATGTTGCTTCAACAGATATACCTATAAAAATTCCAAGGGTCAAGCTATCACGGTTCGTGAGTTTACAACCTGGTGACAGACTGAAGGACGGACGGACACCAAAGTCTTAGTAATGGGTTCTTGTTTTTACCCTTTAGGTACGGAACACTTAAATAGTGGTCACCGACTTAATTATTTTGATTTAAAAAACAAACCTCTGCCGCGACTATGATTAAATTTAAATGCGATCACACGGAAAGTAAACGATTCATATAAAAAAATGGCTTTAGTTTGTTACATTTACTCAATATGTCTGATAGATGTGACGATAAATATATCTTTCTTTTTGTTAACCCTGTGTGTTAAAGTTTTATTTTTTAACTTTTTTTTATTTTGCTTCCAAAGTAAGTAATAAATAAATAAAAAAGGTTATCGTATCTGGTCCTCTCGACACGCTCAGCCTAGTGCGAGCTTCATTATCAAACTACATTATCATAATCTTCATTATAAACAATACTGGTTGTGTATAATTAGATTAGATTCGCCAGAGAACCAGAGTCACCGACATAGCTCTACGTCTTAGTAAGCTGAAGTGGCAGTAGGCCGGTCATGTATCCCGTAGAACCGATAACCGAAGGGGGTAGACGAGCTCTTGAGTGGAGACCGCGAACCGGTATACGTAGTGTAGGATGTGACGTAGTGGAGCAAAGACCTACAGAAGATAGCAGGCAGGGGGTGGAGACGAGAAGCCCAGGATAGGGCCGAGTGGCGTCTCATGGGAAAGGCTTATGTCCAGCAGTGGACAAGAGTAAGCTGAAAACGATGATGATGATGATACGTTGTGAATTGGGACACGTTCTGTTTGTAAATCGCATTGTTGGTTGTAATATTAACTAAATTATTTTATTTTCAAAAGAAAAAGGATTTTTTCATCCCCCCATCTCGGAACTCTTCTCTTGCTCTTCGATATTTGAGTGCAAAAATCCTTTTTTATCTGCCAGAGTATAAAATAAATTGACTTTAGAACATCGGGTGCACTAAGTTTGTGAATTCAAAACATTATTAAACCTATTTACTTCTACCTCTATGGTGCCGAATTTAACATACAACCTTTTTTAATTTAAAAAACTCAGATTCGGAATCTTCTTGGTGCACTCTTTTTTTTAATTTACTTTGCGCGCGCCATTTTATTTTTTTCATTTTGTAATTTCCTTGCTGAGTTGGGATTAAAAGTTACGTGTTGCACTTGAGTGCAAAGACTTTTACCTCGTGCTCTTTTGAAAAACAACGGTGTCCCGCACTAATATTATAAACGCGAAAATTTGTAAGAATGTGAAAATGCAACAAATATATATTTTTTTCCGTCAGATATTTTACTAACAACAATTTAAATTTTCAGCGGCTCAGCTTAGCCAACAGTCAGGTTAGTTCCCTCCACGTTTAACTTAAATAACACTTAACAACGCAAAAGTTTGTATGTACGTGTGCTTATTTGTTTGTCACTCCTTCACGCTCAAACAGCTGAACGGATTTAGATGAAATTTGGTACGAAAATAGCTTACATCCTGGATATCATATTCATTTATCTAAACACATTATTATTTTCATATTTCAAGGTTTCCTATACACATACAATACCAAGACATTAACTGTTGTAATCTGGAACAAGCTCATTAATGAAGTGTCTTGTGTAATCAATAAGATTATTATGGGTACCTATAAACAATTGAACAGAAACGTGTGACAATATTTAAAGGTGAACCCATTGAGAACAAAATGTTGCAAGATTCGTAAAAAAAGAAGTTAAGCTCTCCATGCAAAAATTGGTCACTTGATCGATCAAGTTGTATGGAGAATGCAATAAATTTTGCTCGAAATTTGCAACACTGTGTTATGCAATGGGCTATGCAACATCTTGCAACATCTTGATGGGTAGACTAACATTTATAAGATTATCACACCTCTCTGTTATTGTATATTACATACATATATATTTAAAACTCAATATGGGTATCAAATGAAAGAAATTGACTACTAGAATACTGTGCACTTTTATAAATAATCCAAAATGGCTGACACCACAAAATGGCAACTTCGGAGTTTTTTTTTTAATTTTACTTACATTACAGGCGGCGGAGATGCTGATGGGAGTGACAATGGAGGCAGTAAGCCAAATTTTTTATTCATTTTACCTGACTTCAAATAGAAGGAGGTTCTGAAATAGTTGGCATCTATTAATCAATGAAGTCAGACGTTCCTTTGCGGAAATTCATTTATAATAAGATGTTATATAACAATATCTAGTGTTTCTACGCGTGTAAAGGTCCAACTCTAGTTTCGTTTACATCTGGTAAACTTCATCAAGGATAAAATGAGTCTCGTGCGAGACGTGTCATCGTTGAAGACATGAACGACTCATTTAATCCCTGATGAAGTGACCGAATGTGAACGAAACTAGAGTTGGACCTTTCCAACAAACAGGTACGCGTGAAAACAACCAGTCTTTTTAAACAATATGAATCAAACACGCGTAAGTTTTCGAAATAAAACTGAATATACTATTCTTCAAAAATTGTGCCTGTTCTGCCGCGGCACTGAGAGCAGAATTGCCGACTTACGACGGCGCGAGCGTGTCCACATAAATCTTATATAGTGTGTTTTAGCTGGTTTTTATGGTTTAAAATTGGTTTAATATAGCCGCCGCTAAAAATTGAAGATTAGGTACATTTATTTTACAATCCCTCAATATGAGTATCAAATGACAGAATTGATTAGTGAAATACTATGCACTATGATACATGTCTAATCAAATATGGCTGCCACCATAAAATGGCAATATCGGTTTTTTACAACTTTTACTTACATTACAGACGACGGATATTCAGACTACGATCTTGGGAGTGACAATGGAGATGGTAAGCAACATGTTTCCTATTTATTTTTACCTGACTTCAAAAAGGAAGTTCTGAAATAGTTAGGATCTTTTTAATCATCGGACTCAGGCGTTACTTTGCAGAAATCAATTTATATTAAGATGTTGCAAAAATAAAATCTAGTTTTCACGCTTTGTTTTGATGTCGGCGTGAGAAGTGGTTCCTCCTCACTAACTCCACACCTCACCTTATTATTTCTGTCTCAGTATCTGACTTCCCAACACGTGTTCGCTCGAAGAGTCAAACTTCTCCCGAGGATGCTTTGTGTTAAGGTTAAACACGTGTTGAGGAAATCAGATTTAATTGATCACACTAATTGTCTGTATGTGTAAGTGTTTGTTACTTTATCACTCTCTAACGTCTGAACTGATTTTCTACTAACTTTCAAAAAGAGGAAGTACTCAACTGGTTGATGATGAATGTTTTTTTTTTGGTTTGTTATTTTTTTTTTGGTTACGGAAGACCTATTCTTAAAACTTATATTTATATCAAAGAGTTATAGCTCCCAGTGATAGATAGATTATCAGACGATAGGATGTGACACGCTTGCCTAGAAGAATCCGATTCAATCGCGCTTTGAAAAGACCGAGATTATATCTATCGGGAAATAGAGTACTAGGCAATTCCACATCCTGGTAGTTCGCACAATAAAAGTCGACGCAAAGCGTTTAGTGCGAGTCCGTGGAATGTTTACCATTTTAGCTCTCCTTTCGACAGACTCCAACGCTTCAAGTTCAAGTATTTCATTCAGCGTGGTACTTCAAGTATTTATAAATCGAAATAACTGATAAAGTTTTATCTGGCCAGCGCGTAATGGAAGTGGGTAGTTACTATTTTGAATAAAAATTATAATTTACAATAAGGTACTATGAAAAAAAATCATAGAACCCATACATCAAGTTTCGACATGATTGGTTGAAAATTACGACCTGCGGACAAACATCCATACGTACAGACTGACATACGAATGTACTTTTTGCCAGGCTCGAAGCGAAGACGCTTTGCTCATTGCGCTCACTCAGTCAATATGTACTTATCAACCCATAGCGTCCCACTGCTGGGCATTGAAGGATTTTTTTTTTTCCTACACAGCTAGGCATTTGACCACAAGTTCGCACGTTCGCAAAGTCAGCGATATTGTAGCCCTAGATAGAGCATGCCTAGTCTGGAATACACTGGCTCTCAAGGAAGACCGTTGAGTGTGAGCCATAGATCACCGAGCTGGCCAAATTTCGCTTACTTTTAAAGCCATTAACCTTATCCGACAAGCAGTTTTCCTCACGATGTTTTCCTTTACGATTTAAGCATGAGGTAATTATTTCTAATATGCATATGAGTCGAAAAACACAGGTCATGTCTGAAATTGTGATTTAACTCGCGCTTTTCTTTCGCTTGTGAGACAACGGCTTTACCGACTAGGCTGCCACTAATTTTCAATAAATAGCTTCCTTTCAATAACGTCCAGTCAGTTATTTTTAGTAATATTTATATCTATATTATATAAATATTAATATAAAATTAAACTGAATAAAAAAAACTATGATTTATGTTATCAGGTGGAGATGACTATGGTGGAGATGATAAGGGCGATGACGATAGCAATGGCAATGGTGGTAAGTCAATTTACATTAGATTCAACCACAATTGTGTAAAAACATATTGTATAGCTTTTATCGCGGCGACCGAATCAAGAAATTCCGTAACGAAAATATACCTAACACCCGCACTCCGACCGGTACAACGGTGCGGCGTTGAAAGCCGTGAAAACCGTCTAACGTCGTTTCAGTTTGCCAGACTTCGGCACGGTGTTTGTGTGCGTGCGACTAGATGTATGCGTATGCAATAGCTTTACTGCGACAGTCACCGAGTGCCACACGTATTTTTTTTTTATATAAGATAGTTCGAATTGTATAGATTCATAAAAATAAATTTCTATATTTCACGTATTTTGGTCCATAACTGTACTGTTGGACACGGACGGATGAAAAGAGCAAAATTATAATAATTATAATTATAATATAATTTTTATTTTAAATTTTATAAATTGTAGTACAACGAAAACCCCTTAAACAATTAGTTATACGACTGTTGCTGTCGCGACTGCAATCATTTAGCGGCTTTATAAAATAGAAGTGGCGCCCCGCGGCGTTGCCCGCGACTAATTTGAATATCAAAAAGGTTAAATCATGAAAGCTAATTTAAATCCTTTAGGGGTTGAATTTTCAAAAAACCTTTTTAGTAAATCTTTACACCCTATTATTAATGACTGTCCAGTTGGCGCAGTTGGTAGCAACCCTGCCTTCTGCGCCGCCGGTACGGGGTTCAATCGGGGTGTCTGGGTGTTTATCAGTCATCAGGTTACCATAGCACAGGCTTTGCCTAGTTTGGGGCCTGAAGATCTTTGTGTGGATGTTGTCCCATATTAATATTAACTAATAATATATTATTAATATGTCTTCCAAATTTCATGTCTCTAGTTTCATTTAGCGATTTAGACTGTACGTTGATTCGTAGAAAATATCAGTCAGTCAGGACTTACTACTTTATATATATCTTAGTACTTTTATTTTTACTTTATTAGTTTTTCTATATTTTGCAAGCTAAAATTAGCTAACGAAACTGCAAAATACAGCCGGTTTACGTGGAAACTGATATCTTCTATTCGTGTCATAAACACATTTTTTTGGACCTTGTTTCACGAGTAATAAAATCTACTTTTGTAGATTGGTCATTCATCTCACCCATTGTTAGAAATATACTTGATACCATTAATACGTTAAGGATTATTAATCTTTACGCTGTGTACAAAATTAATGTAGAAACAAAATATGTTCACGTTATTTACGCATTATTGTCGTGTCGATTTTGTTATTTGTGAAGGGTGGTAAAATTCATATACCAATGTGACCATTGAGTCAACATAGGATACAAAAAACTTTACTGAGATCTCATTTTCCACTACGATTTTTAGAATTTAGATATTTTTGAACACAATGAAGTAGGCAACTGACGCAGGTTTCATTGTTACACAGTATTAACTATACCATTAGGCATTTAATGGTAGACGTACACCGACATGAAAAAAACTTTGAGATATGAATATTGAAATAATAATTTTCAAATTAATTTTTCTAATCGAAGTCGTTGTTACTTTAGTTGTAACCTAAAAAATTTAATTATTATATATAAATATAATATATTTCCTTTTATTTGTCAAGGTTCAAAATCTATCTCTAAAGCCAGCGCGCAATCTGTGAATTCTCAAAACGGTAAGTAAAATTTAGTTTGTTTATTAATTTTAAGTTTCGAGCTAAGTAAAATCGCGCTTGTATCACAAATTCAATATCAGGATCAGGGTTCGTATTAAAAATTATGTTTTGTTTGATACTAAGTGTGCCCTATTCTATCAAAACTGCTATTTTGGCACAATGCGATTGTAATCCTGAGATAATTCAAATAACAGACCTGACAACAAGGTGAAAAAACTTTAAAGCTTTAGAGCCGTGGGGGCCGGGAGCTCACCTTATTTCCCAAAACCTAACGGAGCGTTTATCGATTCGACGCGTGACGAGAATGCAGGTGTTAATCTGGCCCAACTTATAAGCATTGTCATTCAGCGTGGTAATGCCGCTAGCATTTGGACACGCTACCATCTGGTGGTGAGTCAGAGCATTTGGATTATCTGTATATTATGGTCTATAAGTAATCCATCTGCAATTATTTTATGTTGAAGTTGGTCATTTTATTTCTCTTAATACATGTTATTAATTTAAAGAAGTCGTTAAAAGTAACTTCGAAATACCCGACAGCAATAACTTTAGACCTACGTATCTTGTAACCATTGAAATCGCGGTATGCAGCTAGTATATCCTATGACCATCAGGTGAAGACAAATCTATAGTCTAGTGGTGTCAATACTCCACTCAAATAAAAATACAACAAGCCGTTTAGGCTCTAGAGCGTGCCAAAGAGCTTTTTTCCGCCATCTTGGCAAACACGATTAGATCGGCTCTGTGCTTTAAAATTATTTAAAAATAGTATTTCATAACAGTTAACTAATTTAACCTGTTGTTTCTATAAATCTAAGTTGAAAAACGTAGTGTTTGTGTTATCTCGTAAATAAGAAGTAACGAGTGATAAAATCAATAAATAAATTTGTGAATTCGCAATTTCGGGGCATTACTTTTAATGCGCCAAAATTGCGTATCCAACTAAAACCAAGTGAAAGAACTGTTAATTGATAAAACTATTAATATATTACATGAGGGAATAGTGTTTAAAACTTAAAATTACAATTAAATAACTAAAAAAACATTAAAATAAAATTTGCCCACCCTCATAAAAAATTAAAAAAAAAGTGAACCAAATCGCAAACGTTTCGTGCAGTGTATGTTGGTAGCGTGTTAGTGAGTCATCAAATCAACAACATCATCAGCATCGCTGCAACTAGAAGCAATACGACGTACGATATATCTCGCTAATTCGCACCTCACTGTGCAAGCCCGTTGGCGCGGTAGGAAAGCGCCCAGATTACGTGCCGTCGGAAGCTGGTTTCGGTTCCCGCTCAGATAAGTTTATTTGCATATTTTTTTTTTGTTGTCTTTTTTGAAGAAAGTTTGCTATAACAACGTTGGTACAATGTTGGTTATAACAATTTGTTTCTTTACTTTGCAAAGAAAAGAAACAAATTGTTATAGCAGGTGATTTCAATCTAAATGTATTAAAAGTAGACAAAAATATAAAGAAACTTGACGGAATATTAACGAAATTTAATTGTAAATGGTTGTTAAATGAGCTTACTACTGAACTGAGACAAATAAAAGGAACCAAACCAGTTCTACGTGCATTGATAACTTTATTGTAAATTTTAGCGGTGGTAGAGGATCAGTTTTAGGTTATAAACTTTCCGACCATAATGTCATTAAATTAGAATTGTTCAATACAAAAAATGTTAATAGTAAAAATACTCCCTATAAGGCTAGAAATTTTTCAAAAAATAATCTAAATTATTTTAACCATTTGTTTAACAAAGATTATATGAAAATAAAAGCAGAAATACTAAATGACTAGTAACGCAGACGCAAGAACGAGGATTTTACATGATGCTTTGATATATTATTACAACATAGCTTTTCCAAAAATAAGAAAACAAGTAAAAAATATTCAAAAACAATGGTCAACTGTAGGTATAGAAAATAGTAAGAAAAATTTAGTTAAAATGGAAACTCTTCAAGAATTTGACCCTAGCGCAACGAGAAAATTAAAAATTAAGAGGTACAGGAAAATATTGCGTAAAACTATGGTCGTAGCAAAGAAATTACAATATAGAGATAGAATTAAAAAGTCAAAGAATAAAATTAAAGAATCTTGGACTATTATTAATGAACAGGCAGGTAAAATAAGCGACGCGATAGAAGTACTAGAATAAAATCAGTGAAAAACGAAAGCGGAGAAGATGTATCAGAAGCTAAAAAAATTGCTACTATTTTTAATGACTTTTTTCGCAACATAGCTCATAAGTTGACTTCCAATCTAGAAATTGACGGGGATAATTGCAAAAAGTATTTAGATTACGGTAATAAGCCATTGACATCTATCTCATTTGGACCAGTAGATTATAATGAGCTCAAAAAGGTAGTAGGTAACATGAAACAAAAACCTACATTAGATGTTTATGATATAAGTACTAAAACTTTACGAAATCTAATAATAAACAACGATAATTTATTCGAATTAATATTCATTTGCGTAAATTCATGTTTAACGGACGGAATATTTCCTGAAGTATTGAAACCGGGTAGGGTCATTCCACTTTTTAAAAAAGGGGATATCGATAATATTAGTAACTATAGACCTGTATGCATTTTGCCAGCTTTATCAAAAATTTTAGAATCTATTATTAAATCAAGAATTGTCCAATACTTTGAAAAAAATAATTTATTTACAATGTCACAGTTTGGATTCAGAAAAGGCCGCTCCACAGAAATGGCTATAAGAAAAGTGGTATATTATATTCTTGAATCCTTGGATAAGTCAAATAAATGTGCCAGTGTCTTTTGTGATCTTTCAAAAGCTTTTGATTGTTTGAGGCATGATATATTGATTTTAAAAATGAAATATTACGGATTTCAAGGCCCTGCATTAAATATGATGATAACTTATTTACAGAACCGTAGTCAAATTGTCTCTGTAAATGAAGAAACTTCTACAGAGGGTACGATGTCAATTGGTGTACCACAGGGCTCTATTTTAGGGCCAGTCTTGTTTTTGATTTATATTAGTGATATAACCAACGCATTGCCGAGTTGGGCTCATATAAATTTATTTGCAGATGATACACATGTGGGTATCAGAGACAAATGTAAATTTAATTTAGACGATAAAGTTAATGCAGTTATGGAATTGTTAAAGGAATGGTTTGACGCAAATGGTATTATTCTTAACTCTGATAAAACCATATCAATGCAGTATCAGTCAAGGTTGGGTATTTTTGGGAATTCTATTACTAAAACAAATATATTTCTAGGTTATACAATTGATAACACAATTAGTCATAAATCTCACATCGATAAAATTTGCAACAAAATGGCAAGTGGTAATTATGCCTTATTTAAACTCAAGCCATTATTAGATAAAAAGTCACTCATCTCTGTCTATTATGCATACGTTCATTCTATAATAAGATACGCTATAACTGTTTGGGGAAACGCTAAAGATATCATAAAAGTTTTAAAATGTCAGAAACAATCTATAAGAACAATGAATGGTTTGAAAAAACGTAGTCCTGCGAGAATGCACTTTAAAAATGATAAAATAATGACAGTTATATCACTTTATATTTATAGTAGCTTATTAGAGGTACACGAGGATACGGAAATACCGGAAAAAGAATTTCACGTAATAATAAAAAAGGGCGAGGCCTGCCTGTCAACAGATTATCTAAGTGTAAGAAACAGGGACTTTACACCAAAATATTAATGTACAATAAATTACCAAATAGCGTGATGGAACTCAATTTTAAAATATTTAAACAAAAATTAAAATATTTTTTTGAAAGAAATCCTTTTTATAAACTCAGTGAATATATGTGAATGCAGCTTGTGGAATCATCGTTCTTGTGTGATGAACAACAATTACAAAATGTTAGTAATAGGTAAAGAAATAAATGACAATGTAAATGTATAATATAATAACTATTTGTTCTTAGAACTATAAAAGTATTTATAAGTTAAGTTTATTTTTAAAGTAATTAATAATTAAAATGTAACAAGACTTGCCTGTAACGAATGTTATTTAAATGCCAATAAATATTTCTTATTCTTATTCTTAAGAAATATACATACATCTTACACTTGAAAAACATAACCCTATTTCTTTCGCAGTCGGGTATCACTTGTTGACAAATTAACTTTGTTAATTTTGATCAGTTTTTCAGTGTGTTTGTATTTTACAGGATCGAAAACTGTATCTCAAGCCAGCACAACAACCATAACTAAGCAAAATCAAGGTAAGTTAATACTAGACTTTTCTAGCAACTTCCAAAATAATTAGGAATACGACAGTTTTATTCGTTTGTTACCAGATTTATCAGAGACGGGTTGTCCGATTTGAAGAAATCTTTCTTTGTTTGAAAGGGTATATCTCCCCATGTGATACCATTTGAATTTCAACTCGATATAACGGCGGCTGACGCAATTTAAGTCGATACCTAGTCACTTTTCTTTTTAAAGAATTATCTACATTTCAAAAGTGTCTTATAAACTAGTAGTAGTTCTGGGACGTAGTGAGCTCGCGAAATAATTTACTTCATTTTGTTACTATATAAATATTTCTCACTATTTCTAAAAGGAAGGAGTCTCATTTACTATATAATTGAGAATTTTATTTTTCTATTTAAGACTCCAAACATATCAACATTTGGCGTTGATGTTTCCCACGTTCGCTGAAAATATGGCGTCTTCTTTTGTTATTTACTACAAAACTAGTGATGCTTCAAGTTTTGATGTGTAATATTGTTGGATTATGAACCAATAATGTCTTGTTTATGTGCACAAGTGTGAGTAATAGATATACAGGGTTATTATCTAGGGGTGTACTAAGCCGAAAAGGGGTCACTATACTTATCCTGAGGAACAACTTTTACTATGGGGCCAAGTCCACATTCTAGAAAAAAACAGCTGTTTCATACATTTTGTCGACGACCGATAAACTTTTTGTATGAAAGAGCTGTTTTTTTTTCTCGAATTCAGTTGGTCCCTTCATGTGTCACTAAAGTGTGGTCACTGCCCGCTTGCGGCGGAAGACCAGCGCTGGCTTATGCAGCCAGCATTTTGCTGAAATCGGATCAGGTTGTGACAAACACAAATTATTATTAAATAGTTTATGATAGTTTTTTTTTTGCTTAATGTATTTGTAACAATTAATAAAAAAAATGTAACAATAGAATCATGCATATACATGGTTTGTAATGTGTGCAGGATACATGCCGCAGCAAGCAAGATACAGACAACAGCGTGACGGATACAGGCCGCAGCAAGCAAGATACAGACAACAACGTGACGGATACAGGCCGCAGCAAGCAAGATACAGACAACAGCGTAACGGAAACAGGCAGCAGCGTACTGGAGCTTATGCCTATTCTCAGAATGGCAATGGTGGATCAGGTTCGATTTTTTGTTTATAACTTTAACTCTTACCGTCAGACAGCTATAATTACTTTGAATACCAATACTTTTACCGTTTTCGTAATTTTGTTTAACATTAGTGTGTTTGTTTTGTGCTCAGGACTCTCGCGGTCGAACACCGGAGCATACTCGTATTCTCAGAATGGCAATAGTGGATCAGGTTTGTTATTTTGTTTATAACTTTAACTCTTACCGTCAGACAGCTATAATTACTTTGAATACCAATACTTTTACCGTTTTCGTAATTTTGTTTAACATTAGTGTGTTTGTTTTGTGCTCAGGACTCTCGCGGTCGAACACCGGAGCATACTCGTATTCTCAGAATGGCAATGGTGGATCAGGTTTGTTATTTTGTTTATAACTTTAACTCTTACCGTCAGACAGCTATAATTACTTTGAATACCAATACTTTTACCGTTTTCGTAATTTTGTTTAACATTAGTGTGTTTGTTTTGTGCTCAGGACTCTCGCGGTCGAACACCGGAGCATACTCGTATTCTCAGAATGGCAATGGTGGATCAGGTTTGTTATTTTGTTTATAACTTTAACTCTTCCCGTCAGACAGCTATAATTACTTTGAATACCAATACTTTTGCCGTTTTTGTAATTTTGTTTAACATTAGTGTGTTTGTTTTGTGCTCAGGACTCTCGCGGTCGAACACCGGAGCATACTCGTATTCTCAGAATGGCAATGGTGGATCAGGTTTGTTATTTTGTTTATAACTTTAACTCTTCCCGTCAGACAGCTATAATTACTTTGAATACCAATACTTTTACCGTTTTCGTAATTTTGTTTAACATTAGTGTGTTTGTTTTGTGCTCAGGACTCTCGCGGTCGAACACCGGAGCATACTCGTATTCTCAGAATGGCAATGGTGGATCAGGTTTGTTATTTTGTTTATAACTTTAACTCTTACCGTCAGACAGCTATAATTACTTTGAATACCAATACTTTTACCGTTTTCTTAATTTTGTTTAACATTAGTGTCTTTGTTTTGTGCTCAGGACTCTCGCGGTCGAACACCGGAGCATACTCGTATTCTCAGAATGGCAATGGTGGATCAGGTTTGTTTATTTGTTTATAACTCTTACCGTCAAATAGCTATAATTACTTCAAATACCAATAACTTTTACCATGTTTGTAATACTGTTTAGTATTGGTGTGTTTGTATTTTGTTCAAGATACTTGAGTATATTCCGGTTCTCATAAAAATAGCAATAACAATAAAATAAATGTAGAAAATATTTCAATATTTCAGGTAGAAAACCCATATAATTGAAAAATTAAGAACAAAATAAATAATTACTACAGACAAACATACTAAATCCTTTTCGATTGCTAATCAGGTGTACCTTATCAAAGATTTAAAAATAAAACTGTCAAAACAGTCTCGCAGACATTGCAAAATGCCGTTCTGAGATCTACGCAGCCCATTCTAAAAGGACACTACTTAAGACTCTATAACAGCGAAGATATCAGGAACCCGTGCATCAGGGAATATAATCGACGCACTGTAAAAACATGTTTTTGACAAAAAGATGCGAATAGCATCATTGTATCGCACCCTTATAGTGTGATGCGTTTTGAATTTAAGTTTGGTCTACAGCTGAAAGGTGAACAAACACAGGCAATAATCTATGAATAACATAATTTTCACCTTAGTGCTAAAGCTGGAGAACCTTTGCGCGAGCATGTTACACCTGATAGTCAGGTTTCTTCTCTCTTGCTTCATGTCCAAATCAGTCAGGACTTGTATCAGTATATGTCCCAAATATTTAAACTGCTGCACCACCTTCACTGGTGAACATCTCAAATAAACGTTCGGTTCTCCGGCCCCTTTCTTGCTCTAAGTATCATCATTTCTGTCTTTGCAACATTATACAATTATCAGTTATTGGCTAGGGGTATACAAAGCCGAAAAAGGGTCGCTATACACATACTAATGAACAATTTTTACTCTGGAACCAACTCAGAATTCGAGAATTAAAAACCAGCTGTGTCACACATTTTATCGATGACTTTTTGTATGAAATAGCAGACTTTTTTCTCGCATTCAGGTTCTAGGTTGATCCCTTAATGAAAGCTATTCGTAATGATGAGTCTAGTTACCCTTTTCGTCTTAGTTCACCCCTATCCGATATCCTTGTATATGAGGCCATTTTTTGCCAGAATGGCAATGGTGGTTCAGGTTCGAATTACTTACTTAATACTTACTTTAAATACCAATAATTTTACAATTTTTGTAATTTTGTTTGACATTAGTGTGTTTGTATTGTGTTCAGGACTCTCGCAGTCGAACGCTGGAGGTCATATAGCTTTATTTACTACTTAAATCTCTAATATTCTAGAAGTTATTTTTAATTCCATGTATTGGTACTGTGCTCAGAATAATCGAAGTCATAAGGCGGAAATTCGCCCGCATCTCAGATAGAATAGGCAACTCTCTGTGGGCTCTGTAGATATTTCTTCTGGCAAGTTATTGTACACGTCCGTGAAGTTCGTTAAAGTGATCTCTTCCAGGCAACCATGCACGTTCAAGTTACTATTATTAGGGATTCCTTAAAATATGTCACTATCACTATAAATACAATCAATATGAGTGCTTATATAAATATTAAAACGTACAACACTTGCATGTTATATAGACAAATTCACTTTCCCCCTGGTCCCATTGTTACCCTACGGCACCTAAAAAATGGTGTTATGTGTTTCGGCTTTTTTTCGATCACGACCATCTTGAATTTGAAACGTATCATTGTGTATTTACTCGTATATTTTACTCGTCATACCTTTTCATTACAAAAGAAATAGCTAAAAACGCTCCCGACGAATTCACCTTTCGAACAAAAAATAACTAAATCTAAATTGGTTAATCCGTTCGGATGCGACAATGCGACAGACACACACAAACACACACATACATACCCTGACACGTAATAATTATTAGCTAATTAATAACGTCCCTAATTAATACAAAATAAATGATAGCTTGGGTGCTAGCATGTGAAAATTTTGTTGAAATAAATAGTTATGCTCTTATTTGAAATATTTTATTATTACCTTTTCAATATTACACAGACTTTAAATAAATAATTCTAATATACAAACTAACTTAAAAAGAACATCAACGGTAAAAATGCTTAAAAGTCTGAAAAAAATTGATGTCCGTGTGGCCAAGTCCCAAGAACGCTGGCAGCATTCCCGCGTTGAATTTCCACAGGAATCCTTTGAGCAAGGAATGAGTCAGCTCTATTAGCCCCATAGTGATATCGAAGAGTTTAAGGCAAATGTTCTGTATAAAACTCTTGGTACTAGGACCCCATGGGCTAAAAGTTTCTACGCCAAGTTTTTATGCATTTATTATATTTCCCTTGTTTGTTTTTTAAATTTTCTTGGTTTACGCATATCATTAAGTTTAATTAGATTAGATTAAAAAAGGAAAGTTGTTTACGTATTCCTTCTTGTAAGGGTTTTTTGTCACGGTATTTTAACATAAGATTTTTTTTTCAGGAGATGGGTACTACAATAATGGAGACTTAGACCAATCGTATGATGATCAATCAGGTTTGTTCTCTTACCTTTATAGAGTTCCGTACCTTAATAGCACAAAATTTAACACTTATAGGATCACTCTGTTGTCCGTCTGTCTGTCCGTCAAGACTTTTTTTCTTAGGAACGTGTTAAGCTTAAATTTATATAAAACTAACGGCCCGCTCCGGCATCGCACGGGTATAAAATATATAGGGAGAACCGCGGCCTCCGACGCGCTATGTACAACAATACAGGCACGCTCCTGCCGCCCCGGCCAGCCGGAACCGCCGCAAACGCTACGTCCCGCAATTTTAATACTGTAATATCTTCGAAAATATTTGTTTAAATCATATGCTGTACAGCGCCATATAGAAGTATATTAAATCAACAATGTATTTAAGTTATTTAATTAGATAAGGATTAATGCTGTATTGGTTAAAAATCGCTCCGAAAATTAGCCATTATTTGTCGTAAAAAGTAAATGACAAAAAAATAATTATTGTGGGATATCCATTAGAGATAGATTTAGATTAGGAGTTTTCTGTAGAACTTTTCAATGTGTACAATACTTAGTACATTATTTTGATAAATCTAGTAGTGTTCAGCCTGCGTATGCAATTTAAGCGGAAAAAAATTAGGTAATTATTTACGACATCACATTAGAAACCTCAAAAATAACAGTATTTCTCCACTATTTAATGGATGTTATTATATATATATAAACCTTTCTCTTCAATCACTCTATCTATTAAAGAAAACCGCATCAAATCCGTTGCGTAGTTTTAAAGATTTAAGCATACATAGGGATATAGGGACAGAGAAAGTGACTGTTTTATACTATGAAGTGATACTCAAGTCTACTGTCCCTTGGAGCTGTGATAAAATAAGACTTCTAAGCCAACGCAATCAATAGATACAGCCGTTTATGCTGCAAATTTTTGGGACTCGCAAGAGAATCAGGACCTTATAAAACAGATATAGAAATATTTGCTAAATGCATAAATTTTTAATGACATCATATAATAAAAATATTTTCAAGTAATGTAGCAATAAAAATAACATAACTTTTATTATAATAACATAACTTTCACTATTTTCTTAATAACATATCTTTATTTCTTCTCTTTAGTATATCTACAGGTTTGAACGGAACGGGTTTTTTGCTCTATATTAATGAAGACAACAAGTAGATGCTTAACATGTTCACTAAATGTAATTGTACATATATTAACTTTAAATATAAATAACGAAATAAATTTTTTTTTAACGATTTTTATTTATTTTGTTCGATATCAGATAACGACATCATGTAGAAACTTGAAGTATTGGTTTATGGATTGTATGGAGGCCTTCGTGCGCGAGTCCAATTCTCACTTAGCCGATATTTTACTTAATAACGCAAAATAAATAAAAAATATTTTTTTTTTACTATTTAGATATGTCAACTCATGTTTATTACATACTTACTTAGGTACAAACCAACGCAGGAAGAAGAAGGTCGTGAAAACTACAACTACTGCTTCAGCAAGTAGTGCTTCTGGAACAGGTAAATTAATTACGCATTAGTTTATTATATTTATTTCATTTATCATGCGCATCTTCTCTTGTTACGAAAATTATATTTGCAAGTTAGTCAAGAAAAAGATAAGATAGGGAATCGATGGAGCTTTGAAATATAATAATTAATATAAAATTGTTATTTAAAATCTTGTAGGTACTGTTAACAATTAAAGGAGTAGTTATAGTCGAGTTCAATGTACTCCGTATATACAAAAAAAAACATGTGAACATGAATTTTCCTTCCTCAGGAACGTCATCGGCAGCCACATCCAAGACCAAGACATCTACAACATCGTCTGGAACCCAAGGGTCTGGATATGTTGGCAATGCTCCAGAACTAAGCTTCGGGTTAATCTTCCCATTCAGCTATCTCGGGCAACAGGGAGCATGGAACGGACAGCAGGGATCATGCCAGCAACTAGAGTCTCTGATTTCCGCACTGACTGCAGCGCAACAAAACTGTGCTGCCAAGGCTGGCTATCCTCAAGCTCAACCTGACATTTACTACTAATAATCCAACAATGAAACATACAACGTGACTTCAAATTAACACATAACCTAAAAATTGGATATCCTTGATATCTTCCTTGATAGTTCTTGCATGAACAGAACGCGCCACATAGCTAACACCAAGATGGCGCCGACCGCGTAAGTCTCGTCTCTGACTCTCTCTCCCAGACAATATAGAGAGTGAAGAGTATAGCAAGCCTACCAGCTGATTATAGTAACTTCATAATACCTAGTTCTTACATGAACATTACGCGCCACAAAGCTAACAACAAGATGGCGCAGACAGCGTATGTCTCGTCTCTCACTCTCACTCCCCGACAATTCAGAAAGAGTGAAGAGTATAAGCTAAGCCTTTTAGCTAACTTGACACGTCACAGTGCATATTTTGTCAGATGCTACTATTTTGTTCATTTTCAGAAAAGGTATCTTCTCTAAAACTTACCTATAAAGTGTAACCGAACGTCGAAAGACATGTTACAATGCAATATCTTTTATTTGACAATTGAAAATGTAATTGTAGACCAACTGATAAATTTGTAGGTAGAAATGTAGTTATTATTCTCAAAGAAACCTAATATTTAGCTGTAGCGTTACTACAGCTAAATTTTCTTTGTAATATCTGAGTTATTGTGTTAATTTTAGAAGTTTACGTTGTTTAAGATCATTCATGTTAATATATATTTTTTTAAAGGGTTTTTTTCTAATCAGGGATGCCATGGACTTGATACTTAAGCATAGCACACCAAGGAGTAAAAAAAAACAATCTTACTTCTTTACTAATAATATTATCATAAAGAAGAAATATGTGTAATTTTATATGTAAAACAGTAACCTTAAAACAGTAACTTCTGGACCGATTTTAAAAATTCGAGCTAGAAAGCTACATTATTACTGAGTAGCATAGGCTATAAAAATTAGAGACCTGCGGTTAACATCGCGGAACCCAGCCAGTTAATATTATATACGTTACTGTTTTAAATCTCTTTACTGTAATATCTTAAAAGTCTTATTGGTGTGCTTTTTATATAATTAAGATATCTACTAATATTTGCATCATAAAATCAATTGTTTTACTTTTCAATTGTTAATTTTTCCTTTATGTTTTTAATGCAGATTGCGATTTTGTAACAATTTAATAATAATAGAGTAGCGCATTTTATTTTGAAATCATGCCAATATTTTTGTTACGAATTTGACTTTGTTTGCCGACTTCCTTAGATTTCTCTTTTTGGTATTTACAAACTTTAAGGAAACATTGGTTTTTATATAATTAGTAAGTACCTAACAGTACAAGGCATCTTTTAAGCGAAAATGCTCTTTAATTGTCTTTTTTTGTCGCATAAATAAATAATTGAGATTTTATTTGTATTTCATTATTGCTAGTAAAAGTATTTTACTTTTAATATTCCTTTCCTTTCCACCGATTCTTTTTCCTTTCTTACAACAAATATTTAATTAATGGCTTTATCACGGGTAGGTTAGCATGGCTATGTAGAAATTAGGTGAGTTATTGACATTTTTTTTTAAAATTTTCTTCTTTTAGTTTGCATGTATGTCAGCAATTTCGTGATGGCGACGGGCTTATTATCTAAAAATAAAGAAATCAAAAACCTAAATATATCTAAAATCAACATGTCAATATCAATAATTTATAATATGTACAAAAGGCAAGGTAGGAAACATAGTTGTAACTATAATTTTGCTAAAGAATGAAGAAGATACCTTTCAAAGGATTGCAGTAGAAGTACTGGACACGGATACATCTCGACGAGTAATAATAGATAAATATGATTTCTACATAAATGGATAATAGTTGAAACTACACATTAGATTTACAAATGTGATTAGGTACATAGAATATTATCAACAAAAAAATTCGCGGTAATTTAAACTTATATACATTACGATATCAACAATAATTGAAATTTAGAATTTTTAAATTGCACCGTTGTCCTGTACTTATTGTTCCTCTCCTTTGTGGTATGGAAATAAAAATACTATATATATATATTTAAAATTGTGCAAGCAACTCATTTTCCTCATCGGTGGAAAACATTTCGATGCAGCGTAGCGGAAACTGTCTCTAAAGACAGCGCAATGGTGTCGCTCCGTTGCTAGCTGCATCGTACATTTTCGGGAAATATGTGGATTCCTAACTGTCAACCACTTCAACTTAATGCTCAGATACGACGGGTTCTAAAACTTTACAACTACGAAAAGGAGACACGTCAAGCGAAGCTTGCGACGGTGCATAATTTTCAGTAACAAACTCTTGTTTAGAACACGGGTCGCGTATGACCTATGAGTTATATCAAAACAGAACCTAGCACAAGCATTCTGGACTCGTTACACTAGCTTTTTGGTTTTCCATATAATTAAGCTTCGAAAGCATGAATTATTCAACTAGCTGGATATGTAAATTTCCCTTTAGACGTGGTCTCTTGATGAACTTATGTGATGATTGTGGTCTTATGAAAAACCTTTATCTTATAAAAACAGTTTTAATGCAATATCATGTGGGTATATATGTATGTATGAATTTATATTTCTTATTTTTCCTTTATTAACATAAACAAAATGATTATCTACAACAAAAAAAATATATAGCAGAAAGATTATCTGTAGGCCATTTAAAATCTAGAGATAATCCAAATGCATGGCAATGCTTTAACATTGGGCCAGATAAAAACCGGCATTCTGGTCACGCGTCGAATCGATCAAACGCTCCGATAAGTTTTGGAAAAGAAAATGAGCTCCCGGTATATTTAATGTATTTTTATTTAATAATATATGTTTCTAGTTATGTATATGGTTAGTTCCAAGCTAGCTAGTTTCTTTATAAAACACAGTTTAAAGGAGTCGAGAATTCTAGATCCAGTCTAGGGTTCTTGTGCAGCCACATCGTCGAGGGCTCAGTAACCGTGGCTTGGAAATTCCTGGGCGAAGCCAAGTGATTCCCAGGATGGGCCACTCCTTTAGGTTTCGGCCTAAGCCTCAGTTGATGTTACTTAGATGGTAGGTTGTGATGTTTTATAGTGTCACCGTAACTATAAGGCGGGCTGTAATTACGGCTTCCAGCTTCGGTACTTTCCCAAGTAACGGGTTTTTTTTCCGAAACTCGTCTTGGTGCTTTTATACCTTAAAATTATCTAATTAATTAGATGTCATTTTACTATAGCAGCTTCTTTTGATAAGGGTATTTTATTACTTGCGCTCATATTTCTCAGTACCAAAATTTCAAGACTGGAATATTTAAGTCTCCAGTCTCGATATTGGCAAACAAAACAAAGGGAAGTAACGATATTTATTAGGCCGAGAGATAAAATAAAGAAAGAAATTTGCAGATCGGTCCACTGGTCTAAGAGAAATCAGTTCCAGAAAAAAAAAACAGTTGTAATAAGTACCTCTTCGCTATGGAACTCTGTAGAAACAAAACCTACCGATTTCTTCTCAGCAGTCGAATTATTTCATCTATTTTAGAGTCAGTTAATCCTAGTTCTTATTCGTGGATAGGACTTCTTTTACTGCTATAAGAGAAGGAAGTATGAGCATTGATCTATTTTGACTGCGTTCGATTTAAACCGTAAATTCCTTGCTGACTTGTTAATATACAGGTGTCTAAATTCTAACGTGCCTACTAAACTTCGTCGGTCAGTTTTTATGTTTCTACGTATGGATGTTTGTCTGGAAGAAATTGCGCACTCGCGTACAGGTCGTACTTAATTCCCAACCAATATTAACGAAACATAATGTATGGTCTACCTTGCTACCACGATTATTTTATGCGACGCCATGTTACGACGGTGGCTATCTTGGATCGATTTTCATCTAATATAGATAAGAATACTTCCGACCAATTCACTTACGAAAAAAAAATCTAATCATCCGTTCAGGAGCTACACAGACACTTGAAACTTTTAACACCCTGCCGTTTTTTTAGATCGTGAATCAAGAATGACTTTTAATTTTTAAATAAATGACTTTTAATTTTTAAAGGTGTTACTTACGCCATAATTTTAAATGAGTTGTTTACAAGAAAGATTCGTTTACGTAATTTAAAAGATAATATTGAATTAAACAAATTAAAACCACAATCATACAAAACTTTAAACAGCTGTACAAATATATGTTTCGGAAGTAAATTGTCTAATACTCTAGATATTCATTTCTGTAATTTAATATGCCTTGTGTTTAGTTTTAAAATACGAGTGGTGTTCTGCAGCTATTTTTGTGAACCTTGATAACCTTTTGACTAATCTAGCTCATTAGCCGACTTGAAAAAGGAGGAGGAACCTTTTTTTTAGTGTAGGTTCTCTGACCAAAAACTTAAAATAAGTGCCCAGTTTTGCCAAGATTAGTTAAAATAACGTACGACCTGTAGTGATATAGCCTAGAGTTAGCGATGAAAAAATGAAATGAAGGTGGTTTCATTTTGATAGTTCGCCACTTTTTTTATAGCTTGCGCTTGGCTTGCGCTTGGTTTGCCTGATGTAAAGTGACAATACGGCCAAGGATCTGGCATGCTTGCCATAAATCATCTCAAATATTGCTAACATTTGTTTAACATCTTTCGTCGGTAACTTTACGCGATAGCATGTTTATTCATTATAGGATGCAGGGGTCTAAGCATTGCCATTCAACGTGGTAATCTCGTAGCATTCTGGACACACTGCCCTATGGTCAGAAAATCTATAATCTATAATATATGTAGATAATATATACGTCTAGAAGGGACACTTCCTCATCTCCTACCTTTCGGGGTTTCTTCAACCGGTGCTTCATCGAGCACGTATTTTTGTGTCAAAAAAGTTGTTTTGGTCTTGTAAAGATGACGTTAATATGAAAAACCATTGATCTCGTAAGAAAGGGTGTGAAAACAATTAATAATCTTAATTTTGTTATTTATTAGCTCTTTACGATAAAAGTAATTGAATTCACACAAAATTTTATAACCTCATAAAAGGCACGGACCAAAGCGTCTGTGGAGTGTATATATTTAAAAAAAAGCTATTTACGAATGAATAATAGACAAATTAAAATACTAGTACTACTTACCTCTCAAATAGTTGATATAACGTCAAGATACTTTAAGATGAAGCGTAGTCGACGGATAACACCTTACTAGCGACTTTAACGGCATATTGGGTATAGGAAATAAAGTAATTATAACTATGGGAGACCAGAATGCAAAGCATCCTCATTGATCGCCTGGGTCATCTTAACTCAAGTGGTATAGTTTTGTATGATCACATTGTCAAGCTCATTAGCGAATTTCATGTTTATGTACCCTCAAGATTCGACCTTGGTGCATTATTCTTCAAATCTGAAACCTAGTATTCCCAATGTTATTTTAACTAAAAAAATAAACTTCATTGACAGCATAGTCACTATATTTTACTATTGTATAAAGAAGCTTAATTTAATATCAAGTATTTAATTGTAAAGCTATGTCGTCACTAAAGACTACAAAATCTCATTTTTACCTCGTCTAGTTTGTACTATAAATGTTTTGTTATAAAGTATTGCTTCACTTGGTAAATAACTATAATATACCTAATAAATAATTTTAAATGAGTAACATGAACCTTTTTTTAAATATATTTCTTGATTCTTCTACGATAATGTTCACTAGAAATTATCAGTTATTTGTTATAAATTGATGTACGAATGAAGACATTTTAAATTTAAATTGAACTAAGATCCCGGGGCTGGGCGGTCTTTTTGAACGTGACGCAACGCACTGGCGACGCGGTCGTTTTGTCCGCCATGTGCTTTGAGGCGTTTTGCAGACGATTGTTTGACCATGAACGATAGCGCAAAGGTAATACTACCAAAGCACATGGCGGACAAAAAGTTCACGTCACGGATGCATTGCGTCGCGGTCAAAAATACCGTCCCGCCCCGTCGTCTGCACTGCGCTGTTGGACCTTGTCACGACAGACGATTGACCAATTTAGGATTTTTTCAGACTTATAAATAAATAAATATTACTTACGTATTTTGATTAGAATAATCTGACTGCCTCAAAAACATTATTAATTTGTTTGTTTGTAACCAAAGAAAATCTTTATTAGAGAACTGTGGTACATAGATCAAGTAAATGAAAAAAAAACACATAAACAGTTATATAAACTAATCTAATAATAAACCTCCAGTAGAAGGGAAAGTTCCAAGAATGCTGGCTGCATTGCCACGTTGAATAGCAATGCAAATTTTTTGACCAAATAAGAGCCAGCATTCCGGTCACATATCGTCCTATATTTGATTGTTTTTATGTCATATCTAGTGATAACCTTGTTTTCGTCGACATATGTGTTATCAATTTTTTTAAATTTTTATTGTAAGAAGGTTGTTGGATGTTCAAACAAAAAAAAGTGAAATAAAATGCTAAAAACAGCCATTAAACTTTGACTGATGATGTTTTTTGTTGTCCACAGATGATGTTGACGATGATGATGCATTGTTACAAAAAACGCTAGACAGAAAGTACCTACTCTAATGTCATCTTAGGTGCCTGCAATTGTCCAAGTAGTTCTGTGAACTGTTGACCTCATGCCCGTAATAATTTATCTTCCAAAAAAGGCCAAAAATTACCTCATGCAAACTGTGTAAATTATTATCAACTGACATAACTTCCTCTCCTTTTGCCATGGTAACGATAAACATCTTCGATTCGGGTTTTGGTTTTTATCAATTCAATTGTTACACTATTTAAGACCTTGTTTCAAGAGTAGGTAATATAATATAAATGTTTATTGATTACAATAAGTTCTTTTATGATCTAACGAAAATTTTTCGTATTTACCTGACTGCGAAAGAAGGAGGGTTAGGTTTTTCGAGAGTATGTATGTATATGTACATTTCTTTAGCACGCCCTAGAACCTAACTAGTTTGTCGTATTTTTATGTGAGTGATGTCAATAGATTCGTCTTAGTCGTGAAAGTATCACTGGGAACATAAAAAAAAAACAAATAAGAAGAATAGACAGGTTTGAAGATTTAGCATTTAATCTAGTTTTTTTGAAGTCTCTTCAAAGGTGAATTATTCGTGCATGTTCTTAGCTGTGTTTGATGAGAATCAGTTCAATATGGACATCAAACTGAAGGCTTTGACTAGGCTAGACTAGCATACTTACTACTCGTAGTGCACTATAAGATAAGAAAATTAAAAACAAAATAGTCGCCCTCAACGTCAATGTAGCGGGTTATTAACTTACTATTTTTGTTTACAGCTGTCAATGGAGAGGTTATCCCGTTGAATAAAGCCGTAGATAACGCAAGTAAGTTGACTTCAGATTGAGCGTAGTGGATTAAACGGCAAATTTAAAGAGTCAAAGTCAAATAGCCTTTTAACTGCGTTTATAACACACGCCTATACGTAAAAATAATATTATGATTAAAAAAATATAGAAAAATTAGGAAATATATATGAATTATAATTATAAATTTGAGTCTTTATAACGCATAAATTAATAATGACGTCAGATCAACGACTATACAAAAAACTAAAACTTAGTACTTAGTATTAAAGTGTCGGTAAAATTACAAGGTCAAGTACCTACCTATTGCTTTACGATGATATTATTTTTTAATTATTTCCAGATTAATATTTAAACTTTATTTTAGTAATATCGTCATATTAATAATCTATATGTACATGTACATTGTAGGAAAATATATGTAAATGTACCGATAGAATGTTTTAAGTTATTTCGATTTGAAATACAAATTTATTTAAAATGTCAAATTTGAAACATCTTAATGCTCGATTTTAAGTCGGGTAGCTAGTTATAATCTTCAGACTTTTTCTGTTTTATTTCTGTTCTATTTTCAGTTAGCTCATTTTTTTTAAACAAACTCTCAGACCGATTTTAGTATTCACACGAGGAGAATTAATTCTATAAAAAAATAATTTTGCAAATTGATCCTCGCGTCTGGTGCGAAAATCTGGTACCTAACATACGTAAAAACATATTGAACTGAGAATCTCTTTTTGAAATCGGTTAATAATATAACTAACAAATACCAATGAGCAAGAACGAAAACGTTTTGATGTAGGGACCTACTAATATTATAAGCGAGACGTGTCATCTTTGAAGACACGAACAACTCATTTCGTCCCTGATGAAGCTCACCAAATGTGACGCATGAGCTATAGTTAGACCTTTCCAACAATCAGGTACGCGTGAAAACCCATCATCTTAAACAAAATGAATATTATAAACGCGTTTGTAAGAATTTGTGGATGTATGTTTGTTGCTCTTTAAAGCAAAAACTGCTAAACCGATTTGGATGGACTTTGGTACGGAAATAGCTTAGACCCTGGACTAACCTATGGCTACTTTTTTCCTGTATTAACGCATGTAACACCGCAAGGCAAAGCTAGTTAGACTAATAAACTCTCGTAATTCTTCTTCGTCTTTCTGAATACTTCTCTTTATGTCCCCTTTCTTTTTCTGAGGGAGAGTATGAGAGGGAGGATAAAAGTCTTGCTATTTCAGTAATTCAAATTTTTTTTGCTAATCATATTTGAACCTGTAATTTTCTATACGCAGATCCATTGAGTGACAAAATCAGTCTTGAAGACGTTCGGAAAAGTAAGATATTTTACAAACACTAAAATTTGACAGAGCGAGCGAAGCATCTCTGCTTCCAGTCCAGATTTTTTTCGTATGTTTGTTTATTTGTATGGATGTCAGTTTGCAAGAGATTTAGTAATCGCGTACATATTGTAGTTTCCAATCCATACATATGTAATATATTTTTCCTGGCTCGAATCAAATGTGCTTCGGTCGTTCGATCAAATAAGAACCTATATAGTTTTCGCTCAAATTCATTTGTCCCTATCGAATTAATATTTTAATTGAAAACTCAATATAGTAATAAGTACAAATATAACATGTATTATTAGGACAGGCTGCAAAAATATGCTGGCGTCGGTAGAGGTATATTTGAGCCTTTTGGAGTCGTAACTTTAGGACCGTAGGGACTGAGACCTCATCTTATTTTCCAAAACTTATCTTGATCGTTTCGACTGGTTTTTATCTGGCCCAACGTATTAGCATTGCCATTCATTTGTAATGCGGCTAACATGTTGGGCACGTTGTGGGATGGAGAATTAGGATTATTTTAATTTTTGAATGGTCTTTAGGTTATTTACTTGTATGCTTTATTTATTTTTGTTTCGTTATATTTTAGGTTATTAAGGCCCTATATTTTTTCATGTTTACTAGATAGGCAATTAGACCGAGAGGAGTGAGACATCACCATGCCCTAATAAACTATTCAGCGAATATTTTAGCAATGAAAAATTTTAATATGAATGTTTTTTCTAGATATCACTCCAATATTCAGAAAGTTGAATAAAAGTGTGGATAAATCAAGTAAGTCGTTTGTAAATAAGACTTTTTTTGTAGAAGGAACATATACATGAGTACATATTAGTATACACGCACTTTGTACTATACGTAACACGCACCTTCTGTATGGACATCGTAATACACTGGTCGCTTATTGGAGAGATGTTGCCTGCTCGGCGGTCCGTGATAGACTGCCAAGCAGGCAACATCTCTCCAATAACTAAGCAAGTACTCAAGCAACAAACTTACTAGTATCGGATGGTGTCACTTCTATACACTAGATCTTGATAGTACTACAATCTAGCCTTAGGCTAATAAGTAATATAATTTTCTTAAATGTTTGTAAATATATAAAACTATTTTGTTGTCATGTAACATTTCATTTGTTATGCTTAATAAGTCAGTCAAGCTCTTGCCTCTCAATCCCTTCTCCCCTTAAATATTTATTTTATTCTGTCTATCTACGATGGTTCTTTTTCTGCACAAAGCCTTATTAAAATATTAGTTATAATGCTTTTAATCATACTCATTGAATTTTGTAATAATATTTAGTTGTTTTGTTTTTGTTTTTACAGCAGGTCAAGTGAAGAAACAAAAGAACGATAGCAAAATGCGACCACGCAAGAAGAGTCCTTACTATGCAGGTTTGTTTCTCTTTTCATTTTTACGGGCTTCCCAAAACAGAAGAAGGTACTCAATTCAAAGAGTTTTACATTTGTTTTTTGATTTCGCGGTTGAAAAAATCTTTTTTTGTCGGTTTTAAAAGGTCACGTTTGAATTCTATCAAAGTCGATTCCGTGGTTTCATTTTTAAATCGAAATAAAAACACAAAAAGGTTGTATCCACATTAAGTCCCAACTTTAAAAAAATGAGTATGTTAAGCAAGGCTTTGACTAGTAAAATACCTTTATGATAAGTTGCTAATCCATCCAAGAGTGCCATCATCACAAAATGGCGATGTCGGTGTTATTATTTAATACGTCATTTTACTCAAACCCCTAAGGTTACTAAAGGTATTTTAATATGGTAGTGTAAAGGTTTTTTGTGTGGGACTGCCATTTTTATTTCATAAGAGGAGATCATGCTCCCTTACATTTTTTTGTTTGAACCTTACCCACCTAAACCCTACCATTTTTGGAGGATGTTGGGATACTTTCTGTCCCAGAAGTACCCCTTTGTTATAATATGTGGGTGTACATATCGACCCCTTCGGGATGAAACGTAGTAAAAGCCAACAGGCCAAAAAACAAAAACGATCAAGTTTATTTCCTATATATCTTTTAGTTTACTATATCTATAATAAACCACTATAACTCATTAAACTAAGGTTTACGAGTTGTTTACTAAATAAGTAAGTTCCAGAGATGGCATGGCTTTAACTACATAAAAATTAAAGTTGTAAATGGCTTCTACGACATTTTTCTTCTGCTTGGCAACTGTAATCATGTTTTAGTAAGTTGTATAACACTCAGTCATTTATTTTATCCAAGCAAGTTTTGAATTAAAAGACAATTGTATTATGAAGAAAGTGCAGTTTAGTGTAGCAAATGCAGTACATATTTATAAAAATGTATCACTTAAATTATGAAAATCATATTATTTACATGTATTTTAATCATTTATGAGTAATATTGTACTTATTCTGATAACCAACCTTTAGATTTTGAAAAAATCGGCAGTAAAATCGAACCTAGTAATTAAAATCTTTAAACCTTCTGTTTTATTAAATTACAAACTAGTCCTTGGTTTTTACCAAATTACAAACTGGCCTAAAACGGCTTTTACGACTTTTCATCCTAGAGAGGTCGATATTTGCTACATTATTATGTCATTGATTAAAGGCAAATATGCTTTGTGTTATTACAGATTATGAATCTTTGCAATCGTATAGAAATGTACAATATTACGAAGAAGGCTCTAATGTTGCATCTGGTAAGCTTTTACTGAATAATGTTATCTTAAAGTGGTGACGGCAACACCGTCACTACACGAGAAATGGTGCAATGTTCTTATTTTGTTATGGCAACCTTTTCTTAAGTTCCGAAACGTTAAGGAGCCAATAAGAGTAACGAAAGCATTGGAACGAAAGCCCCTCAGGCGAAGGATAAGTCTGCTTAAAAACTGGCATTCTAGTGAAAATGCCCTAATTCCACGCTATGGTTTTCTTGCGATGTCTTCCTTCACCGGTAGCTCAGGCTCTTTCTGCATATTTCGGGGCATTAATATAAACGAAATTTAATACCTTAATATTGAATAAAATGATATTTATTACTAGAATTTAAAGATATTTATATGATATAATATTTGCAGATACAACAGCGACTGGACCTCGGGGATGTTTTAATGGGGGAAGCAATAATATTCAACCTTGAGCTTTGGAATTTTATTCCCGTGGAATTATTTGGGATCGAGACAACAGGGACCATGGCCCCAACAGGAATCATGCCAGCAACTGGAGAATTTGATCGCCGTGTTGACTAAAGCGCAACAAAACTGTGCCGGCCATAATTATTATTAAATATCGAATATGACCGATTAGACAACGTGACTTTTATCATTTTTAGCAAAGCATAACCTGAAACTTTAATGAATTTGTTTAAATTGTACATTACTACGATACTTCTTAGCTATTATGTGCAAATACATTATTACTTGTGAAATTAATTTTATACGAAACTGACATATTTTAATTTGTTTCTCTTCACGCATTACGCAACTTCTTATAAGATTAAATACTTAAGCTGCAAAATTTCTACTCGTATATCTTTGAAATGCTTATGAGTTTTGATATCACAACTAGGTATTGGAAGGACAGTTTATGTGTAAGTTAAATATGAACGTAATTCAATCTAATTCATATTTTACATGGTATCTACTACAATGAGTAATGCTATGAAACCCTGGCCTTACACTTAGTCATGTACTCGTACAGCTTACTAAGAAACGAAATAACAATTTCTTGTTCGTATGAAGATTTAAACATTAATTTCTTACGGTTTTTTGTATTCAATAATTTTGTAACCATGTATTACTTGCACCCACAACTTACTACTTTTACTAGTAGCAACCATAATGTATAATATAGGTTTATATCCTTTATCGTATTTTTTTGTCACTGTACATAAATAAATAATTGAGCATCAAAGTACTCTTCTTTTTAGATTCAAATACTTCGTTAAAGTTCAAGATTTGTATTTTTACCCGACTGCGAAAGAATGGGGGTTATGTTTTTCGGGACTATGTATGTATATATATTTCTTTGGCACGCCCTACAGCCCAAACGGCTTGTTGTATTTTCATTCATTGTCAATAGATTATTCTTAGTCATGATAGTGACACTGAGTTTAACAAAATTAAAGAAAAACACTTAATTAATAATTATATACAGGTTAACAGATTTTTAACAAATTTCCGATGACTGATAAATTTCGAATGATAGCTATATCCTGTAAGTGAGAATCACTATGGAATCAGCGGAACAGCACAAGTGGCAAAAATGCCTAGCCTTGGAAGAGCTTACATTTTGGAGCTATTTAAAGCCGAGACTTTAGGGCCTTAGGGACCGGGAGCTCATCTTATTTTACAAAACTTATCGGAGCGTTTGATCGATGAGACGCGTGATCAGATAGTCGGTGTTTTTCTAGCCTAACTTATAAGCCTTTCAATTCACAGTGGTAATGCTGCTAGCATCCTAAAAATGCTGCGATCTGGTGGAGGGATGGAGCATTAGTATTATCTGTAGATCTCAGTTAGTCCATAGGTAATCTAACTTCTATTTTTAATTTTTCTCAATTAACGCACGTGCCCATTTGAAGAGGGTGTAAGTCATAATCCACAAAGCTGGCCAAATTGCAGGTAGGAGACTTCATGCATCTTCGAAAGTTATTAACCTTCTCCGACAAGCATGTTTCCTCATGATGTTTTCTTACATCGTTTAAGCTTGTGGGAATTAAATATAATAAAGTAAAGTAATATTTATTGACCTTTAAATAACGTTCGTTACAGGCAAGTCTTATTACATTTGAATTAATAATTACTTAAAAAAATTAACTTACAAATCTCATTTATATACGATTACTTAATATTAGTTCCTAGTTTAACAGTTCTCTTGACAAATATTTACATTATGATTGCTTTGTTTAGTTATTAGTGATATTTTATTATGGTTGTTTGTTACACAAGAACGATGATTCTACAAGCTGCATTGACATATATTCGCTGAGTTTATAAAAAGGATTGCTTTCAAAAAAATACTTCAATTTTTGTTTAAATGTAATAAAATTGAGATCCATTACACTATTAGGTAATTTATTGTACATCAGTATTTTGGTATAAAGCCCCTGCTTCTTACATTTAGCCAATCTATTTATTGGTAGGATTCTCCCTTTTTTATTATTGCGTGAAATTCTTTTTCCCGGTATTTCCCTATCCTCATGTACTTCTAATAAACAACTATATATATAAAGTGATAAAACTGTAATTTTTCTTTTTAGTGTTTTCTCGCAGGACTACGTTTTTTTTAAACCGTTAATTGTTCTTATAGACTGTTTTTGACATTTTAAGACTTTTATGATATAATATGCAAATCAATGAAAACACAGAGGTGCATGCCTGTCCCTGGTATCCGAGCACTTAAGGGTTTACCGACTAGGCTACCACTACCTTAATTTCTGGCTGACAAATAAATGTTTTACCCGACTAGAAGCAGATTCTTTACCTCGGTAAGTTAGCACCGAGCTTAAGCTAACTTCGTTTCATCTGTGTAAATAGTAAACCTAATTTATTGCTCATTAAATATTATAATGACTATAAAAGCTAAGTAAAGGAGCCAGTCGATGAAGAAATAGCGTAATGAAGACCGCGATCTTAGCTGTTCTCGGCATTGTAAGTACCTTGCTATATAATAATTTAACTAAAATGATTAGTATCTTCAGGGCCGTGGGGACCGGGAGCTCATCTTATCTTCCATAAGTTATCGGAACGTTTAATCCATTCGACGCTTGACCAGAGTGCCGGTTTTTATCTGGCCCATCGTATAAGGATTGCATTTTAGCGGGGTTATGATAAGTAAGTTAGCATGCTAGGCACGCTGACTTCTGTGTGTAGGTTGGCATTTGGATTATCTGTAGATCTTAAATGACATATAAGGAATCTATCTGCTATATTTTTTGTTGCATCTAATCATTACCTTTTTCGTAGTAAAGACAGTATCTACGAGTGTTTGTGAATATTTCCCAGTATTTCACGATTACTAAGGATCTTTTATTACTCACCGCACTACCAGATCACACTACTGGTTTCGTGAGTAAATATTTAAAAGGTCTAAACATCTCCGTTGTCATTGACAGTACAATACGTACTAAACTAAAAATTACCTACATTTAAGTTTATACCATTGATTTTTTATAAGTAAAACTGAACAGATAGTTTTCTAAAAAAATTAAGTTATAAATATTGCCTACGACACTACCGGTAGTGTGGTTAGGTAGTGCGGTGAGTAATAAGCGTTAGGGATAATTATGTAACCAAGTCATATATATTGCTTATATGTATGTATAACAATATATAATAATTTCAGTACCTAGGTACTTACTAAAATTTTAGACCTTTTTCAGATTTGGGCTCGCCAAATATTTCTTGTACCTGTTTATTTTGACACGCTATGTGCGTACAAAATTAATTTTAAACTATGACTTGTTGTGTTTCTTTACAGCTAGCCGTTACGTGCGTGGCAGGTATGAAAATAAAGATCTTTTTTATTTCTTTGCAAGAGACCAATTACAGTTTTCAAAAATTTAGTTTAATGTGTATCTTCGTCATAATCTAATTGTTATTATATAGGGTTATCGGCTACATGAAACATAAATTTCAAATTACAAATTGTTCACCCTGACACGTCATCATTAGATGGTCCTGTCGCCCAAACTGAATGGCCGAAGAATATCTACACATTCAACGTGTAATAGAACCGTGTGATAATACTTAATGGTGATAGTCCATCGAAGTGAACCAATTCTCGACCAAAAATTTAGATAAAAATTAGAATCTCCATACAATTTTTTTTTGAGATTTATTTTAAAAAGAAGCATTTTTTTTTTAATTTTGCAAAGTTTTGTTCTACTCAGATTTTACTTTGATGTGTGGACTAATCCTTTAGTATTGTCACACCTTTCTGTTTCACGTTATATAAGCGAATAAGTCCTAACTAACAGACTGACTGATTTACAACCTTTTGGCCTAATTTCTTCACATTTCGAACTCTTATGTTGATCACAAGAGATTCGTGAATATTTTTGATCTGTACTTTATACATGTAAAAGTACTGTACTGTTTTATTTCTTTACGTTACATTGTGTTATTAAATGTCACAAATAAACATTCATTAATTCATTAATTTTTAGGCGTGGATGTGCCACTCGGGAAAACTGTTACCAAACCCGACGGTTCAATGATGTATGAATATTATGACGACGAATATGCAGGTAAATAATTTAATTAATAATTTTATCAATCTACTAGCTAACCCGGTAAACTTCGTACCGATTAACAGTCGATTCTTTAAGAGTAATATATATAGATACCTATAAATATTGACAAATATTACTAACTAGAATATATCAGATCTCGGGATGGCAGATGAGACTCAAACAAATGTTTGGTGACAACTAACTTTATTATTCTAATTGCAAGGTGAACGTTATGTGTGGGTACCCACATTTGAAATAAAACATATAATAACGTAAACATTACAATCTTCCACACTTAATAGAAGCTATACTAATGTATACGTATAAACACAGAAGCAATACTGGTAACTACTTCTGGTAATGGTGAACACAAACCCGGTTTAATAATATTTTACTACCATTCAGAATATCGTATAATTATAACTTTTTTATTTTTTTATTTACTTCCGTTCTGCCATATCAAAATTCCGGTTTCCTATCACGCTTAGGTTCTAGGGCTACTTCACAGCTTTTGGCAGGAACGGCAACGGGAGATGCTCGCGTTGGTGTTTGTTGAGTTGGACATAAATCCTGACTACTCGCCCCCACCGCAACTGGCGATGTCCCCAGGGACGAGCCCCGGAATGCTGCGGTCGGTGAGTCGAACGACGACTGCTCCGGCCCAGCCATTCCGCCCATGTCTGTACCTTCAGACGGGAAGACGCAGGTGCTCCTCCGTTTCATCTGATCGATATGCCTATGCGCTGCCGAGCCATCACCGGTTCTGACGGAGTAATTTGCCTTACCGAGACGATTAACGACCTGACCTTAGACCTTTATAGGCAATTTAATTTTTTATTTTTTTATGTCCGTTATAACCATCCTCATAGTTCCAAAAAATATTCTTAAAAAAAGAATTAGCAAAAAAACGGTTCTGCTGCTCTCGAGATTTGCGCTTAGCAATACATTCAGCGATTAATCTTTATAATAGAGACTAGCGGCCCGCTCCGCCTTCGCACAGGTACAAATATATAGCCTATGCTATAGGGAGAACCGCGGCCTCCGACACGCTATTTACAACAGTACCAGCACGCTCCTTCCGGGCTCCGGCCGGAACCGCCGCAAACCCCGCTACGTCCCGCAATTTTTAATTCTGTAATATCTTCGAAAATATTTATTCAAATCATATGCTGTAAGGGGCCATGTTAAATCAACCTATGATATCTATAAGAGATAGATACGAGTATATACCATAGCGGAGTTTTCTGTAGAACTTTTTAATGTGTACAATACTCAGTACATTATTTTGATAAATCTCGTAGGGTTCAGCGAGCGTTTGCAATGTAATTATTTACGACATCAAAAATAACAGTATTTCTCCACTACATATTTGATGGATGTTATTATACATATAAACCTTTCTCTTCAATCACTCTATCTATTAAAAAAACCAAATCAAAATCCGTTGCGTAGCTTTAAAGATTTAAGCATACATAGGGATATAGGGACAGAGAAAGTGACTTTGTTTTATGATATGTAGTGATAGTGATAGTGCTATAACACTTACATAGTGATTCAAATTTTGAGTGCGTATATTTAGTATATCGAAAAATAAAATATCCGTGTTTCTTTTGTTGAACCCACTTTAGTACTAAATTATTTAGAAAACTATAATTGAAGTCATGAAAAGTGAACTTGAAACTCGTGGACACCGTAAGCCGCGGCGCCAGATCGGTGCGAAAATAGGACATGGTGACGAAACGCGCGTTTGCATGACATAAATTTGTGTAATTGCGCTCAGGTGAAAATATTTCCTAGTCTTTTGTAAACAAAAATGCAAAAAAGTAATATGTTTCTCCTTTTATTAACGACCGATTTCGAATGTTCCTAGACTTAAAATAAATATTACTTACATATTTTGATTAGTATAACCATTAAAATTTGACTAAAGATGTTTTTCTTGGCCACAGATGACGATGATGACGACGATAATAAAGGATTGTTTCAAGAAACGCAAAAAAGTAAGTACTTTATCTAAAGTCGACTTAGGTGTCTGCAATTGACTAAGTAGTTCTGTGAAGAGTTGGCCTTGCAACCACAATAATTTATCATTCAAAGATGACAAGAAACCCCTCTAAAAAACTGTATCAATTGAAAGTAATCATCTTTAACGCGATTTTGAATTTTTTAAATTACATTGCCATGGTATTTGAGACTTTAGTTTGGGAGTAGGTAATAAAATATATGTCTATGAATTAGTCGAAGTTTTTGACATTTTCTCCTTTTATGAGAAAAATGCTCTCCTAATCTGAAATCCCTGGTGACTAAAAAAATCGTAGAATACTTTTTGGTAATGATGCGATTTAATTCAGTTATATTTGTAAGAGACGGAGTGTTATGAGTTTTACGTGTCTGTGTGTCTGACTGTGGCATTGTAGCCCCCATAGGATAAACGATTTTGAATTAGTTTTTTTTTTAGTTTTGAAAGGTGAGTTTTCTTAGCTATGTCTGATGAGAATCTGTCCAATACAAAATGGCGGAATAGTTGTTCTCACAACTTCCTTAATATAGATATCAAACTAAAGGGCTTGAATAGTAGAATAGGTACTAGAGCTCTACGAGAAATTTCAAAACCAAAAGGTAAAAAAAAGCCACCAACTTCAATGTCGGGGATTATTAAAAAAAATAACTTATTATTTTTGTTTACAGCTCTCAATGAAGTGGGCAGCCCGTTGAATAAAGCCGTAGATAACGCAAGTAAGTCGACTGCAGATTGAGCGTACTGGGCAAATGGCATCCATAACGTTATAGGAAATAATTATAAAATAGTCAAAGACAAACATTAATTAGGTTGATTATTGCGTTTACACTAAGCAAGTTAATAGGTACAAATAATATTATGATGAAAGAATAAAATGTGTAGTCAACTTAGAAAAAAAATAGTGTAATTATAAATTTCAGTCTTTATAATGTGAAAATTAATAATGACGCCAGGCCAGCAGATATTCACCGGTGTGAAGTTGGCAGCCAAACTCAGCGGCCATATAATGCGACCAAATTAAGGAGGAAATTTTGTGAAGTTAGCGGCCAACAATATTCTAGTCTACTGGGATACTAAGCTTCTTCTTGTTATAGCTAATCAGGCTTAAACAAGTCTAATGCTGCTCTACAAAACAAGGAGTAACGAAATACCGTGAAAATAAAAAATAAAAAATTTTCAATCAATTTGAAAAAAAAAACAGTTGTACCTTGGACGGCTGTTTTGGACTAACTCCGTATGTCAAAAGAAAGCTTGTATTCCATGCTATATACCTGTGAAATTTCAACGCGGCAGCCGTACTGTAAGTAGTAGAAAAAAAATATTCTTTTCAACCATTTTCAAATTTGAAAAAAAAACAAATGTACTTTGAACGGCTGTTTTGGACTAACCCGGTATGTCAAAAGAAAGCTTGTATTTTGTGCTATATACCTGTGAAATTTCAACGCGGCAGTCGTACTGTAAGTAGTAGAAAAAATTATCTTTTCTACCATTTTCAAATTTGAAAAAAATAAAAACAAATGTACCTTGGACGGCTGTTTTGGAATAACTCCGTATGTCAAAAGAAAGCTTGTATTACATGCAATATACCTGTGAAATTTCAACGCGGCAGCCGTACTGTAAGTAGTAGAAAAAAAATATTCTTTTCAACCATTTTCAAATTTCAGTCCAAGGTACATTTGTTTTTTTTTTTCAAATTTGAAAATGGCAGAAAAGAATATTTTTTTTCTACTACTTACAGTACGACTGCCGCGTTGAAATTTCACAAGTATATAGCATGAAATACAAGCTTTCTTTTGACATACGGAGTTAGTCCAAAACAGCCGTCCAAGGTACATTTGTTTTTTTTTTCTAATTTGAAAATGGTAGAAAAGAATATTTTTTTCTACTACTTACAGTACGACTGCCGCGTTGAAATTTCACAGGTATATAGCATGTAATACAAGCTTTCTTTTGACATACGGAGTTAGTCCAAAACAGCCGTCCAAGGTACATTTGTTTTTTTTTCTAGTTTGAAAATGGTAGAAAAGAATTTTTTTTTTCTACTACTTACAGTACGACTGCCGCGTTGAAATTTCACAAGTATATAGCATAAAATACAAGCTTTCTTTTGACATACGGAGTTAGTCCAAAACAGCCATCCAAGGTACATTTGTTTTTATTTTTTTCAAATTTGAAAATGGTAGAAAAGAATATTTTTTTTCTACTACTTACAGTACGACTGCCGCGTTGAAATTTCACAGATATATAGCATGAAATACCAGCTTTTTTTGACATACCGCGTTATTCCAAAACAGCCGTCCAAGGTACATTTGTATTTTTTTTTCAAATTTGAAAATGGCAGAAAATAATATTTTTTTTCTACTACTTACAGTACGACTGCCGAGTTGAAATTTCACAAGTATATAGCATAAAATACAAGCTTTTTTTTGACATACCGCATTAGTCCAAAACAGCCGTCCAAGGTACATTTGTTTTTTTTTTCAAATTTGAAAATGGTAGAAAAGAATTTTTTTTTCTACTACTTACAGTATGAGTGCCGCGTTGAAATTTCACAGGTATATGGCATGAAACACAAGCTTTCTTTTGACATACTGCGTTATTCCAAAACAGCCGTCCAAGGTACATTTGTTTTTTTTTTCAAATTTGAAAATGGCAGAAAAGAATATTTTTTTTCTACTACTTACAGTACGACTGCCGCGTTGAAATTTCACAAGTATATAGCATGAAATACAAGCTTTCTTTTAACATACGGAGTTAGTCCAAAACAGCCGTCCAAGGTACATTTGCTTTTTTTTTCTAATTTGAAAATGGTAGAAAAGAATATTTTTTTTCTACTACTTACAGTACGACTGCCGCGTTGAAATTTCACAAATATATAGCATGAAATACAAGCTTTCTTTTGACATACCGCGTTAGTCCAAAACAGCCGTCCAAGGTACATTTGTTTTTTTTTTCAAATTTGAAAATTGTAGAAAAGAATATTTTTTTTCTACTACTTACAGTACGGCTGCCGCGTTGAAATTTCACAGGTATATAGCATGGAATACAAGCTTTCTTTTGACATACGGAGTTAGTCCAAAACAGCCGTCCAAGGTACAACTGTTTTTTTTTTCAAATTGATTGAAAATTTTTTATTTTTTATTTTCACGGTATTTCGTTACTCCTTGTTTTGTAGAGCAGCATTAGACTTGTTTAAGCCTGATTAGCTATAACAAGAAGAAGCTTAGTATCCCAGTAGACTAGAATATTGTTGGCCGCTAACTTCACAAAATTTCCTCCTTAATTTGGTCGCATTATATGGCCGCTGAGTTTGGCTGCCAACTTCACACCGGTCAGATATTCAACATAGTAGGGCAGATATACAACATAGTAGGGCAGATATACAACATAGTAGGGCAGATATACAACATAGTAGGGTATTAATTCGGTAAATTTTCGCATAACTACTTATTGCTTAACGACAATATTTTTTTTAATTATTTCGAGATATATATAGATATGGTCATATCAATAACCTGTATGTTAATGTTTATAGTTCATTTCATTTTAACACTTTCAGTTATTTCGATTTCAATTAAGTTATAATGGCATCACTTTGAAACAAAAAATGGGTTGAAATCAGTGCAACCGTCTCCTAAAGATAAGATAAATAATATAAAAAAATACCAATGAATTGAGTACCTCCTCCTTTTTTTGGAGTCGCTAAAATGAGTAAGTCTTGACTGATACTGATATTTGCTAGAAATCGACGTAAGCCGAAACCGCTGCACTAAGTGACGTGAAATTTGGTAGCTATATTCATGATTAAGTGTAGGGATGTACTAAGAAAGGATGTTTAGAAATTGAACCCCTAAGGCCGCGCCAGTCAGTTTGACCTCGAACGATTGCAAAAAGCGAATCCTATACTACCAAAGCACATGAAGGTGAAAAAGACCGCGTTGTGTCTTGCGTCGCGGTCAAAAAGACCGCCCCGCCGCGCCCCGCCGTCTGCAAAGCGCCTAAGATGGTCAAATTTTGAAACTTCTTTATACTCCTTTTTAAGTCGGGTAGCTATTAATATAGCTAATATATATATATAGTTAATAATCTTATGATTTTTTCTGTATTCTGTCTATTCTTTTTTCAGTTAGCTTGATGTTTCAAACAAACTTTCCGATTTGTTTCACCGACCGATTTCAGTAAAGTTTATAATGAATTTCAGTAAAAAAATAAAAAAAATGTTTTGATCCTTGTGTCTTTAAAAATCTGGTACCTAATATACGTAAAAAACATTAAATTGAGAATCTCTTCTTTTTGAAGTAGGTTAAATATATAACTAATAAATACCAATAGGAAAGAACGAAAACGTTTTAATTGTAGGGACTGTGCTCGTAATCCTACTATTTTATAAAAAAAAACAAATAAAAAAAAATAGCGTTTGTAAGAATGTGTTGCTCTTTCACGCAAAAACTGCTGAAGTGATTTAGATAAAATTTGGTACGGAAGAAGCCTAGACCCTGAACTAACACATATGACACTTATATCCTGTATTACTACATGTAACACCGTAAGGCGCAGCTTATTAGACTAATAAACAAAGTTCTTTCCTATTTCATCTGCCTTCCTTTGTCTGTCTCAATATGTCTTCTTTCTTTTTTCCGAGAGAAAGAAAGAGAGGGAGGATAACACTCGTGTAATTTTTGTAGCTTCAGTATTTTTTGCTAGTCATATTATGACCTGTATTTTTCTATGCGCAGATCCATTGAGTGACTTAGTGGGTATTGAAAATGTTCGTAAAGGTAAGATATTTTACGTACACAAAAATTTTTCGAGCGAGCGAAGCGAAAAACTTTCTTAAGTAAGTTTGTTTGTTTATATGTATGAGTTTCAGTTGACAGTTTCCGACCAATCTTGGCGAAAGTGGTTGTATGAGTTCTATTAGTTTTTAGAGTTTTTTGTTTGTTAGGTATTCTTGATTGGAGAGTTTTTCTCCTTCAAATCAAATGCGCTTCGCTCGCTATTAAAATCTCTATATCGTGATAAGTAGAAAAAATATAGTATTATTTTTATTAGCGCAAGTTGCAAAAATGTGCTAGCCTCGGTACAGGTTACATATTTGAGAGTTTTGAGTCGACACGTTAGGAGCTCATTTTATTTTCCTAAACCTACAGGAGCGCTTGATCGATTCATCAGAGTGCCAATTTTGCCATTGCCATTCAGCGTGGTAATGCGGCTAGTAATCTAGACGCACTGCCCTCAGGTTGTGGGTTGGAGAATTTAGATTATCTGTAGATCTTTCTATTTTTGCTAGCAAGTGACCAGTGGAGTGAGCCATCTCTTTTATTGCATTAATAAACTATTCAGTGAATATATATAGCAATAAAAAATTGCACTTACTCTTAATTTTAATATGATTCATGTTTATTTTAGATATCACTCCATTCTTCAAAAAGTTCAATAAAAGTCTGGATTATACAAGTAAGTCGTTTGTAAATATGCACCTATACACTTTTATATCTATTATGAAAGAATTTTTTCAGGAGGAACACATGCAGAAGTGTACATATACACCAATATACACGCACTTTTTACATTGTAATGTACTGGTCGCTTATTGGAGAAGTGTTGCCTTCTCGGTGGTCTGTGTTAGACTAACGGTCGATTAGCGGTGTCTCACCAAGTGAACTCCACTGTCAACCTACGTCATAAGTACGTTAGCGAGTAGTCAAGCGACAAACTTCTTATTTGTCTTCTCGGATGGTGTCACTTCTATCTTTCTTCTATTCACTACACCTTAATAGTACTACAATCTAGCCTTAGTCTTATTAGTAATGTAATATCAATTTACACGTATACAGAATAATGTTTGTAAATATTAAAACCATATTTTTGTCGACCTCATATGTAAATAAATAAAGTATAAAGTAGTAAATAATTAACAAAATAAGTAAGATTATTAATAATAAATAATGTTAATTTATTGAGTCGTGCTACGATGACGCAACTGAGTTTTCAATATAACAAATGCGTTAAATTAGCACAGTGGCGCCCTCACATCTAAGACGGTTATTTTTCTGTTATTAAAATTATTTTAAATTTAAAATTATAATGCTATAATAATGCTAATTATATTACGTTATAATATTCTACAGCAGGTCAAGTGAAGGAACAAAAGAACGATAGCAAAAAGCGACCACGCAAGAAGAGTCCTGACTATGCAGGTTTGTTTTTATTTTATTTTTATTTATTAAGAGAAGGTTCGAGTGTATGTATTTTTTCAATGTTTGTTAATAGTTTAAGATCGCAAAATACAACCTTCACCGAGACGTTTGTTTAATAAAACGTATTTAATATTCAATTGAATATGTCAATAAATATATTTTAGGTATATACGAGTATATATATGGGTTGCCTAATAAATTTCAGTCGAGGATATGTCTAATTAATAAGTAAAAAAATTAAACATTAGAATATAATGAAATAGAATGTAATGTTGATTTTTGTTTACCCACAACAAATGGTTTCTAACTGCTTTCTGTCACAAATCGGCCCCAACTCAACATTATGCTGGCCGAAACAACCAGCGCTGATCTTCCGTTGGCACCGGGAGTTAACATCACACAAGTCACCAGCAGTTAAGAATCGGTAAAAAAACATTTCAGCAGCACAAGTTCGGTTCTATACTAACTGTTAGTTTTGGCAGAATAAACGCTTATACCGATTTTATCGAATATACCGATAGTAGTTACCTATAGGGCTCGATGTAAATATCCAACGCAAGGACTCAAATATCGTTAAACTTTGCTGTGATCATTTACGAGTATAACGAGCTTTGAAAAGAGCTCAATTTTTTTATTTAAACTGCAAAGCAGCTTTTATGGTATGGTGGGGTAGTGTGGTGGTGGAAGTACAACATTTTTTTGTATTGTTTATTTTTAAATAGTGTTATAAGCTGTTTTTTAATGAAGAGTTGACATGTTCTCGTTTTTATGCAGAGACAGTCAGATGCTACCAATGTAAAGTATTATCAGACCAGGGTAGATAATTATTGAAATGAAAAAATAATAATAGTATGATGAAACCCATTGGAAAAGGAGAATATTATAAAAATGAAAGGAAAGATAATTTACGGGCGATCTGAGGTTGGGAAGGGAAGGGGGTGAGGGTTTAAAGGTTGAAAACGGCTTATCTCGATTTCCGGCAAAACTAAAAGTCCTATGGAAAAATATTATCATATGGCAAAGTTGTAGGTAAGTAATAAAAACATCTAAAACCTAAGTATTCACATTTTTTTCACGTTATATCAAAACTTTTGTGAAAAGTTAAAAAAAAAACAAATTTGGATTTTTATTTTTATCTTTTACAATACATTTTTTTTTTCACGAAATTTGGTGAAAACTTACTTTTCTATGTCTAAAATACGCTGTAATTTATTTGATTTGATATATTTATTTTTTCACCTGATTTTGAATGAATATCGAAAAAAAACCTTATTTTCAATCGAAAATTCACCCGTCAAAATATTAGCTTCTTTCAAAGAATTGGTATGCTTCCTGTTCGTTGAAATCTCTACTTTTTTTTCTTTTACGGGAGGGACTTTTACTATCTAATATTTTTTGTTTCAACCACACTTACGTAAACTCTACCATTTTTGCAGGATGTAGAGTCATCAGACCCTGGAGTACCCCAACGTCCTGCAATAATATAGGAGGGGGGTGTATACAACGTGTAACAGAAAGGTGTGACAATACTTAACGGTGTTAGTATACCCAACGAGGTGAACCCATAGTAAAAGGAAACTATTTAATATTAAAAAAAATATAGGTTTTCTCCATATCAAAATTGATAACGTGATCGGACAAATTGTACGGAGTACGCAATAATTTTTTCTTGAATTTTGCAAAGAAATAAAATAAAAAATATTCTGCAATGGGTTCACTTTAATTGGTAGACTAACACCCTTAAGTATTATCACACCTTTCTGTTACACGTTGTATATTTCTTACATTATTATGTTATTGGTTAAAGGTAAATAAAATATGCTTTTTGTTACTACAGATGATGAATCTTCGCAATCATATAGAAATGTAGAATACTACAAAGAAGACTCTAATGTTGCAACTGGTAAGTTTTTACTGAATAATATTTTTTAAAAGTGATAAGGCAACACCATCACTACACATTAAAAGCTACACATTCTGTTATGTCAACCTTATGTTAAACAACAAAAAACCTGGCGTAAGTGGCCTGGTAAACTGAATAAAATACAAATGTTTATTGGCCAATGAGGGCTCTTAAAAAATAGAGACAATAGCGTCTCACACGGAGGCTATAGGAGTTAGTCTCTCGCAACCTATTTTCTATCAACTTTCGAAAATGACTACTACTCAATTCGACTGTATTTTTTTATTTTTGGGTTTTTTTAACCAGATTTCTCAAGTTGCGTAGACAGTGGGACCGATTTAAACAATTCTTTTTTGTTTGAAAGGATATATATACCTTACTACCTTGTGCTCCTATTTTAATTTAATCAAATTCAGTCAAGAGATTACATTTTTAAGTCAAAATAAGTACAATGTTCTATCAACGCCTGCCGGGAAGTCGTTAGAACTATGTGAACCATATATTAGGTTCTTACATATGAAATTGGCGTTATGTCGTACTGGCCACTTTGATCTCAAATATCTCTTCTTTGGTTAGAGATTCCAATTTCAAATTTATACAGCTATTTATTCATACATTTGTATTTCGAAAACCGTAATTCATTTGTTTTGTCCCCGTTTGGTTTTTTCTTTGCGTCACGCAGTTCACAAAATGGAAAAACTTAAAATATCCGAAAGATCCGATTTAAAATCCCTTCATTATTGTGCCGGTTGAGTAATGTAACGCAGCAGTTGACGCGCGTTTGTCGGTTTGCTGCACTCAATTCATGAGGTACCCACCTTTCAAGCTTTTTCACCTTTCCAATTTGCTTCAAGTGGATTAAAACAGTGTTATCACTAACACCGCAGCCTGCAGGTAACTCGGACGTGGTTTGGGATGGATCTGCTTCCACAATAGCTTTCAATTTTTCATTTGCAACTTTAGTCTCCGGCCGTCCACGGGGCTTGTTCTGCAGGTCGAAATTTCCAGAACGAAAACGTTGGAACCAAAAACGCACTGTGTTTTCTTTTGCGACACCGCCGCCATACACATCATTAATCCTTCGAGCCGTTTCTGCAGCACTGGTACCACGGTGGAACTCGTACTCGTAAATAACGCGATATTTCAAGTTTTCCATTTTGTAAACTGCGTGACGCGAAGAAAAAACCAATCGAGGACAAAACAAATGAATTACGGTTTTCGAAATACAAATGTATGATTAAATAGCTGTATAAATTTGAAATTGGAATCCCTAACCAAAGAAGATATATTTGAGATCAACGTGGGTAGTACGACAAAACGCCAATTTCATATGTAAGGACCTAATAATTAAATATGTTTATGATCTTTGCAGGTATATCAGCGACTGGAACTCGAGGATATTTTAATGTAGGAAGCAATAATATTCAACAGTTGAGCTTTGGTATTTTATTCCCGTGGAACTATTTGGGATCGGGACAACAGGGGCCATGGCTCCAACAGGGATCATGGAACCAACAGGGATCATGCCAGCAACTGGAAAATTTGATTGCCGCGTTGACTGAAGCGCAACCAAACTGTGCCAACTATAATTTTTAATTCGATATCGATTATTAGCATGTATGACTTATTGGACAACGTGACTTTTAAGCAACGCATAATCTAAAACTTTAATGACTTTTGATTGTACATTAATTTACATTACATACATAGAACGAGGCTTATTTTGTTTAAAATACAGAATCAAAGGAAAAAACGTTTATATTTCACAGTTCTAAAAACAAATCTAATAATAAACCCCCAGTAGAAGGGATGTTCCCAGAATGCTGGCTGCATTGCCACGTTGAATGGCAATGACCAAAATAAGAGCCAGCATTCTGGTCACATGTCGCTAAATGTTATATGTCATTACATATATTAAGATATGATTACTTGTAAAATCATTTCAGTACAACTTTTGTTAACCCTTATTGTTAATCAAAAAGAATCAACCACACGTTACTTTTCTAAATATATATTATTTTCATATGTTTAATGAAAATTGTAGATTCATTTTCATACATAAAATATAAAATGTTTTTTCTTAAAATATTTTTTTGTCACAGCAAATAAATAAATGAGCATGTACTCCTATTTTTTACCCAGTCTTAGTACAGGCACTGACCTTATTCTAATCCAATTACAAAAATTTTCAACTTTCGTGTTTTGGTCTATAATAGCAATCAGCAATAACAGTATTTTTTTTAAAAAAGCTCCTGACATGGCCATTTCGTGGTTAAGGCCAGTTTGTTGGTTAGTCAGTGGTTGGATTTGTCATAGTGTATAGTGATGAGGTACTTGGGCGGCAGCCATCTCAAACCGATTTTCATCAAACATAGCTAAGAACACGCCCGACTAATTCACCTAACAAACAAAAAAAAAAACGGAACGGAATGTGTTGGTTCGTTTTCCGTGCTAAAAGCCCGCGATAAAAGCTATGTAATGGCTCAAAATAATATTAAAGTAATAAGTAAAAATTAAATATTTACATGTCTAGAGCAGGTTAGTACTCTGCGGAATATTCATAGCTCTGGGAGCAAAACCTCTCCAATTTTAAGTTGATGCTAGTGTTCAAAGCACAATATCCTCCTTATTACGCAATGAAAAACGTCATAAGAGCAAAATGCTCTCGTTAAGTCTTTTTCATTGCATTTTTGCATTGCGTTTTTTTCATTTGGAAACTTATGGAAAGGTCCAACTATACATAGTTTCGTTCACATTCGGTGTGAGAGACGTCGACGAGTATCATGCAAACTGCTGTGTTAAGCATGGACCCACTTGTATTTGATGATATATTCTCTTAAATTAGGATTAATAATGACGTCCACCAAACAATAAAACAAAACAAAAGGAGCGGGAATAGAGGTGGTCTAGGAAGAAGGTTGCGCGATTTCACACCATGGTGATATGCTTAGAGAGTTTTACCTAATTATCAAAGATCACATCAAGATATCGGGTCCAGTATACCCAGGTAATGGGCTGGTGTGAGGTGTCATCGAATTCGTAATTATCTGCAGATATTCACAGCCGTGTCAATAGCTATATCGGTGACTTCCATAGTCAATAGCAGTTTCATCATCATCATCCGCAATATTCTTTATCACATTGTAAATCTGTAGGGTATAAGCCTCTCTTATTTTGTACCACCTGCCTCTGTCTTGTGCTAATCTTATCCAGGTTGGACCCGCGACAGATTTTAAGTCGTTAAGCCATCTCGCTGGTAGTCGCCCGACGTTTCGCTTTCCTAGTCTGGCCCAACATTCTGTCACAGCCGTTTCAAGTGGTCAAATGTTCTTTAAGTAATGACTCGAATTGTTATTTGAATTGATATACTTTTTACCCCTTAGGTGTGGATATTTATAAATACATCATATCTATATATATATATATATATATAAATGAATAAATGAATTATATATATATATACTAGCTGACTCGGCGAACTTCGTACCGTCTAACAGTCGATTCTATAACATATTTTTTGAATGCTTATAATTGTGACTGTCAAATAATAACAGACAAATAATTAGCAATAAATTAAAATTGCGACTATAATTTGAGATTTAAACTATCCTATCTCTCAAGTTGGATCGAACTGCACATGGTGTGCGAATTTTATTATAATCGGTTAAGTGGTTTAGGAGTCCATTGAGGACAAACATTGTGACACGAGATTTATATATATTAAGATATATATATATATAAATGAATCCCTATATCCCTCGGTCACGTCATCACGCGTGAACGGCTGGACCGATTTCACATTTTTTTTGGTTGTTTGTTATTGTCAGGAGAAGGTTCTTACGACAGAAAAAATAAAAGAAAAATATATATAAAAATAAATCCGGCTGGGTCCATAAAGCTGATTTTAGTCTTGAAATTATTGTCGTACTCCAGGGAGGGTTTAAAAGGCAAGAAACATACATAATAGTTAGGCGGTACGAAGTTCCGCGGGTCAGGTAGTTGAATTGTAATAAACAGTTCTTTGGAGAGCCATCATTATAATTTTAATGACCTACTTATTACTGCAAAAGCCTGTGCATGCGTAAGCAGAGGTAAATAAAATATTGAAATATTTTAACATTTCGAACAATCGCAGAACAATATTGTATTTGTTCGACTGAACATCAACTGTTCAGTTACAAAAATCCATAAATTTTAACTTATATATGATACTACGAGTAAACCCAAATGTAATACAGCATTCCTATGTCTACTTATTAAGTACCTTCACTCTACATAAAGTGGAATTTGAATTAGTTTCAAACTTTGACGAATTATTACCGTCTGTCCCCGCGAACCTCAACCACGTGGTGGCAGAGGGTAACACCTATGGCTATCGACTCCCACATACGAGAAATGGAGGCAGATGGCTATATATTGTTGCCATGTGCCCATTTGACTCCCTTAGGGATTGAAATTCAATGGCAGAGTTCATTATGGGGTGTATTAAAAAAACTTTTTTAAGTAGGTACACCCCATAATGAACTGTACACATTTCATGTCTCTAGGTTCAGCAGCTTAGGCTCTACGTTGATTTCTATAAAAAAGAATCAGCTGTTCTAAACAAAAAGTTCATCGCTCGTTTACAAAATGTATGTAACAGCTGTTTTTTTTTGTCTCGAATTCAGAGTTGGCCCCATAGTAAAAGTTGTTCCTAAGGATGAGTATAGTATAGTATATAATATGACCCCTTTTCGGCTTAGTACACCCATAGCCGATAACCGTGTATAGATATACATTCGCAATACATATTTCATTGTAGTTAAGCATATGCCCTGCCCTGCTAGTTCGAAGTTGCAATCCAAAACGGCAGTCAATCGGTTGAAGAGATCAATATGGTTTTTGATCATTCTGGGATCGCTCTTTTTTCTAAAATATCGAATTATGTCAACTTTTGAAGGCTATCCGCAGCAATTGAAAAAAAAAACTATATTTACATTTTAATTAAGTTCTTAAATATATTATTTAAACCGTACGAAGAAGTTGACTATATAATTGTTTCTGGCTGATAAATAATAAATTAGCTGAAAATATATGTTTATTTAGAGTACTAAAGAGTAAATACTTTTCTTTTTTCTTTTAAATTCTGCTTATTGTTACTAAAATATTAACATTTTAAAATTGCTGTAACTCACTTAACATACAACACTGTAAAAATTATAATACTTCTCGTTGAGTTAGGGCTACTAACGCGGTATCTGAATTATGCAGGTTTACTGCATCTTACTCTTTACCTTTCTTTGTATTGCGTACGACGCGCCGGCGAGTGTGCGAGTTGCGAGTGAGAGGATCGCTGCCTGCCGAGATACAGTTTTTAAACTAGTTCGGAAGGTAGGGAGAATTGCACTCAATGACTAGCCATTATATTTTTTTTTGGGGTTAGTTCCGCTATGGTATGGTCCCGCTATGGCACCCTCGCAAAATACCTATAAAAAAGTCCCGCTATGGCACCTATCAGTTTCTGGGACTGTTGAATAGAAAAGCTCTACAATGTTTTATGAAAATACACACCACATACTCAAACAGTAAATTTAGAATACCTAGACTTATTATCAATATTTTATTTTAATTCTTAAATAAGTCATGCTCGGCGATTGTTGAGTAAAGCAATTTACCTGACCAACCGGTTTATTTCGGGGAAACAATAGGAACAAGCCCTTCCACCAATAGAGAAAGACAGTATAATTACTGTTTCAGTTTGCAGATTGCAACTGCACTTTGCGATAAGAGTAATTAGGATACTTTGTTAGTTTATCTATTGCAATGTCAAGGGCAAGTAGTTCACGTGGTCCGGTGCAAAATCTAACAATTATCGACAGTAGACGCGGTGGAAAAACATTATTACGTGCCGGATATAAATATATTAAACATATGCGAAGCCTAAAAGACAAAGGCTACCTTACAGGAAATGTACCTGACTACAAAACATTAAAAACTAAATTAGACAGACACCGAAATAAGTCACTGAACGTGCTGAAAACGCAATTTAACAATGTGGATGTAATAATAATACCAGAAAAATTTCACAAATATTTATTGGTGGATTATTGCAGTGAAGACGGTGGTGATCGAATAATTATTCTCACTTCGACGGAAATAAAGGAATACATAAAATGTGTAACTCATTATTTTGGTGATGGCACTTTCGACGGTTGCCCAAAACCATTTATACAAGTTTACGTCATTCACGGAGACATCAGAAGCACCAATGTATCAACGAATGTGTCTCCTTTCTTCTATATTCTTTTGAAAAACAAAGAAGGAAAAACGTATGTAAAAGTTTTCGAATTAATTAAAGCTTTACCCGAATGGTGTCCATCAAAAGTTACATTTGATTACGAAATGGGAGCAATAAATGCAGCAGCGAATGTTTTTCCTGGCATCAAAATCAATGGATATAACGTACATTTCCTGAAGAATGTTGTCAAAAAAGCTAATCTTTAAATCTCATGGAACACGAAGAGTCCGCAATACACGTTAAGCAATGCTTAGGCTTGGCATATTTGCCGAAACAAGATATTGAAGATGGCTGGCTGCATGTGATGGAAAACAGGTACCTGTAGAGAAAATACTTATTTCACTTGAATATACCTAGGTTTCCTTCACAAAATACTATTTTGAGCATCTGTGATTCTATAAAACCTATAAAAAGTAAAGATACAACTAAATCTGTCATATTAGGCCCTATCAATATCTAACATTGCATTACAAGAACAAACGTAAAAGGGTTTAATGGAGCTTTTTATTTCAGTTTCGACGATGAAGCAACGACCAAATTTTCCAAGCTTACATTTTCCATTAATATTTTTTGGCAATTGTTGATTGTTTGTAATTAATGTTTTTTTCAGTAGTTGATTATTATTTCTATTTGTGATTAATATATTTTTTGCCAGTTGATTATTTTTTAAATTTACATTTTTAATTAATATTTCTTTCCAGTTGTTGATTGTTTGTATTTTTCATAAATAATTTTGAATGAATACAAGACGGATTTAATATAGCAAACAGACGTTTTATTTATAAGTACTCCTAAAAGTTCAGTAGATACTAAAAAGTTATACTTGCACTTTTCTTCTCCATTGTACATTCTATTGTTTGGCGTAGAACTAAAAGATGGGTACCATAGCGGGACTTTTTGGTAGGTATTTTGCAAGGGTGCCATACCGGGACCATACCATAGCGGAACTAACCCTTTTTTTGTTTGTTTACGATATCTAACCTACTGTTGTTATGTAACATTTAAAACCAAATAATGAATACACAGAACTTCCTAATGTACAACTTAGATTAAATTTGGAGCTTGTAAATTAACTGTATCAATAGGCTAAGGTTTGTTTAATAAACTATTTTAATTTTGATTTCAATTATATTTCTCGGCTGCCATGTAATGGACCCATCACATGCGACATATCAAGAGGAAAAAAATATATCAATACTTTCAATCTCAGATAGCAAACTGAATTTGTTTGAAATGCACATCAATCTAGAGATATCATTCTATATTGGTTGCGTTTAAGTTTCGATATTGGAACCCACTGTAAGCCGTTTTTTACTTTATGTTTAATACAAAAACAGGTTAAACATAATTGTTTAGAACCCTTTGCGTGCGAGTCCGATTTTTAAAGTCCCAAAATGATTATGGTCGTAAAGTCAACAGTTTACAAAACATAATATGGCCTAAAGGAGAAACTAAGACCATCTAGTACAAAACACACAATTGATCAAAATTCTTAAATATATATTAAATAATTGTTTACTTTTTTCTCAATTTTTCTAAAATATCAGTTAATCAGAAAATTTATTAGTAGTCATTTATTTACCGCTTCAAAACATAACATTAAAAATTTTTACCCAGCTGGTATGGAACACATCATTAATTAATATTCCTGAATATAAGAAAATTGCAAAAAATATTGTATTCGCGAGCTATCAACAGTTAGCTGTCATGAATGGAAGACGTTAATTCAAAAAATGTTTAATTGCTAGATTAGTAGTAGTAAATTCCAGGTTGAGACGAGACATACGCGGTCGGCGCCATCAGCTTGTGTTAGCTTTGTAGCGCGTACTGTTCATGCAAGAACTATTAAGAACGATATAAAGGTTATCCAATTTTATTTAGGTTATGGGTTAATTCGAAGTCACGATGTATTTTTAAGAATTGGATTATTAGTAGTAAATGTCAGGTTGAGCCTGGGGATAGCCAGCCTTGGCAGCACAGTTTTGTTGCGCTGCAGTCAGTGCGGCAATGAGAGTCTCTAATTGTTGGCATGATCCCTGCTGTCCGTTCCATGCGTCCTGTTGCCCGAGATAGCTAAATGGGAAGATTAACCCGAAGCTTAGTTCTGGAACATATCCAGGCTCTTGGGTTCCAGTCGATGTTGTAGATGTCTTGGTTTTGGTTGTGGCTGCCGATGACGTACCTGCGGAAAGAAAATTCATATTATTTTAACTGATTCAGAAATTTAATGAAATAAATGTAGGAGATGAGATGAGTGGGTATCGTACTTATAATAATTTGACTGAATTATATCTCGCTTTTAAATGCCTCTCCCATGGCATGCAGGAGGGGGACGTCAAATAGCGTAAGGCAAAATAAACGTAAGTAAGAATTAAGGTTTGTAGAAATGAGTTTTAATTTTTACCTAATTTTTTACACATAATCACACTCGCACTAATATTATATTATAAAGGCGAAATTTTGTATGTGTGTGTGTTTGTTTGTTCCTTCTTCACGCTCAAACGGCTGAACGAATTTCGATAAAATTAAGATAAGCCAGCAATCAAAGCTGTTAGTTTGAAAAAACTGACTCCTAAATCGTTAAACCTGTGTATCCTTAAATTCTTTTTTTCAGTTTTGGTGCATTCAGTAGGTATCACCTTCATGATTAAGACGAATCTATTGACACCAATCACATAAAAATACGACAAGACTTTTAGGCTCTAGGGCGAGCCAAAAAAATACTACATACATAGATACATACACTCGAAAAACACAACCCTTATTCTTTCGCAGTCGGGTAAAAATAGCCATACTACCACAAAAAAATATACGTGTTTATTAAACAGATACATATTTCGATAAATAGTAAATTAATCTATATTTAAAAATGTTTTTTGTCGTAAGACTGCAAATGTTTTGTTGAAAATACTTAAACCGTAGAACCTATTTACCTGTATTATAATTATCACATGCTTTAGCAGTAGTAACTACTTTCTTTTTGTTTACGTAGGAGTAGACCTCATGGTTGTCTGAAATAAAAAGTATAAAGTATTTTTAGTTAGTTAGTCACTCGTTAGTTTCTAAATACCAGATGTATTTAGACTCGTTTTATATTTTTTGTAAGCCCGAGGATAATCGTGCAAGGTACTCGTATCGGATCATTATCAAACTCAAATATAAACAATACTTTTTGTATATAATTAAGTTACGTTTGGATTAGCTTACACGTTGTTTATTGGGACACGTTCTGTTTGTCAATCGCATTGTTGTTTGTGATGTAAAATAAGCGAACTCTCACTTCAACGTCCGCACTAGTACTGACATTAGTAGCTATGTAGTGGATGATAAATGATAATAAACATAAAAGGAACAAACCTTCATAATACTCATCATCTTCTTCATCATCAGAACCTGACTGATGACCTGCTGTAGAATAAAAAAGTTGTTAATAAAGCGATAGAAGCTAATTGTTAAAACGTATATTATGTTACTACGAAAGGAAACCATATTTTAACTATAAAAACTAGTTAAGAAATAGTAAAAAAAAATATTTTGATTTAAAACTAATAATAAAAAACTAATGAAATCGAGTAGGTAATTATTATTCGATATTATAACATACATATATTTCATAAACTTATAATATACATTATATAGCTTATACGAGTATTATCTAATTTTTAAGATAAATATTTAAATTAAATAATACAAAGTCAAGTAATGAGCCACAACATTGTGTTGTTAAACATACTGCCCGTCCCTGATCGCTCCCGGTGCAAAATGATTTTTAAAATCAGATTTTTCTGTGGAGATTTATTGAGATTAAACCCCGGAGCAAATAGAGCTTAAATAAAATTACTACTATTAAAGCAGTAAACGTATATTTTTGCTAGATATTAACTTACTTGCTTTATCAACACTTCCTAAGGATTGATCAAACAGGGGCTTTAAATCTGGAAAAACAAATAAGTAGGTATAGCATCATATCTCGTAATTAATTATTGTTCTGACTGTATTTTTCAAGCATGCTATGTTAGTTTTAAAAGTGCGTCCAGAAATAACATTACATAAAAAAAAACTGTTTTATATTCAATACCTTTGAAACGTCCTGTTGTCAAACCTAATGGAGTGAGCTTAATTTTAAAATACTTTAACCTAATTATAAAATAAAATATAAACAAATTCAATATGTTTTTGAAAAAAATTCTTTTTATAATCTCAGTGAATAATACATAATTATGATAAATATATGTAATGAGAACTATAAAACTATTGAAATAAGTAATTTAAGTTTAATATTTTTAAGTAATTAATAATTAAAATGTAATGTAACAAGATTTGTCTGTAACGAACTTTATTTAAAGGCTATTAAATATTTTTTATTCTTATTTTAATAAAAGAAGCTCGGTTTTTTCTCTTAATACTTAATTATAAGAGTACATATAGGACTAATTCTGTAGTTGTTATATCAATATCTGAAATCAGCCAGCAAATCGCGTCGTAACAAATTTCCCTTCCTTATGGGAGAAATACGCCCTAATAAAAAAAACCCGAAGATTAAAAAATTACTCACCAAGTTTTGATGAGATTTGTAGGAAACTATGATCAGTACGCGAGTACTAAATTTCGGATGACATACAAACTGAAACTCGCTAGTGTATACAACTCTATACAACGTGTAACAGAAAGGTGTTACAATACTTAAGGGTAAAAATGTACTAAAAAAGTGAACCTATTGCAGAACTTACTTATTCAAAATTAAAAAAAATACTAGGTTCTCCGTACAAAAATCGTTTACGTCATCGGCCATGTTGTATAGAGGACGCATTTTTTTTGATATTGCACAATTTTGTTCTACTATGGGTTCACTTTTAAATTCATAATAATTTAGAGGGTCGAGTTTAACACCCTAAAGTATTGTTACACCTTTTTGTTACACTTTGAATAGATAAGGTTGATGTGGCCAAAGTTACATTTCGACCACTTGCGGGAAACGTTACCGAAGGCTTTTATGCGTTATTCTGTAAGTGGACTGTATCTTTATTTAATAACTAGCTGCACTCGCGACTTCGTTCGCGGTTGATAACCATTCATTATTATGTCAGTGGGACTTAAAATTAGAGAAATAATTTCAGCGGTCCGTCTTATATCTTATTATTGTAAAATATACAATAATATAGCAGTGTTATAAACTGTAAATTTTATTAACTAAAGCGATATAAAAATGTTCGCACAATTATGTTTAGCATGTTGATTTTGCATATCATAAACGCCTGTTTAATTTTACGAAATCTGCACTCATTTTAACCCGTAGGATTTTGTTTTGCTAATGTATGTATCCCGATTGCCTATTTATTTTATATCAAGACAGCTAGGCATTTGAGAAACAGCTCGCACGACTACAGAAACTAGCGACACTGTGACCCCTAGATGAAGCATGACTAGTCTGGAATACACTGGTTGTCAAAAAAAGCCGCCGCAACACACCATTAGCTGTTTGGCGACAGATTTTTCAACTTGAGGGCTAGCTACTTAGCCTGGAAAGGATTAAGATTGCCCTTCCACCATGCTATGGTTTCCACACGATGTTATCCTTCACCGGTAGCTCAGGTTCTTCTTGCGTATTTCGAGGGATCGAACCTCTTACCTCTCGCACGGCAATCTACCGCCATTAACTACTCGGTCACCATCGCTACAAAAAATTGTGGACGCTAAGTGTTGACACATATGTGTCATATGTGTGCTATGTGTTCCATCTAGAGCTATAGTATTGCTGATTTCCGTGATCATGCGAACTTGTGGTCAAATGCTTAGTTGTGTAGTATAAAAATAAATATTTGCACAATCATAATATATTACGCAGCTATAAACTCAAAAAAATAAATAATAATGAACTTCAATACCGATGTCGTATTTTTGCAGTACAATGATTTCAGATAATCCTTTCTAAAAAAACCACTACGCAAATTAATTTTCAATGGTGAAAACTTCCTTACTGCAACTTTTTATGTAGGCGTCCAACAAAAAAGAAGTAGTTTTTTTTGGATACTATAATTTGAGTTAGTGAGGTTTAGAATATTCCTTCTAAAAAAAAAAGTATCATCCAAATCAAAGCACGCATTACTGAGCTATAATTAAATAAGACTTTCATCCCCCCCTCCCACGGGAACCTCTACTAATTTTCGGGATAACATTATTTCAGTTAGACTTTTGGAATAAAAAAAGAATCATCGAAATCAAATCACGCGTTACCGAGTTCTAGTTGAATACGATTTTCATCCCCCATCCCACGGGAACCCTTTCTGAGTTTCGGGATAAAAAGTAAATAAGATGGTATAAACCTTAAGCCTACCAAGTTTCATTAGAATCCATCCAAAAGTTCCGAAGTTATGGAAAATCCAAAAATAGATAGACAGACAAAAAATAAGAAAAATATAGATTTGGGGTCTATATCGTCAATAACAGTTTTTTTAAAATATATTCAATGTACATAATTTTACCTGTTACAGTTTTATTATAAGTATAGATAGATAATTCGGTGCGTGAATCCACGCACCTTGTAGAAAATCTGGATCGAAATATTCGATCCTTGGCTACTCGATGCGATCTTGCTGTTTTCCCTCGTAAAACATAAATTTGGTAATGCTTCACAATAAACTTCAATAAAGTTCGAACGCTTCTCGATCAAAGTTTTATATCACATAACTCGCGGTAGTTCACAATAATTTTATAATCACAGTCGTGTCTTGAGATTGTTGACCCGGCGATTACTTGTAATCGACTGTCCTTTTTGATTTTCAAGGGCACACTCCTGAGCGGCACGGTGCATCGTGGTAGGATGCGGAGGGGGTGAGGGAGATAGGAAATCACTCAATTAGCCTCTAATACCATGATAAAGAAAGAGACAACTAAGTGCACTAGAAAAATGCATTCAACTAGGTGTATTGATGGTAAGATACTCTGGTGGTAACAAAGGTACTTACTTTTTCCTGTATCTCGAAGGTTAACTATATCACTTGCAGGATCTGTGTATAGAGAAACATATTTTTATTTACTATAGATTGAAGCACTGATAATATAATATGTATCCCTAATTTCCCTTCTTAATAATAATATAATTAATTATACAAAACTGTGCCCCGTGGTTTTATCCGCGGTAAAAATCTAATCATCAATCAATCATAATTTGAACAGGTATACAATCTTATAGCTTATTTTCAATTTTAAATTAAATATACCTTATTTTATTCGTTTTAGTTAGTTTTGTTTCATGTAATTACCTTAATTATTAGTAATAGTTTGGTTGCATCAATCGTTTTTTTTATAATTTTAGTTCTCTCCATCCAAAGGTTGCATGGAAGAAATTGCTTTAGGCGATAATTCAGCATAATGATCTAACAATGTATAGATTTGTTTGACAAAATTTTGCGTTTGTAAATTATATAATTATAAAGTTTTAAGCCCTGATTGATTGATATTACCTAGGAGTTAACGAAGAGCCTGCTAAACTATCTAAGTTTAGCAGGCTCTTCGTTAATTCCTACATGACATATAAAGGCTGTATTCGACACAGGTAAGGTGTAAGGGTTGTACATAACAAGGGTTTTCGAAAATTCAAAGAGATCAAGTAGGGTTCAATAAACTATTGAACTCTATTTGATCTCTTTCAAATCCAATAAATAAATCTGCTGACGCGGCTTTGTAATTAACTTACTTGCATATTCCAGTGTTTGAGATAAAGGTGGGCCCAAGTTTTTAGACATATCTGAAAACGATAAGCGCAAGTAAAAGTAACATTAAAAATTTAAAAAGCTCTTAAAACCTGTTCTTTTGTTGGATTTAAAACGTATAGTACAGTCTATTATATAGATATTATATTTTTTTATTAGTTTTAGTAGTCAAGCCCTTTCATTAGATAGCTTGCTTTAAAACAAACGGAAAATAAATTTTTACATCTGATTTGGTTCGTTAGGGAGCTACGGTGCTACAGATACATTCACACGCTCACCCTGACACGTCAACTTTATAACAACCCATCGTATTGCCAGGGTTAAAAAAAAAGTCAGTGCTCAAAATTAGGATGCATTTGAGTTGATGGAAATAATTAATTATAATTAAGTGATGCTTACGGTCGTTCAAGTCCTTTAAACTTCCGCCATCTCCGACTTGACCTGCGTACAAAATGTTTACACAGCTTTTAACGAAAACGGATCACGTTATCTGTGACTAGTTCTTTCTGAACGAGCGTTCCGTGGAGACGTGTGATCTCTCACTCGCAGTTTTACTAAGACGCAATATTATAGAGTCAATTTTTGAAGAATCAGCTTCGGTTTTTTTGGTATATATAACATAGTTTTAGTAAATATAAATTACACATACATTTTTAAACATAAAAATGGCACGTATGTAATATTTTGGGTGTAAATTTTGTGTTAATTAAAATAAATTAACAATTAGTATATAAGTAATAATTTGTAAAATTTTGAATCATTGAAATCACAAACATTGAAATACATTGCCAATGGTATTTTTTGTTAGACGATAAAAGCCTATTTTTGAAAAAATAAATCTATTAGGTACTTTGGATGTTAATAAAATGAGGTAGTGCGAGCGAAAGTACATGCTTCTAATAAAATTCTGATTCTTTATTCACAAGACTTTCGTACGGTATGTCTCCATGGATCACGTGATCAGACTGGAATAAGTCGCGTAGCAGAACGTAGTCTCAACTAATAATTTGATACGTTTCTGATAGACAGACAATTTTATATTTTATCAACTGATTATATAGCCGTAGCTGCACTAATAAAATTTAATAATGTATGTAACTGATCACTGGGTGAAACTGGTTGGGTAGTGAGATGGATTAAGGGTAAAATAATTCAAATTACTATATTATTATTGTACTTTGGTAAGTATGCTTAAAAAAAATGATGTTGTAAAGAGTAATAAATTTAAAAAAAGCGAAGTAAAATCTGACTTCGATTTGGCACACAGGACTTATTAATATACAAAACCTTATTGGAAATATTATTTCGAGAAAAATTAAAACTTATTTTAATTTCGTCCAGTCTTTTTTTAAATAATCTGAGAACACACAAGATTAAAGATTCCGAAGAATTAATACGAGTAGGTAGTTACTTACCTTTCTGAAGATTTCCAGCTGTGAAATATGGTCAATGTGAGTTAACAGAGTAATATTTTAAACAAGTACAATTTAAAATTCCCGTTATTTCCGTTTTGTGGTTTTTCAATCAATATTTCCAGACAATCCCGTTCATTTGATACCCATATTGAGTTAAGAAAAAATATGTTAAACCACCATTTTGTGATGGCGGCCATCTTGGATTGATTTTCATCAAACGTAGAAGTGAACTTCTTACTAATTCACCTTCCAAAAAAGCAAACTTGTAAAAATCGTCGTTTGTGTGTTGGGAGTAAATTAGTATAAGCCGACATTAATCCGGCAATAAAAAATTACACTACAAAACAGAATGTAACCTATGTATAGTCATGAAAACAGTAGAAAAAGAATCATCAAAATCGGACTCGGACTTTACGGGTCATATACTACAAGCAGTGATTGAATAATCTTTTTTTATCTTACAGCTAGGCATTTGACCACAAGTTCGCATGACCACGGAAATCAATACTGTAGCCCTAGATGGAGCATACCTAGTCTGAAATACACTGGCTCTCAAGGAAGGCTGCCGGAATACACCGTTAGGTGTTGACAGATTGCTGGCGACAGATTTTACAACTATAGGGTGGTAGCTAGCCAGGCGAGCGACAGGAAAAGCCCTACCACTGCAAATCAACCACTGTTTTCCTACCCTTTAATTCATATGAGATCACTTTTCATACTTTTTTATAATATTTGTTTCTTACAAACAAAATGTTACGTACCTATATAGCTAAAGTGATTGGACGCTCCATCAAGAAATAAATGTGGTTCTGAAAAAAATATAGATAGTAAATAACTACAAAGTTACTGGTAAGAGAACTGAATTGTTTCTAGGTCAGCAGAAATAAGTAAAGCATTACTTTCCAATAATTGTGTCATTTACACTCTTAACCTACAATCACATGTACGTCTTTACTTAAATGTTAGTACTTTCGCGTATTTATTCCAAGCCTAGTTCCGTCCTCTATAGCTTCTACGACAAAACTGCCTCGAGTGTCCGGTCCCTCTAGACCATCACCCGATAACTCGAGGACCCTACCCCACTTCTTAGTGGGCGGTACTACTATTAAGTGCGGAAACGATAAATTGAGCATCCAATTATTAAATAAAATAAACAAGTTGAGATTAGGGTGTCAAATAATTAATTAAGTAGTAGGAATTTTTAATTCGCAGTCAATTAATGAACTTTAGCTTATAATAAGAAAATTAAAAACACTTTAGTAACAGAAACATAAATATAAAAATTTACCTAAACACTTAAATTAAAAAACCCCATCCAACTCACTGCCTTGTGGCAATGTTCCCAGGATGCTGGCAGCGTTACCTCGCTGAATAATCAAACTTAACTTTTGAGCAAAGTAAGTGCCAGCCCTGGGATCTCCCGAGGCGAGGACCAGTCTCAAAGATAATTCTTTACAAATTTTTTTCATATCAGACGACCATGGGCCCATCGTTTCTACAGCCAGAGCAACGAACTCGTGATTTGCGCAAATGTTTGAATATTTGCGCTTTTTTAAAAATTGTGCCTGTTCTGCCGCGGCCCCAGCACTAAGAGCGGAATTGGCGATATGCGACGGCGCGAGCGTGTCCACACACGTGGCGTCCCAAACTAAGGTTCTCCCGAGACACCACGGTACTAAAGTGGCACCGTCTGGCCGCTTTCCGACGTCCCTCGACAAACCGCACGGCTCCAGTGCTGAGGGTACGGATGCTGTGGAGAGTGCCCGACGGACTAAATCATTAATAGCCCAATGACGATAGATCCGACCGGCACTCTTCACGCAAGAAAGCCCGTGTCGTCCAAGCTTGTCCACGCCCCGGCCGCATTGGCAGCGATGAGGCTCGCATAGTTTTATACCCAGTCGCACTCTGCTGCTACGCGAAGACAACTGGGGTCGAGAAGGGTACCTAAATTGTCGGAAGGTAACGCATGAAGCCAGTGGCCGGATTCTGATACCGAAAGTGCCAAAAGGTGTGCTCGATCCGAAACATCTAAAATTCCATCTAAAAGGGCCGAATGGGTAATTTTTAGAAAGGGGTATCCCACAGACTTTGCTTTTCCGTTTCAGTAGGGGCACTGGCATCAGGAAATGAAGCACTCCAAGCAGCCAAGGCCTAACAAGCAACACGAATAACGGCAATTGGTAAATTGAGAATGTTTTCGATGAGGTGTTGCGAGCCATGAGTTGAAGCCATTAAAGCTGGGAGTGCCACACTCGACGTGGTGCGAATGCCCAAACCACCAAAAGAAATGGGAAGAGTTGCTTGTGCCCATGTGCGGTCGTCAAAAGCAAGATTCAGAATTTTGGTAACAGTGTTTTTTAAAGTGGAATCTACCAAATCCGTAATAGTTGGGAAAAACCAAGCGGGGCAACATCGTAACAAGTACATAAATTTAGGTGTAAAAAGACACATGCGTAGAATGTACAACGCCATGTGTGGTTTTATTTGAAAAGGACGATGAGAATTTTTTGTGAAAGTTTCAACTTATGAAATAAACGTGGGTGTTATTGAATCTAAAAATAAAGGGGCACCTAACAATGTTAATGATGATTTATCCTTTAAAGAAATATCTGGACACAGTGTGTTAAATTTATCAAGAAAACATACACGGTCTTGATCGTTAATGTGGTCCGGAAAGAAAAAATCACATTTACTAAAATTTTGAATCAAACCGATTGTGCTAAATAGCTGTATGATCGATTTTAAATCCTCTAGACAACAGATGCATTCCCGCCGAGAGAGCCATCATCAAGGTACCACACGTTGAAATTAGAATTTAGTCCTGATATTATACTATTTATGCCTAAACTGAAAATTGCAGGACCGAGTGGATCTCCTTGTTGGCATCCGACACACGATGCTATTTCTTTTTGACCAAAAACTAATTTTGTAGGGGTGCCGTAACATTGCCACACAATTATAAATTTCCGGTATTTCTTTTTGAATTTCTGTCAGAAGAATACCTCTATCTAAACTATTGAAGGCATTCCTTACATCAATTTTGATAAAAACGTCGTAATCTGTCGAACCCAGAAATATACGCGAAGCATGCACAGCAGCTTCAAAGCCAGCCCTCACACCAAAACCTAGCTGTCGAGGTTGAAATTTATTAGCTAAGTTGCCTGGAATAGCACGACAGCATAATTTTGACGTAAGACGTCTAATGACACTGCCAACGGCAATAAGTCGAACCCCACCATCTTTTTTACTTAATGCTACTAAATTGGCCCCGTACAGGATGGGTACTATCTCGTCGGGTACCGACCATCCAACATCAAATTGACTAATGCGGGCAATTCCTGAAGTAGAGATCGCCCAGCATCACCCACAAGAGGATCTATCAGGTAGTAGGTAAATAATTTATGTATGTATATCTATAATAAACTAAAAGATCTCTCTCATACCAAAAATCTTGGTCATAATGTATATTAGGATATAGATGGCGGAATCAGAAGAGTCAGCGGCTGGTGTATTCCTTAGAAAAAGGAATAGAATAGAATGAAAATTATTTGCAACAGAAAAATAACTGTTTCAAAATTTCTCTCCACAGTTTTAAACTCGAGCCAGACAATTGAAGCAATTATGAAGTTCAAATAAAAAAAAAAACTTAATAACGATTTTGTCTTGTGTTTTTTGTTACGATGTGACAAATAAAACTAAACTTAATAACAGCCTTCTGTCACAAACCGGTCCCAACTCAACATAATGCTAACTAAAACAATCGGTGCTAATCTTTCGTTGTAACAGAGTAGTGACGTCACGTACGTCACAAGCAGTTAAGAATCGGTAAAGCACTATCATCGGTCTAGAACTATTGTGTTCAAATTTTAATTGTAAAAAATTGATAAAGTTTTTTTTACCCGCGACGCACGCAGCGGCCAACTGTAAAAAAAATAGTATATTTTATTTAGAAAACTGACGCGTGTTTGATTCAAATTGTTTAAGAAAACGGGTTTTCCAACTATCAGATACGCGTGAAAACCCGTTTTCTTAAACAATATAGTATATTTATAATTTTCGAGAAGTATAATGTGTATCAAAGAGTGATGACTTATGCATTTAGGGTTCGGTACCATTATCACCACATGAGTTCAAGTTTCATATCGATCGAAACCAAAGAGATAATAGCAATAACATCACGTTTTTTTGTATGGAAACCACCTTCAAATATGAATTTTATCTGTTTTTAGTATTTGTTATGACAATTTCAACTGTCTAGCTATCGCGGTTCATAAAATAAAGCCTGGTGATAGACAGACGGACGAACAGCGAAGTCTTATAATAATAGGGTTCCATTTTTACCCTTTGGGTATAAAAAATATTAAATTCACCATTATGTAGTAGCTGCCATCTTGGATTTGAAATTTATCATAGTATAATGCAGTATTATACTAGTACAGTCCTTTCATTTAATACTCATATTTAGGAAGTTGTGAAAAAATATGTCAACCGCCATTTTGTGGCGACTGCCATCTTGGACTATTCCACTTTTCAAACAAAAGAAACTAATCGTTTTATCCGTTGAAGAGCTACAATGTCAAACTTATATCGCCCTATCGTTTCTGCGTCAGGGTTTAAAATACATGAATACTTACAAAACCAAGAACAGTTAATACCGCGATATTCATCTTCCCACTTCTAATTCAGCAGAAAGTATAAATTCGTTTTTACTTAGCTTTTATACTTACACAAGAATGGATTTACCATTAATTAAACAGGGTTATCGGTTAGGGGTATACTGAGCCGAAAAAGGATCACTCTACTCATCTTAAGGAACAACTATCATTACGTAAACCACACCGAATTTAAGTGAAAAATTAAAATCAAACGTGTGCGAGTCGGACTCGCACACTAAGGGTCCCGTACAAGTTGTCATTAATATCGAGCTAAAAATTACGTTTATTATATGGGGGACTTCCCTTAAATATTTATTTTATTGGGTTTTTAGTAAAATGAAGTAATATTTATTGACCTTTAAATAACGTTTGTTACAGGCAAGTTTTTTTACATTGAATTAATAATTATTTAAACATTTTCACTTATACATCTTTATATATGCGAGTAGGAAGTTAATATTAGTTGTTAGTTTAATAGTTCTGATGACATATATTTATCTTTGATTGCTATGTTTAGTTATTAGTAATTTTGTATTATGGTTGTTCGTTACACAAGAGCGATGATTCTACAAGCTGCATTGACATATATTCGCCGAGTTTATAAAAAGGATTTATTTCGAAATAATACTTAAATTTTTGTTTTAATGTATTAAAATTAAGATCGATTATACTATCAGTTAATTTATTGTCCATCAGTATTTTGGTATAAAGCCCCCCGCTTTTTACATTTAGCTAATCTGTTTAATGGTAGGATTCGAACTTTTTATTATTCGTTGCTATAAATATATAATCTGTAAAAGTTTCTCTAGCTGTCACAGTTCATGACATACAGCCTGTCGACAGACGGACGGACGGACAATGAAGCCTTACTAATAGGGTCCCATTTTTCTTTTAGGTATGGAGGCCTAAAAATCAGCTAAAGGTTATCGGTCGTTGTCAAAATGTATGAAAGATTTTTTTTTAAACCGAGTTGGTCTCGCAGTGAAATTTATTTAGTATAGTAATGTCCTTTCGGCATAGTACCCTGTATTCTGAATTTACACAGATGTGTTAGTGCTATAATTTTAAATAATGACCTATAAATTATGTGAAGACAAAAATGTTGTATTTAATTAACTAGAACTATTTACTTTAGTTAACCGATTTCAATAAGGAGCAGGTTTAATTTTTTTTACCCACTTTCTAAAACTTCCTATTTTTTAGAAGTCGGGAGAAAGACAGAGCCACTACACGGTTACATTGATATACACGCCTATATTGTTCCTACATATTAAACATACCGCGAAGATAATTCAAGTTTACCGAGCATCGGACGGAAGCGAGAACCCCAACGACACGAGCCGGTGCCGGTTCTCGGCAATATGAGTGAACGTGGCACGTACACAACTTATCTTTAATAAATCGTAAGTCTCGTTAAACTACTTAATTACTGTATCCCGTATACAATTGATTTAGCATTAATGAAGAAAATAATCGAGGAAAGAAAAAAGCAAAGGCATGTATTTTGAGGGATCAGTGTATAGTACTTATTACTTTTAGAGTTTGTTATAGTTAAAATTTTGAGTTCTCTTAACTGATGTAAATTAATATTATAAACGCGAAAGTTTGTAAGTATGTTTGCGTATATGTTTGTTACTCCTTCACGCCGAAACTACTTACTGAACTGATTTCTATAAAATTTGGTACGGAGATAGCTTAGACCGTGAATTGACACACAGGCTACTTTTATCCTGAATTAACGCGGGTACCACCGCAGGACGCAGCTAGTAAAAAAAAAAAAAACAAAGATATGTGTTCCAAAAAACTCAGAAAGTGCTCTAAAGCTACTTATGGAATAAATTTTAATATTATTTGTGAGAGACAATCAGTTTAACTGTATTATGATTGACAACCATCCTTATGATTGACGTAGTTAAATTTGTGTAACGGGGTTATACGCGTAAATAAAAATGTAAATAATAAAAAAAAAATATTTTTATAAAAAATATTACACAAAAGTCACATAAAATATTAATAAAGTCATATAATAATAATTTCTGTTTGTTGTGATAATATAAACATTATTATGACGCGCAGCACATACACTAAGATTTTAAATCTTGTACCGTGGGTGCCTGCGTCCCTTCAGGTCGTTCATTTTATTTGACCACATTAACATTTAAGTACATCTTTCACATTACTAAATTTTTTTATTTCTAAAAGTACTTAAAATAAACGTTAAATTGATTTTTAAATATTGTTTATAAGAAGATTTACAATTTGGACGTTATTGTACATTTTAGTAATTCGCAGACGTAGTCTGTTATCGTATCTTATTATCTAAACTTAGGAAAAATTTCATCTACAGGCTAAAACTACGGACTACGGAGACTGTCTATGAGTAAAACCAAGTAAATGTAAATATTAGTTGGGATTTAGCTCGAAGTGATGTTTAGTGGCTCAGTATTTTGAGAAGTGAGAATATAATCAATAAAAATAATTGTGTTTCATATCTTATGAATATACAAAAATACACGACGAAATTAAAAAAAAAAAACTAGATCTAGAAATTAAATACCAAGACCACATACGGCGGAAGACAGTGTACTAAACCGCAAAAGATACTGGTTATAAGTCCGAATATTTGCAAATATTTAAGAAAAGTTTATATAATATCTATGGTCTTACAAGCAGTTCTACAGACTTACCTTAGAAATAATTTAAATACTACAAAATATTGGACCTAAAAAAAATACCCTGAAAGAAACTGTAAACCGCAGAAGTTAAGAACATTTTATACGTTATCAACTGTGATATCTCAGATGATTTTCTTAACTGAACTGAACTTTTGAACTTTGAGGTTATCAATATGTTCTGAAATTCGTCAATACGAGAGCCAATACGTCAGTTGATGTGGTAATGCTAGTAGAGTTGATGTGGTAATGCTAGTAGAGTTGATGTGGTAATGCTAGTAGAGTTGATGTGGTAATGCTAGTAGAGTTGATGTGGTAATGCTAGTAGAGTTGATGTGGTAATGCTAGTAGAGTTGATGTGGTAATGCTTGTAGAGTTGATGTGGTAATGCTAGTAGAGTTGATGTGGTAATGCTAGTAGAGTTGATGTGGTAATGCTAGTAGAGTTGATGTGGTAATGCTAGTAGAGTTGATGTGGTAATGCTAGTAGAGTTGATGTGGTAATGCTAGTAGAGTTGATGTGGTAATGCTAGTAGAGTTGATGTGGTAATGCTAGTAGAGTTGATGTGGTAATGCTAGTAGAGTTGATGTGGTAATGCTAGTAGAGTTGATGTGGTAATGCTAGTAGAGTTGATGTGGTAATGCTAGTAGAGTTGATGTGGTAATGCTAGTAGAGTTGATGTGGTAATGCTAGTAGAGTTGATGTGGTAATGCTAGTAGAGTTGATGTGGTAATGCTAGTAGAGTTGATGTGGTAATGCTAGTAGAGTTGATGTGGTAATGCTAGTAGAGTTGATGTGGTAATGCTAGTAGAGTTGATGTGGTAATGCTAGTAGAGTTGATGTGGTAATGCTAGTAGAGTTGATGTGGTAATGCTAGTAGAGTTGATGTGGTAATGCTAGTAGAGTTGATGTGGTAATGCTAGTAGAGTTGATGTGGTAATGCTAGTAGAGTTGATGTGGTAATGCTAGTAGAGTTGATGTGGTAATGCTAGTAGAGTTGATGTGGTAATGCTAGTAGAGTTGATGTGGTAATGTTATTAGAGTTGATGTGTTAATGCTAGTAGAGTTGATGTGGTAATGCTAGTAGAGTTGATGTGGTAGTGCTAGTAGAGTTGATGTGGTAATGCTAGTAGAGTTGATGTGGTAGTGCTAGTAGAGTTGATGTGGTAATGCTAGTAGAGTTGATGTGGTAATGCTAGTAGAGTTGATGTGGTAATGCTAGTAGAGTTGATGTGGTAATGCTAGTAGAGTTGATGTGGTAATGCTAGTAGAATTAGAGGTAATGTACCTGATCCTCTCTTACCTAGAAATTAATTGTACGTGTCAAAGAAATAATCCCAGAAAAGATTCATGCCTGGTCCCGCGGTATGAAAACGTTCTATAAAGAGGCCAAGACTGGAAGGGAAGATTACTTTTATTTATATATATATTTGAAGAAGACTTTGTACAAACTTCACATAAACCATCTACTAAATAGTCCGAACAAAGCCTAAACATTTGGTTTGGATAGATGAGTCCGTTCTTGAGTTAGAAAAAAACAACGAAAAGTGGAATTGATTTTTGTTTATATTGATGATAACGAACGTATATAATAGCAGCGCGGGCGCAGGTGGGTAGGTGTGTCTGTCTCTCGAAGGGATGAACCGATTTTGAATATTATTTTTTGTTTGAAAGGTGATTTAGTAAGGAGTATACTCGTATTGAGCTATATTTGGTGAAAATCAGTCTTATCGGTCTTTGAATACCATACATTTATGATAAATTTGAAATCCAAGATGGCCGCTAAAATAGCTATATTCGTTTGTTTAAAAATGTCGTATAATTACTGTGGTCATAAGGTCAATAGTTCGCACAACTACTAAAAAGTTTATTTTTCATTATATCAGATGATATCATTACAGCCGACATTGACTTTAACCGTTAAACTTAGTTATTACTTGTAATAAATTATAAATTATAATTCAAATAATTCAAAGTATTTTTAGCGACTGCGACAAAAGAGAAGGTATTCAATTCGACGGTTTGTTTTTGTTTCTCACTTGATTCTTCTTTTATTTGAAAGGTTTATATATAAATCTGGAGTTGTCCCATTTCAAAATAATTCAACAAGTGATAAGATAAGAGTTCGAAAAAACCCGACTGCTAAATCGTCCAATCTGTGTATCATCCTTAATTTCCTTTTATTTTAATTTTGATGTACCCAGTGTCACTTCCACGACTAAGACTATTCACACCACACACATAACAATACGACAAGCCGTTTAGGCTCATTTAGGCTAAAGAAATATTCATACATACATACACTGAAAAAACCATTACCCTCCTTCTTTCGCAGTCAGCTAAAAAGTTCTATTTCCACTTGTCGTAACGGAATTGGTTGTAATTTTGTTTTTCATAAAATAAATTGTTTCACATTTTATCTTATGGAGATCGTATCCCACCAATGCAAGATAGAAGATGATCAACTTTGAGAAGTGTTATCAAAATAAAAACTTAAAAAAAGTGACTAAGGACTTCAAACAAATTGGATTCATATATCAAAGGGTCGTAATACCCTTACAAAAAAGAGTGTTTTAAATGGGTCGATCCGTCTTTGAAGAATCTGGTAACAAAGATAAAAATGATACAGTCGAGTTCCTCCTTTTTTATAAGTCTTTGACTGATCAAATTAAAACTTAATATTTTAATTACGTTTTACTTTTCTCTCCTTTCATGATCTTAAAAATTCCTTTACAACGGGTGTTATAAATTTAACGTGTCTGTGTGAGATAACACAAACACCAGATAACACGATTTTTGTCTTAAAATTAACTTCGTTCCGTTTATTAAATTTGAATTAAATTAAATAGACAGAATTGAATTGAAATAGGTAACTGCAGGGTTATCGTCTTGGGGTACTAAACCCAAAAGGGGTCACTATACTAATCCTAAGTAACAAGTTTCACTTTGTGACTATTTATGAATTTGAGAAAATGCAGTGGTTCCATACAAAAGGTGATCGGTCGTCTACAGAATGTATAACTGGGTTAAAAACGAGTACTTGATTGCTCAAACATTTATTTACTACGACTATAAATAAATTTAAGAAAAGATTATCCTTGTACATACATTATCGTTAGTACTACTTATTGATAGTATTAATGGGCGGTATTAATACTAGCTAACAAAAACAACTAATCCTGGTAATACAAAATGTACAAAGTGACCTATTTTACAAAAAACAAAACATACTGAGAAACGTAAAAAATTAACGTGAAAAGTCTCGATACAATATTAAAGTTGTTATTTCGTTTCTTAGTAAGTTAATAATAATAAAGTTTCATATCATCCTAAAAAGTACTGAATATTCATGTACATGTTAATATTGATGTACACGATATTAATGTACTGGATATCGATGTACTTGACATTAATGTACTGGATATGGATGTACTTGATAATAATGTACACGATATTAATGTACTGGATATCGATGTATTTGACATTAATGTACTGGATATTGATGTACTTGATAATAATGTACACGATATTAATGTACTGGATATTGATGTAATTGATAATAGTGTACACGACGTTAATGTACCTACTGGATATCGATTTACTGGACATTAATGATCTGGATATGGATGTACTTGATAATAAAGTATTTGACACTAATCTACTAGATATTCATGTACTTGACATTAATGTAGTACATATCATTTATATATACCTAATATATATATTGAATTGAGTTATTATTTAACCAACGCAAAACTCTAATAACTAGTCATAATATCAGTTCTAATATTATCCTGAAAATACTTTCTATAAACTTCAGATTTTATTTTATTATTTGATTAAATTAATTTTGTATTCGATGCACCATTGTTGTTTGTTACTTGCCAAAACCATGATGATATTTTCTTTAAAACATTGTATTAATACGAGTATGAAAAATTTAATTGATCAAAGTATTATTAGGTTCAACATTTCAAACATTTCAACGAAACATGATAGTTTTAACCAACATAAAATATTTTATATTTGGACAGCTCTATAATTTTCAGTTACAAAAATTTTGTATGATTTACATACACAATTTTTGTATGGGGCTAGGCAGTGCCCCGCTTAATTAAGCAAAACGAAGGCACGGCCATACATTCTTGTTTCTATTAATTTTACTAGTAATATTATCTTTGCACATAATAATTAAGATAAATGGGACCTAGAGTTCATCTTATTTTCCAAAACTTATCGGAGCGCTTGATCGATTCGACTCGTCAGCAGAATCGCGCTTTTTATCTGGCTTAACGTATCAGCATTCCCATCTAGCGTAATGAGGGTAGCATTATAGGGACGCTGCCCTCTGATGGAGGGTTGGAGCATTTAGATTATCTGTATATCTTATGTGTACAGGTAATCTTTCTGCTATATTTTGTTTGTTGTTTTAGTTAGTTATTTTGTTTTTGGTAATATTGGCACTTGCCCGGTAGTTTTAGTAAAAAAATAATACGATTAAAGTCATAAAAGTTTCAAATTTTGCGATAGTTAAAAGTCTAAAAGAATAAGTGATCCTGGAAATCGAATTAATAATTAGAGCTGGCACAGTTTTGCTGCGCTGCGGTCAATGCGGTAATCAAATTATTAAGTTGCTGGCATGATCCCTGTGGCCCGTTCCATAAATCCTGTCCGGTCCATGGTCCTTGTTGATCCGCTCCCCAATAGGTCCACGGAATGAAAATTCCAGAGGTCAACCTTTGGATACCATTGCTTCCTCCATTCCAAGCGGTACCCTGAGTTCCAGTCGCTGTGGTACCTGTAGAATAAAAATCACTTGAGTTGATAAGTAAAATTAAAAACTTGAATAACCAACAGACACAAGATAATGATGGAAATGTAATTCGCGTAATTAAGAGTATCATCGACCCTTCATTGATTTCGTGTTTTTGATAGAATTTTCATTCCGGGGCGTACCTCTTTTCACCCCCTAAATTGTAACGTATTTTTTTGTTATTAATGTCAATCGCTTTACTAGGATGAATTTTAGGCCTAGTTGTTTTATTATTTTGAAAAAATATATTGAATTGTATAAAGGTTTTTAGTATCAGCGTATTAGCGCTAAAATATGACTGCTTACTCTGCTTAGGAAGTTTGTAACTAAGTAATATCAAAACGAGAAAAAAATAAAACGGTAAATCCTAGTAAATAATGTGTTAGCTATATGAAAAAAAAAACACTGGAATCGGACAGTACTAAAAAGGTAGAAAAGATATATATTATTGTATGGACAAGTTGGCGGTCTATAACTGTCTTATACAATATAAAGGGGAATGTAAATTGAATAACAAGTGGTTAGAAGCGACGTTTAAAAAACGCCTGCTAAATATTTAAACCTGTTGTAGCATCCTTAGTTATTATTTTTTTAATTTTGATGTACTCAGTGTCACTCTCACGACTAAGACGAATCTATTGACGCCACTCACATAAAAATACGACAAGCCGTTTATGCTCTAGGGCGTGCCAAATATATATACATACATACCCTCCTTCTTCCGTAGTCGTGTAAAAACGAGATCACTTTTAATTTTACAGTTGGTACCATCTATCAAACTTTTATTAGCAGAATTCATACCACGAATGGTATATACCATTCGTTAGCTAACGAAGGCTATGAATTTCTTGAGAATACGTCTTTTTGCATATCCTTCGTAAGGGACGTCATTTGCGCGTGATGAAATCATATAGAGCCCCTGAACACAGGTTCGAGTGGGATTGAACTAAGGATTTTAGCTCATAAATTAATGATGAAACAGTTACTGAAATAATTGTTTTAAATAATGACCACCGATTTCCATTGTTCCAGGCGCGCCGATACAACTTCTCCAGTTATTTCGATTTTAAACTCAAAACTATTGATCGATTTCGCTAAAATCAAAATGGTACTTAATGGCTGGTGTACCCTATCAAAAAAAAATGTTGTTTTCAAATCGGTTTACCCGAGAAATAAAAAAAAAACCGTGTGGCACTCGGGAACTGCCGCGGTAAAGCTATTGCATACGCATACGTCTAGTCGCACGCACACAAACACCGTGCCGAAGTCTGCCGAAACTAAAACGACGTTAGACGAGTGTTAGATTTATTTTTGTTAATGAATTTCTTGATTCGGTCGCCGCGCTCACAGCCCGCGATAAAAGCTATGCAATAGCTTAAAAATGTGGACGAATTGAGTAGGTAGAGAAGTTGCAGTTATTGTGTACCTTCTTACTAACTTCTATCTAATAAATTCTTCTATCTCATCTCATCTTACCTGTTTGAGTTTCTGCGGTTGCCTTAACTACAGTCTCTTCCTTCGAATATATATTGGAATCTTCTTCTGTGCCTACAAAACAAAATATTTCTTTTTCACAAATACATTCAGTGTGAATTAAATACAGCCTACACTACGAATTCAAGTGAAAAGAGATGTTACAATAATACAGAGTTAACAGCTAGGGGTGTACTAAGCAAAAAAAGTACATTTTGTCGACGACTGATCAACTTTTTGTATGGAACAGCTGATTTTTATTTCTCGAATTCAGATTTGGTCCCATAGTGAAAGTTGTTCCTTAGGATGAGTACTGTGACCTCCTTTCGGCTTATTACACCCCTAGCTGATAACCTGATGAAATGATGATTGGAGTCAACCTAGGATAAAAAAATCTTCCACGGATGCCATAATTAAGATAAGATAATCATTTATTTCCGACACAGTGCATGTTATACAGTAGGTAATAATGATTTCATTAATTTAAGTGTACCTAAGTACAGTAAAATAAACTATAACTGCGGGCCCCAAACTAGGCGAAGCCTGTATCTAGCTAAACTTATCCTATAATTTACATAAATTAGATATTTTTGTACACAATTAAGCAGGCAACTGATGCAGGTTTCATTAAAACATTATATTAACCACATCTTTAGTAATTTTTTGGTAGACGTACACCGTCCTGGCCGAAAATGAAACAAGTCTTTTAAAATGTATAAAACCCCGAATAGAAAAAATCGCCATTTTGTGGTGACGCGACAGCCATCTTGAAATGTATTATAGTGTATATTATTATACTCAATAGGTGTTATCTTCAGTATTGACCCTGCGGAATAAGAGTGGTGTGGTCAAAAACAGATACACGGAATATTCTGTACTCGAGGAATTACTAACAATACTCATGTTGATATAATAAACGCAAACAACGAAAAGTAATGTAATAATATTAAAGTACCTAATAAGTTAACTTAATGATTTAAACAAGCCTAGAGAAGGTTAAAACTCTGCGGAATATTCAGTGCGCTGGCAAGTCGTGTGTTACGAGGGCGGAGTGATAAGTCTAGTAAAAATTAAACAAGGAGTGATATTTATTTCAAAATTATTATTTATTTTCAACGTAGTTTCCTTTTTACTCAATGCACTTCATCCAGCGTGTCTCTAACTTTTATATCCCCTCCATATAATAAAACTTAGGCAACCCTTCGAAATAGGCGTTGGTTTCATGCATGATTACTTCATTGGAGCTAAATCTCTTTCCACCAAGCCATTTCTTTGAATTCGGAAACAGAAAATAATTGCAAGGGGCTAAATCTGGCGAATATGGTGGATGAGAAAGCAACTCATAGCGTAACTCATGAAATTTGGCCATGGCAATCGCGCAGGTGTGCACTTTTGCGTTGTCTTAGTGAGAGAGGATTTTCTTCTTTGCCAAATGCAGTCGTTTTTTAGCTAAAATTCTGTGAAATTGTTCTAATAAATTGGCATAATAAGCGCCATTAATCGTTTCACCCTTCTCTAAGTAGTCAATGTGGATAACTCCACGGGTATCCCAGAAAACTGTAGCCATAACTTTATTGGCCGATAAATTGCTTTGGCCTTCTTCGGAGCTGGTTCATGGAGCATTTTAACTGACGGAGCGGAGTCGCCGTAATATTTATCAAGCCTTTGTTTTGTTTCCGTATAGTTTTTTTTCTCTCAAAAAGTAATGTTTAATTAACACACGAAATACACTTTTCTCCATCTTTGCGAAAATGCGTTCAATTGTTTTTCTTTAATGGCTGTTAAAAAAAACCGGCGGTACTGGCTGAAATTTTTAATTTAGTCCTTCAAAAGAGTGTTTAATATGGAGGTTTCATGCAATTTGCGATAACTTTATTCCAATATATTTTTTTACCAGACTTATCACTCCGCCCTTACTAGACACTGACACTTCTTTTTAAGTTATATAGTATCATATTCATTGATTATAAGTATAAAGTGAAAACACCGAGCGAAGGTATTACCCGCGTTCGTTGAAAAAATGGCGTCTCTGTCTGTGTGTTTATTGAAAAACTAGTGATTCTTCAAGCTTTACTATGTACGTAATATTGGTGGATTATTAACCATTAATGTCTTGTTTATCTGCACAAGTGTGGGCAAGCGATATAAAGACGGAATAACATGGTTTTTGTAGGTATTCGCGGGAAATCGCCATAGAAAGCCTGGTAAAGTCTCCACCGCTTTACAAGGGTACATGATGTGATTTTAACTTGACCACGATGACTTGTTGCTTGATATTTGACTTAACTTGATTGATAATTAACTTTTGATATAGAAACGTCAGCTCTTAAATTTGATACACACTTATGACAATCGGTTGCTTTTGAGTCGAGGATAAATTAAAAACAGCAAATTTCCTTAAACGACAAAACAACGTCATCTCTCGAGGTAAAGATCAATTTAACAAGGCTTGATATCAAAACAAGACGACGTATCTTTCGATAAGCGTGAAAGTTACATAAATTAGACAAAACACGAATAATTTGTTACGGAGGCAGGCCGCTGTTTGAGCTCACGTACTCATCAGCATAGCGACAGCAAAGTAGTGAAGCACCTAATATAATTTACTTATTTCTTAATTATTATATTTTTATTGGTTCACACTGAATAAGTCTTTTAAAAACAAGTTTATTCCAAATAAGTGATTGCCGACTTTAACTCCGCAGGCTTCGATACAATTTTTTTCAATTCTTTCGATGCTTAAACCACAGTACCAGATCGATTTTGATAAGATTTAAAGAAGACTACTTCGGAGGTTCTCTTATAGATAAATAAAAAAAACTTGATCAACCATTTCCGAGAAATAACGTGACAATTACAAAAAAATCAGCCAAATTTAATTGTTTTTTGCATGTTTCTTACCTGATATCTCGGTGACGGGTGTACAAAAAGATTTTTTTCAAGGGTATAAATAAACCTCATGTTGTCTTAATCGGTCGTAAGTCTTGATTTTTATATTGGAATAAATGAAAAAGTTCAATCGACGCCTGCCGTAATGGAAATCGGTAGTCTTTTTTTAATATAATTATTAGAGTCCGTAAAAACAAACCTGACTGTTCATCGCTTCCTTGGCTCACGTCATCATCATCATCATCATCTTCGACACTCATGTCTGTAAACAAATGAAAATACACTTATTTTATAACACTCTAACAAGAACGTGTCAAACCCATAACGTCCCACTGCTGGGCTTGAGTCTCGACCATAGTCCACTACGCTGGCCAAATTGCGGGTAGCGGACTTCACTTATCTTGGAAAGCTATTCACCGACAAGAAGATCTCTTCACAATATTATCCTTTATCGTTCAACCTTATGATAATTTAAGTATAATATGCACCTAAGTCAAGAACTCGATTTTGCGATGAGCAATACACTAAGAAGAATAAGAAGGTAGGTTAGGTGTTCAATATTATTATTGAATGGTAGACAGATCATAACCTTGAACTAAACCTTATCAAAAACAAAATTAATACAATTCAGACCACACTAAAAACCAGTTCTTGAGATAAATTTGAATATATTTAATACATAATAACATTTCGTATTGCGTTGACATGGCAACACTGTTTGTCCTAGAACTAGATACACACGTTAATTAGAAATCTCATACACTAAAAATAAAAGGGAAAATTAATAGTTTTACTTATGCTTTAAAATAACTCAGACGGGCTACCGATGTAGATTCGGCGTTAACGGCTTACTATGCATATGCGTACTCATGGTTACGCTACGGGATAATAATATGGGGAAATAGTGTAAATGCTAACGACCTATTCGTGGTACAAAAAGAAAATGCATTTGCATTCTTGCTAATATTAGAGCCCCAAATATAAAAGTTTTATATTTTCACAGACCTTTATTAAATATAATATATTAGCAATTTCTTCAATATATTGATCGACATCCCATTGGCATCTATTTACTATACAAGTAAGTTAAAAAAATTGTAAAAAAATATAGCTTTTAAATATATTACTAGGTACCTATATAATTCTTCCTTTACACTTTGCAAATATTTAAAACTACTAGCACAAATAAAAATACCGTCGCTTTGAGTAACTCTTCCTATTTTGGGAATACTGCGATAAGGAAAAAAAGGATACAAACCTGATTGGTCATCATCCCACTGCTGGTTTGTGGTTTGAGCAACAGCTTGAGTGTTTGATCCTGTACCTGCACAGTGCAAACACAGTATAAACATGTAATTCTTTAAAAAAAATATCATACTTAAAAAAACTGGCTATATATATCTCAGTTATTTTGATTCAAAAACCAAATCTCTGGATCGATGTTGATAATATTAAAATGGGACTATGTAGGAGGTATAACCTTTTAATTATAAAATACGTGAGATACTCGGGACTGCCGCAGTAAAGCTATTGCATACGAATACGTCTAGTCGCACGCACACAAACACCGTGCCGAAATCTGACGAACTAAAACTACGTTAGGCGAGTGTTAGGTTTGTTTTTGTTACGGAATTTCTTGATTCGGTCGTCGCACTCAAAGAACGCGATAAAAGCTATGTATAGCTTAAAAATATCATATCAGTCTAGTGTATCTGAAAAATCAGATAACAAACATAAAAAAACGGACAAATTGAGTACAGAGGTACTCAATTTCCTTCAATTTTCCTTCAAAGGTCAATTTTCCTTTTTTGGTTAATTCAGTAAAAAGAGACAAACCTGTTTGGTCGTCACCCCACTGCTGGTTTGTGGTTTGAGCTACAGCTTGAGTGTTTGATCCTGTACCTGCATAATACAAGCATTAGGTATTTTAACAAGTAATATTTAAAAAAAAGAAGGAAAAAACAAACTTCCAAGTTTTCAGTATATATGTATTTTAAGTTATTAGAGCACAAACTTATAAAACATGATAAAATTTTTAGCTAAAACTATACAAAGTTATAAACTATATGTACAAAAGCAATACCCAAAAATTAAAACTAACTTAAATCTAAACCACTGCCAGTTGGTAGAGTACCCAAAATGCTGGCCCCATTGCCGAGGCAATGGGGCCAGCATGAATGGCTATACTAATGCGCTGACCCAAGTAGAAACCAGCATTTTGGTCTCGAGTAGAAAAAGGCCGCAAAAGGCGCAAATATAGTAACTTAGATAGCGGTTATATGTTTGAGCTTTTTGGGGTTGAAACTCTCGGGCCTTGGGGACCGGGAGAAAAATTATTTTTCGAATCCCTAACAAAGCGTCTAGTTGACGCTACTCGAGACCATAAAGCTGGTCTCATATTTCAGTAATTTTCTTTAGTAAACCATTTGGTTTATAAATGAAAATAACTTTATATTAAAAAAATATTTCATATAAAGGAATGACATATCAGAATGAAAGCAAGATTACTGTTTCTTGTTTCACTCGATTCCCATCCCATTGGGTTGTAAAACTAATTTGAAAAATATAATATAGGCATAAGCTCAAAGTTAAAACTGGTGACTCCCGCTCCGGTTCGTTCCCGGTGCAGAGGATGGCCATTGCTATTCTACGTGGCAATGCTACGAGTGCTTAGGGTACTTTTTTCAGGAACGGTCAGAGGTGGGTTAATTGATTAGGTAATTAATTGTGACGTAATTTTTAGTATTAAAAAAAACTCATTATTAAAGGAAAAAACATAAACTAACCTGATTGGCCGTCATTCCACTGCTGGGTTGAGGTTTGAGCTGCAGCTTGCGTGTTTGATCTTGTACCTGCATAATACAAGCACATTTTGAACACGTGTTTCTTACAAAAAATTAATAAGTCGACTTCAGGTTTCTATAGTTATTTCGATATTTTTCTAACGATATGATTTTAAAATCAACGCGTCTTGACCGTGGCTTATGGAGTCAAAACATGGACACATACCGTCTATGCTGTGCATAGTTGCGCTAGTAGTGGCTAGTAGCGATGATGGTCGAGTGGTTAGTGGGATCTATTGCCGTGCAAAGGGAACGAGGTTCGATTCCACGAAACATGCAAAAAGAGCCTGAGCTACCGTGAAGAAAACATCGTGAGGAAACCATAGCATGGAAGGGTTTCCTATTGCTCGCCTGGCTAGCTACCACCCTCAAGCTGTAAAATCTGTCGCCAAGCACCAAACGGTGTGTTCCGGCAGCCTTCCGTGAGAGCCAGTGTATTCCAGACTAGACATGCTCAATCTAAGGCTACAATATCGCTGACTTAAGTGGTCGTGCGAGCTTGTGGTCAAATGCCTAGCTGTGTAGGATAAAAATAGTTTATTTTATTATTTTATTTGTTATGTTAGATAGATAGATCAACGCTTTACTGTAGACACACAAAACATAACAATACAAAAATATACATTTACACTTATTGCCACAAGTGGCGGCCTTATTGCTAAAACCAATCTCTTCTAGGCAACATTAGGATATAGACCTTTGAAAAAAAATGTATAGGACGGCGGTGTACTTACAATAAAGAAAGTAATCTATACTTAATTACACATATACAAATATACACACTCACATTCTATTACCTAAACTAAATTTAATCATACAGGGTTATCAGCTAGGAGTGTACTAAGCCGGAAGGGGGCCACTATACACACCCTCATGAGCAACTTTCAATATGGGACCAACTAAAAAAAAACAGTTGTTAAATACAAAATGTTGATCGGTCGTCGACATGACGTATGGAATAGTTGAATTTATTTTCTTGAATACAGAGTTGATACCTTAGTGAAAGTTGTTCCTTAGGATGAGTATAGTGACCCCCTTTCAGCTTAGTACACGCCTAACTGATAACCCTGCATACCAATATATATAATATAGCATACATATAACCTAATACATACTAATAAAAGTTATTAAATACTATTAAACTTATAGCAATACTGTGTTGTGTATTATTACTGTAGTTTTCTGTTGAAATTAAAGTTTATTCTTTTCTATTATATTCAAAAGCTGTTAAATTCAAGGCCTATGCCTTCAAACACACGCCCAGCCGACCGCGAGGAACAGCCAGGTTTTCCGTACAGAGTTTATTTGCTAGAGTTACACAAGCAAAGGTCCTATAACCTAAACTCTAACCTGAATCTACAGAGTGAACACTCCGTTAATAAAAAATGGCTCGTGTTCAAACACCGCCCAAAAAAGCCCTATTTTACTTTAAAAAAAATCTAAATGGTTATCAAAATGGATAAATAACAAATAAAACACTTTGACATAATAACACCTAACTTTTACACTGATCACAGAATGGTTCGATGCTAATGGATAAATAGTTACCAAAAAATAATGGATAAATGGTGACCAAAAAAAGTTGTTGTTGAAAGTATTCAGATAGTCCTAAAAACTGCCCGAAGCTACTGCGGACCTCGTTGCCGAAAATATTCGGATTGTCATAAAAAGAATTACCTGAACCTATTGCGGACCTTGTTTCCGAAAGTATTCTGAGTGTCATAATTTGGTGACTGTTAAGCCAATAAACTAAAAAATATTTTTAGTGAACGTTTAAATTATACCCATAAAAATATTATTTGCCATTGTACCATCGATGGATTGGTACAAGCTATTGGTATTACGGCAAACAAATGCAGTAATCAGTTTAAAAGAAAAGACTTACCATATCTTCGTCCACGGCGACCGTATCTCGTATTTTTTTCATAACTTGCACCCTGGGTACGCTTTACTGTAATATTATAGAACTAGTTAAATTATTTAGTTAGAACCTACAAGTACTTTCTTCTCAAAGTCTATTTTTTGCTAAATCTAGAGTTTTTACACGACTACGAAAGGAAGGTTGTGTTTTTCGAGTTTATACATGTATGTATATATCTTTGGCACGCCCTAGAGCCTAAACAGCTCGTCGTATTTTTATGTGAGTGGTGTCAATAGATCCGTCTTCACCTGCAGATGGTCTTAGACTATACTAGCTACATTAAGCAATTTTATTTATTAAGATATGTGGCTCTAAAGTTTTTGCGTCAGGATTTGAAGTCACTTTTAACCACTTGTATTTTTACGGATTTATTCCTGTTTTTCACCTCAATCTGTCCTCGAAGGTGATAAAATTCCTTAGTGTCCCCGTTTTAGTCTTGTAGCCGCCTACACCAACGTTGCCTCTTTAGCGCCATCATTCGACAGCCAGAGTAAGTCGTGAGAGTGACACTGAGTGTATTTAAAACACACATTTTAAAAAATAAGGATGATACAGAGGTATAAAAATTTAGTGCTCGGGTTTTTTTTATGTCGCTTCTAACGACTTGTTATTATTATTATTATTTTTTTGTATCTCTTTTTGTCTGTCTGTTTATAAGGGCTAATTTATGAAACGACTGTACCGATTTAAATGAAATTTTGTACAGTGATAGCTTATATCCCTGTTCAACAAACAGGAACTTTTGATAACGGTAAATTAAAGAGTTCCCGTGGGATAGTTTACAACTGCTATGAAATTTAAGAAATACCATATGGACAAAGTTTCGGGCATCAGTTAGTATAATGCGAGTATAAATCTTAACTGCAATAGAAAGCTGAAATCAACCTGCATCTGCCATTAAGGGCTGCTTTGTGCCAATGCTTTAATGTGTTTGTTCCTCCTTCAGGATCAAACGGCTTAACGGATTTGAATTAAATTTGGCACTAAGACAGCTTTTAAACTGGATTAATACATAGGTTGCATTTATGCCCTGTAGTTTATTACTTTATATCTAAGGCTTAGCACGCACTGCGATTAAACGCGCGCGGTTTAGGAATAGCTAAAAAAGGCAAAAACGAGCATCAACACGCACTGCGTTTTGTTTGAATTTATTTCATTTTACCATGGAGTTTTGGCGAGCAGTACGTGTTGTAGCTTTGATAATGAAACAAGCTAGTCCAATATCTGCACACATTTTGATACACCTCCTGCCAAAGCCGGGCGTTAATATTTCTGTCTCTGTATTGTTATAACGATTTGTCATATAATGCCGGCCTATTTTCCACTTCAATAATAATGTTTTTTGATACATTGTCGTAGTCTACATTCGATGTTTCTGAGTCGGACGACATGATTTAGCCGCTGCAAAAACGTCTATCCTCCGCACTTACACAGTCGAGACTGAATAAAAATCGAATGCGATTAACCGCCGTGCGTGCGTCACAGTACTGTTACTATGGGACACAAAAAAACCGCGCGTTTTCAAACCGCGTTCAAAACGTAACTTGTTACGTAAATCAGTCTCTGAAAAAGTCACTAATGCGTGCGCTTGTATAGAAAACTATGTGTTACATTTTTTTGCGGATTCAGACCTGCGGTTAAACGCGCGCGTTCAAACGCAGTGCGTGCTAAGCCTCAAGCGGGTAAAACCGAAGAGCACACCTAGTTATTTTTTGTGTAAAACGTGTAACAAATAAGAGTTAAAACACTTACTACTACTACTCTAGCCATCAAAATGTAGCTTGCGTAAAAATTTATATACCAAAAATAAAAAAATAAATTTGTCCTCCTTATAACTTGAACGATCATGTGACAATTGTTTTGTATGGAGAACCTCATCATCATCATCATGCTGTCCCTAATCTAATCTAATCTTACAATGCATTTGAACGCACACTAGAGATGGTCATGTTATTTAAGTTTTACGGAAAAAAAGTCAATTTAAAAACAAACAATTGCTAGATATTAATAACGACAAGTGTAACAGGTGGAAACTTGAACTGAAATATTGTATAGATAACGGTACGGAACGTTTTGTAATGTAAGTCCGACTCGCTTTTGAAGCAATAGTGTTAAATGTTCAATACGCGAGACACATATTAAATTAAAAGCCTCAAGCAAAACCAGCTCCGTAACTCCGTTTCCGTGACCAGCCGAAGTGAACTAACCTTGCTTAGAGTTTCTGAATTGCCCCCTTCCTCTGCGAACTCTCTGTACATTTAGTTGATCTGTAAACATAAATAAATGTAATTCGACCTAGCAACAAGTGGTCATAATCTACTTCAAAAAAAACCCGACTGCTAAATCTTTAAGCCTTTGTATCATCCTTTAATTTTGTTTTTAACTTTAATGTATCCAACGTCACTCTCACGTCTAAGAGGAATCAATTGACACCGTTCACATAAAAATACGACAAGCCGTTTAGGTGCTAGGGCGTGTAAAAGAAATATACATACATACAAAAGTACATAGAAACTTGTTTCTTTTTCAAAAAGTGACTACAATACGGCTGGCACCGATATAACTCAGGATGACTACGACAATTTCCCAACACGACAACTTTCGACATTCTAGAAAGTTGTCGTTTCCGAAAGTTGTCGTGAACTTACGAAAATTACAACTTTCTAGAATGTGAATGTAAACGATGTATCGGGGGTTAAAAAGTGTCCTTAAATCCTATAAAAAACGCAAAATTAACAAACCTTGGTTGTACTGCTTTCTCCAATTGAATTGTCGTTTGCCATTTTGATACAGTTGACCTCCTGTTAAACAATATTAAATAAGACATGGAATAAAAATTATCTGTTTCATATTTCTTTTTTATTGAAGGCAGGCACGCATTTGGCCACTAGCATACGGCGGACTCTCGGTGTTTTTTTCTTTTCTTTTGATAAATGGCACCATACGATTTGTATATTTACCAGCGTCAAGTTTTTATATTTTCAAGTTATTATTCAATCAAGTTAAGTCAATGTCAAGTAATAAATCATCGTAGTCAAGTCAAAGCTGCATCATGTAGGCGGTGGAGACATTAACAGGGTACCTTTTAAATATTTTGTACACATTTTTATATTAAAGGGCCTCTTATTGTTAGTCATGACTTTACTGATGCCCCAGGCCGTTTTTATAAATAAAAGAAAGATCTTATAAAAATAATTATTATCGCATGCATTATCCTCGCTCGTCAGTTATGAGATTGTAGGTACGGAACGGAATGGAGGGTCGTGGCTTTTTAAATACCAAGAACCTGTCTCAGAAATTATTTCCTGAACAACGAGTGCGAGATGCATCGCGACGTTATAGCAGTTGACAAGAGCCTCACGCTCCTTGGCGAACGAGAATTGGCGCAGACCGGTGGTGCTTAGCACAGAGAACTGCAGGGAAGTATGGAAGAGTAAGGAGGGGTTCTGTCGAGCTCTAAAGGGACCCGATGTGGACCTACTCGCTTCGGTGAACTGGCTACGGTTTGGGGACCTCTTGGAGGAAACCGAAGGTTTTGCTTGTGCAATTGCCGACGAAGTAATGATGACAAACCACTATAGGAATTATATCCTGAAAGGCGGTACGACAGTACGGCCTTGTCACGTCCAAAGTGCCGTACTATCAGTATGCACCGTTTACTAGTTTGCGAAGATGGTCGTGTGTTGCTCTTCTGGGACCACTTTATCATCACGGGCAGTAATATTGTTTACGATAAGCCTCATATCTCCTCACCTCACCAACCTACATGATGAGTACTTCGTGAAGGCCGAGGACAAGGTCAGCAAGTACCTTGCTACCTATTGGTATTACGGCAAACAAATGCAGTAATCAGTTTAAAAGAAAAGACTTACCATATCTACGTCCACGGCGACCGTATCTCGTATTTTTTTCATAACTTGCACCCTGGGTACGCTTTACTGTAATATTATAAAACTAGTTAAATTAATTAGTTAGAACCTACAAGTAATTTCTTCTCAAAGTCTATTTTTTGCTAAATCTAGAGTTTTTACACGACTACGAAAGGAAGGTTGTGTTTTTCGAGTTTATACATGTATGTACCTATATTTCTTTGGCATGCCCTAGAGCCTAAACAGCTCGTCGTATTTTTATGTGAGTGGTGTCAATAGATCCGTCTAAGTCGTGAGAGTGACACCGGGTACATTTAAAAAAATAAGAAAATGTTTAAAAATAATTTAGTGGTCGGTTTTTTTTTGGTGTCGCTTCTAACCACTTGTTATTATTATTATTTTGTTTATATTTGTAGTAAGGTGGTAGGGGTTGAATTTCTGTACAATGAAAAATAATGCAAAAAAACCAAGTCAGGTAGATATAGATAAGTCCGCCATCTTGGTAAGCACGATTAGATCGGCTCTGTGCTTTAAAACTATTTAAAAATATTGTTTCACAAAAATTTACTACTTTAACCCGTAGTTTCCATAAATCTAAGTTGAAAAAAGTTGTGTTAGTGTTATATCGCGTAAATAAACAGTAAAATAGTGATAAATCCAAAAAAAAAATTGCGTATCCAACTAAAACCAAGTGAAAGAACTGTTAAATGATAAAACTATTGATATATTACATGAGGGAATAGTGTTAGTAACTTAAAATTACAATTAAATAACTAAAAAACATTAGCTTAAAATTTGCCCACCCTCATTATATAAAAAAAAAGTGAACCAAATCGCAAACGTTTCGTGCAGTGTGTGTTGTTATCGTGTTATAGAAGACTCACTGTCTTCTATTCAAAGACATCATCAACACCGCTGCGGCTAGAAACATTACGGCCTACGATAAATCTCGCTAATTCGCGCCTTACTGTACAAGCCAATTGGCGCGGTAAGAAAGCGCGCAGATTACGTGCCGTCGGAAGCTGGTTTCGGTTCTCATACAGATAAAGTCTCTTTTTGCATATTTTTTGTTTTGTCTTATTTTTGATAACAATATGGGAAAGACATCGACTTCCAAGACTTGTATTAAATGCCAGAAAATTATTAAACAAAGAGAAATGTTATGTTGTTCATCATGCAAGCATTTTTATGATATTATTTGTGCGGAAGTGTCTAGCACCAGGTATAATATAATGGAAAAGTCGAAAAAAGAAAGCTGGAAATGCAAGGCCTATTATAAAATTAAATCCATAGTGCCGGCCTCGAGTGAATACACCGTCACTCCCTCCACTTCGAACATCACAAAACGCAACCCCAGACTCAAAGCAATTCCCTTAACACCATTGCACAGGTCTGATGAGTTAGTAGAGGAGGAGATGACCAGCTCCGATGATGAACCGCATAGTCTACCTGACACAAGTAGCTATCTAATTAATGAAAGAGAAGGAGAACTGTTAAATGAAATTACCCGTTTAAAATTAGAGTTAGAAATAGCCCATAATCAAGTGGATGAATTGTCACTAGAAAATATTGATTTAAAGAGACAGATTACAGAAAAAGAGACGCTTACTGTGAAGTGGAAGAAACTTTTTACAGAAGCGATGAGTACGCCTAAAAGACGAGGTTCTTTTTCAAAGAAAATTGTTTCGGAATAGAAAAACGAAAAGAAACTTGTTAATACACAATCATTGGAGTCTGACGAAGAAAATTGTAGCGTCGTAAAAACTCCTTTACCGCCTAGTAGCAGAAAAAATAATAAACAATTAGAGCAAAAGTCCCAGTCTAAAAACATAAACAACCCCACTGCGACCAAAACTAAATATTCAAGAACCAAAATAACCTCAAATACTGTAATATTTTCAGACAGCATCGGTAAAGGATTAGCTTCAAAAATTATTGAAAAAATAAATTGCCAAGCCACCAACAACTGCAAACCAGCGGCTGGTTATCAAGAAATATTGGGAAATTATTCTAAAAAAATTCAAAATCTAACTGGAAAAGATACCGTAGCAGTATTCATTACGAAATATGAAAACTCTCTGTACTATAATCCTAAAAAGTACATAAAAATTTTGAATAACATTGTAAATAGTCCCGAGCGGAAATTTAAAGTTATAATCACTGGCCTGCGATACAATTACACACATGACAAAGAGATATACAATATTAACAGTGAAATAGCTAATATAGCAAAAAATAACGAAAATGTCAAATATCTCGACCCGAATGTGCGACACGAAAATATTAAAAATTACAATCCTCTGAAGAACTTTGTAATAGAAAATGTTGTAGCATGCGTAGACAGCAAATTTAATAATTCTTTAACACTGCGTTTCATTCGGTGCCAATACAACACAACAAATCCAGACAATTCAAATTTTCAAATTACACAAACACCGACTCTAGAACGATAATTCTTCATGCAAATGTTCGTAGTATACACAAAAAGTACTTAGAGATTGAAAGCTTAGCAAATGAGCAAGAATGTGATGTGTTATGCTTGACAGAGACATGGGGAAAAGATCATCAGATGCAGGCGATGAATGTCGAGAACTACACTCTGGTGACTTGTTTTAACAGAATATTTTTTGAACATGGCGGGACCGCGATATATGTATGTTAAAAATGGTTTAGATTTAATTAGAAACGATTTGAATAAAATGTCATTTGAAACAAATTTTGAATTAGTTCCACATGCATTGATAACTTTATTGTAAATTTTAGTGGTTGTAGAGGATCAGTTTTAGGATGTAAGCTGTCAGACCATAATGTAATTAAATTAGAATTGTTCAATACCAAAAATGTTAATAGTAAAAATACAGCCATATGGCTCGAAATTTTTCAAAAAATAACCTTAATTATTTTAACTATTTGTTTAACAAAAATTATATGTCGATAAAAACAGAAATACTAATGACTAGTGACGCGAACGCAAGAACGAGGATTTTACACGATGATTTGATGTACTACTATAACATAGCTTTTCCAAAATTGAAAAAACAAGTAATAAATGTTCAGAAAAAATGGTCGACTTTAGGTATAGAAACTAGTAAGAAAAATTTAGCCAAAATGGAAATCCTTCAAGAGGTTGACCCTAGCGGAACAAGAAAATTAAACATTAAAAGGTATAGAAAAATATTACGTAAAACAATGGTCGTAGCAAAAAAAATTAAAAAATCAAAAAATAAAATTAAAGAATCTTGGAAAATTATAAACGAACAGTCAGGTCAAAATACGCGACGCAATACAAGTAATAGAATAAAATCAGTAAAAAACGAAAGCGGAGCAAGTATTACAGAATCTAAAAAAAATTCTACTCTATTTAATAATTTTTTTCGCAACATAGCTCATACGTTAACTTGTAATCTAGAAATTGACGCGGATGATTGCAAAAAGTATTTAGAATACTGTAGTAAACCGTTGACATCTATTTCATTCGGACCAGTAGATTATAACTGAGCTCAAAAAGGTAGTAGTTAACATGAAGCAAAAACCTACGTTAGATATTTATGATAGGAGTACTAAGACTTTACGGAACCTAATAATAAATAACGATAATTTATTTGAATTAATATTAATTGTCTTAAACTCATGGACTGACGGAATATTTCCCGACGTATTGAAACCGGGTAGGGTAATCCCACTTTTTAAAAAAGGGGATATAGAGGATATAAGTAATTATAGACCCGTTTGCATTTTGCCAACTTTATCAAAAATTTTAGAAGCTATTATTAAATCGAGAATCGATAAATACTTTGAAGAAAATAATTTATTTACAATGTCACAGTTTGGATTCAGAAAAGGCCGCTCAACAGAAATGGCTATAAGAAAAGTAGTAGGTATATTACATTCTAGAATCCTTAGATACGTCAAATAAATGTGCAAGTATCTTTTGTGATCTTTCAAAAGCTTTTGATTGTTTGAGGCACGATATATTGATTTTAAAAATGCAATAATACGGATTTCGAGGTCATGAATTAAATATGATGATAACTTACTTACAGAACCGTAGTCAAATTGTCTCGATTAATGAACAAATTTCTACAGAAGGTAGGATGTCAATTGGAGTACCACAGGGCTCTATTTTAGGCCCAGTCTTATTTTTGATATATATTAATGATATTACCAATGCATTTCCAAGTTGGGCTCACATAAATTTATTTGCAGATGACACACATGTAGGTATCAGAGACAAATGTATACATAATTTAGAAAATAAAGTTGGTATTGTTATGGAATTGTTAAAGGAATGGTTTGATGCAAATGGAATTGTTCTTAACTCTGATAAAACCATCTCTATGCAGTATCAGTCAAAGTTAGGTATTTTTGGGAATTCCATTAGTAAAACAAATGTATTTCTCGGTTATACCATAGATAATACAATTAGCCATAATGCGCACATCGATAAAATTTGCAAGAAAATGGCAACTGGTAATTATGCTTTATTTAAACTTAAGCCATTACTAGATAAAAAGTCGCTCATCTCTGTCTATTATGCCTACGTGCATTCTATTATAAGATACGCTATTACTGTTTGGGGAAATGCTAAAGATATCATAAAAGTCTTAAAATGTCAAAAACAGTCTATAAGAACAATTAACGGTTTGAAAAAACGTAGTCCTGCGAGAAAACACTTTAAAAAAGATAAAATAATGACAGTTATATCACTTTATATTTATAGTTGTTTATTAGAAGTACACGAGGATAGGGAAATACCGGAAAAAAGAATTTCACGCAATAATAAAAAAGGGCGAATCCTACCAATAAATAGATTAGCTAAATGTAAGAAGCAGGGGCTTTATACCAAAATACTGATGTATAATAAATTACCTAATAGTGTAATGGAACTCAATTTTATTACATTCAAACAAAAATTGAAGTATTTTTTTGAAAGCAATCCTTTTTATAAACTCAGCGAGTATATGTCAATGCAGCTTGTAGAATCATCGTTCTTGTATAACGAACAACCATAATAAAATATCACTAATAACTAAACAAACCAATCATAATGTAAATATTTGTCAAGAGAACTGTTAAACTAAGAACTAATATTAAGTAATCGTATATGAATGAGATTTGTAAGTTAAATTTTTTTAAGTAATTATTAATTCAAATGTAATAAGACTTGCCTGTAACGAACGTTATTTAAAGGTCAATAAATATTACTTTACTTTACTATAAGAAGTGAAATAGTACTAATTTATATTTTATAATTTTTTTTGTTTCTCATTTTGTCTGTCTGTTTATAATGAAATTTTGTACAGTGATAGCTTATATCCCTGTTCAACAAACAGGAACTTTTGATCACGGTAAATTAAAGAGTTCCCGTGGGATAGTTTACAACTGCTATGAAATTTAAGAAATACCATATGGACAAAGTTTCGGGCATCAGTTAGTATAATGCGAGTATAAATCTTAACTGCAATAGAAAGCTGAAATCAACCTGCATCTGCCATTAAGGGCTGCTTTGTGCCAATGCTTTAATGTGTTTGTTCCTCCTTCAGGATCAAACGGCTTAACGGATTTGAATTAAATTTGGCACTAAGACAGCTTTTAAACTGGATTAATACATAAGTTGCATTTATGCCCTGTAGTTTATTACTTTATATCTAAGGCTTAGCACGCACTGCGATTAAACGCGCGCGGTTTAGGAATAGCTAAAAAAGGCAAAAACGAGCATCAACACGCACTGCGTTTTGTTTGAATTTATTTCATTTTACCATGGAGTTTTGGCGAGCAGTACGTGTTGTAGCTTTGATAATAAAATCAAGCTAGTCCAATATCTGCACACATTTTGATACACCTCCTGCCAAAGCCGGGCGTTAATATTTCTGTCTCTGTATTGTTATAACGATTTGTCATATAATGCCGGCCTTTTTTCCACTTCAATAATAATGTTTTTTTAATATGTGGCATAGCCGCATGCCCCATTATTTATATCATATAACTAAACTAACAATATATTATTATTTAAATATATAATTAATATATTGTTAGTTTAGTTATATGATATAAATAATGGGGCATGCGGCTATGCCACAAATACATTGTCGTAGTCTACATTCGATGTTTCTGAGTCGGACGACATGACTTAGCCGCTGCAAAAACGTCTATCCTCCGCACTTACACAGTCGAGACTGAGACACTTCAATACGCGAGACACATATTAAATTAAAAGCCTCAAGCAAAACCAGCTCCGTAACTCCGTTTCCGTGACCAGCCGAAGTGAACTAACCTTGCTTAGAGTTTCTGAATTGCCCCCTTCCTCTGCGAACTCTCTGTGCATTTAGTTGATCTGTAAACATAAATAAATGTAATTCAACCTAGCAACAAGTGGTCATAATCTACTTCAAGAAAAACCCGACTGCTAAATCTTTAAGCCTTTGTATCATCCTTTAATTTTGTTTTTAATTTTAATGTATCCAACGTCACTCTCACGACTAAGACGAATCTATTGACACCGTTCACATAAAAATACGACAAGCTGTTTAGGTCCTAGGGCGTGTAAAAGAAATATACATACACACATAAGTACATAGAAACTTGTTTCTTTTTCAAAAAGTGACTACATTACGGCTGGCGCCGATATAACTCAGGATGACTACGACAATTTCCCAAAACGACAACTTTTGGAAACGATAACTTTCTAGAATGTCAACTTACGAAAATTACAACTTTCTAGAATGTGAATGTAAACGATGTATCGGGGGTTAAAAAGTGTCCTTAAATCCTATAAAAAGCGCAAAATCAACAAACCTTGGTTGTACTGATTTCTCCAGCTTATTTGTCGGCCGCCCTTTTGATTCAGTTTACCTTCTGTGAGACAATAGTAATAAAAAATGGAATTAAAATTATCTCCGTACCAAATTTCATCTAAATCGGTTCAGCAATTTTTGCATGAAGTAGTTACAAACATACATCCCTACATTTTTAGATACTTTTGGGTTCATTATATTAGTAGAGAGTAGGATAATAACTTAGTGCGGTTTACACTTGTGAAAAGTAAAATTTTAAATATATCCGAAATTGTCATTTTATGGTGGCAGCCATCTTGGATTTATAATTTATCATAGTGTTGGTACAATAAACAGAGCGGGATGGCCAATAAATAAAGAAGAAGCAAATAAATACAATATTCTATTCAATCCGACATTTTGTGCCGGCGACCATCTTAGAATGATTTTCATCAAATATAGCTAAGCACACTCTCAAATAATACACCTGTCAAGCAAAAAAACACAACATCAAAATAGGTTCATCCGTTCGAGAGCACGTCAAACTTATAAGGCCCCGTCGTTTTGCCCTTCAACTTGGTGACAACAACAACTTCTGAAAACGACATCTTTCTAAAACGACAAAGTCTTAAAATGGCAACTTTCAATATATCGCAATACAACAGCTTTCGAAAACCGTCTACTTTCTAACACGTCAATTTTATAGAATGTCAACTTTCGAAAACGAGAACTTTCGGAAACGATGCGTCGGGGGTTAAAAAAGTCTTTAAATACTATGAAAAGACTCAAAATTAACAAACCTTGGTTGTACTGCTTTCTCCAATTGAATTGTCGTCCGCCATTTTGATACAGTTGACCTCCTGTTAAACAATATTAAATAAGACATGGAATAAAAATGATCTGTTTCACATTTCTTTTTTATTGAAGGCAGGTACGCATTTGGCCACTAGCATACGGCGGACTCTCGGTGTTTTTTTTTTCTTTTCTTTTGATAAATGGCACAATACGATTTGTATATTTGTCGACGTCAAGTTTATAGATTTTCAAGTAATTATTCAATCAAGTTAAGCCAATGTCAAGTAATAAATCATCGCAGTCAAGTTAAAGCTGCATCATGTACCCTCGTAAAGCGGAGGACAGCTTACCAGGGTACCTTTTAAATATTTTGTACACATTTTTATATTAAATGGCCTCTTATTGTTAGTCATGGCCACTTTATTATCACAGACAGTACTATTGTTTGCGATAAGCCTCATATCGTGCTGTTAGATCGGTCCCAGAGCAGAGTATTGCTCATTTAGCACACCAACCTACACGATGAGTACCTCGTGAAGGCCGAGGACAAGGTCAGTAAGTACGACTTAGCTCACGAGCTTTCTACTATGTGGGATGTGGATTCGACGATCATTGTTTTGATAGTTGTTCCGGCAAACGGCCTAATAGCGAGAAGCCTCGACCAACATCTTAAGGGATTTGCTTGATAGCTGCATCAAGGGCCATATACAAAGGGCGGTGTCAGTCGATACAGCACGTATTGTCAGGAGGTTCCTTTCTCTGTAGTCCCTGGCACCGGTAGCTTGGGTCCTGCCTTGCTGTTGGCTGCACTCTAAGTTTAAGTTTTTTTTATAATATTTATTGTTTTATATTTGAAGTACAAAGAACTAAAATTTATGATATAAAAATAATACCAAAATAATAATCTTAAGTGCGTAATAATTATATGCATTTAAGCACTTGTATTATCTTACCTGCGTCGTTATTGCCGCTTCTTGCAAATGATTGGGCTTGACTATGAGATCCTGAAAACAGTATAAAAATTATTAAATTAGTGTTTATTTTATACTAAAAGAATAGAATATATCACTTTTTATTCAATTATCTGTGGATCTCAAATAGTCTAGAGGTAATCGTTCTACTATATTTTTTTTGCTGTTTTAGTTTGTCATTTTGTTTTTGTTAATAAAGGCACTTGCCCCTACATGATATTATTTGTAACATATAGAAGCCTATAAACATATACTAGTTTTTATATGGCGGTCTCAGCGATCTCTTCCAGGCAAATATGCACGTACAAGATAATTACATATATTAAAGACGCCCTAAAATATTACACTATCAACTTAACAACTCTAAATACATCTAATAATTATATAAATACCTACTCAGATACGTATACCTACCGCGTGTAACAGAAAGGTGTTTCAATACTTAAGCGTGTTAGTCTACCAATTTAAGTGAACCCATGACCAATATTTGTTAGGAGAACCTAATATTTATTAATCGTATATTGCAAAAAATACTTCTATATTTACTTCTATATTTACTTCTATATTTACTTCTATATTTACTTCTATATTTACTCCTATATTTACTTCTATATTTACGCTTAAGTATTGGCAGTATTGCTAAGTATAACCACACCAGTAAAAATATTATTGTATCTGTCATCTGTGAGCCATACCAAATGACATGCTGAACTCTTATGTATTTACAATAATCTCTAAAAACGTAGTTATTACATTCTCAATTGAATAAAAAATAGAAGTACGTTATTTTTCATTTGTCTTTCCATCATCGAAATAAATTCAAATTCAAAGTATTTATTTCAGACAATAACATAGTCTATTTGTTAGTACTCGTACTACTTACAACTAAGAATTACTTATGCTACTACGTTAAATAAAATGGGAAGGTAAAAATTTTTAAATGTTGTTAATTATATCTCTCCTACTTCTTTTTAACCACCTATGCATAAACGACGGGGTGTCTCACTGTGGCATAGTAGCTCAATATGGGTATCAAATGAAAGGGCTTGATTAGTAGAATACTATACATTAAGATGAGATGCTTTAATATTGTACGGAGCCCCGGCCAGGAACTGTACTGGCCGGACAAAATAATAATAACTAAAATAATAAATTAATAATTAACGTGTTTATGTTATTGGAGTCAACCTAGGATATACAATTCTTCCAGGGATGTCTAAATTCCACTATAATTAGAAATTAGATATATTAGGTCCTTACATATGAAATTGGCGTTTTACTGGCCACTTTGATCTCAAATATCTCTTCTTTGGTTAGGGATTCCAATTTCAAATTTATACAGCTATTTACTCATACATTTGTATTTCGAAAACCATAATTCATTTGTTTTGTCCTCGTTTGGTTTTTTCTTTGCGTCACGCAGTTTACAAAATGGAAAACTTGAAAGGCGATGTCGGGAGTTTTTTTTTTTTAATTTTGCTTTTTAACTAGTTAATCACACAGATGACAAATAGGACTTTTTCGCCTTATCCTTGAAGCTAGTCAATGTGGATTTCTTATATTTAGATGTAAAGCATTCCAAAGCAAGACTGACTGGACGGTAAAAGAGTATTTGACATTTTTTTTGCAGTGCGTTGGCAATCTTTAGAATAAGTTGAACAATTGTAACACTAAATATCTTTATCACGTCGGGGTCACCAATGTCGATGTATGTTAATATATTTGAGTCTATTTACTAATGTGTTAGTTAAATATCGACGGTTATATTGTCTATCTGACTCCTGAGGAATTCTATTGTAATAATAAGTCCAAATTCACTTTATTGTTTCACTCGCATTCATTCTTTAGCTTGTGTACAGCGCGGCGGGCGGAGGATGACTGAGGAGGCAAAGAAGCCCGCGGGGAACAATTACATCGAATGCCTGTAAACGCTAATTCAGCATTCCTTGCCCCCTCAGATCTGCCCTCCTTATAGCAAACGCAGTACTTGCAAAATGCCGGTTTCGAGAAAAACGCGGTTAAACAATTTTTGATGGCCAAGCAATAAGCGCAAGTTAAATAACTTTTGAAATGCATTTAAAAATTAGTTTAAAAATCAAGTTTTCTATTGACATCATATTTTCTTTACTTTGACTGCCTAATTTGGAGAAAATGCACGTTACTGTATTTTCAACTAGTATACGACTTATGAGCACTAAGGCCAACTGCAGTAACTGAGTTTATTACTGCAGAATCAACTAGCACGTGTACTGATACTACGCACACATGCAGTATTCATACTGTATTCTGACCTTGCAATTATGACCTATTTTTATGTCTGGTACTAGTTAAGTGTCGGTAAGCTTTTAGTTTTATCAGAAATGCATAGGAAATTATAGGTAAGTTATTTTTATATTTCTAAATTAGCTCAGTATCACAATCACACAATATTAGTTACTATTATAATAATCAGTTTATAATTTTCTACCCCAAGTATTTAATTTTGAATAAAATTATAATTTATAAAATTAAAAATCATATAAAATCTGAAAATTATATAGGTATAATACATCGTTTGGCTTTATTAGAATTTGTTGCAAAAAACATAACCTACAAATGAATTTAGCAGTAACCGTAGTTAATGCTGCATTACTATCTAGCACACGCTGAATGCTGCAGATCTTGTTAGCAGAAGTAACATTTTTGTGAAAGTACTGCATAAGAAAATCCATTATATTTTTTTTTTACGTATAGATTAGACCCTTGAGATATCATTTTTAAAAAATAAATGAAAATCTTAAAAATGTCGATTACTGCATAAACAATTTGCACGGCAGAGATATACTCGTATATCTCTCGGTCAATCAATGTTTTTTTTTTATTTATTATTCCTTTACATGCACTCATAAATGTGTGCGTTAACTAACCTGAGCCGTTGCTTCCACTTCTTGCAAATGATTGGGCTTGACTGATCGATCCTGGAAAAAAATGCAAAAACACTGATGTAGATGAAATTTCTTATTAGACAAGTGGTTAAGATTGACATTAAAAAAACCCAACTGCAAGAACTTTAGGGCTCTAAAGTTATTGCAGTCGGGTTCTTTCGGGTCGTATCTACAAGTGGGATACAGCAATCTGCAGGTGAACATGAATCTATTGACACCACTCATATATAGATACGACAAACCGTATCATCATCATCATCATCATCGTATGACCTCTTTATACCCGACTGCAAAAGAAGAAGGGTTATGTTTGTCGAGTATATGCATGTATGTTTATTTCTTTGGCACGTCCTAGAGCCAAAACGGCTTGTAGTAATTTTATGTGAGTGGTGTCAATGGAATCGTCTTAGTCGTGAGACTGACACTGGGTACATCAAATAAAAAATAAATATGAATGATACATAGGTTTAAAAATTATGCAGTCGTGTTTTTTTTAAAGTCACTTCTAACCAGTTGTTTATTTATAAAATTTAATAAAGTGGTTATCAATTCGGCAAGATCTTCTTTATTCCGTATCCAAAGACCCTATTACAAAGACTTCGCTGTCCGTCCGTCTGTCTGTCAGCAGTATAATATGTAAGCGGGCAGTTTTAAACTTATGTTTAGTACTATTACTAAACATAAAAGTAATGTTTATTATTACTAAACATAAAAGTAATGTTTATTATTACTAAACATAAAAGTAATGTTTATTATTACTAAACATAAAAGTAATGTTTATTATTACTAAACATAAAAGTAATGTTTATTATTACTAAACATAAAAGTAATGTTTATTATTACTAAACATAAATGAGTATATTGTCCACGTTGTTCGAAACACAAACTCGAAAAAGTGTGTGTTCGAGATAAATTTTAATGGATGTAACTTTCTACATATATAACCGATTTTCAAGAATCTTGTAGTGTTTTAGTGTAAATAACTTGTATTATCTTTATAGTTATGTAATTTATTTATCAAGTACGCATTACAGCAGTAATTTGTAAATTAAACTTTGAATTAATAAGTCTCTGCTTAACTGTCAACCTGAATTCGTGTTAGTTAATTATCGACCTGAATTAGGTACTTTTCTCGTGGTCTAATGTTACCAATAAAAAAAATCGGACTAGTGTTTTTTCAAAAAAAATTTTGAAGTATGTTACTAAGTGTTTATAATTTACATTTTTGTGATTTAATTTAAAAAAAGAAAACGAAACTAAGTTAAGTAATTTTCTCTTCACAAAATATTCGCCTTTGTCGTAACTTAGTGAACTTTTGCCATTTAGCGTGGTAATTCGGCTAGCATGCTAGGCGCGCTACCCTCTGGTGGTTGGTTGGAGCATTTGGATTATCTGTAGATCTTAAATGGTCTATATGTAATCTTTCTGCTATATTTTTTTGTAGTCGTAGTTAGTCATATTGTTAATGTTAATAAAGGCACTTGCCACAGTGAATTTTCACATTTCATGACTCAAAAACTACGACAGCTACAGATTTGAAATTAAGATGGTTAGAAAGAGCTTAAAGCGCTGATTCACATAACGAAATAAAAAAAGAAATCAATAACTCGATTCATGACTTTTTGCTCTACGGGGACGATACGCAAGCGTGCGTTATAAAAGTGCATCAACTTACCTGCGCCATTGCTTCCGCTTTTTGCAAATGATTGGGCTTGACTGATCGATCCTGGAAAAAGTATGAACACTACAATTCTCTAATACAAATAAATATTATTTTACTTTAATACTATTCTCATCGATAGAGTCGCGATGAGGTCCCCGTTCCGACGGAAGTTCAGCGCTGGTTGTTTCAGCTAGTATCATGTTGAGTTTGGACCGATGTGTGACGTAATGCAGTAATTAAGTTTATTTTTATTTGTTAAGTTGTGTGTGTACATGTTTTAAGATGTGTGTATAAATGTATTCTATTCAATATAATAGAAATAGATAAAAATATAGATCATTAGAAAATAGAGCCCGCATATTTTTTAGGTTATTTAGTAAACCCAGAAATTGCTTATTGTTTTTATTTTCCTTTATGTTTGCTGTGAAATAATCAAACTGTATAAAGTAGTACCTAGTATTTCGCACAGAGTCCCAAGATACAAGCTTGTGCTTAGTTTGGGACTCACTGTTATTACAACTTGAAATTTCGTAACTACTTAATACCTATATCGTTAATTCTGTTTGTAAAAAAAAAATAAAAAATAATTGTGTAATAAACTTATCTTTATCTTTATCTTTATTTGCAGGCATTATTGTTCTGTTTATGTACTGTCAATGTACTTTTACAAGTGTAATTACATAAGTTGATTTAATACTGGTAACAAGAAAGAACGTTTTAGATCGATGGTCAGAGACGGAAGGAGCCAGACAAAGTATTTCCTGTAAACTGTAACTCTACCATCCTTTCAAACCCTGGGAGCCGTCACTATTGGTTATTTTTTTCCTGCATCTGATTGGTCGCAATATCGACCAATCAGAAACAAATCGTATTTAATGTTGCTAGTATTAAAATTACGATATAATTGCCAAATAAAATCCGGCAATACTAAAAATTTAGTACATAAACGTGCGTCAACTAACCTGCGCCGTCATTTCCGCTGTTTGCAAAAGATGTAACTTGATTAAATGATTCTGCAAACAGAAGAAACATAGAAAGAGTGAAATTACTCTGATATTATTTTTTTTTAAAAACTAACTGCCTTTACGGCAAGCGTAAATAGAACTTTTTCAGTTATTTCGACTTAAAAATGCAACCATAATCAATATTTTTTAAATTAAAAGAAGACCACTTGGAAAGTATTACATTTAAAAAAAAAAAGTTTAAATTTTTCAAATCGTTCTATCTGTTTCCGAAAAATCAGGTAACATAACATAAAAAAAAGGAAAAAAGTGAGGACTTCCTCTTTTTTAGGAGGTCGGTAGAAAACAACACGAAGTATTACATGTTAACATTTTCACAGCGATTAAGAGTCCTTTTTAAGAGAGATTTTTGACCTACTCGTATTAATTCATCACTCGATATTGACGTCACTTATAAATGGTCTGAATCACTAAGTATTTGATACACTGATAGAAAGTCAGACAGATGGTAGGAGTAAGATGATAATAAAATAATAAAAACACTTGATGATACTCCTTATTCATTTACGTTCCTTTGACGTTCTTATTTTTTTTACATCAATGACTGTAATGACAAAATTTATGATTATAAATAACGTCATAGAGTTTCTGCGTGAAATAAAATAGCTAATTTAAATATTTATATAAAATTTGGTAACAGCTTTCGAATGGTTGGAACAACATAAACAATGCCATTCGAAATGACATTCACCTGTGATACCTTCCGCATGCGAATACTAAACTAATCCGAGGGATTTCAAAAATAGGGCCACATGCCACATTTTATTTTTGTTATAATAAAATGGGTAAAGTAACTAAAAAACACAAGTTCTTTTGAAAAGAGAGTAGACAGACTCCAATTCGGGACGTGCCTATATTCTACCAATTCTTTTTGCTCTAACATTTATTGAAAAACCAAAAATAAAAAGCTGATTATAACAAAAATCACATCGGAAGTATACCTACGCAAACCAAAATGGTCTCAAGGTCGGTATTAAATAAAGTTATGCAAACCTAAGTCGTAATCAGCTGATTGCTGCGTTTGTTGTTTTTGTTGTAGACTTCCAGCTGTAAAAAAAAAGATTTATATAAGTAAGTAAACAATTGTTGAAAAGCTATTGAAACAAGAGGTTAGCAGCGACTTTAGAATACCCGACTGCTAAATCCTTTAATCTGTGTATCTTAAACTTAGCATTTCCTATTCCAAACTACAATAAAACATATAGGTAACATATAAATTACTAATCATCGTTAAAGATTCTTTATATTGATACCACACTCGATGAATATTTTAAAACATTATTTTTTCTAGATTACTTATGGCGCCAAAAATGTTAAATTTTGCTTTTTTTAAATATAGAATATGGTTTATTTGTGACAAAAGTCAACAAGCAATTTTGAACGAAAACATAAAAATAATTTTGATGTACTCAGTGTCACTCTCATTACTAAAACGAGTCTATTGACACTACTCACATAAAAATAAGACAAGCCGTTTAGGCTCTAGGACGTGTGAAAGACATATACATACAAGCAAATGCAAGCATTCATACATACAAGCACTCGAAAACCATAACCCTCCTTCATTCGCAGTCGGGTAAATAGAAAGATAGCCGGTTATAAATATAGCATATTTTGCCAAACTAACAATACGATACAATATATATTTATTGCACACCAAGAAAAATATATACAGTAAATATAACTAACTTATGGACTTTGCTTTCTGCAACGATGAATGCATTGAATAAGTGACAATAAAACATATCTACCCCTTTTTATATTTTACATCACTTTTTTAACATTGTTTTCGTAGTACGTATACATACGTACCTATCGTACATTGTACGTTCTACATAGTACGTATTAATCTATTTGATTATTAAATTTTAAATTAAAAATTAAAAAAATCTCTATGTAAAATTTTGTGACGACGAATGTTCTAACGTATTTATTTACATCTAGTAATAATGTTTCTCATGTCAGTGATATATATCTTTATTGAGAAATAAAATGTCTTTAAACCTAAATATATTATAAACAAAACATTGGTAGTACATTGGGCGGCCTTATCGCCTAAAGCGATTTCTTCCAGCAACCTTTGGATGGATCGGACTTAGTACAAACAGTAACATCGGTGGTATACCAAAAAAAAAAAGAAAAAAAACGAGATGGTACAAATGCTGTACCACAAAAGTACAGAATATATATACATAGTCTTTGTCTTTGAATATAAAAAGGGATTTAGCCTAACATCAATGCTTTGCTTTTTTCGTTAGTTAATAAAATGCATATTTACGCAGGACAAAAGTAAACTTACTTGCGGAGTCAAGTTCATCATACGGCGCATTGTATACCGGGGCTAGTACTGAAAAGTAAAAATATGGTAACTTATTAACACATACACACATTACACACTGACACAAACACACATTACATTAAATTTTTTTAGAAGCGCAAGCGAAAGATTCTCAAACTTATAATCCCGAGCATTATCGAATCGAAAGAGCACAAGTCTACATCCCATCTAAACGAGGAAATGACTAAATAAAAAAAAAGAAAATGGCGCGCCCAAAGGAAATGAAAAAACAGATACACCAAGATTCCAAGTTCGGGTTTTAACAAATTACAAAAGTTGCATGATAAATTCTTCACCATAGAGGTAGAAGCAGATTACTTACGTTTTCGTGTATCTTCCAGTTTAAGAAATTCACTCGCTGGGTCTGTGTTTAAAAAAACATGAGGTTTTTTATTTGAATTATTAACTACTTAAAAAAACATTAAATAAGCTATTTAAATACTTTTATAGTTCACATTACATTTATATTCTTTATTTTTATTTACATAAACTTAAATAACATTTTAAAATATAATAACTAAAATTAAATTAAAATCTACACTAAACTAAAAATTAATCTAAAAAGCCTATTGAGGTGGAGGGAAAGTTGCCCAGAATGCTGGCAGCATTGCCACGTTGAATGGCAATGCTCAATTTTTGGCCGAAATAAATGCCAGCACTCTGTACACCTGACGCCTCATTTATATTTATAACTAGCTGTCCCGGCGAACTTCGTACCGCCTAATAGTTATTTATGTTTCCCACCTTTTAAACCTTCCCTGAAGTACGACAAACAATTCAAGACCAAATTCATCTAAATTGGCCCAGCCGCTCTCGAGTTTTTGCGAGACTAACGAACAGCATTTGATTTTTATATATAAGAAGATATTATATTTATATTGTGATTTGTTTCTTTAATTATTAGTAATATTTTGCAATGGTTTTTCATTACACAAGAACGATGATTCGACAAACTGAACATTGCCTTTATATTCAGTGAGTAAAGAAAGGATAAGAAAAAATGTTTCTATGATACGAGTGCAATTTTAAAATTGAGTTAAATTATGCTACCTTGTAATTGATTGTACATTAATATTTTGGAGTAAAGTCCCTGTTTTTTACACTTTGCTAATTTGTTTACAGGCAAAACCCGCCCAATTTTAGTATTGCGTGAATGTCTTTTTTGTTTATAAACTTGTTTCGCGAACTGTCAACGTCAAGAACACGATATTTTTTTTGCAACTTTGTAAATAAAACGACAACCACTTGATCGATTTAAATTTATACTCAGGAAACTTAATCAATATTGAGTTTTGCATGTTTGTGCCAAATATTATTGAAATCAGCCAGTAAATGGCGCCATAGCAAACTTCCCCTTAATGGTAGAAATAACCCACCAATTAAAAATTTCCGATGACAAAAAAAACAAAACTTCCTTAGAATATTTGTAGTCACTTTTTTTAAAGAATTATATCTAGTTAAAACAAACAAACATACTTACTGATTCCGTCCACTTCATTATTTACCGGTTTACCCACCGACTTCACCATTTCTGAAAATAAAAATTCTATTTACTTATGCACAAGGATGGCTTGTGCTAAGGCAAAACACGAGTCGAGCAAGTCGGATACTGAGAAAAAGAGAAATAAATAAGGTGAGGTGTGGCGGTGATGAGGAGGAACCACACCATAAAAACAAAAATATTTTTCGATTTCTCACGCTGACATCAAGACGAGGCGGAAAAACACTAAATATCTTGTATATACCATCTTATTATAAATGGATTTCCGCAAAGTACCGCCTGACTCCATCAATTATTTCCATTTACTTTTATGAGGTGATCATTAAAATAACATGAAAACTGACATCAATGTTTCACGTAAATTCTTAAAAACAATTTATAATATATTAGAATTATTTGACAGACACGGGCTAAAGCCGCACCTTTAGGCAACAGATAGGCCGTGGCCAAAACAGTGAGAGACCCTTTGCAAACATATAAAATGCAGATATATAACAAAGAGACGAATGAAAAATGTGTACTATTGTGAGATAATATGATACATTTTGAGGGGCAACGTTGGTGTGAGCGTAAACCCGTTGCCTCACAAGCGAAAGGGTGCGGGTTTACTCGTAAATCCTCGTAAAACTCGTAAAATAAATAAATAAAGGTTCAGGCATGCATTTCTGAGTTTTTCACACATTTCCATATGAAGAATTAATTACCACATGCTTAAACAGTGAATAAAAACATCTTAAAGCAACCTGCTTATCAGAGAAGGTTTCAATTTTCAAAGACAAGTGAAGTCTTCAACTCGTTATTTGGCCAGCGTGGTGGACTATGGCCTACCATGGCTGGGCACGGGTCTCACCTTTATAGGTGCCAAGACCCGTGCCCAGCAGTGGGACGTTATGGGTTTATACGTGGGGTATGAAAATATCCACAGTTATCAAGAAACCTGGCACAATCTCAATAGCAATCTCAAAAGCCTTAAATTTGTTCCCATAAATATTACATCACAATGACTAACAAGTGGTCAGAAGCAAGTTTGAAAAAAAGCCGACTGCTGAATCGTTAAAACTGTGTATCATATTTAATTTAATTTATTTTTTAATTTTGATTGATTCAGCGTCTATCTCACGACTAAGACGAATCTATTGACACCGTCCACATTAAAATACGACAAGCCGTTTAGGCTCTGGGGCGTGTCAAATAAATATACATGCATACACTCGAAAAACATAACGCTCTTTCTCGTAAACCGCGGGTAACAGCTAGTGAATAATAATTTTTACTTACGTGAGTGAAGGTCTTGGAAGCTACCAGGTTCTGGAGCTGTGCATAGAAAAACAAACGTTATAAATTTTTAATTGACCTAGTGATCGAAGTTAGCAGAGCGTTTCTGCTTCGGGTCTCCCAATTTTTTCTTTCTTATTTCAGTTTATACTGGTATGTGTGTCTCCTAAAATCTTGTACGCGCGTACAAGGGCCCTATTTTTGATATTGCTTGTATCAAGATTCACTTGCGAATGAAATCACCGGTGAATTTTTCCATTGGAAAAAAATGAGAGTACAGCAAAAATGGTAAATTAATACACGGGCGATCGGAGGTCGGAAAGTGGTTAGTTTTCAAGGTAAAAAAACCATTTATCTGGATTTCTGGCAAAACTACAAGTCCCAAGTTGAAAAAATCTTAATGTTTGTAATGAAAAGATCTACAATGATTGTTATTTTAACGAATTCAAACTCAGTTGAGAATTGAATCACTTTTATTCACAATGAATCACTTTCAACTATACATAAGTTGATATACCTAATACAGGTAACAAGTCAAGAAAGTACGTCTCGAAACTTCTTTTACTTTGACATTTAACTTTTTAATTTATCAAAAAAAAATTCTTCTTGTCTGTTGAAATATATATTTTTGTGTTAAAAAAGTGCGTTGGAAGGGCGGACTAAGCATGAAAAAAAAATATATTATTAAATATTTTTCTTACTTGCGACACAAGCAGCGGCAAACTGTAATAACATTAATAAACATTTTATTAAGATACTTATATACTCAAGTACTCAATATTAAAGAAAAAAACCCAAAAATATAACTTACAATAATTATAATAAAATAGGGCCAACAAAAATAACTTAACTCTAAGTCGCATATATTATAAATAATACATACATACTTATATTATGTATTTATCTATAAATGTATATAAAATAATAAGTCCTGCCGCCGCCGAACACAAAATTTGGAGGACGTGTTCAATACAAAGTCTAAGGATATACAGAAAAATGTTTAGAAACTTGACTCTAAAGTGAGTCAAATGGAGGTTCAAAGTTCGAAACCTTATCATATTCAATAACGTCGCGGGCAACGCCGCGGGTGACAACTACTAGTAATATATACAATAGTAATATATATGACTGACTGACAAACTAACAGACTGATAATAGCTAGGAATCAGCGCAGAGCCAACACCGCATAACCTCACTAGGTTTTCACCTCATTAAATTTAGGGTGTGTTACGAGTAATTATAGAGTTTAAGGGTCCTAAGGGTTAAAAGTGGGTGAAATGGTTCAAGGGTCGAAGTTTTCATTATATTCCGAAATGGGTGCGGGTGGCAGCTGATAGTCCATATACTATGTAAACCTAATATATATACTTTATACTTACCGCGCAAGTGCTTTAATTACCAAAAACAAAATTAATAGTAATTATTCATTTTGTTTTTGGTAATTAACAACAAATCAACGCAGAGTCAAAACCACCGAACATAAAATTTAGAGGACGTGACGGTTTTGACTCTGCGTTGATTTGTTGTTAATTACCAAAAACAAAATGAATAATTACTACAACAACAAAAAAGTATATAGAAGAAAGATTACCTATAGACTATAATAAACTATGAATATTTATATACTTTACTGTAATAATGATATAAAGAAAAACAGATTTATATATTTTGTAGGCAAGGGTTTTTTAAGTCTCTTCTAGCTTCTTGAACAAATTCTTTCGCTGTTAGAAAGCAACATTATTACTGAGTAACATAGGCTATAAAGAATTCGAGATCCGCGGCTGACACAGCAGTTAGTATTTTAATTAAATGGATTCTTACAAAGCCAACAACAGTTAAGACCGCAACCTTCATCTTTCCACTTCTTACTTCGACAAAAAGCAACAAATTCGATGTTACTTAGCCTTTTATATTCAAACTTAACAATGGGAGAATCATAAATTATACTATACTTACACAGTTGCAATTATCGTGTTAAAATTTTAAATACAATAATTTCGTAGAATAAAACAAATCCAGGCTATTGATTTTAAAGTTTTATATCTATCTACCCACATACAAAAAAATAAATAATAATTTTGTTACACAACAAAAAAAATACATATAAGACTATTGACATTAAATTAATAAATTAAATTTAAATTGTTTGACATTCCTTTGCGGTGTTTAATTAAGTGCGATAAATATTTTTAAGTTGGTTACCACCTGTATGTACATATTTGCATTATCTTTATATATAATACACTTAACTTACGTCATCGGTAATAATACACTAAAATGGATTACGATTTTTTGACAAAAAAATTTAATGGGAAAAAATACATTAGCATTGCCATTCAACGTGGCAATGCAGCCAACATTCTTAGAACTTTTCCTTCTACTGGGGGTTTATTATTAGATTCGTTTTTATAACTGTGTTAGTGTTATTTTTCTTGTGCTTTAATAAACTGAATGAACATGTAGATTTTAAAATATCATCATTATCATCGTAGGCAGCTTAATCTACTAACTGCAGTGCATAAGCCTTCTCCATTTTACGCCCATTTATCCTGTCTGGAGCCAATCTAGCACAGAAGTAACCGCAAAACCTATATCATCAATCCAGCACTGTAACGGTGTCGCTATTTCGATTTTCATCGCGTGGACATTTCCCTGTCAAAGACTTGTTCTACCTGCCATCACCACATTTTACCCGAAATCATTAAGTAATGAATTACTATTTAAATACCACTTTTCGTATGAATATTCGAGTCTTCCGTTCGAATTTAAGTTTCTGCGAAAACTCTTTCTTTTTCTCTTAAACCCGGCTTATAGCCGATAGCCCTTTGTTAGAATGAGTCGTTCTACTATCCATATATCTTTCAAACAAACTAGGTTTTATTTTGACAGCGTTAAAGCGGCGAACTCTTAAAAGGATCCCGTCATAAAAATAACATGTACAAAAATGCAAAAGGCTCGCAGCACAGTTATTCTGCCGTAAAAAGCTGTGAAATCGAAGAAAACCAAGTCGGTTCATTCAATAGGTACCTATTTATCTATGGACGCTAATAGCCAACCACTTTCTCATAAATTGATACTTTGTTTTAATAAACCAAAACTATATGAACCGTATAAATAGCATTTTTCTTTAATGTCATCTACTACCGAGTAGGTAGGTAACCTAAATAGTTCCATATTCCATATGTAGGAAATACTCTGATAACTATGAGCACAGAGCGCTAATATAAGATAGCTTTCTTTTGTAAAAGAATAGTCATTGTTATGCCGTGTGTATAAATAAAAAACCATGATACTTATATGGTCACTACAAAATTTTACTAGCCACTAAACAAAGTATAAATTTATATTAAGTTGTTGGACATTTGCTTCCATAGACAAATATGTATTGAATGAACGGACTTGGTTTGCATTCTATTTCACAACTTTATTCAACAGAATAACTGTGCTGCGAGACTTGTACTTGTTTGTACATGTACCTAATAGTTTTGACGGGATCTCATTATTTTTTGTAGGTACATTTCCATGTTTTTCAAATATCATTTCTTTGTTTTGTAATATTAATACTAAGCCCGGTCCTTGGTTCATTTTCCGTTCGTTTACTGACTCTGCCAACTCGACTCGTCCCCAACTCGTTCCGAACTCGTCTCCTACTCGATCCTCACTCGTCCCAACTCGTACCTAACTTGTTCCCAACTCGAAACTAAGTCATTCCCAATTCGTTACAACTCAACTCTAAGTCGTCCCCAACTCATCACAAACTTTTCCCTAATTCGACCCAAACTCGTCCCCTCCTTATCCCTAGCTCGTCCCAACTCATATTATATGTTGTTGTTAATTTTTTGACTTATTTACCGTTGCAAAATGATTTAAAATAGATTTTTCATAAAGAATATCTTTATTTGGTTGGGTTATTTGGCTACTGAGTGTAGCTGCCAACGTTACATCTGTTACATATATATTTCACTAAATATTTATATTCTGATATTATTCCTTAGTTTTTAGTAATATTTTATAATGGTTGTTCGTTACACAAGAACGATGATTCCACAAGCTGCATTGAGATATATTAACTGAGTTTATAAAAAGGATTTCTTTCCAAAAAATATCACAGCCAGCAGTCTCGGAACTTTCCCATATACTGGTGGTTTATTATTAGATTAGTTTTTTATAACTGTAAATATTTCTTTTCCTGGACTTTAATGTTTTTTTACTAAAAAATATTTAATTTTTTTTAGAATGTTTTAAAATTTAGTTTCATAATGGTTGTCATAGTAAAAACCGTTACATAGCATGTTTGAGTAAATAATAAATATATTCGATTAGCTTCAACATTATTATTGTATTTTGATTTTATATTCACGAAATAAAATCATGACTAACACAATTTAAATAGCATTAGGATACATCTGTTTAAATTTTAAACGATTCATTATTAACATTAATTCTTTTGTAATTTTTATAAGTACATATAGTGCGTACGTATAAATGTGTGAAGTTCTGTTTCCGGTTATTTAGTTCGAATACGAATTCACAATATGAAACTGGCGCTCTTAGTCGTCTTCGGACTGGTAAGTTATTGGTCAAAGTTGACTTTTTAAGAGGATCACAAACCCTTCAATGTTTTCGTGTTTCTGATGGAATATTCGTTCCGTGTCGTACCTTTTTTGACCCCCTAAATTGTAACGTATTTTTTCGTTCTTGGTGTCAATCGCTTTACTGTGATGTATTTTAGGCCTACACGTTTTATTATTTTGAAAATGGTTATTGAATTCTGCATAATAAAGGCTTTTAATAGGCATCGTACCAGCGCAAAAATATGACTGCTTAGGAAGCTTGTAACTTTATAGTGATATAAAAACAGAAAAAAATAAAACGTTATGTCTAGTAAATAATGTGTTAGCTATGTGGGGGAAATAACCACTGGAGTTGAACAACATTAAAAGGTAGAAAAGAGCTATATCTTATTGTATGGACAAGTTGGCGGTCTATAGCTGTCTGCTGTTTTAACACCCGCCGCAAAAACGACGAGGTGCTATAGGTTGGACGTGTCTGTTTATGTCTGTCTGTAGCATCACGAACTAATTTGTCAATGTGCCATCATCTCTTTGCCGCAGCATTTTAGACCTACAAAAGCCAGAAATAATATCTATCAAAACGGCATCAATAGATTTGTCGTGGTATTTGCATTTTGGCGTCAAAATTTTCAGTCCTTGTACTAGGTTCAAATATTTTTTTCGCCTTATAGTTCAGAGGTTTAGATTCCATGTTGATTCCTAACAAATATGAGTAAATCAGAACTTTTATATTAATAAACGCGAAAGTTTTATATTAGTTTGTTAATCTTTCACGCAAAAACTGCTGAACGAATTTGGGTGTAATTTAGCACGGAGATAGTTGAAACCCTAACACATAGGCTACTTTTTATCTCGTATTAACTCGGGTAACGGTATAAATAAATAATTATGTTTCTGTGCATGATCTTAGTTAAATATATGTTTTCTTTATTCTACGTTTCTAACATATTTTTTTTCTTGCAGTTGGTCGTGTTATGTCAAGGTATTTTTACGCATTTGAATTTTTAATTTTTCTATTTTTATTTTATTTTATTAATTTATTTATATTTTTTATACCTAATTATTATAAAGGAGAAAATTTTATTCATACGGTTGAAAAGATTCGGACGAAATTTGGCACGCTTATTCCGTGGATTAACGCAATTTTGTATCCCGGAAAATTGAAGTGGCATGATTAAATATCAAATATTCTCATGGCATGATCAAATATCAACCACGGGTTAAGCCGCAGGGTGCAGCTAGTATTTATGCATTTAAATCAATTATGTTTTTTATAGCTTTAAAATACCATAAACGGTAACAGCTGGATTATTAGGTAACTACAAGCGTTATTAAAAAAAATATGTACAAAACTGGAATTGTCTTAATGGAAAAATTAGTCTTAGGTACAAATTTCTTTAGATTCCGTTTCGCGTAACGTTAACTGTGAAAACAGTGAAGTAAAGTTACAACAGTCTTTGTTTCGTTTGTAAAAGAGGCGAATTGTTAAACTAAACCAAATTTGCTTGCTCTTGTTTTTACTTCTTTCATGTCTAACTTGCTGATTGTCCTGTGGTTATATCGCGTACCTAAGGTTAGGTCATATCATGGTGTCGTTTAGACACAGTTGAAGGAGCGAGTTAACAACATTTCGAATTTTTTAAACGACGAAAGAAAAACAACGAACTCCTATTTCTATTTTATTCAGAATTAATTAATTTAATTACGTTCTTAGATAATTTTAAATATATAACAAAGTTAATCATAATGTTATTCTCGTAATTTTTTCATCATTTTTTTGTAAATAACTCGGAAGAAAGTGTATTTAAAAATCTGGTATTTTTAGTATGAACTCTACGTTTTATTATCTCGAAATGGCTTTCGAATTTCCATTACTTTGCAATATTGAAATGTTATCAATTTTTAAAACGAATCTAATATTGCTTTCACTTGTTTCACTACTTTGCGGATGACATTACGCGATACACATTAAGTAGTGTCCGACCGAAAGTTCTGTTTCAATTTCGGTTTCGGCCAAAAATCATGTTTCGGCGGCAGTTTCGATTTCGGCCAAAACTGCCGCCCCCAAGGTATGAACTGGCAAATTAAACCAAAATTGATGTAACTCGTTTCACTTATTTCACCGCTAACGCAAATAATATATTTTACATAACGCAGGTATTACAATAATATTTACGAAATTGTTCCGAGGTGTCATTAGGTTTTTACAAAACTACTGCTGGTTCTACTGCTGGTTTAATAAATCTATAATAATATATCTTATGGTATTTGCAGAGGCCTGTGCTCGACCATCTGGATATGGACAAGGTTGGTATACGTTGTGATTTCTTTAGCCCGTGACGTAAAAACGATGGGGTACTATAAGTTTCGTGTGGTATATACTACGAACAAGGGGTCTAAAATGGCCGCTTTAGCTGAATTGTACCGAACCGTAAAATGGCCCCATACCGGCAAATCATTTTATGAATTGTCTATGAATCATATTTTGCAATTCATTCTTTTGACAGTTTTGTATGGAGTTTCGTAAAATGGCCGCCAAGTATGAATTGCTGAGCTGTGTCACTGAGCAGAATTGTGAGATGTTACTCAAAAGCAACATTTACCTATGGCTAGTTTATAAGCGTAGGTAAATTTTGTGCAGCACGCGTGAGTCCTTCATAAAGTAAATTATCACCGACGAGGCACAATTTCTAAAATTAGAAAATGCTTTCTAAATGCCGGGCCAATAAAATTTACTGCCGGACTCCGATTATGTTGCTATATATATATATAGGTTTAACAAAAGTTCGTGCAGTCAAGTGCAGTGTCCTATCGGAAAGGTGCACCTAAACAAGAAAGAAAAGGGATCCTGAAGGGATAGAATAATATAACGAATTAGCTGATGGAGAAGATGCATGTAATGTTCTATTGGGGTTGATGTGAGCAGCAAGAAATATTTTATTGTAAGCTTTAAAATAAGACCATTTCTAATAGCTATTAATGTTTTTTACACATATACGTCATAATATCCTACTATCCTACTATCCTACTATCCTACTATCCTACTATCCTACTATCCTACTATCCTACTATCCTACTATCCTACTATCCCACTATCCCACTATCCCACTATCCCACTATCCCACTATCCCACTATCCCACTATCCCACTATCCCACTATCCCACTATCCCACTATCCCACTATCCCACTATCCCACTATCCCACTATCCCACTATCCCACTATCCCACTATCCCACTATCCTACTATCCTACTATCCTACTATCCTACTATACTAGCTGTCCCGCTGTCCCACTGTCCCTCTATCCCGCTATCCCGCTATCCCGCTATCCTACTTTATACTTACTACTACCGTACTTTCGGACGTGAAGTACGTAACGTCACGTCCCGATTTAAACAAAGTTTGTTTCATTCCAAAGACTTGTTAAAGTGGTTAGAAGCGACTTTGAAATAATCCGACTACTTAATATTTAAGCCCGTGTGTCTTAAACCCAGCATTTCCTAAAACAATAAAACTTATTAGTTATATAAATACTCGTTAAACGAGAACCGGGTTATCGGTTACGGGTGAACTGAGCCGCAACTTTACTTATCCTAAGAAACAACTTTCTCTATGGAACTAACTCTGAATTCAATAAAAAAATGCTGTTCTTTGAAAACGGCAATCGATCGTCGACAAAATGAAATAGTTGTTTTATTTTGTGTTTTTAGATTACCATGGAGCGTGGGATAATTATGGTAAGTTTAAACAAAATCAGCCAAGTGCGAGTCAGAGTCGCATAGTATCTATACAATATTAGTTTAAGTTTCTGCCTGTTGTCGTTCTTTATAGAGAACAAAAAAACGACTAAAATTAGCCCCCTTAATTAATGTTTATTTCATTTGGATTTTACTATTTATTTTGTAAGGATAATATGCAGGGTTATCGGCTTGGGGTGTATTAAGCCGAAAGGAACTATACTTATACTTATACTAATACTAAGTAATAACTTTAATTATGGGATCAACCCTGAATTCATGAAAAAAAACAGGTGTTCCATAGAAAAAGTTTAGCGTTCGTCGACCAAATGAAACAGCTGATTTATTTATCTGGATTTCGGTGTTGGTCCCATAGTAAAAGTTGTTCCTTAGGATGAGTATAGTGACCCCCTTTTGGCTTAGTATACCCCAAACCGATAACCACGTATAACTGAATAGTCTTTGAATATATCAAGCAAGCGCCTATTTCTAATATTAGGTCCTTACATATGAAATTGGCGTTTTGTCGTACTGGCCACTTTGATCTCAAATATCTCTTCTTTGGTTAGGGATTCCAATTTCAAATACAGCTATTTATTCATACATTTGTATTTTGAAAACCGTAATTCATTTGTTATGTCCTCGTTTGGTTTTTTCTTTGCGTCACGCATTTTACAAAATGGAAAACTTGAAATATCGCGTTATTCACGAGTACGAGTTCCACCGTAGTACCAGTGCTGCAGAAACGGCTCGAAGGATTAATGATGTGTATGGCGGCGGTGTCGCAAAAGAAATCACAGTGCGTTTTTGGTTCCAACGTTTTCGTTCTGGAAATTTCAACCTGCAGAACAAGCCCCGTGGACGGCCGGAGACTAAAGTTGCTAATGAAGAATTGAAAGCTATTGTGGAAGCAGATCCATCGCAAACCACGTCCGAGTTAGCTGCAGGCTGCGGTGTTAGTGATAAAACTGTTTTAATCCACTTGAAGCAAATTGGAAAGGTGAAAAAGCTTGAAAGGTGGGTATCTCATGAATTGAGTGCAGCAAACCGACAAACGCGCGTCAACTGCTGCGTTACATTACTCAACCGGCACAATAATGAAGGGATTTTAAATCGGATCATTACCTGTGATGAAAAGTGGATCCTGTACGATAATCAGAAACACTCATCGCAATGGCTGAATCCTGGCGAACCAGCCAAACCCTGCCCCGAGCGAAAATTGACTCAAAAAAAGTTACTAGTGAGCGTTTGGTAGACTAGTGCCGGTGTCGTTCACTACAGCTTTCTTAAATCTGGCCAGACGATTACAGCAGATAGGTATCTATTGTCAGCAACTGCAAACCATGATGGAAAAGCTAGCTGCTAAACAACCGAGGTTGGTCAATCGCTCTAGGCCACTGCTGCTTCAGGACAACGCTAGACCACACACTGCACAACAGACGGCTGCCAAATTAGAGGAGCTTCAATTGCAATGTCTAAGACATCCACCGTAATCACCGGACCTGGCTCCAACAGATTACCATTTTTTTCGAAATTAGGATAACTTCTTGCAAGGGAAAAAATTCCGCTCCGATAGGGCAGTCCAAAGCGCCTTCAAAGATTTCATTGATTCTCGTCCTAATGGTTTTTTTAGTAAAGGGATCAATGAACTACCTATGAGATGGCAAAAGTACATATATAGCAATTGTACATACTTTGATTAAATAAATATATTATAATAAATAAAAAGACTTTATGTTCCTCCCTTACAAAACGCCAATTTCATATGTAATGACCTAATATTAAGTTTTTTTGTGACGTCATTGGATGTACCGAGATGGGGCCTTATTTTGAAACGTTCGAATGTGTTTTCGCTAATGATGTCACTTCGTTCATGTTCTTATGTGACGTCATTAGCCAGTGATTTCATTCGTAATTTTCAAAAATAAGGCCGCGTTCTCTGACGTGTAAAATAAGACGCGCCCTTAACAAGTAAAATTTTAACAAAAAACCTCGATATTGCTATTTTCTGGTGGTGGCCATCTTGAATTTGAAGTTATTGAGGTAGTGAAGAAATATGTAGTTTGCAATTTTGCGGCGACTGCTGTCTTGGATCGATCTTCTGAGTCATTTACTATGCAAACTACAAAAACAAAATCTAAATCGGTTAATTACTTCAGAAGCTGCGATGCCTTGTCGTTTTTGCGTCGAGACTTGAAAAGAGACTAGCAGATGGAGTTTATTGGCATTATTTTACTTGCAGATTCCCAGGAAGAAGACAATTACGATAGAGGTTTGTAAGATCTATAGCATGCACATGCATCTTACTTCTTACGTCCTACGTTCTGCTTCCTACTACTTAGTTCCTAGTTCCTACTTTCTACTTCCTACTACCCTACTTTCTACTAGTCCTACCAATATTATAAACGCGAAAGTTTATAAAAATGTGAGGATATATGCATGAGTGGATATATGTAGAATAATGTTAATAAAATAAAACTAAGGTTAATTACAATTAATGAAATTATAAAATAATCAGTATTTTACTTAATGTGTTTATTTGACATCATGGTTCGCACTAGATGCCTGAGTACCGGAGCTATGATTTCCAGGATGCTATTGTCACTTTCACGTAGCTTTCTAACCAGAGACGCCAAGTTTTTTCTGACGATGGCATATGAGCCATTGATGTGGTTTTCAGCAAACATAGCAGAGGCGCTGCAAAATCAGGGGAGATTCAACATTATCCTGAACACATCATTATATTGGAATCAGACACAAACAGACCAAGAAAGTTTAGCGAGATCAATATTAATTAGGGATTCCCCTTCAAATTCTTTTTTATGGCCCATTAGTAAAATCACTGATATTGAGTTTACAGATAGATAAAGCTAGAATGGATGGATTCAGTAATGATCTTATAAAACATGTTAATGATTATTTATTTTTTATTAATTCATTACACCATGTGTAGGTGCTCATAGTATAATGACTTGCTACTTTGTTCGTTTCCTTAGCATAAGGTAGATTTTAGTCGTCAGTTAGCGGTAGGGGCCTGTTACCTCGATCTTATCTCAATTAAAGTTGCAATAGTGCAATCTATCTTTTTGCAACGCCATCGGTTAGAGAGGAAACAGGCCCCGTATTGTTATTTGTTGATGGTAAATAAATGTTCTGTGTCGTCATAATCCAATGACGACAAAAAGCTAGTGAGTTTTTGGCTTGCTGACAAATCGAGATAAGTGTAGTAGGCTGAGTTTGTTATCAAAGCACTGGTATAAATATGGACCTCTAAAGAAGTATATAAGTTTGGCGAAAGAAGTCCTCGCGACAGGTAAAGGCCAGATATTAACATTTCGTCAAAGCCAAGATATACAGCTGTCTTACTGTAAGATACTGAGTTTCAGTGTAAAGTTTATCTGTTGGGAACCGGGACGGTTTCTTGTAAGCCACTTAGTAATTAGTAAAGTTAAGAAGAATTAGTAATACCACTTACTTACATTTTCACCTCAGTTTGGCTACCAGTGTATTTCCACGTTAGTCGAAAATTACATCTATGTCCAATACACAAAGGAGGCTCCAAACATTCTTTGGATAATTACAGACCTATATCTCTACAAGGAGGTTTTTCAAAGTTGCTTGAGAGGCTGGCTATTAAAAGATTTGAAATTTTTTTCACCATAAAGATTTCGCCAAAACAGCTTGGACTTCGAAAAGAAAAAATTACAGAAGATGCAACTGTTCTCTTTTCTAACCTAGGCAGAAAGAAGCGATGTGTCGGTGTATATTATGATGGTAATACAGGGGCTAACAATGACGCTGGTTCTGGCACCGCTGCTGCGGCTGCTGCTGGTATTGGTACCTCAGCTGGCGCTGGCTCTAGTACCGGCGTAGGAGCTGGTGCTGGGGCTTCTGCTGCAGCTGCCACTGGTGTTGGAGCTGGTTCCGTGGACGGTGCTGGTGCTGGTTCAGCAGCTGGTGCTGGCGCAGGTTCTGTGGCTAGTGCTGACGATGGTTCTGCAGCTGGTGCTGGAGCCGGATCCGGTGTTGGCGCAGCAACTGGTGTTGGTGCAGCAAACGGTGTTGGCGCAGCAACCGGTGTTGGCTCAGGAGCTGGGCTTGGTACAGCAACAAGTCTAAGCGCAACTACTAGTCTAAGCGCAGCTACAAGCCTTAGCACGGGAGCCGGGATCGGTGCAGGGACGGCGGCCGGCGCAGGAGCCGGAGTCGGTGCAGTAGCCGGAGTCGGCGCAGGAGCCGCGGTCGGCGCAGGAGCCGGAGTCGGCGCAGGAGCCGGCGTCGGTGCAGGAGCCGGCGTCGGTGCAGGAGCCGGAGTCGGTGCAGGAGCCGGAGTTGGCGCAGGAGCCGCGGTAGGCGCAGGAGCCGGAGTAGGCGCAGGAGCCGGCGTCGGTGCAGGAGCCGGCGTCGGTGCAGGAGCCGGAGTCGGCGCAGGATCCGGAATCGGCGCAGGAGCCGGAATCGGTGCAGGAGCCGGAGTCGGTGCAAGAGCTGCGGTCGGCGCAGGAGCCGGAATCGGTGCAGGAACCGGAGTCGGTGCAGGAGCCGGAGTCGGCGCAGGAGCTGGCGTCGGTGCAGGAGCCGGCGTCGGTGCAGGAGCCGGGATTGACACAGGAGTAAGAACTGGTGCAGGTGCTGGGTTCGGCACAGGATTAGGGATGTGCAATCGATTTGGTAAGTGCTGCTGTCTATAATATATAAGTTTCTAGCGATTTGAAAAACTCCTTTCTGCCTTCGTACCTTAATGTAAATATGTTGACATAACTTTTATTTTGTTATAAGTAACTTTTAACAACTTTAGCTGAAGTTTTTTAAATATTTTTATATTGTTATAAGTAACTCTTATTAAGTTTAGTTGAAGTTATTTAAATAAGTTGTATTTTGTTATAAGTAATTTTCAACAACTTAAGCTAGAGTTATTTATATTTTTTATATTGTTATAAGTAACTTTTATGAAGTTTAGTTGAAGTTGTTTAAATAAGTTGTATTTTGTTATAAGTAACTTTTAACAACTTAAGCTAGAGTTATTTATATTTTTTATATTGTTATAAGTAACTTTTATTAACTTAAATAGAAGTTGTTTAGATGATTTTTATACTGTTGTAAAGCTCACTAAATAATTTAAATTTGCATACATTTTTGTTCTCAGGTTTACCACCATATTTCTATAATCCGTACTATGGGCCCGTTTTTGCCGACTTTTATGACTTTTATGGACCAGGTTAGTTAAATTTTTTCTTCTGCAGCGTAACTGTAGTAGTACAACGTAGATTTTGTAGGGCATTTGCAATATATTTTAGGTCACCCGCGAAAACCCACATTTGACCTCTTAGGGGTTTCATTTACAAAAAATATTTTATAGAAAACCCTACACTCTATATTGGATACTCTTTAAATTTAATGTATCTAGGCTCAGCGGTTAGGGCTCTGTTTAAGTTGAAACTTTTCAGTCAGGTTTCACTGTTATATACTCTGATTCTAAATTGACTTCGTATATTTTTGCCACGCAATCAGCATCGTTAATATAACATATTTCCTAGTAAAAATCATATCTTTTTTTGCATTTTTGTTTACAAAAAACTGGGCATTATGCTCATAAGTGCGATTACACGAATGTGGGCAATGCGAACGCGCCAATGAAGGTATTGGTATCAGCGCCGCTGATATGAGCGCTCCCAGTGGCACCGCGACTTGAGTGACCATGAGTTTCGCTCTCACTCTGCATGTTTGCAATTAAAGTTTTCTCAATATTTTTCGTAATAAAGTGGTTCAACAAAAACACGAATATTTTATTTTTAAAGTTTCTTTTAGTATACTAAATATCCGCACTTAATTTAAAATCACTCCATATGGTTGATTAACTCATCCCAAGGAGAACCTTTCACTAGGAGACCAACTTTGAATTCGAAATTTAAATCAACTGTTTTACCAATTTTTTGATGGGCGATTGACTTTTTCTGTAGAAAAGCTTTTTGTCGAATTCAGGGGAGCTTCTCTTTGATGAATATAGTGACTTTCTTTCGAATAAATACATCCCTAATCAATAAAAATCGATAAATATATAAATGTATGTTGGTACAACTAAGACATGTTCATTTTCCAACTGAAAAAAGTTTATTTAAAATCGTAAACAAAAAAGTATAATTATGATTTTTATTTTATTTACGACACAGGTTATAGCGGAGGCTACGGCGGTTATGGCGGAGGATATGATGGAGGATACGGCGGTTACGGCGGAGGATATGTCGGGTATGGTGGAGTTTACGGCGGCTTTGGCGGAAGTTATAACGGAGGTACGCTGCATATTTTTTATCTAAGAATTATAAGAGCTTTATTTTCATAAGTATTTTTTTTCTATTGTTCTCTTTCCGTTCATTTTTCATTACTTTTATACGTATTAAAAAATTATGAATGTATTTCTTTGCCTGGTGAGGTGAGCGATCACTCGCGCCACTCGCCCGCGGTCGCTCACTCCTGAGCAAACCTGCGGGCGCGTTGCACGTGTTTACAAGCTAGTATTGCTGAACGAATATCGCTGAGCGAGTTTAAAACTCGTCGCTATGCGATAAAACTAGCAAAGTGAGCTTGCTTAAGAGAAAATCGCCGATAGTTAGTCGTTTTCTCGCCGGCTGTCGGACCACGAACATAAATTAAAATTTATGTTCTCTTTTATGCAGTGGTCCGACAAAAGAGTAAAAATTATATTTTTACGCAAATGTTACGGGTTATACAGGGTTGTTCTTTAGAATGTACCCATTCTAAGGAACTACTTTTACTATGTTACCAACTCTGAATTCGAGAAAAAATTATCAGCCGATTCATTTTGTCGACGACCGTTCAACTTTTTGTATGGAACAGGTGATTTTTTTCTCGTATTTTATTTTAAATTTAAATATATAAAACTTGTACTTTGTAGAATAAAACTTGCTATTTATTCTACAAAGTACAGTTGGCGCAGGAGTTGGCGCAGGAGTTGGCGCAGGAGTTGGCGCAGGAGTTGGCGCAGGAGTTGGCGCAGGAGTTGGTGCAGGGGTTGGCGCAGGACTTGGCGCAGGATCTGGCCAAGGCTACGGCCAAGGCTATGGCGCAGGATTTGGCGCAGGATCTGGCGCAGGAGTTGGCGCAGGTGTTGGCGCAGGAGTTGGCGCAGGTGTTGGCGCAGGTGTTGGCGCAGGTGTTGGCGCAGGAGTTGGCGCAGGAGCCGGCGCAGGATCTGGCCAAGGTTACGGCCAAGGCTACGGTGGAGGTTATGGAGGTTAGTAGAAAATACACAATCTTTCGTACGTAAAAAATCAGACATAATCTAGATAGACAGACTTATATTGACAAGTAGCTGTCACCCGTACTATTGCCCGCGACAAAATTCAATTTTGAAACGTTATTTTTAATTATTTTGTATTAATTTCACCTTAGTGGTAGAATTCCAAAAATCCATTCTTAGTAAACTCCTAAGTTTATAATTGTTATAAAGTAAAAAGCTAGGTACATCTTTTAGTGTAATGTGTGTGTTACTTTGTCACACTTGTATTGTGTCATGCTGACTTTTGTCTGTTAGTGCTTTCATTAATTCTATATTCTCTCTACGCGATGCATTGTAACGTGCGCATAGAATACAAATGTATACCAAATATTAACTTGCTTTAGTAATAATGAATACACTCTCCAAATTTAAAGGCTCTAAGTTCAGCGGTTTTGACTCTACGTCGATTCCTAGAAATGATCAGTTAGTCAGTCAGGATTTACTCTTTTATATACATACTAGCTGACCCGGCGAACGTCGTGCCGCCTTACAGTTATTTATATTTCTCACCTTTTAAACCTTCCCTGGAGTGCGACATACATTTCAAGACCAAAATCAGCTAAATCAGCACAGCCGTTCTCGAGTTCTTGCGAGACAAACGAACAGCAATTGATTTTATACATAAAAAGATAGCTTACAGTTTTTGATATAAATAAATAATAATAATAATATGATATATGATCAAAATTATTTCGATCAATATTATATGAGATCGCTTTATTCGAAGACATAATAGATAATGTAGTACTTTAAGTTACAAGGTAGCATTGCACATATTAAGACATTTATAAAATCGATTCGAAAGTAATCGAGTACTCATTTTTCACAACTCTATTATTCCACCGCCTTACTCGTCACATCTCTACGTATGCTTAAGAGGGGTATTACAAAACTACGCATTTACGTATTTAGTTTTCCGCGTTCAAATTGTATACTTAGCCATAGTTTCTTTTATTTGCAATAATTCAATAAAATTAATTTGTTTTCGTTTCTTGAATAATCATGAAGTATATTTTAAATTATTTACTTATTTAAAAAAAAAATGTTCTTTTCCCGGTACATGGTTAAGCAAAAACTCGTGCATACCTCATTTCCGAGCTCTATTTTGCAGGTTGTGTAGAATGCAAGCCACCAAAAAAAATTGTTTCTTTCTACAGATATTATGGGCTTTGATAATCATGATTCATATTTTCACTTGATGCCGCAATAACTGAGATAAAAAATATTTTCTTAATTTAATTTTAACCAACAAGGCTTTGAAGCATGCCCTTTAATCTCCGAAGTTCTTCTTCCTTTTTTACGTAACTTAATACCAAAGCATTATTTAGTTTGTGCTAAACTCATAAACATATATATCTTTTCTTTTAAATGCTGTATTTATTTTTTATTGAATGTTTTAAAAGTACCTACTATATTTTTCACTGCGCTAGCAACGTGCGCTCAGTCGCGCTCGAACGCTCGTCGATGATGGACCTATACCGGTCGTTTTCGCGCGCTTTGTAAAATTAGTTCCTATCTAATACGTCGCTAGCCGTGTTGACGCTTTTACTGTGTGCGTGTTAGAACGTATAACACTTGGATAACCGGATTTGATATTTGTGAGTATTCTTTATTTTTGATAAATTTAATCCAAAAGATAAGCATATTGATACTTACTATATTGATTTTTATCATAACATAACAACTGTTTTTTATTGTAGGCTAAAGTCGAAAGGGTTAAAAATAAATAGTAAAAAAGTACCAATGCATCAGGAAACGTAATAGGTATGCGCACGCAGCTTACTGATTATCTTCTCTTCCCTTCCCTTCCCCTCCCTTCGTATTTTGAAGATTCTGTTTAGTGTGTCTTGGATTTTAAATTTCAACCGACTTTATAAAAAAGACAAGTACAAGTCGAGTACACGTCGAGTACAAGTCGAGTACAAGTCGAGTACAAGTCGAGTACAAGTCGAGTACAAGTCGAGTACAAGTCGAGTACAAGTCGAGTACAAGTCGAGTACAAGTCGAGTACAAGTCGAGTACAAGTCGAGTACAAGTCGAGTATAAGTCGAGTACGAGTACACGTCGAGTACAAGTCGAGTACAAGTCGAGTACAAGTCGAGTACAAGTCCTGTACAAGTCGAGTACAAGTCGAGTACCTACAAGACGAGTACAAGTCGAGTACAAGTCGGGAACAAGTCGAGTACAAGTCGAGTACAAGTCGAGTACAAGTCGAGTACAAGTCGAGTACAAGTCGAGTACAAGTCGAGTACACTTCGAGTACAAGTCGAGTACACTTCAAGTACAAGTCGAGTACTAAGAGAGAAAAAAAACAGGTGCTCCATACAATAAGTTGATCCGTCGTGGACAAAATGGATGAAACAGCTGTTGATGAGTATTCGTTCTCCTTTCGGCTTAGTACACCGCTAACCGATAACCCTGTATACATTTTATCAAAATCAGTCGAGTAGCTTAATTTATCAAAATAACTTTAATTGGCTAATTTAATTTATTATTATTGTACTCGGTTATAACTTTTTGATTTTAAAAGTAGTCTTATTTTACCCCATATTGCTTGGACCGGGAAGTATTGGATTTCTTCTTCGACTATCGAGGCCTGATTACGCCTCTTACTCCCTTGCCCCTTGCTCATAACCGCTCCCCGTTGTCCCCTCACCCCCTACTTCTTAGCCCCTTAGCCTTAGGAAACCTGTTTGTAGGAAAGAAGGTAAAAAAAGTAAAAGAGATATAATAATAAGTAGTATAAATATGTTTTGTTAAAACTGCAATACCGATGTCGTATTTTTTTGCTATACAATAATTTCGTTTAACCCTTTCTAATAAAAAAACTCGCTCGCTCGGTCCGTAAAATATAATACAATTGACGTTTGTCTAGCGGTTTAAAACGAATTTGTTTGATCTACAGATCCGAAAACAAATCCTAGAAACTTACAGGTTTGTTTTGGCACAAGAGAACTTTTATGATAGTTTATGACAAATCCGAGGCACTCGAGGAGTTTCAAAGTAACGTTAACATTTTTTAAACATTCTTCATTGTTATCTCCGATACAGAGAATATCATCTAAAAATCATATTTAAATCCTTGAAACCGTAGGTGTGAAACAACAACTTTCATAATTCTGGAAAAACTATAAGGGCACTTAAAAAGGCCATAAGGTAAGCAGTTAAATTGGTAAGTGATAATATAACAGTTTTCATTCTCAAAATGAAATCTTAAGTATTTTGATGTGATTCCCTGATGGGAACAACAAAATAGGCCTCCTTCAAATCGATGGTGGCCATAAAACCGTTAGCTAGTATCAATTTAGAAGCTGTTCAATAGTCTTCCATCTTAAAGTATATTTTTGAAATAAACATGTTAAATTGTACAAATTGCTCCTTGCAAGGAGCGCAAGAACTAACCGTGCCTAATTTGATTAATTTTTTAATAGCCATTGCCATGTCAGCTTTTTCAGTCATAGAATGAAATACACGTGGTACATGTATCTGTGTAATATTCGAAACAAACGGTATAGGAAAACCATTACGTATCCAATCTAATAAAACAGAGTTAGATGTTATGTTGAGCCAGCAATCATAGAAATTAGCAATTCTACAGGCATGTTGTACCTGAGCTACCGGCGCGGCGTAGACTGGCGCGGCTTGCTGGAGGACGGCGGTGGCCCGCCATTTATCGGCGGCGGCGCTGTCATCGGGGCGCGGTGACTCATCGCAGGGGCATAAGACCGGCTCGAACCTCTGTGTGTCCCCCTGTTTTGATGGGAACGGGGAGTCCACGGAACGGAACGGTCCAGTTTCCCTGGTACGCAGCAGTGGGCCTAAATGAAAGGCGCATACTAGTCATATGCTCTGAAGACGAGCTAATTTTTGGTTGCTTAATAAACTTCTTGATGGAGAGTCCTTGTTTTACAACCGTTTTCGAAGCTTTTATTTTCTCTCCGAGTTTACACCCGTATAAAGTTTCGTCTCTTTCGCCATCCACTTGAAATATATTAAGGTTTTATTAGAGCGTAGTTGAGGACGTTCCTACGGGCTTGTGATTCTTGGTAATGGAGGTCTGTTAGTATGCGGCATCCTACGCGTATTTTTATGGCTTCGATTTGTTCGTCACCTGTAAGCATGAGCGTCAACGCTTTATTGATGGCACTCACGCTTAGCTGTTGCTGCTCGGTTTCTTTCTTTTTATCTCTATTTCTAGATGCGTCAGATATTGCGGCTGAAACTTCTCGATTAAGTTTAGGTGCTTGAAGAAGAGTACAGTTCGCCGGAATCGGATATTCCTTAAAAAGTGTATCTCTAGTTTCTTTCGATAGACCATTCTTTAAAATTGGTTCCCAACGTTGAGCTACTCTTTTGTGATGAAGATTGGATAAGAATCCTTCGGCATTTCTGTAGTTTTTATAGTTTTTTTAAGTTTTCTTCTTATGGAATCCAAATCGTCCGAAGGCACTCCACGTTTCGGCATTTTTGGGCAATAATTGTCACTATTTGTTGCGGAGAGCGCGTGTGCTTACTACCGTTGCACAAAAAGAATGATGGTACGTAGAGATGTGACGAGTAAAGCGGTGGAATAACAGACTTGTGAAAAACGAATACCTACTCAATTACTTTCGAATCGATTTTAAAAATCTCTCAATATGTGCAATGCTACCTTGTAACTTAAAGGACTACATTATCTATTATATCTGAGGAATAAAGCGATAGAAATATAATAATTATTATATTTTTTTATGTTACAATTTACTAATGTATATTTTATATAGGCAATAATGCCGCCCAGTGTATCATTATTGTATAGATTCGTTTTGCTGAATCTTTTTTTCTTGTGTTCCATAAAGCTGTTCTCATTCATTCATTCTTACAAACTTTTGCGTTTATAATATTATAGGAAGGATTAAACAGATAAACTGCCGATATTGGTATAAGAGACTAGAAGAATATACTTATTGAGTTGGTGCAGTTGCTGGTGTGTATTATGAGTATATTTTATATGTATCTGACTTAGTAATTTTAATACATCTTAACTTTTTTACTGTATTAAGTGCCTTTATTAGCATTATTAACATAACGACAACAAAAAAATGATAGCAAAAAGATTATCCATAGACCATTTAAGATATAAATTCGATTGTTTTTATTGTATTTGTTTTCCATGTCCTTCACAGCTTTTACAGAAGAATAAAGAAAATAATGACCCCGATTCGGGCAGGCCAAACTTACTAAACTAACATGTTATGGCAAGTTTTTTTAATCAAGATTCTGCTGTCGCAACTGGTAACTGTCACACCGAGTCACAACGAGTCACAAAATGTAGTGAAATTAACGTGAAATAGCTCCTTTCAGGGCAAATTCTGCTTACGGAAGTGTTTTCTTGGTAGTGGTTTGATTATACTGATAATGTGAGTGGATAGTAGTCGGTAAATAACTTAGAACTCGTACTAACCTCTTCTTGGAGGATTAGGATCCATGGCTTCCAATATAAAAGCCATGGATCCTGACCCTGAGGAGGGTTAAAAAAGTGGGAAGGAACAAAATATCAATTGAATTTAAAATCTGCTTGGACAATAATAAATTTGTTGATAATCCGATCTTGTCAACTAGCAAGTACGAGGCAGTGATTCCCACATTCAACATCTCTAAGATAGGATTAGTGCGACAAGTTCCAGTAGACATATCAATGAATGAATTCGTACAATGCCTTTCATTCCCCAATGGGTGTGGCACAGTATTAAAAGCAAGAAGACTGAATAGAAAATCCATAGTGGAGGGAAAATCAATATGGATCCCGACACAAACGGTTGTGGTGACATTCCAAGGTCAGGTCCTTCCCAAACGAGTGTTTTTATACCATAACTTCAATGTTTAAATTGTTGCCAATTTGGACACGTTAAGGCTCAGTGTCGGTCAACTCCCAGATGTTACAAATGTAGTCAGTCTCATAGTGGAGAATCTTGTATAACTGAGGAAAGTGATGCTTCTTGTCTACACTACTCCGGTCGTCATTTTGCTAACAACAAGGACTGCCCTGAGTTGGGTAGGCAAAAATCCATTAAATTGTTAATGTCGCAAGAGAACAAATCGTATGATGAGGGCTCACAACATTACCCGAAAACAGTGACACCTTATTCTGAGGTAATCCTCTATCTTTCCTCCACCTCAAATCCTTGTATCCTCCCAAAGGAGACAACTTCCCCCCATACCTTCTGTTTCATACAAAAAAACATTATCATCTACTCTTCGCGTAAGAACTTCTTTATCAAAATCTTTTGATAGGGCTACTCAGCAATCTATAGTGTCCGATGGTCCATTTCAACTATCAAAGGGTTATGCATTGTTCCAATCTTCTAACTCCCAGGATGACAGCCTCCTGGAATCTCTTCTGAGCATGCTCATTAAAATCATTACCAGAAACAACTCCCACTTACCGTCCTACGTTGCCCGTAAACTTTCCCAAATTATCTCCATATCCAATAATGGATCTAGTTCTTCTTCAGTGGAACACCAGAAGCCTCCTTCCCAAGAAACATAGCCTTCTTCACATTATCAACTCTTATCTCCCGTCGGTCATTTCCATCTCGGAGACGTGGCTAGTGCCTGGTTCCCCCTTTAGGGTCTCAGGGTATTCTTGTCTCCGTGATGACAGAGGCGACCGACGTAGCGCTGGTTGTGCTTTATTTATAAAGCGCACATTCCATTTTTCCCAAATTTCCTTTCCTTCTTCCTGTCCTGGTATTAATATCGTAGCTGCAAAAATTTTAGACGTAACCTATGTGTCTATTTACATCCCTCACCCTAACTCTTCAATGATCGCAGACATCTTATAACTACTTTCTGCAATGGTCGTGCTGGGTGATTGGAATGCACATCACACTTCTTGGGGTAGTGATGAAGATAAATTGTTTGCAATTTTCGTTATCAATAATGTGTCTCCTACCCGCACGGTACACACATCCCAAAATCCCCAAAGTGCAGTTGATCTTAACATTTGTTTCTTGGAAAGTCCTTCCTCACGCCTATGGCAGTGATCATTATCCTGTTGTCACCTCTTTTTCTAACGGAGTTTAACCACATTATAACTTTATTTATATATTTTTACTTAAATATAAATTATCTCATCCTAACTCATACTTCTCATCTTTGAATAGACTTGTAGAATCTTTACCCCCTTCTTATCATGTTAATGTTTTACAAAATTATATTAATTTTGTTAACTCCATTATTTCTAGCGCTGATGAGTACTTCCCTCTAAATAAACCTTTCAATTTTAAAGTTTCTACCCCTTGGTGGGACTCTGGATGTACTTACTGCTGCAGCAAAGAAAAGAAAAGAATCCGAGAAAGCATACAGGGCCAATATGTCTTTAGCAAACTTCTTCGAATACCAACGAAATGCTCAATTTGTCAGCCCTTAAGAGTAAAGTGGTAGTGTTCACAAAGAAAAGAATTGTCCCCCCGCTATAGTCAAAATTCTCGATGTAGAGGTTCTAAAAGATAATGTGGTTAAGTTCTTAGGAGTTTGGCTAGACCGCAAGCTGACAGGGGTTCCTCATTTCGACTATGTAGAGAAAAAATGCGAAAAGAACATTAACATTCTACGATATCTATCTGGAGTGTGGTCGGGTGCTCATCCCTTCACCCAAAAGCTTATGTATAATGCGGTAATTCGTAGTCATATGGATTATGGTTCCTTCCTCCTCGACCCAGGAAACAAATATGGCCTGGAGAAATTAGACAAAATACAGGCAAAATCTCTGAGAATCATTTTAGGGGGAATGAAGTAATCCCTTATAAATGCTATGCAAGTAGAATGTTCCGAGCCTCCCTTATCTCTCAGACAACAATACTTGTCAGACAGGTTCTTAGTAAAATTGAACTAACAGAATGATCACCCTCTACTTCTAAAGCTAGAATACCTAGCCTCGTTATATAATCCCCGTCGTTTGACAAATGATGATAAGATCCCATGTCTTCTCCGTAGCTTCTTATTAATTTATCATCTTACTTCCCCACTTTTTCAATTCCCCATTGTATTCTACGCCGTATGAAGCGTTAGATTTCCAGCCCAATAACATATTACTGGACTTTGGAGTGGACAAAAACTCTCCAGAAGCCAATAAAATATTCAGTCACAAAATTAATATGGAATACCAAAATTGGGTTAAAATATTTACAGAGCCTCTAAGTCTAACCTTAGTCCAGTAGGTGCTGTGGTTTGGATCCTCTTTACTAGAACAACCTTAAGTTATAAATGCTCCTCTGGAACATCGGTATTCACTGGAAAATCAATTGCTATTCTAGAAGCCATCTCATTTATTATATCCCATAACCTCAATGACTCCATTATTTTATCAGACTCTAAAAGCTGCCTCGAAGCTATTCTCTCCAATCCATTCCGTTCTAAAACCAGGTTCCCTACAATTCTTAAAATAAGAGTAGCCTTATTGGAATGTCTCAAAAATGGTATCAACGTAGTTCTTGCTTGGATACTTGGTCATGCAGGCATTGTTGGAAATGAACAAGCTGATTTTTATGCCAGGGAAGCAACCCAAACTGGCTCTCTTGCATATCCTCATATTGTTATCCTTATCCCATGATTTGTGCACCATCCTTTATCCCATGCTTGTGCAATGTTGGACCCAGAAATGGCACATTTCCAAATCTGAGAAAGGTTAGTTTTATGGGGATCTCCAACCGGATATTCCACATATACCCTGGTTTTATAAATTCTAAAAGGCAGATAAAGCCACTAACTACTTCTACGATTTGTCCTTTACGTCTAAATCATTCCTGCAAGCCCGTTTTTCTCTCAAAACTTAGGATTAGGAATCACTCTATGTGTGAATGAGGTTTAGATGTGGGTAATGTGGACCACTCTTTTTAGCTGTCCGTTAAACCAGTTTTCGTTGTATGATATCCTCCCTCCTGAAATCCCTTGTCCTACCTCCCTTAAATGTATTTTATCCCTTGCTTCCACCCCTTTAGTAAATATCTTATGTAAACTTATCAAAAAAAAACTGTAAATAAATTGTAAATATATTTGTAAATGTAGTCTTATAATACATATACTGATTAATAATGTATCTGTAAATAATATGGTCCTAATAATATTCATATATCTATGTATTTACTGTGTGAGTGTGTATGTAGTTAGTTTTACTTAACATTTCTGTTTCAGAACAAAGGAAAAAACAAAAAAAAAAAATCTAGTTTAACAAACCGTACATCATATGTCTTGTGTGGCAGTGTATCTTTCTACGTGACACTGGCAGAATCGTGAAGTTACTTCGCAACAATAGCCAATTAAAAAAGAAGTTAAAGTTGAAGTTAATATGACAGATCTAAAATTATCTCCTCTCATATTGTTTCCACAAGTGAGAAAAGGATTTAGAATTGGAGTCATTATGTCATACAACCTATTTGTCCGATAATTCATTATGATTGCAAAATTTTGTCGCAGGAGTTGGTGCAGGAGTTGGTGCAGGAGTTGGCGCAGGAGTTGGCGCAGGAGTTGGCGCAGGAGTTGGCGCAGGAGTTGGCGCAGGAGTTGGCGCAGGAGTTGGCGCCGGAGCTGGCGTAGGATATGGCGCAGGAGTTGGCGCAGGAGTTGGCGCAAGAGTTGGCGCAGGAGCTGGCGTAGGATATGGCGCAGGAGTTGGTGCAGGAGTTGGCGCAGGAGTTGGCGCAGGAGTTGGTGCCGGAGCTGGCGTAGGATTTGGCGCAGGAGTTGGTGCAGGAGTTGGCGCAGGAGTTGGCGCAGGAGCTGGCGTAGGATATGGCGCAGGAGTTGGTGCAGGAGTTGGCGCAGGAGTTGGCGCAGGAGCTGGCGTAGGATATGGTGGAGGAGTTGGCGCAGGCTCTGGGCAAGGCTTCAGTGGAGGTTATGGAGGTTAACTGAAAACCCACAATTATGTATAAATCATAACATTATTCAAGTTTCTTATATAATTAATACATTAGTGTGCAGAGCGCTTGCATTCAACACTATACCTGTTGTGCACAACTTACGGACTTTGTTTTGTTAATGTGTAAAAAATCTTGATGCAGGACCTGGCGCTGGAGCTACCTCAGCAGCCGCCGCAGGAGCTGGATTTGGCCAAGGCTATGGCCAGGGCTACGGCCAGGGTTACGGCCAGGGCTACGGCCAGGACTACGGTCAAGGCTATGGCCAAGGCTACTTTCAAGGCTACGGCAAAGGTTATGGAGGTAATCTGAAAAATAATTATTTTAGATGTAGAATGAAATGAACGACACACTTCGAAGTTTAATGCAGTAGTACCTTCTAAAATTTTATAACATTTTAAAAATAGTAACACTAAATGGTTTTAGTGTTACTATTGTAGAAAAATACAGGAAATAAACCGGCATTCTGGTCACGCGTCGAATGGATCAAACGCTCCGATAAGTTTTGCTAAATAAGATGACCTCCCGGACCACACGGCTCTAAAGTCTTCACTCCAAATGGCTCAAATATATTATCTTGAATGCTTGTGCTTTTCCACTGAATATGCCGCTACCCCAGCCCTATTATATGTCAAAGGAAGATGAGACGCCGCCGCTAATGTATCAACGCATGTCGCGTCCTTTTCTAGAGGCCTATCCAACTTCTGAGGCACAAGCGTCATAGGTCAAGTTAATATGCATCTCGTGAATGTAAGGCAAGCAAGGGCAATAAGTGGTCAGATGTTACGGTCAGACATCATGCGCCCGCTAGGACCTATACAAGCAACGAGCACAAGCGAATATTACGTTATTGGCTCACGTCTTCAGCACGCCGTTTTTATAACCACTGAGCGTGCCAACCGCGTGCCGCGTGCACCCTGTCCCGTGCACCGCATCTTTTCCCCTAATTTTATTAACTTCAAAGCGTGAATACACCCTCCAATTTAATGTTTCTAAGTTGAGCGGTTTGGGATCTACGTAAATTCCTAGAAAATGTCAGTCAGTCAATTAGGACTTACTCTTTTTATACAATAGCAGGGCTCCGCGGTTTTACCCGCAGTAGACATTTGATCATCCTATTGAAACACTTCAATTTACTGGGATATAAATGCCTATGTGTTAATCCAAGGTATAAGCTGTCGTTAAACCAAATTTCATCCAAATACGTTAAGCCGTTTGAGCGTGAAGGAGGAACAAATAAACACACACACACACGTACATACTTTAGTCTTTATTAATATTATTTATAGTAAGTGTGATTATTAAATAAGATAGCTTCCAGTGAAAAGTTATAAAAATTGATTCGTTATACATTTATTGAAACTTTTACATTTTTAGTGTCACGGAAAGTCTAAGTTTTGAAAAGCTCGATTAATTTATATACTTTCATAAACTCAGGGACTGCAGCTTTAAAGGACAAACGTGATGCTTACTATCAGGGCAACGTCATTTTATTGTTTTTATAGTCTGTGCCCAACGGTGTTACCCGTGTTAATACAAAATAAAAATAGCCTTTGTGTTAATCCAGGGTAGTTTTTCATCAAATTTCATCAAATCAAATTTCATCCATTTCGGTTCAGTAGTTTTTGCGTGAAAAGGTAAGAAACATACATACACACATTTTGCAATTTTTTTCGTTTTTAAAAATTCTATAGTAGGAAGGAAGAATTAATGCCTATATTGGTATAAGAGACAATAAGAATATATTTTTGGAGTTGGTGCAGTTGCTAATGTGTATTATGTGTATTTCATTATATGTATCGGACTTAGTTATTTAAATACATCTTCTTATTTTTTTTGTATTTGTTCTTCATGGATATCAGTCATCTCTTTTGTAGAAGAAGAGAGAAAATAATATATATTATATCCTGTCTGTCTAGTGTGTTATTATGTGTAAAAAAAATTGGCGCAGGAGTGGGCGCTGGAGTTGGCGCAGGAGTTGGCGCAGGAGTTGGCGCAGGAGTTGGCGCCGGAGCTGGCGTAGGATATGGCCAAGGCTACGACCAAGGCTATGGCCAAGGCTATGGTGGAGGTTATGGAGGTTAGCTGAAAACACACAATTATTTAAAAACTTCACATATGTAATTTTAATATCATATATCTAATACTAATGTTCTTTTTGTTAATTAATGTGTAAAAAACTAATGATGCAGGACCTGACGTCGGAGCTGCCGCAGGAGTTGGCTTAGGATCTGGCCAACGCTACGGCCAAGGCTATGGCCAAAGCTACGGCAGAAGTTATGGTAAGTAATCTAAAAAAAACAGTATTTTAGAGGCAGAACGAAATGAACTACATACCTTCTCTTGGGGATCTCTTTAACATTTGAAAAAAACTAACTACTTTTTGGGCAGTCGGATAAAAAGTTAATAGTCTGATTTTATATAACTATATTTAGGCATTTCTCGACTCGCACTTGACTTATTTATTTTGAATTTTTGCAGTATATGTAGGCCAAGGAGGCTACGCTCAAGGTAAGCAATTTTTTTTATTACATTTAATAATAGGAAAGCCTTTGAAACTGACTTCAAAATGAGGAAATCCTTGAGGGACAATTTTTGTTCTTTTTTGTTCTACGAAGTACGAAGACCAAACTATTAAATTTAGGACATAGCAAGTAAGATATTTTATTTAATTGTTAATAGTATTAATTCTAATTCATCTTAACTCAACTCACACTAAGGATAAATAGATAGATACGAGTAGAATAGATTAATTCTTTATTGAAGACATTCAAAAATTTAGGTGCAAGAGAATTTTTTTGAAAAACCCCGTCACTTTTGTAGTAGCCATCTTGGATTTGAAATATCATTATATAGAGTATTCTACTAGGCGTTATGGCACTTATGGCGATCTCTACCATATAATATTCAGTATGGAGTAAATAAATTTGAATAAATGTATAGATAATTAGTATTTGTCTGGAAATGTAGTTCTCGCGTTCAATGTTGCCGAAATCTCATGTAAGGTTCTGCGAATGCTTTAATCGTCTTTAATTTTGATTAAAGTATTTAAAGAGAACGAGCAAGAAGAAAAAGAAGAAGAATGGCAATACATCGTTATTTCCCATAAAAGTGGGAAAATTTATACGCCGCCATTCAATGGCCGATTTCAATAAAATTGTGGTAAAGACATTGAATATAACATTAAATTTATTAGAAAAAATTCTTGTCAAAAATAAATCCTTGTACTATTCCTTAGTAATAAAAGATATGTATTGATTAACTATTATTACTAACGAGTTTAAAATAAATAATTATTAATAGTATAGCTGTAATCTTGTCTGTGTAACGGAATATTAATTTTATTTTTAGTTGATTTAGATTCTGGTTTCCTCAAAACGAGCTTGCTTAGTGTGGAAACCGCAAGATATAGTTAGATATACAGCGTGTAAAAGAAAGGTGTGACAATACTTAAGAGTGTTAGTCTACACATCATAATGAACCATTGAATAACAAAATAATTCAAAATTCAAGGAAAAAATATTATGATCTCCATATAAAATTGGCTACGTGATCGGACAAATCGTATGAAAACACTATTTTTTGAATTTTTCTGAAAATAATATTTTTAGAATTTTGCAAAAAATAAATTCTACGCAGGTTTCACTTTGATGTGTAGACTATCACCGTTAAGTATTGTCACAACTTTATGTTACACGTTGTACAGTTAATTGTGGTATTTTTTCTTAGTAAAAAACTTAAATTTCATTCGCTTTAATCTTAGTCTTCTTAGCTTACCATGTTTCTTGCAGCAATAAATATTTTTTCATTTTTATTAAGATATCCTTCCAACTAATATAAGAAACGCGAAATTTTGTAATTTAACTATAACATCCACTGGATGTATTTGTTGATGTATGTTTGTTAGTCTTTAACACAACGACTGCTGAACCCATTTGGATTAAATTTGGTACGGAGATAGCTTAGACCAATAAAGAATTATTTTAAATCGCATTGGTTGATAATAGTTAAATTAAACGTACGTATAATCATGTATACATGTAATATGGTCATTTTCTGACGACATCCAAAAAGAAGAGGTAATTAACTCCACTTTTATCTTTTTTTTAATGTGTGTTACTTACCTGATTTTCGGAGACAAATAGACCGAATTGAAAAAAATTTTTTTGTTTGATATATTTTGTCAAAATCGATTAAGAGATTTATAGTTAATGCTGTGTATAATTTAATAATATTGTTTTTATATTTTTCGCAGGTAAAGGGCTATAAAATAATTAAATGCGGTTATGGACTTGGTACAGGTTAGTGCGCTATATAGTAATTAATATTAGTAGCTGCCATCCGCGGCATTGCTCGTGACAAATTTTAATTTAGATATAAGAAAAAATTTCAAACTTTGATCCTCTATTTGAATCCCTAAGTTTTATTTCTAAAAATCCTTTTTTAGTACACGTATAATGAATTCACTCTCCAAAGTCACGTCTCTGGGCTCAGCGATAGGCATAATAGAGGTGAAAACATTAGCAAGAAAACTTGGTTACGGTTTGATAGTTGGTTGCTCAACGATCTCGAAATGAAAGCGATTTGATTGCTTGTTTTGCCCCTTTCGTGTCAAACTTCAATTTATTTCTAACTGCGAGAAAACAAAACACAGCTCAGGATCCCTGGCACAACGTACAGGACGTTGATGACAAATCGATGGCTCTTTCAATAATTGATCAAGCTTTCGAAAAGGCCCTTGACTCAGGTCTGGCACTTTTTCTTTCGTCTGTCAGTTATATATCTCCTGGAAATGCCATAGGTACTAGTGTAGAGTTTGTAGTTTCCGATAGATCTTGACAAAACTTGGTGTTTGAGTTTTACGAATGTTTAGAAATATACAGAAATATTGAGGAGGGCTTTTGCTTTTTTTGCTACTGCGATATTTATTGGCAGATGTTAATAATACAGGCATCAGGAACACAATTTTAAAATTTCTAGGTTTTATAAAAGTTTTTCTACCGATTCCAAACAAGAAGAGTTAGAGAATTAATTCGACTGTATTTTTTGTTGATTATTCGATTTTCGGAGGCGGATGGATCGATTTGAAAAAATCTTCTATTTTTTTTGTTGCAACCCATGTAATTTAATTTTAAATTTATCAAAGAACTTCGTTCAAGTGGTTTGCAATTTAATACGAAGTAACTGAAAAAAATATAATGGCGCCTTCTACGAGTATAAAGGCAATCGGCAGTTACTTGTTTTAAGATTTATAAGTCATAAAATATAATATCGTAGTAGCGAGGAGGAGGGTAGGAGTTGGTTCGCGGAACTATTATTTACTTCATTCTTTTACAGGATCCGCTGCAGACGTGGGAAGTGGTGTTGGAATTGGAACAACGTTTGCTAAATCTGTTGAATCTACAAATGAAATTGATGGACCTTATGATTCAGCTTCCACGGAAGTACTGGATCAAAACAATGTATTGTAATTTTTCTTAAAATATTAATATATCCATGAAATATGAATTCAGAATGCGCAAATTGTAAATATTAGTCCTTTAAATTGATAACAATATTTATTTTCCATTTTTTTTTAAAAGTTAGATTAGAGAAGATAGTTACATTTTGGTATTTATCTCAATATCAGTAGTTCCACATTATACACATTATTAGGTACATTTAACAAGGTACTTAGAGCCTAAAGCAGATCCTGCCAATTGTCCCAGTCATCACATTTAAGCTCTCAGATTAAGAAAACATTGACCCCAATTCGGGCAGGCCAAAGTTACTAAACTAATCTATTTGACAGTTCTAAAATTGTCTCCTCTCTTTTTGTTTCCAAAAGTGAAAAGAGGATGGATATAATTTTAGGAACTTTTAGTTTAGTCAGTGTGACTGGCCGAATTGGGGTAAATATCAAAATAACAATCAATTCAATATAAAGTTCAACGTTATTACGCTAATGTGTCAGTCTTTTGCATAACCATATTGTAAAAAAAGCATATTGAAAATCATGTATACAATTATATAAATTAATGTAATTTATTAAATATATATATATATATATAAATATGCCAACTCACTACGCAGTTTTTAATTGATTCCTTATCCCAGCAATCCAGAATACTTGAAAAATCTAAAAGGTTTAAAATACTAGTCAAGTTTTTTTTAGATTATCGAAGAAAGTATTGGAGAGCCTTTATTAACATAAACAAAATGACTAACTACGACAACAAAAAAATAGCAGTAAAATTACCTATAGACCGTGTAAGATGTACAGATAATCCAAATGCTCCAACTCTCTCAAAACTCTAATGAATGTTTTGAAAGAAATTTAGAATAACTTTCTACTAAGTAATTTGAGAAAAACCTAATTTAGTCCAATAATGGAATTTGGCCTACACTTCTACGGTAGTAATACCCGTTCCCAGCAGATGGATGCCATGATAATTCATGGCACACGCATAATAATATTTATTTGGTTACAAAATAGTTACAATACTCTAATAGCTTTGCGTCAATTTTATTGTGCGAACTGCCACATTGTAGAACTTGCTAACAGGTTCCCTATTTCCATATATCTATCTATATTGTCTTTTCCAAGTTGCTAGTAAATTTGTTTCACTTATGCAAGCGTACAAACATCTACAGTTACATCGCAGCGTACTATATCTTAGGCCACTTCGTCACTTTACATCGGGCGAGTTGCAAACAATAAAAAACATATTAAAAAAAAACATATAATAAATTCTTTTTAATTTTCTTTGGGGTTTATTTGTTATGGTAGGCACCACTAACCCGCAGCGCATGTTCAACTGCGCATCACAATAGTGGTTACACTTATTTCGACGATATGATATGAGGTTTGTTTCTTTGTATATAAAACTCTTTGATTAAACCTGTTTACTTCTACCTCTATGGTCCGAATATATCATTTGAATTTACTAAAAAACTCAGACTAGGAATATTTTTTGGTTAAATTTTTTTAATTTGCTTTGCGTGCGACAATTTCTTTTATTTTCATATTATTAAAACCTTACATTTAAAACCTAGAACTTGAAAACAAGTGAAAAATCTAAAATGAGTGATTCTAGCGACGATAGCAAAATTGTTAGACGCCAGCAAAATTGACTGAAAGTGTTTATAAAGCGCAAATTTGTTTTCTTTTTGTGGTTTTAGTCATTTCATCGGTGAGGTGGGATGAAAAGTTACGTGTTGCACTCTTGCTTGCAAAGACTTTTCACCTTGTGCTCTTTTAATTCCCAGCGCAGCGAGTGAGAATTATTAACAGTTTCAGTCAATTCTACTGATGATAAATAAACTTCATTGTTACTAGAATTACTTATATTAGGTTTTTACTTATTTGTAATAAGTAAGGTGTAAAACATTGTTTCTTCTTTTCATTCTCTTCTTTTTAACTTGTTCTCTTATCTTCTCTCTAAGCCTAGTAATAAATGTGTTTTTGCGAATTTAAGAAGTGCTAGTACGAAAGTTGTTGCTTATGGTCAACATGAGCCCTTTTTAAGGCCCGTTTTTTAAAGTCCCGTCTAAAGTTTTCAAATTTTTGGTTTCAAAATTTTCGTAGAAATAATTATCCTAAGCACTTGAAGATAGTAACGTCCGGTTTAAGTATAAAAATTACCAAAATTTACTGTAGACCATGTCGGAGAAAACGTATAGTTTAAAAATATTATATATGTTATATATAATAACAGTATTTATACTTTAAAAATGAATCGCTGAATGTGTTGCTAAGCGCAACTCACGAGAGCAACTAAACCGATTTTGCTAATTCTTTTTAGGACAATTATTTGAAGTACGACGATGGTTCTTACGGAAAGAAACATTTTAAATATTGCCTGAAAAGGTCTAACACAACATTATACTCCCATAGAATGGATTCGTAATAATACTAAAGAGTCAATTTGATCTTTAATACCATATTATCATAAAGTTTTAAGTGTTTTTGAGAGGTTCCGGGAAGGCAAAACAATTGAGTGCCGTTAGTACTTATGTATAGTAAAAATATTAATGTCAATATTTATACGATGGTTACCTTACTCGTGATGAATCAACTGTTAGACGGTATAAAGTTCGCCGAGTCAGTTAGTGACTTATTGGTCTACAATTGTAGGCTAAAAACACTAGGGCAAGACAAAATTATACAAAGAAACATACATAATGGAAAATACTTTTAATATGCACAACATTTCTAAATTAAATAACAATTATTCAATACTAATAGCTTCCTTTCAAAATTTGCTCATATTTTTGACTAATTCTTAGATTAGTCAAAACGGTCTTAAAATTTTTCAGTGTTTTTAAATCAAACGTTTCGATCAATTCTGAAAAATTTATAATGGGACTATTTATATAGGATAGGATGTTCTTTTGAAAAAACACTTTTTTTTTCAATAATTCACTAATAAACAACTCATAAAAGGTTGTCATAAAGGAAAACTTAGTGAACGTCAGTTGACAGTGTCCTGTGACTGTTAGACAAAATAAATGTGTTTAATTTCACTTCGCAAGTTAAAATCCATAGTCGTTAAGTCCACTTTCGTATAATAGTGGGAATTCGCGAACATTTTATTGATGTACGCCATGATGAAAAATCAGCGCGAAAGCTCGGTGGACAGCTGCTGTGTCCTCGACCATGACATACTTCCGACTGGCTGGCCCAATTTTGTTTGTCGGCGCGGACGGCTTCACCTTTGATTCATGCGGCCGCTTTTGAGATAATTTTCTTAACTCATATTTTCAGGTTATTTCTTTAGAAATGTGATCATTATTGGAAATAGATATAAGTTAAAAAAGTAGTGGTGTAAAAAAAATCTAACAAGCGGTTGTTGTTAATTTAATTACCCGACTGTGACGTAAGTATGTATTTATGTATGTATATTTCTTTGGCACGCCCTTGAGCTTAAGGCTTTTCGTATTTTTATGTGAGTGGTGTCATAGATTTGTGTTTATCTGTAGATAATGTGGCTCTAAAGTTCTTGCACTTCCAAGTGCAAGTACATCAGAATAAAATAAAAAATATACGTGTGGCACTCGAAGCCAGCTGCGGTAAAGCTATTGCATACGCATACGTCTAGTCGCACGCACACAAACACAATGCTGAAGTCTGCCGAACTGTAACGATGTCAGACGATGCACGGCTTTCAACCCCGCACCGCTATGCCGGTCAGAGTCGTAGGTGTTAGGTTTATTTTCGTTACGGAATTTCTTGATTTGGTCTCCGCGCTCAAAGGCCGATATAAAAGCTATGCAATAGCTTAAAAAAATTTAGGACGACATACAGGTTTAACGATTTAGCAGTCGTGTTTTTTCGAACTCGCTTCTAACCTCCTCTAGCTACCTTGTTTTGACAAAGTTGTTAAAAATATCGTGGTACGAGTTCGACAGTTTGCGAGAACTACGAGTTCAAGACTTTTACTTGGTACAGGTCTCGGTGCGGATATTGGGAAAATTCTTAGCGCGCCGGCAGATGGTCTTGCGGTAGGAGGTTTCGGTCCAAGTTAGTATAAACTTAATTTATGATAAATAATAGACTCGGGGGCTAGTTTGCGGATATTCGTTTCTAATGAATATCTAGTGTTTTCCCGCCTCTTTGAAGTCTGCGTGAAAAACAAAAAAACATTTTTGTCTTTATGGTGTGGCTTCATCTTCACACATCTTGTAACAGGCTCTCTCGTATCAAAATATGTAAGCGTGTCGGAGGTTATTCAAAAAATTCTTCAGTCATATTTTGTTTTTATCCATCTTAGTAGATTTGAAATTATCATAATGTGTAGTATTCTACCAGTTAAGCCCTTTTATTTGATACCAATACTGAAGGAGGTGTGCAAAAAAATTTTATTCGCCATTTTCTGGCGGCGGCCATCTTAGACTGATTTTCATAAAATAATAACTTCTGACATTCTGACACCTTTCATACAAAAAAAAATCAAATTCAAAATTGGTTCATCCGTTAGGGAGCTACGATGCCACAGACAGACCCACACAGTTATAAGTTTGACGGGTATTTATAACACATCTGATATATATTTCTGTTGCCATTATAACAACATTTACTGAATTAAATAAGTATTTATTAATAAATAAATAATTTTTGCATTCGGTGGTGGACTTTGGTGAAATATTCTTTGTAAATTAGTAGAAGTATGATAAAAGAAATAAATTGTATGTTGTAACTACTACGCTGTTATTAGTTGTTAATTACCTTCCTAACCTTTAATTGATGGAGTCAAGCGTTACTTTGCGGAAATCCATTTATAATAAGATGGTTTATACAAAATATTATTTTCCACCGACACAACAACAACGGTGACGCACAACACGTGACGTGACCGGCCGCTATATAAAGAGCTCGCAGAGGCGCAACAGCTCTTCATCCGTAGAGCGGTAGACGCGCAATGGTATATGCGCAACGCGGACCTCCACTGCGACCTCGAGCTCCCCTCCATCCGTCAATTTATGAAGGATGCCTCGCGTAGGTACTTCGACTCTGCTCCCCACCACCCGAACCCGCTCGTGGTTCAAGCGGCGGACTACTCGACTGACCCGAACGGTCCGCCCCCCTTGCATAGGCGTCCTAGACACTTCTTGGATGATCCGGACGACCCCATTGCAGCCGTAGTATCGGCCGCCCTGGGGTCGCCCGGCCCACCTGACTCGTCTCCTAACACACATTCCGTTTTTGGTACTGGTCCGGGCCACCAGATTCGACATCCATTCCGACGATACAAAATGCGTCCTCGCCGGCGAGGACGTTGTCTCTTACGACCCTTAGGGTCACCCAGTTGATTGATAGGGCCCTAGGTCTTTCCCCGTCTGGGAGGCCAGGGCAATTCGGTCAAATAATCAAATCAGTTGCCTAAATTAGCTAGGTTTAGGGTCCAGGCCTCTCCCCGGGATGCCATGGACACAAGTCGATCTAATGATAGGGCTCTGGCGCGGGCCAGGGCACCTCTCTCCAAAAAGTGTCCTTCAGATGCCAATCAAGTGTAGGGTCCTCGTGAACTCTGGCCTCAGAGCTCCAAGACTAGCTAGGATGCCACCAGTGCCTAGGACCCTAGGCACTCCCCGTCTGGGTTGCCAGGGCAGTTCGTTAGTCCAACTCTGGGCGACGGCTCAAGCCGATGTTCGTGCCGTCTGAGGCGCCCTTGTGCTTGTCGCCCCAAAACCAAAACCAAAACCGCGGCCCAGCGCACTAGCGCTTGCCAAACGTCCGGTCAAGCTGGATACTGAGAGAAAGAGAAATAATAAGGTGAGGTGTGGCGGTGGTGAGGAGGAACCACACCATAAAAACAAAAATATTTTTCTATTTCTCACGCTGACATCAAGACGAGGCGGAAAAACACTAAATATTTTGTATAAACCTAAGGTTTTCATGAAAATACACCTAATTTGTACTACTACCATTTTTTTTTGTATTGATATATGGTATAAAAAATTTGTATACGCGCCCTGATGCATAATAGTTTGCCTAGTGTGACATTTTCTCTGTGAGATTTTTCTAACTTCAATAGTTTTGTATATGTATATAAAATGTCAAGCTGTTCTTTTATCACATGTCGCGTTACTTATGCCATTTCTTAATTATGAACCAATAAGTTTTTTAAATTTATACAAATACACTTTTAAATTCGAAGCAGTTATAAGCAAAATAGTACGTCTAATTGTTAATCTATGCAAAAGAGTTCGTATATCGGTGAGTTAAATAAGATTATTATTTCTTTGTACAATTATGTTGCATAATGTGGAGGGCAAAGAATGCTGAATTAACGTTTACAGACATTCGATGCAATTGTTCCCCGCGCGCTTCCTTGCCTCCTCAGTCATCCTCCGCCCGCCGCGCTGTACACAAGCTAAAGAATGAACGCGAGTAAAACAATGAAGTGAATTTAGACTTACTATAACCGTCGATATTTAACTAACTCATAGACTTAATCATATAAACATACATAGACACCAAAGATCGACATTTGGTCGGTAATTCAGCATTCCTTGCCCTCACACATAATTTAAATTTGTTAAACTAATTCTGTGTCATTTGTCAAGTAGGACAGAAATTTTGAAAATTTCAGTTTTTTTTTTTACTTTTCAAATAACAATGGGTCGTGGCAAACCCGTGTGTGTGGTGCAGGCAAATCAAGTTACCAAATATCGAAAGACTTGATACTACCCAGGTCTACGGTCTAATCTATCATTCAGCACTATAAAAAGAATAGAACGACTTCTCGTTTGAAGAAACGTGTGTTCGACCACGTATCACAAGTACAGTAGAAAATAGAATCCTGAAAAAAATTATCGAAAATAATCGTCGTGCAATGGAAGGACATAATTCACGAAGACGTCTCTGTTGATACTTGCAAAACAGTCCAAAAAAGAATGGGTTACGGATTTTACACCGCTTAGGAGAAACCACTGTTGACTGCCGTACAAAAGAAAAAGAGGTTGAAGTTTGCTCGTGATCATTTTAATTGGACTTCCGATCTGTGACGTAGAATCATTTGGAGTGACGAGTCCAAATTTGAAGTGACAGTCGGCGATGAAAGGAAATAAGTGATTCGGAACAAAAATGAGGCATTTCATACTGATTGTCTCAAACGCAAAATGAAGTCTCTTATGATATGGGGCTGCATTTCTGCATAAGGTGTTGGTAGTATGCAGTTTGTGGATGGTTCTATCAATGCTGCAATGTATCAAAACCTTTAGAAAGAGAATTTACTGCCCTGTATTCCGTCATTTAAGCATCAAGATTCCTTAATTTTTCGACAGAATGGTGCTTCCTGCCATACTGCAAGGACAACAAAGCATCCCTAAAATGGCCATCTAATAGCCCGGTCTTGTCGCCGATCGAAACCCTATGGTGAAAAATGAAAAAAATTCTCCGTAAAAATCCACCAAGATCGAAGAGCGACTTAAAGGCTTGGCTGGCTGGGAGTTAATTACGCCTGAGGAGTGTGCAGCGTTGGTTGCAACCATGTCTCATCGCTAGATAAAGCTAGGTCATTGAGAGTAAATGCGACATAACTAAGTGGTAGACGAACTATGTTGCGTGAGTGACTAGGGTAGACGAATACTTTTGCGTAAAGTTTTATAGAATTTTTAATTATTTATGATATGTAAGGTCATGTAAGAATTACAGTTATGTAAAATAAACTTTAAAAATTTTCTCATCTTTTGGTTTAAACGTTCTTAATTATTTTGCCATTATTTACTTTCTAAAATTTACACATTACACTACTTTCCATACTTGACGAACTAAGGCTAATTTGCATCGGGGCTCGTACATTCCTATGTATTTCATACATATACTTATAAACTGTGGTTTATGTAGAAACACTGCACTAAATACATAATACTATTTATACTGCGATAGAATAGATATTTCTTATAGAAATGTAAGGATACCCTACGTTTGGCTGTATACAAGCGTTTGTGCGATTCTGTCTTAGCGCTTCATTTACGCTCGCCATCTACTTAAGATTTGTAGAAATATATTTCTCTGCACGTTGTGTTTGGACAATATATATAAAAGAAAGTCGTATTAGTATTTTTGCTCGATTTATTATCATAACGATTCCTAGTGCAAATTTACTGGAGATTATTTGCTACTCTTTCCCGACGTAAGACACAACATACTTAAATTACACCTTGTAACAATATAATTATGTCTTTAGGAGCAATCTCTTAGTTTGTCTGGTAGATGATGGTTGGTGAACCCAGCAAACGTGTTAGCTGATTGACTAAGTACAGTCAGTGATCTCCGTCGTTGTTATGCATTGCGACTCAAGAAAGGTCTTTGTATTAGTATACGCCGCTAAGTAGCGGAATGAAACCTGTCCAAGTCTGGTATTGAGATTCTACTGTCACTACGGCTGGATGGAGCAGTGACCTTTGCCGCTTACTATTACTCTTTTAACATTTTATATTAATGGAGCTAAATAATAATTTAAAACGTTAAATATGTAAATAATAATCAGCAGCTAATTAAAATGTATTCTAGTCTCAAAGTAGCAATATTTTAGTAGATACTTCAGGTTAGCTAAGTAGAACAATAATTTCAGTTGAGTTCAATACTTTATTTGCATTAGGTGTTTACAAATACGTTTTGGAGCGATACAATAATGAATTAGTATAAATTAAAATTACTCTTACTACTAATAGAACCAGTTAAAAAACGTAACAGTGAAATGAAGAGAACACTGTTAATAACCGCCTCTTCCGAATCTTCCTTGTCCGTATCTTCCCTGTTCGTATCTTCCTTGGCCGTCTCTTCCTTGCTCTCCACGACTACTCGTACCTGTGCACATAGTGAAACACATTGTTATTCAGAAACTTAAAATTCGAAATTATTCCGCCTCCCGCGCACCCACTCCTCATGCTGAGTGCATCATTCTGTCCAACGCTAGTTGAGCTTTCCGCGTAATACACAAGTACACAGAGCGGATGCCTTAATACTGTTACGGGGAAAGGTTCGGGGATACGAAAGAAAGACAATTTTCGTTTTCGTGCCTTTATTTACAGCCCAGATACTCACACGTTTATAGTGGTTGGCAGGAAATAACGCAGTCGCAGATGTAATTCGCAGCTTTCCCAGCGCGGGGTGCGGGGCTACGGCTCAGTTCCACGCGCGTAACCGGTTGCGGTACTGTCCACCCGCGGAAAGGACACTAAACTGGCGCGCGCTTTAATTATCACTGTCACCTCGCACTGTCCTTAGCAAGGCCTTATCGTCTATCGCGGAAACGTCACTTCGTTGGCCTGCGCCCGAATACGTCACTGTCACTTGCGCGGCCACGACACTCACCGATATCTCGTCACAGTGCCCGGCGCGGTTCCGGTACACAGTCACTACGGCACTGGACTTACACTTCACTACACTTCACCATACTTCACTACACTTCACTTTCACTTTTTCCTTTCCTTTTCCTTCTTTTTCTTCTTATTTTCACCGCAAAACTAAAACTGACCGTAGGCCGCCCGATGTACGGCTTATATATCCCTGAGCTCGACAAAATCGTATCGGATTAGGGTTCGAATTTTAAAACATTATTCCACCTTTAAACTTTATTCTCCTCTCGCTCACACCTCTTCCGTCCCGTACTTTCTTTTCATTTGGTCCAGAATTCTCTAGGACTTTCTTCAAAACTCCCAAAAATACAAAACCATATCAAGGTTTGAACCCGGGTCTCAAGACCGAAAGTCGAGAGCCGGTACCACACAGATACTCATTCATGTTACGTGGATTTTGAAAATCTTGTACAGTTCGATCTGTCCAATTCAAAAGAGATCGTCATGCTTTTCGAACACGGCGGTGTTGGCTTCGCGACGAGCAAAAGTGGCAAAGTTGCGGCTATACCGCAGAGGCCACAATCATAGATAGATAGATAGACCACGGAAGTCAGCGAAACTGTGGCTCTAGACGGAGCATGCCTAGTCTGAAATACTCTGGCTCTCGAGGAAGGCTGCCAGAACACACACTTAAGATCATCACAAGGCCTTAACATCTTAATAGAAGATTTGCTTCAGCGCCATGGATTACTATTGCACTTCTGGTTGAAGCTGTGACCACTTTGTTGACTAGTTAGAGTTTGAAGAGTAGGAGGTCCTAAATTGTTTATTCTGTTATGCCTGTGCAAGCGTTTTCTTGCCAGCATCACCAACCAAGCATCGTCATGAATCTTTGGACCATATGCTGTGCAGTGACACTAAGTATATTGAAAATGTCTTCGATAATTAAATCAACTGTGTCGGAAATAAAGGATTATCCTATCTTATCTTATCTTAATTTTACTCGAATGCTCATGAGGAAGATAATATTTTTTTATGTATAACCAATTTACTGTCACTCTCTACAGTCTGAACCGATAATTCAATTTGCATGTGCGAGGTGTAACAATGTCTTTGACTGCAATGACTATAAGCTATTTTAGTTGCATCCTGCGGTTTCACCTGTACTCTGACATAGGGTAGTTTGATTAATTAGCAGTAGTGTTATTTTGCTCTTCTAACCAGATATGTGAGTATGGTGTCAGTACGGGGAGTCAATGAGGTACAAGTGAAATAGAGTCAACAGTGAAGTAAATATTGTTAAATTACCACCTAATTTTGTTCCTCCGTCTCCTTGTCCTCTGCCACTGTCTTGGGTTGATGGTCTCCCAGCACCTGTGGACAAAGTGAAACATATTGCAGTTTTATAACCAGTCAACATGTTCAATCCATTTTGTTCATTGCACGTTGCATCACGCATAATCCGTAACATTTTCTCCGAATCTCTTTTCATACAATTATTTTGAAGTGATATTTAGTCAAATATTAATTTGGAAATCATGGATTGGAAGGGACTATCTTTCAAAATTCTTTAAATTTCCCTATTTGTCAAAATAATTTAATAAGGCTATTGCATAGCTCTTATCGCGGGCTTTGAGTACGGCAACCGAATCAAGGAATTTTGTTACGAAAATAAACCTAACACTCGTCTAACGTCGTTTCAGTTCGGCAGACTTCGGCACGGTATTTGTGTGCGTGCGACTGGACGTATGTGTATGCAATAGCTTTACCGCGGCAGTCCTCGAGTGCCACACGTAAATTTTATTTTGTCAAAGGGTTTCGCTACATTGACTATACCTCATTAGTTCAAGTTTCTACACGTCGTGATCATGAAAAGTCATCGCGATTTAACTTGCTACTAGCGCCATCTATTCTTGTCTGTGCTCAGCTCGGTGTGTAATTATTTTGATTTAATTATTTGATTTTAAAGTTAATATCACTGTATTTTTTTACACACCATTTTATTAAAATATTTCAAGCGTCAGCCTGTTTATATTATATTAATATTGAGTTAATAAACTTAAAAAAACTTTTTTTGTTGCATGGGAGCCCCTATTAAATATTTATTTTCCTTGTTATTTTGTAAGTATACAATTAAATATTTTGTAAATATATTTCGAGGATCTAACAGCTGTTGTTATTAATATTGAGCCGGAAGGACATAGGATCCCATTTTTACTTTTTAGGTCCAGAGCCCTAAAAACTAACCAATAATTAAAATACAATAAAAAAGTAATACGAACTGTACAATGAGTACTTATTTAATTCCATCCAAAACCGAGATCGCGATTCAGCATAATATTATTGACCGAGCGAGCGAGCGAGCGAAGCGTTTCTGCTTCGAGTGTAGCGAAATAATGTTGTGTCTGTCAGCTTGTATGTATGTTTGAAAGGAAAAAATTTTGAGATCGCGTACAGGTCATTGTTTCCATATTTTTTTACGAAAAGTTGTTTTTGGGGACAAACTTTATAACTATTTAGTCTTCAGGGACTTGACTGAAATTGTATTCTTAAAAGAGGGGAAAAGTTTTAAAATGCAAAGACTAAGAGGAACCTATTCAAGAACATTTTATTTAATGTAAAATAAGGTTTATAATAGTGTGGCCCTCGGGCAGAAAATAAAAAACATCGAAGGCCAAAATACAACTTGATTTTGGTAACTACCTATAGACCATTTATAATTTTGGGTATAATTATTAATGGACTATTTATAATTATACGTATCTTTACTGAATAATCAGTAAATTATTCAGACGCCACAGATATGGCACACGGTAGAGGTTCCCAATGCTCGCACGAAACGCTTTGCATCTACTTTTATCGCGCGAATACTAGATGCTAGTGAAATGGTTTCCTCTAGGAAAGAGTGCGCCATCTTAGGGTAATCGTTACTTCTTATCAGCGGCCAAAAACAAGTCTCTCTTTTATGAAACAACACGATACCAATAACAGTATGGCGAAAAATTTAGTAAAAAACCCTATTCGTAGTAAGTTGAAAAACGGTAAAGTTAACGTTATTCAAATACCGCCGATTCCTGGTCCGAACCCTCCTTGTCCAAACCCCTCTTCACAGACTGCTGCTGCACTCGAATCTGTGAACATAGTGAAACATATTGTTTTTTTAATGATGATTCACATATTAATAGCGAGTCAATGTTCAATCAGTCAATTAATTGAGAACTCAACATATCATATCATATACAGACATATCTCTCTATCTCACAGATGAGAGATGGATATTTTATCAGGGGTTTTTCTGCGTATGTCTCTCAGTCTTACAGATAAGAAAACATGTTTCTCAGGAGTTATCCAGCATTTGCCGAAAAATTGACTTCTCTGTCTGTGTATTTATTGCAAAATTGCGTCCGCAACACGTCCCTAACTCGTCCCCAACCTATCTCCATCCATAATAATTTTATGTAAATTTTACCGATCTGCTGTAAAAGTAACTTTGTATTTACATACAATCTGATGGGATTTATATAGGATTACCAAGTTGCTTATTCAGATTGTATATCTTGAAAACGGATCATTAAATTTAGAGTGTTAGACTTTTCCCTTACTATGTAGACTAAACAATAACTGTGTTTAAACTTGGAATTTGTAGGTTTTCTAGAAGCACCTTTGAATTCAGATGATCGGTGAGTCAGTGACAAAATTAAGGAAATTTAATTTCTTAAAGTACTCGTCCAAATTTCATGTAATTTTGAAATATATATATATAAATGTATGCTATTGCTAGTCATTAAAAATTTGAACTTCTTGCTTTTCCCATATGAAGTCACAGGGGTCGAAAATCGCTCGAACCGCTTCGAGAATAGGATGGTACGGCCATACGAGACTTAGCGGGGGCACTGCCGTGACCCCAGATTTTGGGTAGTATTAAGTCTGACCTCATCTAAATTTTTTAAAATACAATAGCAGTAGCATCATCAGCAAATTGAATAGCTTCACCTTTCAATTACAAGTAAGCCATGTCATTTAAAAATACAAGAAACATTATATATGAAGGGTCTTGAGGAACACCAATTTCAAGTTTCTGCGGAGCAGATCTTAAAGATTTACCATTAACATAAGTTTAAATAAATTCATCTGTCTAGGTATCTGGCGATGGTAATAATAATCGTTCTAGACAAACATATCAATCAATAAGCGTCTTGGTACATGTAGAAAAAATTTTTTCTTACCCGCAACACCAGCCGCGGCCACCTGTAGAAACAACCGCGTATTTTTTATTATTTTATTGCAATAACAAGTGGTAAAAACCGTCTTCAAACAACCCGACTGATAAATCTTTGAACTTGTGTATACTCTTTATTTTAATTATTTTATTCTGATGTATCCTGTGTCACTCTCACGACTAAGACGAATCTATTGACGTCACTCACATAAAAATACGACAAGCTGTTTAGGAAAATACAATGCCAAAGAAATATACATAAATACACTCGAAAAACTGTCAACTTATAATTTTATAGTTTTATTAGGTAGTGATTTCAATTTTGAAATGCAGCTGGTTTTGCATTTATCAAATCAAATCATTTATTTTTTTAGAGTCATAGACTCAATATATACTTAATACAAATCATCATGATGAGGGTCACAATAAGAGGTGTGGGGAGTTTTTGATGCAACGGATCATCATCTCTACCGTGGCGTCTCCACCGTGGTATCGCCGCAAGTATAATAGGCACTTTTGGGCAGGGTTCACGTGATGGACTTTTAGTTTGTTAATTATTTTGTAAGTCTTGACTATTATAAATGTAATATTTTCTCTTTATAATATTAGCGTAGAACTTTATATGATAATATTTACTTTATAGTACTTTGAAAACAAAATATAAGGAGCCAATTACACAAATTATTCCTACTTCCTACTGATAATTTGAACGCGAAAGTTCGGAAGAACGTATGGATATGTGGATGTATTTCTGATATTCTTTCACGCAACAACTGCTGATGATATTTGGTATGGAGTTAGCTTAAGTCTTGGATTAACACATAGCCTACTTTTTGAACTGTATTAACGCGTACACCGCAGTGTATATTTAAATAAAATAAATACTTACAAAGGCGAAAACAGTCACGACTGCAATCTTCATCTTGCCACTTCTACTTCGACAAAAGCAACCAATTCGGAATTACTTAGCGTTTTATACTCAACTAGCAACTATCACCCGCGGCGATGCTCGCGAAATATAACGAAATTTAATTAATTTTTAACTTCATTTTCTTCATCTTCAGGTGTTAAATTTTCAAATACCCTTTCTAGTACATTCCTACACACTATAACAAATTTACCCTCCTAACTTTATGTCTCTAGTTAACGCGGTGTAGGCTCTGCGTTGATTCGTAACAAATACTCATATTCTACTGTATATAGATTTAAACCATGGAGGCATCATAAATAAAACTGTCATTACACAGTTGCTAGCTCGGTGATTAAATTTAAAAGGCATTAGAATTTCCCAGCATTAAATAATCAGGATATTAGTTTTAAAATTTTATTCCCACACACAGACACACAATTTTAAATAAGAATGTTATAATTAATAAATTAAGTATAAATTGTTTTACATTCAAGTACGGCGTTTAATGGGGCATGGTAAATTATTATTATTCTGTGACCGTCTGTGTGTTTTTAGCAACTATACGTTTATAATACGACTTTACTGACGTAATCGGTAATATAATAATACAATAGAATAATACATTTTGCGTTGTTTTTCATACTTTATTTTTTTTATAATTTTCTTATCTCTTTGTAAAAACCTGGTCAATATATCCACAATAATTTTCTGATGATTTCGTTATACTTTTGGTGCTGAAAATATTACTTTTAAATGTATTAATTACCATTTTTATATCAAAATTTGTTTGTTTACATATTGTTGACTATGTCAATAATTTCCATTTCACGGCATATCTTTCAAAAGTTGTATTTTTTTCTATGAGAACGTGTAAGGTTATGTGATAATTAGTCTAGTTTTACTTGTTTTTGTATTGGCCATTTATAATATTTAAATTTTTGAATATAGATTTTAGGAAACGGGATCGCGATTATATAAGTCGTCGCGAGGCATTCCCTGGGATAGTTCTCACCAAGTTTTATTTCAACTACGTTCTACGGCCACGCCCGGGCCAGGCAGGCCTGGGAATTCGGTTAGCGCGACCAGTTTTATTGTAAAGTGAATTTTTCATCATGACATCGTAAGTTCCAAGGACTAAAAGAGGACATGGATAATGTGACATAGACACGTATACATTTGGATGGATGGAGACTTCCTTAAAGTTAAGGTCGGTGCAAACTTGAAATATTATATTCATCGTTCCGATACTGTGAGCTGCCACCTTCGGATCTTCGAGCTGCCACCCTCATCTGTGAACTGCCACCTTCATCTGAGAACTGCCACTTTCATCTGAGAACTGTCACCTTCATCTGTGAACTACCTCCTTAGTCTGTGAACTACCCCCTCACCCTCAGTCTGTGAACTACCTCTCGGTCTGTGAACTACCCCCTCCGTCTGTGAACTGCCACCAGTGTATCGTGACCGGCCGTTTAAATTTAGCGCCAGTTCGGTCAGTTCGGTGTATTTAGGAGTAGTTGTAAGTTCGTTTAGTTATAAGATAGTTTTTTAATTTTCATTTTTATACACAGTTTGTAATTTGTAAATTAAACATTCATTTATACATATTTTCTTCTTTCTTTTCCTCCAAAGTTAGGGTCCTACTAGTAGGGTCAGGTAGGAGCTAACTTCTCTTAATTTTATTTATTATAGCCTTCCCCTTTTTTGGATAAAAAGGGGTAACGTTATAGTTTGGCGCCCAACAAAAAAGGAACCCTTTCTAAACTCAAAATTGGTACTTGCACAAGTAGGCTCATTTTTCTTCTCGTTTCGGCTTTATTTGACTATTTTTTTGCTTACTAAGTATTATTCAAACTTAGCACACTTCTCAGTACACTTACAAAATATACTGCACCCCACACACTTGCACACTACCTACCCGATTACCCAAGAGAAATCAACACCTATTCTCCTCTTGTTAGTGTTTTTAAAACCATTTATGGTCACTAACAAGTGGGGGTTTGGCATACTATACGGCGTGCTGTAGGAGAGTATCCTACAGTAGACGTTCACACAGACTCTATTATAAGAGCGAATATTTTAAGAGCTGAACTCTTACATTCATACATCACTTAAAATTTTTGAACTTAACTTATTCGGTTAGTTACTATTGACTTATTTTTTAAATTTATGATTTGATTAATTGTGTAAATTAACTTTGATTGGTTTTCATTTAGGTGTAGTTTTTTTTTTATTTAACCATGGCTAGGCCAATAAAATATGCTTATCTTAATAAGCTCGAACTGGAATATGAGGTATCTATTAGGGCTGAGAAACCAGCCGATACCGTTACAAGTCTACTAGACCAAATGACAAAACTGAGTCATGTACACCCAGAGAATATTAAAACCTTTACAATCCCTATCAAAGTTGACCTCTCTCAGGCGGAATCTACACTTGAATATATTAGGGAAAAGTTGACTTCAATTGAATTTACAAATGATAAAAAATGCTTTAGAAAGATTGAAGCTTTTGTGAATCATCTTCATTATCGTCTTGAACGGTTAAATGTTGCTCCTCCGCTGATTGAACTATGCTCTAATCTTAGATCTCGCTTTTTAGTAATACAGAAAAGATTTGAAGATTTATTTTCGGTTTGTGTGGATCGTTCTGAGGACGAAGTAGTGGATATAGATGACTCTCCTCAATTTAACCTTACCTTCACCTCTCGAGCTTGCTCACCTTTGCAGTCTAATACCGCTTCAGTTCAGACTTCTTCTGCTTTAGCCGTTCCCTTGAAAACGGAGTCACAAGTTTCCTTACAAGGTTGTCATACACAGTTAAATGCCTCTTCATCCTGACGATAGAGATAAAACAGGTTTTTATGTACCTGGTAGAGGATCTTATAGATTTACTGTAATGCCTTTTGGTTTGACTAATGCTCCAGCTACTCAACAAAGGTTGATGGACACTTTATTTACTCCAGAGTTTGATGGCAAGGTATTTTGTTATTTGGATGACATTGTCATAATAAGCCAGACATTTGAAGAGCATATTTCACTTCTACTTAAAGTTCATCAGAAACTTTCTTACGCTGGACTTACTATGAACTTTACGAAGAGTCAGTTCTTTCGTAAAGAATTAAAATATCTTGGCTACGTAGTAGACGAGTAAGGTTTACGCGCTGATCCAAGTAAAATTGAAGCAATTTTGGCGTATCCTGTTCCTACATCTAAGAAAGAAGTTAGACAATTTTTGGGTACTTGTAGTTGGTTTCGTCGATTTATACCCAATTTTAGTTCAATTGCTTCACCTCTTTGTAAATTGTCTTCTTCTGGAAAGAACTCTCCAAAAAAAGTTTGTTTGGAATTCTGAGGCAGATTCTGCGTTTGATAAACTAAAAGAATGCTTGACTACAACTCCTATTCTAGCTTGCCCGAACTTACGATGTTGTTATTGCATATATGAGTAAACTCTAAATAAACACGAGCAAAATTATTCAGTTACAGAACGCGAGACTTTAGCTGTTATAACTGATCTGGAATCTGTTATAACTGCATTGGCGTTGTTATCTTGACAATGGTTCACGGTTTAATAACTATACAGATCATGCAGCCCTAAAATGGTTCCAGAAGCTGTCAAACCCTTCTGGGAGACTAGCTCGATGGACTCTTCGTCTATCTTGTTTTAATTTTGATCTGAAACACAAAAATGGGGAAAGATAATGCTGTTCCTGATTTACTTTCTCGTCATAAAATACGTGATACGGCTGTTATTGGTGGTGTTCAGCCTATTCTTAAAGATGATATATATCAATTAGAACATTCTAATAAACTTTTAACCAATTGTCGTGACAACCCTGATGCTTTTCCGAATTATAAAATTCTTGACACTAAACTATATCGTCACTCTAACTCACACGATTACCTTTATGAAGATTTTTGTTTGGAAAGAGATTCCACATCCGTCAGAAAGAATAAATCAGATTGAATATTGTCATGGAGTAACAGATAATAATCCTCATATTGGCATCTTCGAAACCTATAAGAAACTTTCTGTAAGATATTACTGGTCTGGAATGTCTAGAGATGTGGCAAAGGTGTGTTCTATTTGTGAAACTTGCCTTGCTTATAAACACTCAAACCATTTACCCTATGGTTCTATGGGTAAACCGAAGATTTGCTTAAGGTCATTTCAGAATATATCTTTGGATTTAATAGGACCTTTACCTTGTAACTAAACAACGTAATCAACATATCTTGGTGATCACTTGTTCTTTTTCTAAATATTGCCATATTTTTCGTATCAAACGTGCTACGGCTACTAATATTACAAAACACCTAGAGAACTCGGTATTTTTTGGTACATGGTGTACCACAGACTATTATTATAGACAATGGAAGTCAGTTTCAGTCAAATTAGTTCCAAAACTTTTTGAATAGGTACAAAGTTCCATTTATCTTTTATTCGCCTAAATATTGTCCTCAGGTAAATCCTACCGAACGGTATAATAGAACTATTATTACCGCTTTGGCACAGTTGGTGGGTGATGATCATCGATCACGGGATTTGCATTTGTCTAGGATCCAATTAACATTAAATAGTTATGTTAATTGTACGACTGGTTTTTCACCGTCATTTCCTGTCTTTGACCGTGAAATCATTAATTGTGGATCACTTTATACAGAGTGCTCTAACCTTGATGAGATAATTTATCTTCCTAGGGATAGGGATATGCCACTATCTATCTACTATCTGAAATCTTCGATAAGGTACAAGTTGCTTTACACACTGCACACAGTAGGAACGCTGCTCAATATGATGCTGAACGAAGTTTTAAAGACTTTAACGTCGGGGATATTGTCTGGCGTAAAAACTACGTTTTGAGTAATGCGGGTGCATATTTTAGTGACAAATTGGCACCGAAATATCTTAGATGCACTATAGTAGAGAAGTTATCTTCGCTTGTATTTATACTGGAGGACCTTAACGGTGTTAGAGGAAAATGGCATATTAAGGATTTAAAAACATAATTTGTAAATAATTTGTAATCAAATATGTAAATACTTTACAAGGAAACCAAACAATTTCGGCTTATTTTTTTTAACCCATTTTTATTTTCAATTTGTGGCTTAGTGGCTTATAGCCATGAATAATATTACGATAGGAGATGAACACCATTGTGATATATATTTTATTGTTGTTTAACGAGTTGCATATTGTTTAACGTATTTCGTCGTTTGACTTTTAGCTCAATGTTATCCTCAAATGGGATTTTAACGGAGCGGTATCCAACTCTTAAAATAAGCCTCTGTATTATATCTTTATTTCTTTTAATGGGTTTTCAAAAAGGTGCGGATAACGACACCTAATTAAAAAAATAAGCCTACGTTATATTAAATAAATATTTCCTTGTGGAGTATGCGTCATCGAATGTGAACCATATCCCCTATGTATGTTAGTATGTGAGTGATAGTGTTGCTGAAAGTTTGTGATAGTTGTGTGTGATAGAGCAAGGTCTTATTATCTAACCTTCAAAATTTTCAATGGAGTTGTAAATTATTCAGGGGTTGTCGGGGATAAGTATAAATACTTCTTGCCGTTATTGTTGCCAAACTATAACGTTACCCCTTTTTATCCAAAAAAGGGGGAATGCTACAATTAATTTAAAAAAAAGAGAAGTTAGCTCCTACCAGACCCTACTAGTAGGACCCTAACTTTGGAGGAAAAGAAAGAAGAAAATATGTATAAATGAATACCTTGCCGTCAAACTCTGGAGTAAATAAAGTGTCCATCAACCTTTGTTGAGTAGCTGGAGCATTAGTCAAACCAAAAGGCATTACAGTAAATCTATAAGATCCTCTACCAGGTACATAAAAACCTGTTTTATCTCTATCGTCAGGATGAAGAGGCATTTAACTGTGTATGACAACCTTGTAAGGAAACTTGTGACTCCGTTTTCAAGGGAACGGCTAAAGCAGAAGAAGTCTGAACTGAAGCGGTATTAGACTGCAAAGGTGAGCAAGCTCGAGAGGTGAAGGTAAGGTTAAATTGAGGAGAGTCATCTATATCCACTACTTCGTCCTCAGAACGATCCACACAAACCGAAAATAAATCTTCAAATCTTTTCTGTATTACTAAAAAGCGAGATCTAAGATTAGAGCATAGTTCAATCAGCGGAGGAGCAACATTTAACCGTTCAAGACGATAATGAAGATGATTCACAAAAGCTTCAATCTTTCTAAAGCATTTTTTATCATTTGTAAATTCAATTGAAGTCAACTTTTCCCTAATATATTCAAGTGTAGATTCCGCCTGAGAGAGGTCAACTTTGATAGGGATTGTAAAGGTTTTAATATTCTCTGGGTGTACATGACTCAGTTTTGTCATTTGGTCTAGTAGACTTGTAACGGTATCGGCTGGTTTCTCAGCCCTAATAGATACCTCATATTCCAGTTCGAGCTTATTAAGATAAGCATATTTTATTGGCCTAGCCATGGTTAAATAAAAAAAAAAACTACACCTAAATGAAAACCAATCAAAGTTAATTTACACAATTAATCAAATCATAAATTTAAAAAATAAGTCAATAGTAACTAACCGAATAAGTTAAGTTCAAAAATTTTAAGTGATGTATGAATGTAAGAGTTCAGCTCTTAAAATATTCGCTCTTATATTAGAGTCTGTGTGAACGTCTACTGTAGGATACTCTCCTACAGCACGCCGTATAGTATGCCAAACCCCCACTTGTTAGTGACCATAAATGGTTTTAAAAACACTAACAAGAGGAGAATAGGTGTTGATTTCTCTTGGGTAATCGGGTAGGTAGTGTGCAAGTGTGTGGGGTGCAGTATATTTTGTAAGTGTACTGAGAAGTGTGCTAAGTTTGAATAATACTTAGTAAGCAAAAAAATAGTCAAATAAAGCCGAAACGAGAAGAAAAATGAGCCTACTTGTGCAAGTACCAATTTTGAGTTTAGAAAGGGTTCCTTTTTTGTTGGGCGCCAAACTATAACGTTACCCCTTTTCATCCAAAAAAGGGGAAGGCTATAATTAATAAAAAAAGAGAAGTTAGCTCCTACCTGACCCTACTAGTAGGACCCTAACTTTGGAGGAAAAGAAAGAAGAAAATATGTATAAATGAATGTTTAATTTACAAATTACAAACTGTGTATAAAAATGAAAATTAAAAAACTATCTTATAACTAAACGAACTTACAACTACTCCTAAATACACCGAACTGACCGAACTGGCGCTAAATTTAAACGGCCGGTCACGATACACTGGTGGCAGTTCACAGACGGAGGGGGTAGTTCACAGATGAAGGTGACAGTTCTCAGATGCAAGTGGCAGTTCTCAGATGAAGGTGGCAGTTCACAGATGAGGGTGGCAGCTCGAAGATCCGAAGGTGGCAGCTCACAGTATCGGAACGATGAATATAATATTTCAAGTTTGCACCGACCTTAACTTTAAGGAAGTCTCCATCCATCCAAATGTATACGTGTCTATGTCACATTATCCATGTCCTCTTTTAGTCCTTGGAACTTACGATGTCATGATGAAAAATTCACTTTACAATAAAACTGGTCGCGCTAACCGAATTTCCAGGCCTGCCTGGCCCGGGTGTGGCCGTAGAACGTAGTTGAAATAAAACTTGGTGAGAACTATCCCAGGGAATGCCTCGCGACGTCTTATATAATCGCGAGCCCGTTTCCTAAAATCTATATTCAAAAATTTAAATATTATAAATGGCCAATACAAAAACAAGTAAAACTAGACTATTTATCACATAACCTTACACGTTCTCATAGAAAAAAATACAACTTTTGAAAGATATGCCGTGAAATGAAAATTATTGACATAGTCAACAATATGTAAACAAACAAATTTTGATATAAAAATGGTAATTAATACATTTAAAAGTAATATTTTCAGCACCAAAAGTATAACGAAATCATCAAAAAATTATTGTGGATATATTGACCAGGTTTTTACAAAGATGAATGAGAAAATTATAAAGTATGAAAAACAACGCAAAACGTTAGTAAAAAGGGCTTTATAATATAATACAGTAGTATAATACAAATACTACAATGTAGACACAAAAGCAAAAGAAAAAATACACATGATATTACATACATATATTAAAACTACACTAATTTAAACCCCATGTGAGAAGGGAATGTTCACAGAATGCTGACAGCATTGCAACGTTGTATAGCAATACTAATTTTTTGACCAATATAAGAGAAGGAACGAGGAAAGAGGAGAGATCTCCGCGCTGGCTGGGTGGTTTTTAACTCAACAAATTTCTCTAGCTATGTTGTGCGTCAATGAGGCCGCAGTAACGAGCACATTTGTATGGGAGTATGTTCATCAGATTCATGAAATATTTTTTATTTTATTTATTAAATGAATTGTACATTTTTTAATACACTAAAAATTCTCTTGGAAATATTGATTTTAGTGGGATCTATATATCAAGCGTTATCTCCTTATCACATGCCCTACTGAGCAGCGAGCTCCTTGGGACTATGTATTTTAACAGCTTTGTATGTGCCAAAAAAATACGTACACCATAATTTCATATGAGCAACTTCGATCCTAAAACTGATCCTACCAAAGTGAATGCCATATGAAATGATGGCCATCAAAGTTGGGCCGTCATTTCTCTTAGAAACCAAAGAGTAGGTAGGTTTTATGAAAATGATCACAACGAAGCCTAAATTGTTATCAGTTCAGTTCGGGACAGTTGTATGAACGATGAGTTTGAACATCGAACGTCTTCGAATCAGGATGGCTTTGTCATCCCCGTTATAGAAGAAATCCTAGTAGGGAGTAAATGAGTAACAGAGTGAATGTGAAACCTTAATTCTTTGAAGAAATAATTACAACTTGCGGATTACTTAAGCCATCTTGAATGGATATAGCAAGAAAAGATTCCGATACACTGTTTCGGCCCAGTCCTTCCGGTGAAGCTGAATCACAAGATCGCTCCTTGTAGAATCTTCGGATTCTGCAAATGTTATTCCGATTCCAACACCTATCTATTTGCCAGCAGCGTATCCTGAAAAAAAATTGTGACTAGAAATTCCGTAAACTGTTCTAGCTTTTTACTAGATTTTCCACGGGGAGAGTCCACAGGAGCTGTTTGAGCTTATTCATTATCATTCCACTACCGTTCTAATTAAAAACGGTATTTACAAGATAAATTATTAGCCATGTATTGAGTACTTACATTACCTCATTTGGGGTTTTTTCGTTACAAAAACGACTGTGTTATATTTTTACGTGTTTATACGTATGGGTGTGTTATTAAGTCAGTCGTACGTATCACGTAGCTTCCAAATGGATGAACAGTTATTGACTTAATTTTGTTTGATAAGTGAATTAATCAGTCGTGCTTTTAGACATGTTTGATGAAAATCGGTCCAATATGGCTACCGCCACAAGATGGCGGATTACATAATTTTTCACTACTCCCTCAATATGGTTATCAAATGAAAGGGTTTGACTAGTATAATATATACATTATGATAATTTTCAAATCCAAGATAACCGCAACTTAAACGATGATGTCAGTGGTCTTTTAAATTAAATTTTTGCTACTAATTTAATGACTTTAATTTACCTGCACCATAGCCTCCTTGTCCATAACCAGCACCAACGCCAATATTAGCCAAAACGAGTCCTGTACAAGTAAAATTTTTAGTTTCTTGAACTGTAGACCTCGCCATCACAATATCTATTGCGACTTTATAAAAGAAACCAACCACTACTTCCGATATTCAATGCAGGTACTCAATTCGATGGTCTTTGTATTGTTTGTAACCTGATTTATTAGAGACGGTTTGATCGATGTGGTTTTTTTTTGTTTCAAACGGTATGGTATTATTTCAAAATGGTCTCATAAATCTTATCAAAATCAGTTCAAATGTTTAATTTTTAAATAACTGAAAAAGTTCTATCGACGCATGCCGTAATGTTAGCCGATAGATGTCGTATTCGGTAATCGCATTTTCAAAGTGTGAGCATGCACGAGCTATCTTTTGACAGCGAATTTTTTGTTGAAAATAACGATAGCAAAACGTTTTAAATATTTAGTTAGTCCAGCGCAAAGAATTCCTGATGTGCGCAAATATCTGAATACTGGCGCTTCTTTCAAAATGTTGCTTGTTCAGCTATACAATAATCAGCTATAAAATAATCAGGATATTAGTTTTAAACATTTATTCTCACACACAAACACACAATTTTAAATAAGAATGTTATAATTAATAAATCAAGTTTTACATTAAAGTACGGCGTTTAATGGGGCATGGTAAATTATTATTATTCTGTGACCGTCTGTGTGTTTTTAGCAACTATACGTTTATAATACGACTTTACTGACGTAATCGGTAATATAATAATACAATAGAATGGCTACTAATTTTCTCAAAAATTTCATGTAGTTTATGTATGTAAAAACAAAAGCAAAAGAAAAAATTACACATTATATTACATATATAAGAACTACACTAATTTAAACCCCATGTGAGAAGGGAAAGTTCCCAGAATGCTGACAGCATTGCAACGTTGAATAGCAATGCTCATTTTTGTCCAATATAAGAGCCAGCATTCTGCACCCATATTCACAATGAGTTTACAATCGGATTTTAAAACTTTGCAACACGAATTACGCAATACTTATTAGAAGATCTTAAATTATTACTTTGAAAATCGGTTCTAGATCTAACAACTACACAACTATATACAACATGTATGAAACTACCAAAAAAAAAAAAGATGACATTTATTACACTATTTAAATAAATTCGGTCAAGAGCGGGACGGACTCGCGAACGAAAGATTCCGTTATTCATTATCTATATTAATCCATTATCTATCCAACATTATTAATACCGAAAATACATTACATTATTAATAAGAAAATAACGATAAATATTGACGTATGTCTGTTTTAAAGGTGCCCTCCTGATTGTTGGTAAAAAAACACATTCCTTGTTTGTAAGTTTTTCTTGATACAACTTTTACCCTGGATTAACACATAGGCTAGTTTTATTCCTACATATTTTATAACGCTAAAATATACTTACGTGACATTATTACATCTTCTTTAAAATAATAACTTTTCTCGTTCACTTATAGAAAGAAAAAAGAGAACGTAAAAAGAATAAAGTCCTTAAAATTATATTACGTGACTAATATGGTCTAGCTGGTATGCTTGCTTCGAGATACGTCGGTCCCGAGTTCAATAATAGTTCCCGGTCAGGGCAGGCGTTCCATGTACCGAGGTAATAAATACTTCAAAAATCTTTAGGAAATTTATTACTAGATAAGTGCTATTATAGTGTTTAAGAATATTTAATTTAATACATTCTGATTCTGATCTAGAATTGTGGATAATTTTTTCAATAATTCTAGCACACAAAGTTACTTCCTATGTCAACGATTTTAAGTGTTAAACATACTTATATTAATTTTACAGCGTCTTTACTGTCTCTAATGTTAGAATTTAAGCTCTACCAATCCAGAGATAGATAGATATTTTGTTTTAAATTTATTAAAATTTTATTTAAAGAATTGCAGTCCAAAAATATTAATTAAATATTTATAAAAAAAATATCAAATTTTAATACACTACTATTTATTTTATACATAAATCATAATATATAAATAATTGTGGTTTATAATCTATATAGCTGTTTATAAAAGAAAGTCGTGTTAGATTTAGGTCTAGGTACATGCAACGATTCCTGGTCCAAATTTATTGGAGATTATTCAATACTGTTCCCCGAGTAAAGAGTATTTACAATACAAAACATACATGAATCACACATTGTAACAATATAATTATGACATGGAACAATCCTTTAGTTTGTCTGGTAGCCGATTGTTGGTAGACCAATCTCCGTCATTGTTATGCATTCTACTCAAGGAAGGTTGGTCTTCCTCGATCCTTAGCTGACCGTGGATTAGACCCTTTGAATTAGTGTTGGATGATATACCGCTTAGTAGCGGAATGAGACCTTTCCTAGTCTGGTGTCGGGGTCTACTGACACTGCCGGATGGAAGGAGCAGTGACCTTCGCCACTTACTATCACTCTTTTAAGAATTTATACTAATGGAGCTAAGTAATAAATGAATACTTTTAATTTGTGAAATTTGTGAATAATTTAATTTAAAGTTCCTAATTATTATGCCATTGCATTTTATTATAATTTATTATATTCTCAAAGTAGTAATGTTTTAGTAGATGCGTCTGGTTAGCTAAGTAGGATTCCAGTTGAGTTCACTACTTATACATAATATGAATCACAGTACTATAACTTAGGACTCCACCATAGATGGTCAGATGGCCAATACAAACTTAGGTGTAGACACTACAATAATAATGGGAATTAGTTGATTAAAAGCTAGACATGTAAGTAAGTAAATAAATATTTGCATCATAGGATATTATTTTTAGGCTAGGTCAATATTGATATATGGTAGGACTTTTTATATTTTTATTTAAATAAGGTGTTTACAAATTCGTTTTAGCGCGTTACAATATTGAATTTAAAATCTCTTACTGCTATTATTGAAATCAGTTAAAAAAAGTTTAAAGTGAAATGAAGTGAAACGTGAAGTGAATATTGTTAATAACCGCCTATTGCTAATCCGTATCTTCCTTGCCCTCCACTACCGCCTACGGCTACACTCAAACCTGTGAACATTGTGAAACATATTTATATTTTACCATTTTAACGCAGTTATTATTTACTTTTAAGTTACTCAGCAACATCAGACAGCAATAAGTTATTTATTGTTAATATAAGTTGCCATATTAGTATAGACGACGCGATAAGTAACAATCAACAAATAGTAACAAGGAGCCACAAAAATAACAAATAATTACCTAATGTTATCGTGTTGCATTTTGTTGTTCCACAAAAGTTATATGCACGGTAACGACGAATTTCACTTTTAATACATTTGTCAACTGCTGGCAAATACGCCCATCCAAAGATTGAAGTTTTTAATCATATTTTGCGATGTTAATTATGTCATTTTCATTTTAATTGGGCATTATATAGACCTAAGAATTTTGTGATTTCTTCTGTACCCAAATTTAGTAACGTGCATATCTATAAATGTATTAACTCTATTATTTCTGAATGCTATTAAGTATTTATAACTTCTTAGTGTATATTGCTTTAAAATTTTACAAAGCGTTTCAATAAGAATCAATTTTTTTATTTTGTATTTCAACCACCAGAGTTCTTTTGCAATAAAAGGTATATTTTTTCGTACTGCAAGCATTTTTTTGCTAAACTTTATCCAAATCAGTTAAGTGTTTTAATTTAGTCGTGAACGCATAGCACACCGACAGACATTGAAACTATTATAAACTATAGTAGTGGACTGTATAATGATTTTATATGTTAATGAGTGAAAAACGGTGTTTTTTGTCGAGATAAAAGATATGATCAACCAAACACATTTCCTACTATTTTACAATGCCATATTTAAACAAATGTGACAGCCAAATATCAAAAATTCTAACAAAATTAATTTTTAAAGATGTACAAAAACAAAACCCTTATCAGCCAGTCGCCTACAACTATAAAGAATTCTTCTGGAGAATTACACTAAAAGCAAATTAATAAAATATTTGCAATACATACAAAAGTAACAGTAGAATTCCATTCGGCATTTTCATCTAGACAAATTATTCAATAATTTTGATTTTACTGTTAAACTTTTTATTTGATTTTAGTAATTTTTTTTATTGTATCACTTTCACTTATTTTTGAAACCTTTTATGTAAATAAGTTTTCGGACTAGGTCAAGTTTTGAGGGTTGCTTTTAATCTGTGTAGTCAGTGACGATTATCACAAGGCCTGAACATCTTAAAAGAAGATTTGTTTCAGCGCCATGGATCAACTAATACGGGATTACGTGACCGCATTGTTGACAAGTTAAGCATTGTTAACTTAGGAGTCGGAGGTATTGAGTTGTTAACTATGTTATGCCTGTGCAAACATTTCCTTGCCAACACCACCAACCAAGCATCGTTATTATTTTTTAGACCAGATAATGTGCAGTAGACAACACCGAAAATATTTCGACAATTAGAATTTTTAAATATTTTTTACCCGAATAGTATGATAATATTTTCTTCATCCCACCATCTCGGTAAGAGTATTTTTGCTATTCGATATCTGAGTTCAAAAGCAGTTTTATCCGCTAGATGATAAAGTAAATTTGAATTTAGAATATCGTGTGCAGTGAGTTTGTGAATTAAAAACCTCATTCAACCTATTTATGGTGCTGAATTCATCATACAACCTTATTTATTTTGTTAAAAACTCAGACAGGGAACCTTTTTGATGTCATATTTTTAAAATATGTTTTGCGCGCGCTGTTATCTTTTCACGTCATATTTAGTCATGAGTAACTAAATACATCTTCTATATTTTTCACCTTGTGCTCTTTTAATTATCTCGCTAACGCTCAGGATTCTAATTTTGGAATCCTTCGCTTGCTCGGTCATCAAAAGTGAGCATCCGGTTAAAAAGCCACTTTGCACTCTTGTATAACAAATAACTATTTTCCAATTTTAGTTACTCTCTACAACCTGAACTGGTAAAGCGATTTTCATGAGCGAGGTATATATATAATAGCATACATACAATAGCAAAATGTTTCTTTGTCGGTTAATCATAAGCTATTTTAGTTGCATCCTGCGGTTTTACTTGTAGTCTGACATACAGTAGTCTGATGTTTTAGCAGTTGCGATTTTTGCTCTTCTAACCAGATGTCAGTATTGTCAGTTAATGAGTAGAAATTGAAATAAAATCAACAGCGAAGTGATTATTGTTAAATTACCATCTTTTTCTTGTCCTCCGTCTTGTCCTTTGTTACTGGTTTTGATTAGGGGACGCCCAATATCTGTGTGCAACATATTGCTGTTTTATAATGAGTCAAAATGTTCAATACAGTTTGTCCATTGCATGCAACACGTGGAATATTGTGTATCGTAGCATTATCCCTGAAGGTATTTTTATACAATTATTATGAATTGATAATTATTATGTCTAATAGTAATTTGAAAATTCTGTAGAATATAACAACATAATGCTGGCTGAAACAACCAGCGCTGATACAACCTTTGGAACCGGGAGGTGACGTCACGCACGTCACAAGCAGTTAAGAAATAATTAATAACAGATCTATAGATAATCTTTCTGCTTTATTTTTTTGCTGTAGTAGTTAGTCATTTTGTTAATGTTAATAAAGGCACTTGCCGTGTTTAGTTAAGAAAGGGTGAAGCAACAATTTGTCATTACTATAACTTAAAATTAAAAAAACAAAACACTATTCGAAGTGAGTTGAAAAACAGTAATATAATAAAGTGAATATTATGAAAATTACCGTCTCTTCCTCTTCCGTACGCTCCTTGGGCGTGACAGACTGGGCCTGCACTCAAACCTGTGAAACAGTGATTATTGTCAAACTTATACTCTTAGTGTTGATTAGCTGTACCCGCGACTTCGTTTGCTATTGCTAACCTTGCATAATTACGTCAGTGAGACTTAAAAATTAGAGAATTAATTTCAGAAGTGCTTCTTAAATTCTTATCATTATAAAAGATATTATATGTTATAAGATAGAAATTTTTGCGATACAAAGATGTTTGCACAATTATGTTCAGCAATAGTGAATAATTCTGAAGAACTAAAGACTTTGCATAGCATTAATGCCTAAGTATTTACATTTTGCGAATTCAGCACTCACTCACTCACTCACTTTACCTTTATTTCGTAGGATCGAAACTCGAAACTCGTTGATCCCCTCTCCCAAGGGAACCCCAGCAGATTTTTCGGCTGTTATCTTTTCAGGTAGACTTTTCCAACAAAAGAATAATCATCCAAATCGAAACACGCATTACCGAGTTATAGTTAAATACGACTGTCATGCCCTCTCTCACGGTAAACCTTACTTATTTTCGGAATAACATTATTTCAGGTAGACCTTTCTTACAAAAAAAATAATCATCCAAATCAAAGCACGCGTTACTGAGTTATAATTCAATCAGATTTTCATCCCCCCTCCCACGGTAACTCCTTGTGATTTTCGGAACAAAAAGTTAATAAGATCCTACATCATGGCATAAACCTATAGCGTACAAAGTTTCATCAGAATCTATCCAGCAGTTTCGGAGTTATGGAAAGTCCAGAAACAGACAGACAGACACACAATTTTTTTCAAATATATGGATCTGTATTGTTAATAACACCCTCTACGAAAGAAACTTTTACAATATATTCAATGTACAGAATTTGATCTGTTACAGTTTTATTATAAGTATAGATGATTGATTATGTATGCAAGTAGGTTTTAGTGTTACCGACGTAATAATATGGCTTGCCACTGACGCTGACACTTCAATATTTTAACAAACTTCACTCTTTTGAAACCCTTCGTTCTTGTTTTGAGTCGGAAACGAGGCGTCGTAAAGTAAGGTTCGTAATTTGTGATAATATTTTTACATAATTTTGTTTATGTGAACAAGTGTGGGCAAGTGATATATTTCGTCTGAAATATCGTGGTTTTCGTGTTTACGGGAAATCGCCATAGAAACCCTTCCTTTTTTATATGTGAAGAAATGCTGCATGCATACCGCTCCACCACGGGGAGGCAGAGCGGTTATGTGGGACTCTTATCCTCTAAAACTCCACGGTGTCACTCCCTGCCGATAACTGACGGGACACGGGAACGCTATAGCACTCATCCGCGACCCGCCACGGCTCACAGTGTTTTCATTAGAACAAGCTAGCTAGACATAAGTCACTGTTGAATTTCAGGGAACTTATTACCTGAGCACCTAGCCATATCTCCACTTTTCCCAATTCTAAAGAATTGTTTTGCACTAGTGTCAACTACTGATAAGGTAATAGGGATAGTATAAAAAGAAAGGGTTTAAAAATTACTTACTAATTTCATTTTTGCGCTTACCGAACTAACATCACATGTCTGTGAATTTAAGTTTTTTGAATAGTGTTAGTGCTGGATCCTCAAGTTAGGTACTTCTTAATTCTAATATCTTGTTTATTTTTTTCGATTTTCTGATTGCATTGGACTAGAATATATTCGTTAGATTCTAAATTTTAGTCATTTTAGCCTTCACATTTGAGTGCAACTTTGTCATTTTGTCTGTTTTTTCAGAATACGAATTCTTAGTCTCAAAAATGGAGTTTTTCGATGAATGGCAGAAATATCCCAAAGAGAACCGTAAAAGTAGACTATATAATTTTCTATCGACTAAACATGATCTTGCAAATATCACGGAAGCATCTACGAGGGAAATCAAAATGACAATTGGAAGATTGTCATTTAAGTGCGCAGAAAAATCGGAAGCGCCGCGATCGCTTTCTGGCTAAGAATTCTGGGTGGTTGTCTGGGAATTTTACATTCAAAGTAACCCACCATTCAGCACCATCATCATCATCAAGTAAGCCTGGGCGTCCATCAGTGGATATCATTGAAGCCAGTGAAAAAATGGAAAGGGAGGCGCGTGGACGACCTTCTTCAAACACTGGACTTTGGCAGAATTCTAGACCATCTTCTACTATGTATTGTCGACCGATTAAGTTTATTTTCTCCAAAGAGACTACAGATTTTACAGTAATAGACGATAAGATTTTGGCGGAAATAAACCAATTGGTACCAACAATAGCTAATGTAGATGATAAAAAGGTTGACAGATGTCAAACACGAAATACTATTCACGTTGATTGACGGCGAAGTGCAACGCTATGACTGAAACTTCATCAGCACAGAAATGTTACCTTTGAGGAGCTACTCCTAAACTTTGGCACTATCCTTAGAACTTTAGCTTCGGGTTACGATATTGATGTTGTCAAATTTAACTATTTTACATAGGACACAAAAAAAATATATCTTAGTCTCTATTAGTGAACATGCTTGTTACTGTGCACTAAATTCTTGTGCACAGTGTAGATATTGTGAACCGATTTCACAATATCTACACTGTGCACAAGAATTTTACACTCTTCTACATATTGCAGCTTTCTGAGGAAGCTCAGGAAGCGCTCAATGAGGATTATAGAAGATTCAGCGAGCACAATACTAGAAAACTGTCACGTATTGCTACGAATAGGGAGTTACTTAATATGTTGCTAATCAAATCTGATCCTGTAATAAATGGTCTTAGTGAAGTTCCCAAAAAGTCTACAAGTAAGCTTCCTGCTGAGGTTTTACAATTAATAATATCTCCTTCTGTGAATGTAAATTCTAGTGTAAGTCATAGTAGTTCTTGTCAAAACATTACTATGTCAGATTATAATGTAGAAGATTCTTCAGAATAAGAATTTAGTGATGTAGAAAAAATAAGAGCTGGAAATAATATTGTACTAATGAATTTCTAAGCTCTGTATCTTATCTAACTTGAAAACATTATATTTCATCTGCTTGTTATGTTAGTAAACATTAGTAGATAATAATGCCCAATAATGTAATCAGTTGCTAGATTATTAGTAGTTGAGTATTTAATGACTGAATTCTAATGAAACTACCGTGCGGCTGACAGTCGCCGGACCCATCCATCGGGGTTGCCCCCCGTTACGCTACTTCAGACACATGACGCACCACAACCATTTCAAGGACCATACCACCATGTGGGCGTCAGACGACCCCGTGTCTAGACGCCCGAGGTCCTCCTGCGACGGGTTATTAGTGGCCACCTGCCACTACGGCCGCAGCAGATAACACCACTGCGGCTCCACCAACTCACCATCAAACGGTGACGACCCCGTCAAGGCCGCGGAAGGTAGCCTGTAGCCGCTCCTACATGGGCTTAGAGGTTAAAACCCAGTGGAGCGGCCCATCCCGGGTGCCTCTTGGCTTCACCGTGGGTGGCAAGGCCACGGCTACTGAACCTCCGCATCGACAATGCGGGCACCCTTGGGGGGGGCGCCATAGAAACCCTGGTATACCCTCCACCACTTTACGAGGGTACATGATGTGATTATAACTTGACCACTATGACTTATTACTTGATATTTGACTTAACTTTGTTGATTAATAACTTGAAAATGCATAAACTTTACGCTGGCAAACATACAAATTATCATGAATCAATTCACCAGTCTATAAACCATATATATATATATACATTCATACTCGTATTGGTTCTAGACAAACGCATCAGTCAATAAGCGTCCTGTTACATCTCTGTTGGAAACGTAGTATAAATATGGAAAAAAAAAACATTTTTCTTACCAGCAAAAGCAGCAGCCAACTGTAATAACAACCGTTTTTATTATGTATTTTTTTTATATTTTATTACTTTGAAAAGAAATAGAGCTTAAATTTATTCTGTTTACAAGAATCAGATAAAAAACAAGGAGTTTTTATTGTATGTTAGGCGGTATGACTTCAACTTTGAACTTCTCCCCCTATCATACAATAAAAAAAATCATTACGATATTATAACGCATTGATGTAGAAAATCCAACTAACAGCTATAACCGGCAATTCCACATATCCCTACACTGATCTATCCCTTCTGGTTGAGAAGAATGTTTTTTTTCCACTATTACTACCAGGAAGGAAACGTGGATATTTTACTTCTACGTATTTCTACTATCATTAAGCACAAATAGGAAGATAAATAAAAAAAGACGAATTAGGTTTATTTAATTGAATAGGTTTTGAATTTAATAATTAGTCTAACAAGAAATCAAAGCAATGTAGGCAATATGATATAATATCTAACATATGTCCAACAGTGATCTCTCCTGTGATCAGTTGCATTTTGTATCACGTAATCACGAGTCACATAATTTTCCTCACTCTCTCTCTGTTTTAGGGATATGTGGTACTGCCGGTTTTAACGTATTTTATCAACGTCAATCAAATATCGATGCTAGGTTCCGTACTTGCATAAAACATTAAGGCATACCGATTTTATCGAAACGTTATTGTTAGCAACATAGAACCGTACTTGCTCTGCTGGGTTGGCTGTGCGAGACGTGTCAAGCGAAAGTTCGGAAGAATGTGTGGATGTATATTTGTTACTCTTTCACGCAACAACTGCTCAACTGATTTGGATAAAATTTGGTATGGAGTTAGCTTAAGACCTCGATTAACACACTATTTTATAACCTGTACTAACGCGGGAAACACCGCAAGTGTAAATTTCAATAAAATAAAACTTACAAAAGCGAAAAAATTGAAGACTGAAATCTTCATCTTGCCACTTCTACTTCAACAAAAGTAACCAATTCGGTATTACTTAGCTTTTTATACTCAACTAGCAACTGTCACCCGCGGCGATGCTCGCGAAATAAAACGGAATTTAATTAATTTTTAACTAGATGAAGTTAAACTTTGGAGTTAAATTTCCAAATATCCTACACACTATAATAAATTTACTCTCCTTATTTTAAACACTTTAACACACTAGTTAACACCCATAGTCTTCTATATACTACATACTCTTTCATATAACTATATAGATTTTAACAATGGAAGTATCTTAAAATAAACTGTCTTTACACAGTTGAAAATTTGGTGGTTAAATTTAATAGACATCAGAATTTTCGAGTATAAAAAGGATCGAGATATTGATTTTAAAAATTTATTCCTACGCACAGACAAAAAAACTATAAGACAAGTATTTTGTAAAGTTTGCACGTAAATTATAAATATCAATTTGTTTACTTTCAATGACGTCAGGCAAGTTAAAATTGTTTGATATTCCTGTACGGTGTTTAATGAAGTCCAATAAATATTTTTAATTTTGGTGACCATCTGTGTGTTTTTAGCAATCATAATATTGTAATATGACTGTACTGACGTAACTGGTAATTATAAACTATACGGGTTATTAATAATTCAGTCAAAAATTACATATGATTCTTAAGTAAAACACAAAAACAAAGAAAACAAGTAGAATTGAAAATGATGAAAAATCCTCGACATTTGTTGTAGCGGCCATTTAGATGCGAAATTATTATAATATAATATTGTACTAGTCAAGCTCTTTCATTTGATATTCACATTGAGGGAAAGTAAAGTAAGTAAAGTTATAAAAACTAATCTAATAATAAACACTTATTAGAAGAGAGAGTTCCCAGAATGTTAGCAGCGTTGCCACGTTAAATGGCAATGCTAGAAGCATTGCCACGTTGAATGGCAATGTTTATTTTCTGCCCAAAATAAGAGACAGCATTCTGGTCGCAGATCGCTTCCACTAAACTTTTAGATGGTTCTAAATTTATTTTCAAATCGATGGGTCCCCGTGTTCCCAATGTTTCTTAAAAATGCATTTGTATTTTATTGATTTAGCGGATCTTATATAACGTTTCACACTCATAGCTTCTCACTAGGATTTGTCCTGTGTCTTAAAAGCTGAATTTCCGATTTTTGAAAATTATTTCTTAGTACACCCATGCACCCTAAAATTAATACCATGATACTATAAGCCCTCCTGTACGGACTAATTCTAAATAGACTGTGTTTATTTATATCACGATCTCACGGCAATCGACTTCACTAACCACTCGACCACCCAAAGGTACGAGGTAAAGAGCTTAAGCTACCGTTGAAAGAAAACATCGTAAGAAAACCAAAACATGGTGTTAGGGCGTTTTCTATCGCTCGTCTGGCTAGCTACCACCCTCAAGTTGAAAAATCTGTCGCTAAGCTTCTAACGGTGTGTTACGAATACGCTGGATCTCAATAAGGACTGCCTTATTGAGATCCAGCGTATTCGTAACTAAGCATTCTTCATCTAGGGCTACAGTGTCGCTGACTTCCGTGGTCGTACGATCTTGTGGTCAAATGCATAGTTGTGTAGGATAATAAAAACAGCATCATTAATATAACATATTTCTCTAATAAAATCACATCTTTTTTGCATTTTTGTTTACAAAACCCCGGAAAATATGTTCGGCTAAGCGCTAAGCGCTTTTACACAAATGTGGGCCAAGCAAAGTAAGGATGTGCTAAGAAAGGCTTTTTTGAAAATTCAAAAAGTAAAAGTTTAAAAAATCTTTATTTTCAATTTATGTTGCGGGCAACGCCGCGCTTAGTTTTTTTATAGCTTTAAGTCTTGCGCTTGAACGCAACTCGCTTGATGTAAAGCGGCGCTGCGGCCTAGGATGTAGCGCGCTTGCCTAGAAGAAACCGATTCACTCATGATTTGAAGAGACCGAGATTATAGTAACTAATGTAGCTATATATAGAGATAGTGATATGTTTCCGATTATTTAGGTTATAGCCACAAAATGAAACTAGCGCTCTAGTCATTATTAGCCTGGTAAATTGTGACATTGTATTTAATTACATAATATAAAATATTTAAAGCTGCAAATTACGATCGCGAGATCAACAACAAAGAATGAAACAAAAAATATTTTTTCATTTCCGTTTATTCGTTTCCAAAAAATAAGGTAACAGACATAAAAAAAAATACCGTCGGATTGAGTAGCTCATTGTTTTTAACGGAGTACTCGAAAATACAAAAATAAAAAATATTCGAAATATATTTAATAAAATAACACAATAATAATAATTAAATACAGAAGTTTCGATTTGTAGGCAAATTAACACAAGAATACAGAATTATAGCTAACAGCTGGTAAATAATTCTAATGATATATATAAGAAAGCCGCAAAATGTTAGAGATATATATAATAATATACTCGCAAAATATTATTTCTTTTGAATAGGTCAGGTCATCGGTTAAAAACACGCGTTACAAATTTAACTGAATTTTCAGTGTATATTGATATGACAAAAAGTAATTTGTGGTACAGACGTATATGAGCTACAGCTACTCTGACATAGTATATTATATTCACTACACAATGAGAGTTGTTTTTATGTCGATTTGGAGCACCTGGTGTGACTACCGGGAACTAAAATTGTCATTATAGCTAATACTAGTTCCATCGGGCTTCGGGGCCCTGTCACTCCTGGTATCTTCCTTAAGGGAGACAAGGGGATACTGCTAGGGACCGCGTCTCACATGCTGCGATCAGCACCAAATTGTATATGTATTCATTTCCTCGCTGAGGTGGGATGAAAATTAGTTACGTGGTGCACTCGAGTGTAAAAGATTTTTCACCTTGTGCTCTTTTAATTTCCTCGCTAACACTCAGGATTCGCATTTTTAAATCACTCGCTGAGCTCGTGCAATATAAAATTTGTTATTGTCGGTGGTCATGTTATTGTCGGAGATATTAACAAATATTTTAGCAAAAAACTTTAACGCCATTGCTTAGCTCAATTAAAATCATTTTTAAACTGTAGTGTGTACAGGTCCTACCATGCAGGTACAGGTAATGATAATTCGAGTTCCGCAGCCGCAGCCACATCTTCTTCGAAAACAGGAAAAACAAGATACCGTTATATCAAAAATAGTAATTGAACCCTATTCATTATAAGTTGATTTTATTTCACTTTTACACTTGTAAAAATGAAATAAAATATAATGCGAATTAATTAAGTGAAGTTTCTAGTGGTCTGAAGAATAATTTTGGTTTTTATGTAAGTGCGCAATACAGAACAAGTCTAAAAACGAAGATTTGAGTTTGAGGCAAACGGAGCTTGTTCTTGTGCTACTATCGATCAAATTAACAAAATATGTTGTTGCTCTCATTTTAGAAACCTGTTTCTTAGTACTATCAAAAACATTCTTAACCAAGACATCTATGTATAACAAACTGAATTAACGTGGTATTTGTACCACGGTTTTTTAGAATACAATATTAATCAAGAAATCTATCACGTGGTTGTCGTTTTTTCATATAGTCTCAAAGTGCCATGTTTGCGAGGTCGATACTTTGCGGAACTACAGGATAAAAAGTCGTGTGTTTTTACTTTGTACAGGAGGCAGTTCAAGTGCCGCATCCGCGGAGGGGAAGGATACGGTCACGGAGGATACGGTGATTTAAGACTATTCACTTCACTTCACTCATCACTTCACTCATCACTTTATTTCACTTTTTACTTTTTAGACCTTCCTCTTTTTACAGAGAATCATTCTTAGAAAAGCCGAGAATACGGTAATTAAACACTATTCACTTTAGTAATCACCTCATTTCATATTTATCATTTCTAGACCTCCGGTTTTCGTCAGAGAATCTTTCACCAGAAGGAATTATGTTTGTGATTTTGAGCATATATAAATAAAATCTAAAACGTAAATGGATTTCATTTATGAATATCATATTGAAAATAAGGCGCTTGGCTCAAATTTTTGCTTGTGGTACAAATGTTATTGTCGGATTTGTTAACAAATATTTAAGCGTTAAGTTTTAAAGCCATTGTTTCGCTATCAAAGACTCTTTTGAACAGTTATTTGTTTTCAGAATGCATGTACAGATGATGATAGTTCAAGTTCGGTAACCACAGCCGCATCTTTTAATAGTGCAGGATGAAGATGCGGTTATAAAGGATTTTGGAACTCTAAACTATTTACTTCACTGTTGATTTTCTTTTCACTGTTACATTTTTGGTGCTCTCTAGAACCGTAGTTCTATATATAAAATTACGGGTTTTATATGTGTGAAGATTGAAAAATAAACTGAAGATAAACATAATATCCCTTAAAACAAACATTTGACCGTGAGACCGTGTTTACTATACAATACAATATTTCTTTACTGCACACCAAAAACAAAATAAACAATAAGATACAGACTGAACAAAATTTATCGCCTAAAGCAATTTCTTCCATACAACCGTGGGGTGGATCGGCCTAAGTGAGACTAAGTGTTTAATATTTATGTACCTTGAGAATTTTATACTTTCTTTTGCATGTCTTTGTTTTAACCTTCTTGACGAGACCTTGGCTCTTATTATCCTCTAACGAAGAACAAAATATCTTGCTGAAAACGTGTGACGTATTTAAAATTTTATGTTTACGTTATACTGATGATGCAAAACGAGCGCGTTCAGTGACATGGCACGATATAAAATTTGATATTGGCTTAGTGAATACCGTTCATGCAAAATCCTACGTACTTAAATTGGTATAAAGCTTTTTTATTGTTCTCGTATGGCAATATTTCGCCTAAAAAGGATAAAGTGCGTAATGTCACAATTTACTAGTTAATTTTAAAAATAAAACGTAGTATAGACATTCCCAATACAACACTCATTAAAAGAACTTGAGAACTGGCACAATACACAGAGTGTGGTGGCCAATCAAGGAAGAAAAAAAACACAAATTAAGATATCTGTCAAGTGTTTGAAATTTTTCATAGTCTTGATAGCACCATGTTTGCGATGTCGATATTTTCCGGAACTACAAGTTAAGCAGTCGTATGTTTTTATTTTGTACAGGAGGCAGTTCAAGTGCTGCAGCCGCATCCGCGTCTAGTAGAGGAGAAAATGGATACGGATACGATTTTCGTCAAACTTATCTAAGAACGCTCTCGACTGATTGACCTTTAAATATCAATACGATATCATAATCAGTTAATCCGTTCCGGAGCAACAAGTCACAGAATGACACAGAATGTCAAACTATAAGTTTCACAATCTGTGCGTGTGTACACCCCGTTATTTTTGTGTCGGGGGTTAAAAAAAAGTTGTCGAAGTGAATTTCAATCTACAGATTTTGATTTGATTCCAGATGCAAGCTTGCATCTGGAATCAAATCAATGCAGATCAAAACGATATGATGATAATAATGATATCAATAGAAAATTTCTTGCAGTTATTGACTGCAATCAACTACGCATCTCAGGGAACAGAATCCGTAGAAAATTAGGTAAAAGAATCCATATAATTATAATCTTGGCAGGTATTAAGATAAATAATTCAACGGGTGCATCTGCAAAAACACGCCGTAGTACAAAACAATAGGACATCGAACATCGAATGAATGAATATAGCTTTAATGCACACCAAGAACAACATTTATACATGCACAAAGGTAGATGACGGCCTTATCGTCGATTTAATAATGCATTTTCATTCAGAATTTTAATTTTTTTTATAAAACATTTATGCAATAGATTAATCTACTACTACAGGGTCCCGGGTAATCAACTAGCATCGTTTTAATATCCGTTTTTGATGATCATAAGCAAAAACTTTTACTATAGAACTTTAGAATATTCGAGAGAAAAAATGTATGTAATGTCGTAAGCGAAGTACGTCCACTCCTTTATATTAACTTAAAATAATTAACAAATTAGTCAGCCTACAGTATTAACGTTTAATCAGACTTGTCTTTGATATAAAACTTGCCCAGATAGCTAGATGTAGCTTTATAAGGTCTGGTTTCACGCGTTGGCAATGATGGGAATTACGCGATACCAATGATTAAAAGATCTGGCTATAAGCGCTGGAATAGAGGTTACCCATTTGATCGTAACATTAAAAAATCAGTTGCTTGATAAGATCTAGATTTTGGTTGAGCACAAGAACAAGCACCGTTTGCCTCAAAGTCAAATTTTAGACTTGTTCTATATTGCGCACTTACATAAAAACCAAAATTATTCTTCAGACCACTAGAAACTTCACTTAATTAATTCGCATTATATTTTATTTCATTTATACAAGTGAAAAAGTGAAATAAAATCAACTTATAATGAATAGGGTTCAATTACTATTTTTGCTATAACGCTATCTTCTTTTTCCTGTTTTCGAAGAAGATGTGGCTGCGGCTGCGGAACTCGAATTATCATCACCTGTACCTGCATGGTAGGAAACACACTACAGTTTAAAAATGATTTTAATTGAGCTAAGCAATGGCGTTAAAGTTTTTTGCTAAAATATTAGTTAATATCTCCGACAATAACATGACCACCGTTGCAAAGAGCACAAGGTGAAAAATCTTTTACACTCGAGTGCACCACGTAACTAATTTTCATGCCAGGTGGGATGAAAATAGTAGTAGTCATTTCCTCGCTGAGGTCAGCGAGGAAATGACTACATACCAAAAATAAAAAAATTTAATCACATTTAATTTTTCACTTATTTTTAACATATGGTTTTAGCGATATGACGTGAAAAGATAAGGCCCGCGCAAAATAAATAAAAAAAAGTCCAGCAAAGGTTCAGAGTCTGAGTTTTTAGCAAAATAAAAAATAGAAATGATGAATTCGGTACCATAGAGATAGAAGTAAATAGGTTGAATGAGGTTTTTAATTCACAAACTTAGTGCACACGATATTCTAAATTCAAATTTACTTTATCCTCTAGCGGATAAAAACTGCTTTTGCACTCAGATATCGAATAGCAAAAATACTCTTTCCGATATGGTGAGATGAAAAATATTTTAATCGAATGGGCAATCGAAGTATCATCGCTTCGAATTTGTCAAAATCCTTAGCCGTGTTCGTATCTTTGTGTGTTGTGTATTTAAGATAAAATATAAGAACACGACGAAAATATGTTAATATGCATGTATTTCTTGCGACAATATGCTTTTCTGCTCCTCCTTTTTTTCTGAATGACATGAGTTCCAGGTACGTTTGCAATATAATGAAACACATATTGTGAGTATTTTATTATGAGAAAATGCTATGTCTCTTTCATGTAACAAACTAACATTGGATTATCTGTAGATATTAAAATCGTCTATAGTTCATTCTACTGCTATTTGTTTTCTTGTATTTAGTCTTACGTTTTCGTACTAATAGCACTTGGCCTGTAGTTAGTTTTATCTAGTGAAACAAGTAGTTAGAAGCGATTTCAAGAAAAACCCGACTGCTTAATGTTTAATCGTGTGTTGATACACACGATTCACGATCATCCTTAATTATATTAGGTCCTTACATATGAAATTGGCTTTTTGTCGTACTGGCCACTTTGATCTCAAATATCTCTTCTTTGGTTGTTGGGATACAAATTACTGTTTAAAATTCATTTTTGATTGAGCTAAGCTATGTCATAACAGTTTTTCTAAGAAGTATTCTCCAAATAAAGTAAATACTCTTTGTCTTTGTACTCCACTATGGGAAGTGACTGCGGCTGCGGCACTTGAGGTATCACCTGAAAAAGTAAAAAATGGGTTCTAATTCATTTCAAACCAGGCCCTTATGCTATAACAAAAAGTGAGATCAACATCCTGCTAAGCGTGAAGTGTTTAATGTTATGTTGACTCATTACGTTATTCTGATGATGCCAAACGCGGAAGTTAAGTATCAAGGTATCATATAACCATACGTCGAGTCACACTTTAAATATATTTGTCAATTTCATGACAAATTGTCTTATAATTTTATTTAAATAGATATTAAGTCTTATTTCGGTCTAGACGTCTTTGAGTAATTGGTTAACATACCTAACAAAGATCGCAATGCAATGCAGTTCATTATAATAACTAGTTAATCTACTAATTGATCAGTAAATTAGATAAGATCTGTCTAAATATAATATATTTACAAGAAATGTATCAAAGTGTGAAAAAGTATGTAACGAATAGGCGTACCTATTACGGTACGCACGAGTAACTCTGTGACGGGCAGCCATAGTAGGTTTGTGAATGTCTAGCCGATGAGTGGCGCAGTAGGTTTTATAGCAATTTACGTCGCATCACTATCGGTAAAAATCTTAGTTCACGCCGACGAAGTCGCGAAAACGAATTCAGTAGACGCCTATACTAATTATTCAGTTACTTTGATTTAACACCCTAAATATAATTTGTTAGGTATTACTGTTGAGCCATTATCAGGCTCTTTATAAAAAAAGTTTTTCATATATGTTAAGACGTATTTAAGTAATCAATAAAGATACCAATACAAAGATTTCGACGAATTGAAACTTCAGTCATACTTTTTAAATCAGTAAACAAAGGTAAAAGTGAAATAAATTGAACAGTAAAGTGAATACTGTTAAATTACCGCCTCCTCTTGATCCGTATCTTCCTTGCCCATATCCTACGCCACTGGCTGCGAATGCGGCGGCTGCACTCGAACTACCTGTGTACTCGTAAATAGTGAAACATATTTTAAATTAATGAAGATACCAATAAATATGAAAACCTGCTCATACTTTTGAATTCACTTAAGTAAAGCAAAAAGTGAAATAAATTGAACAGTAAAGTGAATATTGTTAAATTACCGCGTCTTCTTGATCTGTATCCTCTTTGACCGTATCTTCCCTGTCCAGATCTTCCGCAACTGGCTGCGGATGCTGCACTCAATCCTCCTGTGTGTACATAGTGAAACATATTGCTGTTATATAAAGAGTCACACTTTAAATACATTGATACAAATCATATTTCAGTGTATCCAGATATAAATGGCACAACTTATTATCGATGCATTTCATGAAATGTATGTTTGTGATATTTAATGAAAATATTTCCCACTTAAATTTATTAAGCTATTGCATAGCATTTATCGCGGGTTTTGAGCGTGGCGAACGAATCGAGAAATTCCGTAACGAAAATAAACCTAACACCCCGACCGGCAAAGCGGTGCGGCATTGAAAGCCGTGCATCGTCTATCGTCGTTTCAGTTTAGCTGACTTCGGCACGGTGTTTGTGTGCGTGCTATCAGACGTATTTGAGCATGCAATAGCCGCGGAAGTCGTCGATAAAATTAAGCTTTTTAATTTAAAGGCAATCACTACCTTTGTTTTTTTAGGATTCCTGAGTTGAAATATATTCTAATACTAGCCACGCTATGCGGTGTTGCGCGCGTTAATACATGAAAAGCAGCCTATGTGTTAATCTAAGGTCTAAGCTATCTCCGTACCAAATTTCATCCAAATCGTTTCAGCGGTTATTGCGTGAAAGAGTAACAAACGTACATCAACACATTAATACCAAATTTTGCGTTCATAATATTAGTAGAAGTAAGATAGCGCATAACATTTAATGCTTTGGAAACTTACAGCTGACGCACTAATTCAGTTTTTTTAACTTTTCGTTTAGAAAAATAGGAGGGAGCTATTTTCACAACGTGTAACAAAACGGTGTGACAATATTTAAGGTCGTTAGTCTACTCTTTAAATTGAACCCATTGTAGAATAAAACTTGAGAAAAAGTTATTGCGTCCTCCAACTTGACCAATCACGTGACACATTTTTGTATGGAGAATCTTTCTTTTTTCTTCATTTCGTGTTTCTCTTCACCGGAAGCCAATACCGGCCGTAACGACGCGAAGATAACAAAAGAAATAAAAAATGTGGAGTTGGGGTGGTCGACATTTGCGCCACACTGGCAGCGATGTGGAGCACAACACGTTGCACCCAAGCGAAGGGAGATTGCGATTCTGAATGAAGTGTTGTCAAGGAGGGTCCCAGTATTAGGCGAAGGGAGTGCCTGTAACCACAAACCTGATTCCCACTCAGAAACCGCTAATAATTAAAGTAATAATTAAACATACCTGGCTAACAACTAAGTAACCTTTCAAAAAAATAATGAAAATCGATTCATCCACTCAGGAGCTACGATGCCACAGACAGACACACACAGAGACATGTCAAAAATATTACGCCCGTAGTTTATGCGTCACGAGTTAAAAAAATCTCCTCAAGACGAATCAATAGACTCAATGAGTCCATTGCCCTAGCGAGCTAAGCGTTTCTGCTTTGAGACTGGCAAAAATTTCTTTCATCTGTCTTTCACATAACCGAAATATTAGGAATTAAAATTTAAAAAATCCCCGATCTGGCATTTTCTGGTGGCGGCCATCTTGATATTGAAATGTTTCATAGTGTATAGTAATTAGTCAAGCCCTATCATTTTATACCCATATTGAGCGAGTTGGACAAAAATAATATATGTAATCCGCCATTTATGTTGCGCGGTCATCTTGACCACATTATCATCAAACAATTCGCCTCTACAAACATAAATGGTTCCAAATAATAGTTTTATCTTACCGCTCCCGATCGGATTAACTGCAAATAGTAACGCCGGTGGTGTACCAATAAAAAAACAAAAAACAAACGAGATATTACAAATACTGTAACACAAGAAAAAACAGAAAATACATACATACATATATATATATGTAGTAATATTAAGCACATACAACAGCTACATACGTCATATTCGTAATAATAATAATGCCACACAAGATGTTCCACTTAATTAAGAGATAGATAATGAATGTTCAGCAAGTTTTTGAATATAAAAAGGGATTTAGCCTGTCTGATTGACAAAGGCAGCGCGTTCCATAGAAGGATAGCTTGCACAGTAGTTAAATGATGCATGAAAGAATGAGTTCGTTGAGGTAGAAGTAGGCAGCACAAGGCGAAGGACACGTGATGGCCGCAAAGAAATAGAGTGGGAAGCTGTTAAAAAAACAAAATTGTCTTTTAAGTAAGAGGGAGTGGTAGGATTAAATAGTATTTTATAAAGAAAATAAAGAATATGAGAATTACGGCGAAGACGAATAGGTAACCAATTGAGCCTTTTACGGTATTCAGAGATATGGTCATACTTGCGTAATCCAAATACAAACCGAATGCAGAAATTTTGTAAACGCTCGAGCTTGTCGAGTTGCTCTTCGGTTAAGTCTAAATAGCAAGCGTCTGCGTATATCGGGAGAAGGAGAGATTTCACAAGTGCAGTTTTATTAGTAATCGTAAGGAAATTACGCAGTCTTCTTAGGGAAGCTGCAGACGCAAAGATTCTACGACTGACTTCTGCAAGCTGGGAATTCCAGGAAAGCGTTCGTGAGTCGTAGCACCGTCAATATGAAGAAATTTTTGACCTTGGCCGAGTTAATTCTTCCGATTACAGCTGGTGTGACATCTTTATCAATATCGTTATTGGTAAACAAACATTAAAAAAAAAAATAGTGTGATTTTTATTAGCATATTAAGTGTTCGATGCTAAATGCGTGGTAAAAATATATGCACTTAATTTAGAATCACCTGTATATTAAAAATTTATTCGTTTCTGTATTTATTCTACTGCCAAAGTTGTAACTTGTGTCATTCTTTAGGTCGTTGTCATAGATTGCGTGAGGTCATTCTGACAGTTTCGAATATTAATGTATTGTGGTAGCGAGGTCAACAGTTCGCATTTGCAGTAAATATATTAATTATTTTAAACTGTTATTTAACTAATTCTGTGACACCTACGACAGTGTTAGTAGCACCTGATACGGTATTTTAGATGTAACCACCTGTTCTTAGAAACAAGAATAAATAATATTCTTGTCAGAATATGTAATCTTCTAATTGCCTGAATACAACACTTATCTATACTCCCATACAATCGATTCGTAATAATACTTAAAAGTCAATTTGAATTTTAATATTAAACATCCTCGTGATTCATGGAATAATCTAAAAAAAGAATTGGCAAAATCTGTTCAGTTGCTCTAGAAATTTGCGCTTAGCAACACATTCAGCGATTCATTTTTATATTATAGATTATTATTATTCATTTTTTTATTATATATTGTCAATCAAAGTTTCTGTATAAAAAGCATAATTTATAAACGACTATCATGCTAATGTTAACTAAAAAATTAGCCTGTGTTAAGTATCCCTGCTCTTTCTTAATTTAGTGACCTTATAATAAAAAAATTCAATACAAACCTATTACATACAGATATGCTATGATTTTTCGTGTATTTATATTAGTTGTAATTATGTACTGAGGAGTGTATGAATATGTGGATATGAACGGTTATATCTGTTCAAACAAAATAAATTTTAACTGATAAATCTATACTTATAATAAAACTGTAAAAGGTCAAATTCTGTACCTTGAATATATTTTGATTTTTTTTTGCGGGGGGAGTAATTAACTATACTGACCCCAAATTAACATTTTCTTAATTTTTGTCTGTCTGTCTGTCTGTTTCTGGACTTTCCATAACTCTGGAACCTCTGGATAAATTCTGATGAAACTTGGTATGCTTAGGGTTCATATCATGAAGTAGGATCTTAACAATTTTATATCCCGAAAATACCAAGGGGCTCCCGTGAGAGGGGGGATCAAAATTGTATTTAATTATAATTTAGTAACGCTCGCTATGATTTAAATGGTTCTTTTTTTGTTGGAAAGGTCTCACTGAAATGATGTTATCCTGAAAATTAGTGAGGGTTCCCGTGGCCGGGGGATGAAAGTCGTATTTAATTATAACTCAGTAACGAATGAAAATCGCAATTAGCTATAACACGGTAACGAGATTTTGATGATTGTTTTTTGTTAGAACGGTTTACCTGAAATGATGTTATCGCGAAAATAAGTGGAGATACCCATTAGAGAGAGGATAAAAGTCGCCTTTTGCTATAGCTCATTAACGCGTGCTTTAATTTAGATGGTTTTTTTTATATGTGTGACTGTACGTACGTGTTTGAACACAGCGTCCACGATTTTTTGTAGCGGTGGTGACCGAGTAGATTATTAATCAAATGTACAGTTCAAAACACTGCTACCGTATTGTATCTTTTACAATGATAAGACTTTCAAAAGGACCACTGATATACATTTTATATTTTTTTAAGTCCCGCTGATATATTTATGCAAGGTTAGCAACCGCGAACGAAGTCGCGGGTACAGCTAGTTTGATAATAAATACCAAGATTAATTTGCTTGTTCTTTGTCAGAGGTTTGTATAAAAGCACATTTTGCGACATTATTTATTTAACCGCATCATTTTAGTATCGGAAGTAACAAAATGAAGTCGAATGTATTAATTTTATTCTGTTTTGTAAGTATTGATTATCATTTATATTTCTAGTTTTTCCTTTTTTTACTGAGTTCTTAAAATGAGGAATGAGGTAACATTACTGTACAAAAAAGTATAAAATAAGTCTTGAAATGTTCAAATCCTTCAAGATTTCAGGTGTGGTCAATGCCATTATTTCTACTTGAGCTCTCAGCTTTGGGTCCATTGAAACGCTCGTAACAACTTTTTGTCAAATTTGACAGCAGCATGTATGTTTTGTCATGTAGGAGGATATTGAGGATATTGAGATATTGAGGATATTGCCGGAACAGGAGCAGCTGCGGGAGCTTTAGTTACGATGTGTCAGGATCTGATGGCGGCGTACAGGGATACAGTTCATACGGTAGTACACATTTAAATGATTTGGCTCTTGTCTTTATAATTGAGTAGAAGTAGACTCCAATTTGTAGTCATTAATTTGGTATATTCGTATAAAAAGTGGTATTAAAAGTGTCCTCAATTCACCTTTGACTTATTGCACTTGTGTGATATCTATCACCCAGGTGATTTGTGGTGACAAAATCAGTGGAATTGGTTCAATTTTAAATTAAAACACCCAAGATGACTTTTAAATTATAAGGTAAGATAAGACAACTCTTTATTAACAAAAAAACAACTTCTAACACTATTTTAAAACAAACAATACTAAAAACATGCTAGCTTTGTAATGGCGGCCCTATCGTTTAAAGTGATCTCTTCCAGGCAACCACGCACGTACAAGATTTCACAAAACTAGATCGGCTTTAGCAAGGTAAACATAATAATATAAACAAGATAAAAGTATAAGATATAGAACAAATATATGTATTTGTTCTATATCTTATACTTTTATCTTACACAACGATATATTATTATAATATAAATTCATATAATAAATACATACAATTTATAAAAGCATGGTATATAATAAACTAATGAAATTACTGATAAATTACATACAGGATTGTTGGAGTGATAGGTAATGTGCTCGATGTACTCGATGCTTGAAAACGTTTAGGGAAGGAGCACTTCTGATGTCAGTGGAAGATTGTTCCACAATAATACAGATAGTTTGAGGTTCTCCAATGACTTCAAGTCAAGCAAGTTAATGATAAATGATAAATGATTTTTTATTGAGATAAAAACGATTATAAATGTCAGTTACAATTATCTCACATATTATATATAGTTAATTATACTACAAAATCAAGAGAAAACTAAAGAAAAAAAAATAGCATGCACAAATAGAATTAAATATGAAACAAAGTATTAAGTAGGTATATTAAAACATTAATGTCAAATTATTAAAAACAATTGTTATACGAGTCCACCTCGCTGTCTGGCTTTTTGATTCTATCCCACTGGTCTAACAGACCCTCACAATATGTCAAAAATACAAAGCTAAGTTTTTTCCAATTGTCAAAAAATATGTCACAATCAGGGTTGGCAACAAGTAGTTCATTGAGGTGCCAACGAGCGCGATTTAGTGGGGACATAGTTCGCGCTAGCGTTCGTTCATTGCACACATGGAACAGGTTCTGCGGCCGACCACGTCTGTTTGCCGGGACACCGGGCTCGTCCGGCACGAACAAAGTAAACAGCAAGTTGTGTAAATGTAATGAGTCTACAGACCCTCTAATCACTTTACAGCAGATAGTGAGCTGATCGAGCATCCTTCTCACTTCAAGGGAAGTATAACTAAGGTGGCCTAGCAAGAATTTCGTCGGGTATAGGAACGGGTAGTAGCCATATACTTTTTTGTACAGGGCTCTTAAGAAGACTTTTTGAACCTTCTCAAGCTTTCGCGCGTAGGTGATATGGTACGGGTTCCAGACACATGCGCTCGATTCCAGCTTGCTTCTGACCAATGAGTTATACAAGATCTTAACAACCTCCGGATTTTGAAAATCTCTAGCGTTTCGTAACACAAAACCTAAACGACGGTATGTCTCTTTAGCGAGATCTGATATATGCTCATGAAAAGTGAGTCCTCGGTCGAAAGTTATACCCAAATCTTTAATAAGACTTACTCTTTTTATAATTTGATTGTTTAATTTGTAGTCAAAGTTAACAGAATTTCTTTTGCGATCAAATGTCATAACATTACATTTATTTGTATTAAAAATCATTTTATTTTTTAAACTCCATTCATAAATTAGATTAATGTCATTTTGTAAGCCGCAGCAGTCAAGAGGAGATTTTATTTCCAGGAAAAGTTTAAGATCGTCAGCATATAGAAGGCATTTTGCAGTCGTTAATATTTTAGGCAAATCGTGAATCATCACCTGAAAAAGAAGTGGACCAGTTATGGAACCTTGGGTTACTCCTGATCTTGTGTCATAAGGCTCAGATACATGCACACCATATTGTACATACTGGCGCCGGTCTCTCAAATAGTCTGAGAAAAAGTTTAAGAGACTAGGAGAAAGTCCAACTGTAGACAGCTTGTGTAACAAGACATCGTTATCAATTTTGTCAAAAGCCTTCTGGAAGTCAAAGTATACAACATCAACCTGTGAACCACGGTCCATAGCAGCGGAAACATAATCAACAAGGCATAGCAAATTTGTATTGACTGAGCGTCCTGGTCGAAAACCATGTTGCTCTTCACCTATCTGCTGTTTCACCTGCCTATAAATATCGGTGTGTAAGATGTATTCAAATACTTTTGCAGGAGCACATAATTTAAAGCATCTCTTAAGGTACCGCGGCGAAGAAGGATTAATAAGACATTATAAAGAAGAGAAAGTATGTGAGCATCCCGGCGACGGCAAATAGGGAGCCACTCGAGCTTAGTGCGATATTTGGAGACATGGTCATACTTGCGTAAACTAAATATAAACTATATACAGAAATTTTGAATGCGATTGAGTTTATGGAATTCCTCCTGAGTAAGATCTAGATAACCAACGTCAGCGTAGTCAAGAATAAGTAACAGAAGGAATTGTGCATCCGCAGTTTTAGTGGTAATGGGTAGAAAATTTCGTAGTCTGCGCAAAGAGCCTGCGGAAGCAAATAGTTTGTGACTCACTTCTGTAATCTGCGCATCTCAGGACAGATTGCAATCAATCACAATTATTATATGTGTATTTTGATCTTTATTATTACAAGCAAACAAAAAAAAATCTCAGTGTTTGCAACGGCTGCACATATGCCTTAAATAAGTCCGGCTTAGGCCTTGTCTAAAAATAAATTGAAATAATAATAATTCATTTATTTAAAGTAACAAGAATTAGTTAAAAAAACATTGGCTCACGTTATAATTTTACCCTAATTGTCATTGTCCACGTTTTTGAACTTTGAGAAGTATTCGGCTTCTTCTTCTTTTACTTCGCAGGTGTATTTTACAGTTTAAATTTTTAAGTATAGTCACTCAATTTAATAGTACCCTATTATAAATATAGTGACATTACATTGCACAAAATCATTGGTGCTCACTAGTAATTCACGTGGAGTAATTATAAATTTTATTTAGTTAGTAAGTAAATTAGAAAAAAAATGCATGATTATATAAACAAAGGTATGATAACTAGCCAAACGTCACTTTTTCTAATGCTATTGTCAGGAGAATTAACAAATATTGAAACTAAAAACTTAGAGAGCATTACTTAAATGTACGATGCAGCTATGAGCGACACCATTCCGATGCAGTTAGAGGCAGTTTCCGCTACGCAACATCGAAATGTTGGAAAAATTATGCCACCGATAGGGGATCTGCTTTGCTTGAACTATTTAAATACTTAAGGATTAGTAGTCGATGGTTGGTGGTTTTGCTCTATCAAAAACATTTTTTAACATTACATGTCGGTACAGGTGATGACAGCTCGAGTTCCGCAGCCGCAGCCGCATCCGCATCCAGTGGCTCAAGTAACTATGGATTTGGTTATGGAGAATACAGTAATTGATGTCTATTTATTTAAAGAAAATACTCAATTCGACATTTTTTTTCTTATCTGACTTATCTATTAATGATTAAGAAATCATTACTAGATAAGTCACTACACCACTTGGTAGACCACACGGGAGCACTCTTTAAGCAAAGATGCTTAAAGCAAAGATGCTTAAAGCAAAGTTGCTTAAAGAGTGCTCTACTGCATGTTTGAATTTTATCAAAATCAGTCTAGCGGTTGGATTTTTAAAATCAAAATAACTGAAAAAAATACTATCCTCGCCTGTCGTAATGGAATGTCACTATTAATATTATGTAACTTTATAAACACGGTTTTAAAAATACATTTTTACTTGTAAATTAAAATGTCCATCAGTTTTCATTAACAATCCTCGATTTTTGTTCTTCTTTCTACTAACTGTTGTTTATTCGCTGAAAGGGTTGTTTCAAACATGTATAGCTCCGGCCAGGAGATTAAAGATTAATTTATCCCCCTCCACTAGATTAATATGTCCCTAATGTATTTATGGTGCATGATACCATAAATACATTATCTATTATCATTATATTATTAATATTATTATCATTATATTACAAATAAAATGTATTTATGGTATCATGCACCATAAATACATTAGGGACATATTAATTTAGTGGAGGGGGATAAATTAATCTTGAATACATTTCAACCAAATTCAAAATACCGTAACAAAATATTTGCATGTTATTTAAGCAGAATCATGATTTACGCTTTTATATTGTGTCAATTTTAATATTTGTGACGGGCGGTACAATTTATAGACCAATGTGACCATTGAAGTCAACCTAGGATACACAAATCTTCCAAGGATGCCATAATTCCACTACAATTCACAGAATTTAGATATTTTTGCACACATTGAATGAGATGACTGGCACATTTCTCATTAATACACAATATTAACCACATCTTCAGGTATTTTTGGTAGACCTACCTACACCGTCCTGTCTAAAAAAGGAAACAAATTTTATCGATCAATTTTTTTTTTATTTGTAACCAGATGCAAGGGTGCGGTCATCGAAACAAGAAGTGAAAACTCAGCAGTCGGCGCAACTAAAACCTCAAACTGAAATTGACAGCTCGTATTTGCCCCAGTTTTATCAAGTACTGCCTATGACGCTATCTATTGACAATTTCTTGCAAATATTGTCTCCAATGAACGGCGCGTCACAAGATGGATCCTTGGAAACCTAATCAATTATGGAATCCATCTGAAAGAGCTGTGAGACCTGTTTTACTGAACGGCCATTGTAACTAATTTCATACTTAGTCTTATAGATTACGAAATCCATGAAATCACGTTTGATAGATTTTATATAGCTTACTTTTTTATTATAGCTTTATATACCAATGTCAAGAGACTGTCGAAATGTCCTAAGATTCAGGTCGATGTTGTGTTGTAATGAAGATTATAATCTTCATTTTCATATAGTTTCTTCCCTCTTTAATGTCTTTTACGTGGCACATGCTAACTTGAAAATTATGTATTATATAATTTCCTATATGAACTAGCACATTAATTTTATTTAACTGTCAGTAAATTAAGCTTAATAGTTGTAGTTTGTGACTTATATTTTATCGAGTACCTATATTGATTTTGTAACTTGATTAGCCTAGCGTTTTGTAGCGACGATGGTCGAGTGTTCGGTGGGGTCGATTGCCGTGCAAAAGGTACGAGGTTCGATCCCACGAAACTCGTGAGGAAACCATAGCTTGGTGGTAGGGCGTTTCCTATCGCTTGCCTGGCTAGCTACCACCCTCAAATTGTAAAATCTGCCTAACCTAACCTAACCTAACGGTGTGTACCGGCAGCCTTTCTTGAGAGCCAATGTATTTCAGACTAGGCATGATCCATCTAAGGCTACAGTATCGCTGATTTCCGTAGTTGCGTGAACTTGTGATCTGTGGCCTAGTAGTGAATAATAAAACAAAAAAAAACGCAACGTTATAATGTCAATAAATTCTACGATTCTTCCTAACCTCAGACACAAAAACCATGTAATGTATTTAGTATCTGTGACATCGTAGCTTCCACACGGATGAAAAGATATTGATATTTATTCGAAAGATGTTTTAATCAGAAGTGTTCTTGCTATGCTAGCTATGTTTTCTGAAAATCGGTTCAAAATGGCCGCCGCCACAAAATAGAGCGGATTACACATTTTTACAACTCTCTCAATACCGGGAATAATAAAAGAGATTGTCTAGTAGAAAACAGTGGAGTAGACAAAGTGAAGAAACTCAATTTCTTTTTACTTCTTGATTTAATACCTGTTGTGTTTTTTTATAATTTTACCTGCTACAATACTCTTTACTGTCACCACAATATAACATAACATCAAATAATAAATACAACAAAAAACTAGTATAAAAAGCGGTCTAATCGCTAAAAAGCGTTCTATTACAGACAACCCTTTTTTGAGTAATCATTGTATTGTATAGCAATTGTTTACTTTTCAATAAACTTATTTGAATATCTTTGCTTTGTGTTTTCTTAAATTATAATATTACAAAACGTTGTTCAAGTAGTTTTGCCAGCAGACTCATAGGTACAGTCAGGAGGCTTGCTAAGCGTCTAGCCTAGAGCCTGGTGGCTTGCATTCCTAGGAAATATGGTGGCTTATCGCCAAGCTCGCGGTACAACATAATACAAAGTTAATTTTACCAAAGCTTGTATTTAAATGCCAATCACAAAATTAAAAACATCTACCAAAATAGATAAATGCTTAACCACTTGTTACTCGTGAAGTATTGAAAAAATGATATTCAAATTTAAAGTTATTGCTGCCCGTGTTTGGTGGTCAACGAAAGGATCTACGGAATGTTATAAAAATTAGCTTACCTACTGCTATGTCTAATATGTAATAAATCTCCAGATTATCACACAATATTAGGTAAGCATTTATTTTGTCTCTACAGATATCATGGGCTTTGATTACTAACATTCATATATTCCTTAGAAGCCGTAAATAACTGAGAAAAAATATATTTTAATTTAAATTTCAACCAAAAAATCTTTGAAACATGTCCTTAAATTTTCGAAGTTCTTTCCTTTTTTACGCAACTGTACACCTAAATATTATTTGGTTTGTGCTGAACACATACACATATATATCTTTTTTTCAAATGCTGTATCTATTTTTATTTAATTATTTAAAAATACTATATTCACTGCGCTAGCAACGTGCGCTCAGTCGCGCTAGAGCGCTCGTCTAGGACAGACCTGAGTTTGTCGATTTCGCGCCTTTTTTGTAACCAATTCTATCGGAAATGAAAAACATACACTTGTATATACCGTACTCAAATGCAGCTCAAGTGCAACTCAAATGGAGTTCAAGTACAACTCAGGTGCAACTCAAATCCAGCTCAAGTGCAACTCAAATCCAGCTCAAGTGCAACTCAGTTGCAACTCAAATGCAGCTCAATTACAACTCAGGGACTACTCAGGGACAACCTAGGTGCAACTCAAGTGAAACTTCCAAATCAGATGCAATCCAGGTGCAACTTGCAACTCAGGTGCACCTCAAGTACAACTTAGGTGCAACTTAGGTGAAAATTCAAACTCAGATGCAACTTGCAACTCAGGTCTCAAGTGCTGCCCAAGTGCAACTCAGGTGCAACTCAAATGTAGCTCAAGTGCAGCTCAGGTAAAACTCGAAGAAAACAAAGGAAAAACTCAGGAACAACACAGGGAAAACTCAGGAACAACTCAGAGACATATCAGGGACAACTAAGAGAAAACTCAGGAACATCTCAGGGACAAGTCAGGTGCAACTCAACTGCAACTCAAATGCAGCTCAAGTGCAATTCAGGTGCAACTCAAATGCAACTCAAATTCAACTCAAATGCAACTCAAATGCAACTCAAATGCGACTCAAATGCAACTCAAATGCAACTCTAATGCAACTTTTTATCTTACTCTGATTTCATGCACATGCATGCTTTTTACTCCCTAAATGAATATATAACAATGAAAATAAATTAAAAGCTTTTTTTAGTATCGATCCTGAAGTTTAAACATCCAGCATTTCTTTTGACTTAGTTAGGTTATAATATTCGATAATATCTTTAATTTATGACTATTTATGTCACAATAATAATTAATGTAACTCACATACTTTATACTAAAAAGGTAAAAAGGGGTTACTATACTCATCCTAAGGAACAACTTTCACAATGATACCAACACTGAGTTCGAGAAAAAAATCAGCTTTTCCATACAAAAAGTCCAAAATATATCGACAAAACACAATAGGACAAACTCGAATTCCGAGTTTGTCCTATTGTGAAATTTATTCCTTAGAATGAGTATAGTAACCTCCTTTCGGTTTAGTACACCCGTAGCAGATAATCTTGTATAAAGGGCATTTTATACTTTCAGTGATTAAATATCTGAACCTGAACCAAGAGACCTATTCAGTGTGATAGCTTTCCTCTCAGGTTTTGGCTGCTTCAGTTGCATTGGTGATGATGGTATCTTTATTCACATCAAAGTATCTGACGACTCAAGTTTTTTTTGTCGTAACCTGGAATTCTGTTTACATATCGTATTTATGGTACTTCCCAATTTTTCCATAGAACTTTAACTTTAGATCTCCCTTCAGTCATTAAAGCGAAAAATTCAAATATGGCGTAGTCTGATGGCGCTAGAGCTGGATTCTAGTTTTTCTGATATAATTGCATGAGGACAAAAAGGAATTCATTTTCTTTTTTGTCCCATTGAAAAATCACAAAGGGACAAACAGGAAAATTGATTCCTGTTTGTCACCTTACAATATCGCATGGTGACAACAGGAAAAAATATTTCCTCTCGGTCCCATTTTAGTCATAGTGGAACAGAAAGGAATTTTTATTCCTGTTTGACACCTTGCGGACAGATTGGGGTGACAAACAGGAATAAACCAATATAACGAGGTGGGCTTACCTGTCCCATGTCAGCTTTCGTCCGAGCAGTCCGCTTTGGCCCTGGTTCGCCATATTCAAAGTGTACTGTGTTTAAAATTACATTACGGCAGGCGCTGATAGATAGAATTTTCGCAAGGTGACGTGCCTACTGCCCGAAAATGCGAAAACAACATGGCTACCAATTGAGGAGCATTGTTGCAGAACGACGCTGACGACGAATATTCCCAGCACCCCGAATCTAAAAGTTAAGGCTAAAGAAAATCTATACTCAAATAGCAAAATTATATTGTTACAGTTAACTTCACTTTGGGACTTATCTTACTGCTTCTTGTGATAATAATAATAATAATAATAACATATGAATGCCGTAAAACGTGCTTTTATTCTTCTGACAAAAGAAAAAAGACAGTCGTTTTAATATTATATTTAATTTGTTTTGAACAGATGTAGTAGGTGCAGAAACAGAATGCACGGTAATAGAGGTAAGATTTTAACCAGTAGTGCCTCGAATTCGCCGCGCGGAACAAGATATTTTTGCGACATTATAAAAAACTACAAGACAAATACGTGAATATATAATTAAAAAATTATCGTCAGCTTAATTTTTTGCGAAGTCGAAAATTAAGTTTCATTGTTTCGTAGTGTATAAAACTAAGTTGTCTTCGTTTTGACTGTTCGTCACTTCAACGTTGACAAAATGAAAGGAACCATGTTTGCTAGCTCTTCTTTTCACTTCTTTAATGCCTATCTCTAGATGATAGCCCTTCAACTTGCAAACCTCTAATTTCTTTCAGGTCGCAGTTTTCATCCAATCCTGACGAATAAATTCTACAATGGGCCTTTGGCATTGCATTAATTTAAGAACTTGAAACCTGTCACAACACAGTGTGGTAATCTGTGTAGGTATTACATTGCGTATGTATGTATGCATGTATCCATACATATATGTATGTATATTTCTTTGACACGTCCTATAGCCTAAACTGCTTGTAGTATTTTTTGTGAGTGGTGTCGATAGATTGCTCTTAGTCGGGATAATGACACGCATAAAACTTAAAAATCACAATTAATTTATTCGCAATCACCGTTAATCAAAATAATTTTTGATTAACGGTGATTGCGAATAAATATATAAATTATATTATTATGTTTTATTGAAGTTAGGAATAGGAAATGCTAAGTTTAAGATACACAGGTGTAAAGATTTAGCAGTCTGGTTTTTTTGATGTCGCTTCTAACTACTTCTGTTAAGACCTCTATAGAGCGCTCACTTGTCCATATAATAAGATTTTCCTACCTTTTAATGTTTTCCGATTCCAGTGGTTTATCTTTGACATTAATTACAAATCTTAAACGTTTTCATTTTTTCTAGTTATTAAATCACTTTAAAGTTACAAGCTCCCTAAGCAGTCATATTTTGTGCTATTACGATGCCTATCAAAAGCTTTTATTATACGAAATCCATTTTTTTGTAATTATCAAAACGTTTAGAAACCATTAAATACATCATAAGCAAGGGATTGACATCAAAAACAAAACATTACGTCATAATTTAAGGAATGAAAAGAGGTACGCCCCGGAAGGATAATTTTATCAAAAAATTGACCTTTTAATCTCAAGAGCTGCAACTCTAGGCTCATAGAGGGTCGGGGGGAGGTTACATTACACAGACAAGCCATAGGGATACTCACGGTCAATATAGAGATGGAAAAGTATACAATATCCATGACGATATCGATGAAATTATTCTTATTAACCTAGGTTTATGAAGTTAAAAATAGGAGGTTCATTCTACAACAGCTTACAGTAAGAGGTCGCGTTTTTAATTAAATACGGGTAATTTTGATTTTAAATTGACTGCGTATATTTATTACCACGCAATCAGCATCGTTAATATAACAAATTTCGCTAAGTTACACATTTTTTTGTTTTGTATGCATATTCACCTAAGCGCAATTAAACAAATCTAGGCCATGTTAACGCTTGCTTGTCGTCGCCATGACCTAATTTTTTTCAATTGAAGTTTTCTCCTATTTTTGTACTAAAGTGGGTTAAATAAAAAACACTTGTTTGTAGATGGATGCGCACACACCGCAGCTCAAATACAGGCACTGCTATTTTATTCAGTGACGTGGTTACGGGGCTCAAAGAGATAACAATACATTTGGTAAATATCTACAATACGGATACAACCCTCTTAAAACAGAACAGAAAACAGAAAGTTTGATATTAAATCATAAGCCATAACGACTAACCGTGTATCAGTATTTAACAATAGCTACATCTGTTTAAACCACAAATAATATAATTAATTATGAGCTTTGTTTGAAATTGGCTTAAATATGCGTGACCATATTTGCTGAAGTTAGTCTTGTGAAAAGGGTCGCGCAAATGAAACTAGCGGTTTTAGCGATTCTTGGCTTTGTAAGTACTACTTTAAGGTTAAACAACGTGTAACAGAAAGATGTGACAATACTTAAGGGTGTTAGACTACACATCAAAGTGAACCCATTGTAGAATGTGTTATGCAAAACTCGTGAAAAGGTAAATCCTTTCCGAGCATATCTCTCTCATATAATGCCATCTGGTGAACGAGCACGAGTCTTTATAAGCATAACTGCTTAGGGACTTATTAGGTAGGTACCTTAAAAGATTTGTTGTCGTTCTTTGTAATGTTCTAAAAAAAAATTGTCAACACATCCTCAAAAAAGCATCTGTCAAGAGCTAGTGGTGCGAAATTTTACAAGCAGTTTTCCCTTTCGCTGTAAAAAGCTCGTGTTTAGAATGCTGGTTAAATTCTATTCTGAATTTTCCATACACCAAGTTTCGTCAAGATTTGTTGGATACTTCTTATACGCGAGTAAAAACATGTTTCCAAACTCCAGACACCTCGCTTGCTCGGTCAATTATTTAGCGGTTTTTTAAATGTTTTGCATCACCTGAATCGAATTTAATAAATTTAACAACTATTTTTATCGAAAGTATTCGTAATAATATATATCTAAAACGATTATTCACAGTTGGTGGAGACTGTGTCAAGTGATACAGGTATGTAATTTATTTATCCGTGACTAATGTTTAGTCTTACTGGATGGTTACTCGTTATTATAAAGGGTATAAAAATTCAATAATTAGTGTAAATAAAGTACCTAAACTACTGTCTGTTCTATCTTCGCGTTACTAGGAATAGGGCTGGTGCGGCGTCAGAGTCAGCTGAAAGCCTCAAAAGGCCAGTATATATCTATATATAATCTAGAGTTTCAACCCCAAAAGGCTCAAACATAGAACCACTATGTTTGAGCTTTTTGGGGTTGAAACTCTCGGGCTTTGGGGGACCGGGAACCAAAATATTGTTTAAAGATCTAACAAAGCGTCTGGTCGACGCTACACGAGACCAAAATGCTGGCCTCTACCTGGGCCTCTACCTCTATAACTTTTTATCGTGTAAGTTTTAGTTTAATTTTATCATGTTTTATAAACTTTTGTTAAAGTTTAGTATTTTGCCAGCCATAATCTGGGCGTAACGGTCTACAGTCGAAAATAAAAGTTAAGCACTTGACCGTTTCGGCTATTATTTAGAGTTTCTTTCGCTTAAGCTACGGTTCTAAAATTATCGGTGTCAATAAGTATCATAAATTATATAGACATATTAAACTGCTTTATATCACGAACCAGCCTTTGGTGAAAAATGTCAAGGCTTATCAGCTAGAGATAGACTAAAAAAAGGTGAAAATATGAGCTTGGTTTCGTTTTGATAGTTTGCCGCTTTGTCGTTGTCAAAACGAAACAAGGCTTGCTTGCTCTTGTTTGTTGTACCTATTTGAACATTTGGATTATCTGTAGATCTAATGTGGTCTATAGGTAACCGATCTACTATTAATTTTTTGTCATTTTATTTCTTTATAAAGAAATTTGCCTAGTAGCTAGATTTTATAATAATGATTACAAAGTAAAAAGGAGAGAAATAACTCATTCTAGATAAGTACTCAAATTCAAATTCAAATATAACTTTATTGTACGCTAAAAATATACATATACATTTCAAACAGATATCATAAAACATTGGCAGTGCATTGGGCGGCCTTATCGCCTAAAGCGATTTCTTCTAGGCAACATTTGGATGGATCGGACTTGATGAGAAAAACACGTCGGCGGTGTACCAATAAATACTAACAAAAAATACACAATAACCCTATGACCACAACTATATATAGACAAATGAAAACTAAAAAGAATTAAATAAAACCACTCCTTCTTACTAATGTTCTTTGTAATACCTACTCCTTCTTTTTATTATATAATTTATTTCAATTAATATGAAATTTCCAATAACATTAAAGGTTTAGGAGGCAATGGAGCACTCGCTAACGCAGGTGCTGTTGGGAAGTCAAGACCTGGAACAGGTTCCGCAGCCAGTGCTGCTAGCGCTGAAACCGCTGGAGGAGGATCTGGAAATGCAATCGGCTCTGCTGCCAGCGCTTCGAGCGCTGGATCCCTCCAGCGCTCGAAGCGCTGGCAGCATTCTGGAAATGCGGTTAGCCCAGCTGCCAGCGCAGCTAGCAGTGGTGGCGGAGGAAATGAAGAAGTAACAGCGACTGCTGCTGCTGCCTCTACCTCGGATGGAGCAGGAGAAGGTTCAGAGGCTTTAGGAGAAAGTGGGTCTGCAGCTGGTGGAGGAAGCTTTGCATCGGGTCAGTCATTTTTAAGGAGCGTCTATCTTACTGTTCTTCCATCTGTTCTTGTGTCACCAGGCTATAATATCTGATAAACCGTGATAGCTTAACAAAGAACCTAAAAAATTACACAGACGATGTATTTCAGTTGCCGCTATAACAACAAATACCAAAAACAGAATAGAATAAGTAGGTATTCTGCAATTTTTGTTAATATTAATAACGAGAGCAGCAGGTAGAAACTTGAACTACTCGTAATAATGTTTAGATATTTTATAGACTCGCATTAAGCCGATTTATACCTATACAATGATTATCATCAGCTTATTCTCGTCGCCTGCTGCAGGTAAGCCTCTCCCAAGGAATGCCACTCGGCCCTAACCGGGACTTCTCGTCTCCACACTTCTGTTTTGTCCTGTATACCTTATACAAGTCCGTAGTATTCCCGTGGGACAATCAAATTTCTAAAAGGAACACCGAGAGGCACAGAAAAAATAAATCAAGATTGAAGAAATGATTAATTTAATAAATATTATGTACGTTATATGCATGTAAATAATTTTTGTTTTTTACCTATATACAGATGACGGGTCTGATTTAGGACCAACCAATGACGACTATTATGGTGAGATTTTATTAAATATATGTAATTTAAAACTAAACTAACTTAAAAATCTGCGGGGGTTGTCAGCATCTGTAAAGAATGTCGTTACGCGGCCCTCTGATTGAGGAAATCAGGAATATTCATTCAATAAAAATTTTAGTAACATTGACAGTAATGTTGTGACTTTTAAACTGAGAGACATAGGCATATAAAGACATGCTATTTGCTTTCAAAGTCCAAATTACTTCCTCTCCCTGTTCCAACGGAAGATCAGCGCTGGTTGTTTCAGGCGGCATCACCTATGTTGAGTTGTGTGTATTCTAACTAAGGCTTCATTGTGAAATTCAGCTGAAAAAGCTTGAAAGGTGGGTACCTCATGAATTGAGTGCAGCAAACCGACAGACGCGCGTCAACTGCTGCGTTACATTACTCAACCGGCACAATAATGCAGGGATTTTAAATCGGATCTTTCGGATATTTCAAGTTTTCTATTTTGTAAACTGCGTGACGCAAAGAAAAAAGCAAACGAGGACAAAACAAATGAATTACGGTTTTCAAACATTATACAGCTATTTATTCATACAAATGTATGAATAAATAGCTGTATAAATTTGAAATTGGAATCCCTAATCAAAGAAGAGATATTTGAGATCAAAGTGGCCAGTAAACAAAACGCCAATTTCATACGTAAGGACCTAATACTATATATTTCTAGATAAAAATGATGTATATTTTTGTTTGTAACCAATAAACTTACAAACTACAGGACCGATTTCAAAAATCATTTCGCCTGTAGAAAGCTATATTATCATTTAGTAACTTAATACAAAAATTGAAGATCTACTTGTAACGGCTAGTTTTTACTAGACAGTTAAGCCGTCATTATGGCCTACATCTCTATAAAGAGATTAGTACCTGGCAATGGGATAGATAACATTATCATGTAATAAATACAAAAAAATAATCTGTTATAACTATCCAGGGATTAGGATCACATATACTCAGCAACAGAGTCGTTCACAACTGGAACAGTTTGCCTGAAAATGTGATCACTGCAACGTCCATAAATTCTTTTAAAATAAACTGGACAAATGGCTACACGATAATCAACTATCTCTTACAATCCCATAACAACAATTTTTGCAACGCATTGGACAACTCACGAATTCTACCCAGCATGATATAGCCACATCAGCTTTAAGCTGCTCGTCTATTATTAAATTAAAAAAATAATCAAAAATTATCCGATGGCTTGTTCTATGCCAATCCACAATACTTGCATTGGTAATGGTGCAAGTCAGCTAGATTACTCTGATATCACGATGTCATTTTTAAGAAATTTAACATCTTTATTTTTCTATCAGACTATATTTTGATTAGATATTTTAGCTTCTTCTATAAATAATCCACCAAATTCAAAACTAGGTTTCTGAAGCATACAATAACAAATACCAAAAATTATGTTCTAAAAGTATAAAACAGGGAAATTCCGAACATGATTGAAAAGCTTATTTTTATAGTAAGAAAGGCAAACAAATCCACAAACATGTTTTAGATAGTAATACGAATGCATCTACATGAATGGACGGTTTTTCTCGTCAGTTACGCATTTAATTTCTTTCTTTATAAGTAATTAATTAAAACTATCTTCATAACTGTTTCTGTTAAAGCAAACGATGAGTCCGTTAAAAGTAATGACAACAGACTTTTAATCAGAAAATAAACACACCTAACAAAAATAACATCTTAACAAATTAAACCATAACTTTGTAAAAATGATAAAAAACATTAAACATTTATTATGTTTTCAAGGTTATCCAGATTGGTATAGGGACGATGGACTCTATTATTATGCAGGTAAGTCAAAACTAAACTCAAGATATTATATTCAACGTGGCAATACTGCGAGTGTTATGGGTACTTTTGCGCCAGGAACGGTCAGGGGTGGGTTATTTAATTAGAGGTAATTAATTGTGATGTAATTTTTTGTACTTTAGATATTATATTTATATCAATAAACACAAAACATAAGCGTGACATCTACTTGACCCATGCCTGCAATTAGAATCTAAGAATAGGAGCATTCGTGAATCAGTATGGCCGTCTTTTATCGTATCTATGGACGGCTATCAGATATGTTCTACGTAGGCGTTAACTCGGTCGCATGTAACAATTCAATTTAAACTCCTAATTCTTTTTTTGTATATAGCTAATAGTAAGAAATAATGTTTCTAAAGAACACATGAACAAAGTGTCTTCCCCTTAATAGAGAGAGATTATAAGAAACGTGTTAATAATGAACACATTTTTAGATACACCATTTTTGTAGAAATTTAAGCTAAATTAAAATTACTTATTAGCCTTAGGCTAGATTGTAATATTATTAAGGGATACCTAGATGGGTATAGATAAAAATAGCTCATAAGGCTTACGCTTGACCGCAACTCGCCTGATGTAAAGCGACGATACGGCCTAGTATGACGCACGCTTGCCTCTTGAAAATATATGGAATTTAACATCTGTAATTCTACTGTTATGAATAGCGTTTACTATACCATATATATATAACAATGTTCCTTCTATTATTGGAAGTCGAACTAAAAAGGCGGAATCACGTTGCTCTGCAAAACAAGAGTTATATTTAAACAAAACATATTACATATGACATTTACATAACTGCAGGTTGATTAGAAACAATCACTTACCTGCAAAACAAGAGAAACAACATTTTATTTACCTGACTTTTACTTTGAAATATAAAAATATCTTCAGTAGTCATTTCTAATAATAACCCTCTGATATCTCATTAGAATGTGACAACTGTCAGTGTCAGTCATGACATGACATCTACTGCACTTTGCAGATAATGTAGCAAAGCCAAAATAAAAGAAAAGAGCTTGTATATGAGCGGAATGGTTTTCTTTACATATTTTAATACAGATTAGATAAAGTTTAAATTTTAAAATTAATTAATTAATTGTAGGTACTTTGCTTATTATCTATGAAGTAAAGATAGATTAGATAGATATAGGTAGATCAGCTGTTAGATTTACACAGCGAATTATTTTTGCAGATTACCCAGCATATTATTACGATAGTAGACCGTTCTATGGGCCTGACTATTATGAATACGATTCGGGTAAGTAGGCATTCCCTTAATATACCATCTTGATAAAACACACATACACATTTTAATAAACTGGTGACCAAATAGTCTTTTCATTCATATCAAAAAAAAATACATAATTACACTCTACGCAGTGAACTATACCATTCTTAAATGACTTCAAATATTAGATTCTCAATTCACCGGAGTATTTTAGGGTTCCGTACCTAAGAGGTAAAATCGGGACCCTATTACTAAGACTATGCTGTCCGTCCGTCTGTCACCAGGCTGTATCCTGACCTGAAATTTCACAAATTATGAATGATAAATGAATGAAAGTATAAATGAATGAATGAATGAATGTTTGAATGAATGAATGAATGTTGAATGAATGAATGTTGAATGAATGAATGAATGGATGAATGAATGAATGAATAAATTATGTATATCTGTTGTCGCTATAACAACAAATACTTAAAAAAGAATAAAATTAATAACTGAGGGGGGCTCCCATAACACAAACATAATTTTTTTTAACTTAATTAATAGTTTAGCAACAAACAGACGTTTGAAATATTTACGGAATATTTAATTGCATACTCGCATTAAAAATAAACGTACAAACGTGCTTTTTGGCTGTTGTTTGTTAAATATAACAATAACAGGTAGAAACTAATGTTGTACGGAACTCTTAGTGCACGAGTCGGACTCTCACTTGGCCGATTATATTTATATATGATACGTACGTATGTTACGTAAGTACGCTTTTACTAAATCAAAATAACTTATAATTATTAGCTTTCACTTACATAGATTTCAAAATAATCATTAAACACTTAGAATGAGGTAATATTGTTATTTAAAAGCTTTTATTGCCACTTTTATAAAAGTACAGTAAGAATAAATTTGTGGTTCTTATATTCTATTCAATAATGTGAATAAATATGCAAAAATGACGTCACCGATTTGATGAATGATTTACGGACACGTCAAACTTATTTTTGACGTAATAAACTAGCTGTGCCCCGCGGTTTTACACCCGATTGATATTTGATCATCCTATGGGAATACTTCAGTTTTTTTTAGTAAGTCTTCGTGTCAAATTTCATCCAAATTCGTTAAGCAGTTTGAGCGTGATGGAGGAACAAACAAACACACACACATACACATTTTCGCCTGTATAATATTCGTGTGATTTGTACTTATGAAATTGTATTTTATTTAGATAATTTATACATAAATCTATTTTCTTAAGTGACTACCGACGACGGCTAGTACCGATAGAACTATTGCAGTTATTTCAATTAAAAAGTGAAATCTTTTTTCGAACAAAATTGTTATTTCAAATCGAATCAAATCCGCAACCAGTCTCGGAGATAAAATAAATGAAAAATACATTGAATTGAGTACCTCTTTTTGGGAGTTAGTAAGTTTAAGATAAAAAGCGACAAGCACTTAACTGGTTTTTTTAGATCTTAATTAATGTTGTGTTCTGCAAGTCTGTATCAAATATTTTTGAAATCGGTTAATAAATGACGCCGTAGCAAATTTCTCCTCATTTTTGGAGAAATACCCTCCAAATCATATATTCCCGACGCCTAAAAAAAAAACAATAAAATCATATTAACATATACCATGTTTCGGCCACATTAGTTAGAAACTACGCAATTGTTCTTGTGGACAAACATCTATACATACTAACTAACAGACGAATAAACATTTTTCCAAACTCTCGCAAAGAGTTGCGCTCAATTCGCTCGTTCGGTCATTTACTCAGTTGGTTAATAGAAAAGTTGTAAACAAGTCTGGCACAATGATAAGAGAACTCATTAATTAAAAACCAGCAACAATACATAAAACATGACAAAAGAAGCTTATATACGGGTATTAGACTTCTTGTACACAAAGCGATTTATTCCTGGCAATGAAGACGTATTGGATATTTTTCTAGGTGCTGGAGCCGAGGCCGCTGCCGCAGCCGGTACAGGCGCAGGAGCCGGTTCCGCAACTGATGCTGGTTCTGCAGCTGGTGGCGGCTCTGCAGCTGGTGCCGGCTCAACTGTTAGTGCTAGCTCTGCAGCTGGTTCCAGCTCTGCAGCTGGTACTGGCCCAGCTGCTGGTGCTGGCCCAGCTGCTGGTGTTAGCTCTGCAGCTGATGCCAGCTCTGCTGCTAGTGCTGGCCCCGCTGCTGGTGCTAGCTCTGCAGCTGGTGCCAGCTCTGCAGCTGGTACTGGCCCAGCTGCTGGTGTTGGCTCTGTTACTGGTGCCGGCTCCGCAGCTGGTGATGGAGGTGCTAGCTCTGTTGCTGGTGCCGACTCCGCAGCTGGTGATGGAGGTATTAGCTCTGTTGCTGGTGCCGACTCCGCAGCTGGTGATGGAGGTACTTATGAGAGTAAATATATTTTTAACCAAACAAAAAACTTGGCATTAAAATTAGTCAAAAAAGTAACAGGAGCTCCAGTGATTGAGAAGTTAAGAAGTGGTAGTATGGACATGTCAGACATAGAGATGATAGTTATGTGACGAAGAAGTCAATGAGAATGATTGTTAGCGGTAGTTCCGGGAGGAGGCTACCTACAAACCTTCACGTGGCGACACGTGGATGAGTTGGGTGAAAAAGGACATGTGTGACAGAAAAGTGAATGAAGATGACCGGTAATGGAAGATGACGACAAACTGTACCGACCCCAAGTAAATAAGATAAAAACAGGAAGATGATTAAAAAAGAGGACATTCTAAATTTGCCAGAATCTTTCATTTTTTGCTTCAATTACGTTCATGTTGCAAAGTTTTTATGGCAGAAAATCTGCACTGCTAGACTTGTACAATTGTACATGTAATGTTTTTGACGACTCGAGCCGAGGTCCTAAACGTCTGCGGCGGCCCTTGAACTTAACAACCCCCAAAACTTACGGCTCAGCTCATAATATAACAAATATTTTAATTGGCAATCAACCGGTGCAATAAGTGTCTGGCTTTCATATTTATCTATGTTCTGAATACAAAAAAGAAGAGGGTTCTCAATTCTTCAAAATATTTTTTTCAAGTATCCCCTCTGATTTCACAGTGAATTGCGCCTGGACTAATTAAGAAAAATGTCTTCTTAATGAAAATTTATTTAAATCCTGCATACTTTTATGTACGGCTGAAAGTATCAATTTATTACCCGCTCTCAGAAGTTCTGTCGTAATTTAGTCATTCCCTGGCGCTTTCTTGTTCTGAAGCAGTTTGAGAGCCATTCTAACCTTGCACGAGCTGATGTCTGGGATGCCCTGGGTGTTCTACATTTAAGAAGTTCCAGAAGACAACACCAGAAGCCAGAAGAGTGTTGTAGTGCTCTTCTTTGAAAAAAGTCATATCAGCCTATTGAAGAATTACAGACTCACCTCACTTGAGGGCAAGGTACAAGATGTTCTCGAGAGTCATTATGATCCGTTCCAACGTCCTAAACAAGCCAGTTTCCAAAAACTTTGGCATCATCAACAACTCACGCTCCTCTAGACTTACAGCAGACTGAGAAGTATTTGGCCATGGCAAACACATCACTCACCTACATATTGTCGATTATATAATCTCCCGATATATTATAATTGTTTATCCTTATGGTTTCTTCAAGTGTCAGAGTTTATATATCACAGGAAGGTTTTTAGACTTGATTTACTCCAACGTTAATGACAACAGTTAAAATGTTTTGTTTTAGGTTCAGGCGTTGGGACGGAGGCTGGGGCTGCTGCTGCAGCCGGGATCGGTGTTGATTCGGGTCTTGGCACGGGAGTTGGCACGGTAGTTGGGACGGGAGTAGGTACGGGAGTAGGAACAGGAGTTGGGACGGGAGTAGGAGCGGGAGTTGGCACTGTAGCGGGAGCGGGAGTTGGTTACGGGGTCGGAACTGGGGTAGCTGCTGGAGCTGGAGCGGCTTAGTTGAATATATATTTACTCATACTTATAAATCTATTGTAATTTAAAGCAAAATAACTTGCAAAACTATAATTATCATTGAAGCACTAAATAAAATTTAGATCTTATCAATTATTAGAACTATTCAATAAGTAAAATTGATTATATCGGAGTCAGCTGTGCAGCTGCTAATAGGCACTGCATCAAAGATTATATCGTGCATACTGTATTTGACTCTTCATTGAATTATCTAAGGACAGTTTATTTATTTTTCACTAGTTTATACTATACAGAATTTGAGATCCGTGTCATTTTATACCAAACAATTTTAATTCTATCCTGTTTTGCGCCTATTGTTATTCCTATTTGTGTCTTAGTAATATTATAAATTGATAATGACTAAAACTATTGTGTTTGTGTTAAACAGGTTTCGGTCAACAGTATTATCCATTTTATGGCTACGATAGAAGATATTTCGGGTCTAGATTTGGTCCAGGTTGGTAAAGTTGTTTCTTTTTCGTTCAGGCTGAGAATGTCCAGTGTTCAGAAATGTCTGGTGTGTTGAACGGCCTACTTTTAGCTTTGTCAAATCTGATTAATGAGTGTTAATGACTAGCATCTAGCATCATCATCAGTAATGTTATTTTCAAGTTTAATATAATGTAATTATTTTTTGTTTAATTGACCAAATGAGCAAAACGTCATTTTCTTTCTTTCTTTCTTCTGTAAGCTTGTACCTATGTTAAATTTTACATTTTTGGGTCTGGATAATGGTAGTAGGTAGTAGTTTCAAACCAATCTTGACCATACGTTTTCTTGGCATTTGGCAAAAAAACAATGGATGGCTGAAATATCCACGTATTTCTGTCAAGTTTTAAGAGACCCAGATTATAGCTATTAGAAAATAAACTGTCCAGTAATTAGTTACACAAGCTGGCAGTTAGTACTATAAATGTCGATTACGAGTTCACGGAACCATGGTATATGGTAGAGTTACCATGTACCGGTAGCGTCTATCTCTATAAGTCCGATTGCTTCCGCGCATGCTCCTCTAATAAACAGAAGTGCAAATAGTCTATTCATATCTCAGAAAAATCGCATACCCTAAACCACCTAAAAGCCGTTAGTGCGCAGCAAGTTGTTTTCGTGATTGTACGTGATTTTATATTTAGTTTACATGATATTGTTTATATTTTGCAGGATTTGGACCGTTGTACGGCTTTAGAGGAGGATACGGGTGCGGATATAGACCAGGTTGGCTAAATAATTCTTTAAATTATCTTAAAACCACGAAAATAGATGAAATATTAGTACAAGCAAGGCTGTTTGGGTTATATTGTTAACAGTCTTTAGAAATTCGAAGTTCTCAACCAGTCTCCCGAACACTATCATTTAGTTGGCAACTGCCAGTTTACTACCAAAAAAATAGAAAAGAATAAATTATGTAATTGCAAGACACACTCCCTGAAATATATGTCATAAGAAATCGATACGCTAGTCGCATCTTGACGATGCTCGAGGCTTTACAGTTCAACGTTGGCTAAAGCATTGTTACCTTTAAGGCAGTATCTCACATTTTGACATACTCGAAAGCTGTTAGCTGGTATTAAGCCACTAATCCCAAAATTGCGAGTAACTGTTCTGATGTGAAGTGTATCATAATTTTAGTTATTAATTTGAAATAACCAAAAATCATATTAACGTCCGTTGTCACTAGTCTTGGTAATGAATTCGTGACCACTATTTATCATACCCAAACGTATAATTAATGATAACTTTTTGTTTCAGGATTTGGCGTTAGATTTGGAGCTGGATTTGACTCGGGCATTGGTAGAGGATTTGGCTCAGGAGTTTGCTCAGGATATGGCTCAGGATTTGGCTCAGGAGTTGGCTCAGGATATGGCTCAGGATATGACTCAGGATTTGGCTCAGCAGTTGGTGCAGGAGCTGGCATTGGTCTAGGTGCCGGACTTGGAGCTAGATTCGACTCGGGCATTGGTACAGGATTTGGCTCGGGATATGGCTCAGGAGTTGGCTCAGGATATGGCTCAGAATTTGGCTCAGCAGTTGGAGCAAGAGCTGGCGTTGGCCTAGGTGCCGGACTTGGAGCTGGGTTTGGCTCTGGAATTGGTACAGGATTTAGCTCAGGAGTTGGTTCAGGATTTGGCTCAGCAGTTGGAGCAGGTGTTGGCGTTGACTTAGGTGATTTAGTTGGCACATCTATAGCAAGATCATCGGGAGTAAGTGGATCTTACTCACAAGTATGGGTTCCAAACTGGGGTATAGAGTCTTTGCTTGCGCTCTCTAAACAGTATGGCATCGGTAATACACAGCTAGTTCTTATTACACCTGTAGGTTATCTACAGCAATGAAATAATGTTCAATAGTTGCCACTTGTTTAAAAATTTAGCTTTTTTATTAATATATTATATACTAGCTTCTAGCTATACTAGCTTATATATAATCTATGTATTAATAAAATATTTAAAAAAAAATGTGTTTATTGACTCTTCACCTAATAATAGCAAAAATATCAAATCGTTATATAACATACTAGTTGCTCGCGGCGTTGCCCGTACATATAAAAGTTTAGAACTTTGTACCTCCACTTGACCCCCTTATGGGTTGAATTTCCAAAAATCCTTTCTTAGTACAATCTCTTTTACTCTCTATGATGAATATTTATAAAAATTACCATATGAATATTTTTTCTCCAAATATTTCATGTCTCCAGGTTTAGGTTCTGCGTTGATTATTAGCCAGTCAGTCAGTCAGGACTTAATCTTTTATAATATAGATTTATAATCTACTCGCCAAGACATTTCTTTTAATATCAAACTCGTTAAAATTGTTCAGGTTTAATTTAACAGAGGTTAGAACCAGGAATTCTGTCGCACTAAATTTTGTTAAAATTTATAAAACCTATAACACCCGGGTATTATTAAAAATCTATTGACTCCTCGTTCATTGAAATTGGTTTAGTAGTTTAGGCACTACAGTGAAAAATTCAAGTATACACACAACCTGCCAAAATCATTCAAAATTCCTTACCATTGTCTTCGCCGAAGTCGTATAATAATTAAAAGAACGACGGAACGAGAATCTTTGTAAAATATGTGTAGGTAAATAAATTAAATGAAATAAAAAGAATTTTTTTTATTAAGTTTTTTGTTTATTAACAAGTAGAATTTTATTTTAGTAAATTTTTTTCATCAATAATTCTGCCCTTTAGACGCATGCTGCGCGTTCCTATTGGAAACCTCAACAGATTTCTGTCCAGTGGCACCTTGCAAAGCTTGTAATAACATTTTCATATTATTTTGCATGGTCTCTAATCCTTCTGTTTGAACTTTTTTATCTAACCCAAACCCTTGTATAAATTCTCGAATATTGTTCTGCATGTCCAAAGGATTGGTTAATGGGATCTTTTTGTGGAAGGAGAGCAAACCCAAAATGTCACTGAGGCTTTTTTCGCTGATCCCGTTGTTATAAACATTTGACAGTATTTTGGAGTACTTTGCTATGTACTCTTGGAAGGTCTCCGTTACTGTGTTGATGACATCGTCTTTGGACAACTTTTCTTTTATTCCTGGAAATAGAGAATGGTTAAACTAAAAGTCATTTTCATTAAAAATTACTAATGGACCGTTTTTGATAAAATTCATGTGGGAATTGTATGTTGTACCTTTTTGAAAAAAGAGATATTTTCAAATCTGTCTCTTTCTTATCTCTGAGTAATCAAGGAACAAAATTTTAAAATTTGTTTTCTTTATACAACTATTGCAAAATAATAATATAAAAAGAATAACTACACCTTTTTCCTACTTTTTGAAGTCAGTTAAAAATACAGTCAAATTGAGAACCTTCTTATTTTTGAAGTCAATTGTAAACATACCTGCATAATCGTCTTGCAACAGCAGATCTTGGTACGATTTCCAATCTACCATCTGCACGGTATCGCAGACAGTTCCTATATCGAAGTTCCTCAGGGCGTCCTTACCGAGACTTTTCATTACGAATTTCATAATGGGTATGGAGATGAGATTACTAGCTGACTTGGGCTTAGAGCTTGCTTTGGGTTCAAATACGTCAAAGGCAATATCTGAATCCCATGAGTCAAACTCTGTTGTCGTGGATACAGCAGGAGCTGTTGGAAAAACATGGTTATCAAAATTTATGGTTGATGATGAAAGGAATGCAGACTGCATGCAGCGCAGCCCAGCACAGCACAGCTTATGGCGTTGTAATGCAGGAAACTTTATGGAGAATGGACACATGCACGATGCTGCAGCGCTGCGCACCTACGCGCGCTAAGCTAGGCTACGACACTACCAGCGTAGACGTGCTGCGATGTATGTCAATTTCTAAAATAAATGGCAGATGTGAAGAACGTTGCAACACTACACAGTACAACAAACAAAAATAGCCGGTACGACAACCAACGCCGCGCTGATTCACATCGCGACGCGTCCGGTCTGACCCACGCTTACTTGTAAGGTTAAAGTTAAAAAGTCATGAAACCTACGTTAATGATAAACGTGTCCCTAGTAAACAAAACTGCGTCAGGAATGGATGTGCTTACATACATAGATAAATTTTTATTGGATTCATTTCGAGGAATGGGCCTTGGAATTAGATAATTGTATTCTGCTATCTACATTTGGCTATTGAACAAACCCTGCTGCAGGGCTATCGGCCAGAGTTATCCATGAAAGAGATGAAAACAAGACCAAAAAAACTTGGTTCCGTGTTGACAGTTCACCGATTCAACATTGCCAAAATGAAACCAAGTTTGCTTGCTCCTGTCGTGAAAAGCCCTGCTGTTGGGACATTGCAATTCCACCGATAGGTACATGGTAGAAATTCCACAGAGGAAATGCTTTACGTCAAATTTACTGCAGATACGTGGTACTCACAACCGATTTCTGTATTGTATATGGGTATAAATATAATCCCAGACTTCTCAAGTCATCTGTCATAATCATCATCTTTGTGACCTTATCCCACTACGTAGGGTCGGCACAGCATGTCTTCCTCTTCCATTCTACTCTGTCACCTCTGCATTCACTTTTACACGTATCCCTTTTCACACATTTCATCCACGTCTCAATAATAGTGATAATATCGTATAAATTACTCATGATATGTTTATAGTATTTTTATAGAAATGACCTTAAGTTTGTGAAGATTATAAAACAAACCTTGACTTGTAGTGCCCTGAGATTGAGTTGGTTTTTCAGTTCCTTCTGTTGTCGCTTGCACGATATTTTCTGTTTTTGTCTCAACGGTAACCTGTGACTCAGATTTGGCAATCGATTGCTGTCTCACTTTTTCATTAAACTGTGACGGTTCTATTTGTTCTTTTGGTCTCGCTTCGTCATTAGGCTGTATCGATTCTATTTGCTTTTTCTCTCTCGCTTCTTCATAAGGCTGAGTCGGTTCTATTTTTTCTTGTTGTCTCTCTTCTTCATATATTGCTTCCGCTTCGAGTTCATCGTTTGTTCCGACTTCGTATCCTGGTTCGTAACCAGTTTCATATTGGTTACCATAGTTTTGTTGCCTGTTAACTGTTCATAAAAAAGTGTTATTAGCTTGACGAGTTTGTGTGAGTGTGTTGTGTGGTTCCCAAGCGGATGGACCAATTTTGATTTTAATTGATGCAAATTGATCTAAGATGGAAGCGACCACAAAATGGCGGAGTTTTTTTTTCATAATTTCTTCAATATGGGTATTGAATGAAAGGGCTTGACTAGTAAAATACACTATATTGATATTTTCAAGTCCAAGAAAGCTGCCAAAATAAATACCAAGCATATAAGTTTACATATTGCAATTTGAAGTATACGTACCATAGCTAATACCAGCTGCGTTAGTTGAAACTGCTAGCTGAAATAATGCAAACTTTTTAGATAATTACGTATCAGAGCCAAAATAAAGGTTATCAAAATGATAGTTTTGTCTGCTAAGATTTCAACTCGGAAGATCATAAAACGTTTCAACATTTTCATCAGTAGGTAGTTTGTTTTTTAGTTTTTACATAATGTTTAAATCAATTTCTTATCGCTTAGTTCCGCTTACTAAACCACTATGGTTCTGTCGTAGCCATTTTGTATAATACATCGATTTACAAAATGGCACGCCGGATTGTAAAACGTTGCCGTTATATAATCCGGCGGTTTTATATATAATATTTTTATTCAAAAACCCAAAAATAAACACAAACATTTTATGAAATAAGTAATATCGAAATTTTTTAAGTTTTTTATTACTCCTAAAACTTGTTATTTTCTGATTTTACTTACCGATATACAGTATTGGTACAAGGCACATGGCAGAAATAACTAATTAAATCTATTACTGAACTTTAAGACCAAGGATACCTATCTTATCTTATCAGCCTATCTTATCATACTAAATCTATTACTGAACTTTAAGACTAAGGATACCTAACTTATTTTATCAGCCTATCTTATCATACTAAATCTATTACTGAACTTTAAGACTAAGGATACCTAACTTATTTTATCAGCCTATCTTATCATACTAAATCTATTACTGAACTTTAAGACCAAGAATACCAGCTATACTATACTTACTAGCTTACTTAAGTTCGTTCTTCGACAGACGCAGCGCTACTTGCGTTGATAAATGGAACTAAAATCTTCAAAACGATTTAAAAATATTTGTTTTTTATGGGTATACTTCTCAAGTAGGCACATTTAATTATTTATCGGTCTAGGGGTATGATTTTTGAATCGAAATAACTGAAAAAGTTGTATCGGCTCCTGACGTAATGATAGGTAATTCTCTTTTTAAGCTATTGCATAGCTTGTATCGCAGGCTTTGAGCTCGGCGACCGAATTAAGAAATTCCGTAACGAAAATAAACTTAACACTCGTCTAACGTCGTTTCAGTTCGGCAGACTTCGGCACGGTGTTTGTGTGCGTGCGACTAGACGTATACGTATGCAATAGCTTTACCGCGGCAGTCCCCGAGTGCCACACGTATTTTTTTTTTATTAAATAATTTGTTTAATGTAGGTACTCACGAAGCCAGCTAGAACAACTAACACTGTTATATCCATGCTGCAGCCTCCCGTTGTTCTATTGTATTAACTAAAAGCACAATACAATTCTTTTTATGTTGAATTTCCGAACAAAGGCATCGCTTTTATATCAAACACTTGAATAAATAATGCTTTCTGATATATGGAGTTGTTATCCAAACTTGTGTTTGAGAAAACGAATTAATTATCCCATTCTTGGGTAACACTGGGTAATTGCAAATTTCAATAACAATCAGTAGGTATTCGGTAAGAGTTCTGCCTGTAAACAGATTAGCTAAGTTTAAGAAACAGGGACTTTACAAAAAAATATTAATGTACAATAAATTAAAAGATAGCGTTTTGGAACTCAATTTTAAAATATTCAATCAAAAATTAACATATTCATTTGAAACTAATTATTTTTACCAGCTCTGTGAATATATGTGAATGCAACTTGTGGAATCATCGTTCTTGTGTAACGAACAACAATTACAAAATATTACTATAGAATAAGTAGAGAAATAAATCACAATGTAAATATATCCTAACTATAATAATATAATAAATGCGAAAGTAACTTTGTCTGTCTGTCTCGCTGTCACGCCAAAACCGATCTGTAAGAAATTTGATACACAGGTATATTTGACCCCGGGAAAGGACATAGGACACTTTTTAACCGACTTCAAAAGTAGTTGCCTGTTGGAATATCTCGATATTAAAATGAGTAACCCGGGTGAAACCGCAAAGCACAGCTAGTAATTTAATAAATATATGTTGTAAAATCTATAAGAGTATTATATTAAGTTTATTTTTTTAAATTAATTTTTGATTAACTATTTAAATGTATTAAGACTTGTCTGTAATGAACTTTATTTAGAGAAAAATAAATATTATTTATTCTTATTCTTAAAAAATTAGGCGCATATATTGTAACTTGTAACATACGTTAGAGAAGGCTATCCGCCTAGATACGGGCAACTTCGCCTAGTTTGGTGGCCATGGTTGCATCATTTATGTAATCATTTAAGCCTGAATAAAACATATTGTGTGAGCAGACGGGTTTTCACGCGTACCTGATTGTTGGAAAGGTCCCAACTATAGTTTCATTCAAATTCGAGCGAGACGTGTCATCGTTGAAGACACGAACGACTAATTTCATCCCTGATGCAGTTCACTGCATGTGACGGAAACTATAGTTGGGACCTTTCCAACAATTAGGTTCGCGTGAAAACACGTCTGCTTAAACAATTTGAATCAAACATGCGTAAGTTTTCTAAATAAAACATTTAGTACAATTTCTATACAGATAGATATATATATATACGCTTATATATATATATATATATATATATATATATATTGTAATCGGATGTCCTTCCCATTTTAAAGCGTGGGTCACACCGGACGCATTGTGTCGCAGCTCATCATGCAGGTTGTCACTATAGACACTTTTGTTTGCCGTATTGTACAGCGGTGCTACTTTCTTGAAACGCCTTCTTGAAATAGACTACAAAGTGTCAAACATTGCTGCACGTCTACAAGTGTAGTGACGTAGTCTGACTTGACGTGCGGAGTTGCGTATAGTTGCACAGCTTCGTGCGTTTGGTATGTTATTTCACATCACGTTCTCTACATTACAAAACGTCATAAGCCGTGATGATCATGATGATGATGATAGTAATTTAGCGCTTCTTTCGCTGCGCTGCGCTGCATCCGGTTTGACCCACGCTTAATAGGCAAAAACTTAAAACTTGCTCAAACAAAAAACAGTCGTAAATCAATGAATTCTAAAAGTATATTTGTGGCGTCACACGATAATCATATTCGCCAACGCTAAGTATAAAGTCTATAATTATATTAATCATTTCCTGAGTCATTCACATATTCATTTAAAACCTAAAATTCAGAAACAATGGCCCCAATTGCGCACAAAATTGCCAATAAATTATTTTATCTAATAATAAATTATTTCCATTTAGTTTGCTCGTAATAAATCTAGACATACGAATATTTGAACAGCTGAATAAAGTTTTTGTTAAATAGATTATCTTGTAATACTTACAATAATACTTACTTATTCAAATTATTTATGAAGGTTGGTTTTAGAAGAAAGAAACCTTATAAACATTTACCAGCGGAGTGTAGCATGGGTCATGACTAAAATGATTTTTACCCGACTGCCCAATAGGAGAGTAATATGTGTCGAATGTATTTATGTTTGTTTATTTAATATGTATGTATGTTGATCTAGCATGGCCGTTTATCCCCGGGAAAAGGGAAAGAAAAGATGAATTGACAATGGACAAATCTCAAAACTGAATACTATAATACCAATTTTAAATGACATAATAATAAAGACAAGATAGAATGAGCCGTATTCTACCTTGCCCTATTTATAAAGACAAGATGGAATGAGACGTATTCTACCTTGCCCTATTAATAAAGACAAGATAGAATGAGCCGTATTCTACCTTGCCCTATTTATAAAGACAAGATGGAATGAGACGTATTCTACCTTGCCCTATTAATAAAGGCAAGATAGAATGAGACGTATTCAACCTTGCCCTATTAATAAAGACAAGATGGAATGAGACGTATTCTACCTTGCCCTATTAATAAAGGCAAGATAGAATGAGACGTATTCTACCTTGCCCTATTAATAAAGGCAAAATAGAATGAGCTTATTCTATCTTGCCTTATTACTCGTAAGAAGGACAAGATGGAATGAGCCGTATTCCATCTTGCCCTATTAATAGAGACAAGATGGAATACGGCTTATTTACTTTGAGACGCAATTCATCATCATCATCAGCTAACTCTTGTCCACTGCTGGACATAAGCCTCTCCCATGACACGCCATTAGCCCTATCCTGGGCTTCTCGTCTCCACCCCCTGCCTGATATCTTCTCTATGTCTTTGCTCCACCAGGCCATCGAAAGTGGATAACAAGTGGTAAGAACGACTTTAAAAACCACCCGGGTTTTTTTTTCAAAAAAAATCAGATCAAATGTGGCTAAACGAGTGACCAACCAACCGCGGTACGTAACCAGTGTAGCCTATGACCATCTGCAGATGAATACAAATGCAATTATATTTAGCGCATCAAAATCGATTTAGCGATTTAGGCTGTAAATGGGCCACAAAGAGTTACATACGAATATACTCGTAGAAACATACACTTGAAAAACATTACCTTCCTCTTGGGTAGTTGGATAAAAAAAACTGAGTAGGTAATATAAGGAGTTTATTTATTTTATTTTAGGAGTTTTTATTTTATTTTTTTATCAACTGCGTACGATATATATTATTATAACTAGCTTCATTAAATTTAAATAAGACAAAAATGATTCTAAATTTTTTTAATTTAACATTTTTCACGTTGGAACTCTTGTATTTTATTGCACAATTACTAGTTGATCCACCGAACTGCATACGGTATACGGTATACGATACATTTATATCGAAGAAACCTACTAACCCAAAGTCATTACACCATTTTGTTCCTTTTCATATTTACGGCGGGAAAATCTTCAACCCGGATGTATTGGGGTACAACCGAGTTATGTAGGATTGTACCTACTAAATCCCTCTGATAGCCTGTCTCGGTGCTTGGAGGATCACAGGTCACCTGGCCTCCTAGCACAAGCAATAACATCTCCTAATATTTTCACTGTTACTTTAAAGTACGACACCATGAGCTACGCATATATACGCTATAAGCATTCGTTATAGTAAAATATCGTTGTATTTGTTCTAAATCTTATTACTTTTATTGATTGTTGGAAAGGTCCAACTGTAGTTTCTATGATACTTGTACTATAGTTGGACCTCTCCAACAATCAGACGGTCAAGTCTGTTATTTGGATTGCATCAGCATTACACAGTTATTGTAACACTGAGGCAATTCAAATAACAGACTTGACCACCAGGTACAAGTGGAAATCAAACACGCGTTAGCTTTCTTAATAAAATACCTACTTTTATCTATTTTGTTACATTTATTTTATGTGGCCGCTCCAGTTTTGTAATATCTTGTACGTGCATGCCTGGAAGAGATCGCTTTAAGCGATAATACCACCATTAGAAATCTAGCATGTTTTTTGTAAATTAATGTTATAAGCTGGTTTTTAATAAAGAGTTGGTTTTATTTTATATTATCTTATACGTTGCAGTCTTCCTAAGGTTCATGTCTCAACTCTCGAGTATAGTTCATCTTTAAGACACTATTTCGCTTACTTATTGAATTTAGTAAAACGTATTTATCATAAATTCTATTATTAAGTGTGTTTACCACCAATGACGGTGGTACCATAATTTAGCCGTTGTTTAATCATCTGGCAGTTAGGCAAATCCTTTTGTTCTTAGTCAGTATATAAAATGATAAGCTATACTTCCTCGAATACTAATAAAAGACCAGCAAGCAAGGAAATGAAGTTGGCGGTATTAGTCCTCGTCGGTTTTGTAAGTACCTAAATATTTTTATTATTTCACTAGCGGCACGATCCGGCTTCGCTTTGATGGGCATTTTTCTACAGATTTCCAAAAATGAGGAGGTACTCAATTATACTGTTTTTTTTTATGTATGTTGTTTTGTACTTGAGTTCTTTAAAAAAACTAATATTTTGTTTGTAAGTAAGTACCTTCTATGTTCCCATTTTAATTTCGTCAAAATCGCTCAAAAGTTATAACTGAAAAAGTTCTATCGGCACCTAAATTGAAGGTCGGTACTTTACTTTTTTTTTAAGAATTATTGCAATGTAAGTTTGTACGAGTACGCATGCCGCTTTGAAGTTGGCTATGACCAATTTCGTATTTATTTTGGCTTTTCGCTATATTTTTGGAGGAGATCGCTTTAAGCGGTAAAACCGCCACTTGTGACACCGAGAAATTAGATAACAGACATAAAAAAATACAGTCCAATGCAGTACCGCCTCTTTTTTGGAAGTCTGTAAAGCTGTCTGCAAAGGAAAACTTTCCTTCACAATAATAACAATATTTCTAAAAAGTTTTATTAACAAAGTTCCAACGTCTTTTAAATTATCCACACAATTTTTTTTTCGTCATAAGATTAGTAAATTTGCCACTATCAAGGAAAAAGTGAATATGTCAAGTCATTGAATATTGATCAGAAAAATAATATATCTCTTGCTCAACATTTTTACCCACTTATATCTACATACCATACTATTTTTGCCTAAATTGGTTGGAAACTACGACTTGTAGCCGATAGTTTACCAAGTTTGCTTGCTCTTGTTTTTACCTCTTTCATGCATAACTCTAGCTGATAGCCCTACCAAAGTAATGTCTAGATGGACGAAAAAAATATCAAACCTCTGTCTTAAAACTCTCAATTTTTTTTCGTGAATCATCTGAACGATGATCAGTCTATTAAAACATTTTTTTTTTTCAGTTAGCCGTTTATATAAAAGCCGATGACAGTAAGTAGACGAGTTCCTATATTTTTTTTATGTATATGATATACTAGGCTCTGCGGTGTTACCCACGGCTTTGTATTTTTTATAGCCAATACTCTGTAATAATGTAGCTTTCTAACGATCTTTAGTAGATCTAACAGTAAGTAGTTTTTAAGTTCATTCTTTACAAAAATACTAATCTTTCCTCATCAGAATATAAATATAAGTAATTTTAACATTACTTACAAAAATAAAGGCACGCCTTCCTCTGGTTGGAGCATTAGGAATATCTGTAGATCTTAAATGGTCTGTAGGTAATCTTTCTGCTTTTTTTTATTGTTGTCGTTAGTCATTTGTATCATGGTAATAAAGGCATTTATTCGCTTTAGTAAAAAAATATGGTCAAAAAATCATTATACTTATATACTAATCAAATAAACCAGCCCTGACCGTACCCGGTGCAAAGGTGTCCGTCGCACTCGCAGCATTACCGCGAGTGCAAAGGTGCCCGTCGCACTCGCAGCATTACCGCGTTAAATTGCAATAGAAGACCTTAGCACCAAGAATTAGCATAATCAGTATAATGTACTTGACCATTTTTTTATACATTATGTATTTTGCTTAGTGGTAGTACGCTAACGCTTGCTTGGCTAGCTACCATCTGAGTTGTAAAATCTGTCGTTAAGCACCTAACATTGTGTTCCTCCAGCATTCCTTGAGTGCCAGTGTATTCCAGACTAGGCATGCTCTATCTAGGGCTACGTGTCGCTTCCGAGTTCGTATTAGATTAAAAAACAGATTTTTTTTCGGGTTCATGTTTGTCCTATGAAAGTTACTCATCCCGATAAGTATAGTGACCTCCTTTTAGCTCAGTACACCCCTGACTGATAACCCTTTATATATATAATTTTCTATTTTCTAGGCGCTGATGACGACGGATATGGCGAAAACAATGGTTAATATAAAAAAATGCATTAATTGCTTATTGTTTTGTCCCCGCAATCCCTCCGTATGTCCCCTTATGTGGATAAACAAGAATAAAACTGAAAAAAAGGCTATCATATTTTTTTTCTTAATGTTTGTGGCAACACACGGGAAACTGAAGTATTTAACTACTTTTCACCTCTTTAAGCCTTATCTCTTGCCAATAAAGGGAGTTTTCTGAAATGATCGTCTTGCGATCACAAAATCTTCTACTGACTTCCAACAAGAGGAAGTACTTAATTCGACTGTATACAGGGGTATCGGCTAGGTGTGTAAGCTGAAAGGGGTTCGCTGTACCCATCTTAAGAAACAACTTTCACTATGGGACCAGGGTCAGAAAAGATGACGGTAGGTGGACCAAAGCAGTCACAGAATGGTGGCCACGAATTGGGAAAAGACTACCAGGTAGACCACCTACTAGCTGGGCCAAAGATGTGGCAAGGACCTTAGGATGTAGGTGGACTACATTAGCACAGGACCGGTCACCCTAGCGCGCGCAAGAGGAGACCTTTACTCTTAAATTAAATTAAATTTTAAATTAAAATAAGTAAATTTTCTATTTTTACCTTATTTCGCTGAGACAGTTGTTTCAGACCGATTTAAATAAAGTTTAAGGGCACCTTGTACATATTAATATTAGTTAATATGTACAAGGTGCATATAATTAATATTAATACATATTAATTTTAATGTTCTCAAATATGGTCAAAAAGTTTGATTTTGGAATCGAAATAACTGAAAAAGTTCTATAGACACTTTTTTAAAAGAATTATAGCAACGTAAATATTTAAGTGTGTATTACTTGTTCTGTAGTTAACTTCCAATTTTGTATTAAACTAAGCTTTTCCCTATATTTTTGGAAGAGATCGCTTTTAGCGATAAGGCCGCCACTTAACACTAGATGTTTGTGTGTCTGCAATAAAGAGTTAATTCATTCACTCATTCATTCATTGATTCATTCATATACAATAAATGTTTGTTAATTTGTATCTTCTGTCTTTAAGGTTGGGGGCCTCCGATCCAAGAAAGGCCGACTCCAAGTAAGTTCAGAAAAATTTAAAAATTTAGTTTCTTTCCCTGACAGTCATTTTTAACCTACTTAAATTTGACGTGTCTTTGTGTATGTGACTGTCTGCAGCATCGTAGCTCCTGAAAGGACTCGTATAGGTTTTTTGGAGGGATATTAGTTGGAAGTGTTCTCTAAGGTCCAATATGGCCGCTGCCACAAAATGGAGGATTACAAATTTTCTCACAACTCCCTCAGTGTGTTTACTATATGAAAGGGCTTGATTATAAGTGAATTTTAACACTATAATAATTTTCAAAACTAAGATAGCCGCCAAAACAACATGGCGGTATCAGGGAGTTTTTATTATATTTCGATTATAAGACTAGCTTTTACGTCACCTACGTTATGTTGATTTTTCTAGAACAAGTTGCCTTTTCTATATTTCAACTATATATGTGCAAAAAAGTCGATGCGTCATTCAGTTGCTAAGGAGGCAAATGACAAACAAACTAACATTTATTTTCACATTTATAATACTAGCTTTTGCTCGCGGCTCCACCCGCGGTATGTTGGGTTTTCCGGGAAAAAGTAGCCCAAGTAGAGATGTACCATATTGAGGAGATTGTGAAAAAAATTGTACTTTAAGTGGCGGCGGCCATCTTGGATTTATTTTCATCAACTTTGAAAAATTTTAAAATAATAATAATTAATAATACTTTTTATGTCATATGTAAGGTGGACATTTTTGATAAATATAGTCAACGTCACTCAGTGATAATGTAGCTTGCTAACGCAAAAAGAATGTTTAAAATCGGTTCAGGAGTTAGTAACATATAAAAAAAAATTTCTTCATTATAATATTATAATAAATAAGTATAGATACATAACTAAACAAAGAAATCACTATGTAAATATGTATGTAAAATTATAACATTATTAAAGAATAGCTGTACTTACCCGCAACTTAGTCCGCGGTAGCTAACCTTGCATAAGTATGTCGGTGGGACAACAAAATAGAATTAATTAAAGTGCTCCTCTTTAAAGTTTTATCATTGTAAAATATACAATAATTTGAGCTGTAAATTTGATTAATTAAAAAGCGATACAGAGAAATTCGCACTATTTATTAATATTTAGCATGAATGACCAATTTTGAATAACTAAAGACTCTGCATAACATTAACGCCTATTTGACGGACAGGTCTAACATTTGTGTGCATGAACATGTCTATTTGACCTGTGTCTGGGTGTTTATTATATATATAAGTATGTATTTATGTATATAAGTATGTATATCAGTCATCAGGTTACCATAGCACAGGCTTTGCCTAGTTTGAGACCTGAAGACCTTTGTGTGTATGTTTCCCATATTATTTATTTATTAATTTAAGTTTGCGTATTCAGCACATTTTAACGCGCAGGATTTTTTGCTAACGTTTGATTTACGTATGTACGATAGATACATTTATTTTCTTAAAATTAACTAACTATTAAAATACTTATTAGCCTTAGGCTGATTTTAATATTTTGAGGAGAGCTCTTGAAGGTTCTCCTTTAAGAAAAAAAAAATCAAAGCATCCGTTACTGAATTATAGTTAAATACGACTTTCATACCCTCTCCCATAAGAATTTTTACTTATTTCAAAATAACATCATTCCAGGTAGATTTTGCTAAGAAAAAAAGAATCATCCAAATCGAAGCATCCGTTACCGAGTTATAGTTATATACAACTTTCATGCCTTCTATCACGGGAATCTCTACTTATTTTCGAGATAACATCATATTACTGAGTTATACTTAAATATGACCCCCAACTACAGGGACAGATGTTGTCCTTCAAAAACCCAGATACCGACCGTTCAGTGATACACACGTACGATTTATATAATTCGAATTATATATTATATAATTCGTACGTGTGTATGTCACTGAACTCCATCTAAACGGCTGGAACGATTTGAATGGTTTTTTTGTATGTATTTGTGTGGCACCCTGGGTGGTTTAGATTCACAAATCAGCCGGCAGATGGCGCTGCAGTCAGTATCTACGTTTTTGCAGGACAACGTATATTAAGATATAGATTTTCATATTGCTTTCGTATTCTTCAGGAAGGAGGGGTCGCGGAGGACGAGGTAAGATCTTCTTTCTCAATCTACATTTTCAAAACTACAGGGCGTGGGTTGGTTTTATGAAGACTATTTAAAAAAATATTATCGAGAATAATCGTTATTATAAAGTTGTTTATGACTAACTTCGACAAAGGTTAAAGAAACTTCTTGAGTTCTAGTTCATAGCAAAAAGTGGAATTTTGTATTTTGGCTATTTTTGAAGTCACTTCTGACTTCAAAATTGCCATTATTAACAGTATGCATTAGACTATTCAGAAATACATCATTGGTGAAAATTTCAACTGTCTTGCTATCACGGTACATGAAATACGGACGGACGGACGGTTGAACCGCGAAGTCTTAGTAATAGGATCCTTTGGGTACGGTACGCTAAAAAAATTAAACTATTCTTTTTTTGTGTGTGGTATCGTTACACTAGAACGGGTGAACCGATTTTGATTTTATTTTTTACCCGACTGCGAAAGAAAGAGAGTTGTGATTTTAGAGTATAGCGCCAGATGGTTCACTAAGTCCAATAAAAGTCCACTGAATCTAGTTTCCATCTATATTTACATCACCCAACACTTCAATACAAGTTTTTTTATTTAACAAAAAATAAGATGGATGAATAAGATCTATTGACTCGATCAGGAAAGCTAATAGAAATTGCGTAAAACGATCGTGCATTCGCCGTCGGATACTGGTTCGGACTGCGCTCGCCGAAGAGTGCAAGCGCGATGCAAAAACAAGTCGAGTACAAAAGGCTGTTGCGATAAACAAACCGCGCGCGATAAACAGGCTTTACTCGAACATTGTTTTAATTTGGAAAATATTTATTTAAATGCAAATATGAGACAAAATGAAAACTAAATAAATGATTGTGATTCTACTATAGTACATAATAATACAAGTGTGCTAAGTTGATCATAACAGCAGAGGCGGTATCCGATTAGGAAGCCGAGGCTGTAATGACCAATGCACACGAGTGTCATACGACGTTTTTCAGCACACTTGCAACTAAAAAAAGTATTATAATAATAAAACAATAAACATAAAAGAGTTATGATGACAAATCGAGGAAACTTTTCCGAGCGCGATTTGTTTTTTTTTTACATCCGTCAACAGCGCGCGCATATAAACATATTAAAGAAGGCGCGATCGAAAGAGTTCTGTTACCAACCCTAAAAATAAATCAATACTATGTTTTTGTACTTCTTAATTCTTGTTTAAACCTAATTAGTTAAAATGTGTTAATATAGTATATTAAACAAATCCCAAATTATTTTTCTTTATTATTAACTAAGTGCAAATTCATTTCTCAAAATTTTCCACATATTTTTAGCTGCATAAAAACTCATTAGTGCAAGTTGTAGTTGAAAATCATTCAATTAATAAAAACTATACCTGTGCAATAATCAGATGGGAGTTTTCCCGCGTTCGCTGAAAAAATGGCGTCTTTGCCTGTGAATTTATTGCAAATCTAGTGATTCTGCAAGCTTTAATAAATAAGTCAATAAGCTTTAATGTGTAATATTGGTGGATTATTAACCATTATTGTCTTGTTTATGTGCACAAGTGTGGGCAAGCGATACATAGACGGAATGACGTAGTTTTCGTGTCCGCGGGAAATCTCCTTAGAAACCTTGGTCAAGTATCCGCCGCTTTACGAGGGTACATGATGTGACTTTAACTTGACCACGATGACTTATTACTTGATATATGACTTAACTTTATTGACTAATAACTCGAAAATTAATAAACTTGACGTTGGCAAATATACAATTAGTATGGTGCCATTAATAAAAAGAAGAAAATAATGACATGCATTACGTCACTAAAATCGATACAATAAGAAGACTCTTACGGAAAAGTGTGTTGTAAAAATTATTATGAATTTTGGAAGTGTGAAAAATTAATAAAACTTAAAACTAAGTAGGTTAGGTTCTTACTGGGTGTATGTATGTATGTATATTTCTTTATACAAACATACAATATACGTTTGACGTGTCTGTGTGTCTGTCTGCCAAACGGATGGACCGATTTTGATTTAGATTTGTTGAAAGGTGTATTCGTCGGGAGTGTTCTTAGCTGTATTTGATGAAAATCGATCCAAGATGGCCTCCGCCACTAAATGGCGAAATACAATTTTTGTCACAATTCCCTCGATATAGATATCAAATGAAAGGGCTTGACTAGTAAAACACGATACATTAAACAGCCTTATTAATAAACGCGTCTTAACTTTAATCGTCATTTGTCTTGTTTTGGCGCGTGACGTTCTCCATTGGATAGAACAAGACAAAAGATGTTTATATTAAAAAAGCAGTAAGATAATTTTGAAATCCAAGATGGCTGCCACAACAAATGGCGGAGGATTTTAATTTTTTTGTTGTTTTTTTTTTCTAGGTATAAGCCCTGAAACATACTATGACCAATCTAGCTACGATCCTTCGTATCCAGGTAAGTATTCGACCAAAATAGGACAAGTTAATCAATTCGACTGAATGTTATTTTTTTTATGTTGATTACCTGATTTCCCAGAGACGGATCGAAACAATTAAAAAAAAAATGTTTTAAAAGCGTCCTAATTAAATCTTATCCGAATTGGTCTAGTCAGTTGATTTTGAAATCGTAATAACTAACAAAGTTCTATAGGCGCCTGCCGTAGTGAAAGTTGGTACTTAGGTACTCTTTTTTTAAAGTACGTTTTTTTGCCGTCTGCGAACGGAGGAGGGTTATGTTATTCGAGGGTATGTATGTATATCTCTTTAGCACGTCCTAGAGTCTAAACGGCTTGTCGTATTTTTATGTGAGTGGTGTCAATAGATTCGTCTTAGTCGTGCGAGTGACACTGAGTACATCAAAATTAAAAAGATATTAAGTATGATACACAGGTTTAACGTTTAGCAGTCGGGTTTATTGAAATCGCTGCTAAATATTTGTTTTTTTTTAGGTCAGCCACTAAGTTGGAATGGTGACCCTAATTTACCACCAGCGTATGATGGTAAGTGATTTTTTTAATACATTTTGGTTCTAAAAAGCTAATATTGGGTGAAAAGAGTAGGTATAGTGGGTGTTATCCCGTAGCGCTAGCGGCGAAAGAAGTTAAACAAGTAAAGCAATCTTGAATCCTTTACTTTTACTTGTCGATTCTGACGAACCGTTGTCAGCACAGGTCTAAAACTGCAATCATATCACGTAAAGTTAGCGATGAAATAAGTGAAAGCAATCTTGGATCCATTTTTACAGTTTGATTGATTAAGTTAAGTTGTCAGCACAGGTCTAAAACTGCAATCATATCACGTAAAGTTAGCGATGAAATAAGTGAAAGCAATCTTGGATCCATTTTTACAGTTTGATTGATTAAGTTAAGTTGTCAGCACAGGTCTAAAACTGCAATCATATCACGTAAAGTTAGCGATGAAATAAGTGAAAGCAATCTTGGATCCATTTTTACAGTTTGATTGATTACGTTAAGTTGTCACCACAGGTCTAAAACTGCAATCATATCACGTAAAGTTAGCGATGAAATAAGTGAAAGCAATCTTGGATCCATTTTTACAGTTTGATTGATTAAGTTAAGTTGTCACCACAGGTCTAAAACTGCAATCATATCACGTAAAGTTAGCGATGAAACAAGTGAAAGCAATCTTGGATCCATTTTTACAGTTTGATTGATTAAGTTAAGTTGTCAGCACAGGTCTAAAACTGCAATCATATCACGTAAAGTTAGCGATGAAATAAGTGAAAGCAATCTTGGATCCATTTTTACAGTTTGATTGATTAAGTTAAGTTGTCAGCACAGGTCTAAAACTGCAATCATATCACGTAAAGTTAGCGATGAAATAAGTGAAAGCAATCTTGGATCCATTTTTACAGTTTGATTGATTACGTTAAGTTGTCACCACAGGTCTAAAACTGCAATCATATCACGTAAAGTTAGCGATGAAATAAGTGAAAGCAATCTTGGATCCATTTTTACAGTTTGATTGATTAAGTTAAGTTGTCACCACAGGTCTAAAACTGCAATCATATCACGTAAAGTTAGCGATGAAATAAGTGAAAGCAATCTTGGATCCATTTTTACAGTTTGATTGATTACGTTAAGTTGTCACCACAGGTCTAAAACTGCAATCATATCACGTAAAGTTAGCGATGAAATAAGTGAAAGCAATCTTGGATCCATTTTTACAGTTTGATTGATTAAGTTAAGTTGTCACCACAGGTCTAAAACTGCAATCATATCACGTAAAGTTAGCGATGAAACAAGTGAAAGCAATCTTGGATCCATTTTTACAGTTGGATTATAACGTTATCACCACAGGTTTAATGCTGTACCTAATCATATCACATAAAGTTAGTGATGAAAGAAGTAAAACTAGCCGCTCTCACTTTTTCACTCTTCTCACGCTTTACTTCTTCTATCTTGCTTTCCTTTTGACAGTTCGCCGCTTCAACGCTGCTAAAATGATACCAAGTTTGCTTGCTCTTGCTTTCATGTTTAACTTTGGCCACTAAGCTAGTGTCTAAAGTGAAATACATTGATATATGATTCAATAGAAACCAAATTTTAACAACCAACATACAAAAAAGGGGAGGTTACTCAACTCTACTGCACGTTTAATGTTTGTTGCGCAATTTCTTGGAAAAGGCATATATATATACAACATGGGGAAAAAAAATGTTTTGTTGTTGTACTAACAGACGCTGGTTGTCTCCAACCAGCGTTGGGCTTCCGTTGGAACCGGGAAATGGCGTCCGTCACGCACGTCACATTCGGCAGTTAAATATAATGTTGTAATGTTATACATATATCCTACAAGTCTCATTGAGATTTCTCCCATAGGACAATAATGGATCAGGCTCCTTAAGACCATAATTGGTCCCTAGTTTCAATAATTTGAGGCCAATTAATGTGTTCACACCGAAATTAAATTTTGCTATCGACTTAAAAAAAAGAGCGTACTTAATTCGACAATATCATTTCGAAATATATAAATAATTATTTAACAAACAAGTGAACATCGCAGAAACAAATGAAAACCGCACAAAGAAGTATATATCGCAGAAACAAATAAACATCGCAAAATCAAGTGAAGATCGCAGAAACAAGTAAACATCGCAGAATAAGTGAAATCCGCATAAACAAGTGAACATTGCAAAAACAAGTAAATATCGCATAAACAAGTAAAGATCGCAGAAATATCTAAAAATGTTTTTTTTTGTATTGACAGGTTACGAAGACCCGTCAATGCCATTTTATTATCAATCAAGCGCTGACGCTGAAAGTGAATCGACTGCTGGAGGTTGGTTTCAAATAGTTGTGTGTTTAAAACGGTGGTATCGCGTAGAACTAGCGATGAAACAAGTGAAACAAGTCTATGCAATCTATGTTTCGGTTTGATAAATAGAAGCGGTAAACTTTGTTTACAAAACCTAAACTGTTGTCACTTGTTTCGCTTCTTTCGCCGCTAATATTGCGAGATACCACCACAGGTGGTCAAGTCTGTTATTTGAATTGCCTCGGAATTACGATTGGATTGTACCAAAATGGCCGTTTTGACATAGAATAGACCACAGTTCGTATTAAACAAAACAAGATTTTTAATACTAACTCTGACCTATTCTATGTCAAAACGGCCATTTTGGTACAATCCAATCGTAATTCTGAGGCAATTCAAATAACAGACTTCTCCACCAAGTCCGTAATTGTAAAGAAGTGGTTAGAAGCGACTTCGAAAAAAACCCGACTGCTAAATCTTTAAACTTGTGTATCTTAATCGATCACGTGACCAATTTTTGTATGGAAAACGTTACTGAAAATTTTTGACAGCAATGGGTTCACTTTAATGGGTAGACCCTTAAGTATTTTCACACCTTTCTGTTTACACGTTGTATACATTTTATCAAAATCTATACAATAGTTTAGTTTATTAAACAAAAATACTTTAAAAATTGTACTACTGAATTGAACTTGGTTATTTAAGTAATATTCTCTCTTCAGGTTATGGAGATCAGTCATTTTCGCAGTCAAAGGCAAAAGCGGAGTCGGAATCTAAAAGTAAAGGTGCGATGGAATTGAATTAATGAATGATTTTTATTTGTAACAAACACATACGACATCAAACTTATATGATAAAAAACATTTAAAGTAGATAATTACATTTGTGTAAGTATTTGTAATTGTGGCGAATTTTAAAGTAATTTATTTCATATTAGAACTAGTTTTTGCCTGCGGCTGCGTCCGCGGTATGTTTGTTTTCCCGGAAATAGAGATGGCACTCGCGCGGACATCTATGTGTGTACAAAAAATCATATTGATCAGTCACTGTTGCTGACGAGAAGACGAACAAACGAACCAATTAACAAACAAAGAATGAACGGATGAATTAATGAACGAATAAATTAATGAACGAGTGAATGAAGAATGAATGACGAATGATTGATTGAATAACCGAACGAATGAATGAATATGAATGAACGAATGAAGAATGAACGAATGAATTAATGACCGAGTGAATGAAGAATGAATGACGAATGATTGTTTGAATAACCGAACGAATGAATGAATGAACGAATGAAGAATGAACGATGATTTAATGACCGAGTGAATGAAGAATGATTGATTGAATAACCGAACGAATGAATGAATGAATGAGCGAATGAAGAATGAACGAATGAATTAATGGCCGAGTGAATGAAGAATGAATGTCGAATGATTGATTGAATAACCGAACGAATGAATTAATGAACGAATGAAAAATGAATTGACTGTTTACTGCAAACACACAAATATAATATATACAGGAAAAAATGTTACATCTAGTGTCACAAGTATGTGGCGATGTGGAGATATGCATGTTACTGTCACTTACTGTCACCACCAGAGGGCAGCGTGCCTATATATATACTATACTATACTAGCTGACCCGGCGAACTTGGTATCACCCATTGTTTATGTTTCTCACCTTCCCTTTACGACAAATAATTTAAGACCAAAATCAGCTAAATCGCCCCAGCCGTATCGAGTTTTTGCGAGACAAACGAACACCAATTGATTTTTGTATATAAAACTACCTAATAACCATATGTACTATATGATATAGTTAGGATAATAAAAGAAATGAGCCACATTTTACAACGTCTTCCAAAAGTAACAAATCTAATAACATCAAAAAATATACAGTCGAACTAAGTATCTTACTCAAACAAAAAAATTGATTTCTGTCACCTCAAAAATAACAAATAGTGACAAAGAAGAAAAAAAAATTCAAACCAGCCTCTCAGGAATCTGGTAACAAACATTAAAAAAATACAGTCCAATTGAGGGTTTATTCCTGTTTTTCCCATTAAGGGGTGAAATCGAGGTGAAAAACAGGAATAAACCCTCAATTGGACTGTATTTTTTTAATGTTTGTTACCAGATTCCTGAGAGGCTGGTTTGAATTTTTTTTTCTTCTTTGTCACTATTTGTTATTTTTGAGGTGACAGAAATCAATTTTCTTGTTTGAGTAAGATACTTAGTTCGACTGTATATCATCGCGAGGTCAATAGTTCGCAGAATCACTAGTTATAAATTATTTGCAGGTCCTGGCAAAAACAGTTCAAGCTCTGCCACAGCTGAAGCAACAGCCACATCTAGTAGTGCAAGTAAGTTCATTTCAATATTATGAGCAGGAGCGTATTTAGTCTAGGGCCAAAAGGGCCACGGACCAAGGCGGCAGGCTAAAAGGAGCGGCGCAAGGCACATCATCTCGTACTCAGTTTATTTTAACTTTATGAGCCATACCTCTAATTTTTGATTTGTCATTCCGGATGTTTGAATAATGGATGTTGTTTCCTAGAAACACGGTAATTCTTGTATAAGATTTTATAGTAGTTTAGAACATAGGTGGTGTCCGGGAATACCAATAAAAAAAAATGTGTTATTAATAGCAAACAAAGAAAACTAAAGTAAAAATATTATGAACAGTTGTCAAACCTTTCTACATACCAATCCGTCCTAAAGTTAGTAATTTTAAAAAAAAAAAAAAACATTTAACAAAACATATATATATTGTTAAATGTTATGTTTGACATAGCACGAGCTTGTGTGCGTGCGTGACGTCACCTGCCGGCACTAACGTAAAACCAGCGCTGGTTGTTTACAACCAGCATTATGCTGAGTTGGAGCCGGTTTGTGACAACACACTTAGTTGTTAATTATGAAGTCTCTGTTAGTACTAGTAATCTTTTTGGTACAAATAAATTATTTCTTTTTCCTTCTCCTACTCTAATGTTAAAATCTTTCCAAGATTTTTATTTTTGTTTGTAACGAATAACTTTTAAAATACTGGAATCTTTAATAAAAAAACTTTAAAATCTTGTTATTATTGAATATTATTATTATTTTTTTTATTATTTTTGGCTAATTTTTTTTTTAACTTAGTTAGCAACATTATCACTGAGTAACCATAGAGGCTATATTTATTACAAAAAATCTTCTTTTTGTTTGTTACCTGATGTCTCAGACACGGGTGGATCGATGTGTAAAATTTCATTTACGTTTGTTTGATTTTTCTTTCGAAGGTGGATCTTTTAAATTTTTTCAAATTTGTTCTAGAGATATGTTTTTAAATAGTAATTACTAAAAAAGTTCTATTCCGAAATCTTAATTGCTTTTTTTCAATTTGAGGTATATTTTTAGCCTAGACACGCACTTGACCAATTTATTTTCTATCAGATGCCGGTGGTTCAAGTGCTAGTGCGAGTGCTTCATCTGCGAGCAACGGTCAAGGTAGGTCTTTTATAAATTTTTATTTATCGTCGATGTTTAAAATTTTTTGTAATATTTTTTTTCTGTTTTGTTTTGTGGTACAGTATTTTTACAATTGTTTTTCTTTTTTTATTACTACACCACCGAAGTTACTGTTAGCACTAAGTCCGATCCATCCAAAGATTGCCTGGAAGAAATCGCTTCAGACGATAAGGCCGCCTAAAGTACTACCAATGTTTTTTTACCAATATTTTGCTGTATTTATATTTTTGATGTGCAATAAAGATTGCATTGTCGACTATAATGTAATTAACGCATTTAGTGTAGCTTTAGTCTGTGCGGCAAGGGAACCGTCGTGGCTTAAAATGGTACTAACATTATGATTTTATATGACAGCCTCAACCTAGTACATAACATATTATTATTCCTGAATAAATAAATGATAAAATAATAAATAAATAACTAGTTTAGTGAGTCGCGCTATGATGTTGTCAATATAGCAAATACGTATAAATAAACACTGTGTCGTTTCCATACCATACGACCGGTTCTCTTTCCGCTCAGACTCAGATCTATGAACTTTTGACCTCGCAACCACAAAAGACCCCAAAAGCTAACTTATGCAATCTGTATTATTTAAGAAGACGGGTTTTCACGCGAACCTGATAGTTGGAAAAGTCCAACTATGCAATCTGTGTCAAATACGGTGCGTTGCCATTCACACTTCCATGATGGAACTATTGTTAACAGTTTTTAACAGTACCGTAGCACTTTTATCATATGTGGTCTATACAGGTGGATCCAGGTCATCAGGTGCCGCATCAGCCAGTTCAGCTGCTTCAGACGCATCTTCGGGAGGAATACCAGGTTGGGATAGATTAGACTTTGTTGCAAGGGTCTTAAATACTATTGCGGTATGCCTTGCCTGTCGTAAAAGGTGACTAAAAAGAGTGCTCGGGTCTTGAGAGTAATCACAGTTAGGCCACTGAACACCCATTCACACTAATCCTAGGGAAACCGTCAACGTTGAAGTTAAGGACGAGATAGCTAGCTGTTCAGGGAAGTGCTGAAGCATTTTGCAAGGAGGCACCAGTGAGTTCGTGTAGAGATGCCGGAGCTCTCCATCCATCATCCATAGTCGATAAATGGCATGACCCGGCTACACCCTAATGTAGCCAGGTATCTAGAAGTAGAAGGTAAAAGGCATAACCCGGATACATCCTAATGTAGCTGGGTATCTAGAAGTAGAAGGTAAAAGGCATAACCCGGATACATCCTAATGTAGCTGGGTATCTAGAAGTAGAAGGTAAATGGCATAACCCGGATACACCCTAATGTAGCCGGGTATCTAGAAGTAGAAGGTAAATGGCATAACCCGGATACACCCTAATGTAGCCGGGTATCTAGAAGTAGAAGGTAAAAGGCATAACCCGGATACATCCTAATGTAGCTGGGTATCTAGAAGTAGAAGGTAAATGGCATAACCCGGATACACCCTAATGTAGCCGGGTATCTAGAAGTAGAAGGTAAATGGCATAACCCGGATACACCCTAATGTAGCCGGGTATCTAGAAGTAGAAGGTAAAGGGCATAACCCGGATACACCCTAATGTAACCGGCTATCTAGAAGTAGAAGATAGAAGATTTCGACCTCGTCAACAAAAATTACTTCCGGAAACTATTGCATCGGGAATAAACCTTGCGATTTTTATGGCTGATAAAGTGAATGATCCAGCAGTTTTTTTTAGTTTGTCCCTTTAATAGTAGATTAATTCGAAATCGCTCATAATATATATAGACGGTTAATATGGCACTTGAAATAAAATTGTTACATTCGCTAATTTGTAATTCGAAGTCAAAGAGAAGTCGTTAATCGCTTTTTTCTAAAAATAACTTGGTTTTTATTAAAAAATGTGATATTATGTTTTTCTTTTTTCTAGCATGGCAACCCCCGAGTTGGCTCGGCGAGACTCTTGCACAAGTGTTGCCAGCCTTGGCCAACACTCTGGCAGGAAGTTCGCTCTTCGAGTCTCTTAATCTTGGCGGCGTTTGCAACAACATTCAGGAAGCTAATTTCAACGAATTATATAATTCGATTCAGCCCTATACTGACCCAACCAAGTGGGCAAGTAAGTACCTACCCACTTTTTGAAAACTTAAATTTTTTAACACCCACGCAAAAACGACAAGTCTGACATTGTCGGTTAGGAGTTACTAAGCCAAAAGGGATTGGCATATCTTGCATGTTGGTAGGGCATTTCCTATCGCTCGCCTGGCTAGCTACCGACCTCAAGTTGTAAAATCTGTCGTCAAGCATCTAACGGTGTGTTCCGGCAGCTTTACTTGAAAGCCAATGAATTCCAGACTAGGCATGTTCCATCTAGGGCTATAGTATCGCTGACTTCCGTGGTCGTGCGAGCTTGTGGTCAAATCAATAGCTGTGTGGCCGGTTGGCGCAGTTGGTAGCCTTCGCAGAAGGCTTCTTTGCTGGTCTCGGGTTCGATCCCCGGACAGGTCAAATATTTGTGTGCATGAACATGTCTGTTTGACTTGTGTCTGGGTGTTTATTATGTATATATATATAAGTACGTATTTATGTATACAAGTAATCAACAACTATCAGTATGGCTGCAACTTAAAAATTTGAGAAAAAAAAATCATCTGTTCCATACTTTTATACAAGTTTATCGGTCGTCGACAAAATGTATGAATTAGCTGATTTTTTTTCCCGAATGAGTAGTTGGTCGCATACTGAAAGTTGTTCCTTAGAATGAGTAATTAATAAAGTACTTTCAATTTTACTTGAAATTACAAAATTCAATATTTATTGTTTTTCCGCAGGTCTTTACAACAAAGCTGAGCTGATCAAGCTGTCAACAACATTCCTCCAGCAAACCATACCCATCGTTCAAGAACTCCTGGAGAAGGCAGCCACTGAAGGTATCTCCGCTCCCTCTTCACCACCCCAAAGCCCAAGCGGGCCGCCTTCATCCCCACCAAGCCAAAGCATTTCATGGTCTAATTACTAACTCAATTTGATAAATAGTCACTTAGCTCTGTCAATATTACCTAAAGTCGGACCAATCCAAATATTAATCATTTCTTACCTACCAACCTTTTTTCTGGCTATCTTCACAAACTGACGCTATGGCCTTGAATTGGCGTTATATTCTTTGGTTAAGTTAAAAAGATAAAAGGATTGGATATGTGAGGTACGTTTATTTTATAAACAAAAGATCCTTGAGGCGATGTCAAATTCGTAATAGAAATATATTATTAATCTTTTAAAGAACACAAAAATGACTGCAACACATAGAGATCCTCAAAATCACTTAAAAATGAAAGATAATAATGGAAGTCCGATGATCAACACATTGTACTTCAAGGTGGCAAAAATTGAAACCGTGCGAGGCCATATTGTAAATAAATAAACTAAATTTAATTTACACTTACAAACTCAGAACAATAACCTTATTCCTCAAGGCAAAGAAGTTTATTCTACAAGGAGTTCCATGCTCATCGATATTTACAGTGTTTTAAATGGCTTTTTATTTTAATTTACTTAGTTAGTATTTAACCGATCAGGTAATTATTAAATATCGCTGATTTTATCTCTTTAACAATATTGAGAACGTATTTGCACAGTTAGGTATAATTGGTCGTCAAGTTAAATTACTGGAAAATTATAGAATAAGTGGTGAGTAGATTATATTTAAACTTGCACCGTTCAAAATTGGTTATAAAACTCGCAATAATCAAGTATCATACTTAACTGTCTTATTAATAAACGCACTTTAACTTAATTAATATTTTTTCGTTTTATTCCATTGAGAACGTCATGCGCTGTAACAAGACAAAAGACGAACAACACGAGACGCGTTTATTAATGAGGCCGTTAATAATTAAATTATATTTGAAATATGGAAAGGATTGGTGTGTAATATGTGTCTGTTATACAAAAAACTATGATAAGACTGGGAGCGTAATATCAAATCAATACAAAACGAGCTACATACGATCATCACTGTCCTTTGCGCGGTGCGCATATTTACTGAAGTCTTAGAATTTAAATGGTTTAAATTACTTATACAAACCTGTCCATTGTCCTTTGCGCAGTGCGCATACCGCGCAAGGGAGTTCGTTCTATCAGGTTAATATAAACCTTTTAAATTCTATGGCTTTAGTAAATACGCGCACCACGCAAAGGACAGCTTTGACCGTACATAGCTCGTTATACCTATTACAAAAATATAATATAAAATATAGACCTTTTTATACAGACCTTTGTGCTTGAATATTGCGAGTCTTTCTATGTAACATAATGATAATAGCTTATAATTAATAAAATTGTGTACAATTAAAGCATTTTGGTTTTGCTTGCATACAGCTTGAAAGCTTATAATATAGTTTAATATTTTTCTAACAAGAACTCTTTAAGGTATTTGAATTTTTATATATAACAACATGACTCACAACACGAATGCATAGACCAAAAAGCTTTAGCCATTTATCTACGAATTTAAAAAAGAAACTGTCCTTTACATTATTCCTTAAGCTCTTGACAAGTAATACTATTTTTAAAATTGTAATTTAAACTAAGATGGCGAGTTTAAAATAAATGGCGAGTATTTAATATTTTTCGTTTTATTTCATCACTTTCGATTATTGTTTTCAACAGAAGATTTGGGCAAACTAGAATTTACTTGAATTTAATTTCGAAAATAACAAATAAACTCTGTTTATAAATCATGACCTTGACATCTTTGACAGCTGTCAGATGCTAAGAGAAAAGATACGAGACAGTCAAATTATATAATTACACAAATATGAAAGATGACGCGAGCATCACCTTTTTATAAATATAACAAACAAGCGAGCTTTTATATTTAAAACCTATCGTATAAAGTAAAAAGCTTACATGATTGAAAAATGGGAAAAAGCTATATTAAAAATATTGCTTTTCACGCTTGCTTTTTATCCTGCAATAAGTTAATATTGTAGTGTTTTATGCTTTTTTGTTGCTTTTAAATTTGTAGGTATAATAACTATAATTAATTATTAAACCTACAAATTCTAATTGTATTTCATCAGCTATTTTTATCATGCTCGATTCTTGATTGAACATTTCTCAATTGCATAACTCTGGTATAAAGGCCGGCAGCCATCTTGCTTAAAAGCCAGATAACAAGTTCGCGAAAGTAGAATAGAATAGATTTTTTTATTTATAACAAAAATAAAACGAGCTCTTTTTAGAAAAAAGTTATTACCAACTTTCATTATGTTAAGTAATTTAAAAATTAATAAAGGCGGGCAAGTGCCTTTATTACCTTAAACGAAAAGACTAACGAAAAGATCCACATTATATAGGTAATTATTGACTAGACTAGCTATGTATCTAAAGGAGTACTGCATAATATTTCCGGTCAACATAGCCAAAAAATATTGTTATTATTTATTTATTTCTATTCAGGAATAATGTAGTTCTGCCAATGATATAGTCATCATGGCAGAGTCGCTGAAGAATCTCAATGCTATGTTCAAAGATCTAATGGCACTGAGATGTGGTCTTTAACTGTCGGCCTGCTAGATAAACTCAAAGTCGCTTAGCGTGTAATGGAGAGAGCTATGCTTAAAGTGTCTTTGCGCGATAGAATCCGTAGTAGTCCGATGAAGAACCGGAGTAACCGACATAGCTCGCTCATCGCGCGAAACTCTGATAACCGATGGGGAAGAAAAGTTATTTGGTGGCGACCACAAACCGGAAGACATAGTGTAGGTAGGCCTCCCACTTGTTTCTCAGAGAGGCATAGTAAAAGTTACAAATAACCATTGGATGCATTTGGTAGCTTGTCGTTTGGAATGGTGTTCTAAGGGGGAAACCTTTGTTCAGCAGTGGACTTCTTCTGACTGTTTACGATGATAATGTAGCTTTAACTTGAATTTCTAATTATTCAAGTTATTTTTGTAGTTCAAAAAATTACTTTCTACAGACAAACTCCTAATGTTTTTAACCCCGGCGCAAAAAAGACGGGGATCCATTTTGAGTCCCGAGTTACCTCGGGTAGCTACCAAAAAAAATATGGACTATAACTACTCTACGACAATTATGGAGGCTTTTAATAGGAAGAACGTCATTGATGTGCGTCAGATGGGTAGCCACACTGTTTGAGTTGAACTAACTCCCATAACTAATATGATTGAATTTTGAGCTTTATTTCTCATGGGCATTTAGATTTAAGGAATTATTTGCACTTTGCTTTTTTGTGCCTACAATAAATAATTAAAAACTACTAAAGTACTACTTAAATACCCGGCATTTTTCTTGAGCAAAACACGCGGTAGTGTGTATAGTTCCGTGCATATGTAATTCTTTTTGATTCGACGGAATCGTCACTGTGCATCCAAGGCTATTATACCAAGGGCATTGGACCAAGGGCATTGGACCAAATGCATTGGACTAAGGGCATTGGACCAAGGGCTTTGGACCAAGGGCATTGGACCAAGGGCATTGGACCAAGGGCATTGGACCAAGGGCATTGGACCAAGGGCATTGGACTAAGGTCATTGGGAAAAGGTTATTGGACCAAGGCTATTTGGTCCAGGTTGGTTGCCAAGAATAATATAATAAAATTATAATGACATAATAGAATAATATAATTGGACGTTGAGTTGTTTGATTTATTATATGGTCACCAAACGGTATCAAGCGCTGTATGTGCTGGAGAGATTGCGTGGCAAATAGCACAAAAGCGCCTTAGACGACTCGAACTTCGAACGCTATGTTGCGTTCTCTCCGTCGCACGTTCACGCTATGTAGTGATCAATAAAGTCAACAAAAACCATAGAAAACCATATTTTTTTGTTATAAAATGGACGAGCACTGATGGAAAGGGCATCAAGCTACGAGAAATAACGGTCATAACTCGGAGAAAGACTATTGAACTACTGCCATTCCTGAGATATAAACGTTGTAGTAGAATCCCAGACTAGTTACTCAGAATTTCCTGAGGTTAATGACAAATAAACTCTCTGCATCTGAGTGCCTAGTTATTTGGTAGATTCGAGAGGAGCAAAGTTGATGGTTTGGGATAAGGGTAATGAATGGGCGTTAAATATACCGCCCATGTTATCGCCCACAGCTGAGCATAGGCATCTTTTTGTGTACGTCACTTGCTCTGGTCCTGAGTTATTTTTAACTCTCGATGCACAAACGACGGAGTGCTATAAGCTTGACGAGCCTCATGTCGCATCTTAGCTCCCGAATGGTCGAACCGATTTAAGTATTTTTTTTTATTAGAAAGTTTAGTAGATGTTCTTAGCTGTTTGATAAAAAGTGGTCCATTATGGCAGCCGCCAAAATATGGAAGGCATATTTTTCTAAACCTCAATATGGCTATGAAATGAAAGTGCTGGGCTAGTTGAATACTATAATGATACATTTCAAATCCAAGATGGCCGCCACCGTAAATTAGCGATGTCGAGGTTTATTTTAATGTCTTGTATCCTGTAACAGCTCTGATGTTGTAGATTCGAGCTGAGGTATGACCAACCTTCTCTGTCCTGTCTCTTACTTTTTTTTAAATGGCACCATACAATTTTTATATTTGCCAGCGTCAAGTTTATGAATCTACAAGTTTAGAATTAATCAAGTTAAATTTAGAATCAAGTAATGAGTCGTTCTTATGTACCCTATTAATGTGGTGGAGACTTTACTAGAATTTCTATGGCAGATTTCCTGCAAACATGAAAACCTTGTTATTTCGTCTTTGTATCGCTTGCCTACACTTATCCACATACATTAATGGTTTATAATCCACCATTATCAAACAACAGCACCTGAAAAAATCACTAGTTTTTCGGTCAACACATGAAAATTCGTTCTAATAATGAAATGAAATGATATTTATTGCTATTACGAGGTACAACGCAGATCTTAATTCTAAACTTATGTCCCACTTGTAACATACCAATATGATGTGCAATTTAATATAGAGAAGTCATAACAACAAAGTAAATTATGTGTTTTCTTTATTTCTAGTACAATACGAACCGAGTCCACAGCTATCGAAATTAGTCGGTAAGACCGTAATATTTGATTTTGTGTGAATTTTATACCGTTAAGACCTAACATCGATTCATTTAGTTGATCCCAACACTAATATTCACTCCGTAGATTTCTGAAATATTTTTATATCGATTCATTTAGTTAATCCCAACACTAATATTCACTCCGTAGATTTCTTAAATATTTTTATATCGATTCATTTAGTTAATCCCAACACTAATATTCACTCCGTAGATTTCTTAAATATTTTTATTCTCATGTAGAAATATCATTTTTCTTACTAAGGATTAATATCAGGGGTAATAATATTATAAGATGAAAATAGATAGAGGATAGAATTTAAGAACAGCGTATTTCTGATTAATAATCTGTAAAATGTTAGATAATTGTTTACTTATAGATAATATTTAGAAATGTATGTACTCACATTTAACTTTTTAATTTCAGACGATTTGGTTGCTGATGTTCTAGAATTATATTTCCGTAAGTAAGATTTTTATAAAATAATAATGTAATTTATAAAATAAAAGTAAAAAACAAATGTTATTATTATTATTATATTATTGTTATTGTTATTATATTATTATTATTATTATTAATCAATTATTATTAATTATTATTATTATTATTATTATTATTATCTTCGTATTCATTTTATTTCTTAAATTTAAGTTTTTTACAATATGAATATAAAACATTAAATATTATAAAAAACCTAAACCTAGAGTGCCACCAGCAACGGGGTAGGACCCAAGCTACCGATGGTAGGGACTACAGAGAGAGGAACCTCCTAACAATACGTGCTGTATCGAGGAGCACAGCCCTCTGTACCTGACCCTTGATCCAACCATCTAGCGAGAGCCTCTTAAGATGTTGATTGAGACTTCTCGCTATCAGGCCGTTTGCCGAAACGACTATCGGAACAATGATCGTCGAATCAACATCCCACATGGCGGTAACCTCATGAGCCAAGTCGATGTACTTGCTGATCTTATCCTTTTCAGCCTTCACGAGGTTCTCATCATGTGGGATGGTGATGTCGACGAGCACTGCTCTGCGCTGGGATCGGTCTACCAGCACGATATCAGGCTTATTGCAAACAATAGTCCTGTCCGTGATGATAGAGCGGTCCCAGTAGAGCAACGCACGACCATTTTCAAGAACTGGCAACGGTGCATACCGATAGTACGGCACTTCGGACTCGACAAGGCCGTACTGAAGAGCAAGTTGCTGGTGGATGATCTTGGCTACTAGATTATGCCTGTGCAAATACTCACCATTAGCAAGATGGGAACAACCGGAAATAATGTGCCTGATAGACTCTCCGGGACGACGGCATGCCCGACAAATGTCGACCGTACCGTCCTTCAGGATATATTTCCTATAGTTGTTCGTCATCATTACTTCGTCGGCAATTGCACAAGCAAAACCTTCGGTTTCCCCAAAGAGGTCCCCAAACCGTAGCCAGTTCACCGAAGCGAGTAGGTCCACATCGGGCCCGGTTAGAGCTCGATAGAACCTCCCGTGCAGCTCCTTACTCTTCCATACTTCCTTGCGGTCCTCAACGCTCAGCACCACCGGCCTGCGCCAATTCCCGTTCGCCAAGGAGAGCGGTGTGAGGCCCCTGTCAACTGCTACAACGTCGCAATGCATCCCGCACTCGTTGTTCAGGAAATAATCCCTGAGACTGCACACTTCACGGTTGTGGAGGTTTTTGACATTCAAAAAGCCACGACCCCCCCATTTCCGTGGAATGTACAGTCTCATAACTGACGAGCGCGGATGATGCATGCGATGCGAAGTGAGCAGTTGACGAACTCGCCTATCCAAAGCGTCCAACTCAGTCTGGTTCCATCTTAGTATGCCAAAGGAGTATACCAGTAGAGGCATCACCCAACCGTTGAAAGCTCGCACCTTGTTGCCGCCAGACAAAAGACTATTAAGTACTTTTGTCAAGCGACAAAAGAAGCGATCCTTTATCGATTTCTTGACTTCGTCTACTGAGATACTCAACGACTCTGACATACCAAGATACTTGTAGGTCTCGGCCTCGGAGAGAGATCTGAGAGTCATAGTCTCGGAAAGTTGTAAATTTGGTGAATTTACAACCTTCCCCCGCTGCACACGTAAAACCGCACACTTATCTACACCAAAATCCATCCTGATGGAGTTGCTGAAAACCTGAGTAGCTTTCAACAACTCCAACAAGTCTTGGCATTTCGGTGCAAACAGTTTCAAATCATCCATGTACAGCAGATGACTAATGACCTCACCCCCTCTACGAAGCCTATAGCCTAGCCCTAAATCCTTCAGCAAAGTACTGAGAGGATTTAGTGCCAGACAAAACCACAATGGACTTAGACTGTCGCCCTGGAATATTCCCCGCTCAATCCTTATACAATCTTGCGGACCACGAAAGATATCAGCACCACCTGGCTGACGAAGTCCACTGTCCCATGCATGCGACTAAAAAGGATCTAAGAGTTGCATTGATTTTATACAAATCTAAAATCCTTTCAAGCCATGAATGAGGCACCGAATCATAGGCCTTCTTGTAGTCAAGCCAGGCGGCAGAAAGACCTCCCTTGTTCCGCTGGACTTGTTGGCTAATGGCCATGTCTATGAGGAGGAGCTCCTTAGTACCACGAGACCCAGTCCTACAGCCATTCTGAGCAGGAGCCAAAACATTGTTCGCAACAACGTGCGTATTAATTTTTGTAGTCAGAATGGATGTAAGAAGCTTGTAGATGGTAGGTAAGCAAGTGATGGGTCTATAGTTCTTCGGATCCGTGGTACTACCGGACTTGTGGAGCAAAAAAGTGACACCGGTGGTCAAAATACGGGGAAGAAAACCGACCTCGAGAGCTTCTTGGAATTGCGTGGCTAAGCGATCTTGCGAGCTTCCAATCCACTTAATCCAGAAGTTGTGCAAACCGTCCGGCCCAGGACTTTTCCAGTTCTGTGTCTTACGGATCGCACAACTAACGTCTACAGGATCTATGACAACAGACTCCATGGGTTCGATGGACTCGCATTCCCGCTCGACAACGCGCATCCAATCACCTTCCGCGTGATTGACCGGCACCGACCAAATGCCGCGCCAGAAATTAATCATGGCATCGGCATCCGGTATATGCCCGCCGTCCACGCTCCGATCAATTTCCTCCCACTTCCGGTACACTTTCTTTTGATCGCTTTGGAAAAGGCGATTTATCCAATATCGACTCACACGTTCCCTGTAACGACGAATACGGTTTGCCCATGCATAGACTTTCTGCTTCAAGTAGTCAATGCGTTCCGTGACATTAGCCAAGTAATCCGAGGGCCGAATACCGGTCCCGGCAAAGGCCTGTGCCACGTAACGCATGACTCGGGGGCGGTTGTTGCCGCGCTTGAAACAGATTAGCTTTGCTATGAGAGTCCTGAAAGTGTTGATACGTCGTTCGATCCGTAACTGCCAGGCAGGCACATACCCGGCGGGACGCGGTGCTCGGTCAGCGTCTGGAAACTTGACACGAGCAACACGACACGCCGCGATGGCGCCACAGTATAGGATCGAATGAGTATCAACTAAATCTTCACTAGCCCGTAAATAAGGTGCTAGTAAAACATTCAAGGCTCCCATTAGCGCTAAGTTACGTCTATGGGTGGGCAAACGTGGTAGTCGCGGCCTAGAGTCGGGTGCGTATCGATATTGGGTAATCGCGTCCTCCAAAGTCCTCCTCAGTTGCTCACACACCTGACTACTGACACTCATACCCATGCGATCTCCATCGTCGCCCTCGGAATCCACAGGTGTCGCTAGTGTCGCCACCGACGACGGCAACACTGCCATAGTCGGAGCTGACGACGCGACTGGTAGATCCCGTGAAGAGGAAGAAGTCACACGAGTAGGCAGCGCTTCCAGGCGGAGCTGATCAAGCACAGACTGATCCAACAATTTGCACCGTTGGATAGCCCGCACTTGATCCGACAGTCGTTGAACGGAAACGATGATGGTTGGTTCAAGAGCCTGAAACAAAGGTAGAATTCGATCACGATACGCACTTTGGTTAGTTCCCCCTTCTGTAGCCCTATAGTAGGCGCGCATGACGTTTAGATTCATTGAAGTACTCCATCGCATGCGACGCACTATACCACCGGTAGCGGGAGCCGGGCGCGGAGCAGGTTGCCCCACAGGCCCCAAGCGTGCCGGCAGCGGAGGACGGCCTCGTCGCGCAGGTGGTCGTGGCGGCGGCGGCGTCGGTGGCCTGCTCTCATCGCTCGATGCAGCCGTATCCGGAGGAGTTACAAACTCCTCCTCCGATGAAGTGCTGGACGACAAGACAGGCTGTGGTGGTGGGCGTGCGTTGTTAGATTCCGCTTGATTTCTTAGTCTTGACCTTGTTATCATCGTATTTTTTCAGTATTTTGTTAATTATTTATTTTGCACAAGTTGTCACTACTGCACAATTGAATACTGTCAAAGGTTCCGGGTTCTTGAATATTGTAATATATAATTATCTATTGCTGTATATCTCTGGCATTCTTCATTTTATAAAAGCTTGTGGTAAAACGATTATTAAATACTCTGAATATAGGGAAAAAAACTAGTTTAACAAATATTAAAATACAAAAAAGATAACAAGGTGTGTGACAACGACAGCGGTGTTTTTTTTTTTTTATTATTATTATTATTATTATATTATTGTTATTGTTATTATATTATTATTATTTTAATGTAAAGGGTTGGTTGAGACTCCATTGATGCCTTAAAAAGGTCGTTATAGTAAACAAACATAAAAGTTGCCTGCTAAGAAAATACGTCTTTAATCGTAATTGGTATCGTATGAGGACGAATTTATCATTCTTAGTTCGTAACTGGTTACTTAACTGTAGTTTTGTAGACGGCCAGAAAGTATTATAGTACCCAACACATATACCAAAGACCTTGAGACGTGCTACAATAAGTAAAGAAAGAAAAAATGATAGTTATAAATCTACGCCTGTGCTCGCTGGAGAAAACTAAACTTGAGTTAAAAATCGGTCTTACCACAAACAATATGTATAAGGTACTCGTAAGATTTTAGAATTTCCTAAATTTGCCGCCTGACTATTTACCACCTGATTACAATAACATTAAGTCGTGACAGATTCGAAGATGCAGACCCGACCTTAAAACTAAATATAAGAATTCTTAATATTAAAAAAAAATTAGGTATTTTTCGCATATTTATGAAGGCGTAAATAAAATTGCGAGGTCACCGATTTCTAGAACTACTACTTAATTTATTTTTAACATTGACAGCGGACGGTGATTTGAACTACGTCAACTCTGAATCATTTTTGAAAGAAGCCTTCTTCCGTCTGAAGAATACTGAGGCGACTAGTTCAAGATATTGGTCGAGTGGACCAGCACTGTGTAAGTAATAATAATAAAATTGTTTATTTATAACCGGATTAGAAAGACGGTCAATAATTAATTTAAAATAATCTAAATTGATTCATTAACAGTGGAGCAATGACGTAACAAGGAGGCAACAAGTAAAATTGAATATTTGTCGTAGTAGTCATCTGTCTAGTACAGACAAGTAAAAGAAGGTTTTTTGTAGTTTTTATAAATATAATTATTGATTAAGTAAAAAAGACTCCATTTTCGATTAGGTGACAGAAAGAAGTGTACGAATGAATGAAGCTATTGAATGAATGAATGGACGAATGAACGGATGAATGAAGACGGCCCGAACATCCTCCCGGGCGTTGAAAGACGTTAAACGGCTTTTAAACGGATTTCAACTGGTTGCTGTTGCATTGGCTGGTGGCAGCAGGCATATGCGGTTGAGGGCTCTGCGAACTGTGCCCTGGGCAGTGGTGATGTCAGCAACACGCGGCAATCCATCAGGTCCAGGGAAAAGTTTAGCGACTCTACCAAGGCGCCAGCATAGTGGAGGTGTAGAGTCTTCCTTGATGAGAACTAAATCATCTAGCTTCAGCTCAGCGGATTTAGTTCGCCATTTGGTTCGTTGTTGTAATTCGGCGATGTACTCATTCGACCAGCGCTTCCAGAAGTGTTGTCTAGCTTGCTCTAGTCGTTTATAGCTGTCGAGGCGGTTGAAGTTGGCGTCTAGGAGGTATGGTGACGGAAGTGAGGTGTGAGGTCTGCCGATGAAAAAGTGTCCCGGAGTAAGGGGAAGGAAGTCATTGGGCGAAGGACTGAGTGGACATAATGGACGGCTGTTGAGGATTTGTTCTACTTGGGCAAATAAAGATGATAGTTCCTCAAACGTCAAATGGGTATTTTTGAGGACTTTATTAATATGCCTCTTGGCTGCAGCGACTCCGGCTTCCCATAGGCCACCGAAATTCGGAGCGTATGCAGGTGAGAAACGAAATTCAATGCCCTGATCAGCAGCAAAATCAATAAGATTATTTTTGTGAAGTTTGTATAATTCCTTAATCTCTTTGGCGGCTGCAACATAATTTCTACCATTGTCAGAGCATTTGCTAAAAAACTAGCATTTGTTGAGGACCAGCGTGGAATAGTCTACTGTGCTCGCGCTGAAAGATTAATTTTGTTAAATGATGATCTGATTTCAAAACGATAGGATGTTTTTTGTCATAAGGATAGTAAGAAGTATCGATTCGACCACCGACCCTGAGTATACCGTTAGAGTCTAGAAATGGATTTAGAGAGACTAAAGCTACTTGTGCTTTTAAGGGCTTGTCCTTAGACAGAAGCTCTATTTCATTGACAAATAACTCTTGCTGCGATACCTTGATTAAATAATCCATAGCTTTTTGTCTTTCTTTGGTCAATAAGGGGCCTGATATTTTGTTTTTAGGATTTTTCGCGTTGTGGATAAAACGTAAGACTCGAGCTACGACATTTTGGACAAATAGCAGGCTGGAGTAGTTTTCGAGCTTTACAAGTTTGTCGTCGTACGTAAGTGCAGTCTTCCCGACGAAAGTGGGCTGAGCTTCTACATCAGGCAATTCGAGTGTGTACGATGGCTCTACTGGCCACGTCTCTTCTGGCTGCATAAGAAAGTTAGGACCATGCCACCACAGAGGGTCGTGTATCTTGCTTGGATCAACACCGCGGCTTACTAAGTCAGCTGGGTTGGAAGAAGTGCCTACTTTACGCCATTGTGAGGAGCTAGTTATTTCTCTAATCGCGGCCACTCGGTTAGCTACAAATGTTTGAAGGCGGCTATGTGTTCTTATCCAGCTTAGGACGACGTTAGAGTCAGTCCAATAAATTTTCCGTGAGATTGGATGCCTGAATGCTTGTAGTACAGTATGCGCGAGCTGGCAGCCTAGTAGAGCAGCGCTGAGTTCCAATTTGGGAATGGTTTGAACTCTGTTGATAGGTGCCACTCGAGACTTGGCGCACAGTAATGAAACGTTTATATTTCCATCGCGGTCTAAGGATCTTAGGTATATTGTAGAGCCATATGCTCTTTGCGATGCGTCATTGAAACAATGAAGCTCTATTAAATAGAAATCGTCAATTATAACGCATCTCGGAATTTTGACAGTAGAGAGCATCGAAAGTTGCTCGGTAAATTTATTCCAGGATTTTGCTACGTCATTGGGTACTGGGTCATCCCAGTTTAGTTTTAGGCGCCATAACTGCTGGAGTAACATTTTAGGTTTGATAGTGCATAAAGCAAGGACTCCAAGTGGATCAAAGATTTTGAAAGTCGATGATAGTATCGATCGCTTGGTCAAAACAGCTGGCGGTGTGTATTGGATGTTGAAATTAAATTCATCAGAGGTTGGGGTCCAGCCTACACCTAGAGTGCTGGTGGCATTGCTAATAATGAGATTTCGATTTTCAAGATCGATAGAGTTGGCAGTTAGAAGATTAGGTAAGTTTGAGCGGTACTTACGGAGATGAAAACCATAACAGGCTAATTCGGTAGAGACTGACTGTTGCATGTAGAGCAAATCAGCTTCAGTTTCTGCGCCTGTAAGGAGGTCATCACACATAAAGTCTTTTTGGATTATTTCTTTAATTTTAGAGTCACTGCATTCTTCGCCAACTTGATAAATGCAACGTGTAGCAAGGAAGCTAGCACTTGCGAAACCATACGTAACCGTATTCAATTGCAAGACTTGTATGGGATCGGTTTCGTGTTCCCGCCACAAAATTTGCTGAAGATGACGATCCGACTCTCTCACAAAAATAGCTCGAAACATCTTTTCGATATCTGCACAGAATACATATTTATGTTGTCGAAAACGGACTAAAATATTGAAAAGTGGATCCTGAATAGTAGGTCCAACCATTTGGAGGTCATTGATCGCCACGCCAGTAGTCGACTTGGAATTGGCTTCAAAAACTACACGAGTTTTAGTAGATTCGCTAGTTTCCTTGATCACAGGATGGTGTGGTAAGTAATAAGCATTTTCAGATTGGTTCTGGTTTGGTGGAATTTTTGATAGGTGTCCGAGAGCCTCATACTCTCGCATGAAGTCGGTATAAGATTCTTTGATTCCAGGTTGTTTGCGAAAGCGAGCTTCTAAGCCCAAAAGACGTTTTTTAGCTAACCCGTAAGATTTTCCTAATGCAGTGGGGTCCTCGCGAAGAGGTAGAGCCACACAGAAATGACCATCAGAAGTACGAGTAGTGTTAGCTAGGAAATGCTGTTCGCATAGATTTTCCTCGTTAGTGAGGATTTTGTCTTGAGGGAAATTCTCTAGTTCCCAGAATTTAGAGAGTTCATCGTATAGATTAGGTTGGGGTTCATCGTGTGATAGAAAGTTACACTGTACCTTTTTAAACCCGCTGGTAAGAGTAGATTTAAAGTTAAAGATTGGTCCAGCAATAAGCCAACCTAGCTTAGAGCTGCGTAGTGTAGGATTTTTAGGCCCTAGGGTTTGTTGTTTTGAACCTATAATGTCCCAGAATAGGTCTGCTCCGATGAGCATGTCAATCGGACCCGCCCGGTTAAAGTCCGGATCAGCGAGCTGGTATTTGGCAAGATGTAAGTGTGATACATCGAAAGTTGCTTTAGGCATTTCACCCGAAATATGAGGTAAGACAAGGCATGTTACTGTGACGCTGAAACCGTTGTCGCCGGCTTGCAGCTGGATAGCACAGCGTTTGGTAGAAATTTTTAGTGGTGTATTACCGATACCGACTACTTCGGTATTAGAAGCCATGGGAGAAAGGTTTAACTTCTGCATAACAGCAGTAGTCAAGAAGGTACTCTGACTTCCGCAATCCAGTAGAGCGCGTACTATGGTAGTTTCTTTGGTAATAGGGTTAGTCACCCGAACTTTGGCGGTACATAATAATACCTCGGGTGATGATTGTACAGACATCGAAAATGACTCACCACTAGCGGGAATGTTGTCAGAATCACTGGATCTGTGAAGATAGGTGTTGTGTCGCTTTTTGCAGGTGCGACAGGAACCTGTAAGCTTGCAGCCCTGGACTCCATTGCTGTGTTCTGTTTTTAAGCAATTCGGACATAAATTGTGGGAGGATACTAGTCGATGCCTTTCGTCCACAGATTTGTTTCTAAAAACATCACATTGGAAAACATGGTGAGTTCCCTGGCAAACAGCACAGCGAGGATTGGAAGAGTTAGTTTCCTTTGGCGCTGTGGTGACTAACGATTTAGTTTGTTGAGGTTTTTGGTGGTAGGTAGGATTATACTTTTGTTTTTCAGGTTTATCCTGCTTGGACCGCTGGAATGAAGTTTCAAGGACGTCGGCACGGCTCTTGAGGAACGAGAAAAAACTATCTAAAGTAGGTATCTCAGGTAGGCTATTTCTATGTTCTTCCCACTTAAAAAATGTCATATTGTCTAGCTTGTTCGCGACTTGATATATTATAAGCACATCCCACTTATCTGTAGGCAACCCTAAGCTATTTAGCGCTCGTAGGTTTTTTGTAACATGGTCGATAATAAACCTAAGTGATTTATCGGTTTCGCGAACCGCTTCGATGTTATATAACGACTTTAAATGGTTATTAATAAGCTGTCGTTTGTTGTCATAGCGATCACAGAGAATTTTCCACGCCTCTGCGTAATTTTTATCTGTAAGTTCGAGATTTGAGATAACTCGTGCTGCCTCACCTTGTAAGTATGAATTTAAGTACACAAACTTATGTATTTTCTTAATTCGTTCATTATTGTGTACTAAAGATGTAAAAACTTCTTTGAATTCCAGCCATTTATAGTAAGTTCCTTCAAAATAAGGAATTTTAATTTCTGGTAGGCGAAAACCAAGCGGATTATTAGAATCGTGCGTATTTATGCCATGATTATGACAGCATGAATGGTTAGAAGAAGATTCATGGCTCGGCGCTGTCGTGTTATTATTGTCTAATAGTTTTTTAGCAAATGCAATGCAATGGTAGAAATCCTGTTCCAATAATTCGCGAATACTTAACTCGGAATCTTGATTGTCTACATTTAAAATTTCTATTTGATTTTGCACCTCATCAAATTCAATAAATAACGCCTCAAATTTTGCTAATTGCATTGCAAGCTTGCTCAGTTCCATTGTAGAAATTTCCTCCTCTAAAGAATCTAGATTATCTAAGTTATTTTTAAACTTCGTAACGCGTCCTTTAATAGAACTACGCTTAGCATTTAATTCTTTTAGATTCTCAGGCATGGTTGCGATGCAATAAAGTTAGCGATAAGAAATGTAAACAAACAACTTGCATACGATACACTCCTTGTTTCGATGTCCTGCAGGGCGCGCGGCGAGCGAGTCCCGTTAGATTAGTCAGCGTACGGCCGCCGTGGTGCTCACACGCAGCACTGGATACGCAGGCAATGAGAAAGAGGGTGCAGTGGCAGGTTGATAGGCGAGAGAACAAAGTGCGATGCAAAGCCACTGGAATAGATTGGTGCGACAAGCTTAGAATAGCGTTTAAGCGAATAGATTTAATATTTAGAAACGTAATAGTGCATCAATAGATTGTGTAGCTATTTATAGAATTGAATCGGAAGGCATACGCAGCGATTTCAATGGAATGTTTATGATTTAATACATGTAGGTATATAGTCACCATATGGTTGAACCAAGTTCAAGTTCACGAATGAAGTAGGTAGGTAAGTAGTTTGAATAGATAAGAAAATATTAGGTAGATTGTATTTACAAGACACTGCAATTACATGCGCTTAGGATAGTTATGTATTTACGAACGGCTATTGGTATGAAGCAAAACAAATGCGGAACTAGCCTCACTAAATTCCCAAGTAGAAAGGTTATAGGCAAGGAAAAATATGAAACGGTCTCACTTGATCGGCAGACAAAATGGCGTTCCTCGAACTTGATGTCGTCACAACTGAACTTCACAATCCAAATTGGTCTGGAACTACACTTCATAGGTCTGGTAGGTCTTAAATTCGCAGGATCCGTCGTCCGTCTTTGTTTTGTCGGAAGATTTCACGTAGATTCGTAGTAACTTTTGTCGATGCGTTGGCGCACCGCGTGGCACATGTCGTAAGTTCGATCTAGAATAGGTAAATCTTCTCGGCGATTATATGATTGCAGGTCCTGTCACGGTCGCCACTTCTTGTCTAGTACAGACAAGTAAAAGAAGGTTTTTTGTAGTTTTTATAAATATAATTATTGATTAAGTAAAAAAGACTCCATTTTCGATTAGGTGACAGAAAGAAGTGTACGAATGAATGAAGCTATTGAATGAATGAATGGACGAATGAACGGATGAATGAAGACGGCCCGAACACATCTTTGATTTCAAATTATCATAGTGTATATGCTCGTAGTATTCTACCAGTCAAGCCTTTTCATTCTATACCCATATTGGAAGAGTTGCTAGTATCGATATTAAAATTCTATGAAAAATTCAAATCGGTGATGGCCGCCACACAAAATGCAATGTCGGAGGCTTTGTATGTTTTAAATTTTACTTGTGACAATAGTATATCATATTATTGTTTACCTACTAAATACAAGAAATATTCTGAACATTTTATTCGTATTAATTTAACTTGTTTTTATTTTCAGCATACATACTTCAGCTGGTGCAAGAAATCCGTAAGACACTTTATATTACAACGATACTATTAGATTTTACTCGCGGCTTTGGCCGCGTTAAGTTAGTATTCCCGAAAATATTTAGCCTGTGGAATTATTGGGGGAAAATTAAAACTGTCTCTGAGCAGAAATGTATCTGTCACTCATTTACTCTTCAGCCCAGAGAAAAACAGTTTGAGGGTCATAAAACTTAATTCCATAGAAATAAGTAAGTGTGATCTGTTTTTTTAAAACAGTATATAGCTTTTTACTGTGGTTGTTTTGTTCGATGAAAACTATTTCTTTACTGAAAATCTTGTCAGCTTATAAATAATTAAAAAGTATAATATGCCGGTTAATTACAGTTACGTGCTAGCACGTATTAGCTGACGTACTTCAAAGACAATTAATTAGTCTACGCTGCCCAAAAGCGATCTTTTATAAAACAACGAATTGTTCCTACTAGCTACTCTAGTAGTAACTACCTTTTTCCTGTAAAAAACTGTAAAGAAGGGTAGTTCGTGCCATTTATAATCAACAATTATTTTTCTTTGTATCAACAGCAACCATTGTAAACAATGTGGAACAATCGTGCAACAAGAAACATGGCGAACCAGCAACTCCTCCGAGCTCCGAGAAACCTGGACCATCGGCCAGACCAGAAGGACGGCCGTCGAAACCTCAACCTTATCCGAAAAACCCATGGGGATATAAACCGTACCCAGAACCAACCCCGACGAAACCTTCGTCAGATAAATCTGAACCTCGCAAACCAAAACCTCAGCCAAATTCAGTGGAGCCATGGGATTCCAAGCCAGAACCAGAAGAAGGCACAGAATCTACGCCAAATTCAGGCAAACCTTGGGGGTATAAGCCAAAACCAAAACCGTGGCAGTCTAAGCCAAAATCAAAGCCAAAAACAGTGACTGAAAAACCTAAACCAACCACGGAAACACCAAACCCATTCACGGAAACACCAAAGCCAACTAAGCGAAAACCATGGGGTTACAAACCAAAACCACGAGGATATAAGCCAAAACCAAAACCTACCACGGAAAAACCTGAGCTTACACCTAAACCAGAAGAAGTGGCAACTACACCAGCTGATACGTATAACTCAAAAACAACGACTTCTCCGAAATCAATAGATAATACGACACCAACATATGATTTCGGGGAGTCTGATTCAAATACAAACACAAAAACAACAGCGACGTCAGTATCAACTAGTGCAGGTATCCCTGGATATCCGACATGGCCAGGTTACTTACCAGGTACGGAAAACCCAAAAATTGAACCTGGTTATGTTTCAAGCATTCCTGATTGGTGGATACAAAGATACGGAATCCCAACCACTAATGCACCTGAATTCGACAATACAGCCGGTACACCAGGAAACGATGTAAGCCCTCAGCCATTTGTAATACCGGAAAATTGGCAGGACAAGGGACAACCAGCTTACATCCCTCCGGGACGTAAGCCCTGGTATGTTATCCCGACTCTCGGACAGCCAGGCTATGGAACTGATACGCTACCGAATTATGGTACTGTAACTAGTACATCTAGTGCCTCTGCCAGCGCAGGTGTTAATCAATCTGGATACCCAACTGACGATGAACAGTCCGCTAATGGAAACGATGCCCCTAACAAAAACCCAACTGGATTTATCCCAGTTAGTGGCCAACCAGGAGACGTCACATCTAATACTGCAAATGCTAGCAGTACTGCATCAACTAACATAACTCCAGGTGATAGACCACATGGAAGCGATGGTGGTCAAAGGCCAGGTTATCCAGATTTTTATGTTTTTGATGATGTGGGATTCGGAACTCCTGAAAGTAGTAAACCAGAAACTTTGAGTTCAAGTTCTGCGAGCGCCAGCAGTACTGCTTCATCCAGTGTAACTTCAAAATATGCAGGACACATAAACTATGGAAACAGCCAACAGCCAGGGTATCTTAGTCCAGACAATCTTGGCCAGGTACTTGAAAATCCAATCAGTAATCAGCCAGATTTTGCCCAGCTAGGACACGCTAGTTTGAGTTCTGCTAGTACTAGCATTGCAACTGCAGGCAATAATGGAGGTTCTGCAAGTGCCAGCAGTGCTGTTTCAAGTAACGGATCTCCAAATAACGGAGAATACGGAAATTACGGTAGTAAACAGCCTGGTTACGTACCAGATGCTAAAAAGTCAGGATTTAAAGAAGGTAATGATCAGCCCACAAGCTCAAGCACAGCTACCAGTGCAACTTCAACTGTCATATATCCAGGTTATGGAGGATATGAAGCTTACGGCAATGGACAGCTAAGTTACAAGCCAAGTAATCAGCCAGGGTATGAACAAGGTACTGGCCAGCAAGGCAGTGCAAGCTCCAGCGCTGCAAGCGCCAGCAGTGCTGCGTCAAATGACATAACTCCGTCTGATGCAGGATATGGAAATTATGGTAGTAAACAGCCTGCACCAGCAGCAGCACAAGGTGCTGGCCAGCTTGGAGATACAATTTCAAGCACTGCAAGTGCTAGCAGCTCTGAATCAGTTGGCTTTACTCCAGGTAGTGGGTACTTCGGCAATGGGCCAAGTTACGCCTTAGGTATAAACAATCAACCAAGATATAGGCCAGGTCAAGGTCAGCCAGGATTTACGCAAGGTACTGGCCAACCAGGCAATGCAGGCTCTAGCTCCAGCAGTACTGCATCTAGTGGCGTAAATACAGCTAATAGACAATATGTAAGCTATGGTAGCCCGCAGCCTGGTTACACAAATGCACCTACTGATAATCTGGGATTCGGATCACCAACAGGTAACCCATTCTCATATGGAAAACCAGGAAGTTACAAATTTGTATATAGCAACACAGGAAATAATCAACCAGCATACACAAACCAGCCAGAAAATTTGAGCTCAAGTAGTGCAAGTAATTCCGCCTCAAGTAGGGTTTCTTCAAGTGATGGGGGAAATACTGGAGCTGCCCAAACCTTTAGTTCAAGCAGTGCAACTGCACAGTCAGATAACCTCAACAAAAATGGCAGGCTAACATACGGCATCGGACAACCAAATTACGGCACTGGACAGTCAGGATATGGAAATTCAGGTAGCTTCGCAAGCGATGGAAAACGTATTTATCAAATTCCTTTACCAAGCTATGGAAGTTTTAAAAATGTACAGCCTAGTTACGGGAACTATGGCGGTAAAGTTCAAAATGGGAACTCAGATCAGCCAATGACTATAATAATTGAATCAGATAGCTCTTCAAATGCTGCGGCAGGTGCTGGAAACATAGGTCTTGGCGGAAATGAATACTTTGGAACAGGTGGGTATGATGCCACCGGAAAGGCAGGCACACTTCGAAAAGTATTGTACCAGGTACCTGGGGTAAAACTTAACAATGTAGGCGCATCGTATGGATCTGGAATCTCTGATTCCAGCGATGGTATCACGTTCAATAACTTAGCTATAAATGGACAGGGCTTTTCGGGAAAGCCTTTGTCTTTGAAAGGGTTCCAAAACGCAGGTAATTCAGCGGCTGGATCATTAGCGGTTGGGCTCGGGAATAGTGGAAAGCTTGGGTTTGGAACAGCTGGAAATGGCGAAATATTTCGTTTAGGAAATAGTGGAAATCTCGCTGGAATATCTAAAAATGGACAAAGCTATGGATCTCAAAATAGCGGCAAATTTGGGTACGGAAATATGGGAACTGCGCAAAGCTTTGGATCAGGAAACGGTGTTAGTTTTGAATTCGGTATTGGCGGAAATAAACAAAATATAAATTCCGGAGCCAAAAGCTTTGGTTTGGGAAATAGTGGAAGCCTTACGACTCTTGGAGCTGGAAAAGGCTTTGATTCAGGAATCAATGTGAACCTTGGGTTCGGGAAAGCGGGAGTTGGACAAAATCAAGGCTTTGGAAACTCTAATAGCCTTTCCGGTAGCCTTGGGGGTGGATTTATCTCAGGATTTGATGGCTCACAGACTCTAAATGGAGGTCTATCTGGCAACAGCAATTCAGCATTTAATTCTAGACCGACTGAAAAGTCTTTTACTTTCCAAAAATCGTAACCAATCAGATCCCAAGGACGCGTAACTTCAGGCACTATGAAGCAATAACAATATTTTATTAGTATAGCATAAAAATATAGTATCGTCCTCTAAATATATCTTGTCCGTATAAACCCGTATTAACTTTTACGATTCTTTTCTACATTTTACATATAGTATGCTTTGCAGCAGTACCACAAACAATGTCAATTATTTTGTAAACTGGTATCTATCTGGTATATAATATTAAAAAAAAAAACAATATTTTGAAATCGAAAAAATATAAAATCGGGTGTTTTCCAAACTCGACGCAACTCAACTCTGTAACCGACAAGTTAAGAATTGTGACTGTTTATTGACTTGTTTATAACGGTATAACGGACGCGCTTGAAAAAATAGCAAAAAATTGTTATTTTACATAAACAATATTTTTTAAATGTAATATTATTTTTATATTTTTATTTAAAAATATAAAGTGGCCTGCGACATAAAAATGGTTCTTCATCGGTTTAGACTCTAAATTGATTGTTGTGACCTATCAGTCAGTTCATACATTAAACTAAAGTAATTCTATACGAGTATATATAACTTACAAATTCTAGTTATCGTTTCAAAAATATAAAAATTGATAAGGTTTGTCGTCATGCTTTATATTTGAAAACTATGGTACAATCATTAAATACTATTTGAATTTATGTACGCATTTTTATTATCTCGTAATAACACTAAGTATTTTGTGTACGTAAGTACAAAAAATAAGGTAAAATGTTTGAAAATAAATATTTATTTATTTTATTTGTTTTCATTTTTACATTAATTCCTCTTTTAACTAATTTGGACAAAGGTAGAAGATTCAATTCGATTATTAAGCGGTTAATTCATAAATAATAAACAAATTCTGTTGAATGCTTATTGTTTGGTAGGCACTAGGCACTCTTATAAATTGACTATGTATTAACAAGAAAATGACAGTTATTTATCTGTCGATTCGAAGCGCCCCGTGTGCGTCATTGGTATTTAAATTGACATTATTGAGTTTTCTTGCATAATATCATGTGTCCCATTTCTAAAATGGTTCCATGGACGCACACGCTGCCATCAGCGCCAAAAAGGCAACAATCAAATCGATTCATCGATAATCTGAAATCCAGCGTACTTGTGTAATATAGGTCAAAGCTTACACCATACGTCATTTAAAATTTACACCGAGACGACAACCCTATAAGGTCACTACTAAACATGAAAATCATTGGCCCAGATATGTTCTATTAATAAAATCGCAAATATAATGACTATAATGACTTCCATTACGCACAGATAGAACTTTTTCAGTTATTCGATTTAAATATTTAATCTTTCGATCGACTTTTACATAAAATTAAAATGGGAGCCTAAGATTTTTTAAATCAAGTAACAAACAAAAAAAACATTAGAACAGAGTACCTCCTCTCTTCGGTAGATAATGTGACTGCTAGAACAGTTCACCAAAGCAGAAAGTTGCCATGTTTTAACTTTGGACCAAACCATTACTAAAATTGTCATTATGTCTCAATTTCTCTATTATAATAAAACTGGCACGTGGCTCCACCCAGGGGAGTGCTAAATGTTTCACCCATGCAGTGTTAATTATTACAAAAAAACCGAGGGGTGAGGTTCTCAACTTTCGACTAAAAAAAAAGTTAACTGACACCGCGCGTGTCAAATAGCGTTCGAATTAGGAAACGGCTGTCAGTTTTAACCGCTATTTTTTGCTAATTAAAGTCTGGGGTGCAGTGAGGCCGGAGACTGAATTTATGCATACCAATAATATCATTAACGAATTTGATTCAAGTAATAGTTGAGTGCACTTAAGACGATTCTCTTAAATTTTTAAATTGGGCAGGCGTTCACACAAATTTTCCATTTGTCTGTTTTTTTATTATTATGGTAACTACCCTTAAATATCATATTAAGTTATTAGATAGTAAACAAACAGGCTATTTACAAGATACAACGCATAAATTTTGTTCTAGTTATTAAGACGTTAAAGTTGATTACGTTAAAATCTAGATGCATAAAAATCCGACGAATTGAGTTACTAGAATTTTTTTGCAGTTAAATGTCAAGTGTTGTAGGAATTGCTCAGAAATTGCAATCAGCTCGACCACCAACCTCGAAACAAACATACTGACAGACTAATGCAACATTCTGCCAGACTCGATGCAGATCTTTGCTCGCACGCTACATTAATGTCATAATGATTATATGACATAAAATATAACAACCGACTTAAATTCAACAACACTTTCAGTTATTTAAGTTTGTAAACCAAAGTAAGTACTTCAGCAGTTAAATAAAATTTTAATAGATATTGAAGAGTGAGTTGAAAAGATTCAGACGAATTGGTACCTAACCTCCTCTTTCGAAGTTGTATAAAAATATATTGTATTTTTATAACAAAGTATGATATCATGAATGACAGGGAGGAGTAGGAGAAGCCTTTGTCAAAACAGGACAAACGAATTAAAGTATGAATATTTTTTCTTAATAATTAAGTTAGCTAGGTAATCTTACTGTACGTCTATTTATCCGAAATAAAGACTATTTATTCATTCACTATCGGGATACTCCAAATGATCCAAACCACAACCCACGGGCAGCGTGCGTTTGCTAGCCGCATTACCACGTGAATGGCAATTCTTATACGCTGGGCCAGCTAGAAACCTGCATTCTGGTCACGCGTCGAACCGATCAAACGTTCCGATAAGTCAATGTCAGAAACAATTTATAGGGACAATGAATGGTTTGAAAAAACGTAGTCCCGCGAGAATACACTTTAAAAATGATAAAATAATGACAGTTTATATTTTATATTTATAATAGTAGCTTATTAGGGGTACACGAGGATCGAGAAATACCGGAAAAAAGAACGAAAGAATTTCACGCAATAATAAAAAAGGGCGAGTCCTGCCAGTCAACAGATTATCTAAGTGTAACCAGGGTGTAAACAGGGACTTTACACCAAAATATTAATGTACAATAAATTATCAAAGCATTAAGGAACTCAATTTAAAAAAAAATAAACAAAAATTTAAAGCTTGTGGAATCATCGTTCCCATTACAAAATGTTACTGATAAGTAAAGAAAAAAATTGCAATGTAAATATATAATATAAAAATTAACTGTTCTTAGAACTATAACAGTATTTAAATAAGTTTTTTTAAGTTTAGTTTTTTTAAGTAATTAAAATGTAAGAAGACTTGCCTGTAACGAATGTTATTTAAAGGCCAATAAATATTTCTTATTCTTAAGTTTTTCAAAAAATAATTTTATTTATTTATTTATCAAATTAATTAAGACGGCACATTGTAGTCCATTTACATTAATTAATTCAGGGTCGTCATTATACTCTAACAAAAATTTTTTTTTTACACATTACATCATTAATAACTACTTTAAAATTAAAATCACATTATTACATTAATTATACATCCCACAAAAAAAAAATGTCATAATAATTGTTAAAGTATTGTAGTAAATTGAAATAATATTATTTAATTGAATCTATCATCCATCCCTTTCGCAAAATCTCAAGCACGCAGACAATATGTCCAGCCATTCGTCATCTAACAAATCGCATTTAGGATCAGCAGTCAAGAGAGCGTTAAAGGCGGTCAGAGTGCGCGGGATGGGTGAAGAAGAGTGCGACTCAGTGCGACAGAACGGCACGGCAAACAGCCTGTGTTGCAGTTTGCTGCGACAGTAATTATTCGGTAAATAAAACCGGCACAACTTATCATGCAGTTCGCATGCATCAATATTTCCGCGTAGAATTTTGCACATCACGGTGAGTTGTTGCTTGTTCCGTCTGACTTTCAACGAGTTATAGCCTAAGCAGCCCATTAAAAATTTCGTTGGATACATGAAGGGGTAATACCCGTTTACACGTTTATACAAGTACCTGAGAAACGCCTTTTGCACCTTTTCAAGCTGGAGTTTATAAGTGGCTTCATGTGGATTCCACACACACATAGAGCTTTCCAATTTGCTACGTACTAATGAGGCATAGATCAGACGGACGACGTAAAGATTATTGAAGTCTTTGCAATTTCTAAGTATAAAGCCCAGTCTCCTAAAAGACTCCTTCACCAGCACCCTTATATGATCATTAAACGTCAACTTCTGGTCGAACATGACACCCAGATCCTTCATAATAGTCGTGCGAGTGATACTTTCACTACTTATTTTATAATTGTTAATGACTGGGTAGCATATTCGGCCAAAAGTCATTGCGTGACATTTGGCGGTGTTGAATTCCATGCCGTTTGATCGGCTCCATTCGACCATTGCGTCGACATCTCGTTGCAAGGCAATGCAGTCATCCATTGATCTTATCTCTGTGAAGAGCTTCAAGTCGTCTGCATAAAGCAAGCACCGTGCATGCATCAACACGGATGGGATATCGTTTACCATTATCAAAAATAAGAGCGGCCCCAGTATTGAGCCTTGACTTACACCGGAACGCGTATGAAAGGGTCTGGACTCAAACAATCCTAACCGTACAAACTGCTGTCGATTTCGCAAGTAATCCGCCAGAAACTTAAGAAGCCCTGGAGCAAAACCGATAACAGCGAGTTTTGCCAGCAGTATGTCGTTATCCACCCTATCAAACGCCTTCCGAAAGTCAAAGTAAAGCACGTCAACTTGGGACCGACGGTCTAGTCGTGAGGAGATATAGTCGACAATAGTCAGCAAATTGGTATCGACAGATCTTTTTCGTCTAAAGCCATGCTGCGCATTACAAAGGTATTTATCTACCTGTGAGTAAATATATTTATGGATTATGCTCTCAAATGCCTTTGCTGGCGATGACAACACAGCAACCGGTCTATAATCCTCTACATTTGACTTGCTTGTACTTTTTGGTATGGGACATACTCTCGACATCTTCCATTGCGGTGGGTATCTACCAGTTCTGAGTGCAATATTGAAGATATGACAAAGAGGTACACAAAAATTTTTTTTCATTTGCTTTAGCACTATAGGAGGAATATTATCAGGTCCCGTAGAACTGCCAGGCTTCAATTTATTCAAACCGAATATAACATCACTTGGTGTAATTTCTTGAATATCGACCAAGTTGCTGTCACAACTTATGTCTGATGCATATGCGAGCTCAGTGCTCAGTGATGGTATATCCGGTAAGAACACACTTGCAAAAAATACTGCGAAAGCTTCAGCCGCGCTCACTCCCGTAAATGACTCGCCTTTAAAGGAGATAGTTGGCTCAAAGCCACCTTTAGTGCGCAAATTAGAAATATGGCGCCAAAATTGTCGTGGATTTAGCTTTATATTTATCTCGATAATAAAATGAGCTCTAGGTCCCAACGGCACTAAAGTCTCGAATCCAAATGGTTTAAATATATAACCTCTCTTCATTTACTCATTATTCATTCATGATATAATGTACTGTACTTGTGATTATTATGATTATGAAGAAAGGTCTTGGACGCAGTATGCCTCAGACCTAACACTAATTAGATGACAGTTCGGTATGTCAAAGTATCGTCTCGCCTTATTTGTGCCGTTTTTGTGAGTTTTTTATCACTAAATAGTTAATTGCAAGTGAAGTTACCCTTGAAATGACTTCCGTTTGAAGTTTCAAATAGAGCATACAGGGCCCTTATTATTAAACAATGAGATTCCTTCCTATGTTGACGTAATAAGTTATTCTGATGTCGCGAAAAGAGTGCGCATATACTTAACAAGTGACTTCAAAAAACTCGACTGTGAGAAGTTTAGACTTACGTATATTAACAAATGAAATTGCGGTATGCAGCTACAATTGCCTATGACCATTGGCAGGTGAAAACGAATCTATTGACTTCACTTATATAAAATACGACAAGCCGTTTAGGCTCTAGAGCATGCCAAATAAATATACATACATACAGACACTCAAAAAGCATAACCCTCCTTCTTTCGCAGTCGGGTAAAAAGAAATGTTTCAAAACTGTAAGAAGCTCCGGCAATGCCAGTGTACCATATACACGATGTATCAATCAAATTTCAAGTTCTATTCTATTCTATCTTTATTTATGGCCTCTGCGGTATGACCGCAATTATGCCAATGTCGCTTGAATTGCAAAAAGACACGCTGAAAAGATTGGCCGGTGCTAATTAAATTTAAAAAAAACAATACTTCGCAGGTGCTCGTTGTTCCAAATTTCAAATAACGTAAATTATTATTGTAAAATAAATCGGTTGTCTGTAAAGTCGGTTTACTCACGACAGTTGAACGTGACAACGTCATAAGAAAATACTGATGGAATAGTTTAATTTTCAAAACAAAATTTTAATTTTATTTGTATGATAGACATTTTGTATCTAAAGAAATTTAATACAGGTGTCGACGACCTTTATGAAATGGCCGTCGTATACCTGAAACTGATCCTACTTTTAATTCATCAAAGTTGATCAGAGGTTTGTTTTTTAAATGGAAATAAATAAAAAAATAAATGGTGAACTGTATATATTGTTGGTAATAGTTATTATTTTTATAAAACCACTAGGTATAGTTTTATTATCTGCGCCACAGATATTTACAAAAATAGTAGACAATAGCTTAGCTTATCTACGTAATATAATTACCACACCACAATATCCACCCCTATTTCACACCCCTATCTTAATAATTGCATTATTATCAGTAAACATTGAAATCAGCTCTACTAAATCTGCAGCTAAATTGATTAGGGTACAATATTTTGACAGGCCGCCATTTTGATGATTGAGATTTGGCGCGCAATTAAGGGTCGAATGACACACTTCTCATCGTTATAATTAAATTATCGTTATTACTTTAATTTTGATTATTATATTAAAGTATTAGTATCTGTCTCCCGCGGCGTCACCCGCGAAAAAATGAAATATAGTGAAGTTTCAAAGTTTGACCTCCATATGACCCCGTTATGGGTTGAATTTCTATAAAACCTTTCTTAGTACAGATGACGAACACTCTATATTTAATACACGCTCTAAATTACACGTCTATAGGTTAAGCGGTTTAAGTTCTACGTTGATTCCTAGGTATTACAGTCAGGACTTACTCTTTTATATATATTGATAGATTTATATTTAGATTATGTGAGGTTGATAAATTGAAGCGTGTGGCTTCCTTATCTATCATCATATTCACTTTGAGATAAATATTTACCTACTTATTCGACTATTTACTCGTTGTTCCACGAACTGTCGAACTCGTGAACACTTATTTTTGTTGCGTCTTCATAAAAAAGGACAACTAATCGTTCGATCGTTTCTTTTTAACCCCCGACGCAAAAACAACGGGGTGTTATACGATTGGCGTGTCGATTTTGATGACAATCGATCCAACATGGCCGCCGCTACAAATTGACGGAGTACAAATACACATATACACTAAGATAATTTAAAATCCAAGATGGCTGCTTCAATAAATGTCGGCCTATTGCAAAATTTTCAATTTCACTTGTGGAAAAAAAACCCTAATCGAATATTCCCGACGACTTAAGACAGCTATACACCGGCAACTTGTCCATACAATAAGATATAGCTCTTTTCTACCCTTTAATGTTGTTCGATTCAAGTGTTTTATTTTTCATATAGCTAACACTTTATTTACTAGGCTTTACCGTTTTATTTTTTTCTGTCTTTTATTTATATGACTACAAAGTTACAAGCTTACTAAGCAGTCATATTTTTGCGCTAATACGATGCCTATTAAAATCCTGTATTATGCAGTATTCAATAACTTTTTTAAAAATAATAAAACGTGTTAGCCTATAATACATCACAGTGAAGCGATTGACACCAATGACAAAAAAATACGTTACAATTTAGGGGGTGAAAAGGGCCCCGGAACGTAAATTCTATCAGAAACACGAAAACAGTGAAGGATCGGTGATCCTCTTAAAAGTTTTGCAAATTCGTAACCCATACACCGAGTTTCATCTAGATTGTTTGGAAACTACGACCTGGACGGAAGTACAAAATTTCAGACGAGAAAACACAAACATCTAAACTGACAGATGGCAGAAAAAATTGCCAAATCCGAAATAGCTTGGTAAAAAATTAAAACTCAACTATTTTTTTACAATTTTATTTTTAAAAACTGTGGCCTATGTCGAATTAACATTTTAGTCCTTTAATAAAAAATATGATACTCGTAGTGCATCTGAGAATTGGGTGATATGAATTTAGCCCTAATTTTAAGCTTCAGTACTGCAAGGAATCCTTGTACTTTTAACACATTCTTCCTTTACTGTGGACTATTACTTCATAACTTCTAAATGCCCGAATATATTTGGAAAAAATAACTATTCTTTGATTCCTCAAATCATCCTGATTGAACCTGTCTATATTTTTTAAAATATTTTAACATTTATGGCGACTGTATTTTGCGAATTTGATATATTTGCTGATATAGAATTCGTGTGAGGTATTAAGTCGTGATTGATACCTATAGATTCCAGCCAAAACCTTTTCACTTATCTTTGAATTTATATTTTTACCGTTGTTCTTGTGATGAAGACCAAGAATCTTCAGTATTAACTGACTCTACATTCGATGCATAGATTATACGCTCTCCACTTCTCGAAGAACTACTTGACGATTCATCACTTTTAGACGTTGAATCTTCCACCTCGCTTCTGGAATCTTCTTTCTCCCTGTCAGATTTGACAGTTTTAATATTTTTTTCTGTTTGGACTGCTTGAGTTTCAGATTTGACAGTTGTCGATTGTTTGTTAAGTTTGACATTTGGAGGTGTGGATGAGAAAACTATTTCGGAATCGATAGAAACGGATTCCTTAGTTGCAATGGTCAAGAGTTTAGGTTTATCGTCGCCGACCAGCTTGTTGGTTGTAGATTGATTGTCACTACTGACGCCTGAGGTACTTGCAGAATTAGTTCTGGAGATAAGTGAATAGTCAGAACTCCCTGCCTCTTTTGATTCGGTAGTAGACATGAAGGGTTCTTCTTCTAAATTTAATTCGCGTTTTGATATTTGTTTGTCTGCATTATCTGAATCTGACCATTTAATATCTGAATTTGGTGAAGCAGTTGTAGTGATGTCATCGGCATTAGTTTTGTGTGAATCTACTGTTGTTACGTCGGTATCAGTGTCTGACTTCTCTTTGGTGTCGTTTGAATTATCATTCATTTGATTTAAATAAGTTTTCGTTTTGTCAATATTGTTCATAGACTCTTCATAAAAGTTTACTGTTATATTTGTACCCGATTTCGTTGTTGTCTCAATATCAGATACATCGGTTGCAGAAGTTGTAGTATTTTTTACTTCATAAGTTGATATTGCAATGGCGTTGGCGTTTGTACTTGACATAGTTCCTAACTCGTTCACTTTTGTTTTAAAATTTTCGGTTGAATTGGCTCTAATTCTGGTATCGTAAGTTTCTAAGGCATTATCATCTATAATAGTAGTGTTGTTTAGATCTGTAGTCGAGAGTAGCTTTTTTGCATCGTTGGAACTCGAACTATTACTTATATCTGAACCATAGTCAAGAGTGTAAGCTTCATCTATTTCTGAAATAGATCTACTATGTAATCCATAGGAATCGCTGGAATCGTTTCTGTAATTTTTGGTTGTGGTAGTTTCAATTACATTATCAGGTTCTTTTGTTGTTGAGATTAATACTGTATTATAGCTGTATTCCTTTAAATTTACTTTGGCACTTGTTGTTTCACTGATATTTGATGTATTATTGGTAATGAAAGTGTTTGGTTCTTCAGTAAGAGTTTCCACCTGTTCTACGTCGTAAACGTCGTCGTTAGTTGATTCCACAATAGTATTTGACGTATTTTCAGTATTATTTTTTGTTTCTGAATTAAATTGAATATTATCAGATTTAAATGTAATATTCACATAATCAGTGGTGGTTTCAGTATCATCTGTATTTCGCTTATTTAGTTCTACTGATTTGGTTTCGGTATAATTATCAGATATTTCTTTGTTATTTGCTTTGAAGGTATTATTAAATAAAACATTAGTGTCTGTGAAGCTACTTATGCTTGTAGCAGACTCAGTAATATCTAATACTTCATAAGGTGTAGATACATATTTTTCTTCAGAATAACTCATTGGAGAGACTATGTTGGTTTCAATTGCATCTTTTTGGTTATATAACTCTAAATCATCATATTTGTTATTAGTTTCGTCTAAATCACGATTGCCTCTGATGACTGATGTACTGCTGTTAAAACTTTCAATCTCGTCTTTAGTTTGCACTTTATTAGAGCTATTCACAGAAATAGTTAATATAAAATCGTCATTTATGTTTGTAGCATTCTTTGCATCATAAAATTTATCAAGTATTTCAGTTTCGTTTTTTTCAAAGCCATTATTGTCATTTTTTACTGGGGTAATTTTATGAACGTCTGTGTTATTATTTGACTCATCTAAGTTTTCATACTTGTTATAATCTTCTTCAACATTATTATTATTATTTACCGAATCACTTTTTCTAGAAGTTTCTGTCTCGTTTTTGATTTCTACTTGAGAAGTGTTACTGTTAAGAGATACATATGTTTCGATATTTTCACTTGTGCTTACAGCAGTTTCTGTATAATTTGTTGTATCATATAATTCACCGTGTACAATATTAGACGTTGAGTTTATATAGTTACCTTGAGATAAATCTGTATTGTTAATATTTTGATTCTTTGACATATGATAAGTATCATCGTTCTCCTTTGATTTTATTAATTCTGTACTCGTTTCGTTAGTTTCCAAAACATACTCAGACTGTTTCACTGATTCAGTTGTTGAGTCTATTGTCGTATTGTAGCTACCATAAGTGGTAAAATTAGTAACCCAATCAATATTTCCAGGGAACATTTTGGAACCATTTTCAAAAGCATCAGTTGCGTTAGTTTTATTATCCCTTTCATACCTAATTTCTTCAAAATATTCAGATTCATTTTTGTTTCGAGCTTGAGTAAAAGTCAAATTAGTCAATGTATTAATTTCAGTGTTAGAGTTGTCATCTGTCTTTAATTCATCGCTCGCGTTTAGAGCAGCCCAATATAAGTTTTTATCATTTTCTTGTTTCTTGATAAAGTTTCGAGAATAATCAGTAACAGAAGTACGATTATTGTCAAAATTGTTTTCGACTTCGATAGTTTTATCAGAAGTAGAGCTTAATTTTTCTTGAAGATTTTCATTTTTTGAATTACTGTACGAGTCTTCTGATGTCTTATATTTTAAATTATTAGCTGTCACATTTTCTTTAACTCGTGACGAATTACTATTGAAATCAGTATCACTAAACATCATGTCATCACTTTTCACTGTTGTCTTATCAGAAGAGTCTTTTGTATTCTCCAATTTAGTAGTGTATATGAAATTTTCTTTTTCATATGTGGTTTTTGAATTAAAGTTGTTCCATGAATTTGAGACCACATCTGTTCCATTATTGTAAATATGATCAGAGTTTCCAGGATTTTCGTGTTCAAAATCATTAACTGTATTTTCCGCAATGTGCCCAGAAATCATTTTAGTGTCATATGTATTGTGGGCGTAATTTAAAGTGTCAGTATTAATATGGCTTATCAAATCCTTAGTAGCATCAGAAGAGTCGCTAGACACTTCATATTGTGGCTTGTTTGAAATTATATTAGTAGGAACAAATAAGTCGTTGCCAACGGATGCGTAAGTGAGAGCTTCAGTATTTCTATTTATTGTAACCTCTTCTGCGCTGCTTTTGGGAATAACAACAACGCTTGTTTTTCCTTTGGACTTGTGTGGCTTTTGATCTTTTTGTTTAGAAGTGATATTTTGTTCTTTCTTCTCAGAAACAGTTTTTAAGGCTGTTTTGAGTTTTCTCCTGTGAGCAGATTTTAATACGTCGTCCAAATTTCTTGAAAGTATTGCTAAAAATGAAATACACTTTGATCTTATTGATTTTAATGAAGCAAGCTAAAGAAATAAAAACATTTTTATCTCTATTTCACTGTTTAACTTGATTTCATAATCACGCAGTCTATTATTAATATGGTTTCATGAAATCCATCGTGTCCAACTCATTAGACAAACTTGCAAAGGGTTTCAGGTTCTAGTTTGTCTACTACTAAGCTACGTAGCTCACCATCCTGGCCTAACACAATGTTGGAGACTTAATACTTACCTACCTCATTCTTGCTTTCTATTTCGACAAACAGTTTTACTTCAATATTAAAACACGTGATAATTCTAAATTGCACGTGGACTAGAAAACTTTGTGGTGCAGACCCAATATAAACTTAATTGATAAGGCATCCATTTTAATTATTTTTTTAATCTAATTTTTTAACTTACATTCTTTGACGATCGGATCTATATAGTCCAGTTTAAAAACTCGAGCGTATCCTGTCGCAGGCGAAACATTTTGTCTGGTACGTTTTATTGTAGACTCTTTTCGAAAGCGTTCCTGCCACTCCATTGGACTAAGATGTAGATTAGCCAAATCTTCTCCAGTAAATTGTCGAATATTATTTCTATCAAATAAATCTCGAAAGCCATGCGTTAATTTGTCGCTGTTAAAGTGAGCTTTCTCAGTGCTTCCGTGACTTTGTTTGCCGAGAAAATTGGTGTTGAAGAGTGAAGATAGATTTCCAAATCGGTCTTCTACGTATTTTACATTGGCGTAGTGAGAGCTTACTGGGGACAAGCCGTATCTCTGTGCTAAAAAAATAATTATAATAAGTTTAGAGGCACATCTGCTAAACTCGGTAATAAGATGTTAGTTTTAATGATACTACAAAACAAAACCAAAGATCTACTTTATACAAATGTCATGTCAGGTTACGAAATTGACCATGTCTATAGAGCCATGGTCAATTCGTCGTTTTTGATCAACTGATTTTTTTGTACTCTGAGGGAGTTCAGGGAATACATAAATACCCACTTTAAAAATTCTCTGATTGCAACTGACCTTATTTGAAACGACGATGCAATCTAATAAAAAGCAAGCTTGCCTAAAAGAAACTATTCACTTGCGGATTTTAAATACCAGGTTTTTGCAATTTATTACGAACTACAGCAGCATAAATTGCAGTTGACCTGACATTTAATAACATTAAATAAATAGAGGCAACGAAAAATCTACTAATAATACAAATGCTTTAGTCCACCACTATAGGGCAGTTTTCTCACCCTGCTAGCAGCATGATGATAGTTATCGAGGAATAGAAAATTTATCATTTAAACCAGCCAGGCCAGCCAGCTTGCCAGGTTGTAGAATTAGCTGCCAAGTTCTCTATTTCCTGATAGATGTGTCTCTTCAAGTCAATTAATTTGTTCTACGCAAGCGTAAGCATATGCCGCATCGTCACTTTGCAGTCAAGCGCATACCTACAAAGAAAACTATTCAAAAATATAATAAAGTACAATAACCAACCCAAATTATAGCGTGAACGATGCGATGAGCGTAGGTGTGGTGATACAATGCGAGCATGTCCATTACCATCACTTACAATTCTTGAATTATGTATATTCTCTGCCACGGACAGTAAATATTGTTTACGAAGTTTGGACGAGTCAAAAACTCTATTCTCAATGCTCTTCCTGCTGAGGCTACGGTCATCTTTAATCAAACCTAGTGAGTTTTCATCTTGATCTAGCAAGTGTATCACATCCTTGTGAAAACGTACTTTTTCACCTAAAACACAACACATATAAGAATGATCCGATTTATAAGATTCAAAAGCTAATAAAGCAATCTTAGAGCAGGAAAATTTTGAATATTTGTTAGTCAGATTTGGGTTTTGTATTAGGCCAAAAATATGTTATTGACTACTTACATTAGAAATTTTGTACTCGAATTTTGAAGACACTACATTTTTAGAACCCAAATCGTTTTTTTTTTTTGCATTTTATTTTCTTGGAAATTTACTAAAATAACGGAGTGACAACAAATTTGAAAATTTCACCGTAATCTGTACACATGATAAAACTGTAGAGGTCGAATTTCTGTACAATGAAACAAGAATGCTAAAAACTAAGTCAGGGGATGTAAGAAGTGAAATAGAACTAACTATTATTATTCTTTTCTGTTTGTCTGTTTGTACGGACTAATTTCCGGAAAAACTAGACCAATTAAAATAAAATTTTGCATGATGGTAGCTTGTTTATAACCTCAAAAGTATCCTTCATGATTCCTGATACTTTTGATCCCGGTCAATTAATAAATACCACGCGGACGAAGTCGCGGACATCAGCTAGTTTAATATAAAAATGAATTATCCAACAACAAACTTAATGACAATTAGAAGTTATTTACTAATTTAGGAATGAGCTAAATAATAATTTATTTTTTCGTCTACCTATCAACCATCAATAATATCTTAAACAAATATAACAATAAATGCACCTAACAAAACGTTAAAAAACACTCTTCGTTTGTGACTTGTCAATGCACTTATAAAAAATTCGAGGAAAATAAAAAAAAACATCGATACACACAAGTTTATTTGCTTTTAGTTTGCCTACAAGTATTAGAGACCTCCAACGTTGATCGACTCACCCGTTTTAACATTGTTTTTTTGTCCTTTTTCTCCTTCATTTTCTCCTATCTCAGCATTTACATTTTCTTCGGCATTTGTATTGCTTTCCGCCTTATTTTTACTCTCAGTTTCTACTTCAGTTTCGGCCTCGGAACTTATTTGAGCTTCTGCATCTGTTTCGTTTTCAGCATTTGCTCCTCCAAGTATATTACCAGAACTATCTTCGGTATTATCTGCATCAATATTTGTATCGTTGGCGTCCATGTTAGTATCTTGATCACCTCCATCATTATTCCAACTCAAATTAGACGCGGTGTCTTCTAAAACATCTGTTTGGCCACTCGCATCTTGTTCTTGGTCACTTTGAGTGTTCGTATCTCCTTTCGTGTCAATATTTGACTCGCTGTCACTATTGGCATTTATGTCACTATAATCATCTATGTCACTATTGGCATATACGCCACTATTGACATTGCTATCAGTGTCACCTCCAACACCGCCATTCGTCTCGTGCGCACCGTTTACATTGCTTTCATTATCTCCGTTGCTACTCTTCTGCGTGTGATATTGGGAAGAGCTACTAGAAGATTTGGCATCTTTGTTGTTGTAAGCGTTTTGCGATTGGAAACTGCCTCGCCTGACTGTTTTACCATTTCTATCGTAATCTGAAAATAAAACACATCTTTTGGCATTTCTTCTTGTTTAATATATGGGGATGATGCAAGGAATGGTGATTAATGTTTGTTTGTTTACAAGCTGTCATATAATAACAATACATATGTCCGTTACCGCTATTTTAATGCGTACATTTTTTGGGAGCTTAAAACATATTTTACCACTAAAATTATTTTTTTGTGAAGGCAAGATTACTAGTATACAGTTATGATGAAATAAGTATGTAGAAGTTTTTGGTTTATGGAGTCCTAGTGCCAAAACTTCCTTAAAAATATATTTCATAAACTTATCGATGCTACTGGGAATAAGAGAACTCGTTCATTCCTTGCTCAAAGGATCACTGTGGCAATGTGTCAGCGTTCTTGGGACTCTGCCACACGGACATCAATTTTGTTCAGGCTTTTATTTTTTTATTGAGTACTAAATTTGATAAAAGATTCTGTAATTTAGTTTTAGGCAATAATATAGTTATAGTATGTTTGTAAAACATCAATATGGGGAAAACGTTATCACCATATATACCTATTAAACCGAATTACCGAACTACGAAATGGCCTCGATGTGGTAAAAATATCAAATGCTTATTTTTAACTTGATGTAACCTGACTGTTCGGCGCTCTTTTTATTTTTTTCCGCGTCAGACATACACACAAAATAATGACAATTGCATACATATATACGATACCTTTCTATCTGCAAATATTTTTTTAATCCTATCAGATAATAAAAATAAACTAGTACTCCAGCGAACGACATTTTTGCATCTTTATAAAAACAAGACAAACACTTGACCTATTTTTTATATTCAGGAATCCTTATTAATGTTGTGTTCCTCATGCATGTACTAAATATCATTGAAATCGTCATTGCAAACACTCCCTTTTTTTTAAGGAACATTCCCCAATCCAACAACTTCCAAACTGAGGTAAAAATTTTATTTTAAAAAAATGTAGAACGCATAGTAGTATTAGTACGCCGAGTCGCGTTAAAATTGGTTGGAACCTACGACCTACGTACGACCTGTACGCGAGAACTAAATTTCAAGAGACATACAATCACATGAAGTAACAGAGGAAAGAAAACAAATTGCTAAACCCGACATAAAGACGCTTCGCTCACCCGGTGAATAAATAACATTAAAACCCTTAAACTGTTTACCTTCCTGTTTTTTATAACTTTTCCCTCGTGAAGTGTGTTCTTCGTCGTGTTTTTTGTCTGTAGATTCTTGATGATCCTCTTTTGTCTCCAGGTTGGGTCCCAGAGAGAACTCGTCTTTCGTCTTGTTGTGTGACTCGTCGTGTGTTCTGCTAGTGTCGCTGTGCTCGGAACCCGATTCGTACTTGTGGATGTGATCCTTGCCGTCTCCTGTAATTTATATAGCGAGTTACACACAATTTTTCTTTTGTTTCTTAAGTCGCCAACGTCAAGTAGTTTTCGTCTGCATCTAGTTGTATTACGAGTATATCTATCTGTATCGTATACGTAGCTCCACAGTAAAGATAGCAAAAATAATCATACGGGTTGTTGTTTATACGTCTGTTTATGACTTTCATTGCCTTGACGTCTGTACATTCAGTTTCATGAGTATATTTAAAACTTTGTCCTCCTAAACTCAAGATTTGTTTGTCAGTGACATATTTTTTTATTTTATCATCTCGCAGAACTAGTTAGATAAAAAGATCATGAAGACTTACCAGATTGTTGTTTATAGGTTTGTTTTTCGCTGTCAGTGTCTTCGGTATCCTTGACGTTGGTGGATTCAGTTTCATGAGTTGACTTCAGACCTTGTGATCCTACAGTAAATGTTTGTTTATCGGTGTCCTTTTCTTTTTCACTTTCAGAGTGAGTTTTGTTTCTTTCTTTAGTTTGGCTAGCGCTGTTGCCTTGACCGTCTGAAATGTAATTATCTGATTATAAAATGGAATTCCATTTGAAAAAAATAATCGTAATTATAATAGAGAAGTTAATTGTCTTCTCCATTTACCGAGACCGATTAGTGGTAAAAACTCCGTAGTATGTTTTTTTTTTCACGGGCTAAACCGTTTGGCTTTATCGACGTTTTTATTTAACCGACCGAGCAAAGTGACACTGCAATAAGTCCATAGCTAACTTACCACATTTTTGGGCGTCATTTACCGTTGCATTTTTGCAAACGTTGCAATAGTTATTTGTGATACAAGAGTGCAGAGTTGCTTTTTAACCGCGTGCTCACTTTTGATGACCGAGCAAGCGAAGGATTCTAAAATTGAATCACGAACACAGGGGCTGATTAAAAAATTAGAGTCCTGAGCGTTAGCGAGGGAATTAAAAGAGCACAAGGGGAAAAATCTTTGCACTCGAGTGCAACACGTAACTTTTCATCCCACCTCAGCGAGGAGATGACTACATACGAATAATAAAAAAAAACTAATCACTCATTTTAGTTATTTCACTTATTTTTAACATAAGGTTTTAACAATATGACGTGTAAAGATAATGGCACGCGCAAAACAAATAAAAGTACAGCGAAAAGGAGCAAAAAAAGGTTATATGATGAATTCGGCCCATAAAGGGTAGAAGTAAATAGGATGAATGAGGTTTTTAATTCACAAACTTAGTGCACTCGATATTCTAAATTCAAATTTACTTTATACTCTAGCGGATAAAAACGGCTTTTGCACTCAGATAAAGAATTATTCTATCTTATCTTACCATTTAATGCAGCTGCTCGTGTCTCATGTTCTGAGTAATACTGGTAGCTTTCTTTATATCTTGTGTCTTGTTTAGATACGCTTACCTACTCATACAGACAGGTTTAAGTAGTAGTTACTAAAGAATTATTCTATCTTATCTTACCATTCAATGCAGCAGCTTGTTCTTCATGTTCTGAAGAATTTTGATTGCTCTCTTTGTATCTTGTCTCTTGTTTAGACACGCTGACCTTCTTTTATCAGCAGGTTTAAATAGTAGTAACTAAAGAATTATTCTATCTTATCTTACCTTTCAATTCAGCTGCTTGTTCTTCATGCTCTGAAGTATTTTGGTTGCTTTCTTTGTATCTTGTCTCTTGTTGTGACACGCTGACCTGTCCGTCATCGCTGACGTCAACACCTGGTTGTATATTATCGTCTCCGTTGCCGGTTGGTATGCCGGCTTCGTCGCCAGAACTGTTCAGCCCGATGTCAGGTTCTTGGAGAAAATTGGTAATTAATTTAAATTATTTTAAATTATGAGTAGGAATCGATCTGCTTTTTTTGTAGTTAGTCATTTAATTTTATGAGCGTTATCTAACTTCTATAATATATTCTGCTTGTGTGTTTCAGTTATTTAAATTTAAAATCAAATCGTGGCCGACTATATTTTTTATAATAATCCAGAAACATGTGGTTAGAAACGACTTCAAAAAAAACCCGACTGCTAAATCTTTAAACCTGTATATTATCCTGGATTATTTTTTCATATGATTTTGATATACTCAGTGTCTCTACGACTAAGATGAATCTATTGACACCAAGCTTACACAAAAAACGACAGGCTGTTAACGCTCTATGACGTGCCAAAGAAATATACATACATACACTCGAAAAACATAACCCTCCCTCTTTTGCAGTCGCGTAAAAATGTCTAGGTATATCGTTCCAGGCTGTCTCTAAGCAATCAAGGAATTAAACAATACAGCAGTCTTTGAAATCGGTTAAAATTAATCTCTCAAAGGTATTCGTAAGCTCCAATAAGACAATTTAAAAAAGATTGAAAATAGAGAAAGATTTCTCACTTACTTGGACGTGGCATACATTCTACTGAGGCAAGAACCTGTTAATAAAAAACAGAGGTTATAAACACATTAAAAAGATAATGATACAAGATAATAATTAGTGAAAAAACTCGAACCAATAGTACTCTTTATTCAATACAAATCTTAAAAATAAAATAACCCAACTTCTGGAACCGATGACCGATGATAAAAATTGGCCCGTTTAGTTTTTATCATTATGATATAAATTGTAACGTATAATTTTTATCATAATCGGTGATGATATGATGGGAGTACAATATTTTAAACAATAATTATTTTTAACATAAAAGTGAGTGCCGACATCCATGACGTCAGGCGCCGCGCCGATAGAAAAAAATACAACCACTTGACTGACTTTTGATAAGATTAAAAAAGGACCACACGGCCTCCCTTTTTCAAATCGGTCTTGTCTCCGAGAAATCAGGCACTAAATATATATAAAAACAATCAGGAAAATCATACAGTCCATATACTTAAATAATAGATAGCAAAAAAAAACATCCAACGAATTGAGATCCTTTTCCTTTATAATTATGTACGGGCTAAAAAAAACTTACCGCAACCACAACGAGCACAAAATGTTTCATGTTAGAATTTGTAGAAACGACCATTTCATGTTACACCACTTGTGTAAAATAAAGAAATAATGTAAAGAAATATCGTCAATGTTACTACTAAAAGCAAATAATTTATCGAATTTCGTACCATCTGTGCAAATGTGGACGAAATTTAGCTCTTTTAAAGGAAATATTAAAGTGTTAAAGTGGTTCTGCACAAAGCAGTTCGACACTGATATTGTCTGATATAGCCTAAAAAGTAAGGAAAAATCGGAATTAAATTCCGATTTCAAGTTATAAAAAATTAAATTCATAAGTATGTTAAAGAATTAAATGATGGTAATATTGATTTTGGTTACTATAAAACTTTATTACTTAAAATTAGATTAAGTCAGTGGATAGCTGCTCTCATCAGCGGCTGCTTTAGGGGGTGGCGAAAGGGCAATCTCCCAGGGCCAAAACGGTCGTTTTGACATAGAATAGGCACAGTTAGTATTAAACAAATATATTTTTAATACTAACTCTGATCTGTTCTATGTCGAAGCGGCCATTTTGTCAATGCAATTGTAATTCTGAGACAATTCAAATGACAGACTTGACTACCAGGGCAAACAAATTTATAAAATCAAATGATATTTATTTGTATAAGTTTAGCAGACCTACTTTAGCGTCACATACTTTTCACGAAGGACATAGGACCTCGCAAAGATCTGCCCCCTGATCCTCGGAATGGGTAGGTAAGGCCGCCTCTGGCTCCCATACATAGATAGGAGTTCAATTAACCGTTTTGGTTTACATTCGATTCTTCAACTTTTTACATCAGATAAACACGTTGCAAGAGGGCTCGTACACGTAAACACGATGCGATGTCGCATCGCATCGTGCTACGACGCGACGGTGCCGCATTCTGTTGTCATAGAAAATTGAAAGATGACGGACGACATTGAGGTTGATAATTTAATAACACTAGTCGAAGAGCGTCGTACAATGGGACAAAACATCAGAAGAATTAGATAGATAGAAATAAAATAACAACACCATGGAAAGAGGGTTTCACGATCGTGGCTCGTTGCGATGTCGTATCGCTCGCTCGTCCCACAATACGACACGTACCGTGGAACGATGTCGCGTCGTAGCATGTGGCGACATCGTATCGTGTTTATGTGTACGAGCCCAGACTTGCTCATTTTTGTACATACGTGTTAGGTTTTTGACGAATCACACTTTACTGTTACACGTTATGAAGCGACTTAATTTTTTTATTAAATTTATGGATCTCTAGCACAATTTGGTTTAGTAATTATGTAGAGTATATTCATATGGATACAGGTACCTACAATAGAGTAACCAATACGACCAATTCTAATAATTATTTGTCAAATATCGTCATTACAGAGAAAAAATCATTCGATGACTTGGTTTGGTGATGACGTCATTTCATTCTTATGATAATTAATAACGCTCAGTATTAAAAATAGTTAGTTTTGCGAATGATTTTGCGACTCTAAAAGAAGACATTCTCTTTACTGTTTTGGGGTTCCGTAGCCAAAATGAAAAAACGGTTCAATATTACTAAGACTTCATGGTCTGTCCGTCCGTCCGTCTGTCCGTCATGGCTATACCGTTGAAATTGTTACAGATAATATATAACTGGCGAAATGTTGAATTTTCTAAAATGTAATTACCTAATAAGAATAATAATTATAATTATTAATATTTTAGAAATTATACAGTAATACGACTAACATAAATAGGTAAGCATCTTAACCCAATTACCCGTTCTGACTCAGTCCCGGAGCAAAGGTGCCCATAACACTGGCGGCATTACCGCGCTGAATGGCTATGGCCAACCTTTGAACCAAGAAAGAGCCAGAACGGGAGTCACCACCTCTTTCTCTGATTCTACGGCCTATATCTTGTATCAACTGGTTAGCCTCAGCACTCCAACTGCCCAAGGTCTCAACCGCAATAGGCACAAAGTGATACTATTCTTTCATGACCGTATATTTCATATGTTTTTTAGCTGCAACGTCTTCTGCGGCAGCCGCTGGTGAAAGTATTGAGCGGCCCAGATGGCTAAGAGCCACAGTATTGACGCATGTTGCGTCCCAGACAAGGCATTTGCCATTTTTCCATGGGACCAACGTTAGCCCGTCCGGCCCTTTGCTATCGGATCTGATCAAACCTGGCGGCTCCAACATACAGGGGACATATAATTCATAATGACAACAGTTAGAAACTTGAACTAATATTGTATAGATAATGGCACGGAACCCTTAGTGCGTGAGTCCGTCTCGCACTTGGTTGATTTCTAATTTATATATCTTATATATGGTAGTGTTCCCCATGTTCCTTCCAAATGTTATTGAAATTGACCGGTAAATGGCATCGTAGCGAACTTACCCAGCTTTTGCGGCATAATAGGTACTACCCTAGCCAAAATCCGTAGAAACAGTACCTAACCAGGTATGTATATTAAGCTCCTTCAAGATTGGTTGGAAACAACGACAAGACACTTTATCGGCTTTATTTATAGTTTGGCATGAAAGAGGTGAAAACAAGAGCAAGCACACTTCGTTACGTTTTGGCAGTTTGCCGATTCTACGCTGTCAAAAATGAATAATCTGGATAATTCTTTTGTTTGTAGGAACTTTCATATGTATTAGGTACATATGTATATCTCCCGATTCGTGATTTGGCCAGCGTGTTATACTATAGCCTACAACATCTTCATAGGGGAGACCCGTGCCCAACAGTGGGCTGCTATGACTTGATACGAACCTGAGGTCTCTGACTAGATAAGTATTATACGAGTAGGTTACGAATATAATTTCAAATTTTGTCGTAACATTAAAAATTATCTTATTTGTTATGTGAATTCTTCATATTTTACCGCTCTGCCAAAGAAGGAGGGTTATGTTTTTCAAGTGTAGGTAAGTATGTATGTATATTTCTTTGGCACGTTCTAGAGCCTAAAGCGCATGTCGTATTTTTATGTGAGTGGTGTCAATAGATTCGTCTTAGTCGTGAGAGTAACGCTGGGTACATCAAAGTAAAAAAAAGAAATTAAGTATGATACACAGGTTTAACGATTTAGCGGTCTGGTTTTTTCGAACACGCTTCTACCCACTTGTTTATTCCTCTTGCCGCGTATTGACATACCTACCTATCTACGCGCCTATTAAGCTTTATACAATTTTTCACGTATTATAGATAAGTTTATTGTATGAAAAACGTGATCATTTTCCAGATTTACGCAATTAAAACTAAATACCACATGTTTCCAGTAACAAAGATTTGCATATCAAATAAAATTTTGGTAATTTACGTTCTTAATTAATGATTCATATGCATCTGTACCAACATACTTAAGGTAGGTACTCAAATATAACGAAAATGTACCTAATTAAGAATTCGTTTCCTAATTTAGTAAAATCACATTCTTTGCACATCTTAATCCTCTCCTTTTATAGCGATTATGTTTGAGTGGTTAGTAGGGTCGATTGCCGTGCAAAAGGTACCTACGAGGTTCGATCATACGAAACATGCAAAAAGAGCCTGAGCGTGAAGGACAACATCGAGAGGAAATCATAGCATGGTGGTAGGGCGTTTCCTATCGCTCGCCTGGCTACCACCAAGCTACCACCAAGTCGTAAATCCTGTAGCTGAGCAGTGTTCCGGCAAATTTCCTTATGAGCTAGTGTATTACAGACTAGGCATGTTCCATCTAGGGCTGCAGTATCGCTGACTTCCGTGGTCGTGCTATGGCTGTGGTCAAATGCCTAGCTGCGTAGGATAAAAAAAATTAGAATATCCCTGCCAAGCGGCCGGTAAATTGTTCCATAACAAACTTCCTTAAAACTTAAAGGACTTGTTTCATTTACGGCCAAGACGATGTGCGTCTACCAAAAAATGCCTAAAGATGTGGTTAATATTATGTATTCATGAAACCTGCATTAGTTGCCTACTTCATTGTGTACAAAAACATCTAATTACTGTGAATTGTAGTTGAGCTATGACATCCCAGCGGGGCTATCGGCTATTTGTATTGCTTTCAAAGCTATGACGATGGCGATGTCTAGACTCAAAGCAGTAGTACTTACATCGCGCTAGACGATGCCAATATCTGTCAAATATATGGAGTCATTGCAATCTGTTGTTCACTTATTGTTTTGAAAATTGTCATCGCTTTGCTGAAATCAATACTAGGGTCTTGCTTTCGTAGCCGATATGAAACTACGAAACGAAACGATACTGAAAGCAATACAGATAGCTGATAGCCCCCCTGGATGATTTTTATATATCGGGTTCACTCTAATAGTCTACAAATTGTACCACCATTCACAAATGTTAAAATTGACAATAATAACGCGAAAATCGCCTTTTCACAAACATAAAGTATCTAGAAATATTTTGATTATACTGTGATCATTTTGTACACTGTGATAAGTTACGTTATTTTAAAATTTGGTTGATAGAGTAAAGGTTAATAATCACTAACGTATTTATGTACACATGTACACGGTCCTGGCCGGGGGTCCATACATTATTGGAACATATCTTTTATAAAAGTTTCGTCAATAAATCAATTTAAAGGACATAAAAGAGAAAGTCGCGGCGAACGTAGCCGAATCCCGTGATAGATAGACAGATATATCAATTCTTTATTACAGAAACAAAATTAAATACAAAAGAACAATTCTTACAAAATATAGTGCTTGCTATAAGTGGCGACCTTATCGCTAAAAAGCAATCTCTTCCAGGTACGTGACCTATTTTCTTAAACTTTTTACCCACCTCCGTGACCACACGTAGTATTATAATTGCCAAACGCTATGCGCTATATTTGAATATTGCTCAAAAAGCGCACATTTACTTATAGAATATTGACTACGTGACAAAAACCAAACCCTCTCTCTGTTTCAGAATTACAATTCCATCGCGTCATAACTGACAAAAAATAAGAAAATAGATTGGAAAATTAAATTTAAAAGGACTAGGTCAGCAAGTACATTAACTTTCACAAGGTAACCGCCATGTGGGATGTTGATTCGACGATCATTGTTCCGATAGTCGTTTCGGCAAACGGCCTGATAGCGAGAAGTCTCAATCAACATCTTAAGAGGCTCTCGCTAGATGGTTGGATCAAGGGTCCGGTACAGCGGGCTGTGCTCCTCGATACAGCACATATTGTTAGGAGGTTCCTGTCTCTGTAGTCCCTACCACCGGTAGCTTTTATTATTAGGTCCTACCCCGCTGCTGGCGGCATTCTAGGTTTAATTTTTTTATAATATTTTTTGTTATGAATTTGAATTTTAAAATAATTATACTTACTTAAGAAATTAAATGAAATCGAAATATAATTATTCATTATTTTCGAAATATAGTTAGCACTATTATTAAACTTTAATGTTAACAACCTTTATGACGAAATGCAATCATAATTTTAAATTAATTTAAATAACGAACATGGGATCCACTAAGTTTTATATCTGGTTTTTTGCTAAGTCACTCAGCCGTTAAACTGAAACCATACTTTACGAGTGCCAACATCAAGACAAACATGTAAAGTTAAACGAAAGTAGGTAATCAATGTCGGATTCGAACCAAAAACGCTTCGCTCGCTTAGTCAATGTTTAATAAAAACCTTAGTAGATACGTACGTACGGTTGGACCAACTGACAACTTTTACTTACAGGCGAAGAAAAATTTCAGACTCGAAGCTTGAACACTTGAAAAATTATTCTTATCTTCCTGTAGTCAAGGTATATAATACTCGAATAAACTTCATATAATACAGATAAATAAAACAACAAAACAAGAAAAAAACACATTTTATTTCATCAATCAGTATATAATAATGTAAACACTAAATCTTTATTATGTATACTGAAATTTAAATAACCAGCTGTCAAAATAGTACCTAGCAGCCTTATGAGTACATGAAACGACAGAATTAGAAATATATTAACAGAATGAATATTTTATTAAGAAAACTAAAGCTTGTTTGATTCATATGATTATAATTTAAGAAGACGGGTTTACACGCGTATTTTTTTGTTGGATAGGTCCAACTATAGTGCGAGACGTGCCATCGTTGAAGTTCACCGAATGTGAATGAAACTATAGTTGGATCTTTCCAACAATCAGGTACAAGTGAAAACCAGTCTACTTACACAAAACAACATGAATTAGTGGAAAATGTAGACGACTACGATTGCCCGGTCAATTAAGTATTTTTTTTAATGCTAGCTAGCTTGAAAGACTAAGGAAGTCAGCGACACTGTGGCCCTAAATGGAACGTGGCTAGTCTTGATTACACTGGCTCTCAAGTAAGACTGCCGTACCACACCGTTACGTGCTTGGCGACAGATTTTATTAACTTAAGGGTGGTAGCTAGCAATGAAAGCGAGCGTCAGAAAACTTCCTATCACTATGAAATTAATCTGATTTAAAAAATAAAAATCGTGGAGACCGAAAAATCAAATATAGGCTTATATTATATCTAATTTACTTATAAGGGTTATCGTTTAGGGGTGTACTAATCCGAAAGTGGGTAACTATGCTCATCATTACAAACAATTTTTAATATGGGACCAACCCAGAAATCGAGAAAAAAACAGCTGATCCATAATGTATGAAAAACAGCTGATCCATAATGTATGAAAAACAGCTGATGCATAATGTATGACAAACAGCTGATCCATAATGTATGAAAAACAGCATTTTTTCCTCGATTTCTCTTTTGGACCCATAGTGAAAGTTGTTCATTAGCATGAGTATAGTAACCCCCTTTCGGCATATTACACCGATAGCCTATATCTCTGTATACCTACTACACCTATATAGTTACAAAATAAGATAAAGTAATAATTAAATTTCAGTTAATTTTGACATTGTCCAACAAGTTTTATTACATGAAAATCTTAAAAATCTAAATATTTTCATATACAATTAATAAATTAAAGTGCGTAGCAAATAGAATATATATTTTAATGTATGTGTTTTTAATTATTCAACGCAGCTAATTGCAATATTAACAATAACCAGGTTAACAAAATTGCTCCGGGTCCCGGCAGAGCACAAAGGTGCGCTTCTCTCACCCGATTTCTTGCCTGCGGGGCTGGTTTTCCACCGCTACGTAAACTAAATTCCCAACCTTAACATATGTTTAGTTTACGAGTTAGTGTGTTAATACGAATGTTAGTCTTTAAGGTATTTATTGTACGAGCCTAGTTGCCTGAAATAAATTGATTTATTATTATTATACCTTTTGTTAATTAAATGTGTTTTTTTTTTAATATTTTTTTTTTACAGATCGACTTTAACAAAATTATAGAACATCACGCAATAACAATTTTGAAACAAATAACCCAAAATGTCCTATTTGTAAAAAAAACGAGTTAACTTTATATTTTTGAAAATTGTGAAAATAAAACAGAGAGGAAAAACGAACACGTCTTCAATAATTCAATTATAAGATTTTTGTACAAATTGATATTCCATTGAATATTCACAAAAACAAAACTATTGACGACCGTCGTGGTGTAGTGGCTAGCATGCTTGCTTCGAGATCCGTCGGTCCCGGGTTCGATTCCCGGTCGGGGCAGTTGTTCGAACGATGACTTTAAACATCTGTCTTCGCGTCTGTATATCTTTGTGAATGTTCCATTGCATCCACGTCACAGGAGAAATCCTAGTAGGGAGTTTGAGCGTTCACCAGTAGGTAAAAATAATTAAATACTTTATAATCATTTCCTTATACGTTATTTAATTTAGGTGTAGTTTTTTTTTTTGTAAATTATTATTTTGAAATATATTTATGATACCTGTATTTATTGTTAGAGAAATACCACTTTCATAACTCAAATATTACAAAAAAATCGTAAACATTTCCGGTCTCATTAATAAACGCGTCTTAACTTTAAACGTCTTTTGTCTTTTTTTGACGCGTGACTTTCTCCATCGGATAAAACGAGAGAAAAGAAGAGAAAGTGGCAGTCAGGGCAGGTCACGTGGCCAGATACAGAGACGACAGGTGGACCCTAAGGACTATGAGGGGGAAGAGCCCACCAGGGACAAGATCGAGAGGCCGACCGCATGCGAAATGGGTCAACGAAATAGTAGAGACGGCAGGCAAAGATTGGCTCAACGTCGTAGCAAATGACAAAGAAAAGTGTTTTTCTTTGTAGGAGGTTTTTACTCAAAGGGGGTCCATAGATACATAAATAGTCTGCACTCGCTGATCAATTATTTTTTACGAATTCACTAAATTACTTTTATTACTTACTATCTGTGCTCCGCGGTTTCACTCGCGTAGTTCCCCATTTTACTATCGAGATAATCCAATGGAGAACTACTTTTTTTTAAGTAGGTTAAAAAGTATCCTATGTCCAATCTACCTGTGCACCAAATTTCATCCAGATCGGTTCAGTGGTTTTGGCGTGAAAGCGACACAGACAGACAGACAGACAGAGTTACTTTCGCATTTATAATATTAGTTAGGATTGATTGTTTGTGTTTAATTTTGTCTAAATATATGTACTTATCTTACTTTGTATGGAATTAAATAAAGCTTATTAATTATTTATTTATTATTATTATTTTATCTACAATCAAGTAATTCGTGTAGTAAATAATCTTCACTGTCTCCTCTGAAAAAAGAGGAAAAAATATATTTGCAACGCACTCTAATTTTCTATGGTTACTCAGTGCCACCGTTCTCAACACCTGGCATGCCAGAAATAAGCACGGCACGTAACAACATGTCTACCACCATGGAAACATTCATAATAACTGGCATGCTAGACGATAATAATTATGATTTATCACCGAATCAGGTATAAAAATTCCACGGAATCGAACAAAATGCATCTACTTTTACTGTGCGAACTGACATTAGCTGAAAATTTCCAATACTTCTCATTTAAAACATCATTCATTGAGGTTTTAAAGCAAGCGTATTTGAGACATTACAATTTAGCCGTGTTCTATTTTGTCTCTAGTCTTGTCCACGGAGATAAATACTCATGCTTGGGAAGCAGTTTACGATAATACAGAAATGCTGATATGGAGTCACTATACTCATTGATACTGAACATTTATCAGGAAGGGATCAATACGGAATTCAAAAAAAAACAAGTGACATTCCTTAGAAAAAAAAATACTGGTCAATCAAGTCAAAATGTATGAAACAGCAGATTTTTTTTCTCTATTTTTTTTGTGTGTCTTTCCTATAACAAAAATCGTTCGTTAGGCTGAGTAGACTCGTAGTGAGCAACTCCTTCTCGTCTTCGTAAACTTACTATAGATAACCCGAACTAATACGCAGGAAAATAATTAAAATTATTGAATAATTATCGGTCCTTTATAAGTGACATTGTAAGACGATTTCAAGGAAGTGAAAATGACGTTCAAAAAATCCGTAACCTACGAGTATATACTCATATCAAATCAAAAAAATAATATCGGGATACCCGCGTTCGCTGTAAAAATGGCATCTTAGTCCGTGTATTTATTGCAAATCTAGTGATTCTGCAAGCTTTAATGTGTTATTTTGGTGGATTATTAACCATTATTGTCTTGTTTATGTGCACAAGTGTGGGCAAGCGATATATAGACGGAATAACGTAGTTTTCGTGTTCGAGGGAAATCTCCATAGAAACCCTGGTCAAGTATCCACCGCTTTCCGAGGGTACATGATATGACTTTAACTTGACCACGATGACTTATCACTTGATATTTGACTTAACTTCATTGATTAATAACTTAAAAATTGATAAACTTGACGCTGGCAAATATACAAATAGTATGGTGCCATTAATCGAAAGAAAAAAAAAAAGTATCGGAGCGTTTGATCGATTCGACGCGTGACCTGAACGCCGGTTTTTATCTGGACCAACGTATAAGCATTGCCATTCAGCGTGGTAATGCGGCTAGCCGACTGGGCACGCTGCCCTCTGGTGGTGTGTTTGAGCTAGTCATTTTGTTTGTGTTAATAAAGAGAATGGTCCATTTTCTCTTATAAAATTGTTATTTTTAAATACCCAATTCAAGCTTATCATAACGATATAGGCAGGCACGTGACCTAGTATGCCAGATAGAAGCACGAAGTTTACTTTTCGTAAGCCACCGTGAAATTTCATCGCATCTGGCAATCTAGAAGAAACCATGCTGTAATAATAGCATATCAAAATTTTGCAACGTGATTGTTAATGTGGGGCCCCCAGCCAGGATCGTATTTACCCTAGGGTCATGGTCCGGGGCCGCAGGCTGCCAGGGCGGGGCTTAAGCCGCGCGTTATATGTTTCACCTATATAAAACTGAAGTAAAAATTTCTCAAAAAATGTTAAATAAAAATATTTTAATTTTATTTTTAATGAAAATCTCGTTTGGTTATAAGTCGGCATAGCTTATAAGCTCTGGGCGTTGAATTTTAAAATACGCCACTGTAGTAATAAATATAATTTCTTATAACTGCTTTTAGTACAATTTCTTATTAAGTATGGTTTTTAAGGATAAAAATTTGAAAAAAAAATATCAAAATAAAATTTGTACCTATATCATTTTCAGAAAAATATGTAATTTTTTCCAAAAAAAAAACATATAATTCACTGTGAATTAGTTTTCATACATGAATATGTTACTTTGATTATTACTTTGTTTATGTCAATTTTTATGTGTAGACATTTTTAAACCTTATTAAGTCACTTAAGGGCGTGTTTTACCAAAACTGTAAGTATCTCTTTCGCACTCAAGCGTGAAACAACACGTCGTATGAGACAGAAGAGTATTACGCGAGCTTTATCATATTTTTTTAAGAACAAATTTAATAAAAAAAAACAGCATTTTGTAAATCTGTCAAGGAGTCTCGGAGAATTCACGAAACATACCTTAAAAAACAGGTTTCGTTGAATTGTAAACTTGTGTGTTTTTTCCATTCCTTGCTCATACGATTTCTATGGCAAATCACCGCGGGAATGCTGCCAGCGTTCTTGGGACTCTGCCACACGGACATCAATTTTTTTCAGACATATATAATATATATTTATTATTATTATTGAGTACTAATATTGACAAAAAATTCTGTATTTATTTTTCTAAGTCGACACTTTAGTAGTAGTTTCAAAGTTCCAGCATGGTGACGTCACATTAATAATCATGTCGCCACTTATTATATATTATAATCTTTGCTTATAATTATAAGAGTTTATAATTTTATATCATTATAATTATTATACGTACTGAAAATTACAAAAATAATTATACTAACATAATTAATTCTATTTGGTTTGATTACATTTGCTTAAAATTAATGTTTCATAATGAATACATACTATTTCATTCATTTCATTGTACAGGGTGAACGGTTCAACAATCACAAGGACCCCATTACGGGCAGACCAAACTTACTAAACTAACCTTAGTTGACAGTTCTAAAATTGTCTCCTCTCGTTTTGTTTCCAAAAGTAAGAAAAGGGTGGATATAATTCTAATTTTAGGACCTTTTAGTTAAGTCAGTGTGACTGGCCGAATTGATGTCATGTATATATATATATATATATATAAACGTGGTGTTTATGTCTTAACAAGTCACAGCGCGGATTAACCGATACATCTGCTCAATAGGCATGTCCTAATCTTTTGCGGTAAGACTGTGATCATTTCAAATAGTTAAGTAACTGACATAAATGTTTATTTTATAAGTCTGTTAATATCTACGTCACAACCCGGTGAATAACGGTCATTGAACTTGAGTTGAGAACAGGCAAAACTCTCGCTCGGCATACTTTTTGTAGTCTCATAACAATGATAAAATAAGAGTTTCATTATTTTAGTGACATTTATTGATATTTAACAGTTTTTTTAATGACATAACTTTCAGCTTTTACAATTTATCTGTTTATTTATCGTTTTGGTGTATCTGCAATACAAACATGTTTATATCTATAAACATTAAATTTCCTTTGCGAGTACAAACAGTCACCCTGTATACGTTGTTTAGTTTTAGTAATAAAAGGAACTACATGTGTCTTTATTTATAAATGTACAAAACATTATTTTTTTAAACATGATTAATAAAATTAAGTCAAGAAAATATTACAATGTTGTGCAGACGACATGCCGTGATTTAATATTAGCGTTTTAATTTTTTCTCGTAATATGTTATTTCCAACAAAAAAAAATTAATTTCAACAACTTGACTGAAAATGAAACAAACGAATCACTTCTCAGTACTTCACTTAGTTTTTTGAAAATAATTCAGTACAATAAGGATTAGTCAAAGAAAATTATAACCGACTTCAATTCGGCTAAAACTTATGTTAAAAGACCATACAAAAGAATTGATCGTTCAATGGGTTCAATTTATTTAGTAACGATTAATTACACGATTGATTAACACAAAAATATAAATGTATCCATCCGTTATTGTATACCGTCGGCCGGCGTTCAATACCGCAAATGTGACTATCATACAATTTTTCAGCACGACATTGAAACCTTTATAAATGTTACTGAATACATACTCGTTTTACGCATTTATGTTAAAAAAAAAGTAGTAGTTAGTAGGATTACAAAGAAAAAAAAAGTGTGACGTCACGGGACGCCTGGCAGTAAGAAACATCGACATTATTTTGTAAAAGTAATATGCAGAAAAGAACATATTGTGATAGGAACTAAATAATAATAATAGAATCGCACAGTCGATTGCGCATGGCGACGCGTCGCCACACCGTACACACTACTGCACGTAGACTGTATATATATACCATCATATAGCGTGGCGACGCGTCGCCACACCGTACACACTACTGCACGTAGACTGTATATATATACCATCATATAGCGTGGCGACGCGTCGCCACACCGTACACACTACTGCACGTAGACTGTATATATATACCATCATATAGCGTGGCGACGCGTCGCCACACCGTACACACTACTGCATATAGACTGTATATAATTACATACCATAATTTTTTTTTAATTCTTTTATTTGATGGTGTTATGTCATCATTGACAATGTCACCCCGTAATTCTGTACACATATTATAAAATTAAAATAAATTAACAGCAAGGACATACATAGTTCATAAACGTTGCATAAATCTGTAACAGCACCTTGGCCCCACCCGAAAGTGGATTAGACAAAATGGTGTTACAGGCACCCACATTGCGCCAGTTATGATGAAGGGCTCGCCGCTTGGCCTCGTATCGAACACACTCCGTCAGCACATGGTACACATCCTCAGTCACTCCGCAGGTACAACAAGCTGGTGACTCGGCTTTTCTCAAAAGATGTTTAAATTTGTTGCTCGGAATGTGTCCGACACGAAGCCGCAGTAGGGCTACAACATTCTTCCTAGTCATATCAATATTATCAAACCATGGGTAACGGGGAAGCTCGCATTGGATCCATAACATCATATAGCGCCAGTAATCGGTTTTACATGCGGCTATAGATGTTTCACATCAAACACCTAAAAGCAAAAAACAAGTATGCATACAGTAACATGCAAGATGTCGTCCAGTAAAACTATACGATAGTCACATACGCGGTATTGAATGCCGGAAGACGATATGTATATTACAATAATAATGTATACGCACATTGTGTTTATACCATAATCATCATCATCACCCACCATCAACACCCATCATCATCATCATCATCAACAACACCCATCATCATCATCACCCACCCTTATCGTCTAACGGAGGTGATGGTATGGTGTCGCAGCGCACATCTAGCGGCTGTACCCCTAGCGATGCGATAGTTACGTCCGATGCTCCATTAAAATAAATATATTTTTTTATAACAATATACGTTATACATAGTTATTACACGTACTCATCACAACCTTTATCATCTTTCACCGGTGATGATATCGTTTGAGGTGTCGCGGTACTTTGCGATGCCATAGTGCAGAATGATGACATGCACTAATCATCATCACCACTTATCACCATCATCTATCTACCGGCGGTGATGTTTGAGGTGTCGCAGCGCACACCTCGCGGCTGTGCCCTTTGCGATGCGATAGTTGCGTCCGATGCCTTTGAACGTGCCGCGACCGAACACTTCCACGCACACGCGCACGCGCCGCCCGTCCGCAAGGCGCTCCGGTTTACTAGAAAAATAAAATTATAATATACGATTTTTTTAATTTAAACGACTGCGAAAGAAGGTTATGTTTTTCGAGTGAATGTATATTTGTTTGTCACGCTCGAGAGCTTAAACGGCTTGTCGTATTTTTATGTGAGTGGTGTGAATAGATTCGTCTTAGTCGTGAGAGTGACACTGAGTACATTAAAATTAAAAAAGAAATTAACTAATAACGAGGAAAGATTTGTAAATTTGTTTGTAACGTATAAACTTAACAACTATTGGACTGACTTTGGACTGGACTAATTATCAAAAATATTTTTTTCCCATCCCACCATCTCGGTAAGAGTATTTTTGCTATTCGATATCTGATTGCAAAAGCCGTTTTTATCCACTTGTAGATAAAGTAAACTTGAATTTAGAATATCGTGTGCACTAAGTTTGTGAATTAAAAACCACATTCAACCTATTTACTTCTACCTCTATGGTGCCGAATTCATTATACAACCTTTTTTATTTTGTTAAAAACTCAGACTCTGAGAACCTTTTGAACCGTTTTTGCTGTACCTTTTTTATTAGTTTTGCGCGCGCCATTATCTTTTCACGTCATATTGTTAAAACCTTATGTTAAAAAAAAGAATAAAATATAATGCCCGATTCATGTTTTTATGTTTCGTATGTAGTCATTTCCTCGCTGAGGTGGGATGAAAAGTTACGTGTTGCACTCGAGTGCAAAGATTTTTCCCCTCGTGCTCTTTTAATTCCCTCGCTAACGCTCAGGATTCTAATTTTAGAATCCTTCGCTTGCTCGGTCACCAATAATGAGCACGCAGTTATAAAGCAACTCTGCACTCTTGTATAAAAAATAACTATTGTCATTAAAAAGCTGCATTAAGACTGAGTAACATACGAGTACACTAAATTTAGTACTAGAAAAAATAAAGATCCTTAGAAAACTATACTAAAAACAACCCAAGATTTTAAAAAAACATCTTTCATCGCATACGTTTCGAAAAGTATCGATGTACAATTCATTTAATAATGCCACTACAGACGTTCAATACGGCAGCCGCAGCTTTTTCATTTATTTAGATTTTGATAAAACTTAAAACGAGGCCACATAAGAAGTATAACCTTACAATAAAAAAAAATCTATTGACCCGTCTCCATCATGACGTCAAGTAACAAACAAAAAAAATATAGTCGAATTGATTACTTCCTCTTTTTTGAACGTCGGTACAAAAAAATTTGTAGGTACTATTGTAATAGAAACTACAAAAAACCATAATAATATGTCAAGCTCACGTCATTGATGACATTATTCATCGACTGTTAGGCGATACGAAGTAGGCCAGGTGAGCTGGTTTTCAAAAATTCATTATTCTCATTCTACAGGCTCACTCGCCCGAGTAACATGGTGTTGGGGCGTTTCCTATCGCTCGCCTAGCTAGCTACCTCCCTCAAGTTGTAAAACCTGTCGCCAAGCACCTAACGGTGTGTTTCGGCAGCCTTCCTTGAGTGCCAGTGTATTCCAGACTAGGCATGCTCCATCTAGGGTTACAAGTAACGCCGACTTCCGTGGACGTTCAAACTTGTAGTCTGATTACAGATAGATAGATAGATCAACGCTTATTGTAGACAAACAAAACATAACAATACAAAAATATAAATTTACATGTAGTGCCACAAACGGCGGCCTTATCGCTAAAAGCGATCACTTGCAGGCAATCTTGAGATGGAGACCATTGAAAAAAAATATGTATAGGACGGGGGTGTACTTACAATAATGAAAGTTTTTTTTTTCATATTCGATAGGCTTGCGCTTGACCGGAACTCACCTGATGTAAAGTAACGATGCGGTCTAGGATGTAGCGCGCTTGCCTAGAAGAAACCGATTCACTCGCGATTTGAAGTAATCTATACTTAATTACAAATACACAGAGTAATTGTAAACGAAGTAGGGCATAGGCTCTAAGTTAAGACTGGTGACTCCCGCTCTGGTTCGTTCCCGGTGCAGAGGATGGCCATTGCTATTCAACGTGGCAATGCTACGAGTGTTTAGGGTACTTTTGCACCAGGAACGGTCAGGGGTGGGTTTATATAGCTGGAGTTATAAGATAAGAGTAATAAAAATAGAAACATTTAAAATGTAATAATTTGAAATGTTATATTATCCAAATTTTTATATTAAACTAAATTTAAATATATATACCTAAATATATAATATAATAATATAATATACATATATGCTAATACATACATATTAATAAAACTTTTGTATCGGATAACATACATTCACACTATACTAAAAATGAGTGAAAAAAAAAACAATATCTCACCCAAACTTGGCCGTGTCGGGCTCAGCTTCCAGTAGTTCCCTAACAGGTGACTTGGGCGCGGCCGCGCTGAAAGCCTCCAATTCAGCGCCCATAAGACGAACATACGACTGCCATACGGCGCCTAGAGACATGCCTGAAAACACACACACATTTTATTTAATTGACCGAGCGAACGAAGCACCTCTGTTTCGAATCTGGAAAAATGTTATTTCGTCTGTCAATTTTTATGTTTGTCCGCAAGAAAGTACGTACTCGCGTACAGGTCGTATTTTCCAACTTGACAAAACTTGGTGTATGGGTTCTAGGATTTATTTAAATTGTTTTGAAAAGTTGATCCGTCGTGGATAAAACGTATGAAACAGCTGGTTTTTTTTTCTCGAATTTAGCGTTGGTTCCATAGTGAAAGTTGTTCGTTAGGAAAGTAAAAAAGAGGATAGCGTTAATGTGAACAACAAGAATACACCGTTTTTTACGTATGCGTAGAATCCAGATCCTCCCCTTTTTCTTCTTTTTTTCCCCACACAGCTAAGTATTTGAGCACAAGTTCGCACGACCACGGAAGTCAGCTAAACTGTAGCCCTAGATGAAGCATGCCTAGTCTAGAACACACTGGCTTAAATCGCCTCACCAGAGTCTAGGAAAATGGCCCCGGCGATGGATTCGAATAGATCTCCCAACGCTTTGGGCACCTCCACGTCTTCAGCCTGCTCCAACTCGTCCTCTTGAATCAGGTAATGCTGGAAACAAACGCATCGTTTTGTCGGAAAATGTCCCGTTTGCAAAACGTCCATTTCGCATAATGAACCGTTATGCTTTCACACCAAAATGGAGTGAAATCAAACCTATCTGGATGAAATTTGGTACACAGTTAGATCGGACCCCAGGAAAGGAGATAGGATACTTTTTAACCGACTTCAAAAACAAGCAGTTCCCCCATTGGATTATCTCGATAATGAAATGGGGAACTACGCGGGTGACACCGCGGAGCACAGCTAGTTAATTAAATAAAACAAAAAAGTCTATAAAATAACATAAGACAACTCTTTATTAAAGAACCAGCTTATAACACTATTTAAAAACAAACAATACAAAAAAAACATGCAAGCTTTCTAATGGCGGCCTTATCGCTTAAAGCGATCTCTTTCATGAACATGTCTATATGAACTTATAAGTGGTAATTTGATAAGCTCACCTCTTCGCTGATAGAATGTCCGTTCTCTTCTTGTATCCTGACGTATTTGGTCAGAACTTCGTTGAGTCCGGGCGACATGTGACGGAAGTATCTGTTGACGAAAACTAATGGTTACCAACTAACCATACATGACGAACAAACAAACCGCTCGAACATTGCTGATTGCTCGAACTATGAAGGCCAAGTTCATATACTCCTTAGGATCGTTCAGGCAGATAATGGTCCAGTTGCCAGAAATGACCAAAGTGTTAAACAGTCTAAAGAGGATCACCGTCTCTTCACTGTTTCGTATTTTCTTTTCACCCCTAAATTATAAGTAATTTTTTTGCTACTGGTGTCAATCGCTTCACTATGATGAATTTTAAGCCTACAAGTTTTTTTTTTTTAAAGTTATTTAATTCTGCATAATAAAGTCTTTTAATAGGCATAGTATCAGCGTAAAAGTATAACTGCTTAGGAAGTTTGTAACTTTAATATGATATAAAATACGGAAAAAAATAAAACGATAAATCTAGTAAATACTCTGAATTAAAGAAAAAAAAACAGCTGATCATACATAAAGTTGATCGGTTGTTAACAAAATCTATGTAGTAGAACGTAGAACATTTGGGAATACTAATGTAGGAACTAATAGGAATTCGGCATGTGGTCCTGGAGAAGTTAGGCTGGACAATACCAGACTAGACGGTTTTAAGCACTTGTCCATTTACGACTACACGACTGATGCCACATTAACGGAATTAAACCATTTGATAATGGCTGGTTTAGGTGACTGGACGTAATCAGACTTTACAAAGTTGAAAATTAAGACAGCTATAGACCGGCAACTTGTCCATACGATAAGATATAGCTCTTTTCTACCTTTTAATGTTGTCCGAATACTGTGTTTTTTTTTAACAGAGTTGCTCCCATAGTGAAAGTTGTTAATTAGGACGAGTATAGTGACCACCTTTCGGCTTAGTACACCCCTATCCGATATCCCTGTATACTATTACCCCCTCCCCCCGTATAACGGTATACTAACTTGTGGAAGCCGTGTCTAGTAGCTAGCGTGGCGAAGATGGTGTTGTTGACGAGCGCCGAGCGCAGGTCGGTGAGCGCGCCGGGACAGTGACGCCGCGCGTCGCCGTACAGGTGCCGAGTTATCAGATAATCTAGGAAAAAATATAAGTATTAAGACGAATAGTCAAATAAATACATCATTAAATTGAAAATAAACAATACGATGGTATATACAAGATATTTAGTGTTTTTCCGCCTCGTCTTAACAGTCAGTCAGTCGGTTCCTCTGATGTGAGGCGCGAGTCAACGCTTGCAGTAACAACGAGCGGTCCATGAGTCTAACACTACTTACCTAATATAGCATCTCCTAAGAACTCTAACCGTTGGTAACAGTCAGTCAGTCGGTTCCTCTGATGTGAGGCGTGAGTCAACGCTTGCAGTAACAACGAGCGGTCCATGAGTCTAACACTACTTACCTAATATAGCATCTCCTAAGAACTCTAACCGTTGGTAACAGTCAGTCAGTCGGTTCCTCTGATATGAGGCGTGAGTCAACGCTTGCAGTAACAACGAGCGGTCCATGAGTCTAACACTACTTACCTAATATAGCATCTCCTAAGAACTCTAACCGTTGGTAACAGTCAGTCAGTCGGTTCCTCTGATGTGAGGCGTGAGTCAACGCTTGCAGTAACAACGAGCGGTCCATGAGTCTAACACTACTTACCTAATATAGCATCTCCTAAGAACTCTAACCGTTGGTAACAGTCAGTCAGTCGGTTCCTCTGATGTGAGGCGTGAGTCAACGCTTGCAGTAACAACGAGCGGTCCATGAGTCTAACACTACTTACCTAATATAGCATCTCCTAAGAACTCTAACCGTTGGTAACAGTCAGTCAGTCGGTTCCTCTGATGTGAGGCGTGAGTCAACGCTTGCAGTAACAACGAGCGGTCCATGAGTCTAACACTACTTACCTAATATAGCATCTCCTAAGAACTCCAACCGTTGGTAACAGTCAGTCAGTCGGTTCCTCTGATGTGAGGCGTGAGTCAACGCTTGCAGTAACAACGAGCGGTCCATGAGTCTAACACTACTTACCTAATATAGCATCTCCTAAGAACTCCAACCGTTGGTAACAGTCAGTCAGTCGGTTCCTCTGATGTGAGGCGTGAGTCAACGCTTGCAGTAACAACGAGCGGTCCATGAGTCTAACACTACTTACCTAATATAGCATCTCCTAAGAACTCTAACCGTTGGTAACAGTCAGTCAGTCGGTTCCTCTGATGTGAGGCGTGAGTCAACGCTTGCAGTAACAACGAGCGGTCCATGAGTCTAACACTACTTACCTAATATAGCATCTCCTAAGAACTCTAACCGTTGGTAACAGTCAGTCAGTCGGTTCCTCTGATGTGAGGCGTGAGTCAACGCTTGCAGTAACAACGAGCGGTCCATGAGTCTAACACTACTTACCTAATATAGCATCTCCTAAGAACTCTAACCGTTGGTAACAGTCAGTCAGTCGGTTCCTCTGATGTGAGGCGTGAGTCAACGCTTGCAGTAACAACGAGCGGTCCATGAGTCTAACACTACTTACCTAATATAGCATCTCCTAAGAACTCCAACCGTTGGTAACAGTCAGTCAGTCGGTTCCTCTGATGTGAGGCGTGAGTCAACGCTTGCAGTAACAACGAGCGGTCCATGAGTCTAACACTACTTACCTAATATAGCATCTCCTAAGAACTCTAACCGTTGGTAACAGTCAGTCAGTCGGTTCCTCTGATGTGAGGCGTGAGTCAACGCTTGCAGTAACAACGAGCGGTCCATGAGTCTAACACTACTTACCTAATATAGCATCTCCTAAGAACTCCAACCGTTGGTAACAGTCAGTCAGTCGGTTCCTCTGATGTGAGGCGTGAGTCAACGCTTGCAGTAACAACGAGCGGTCCATGAGTCTAACACTACTTACCTAATATAGCATCTCCTAAGAACTCCAACCGTTGGTAACAGTCAGTCAGTCGGTTCCTCTGATGTGAGGCGTGAGTCAACGCTTGCAGTAACAACGAGCGGTCCATGAGTCTAACACTACTTACCTAATATAGCATCTCCTAAGAACTCCAACCGTTGGTAACAGTCAGTCAGTCGGTTCCTCTGATGTGAGGCGTGAGTCAACGCTTGCAGTAACAACGAGCGGTCCATGAGTCTAACACTACTTACCTAATATAGCATCTCCTAAGAACTCCAACCGTTGGTAACAGTCAGTCAGTCGGTTCCTCTGATGTGAGGCGTGAGTCAACGCTTGCAGTAACAACGAGCGGTCCATGAGTCTAACACTACTTACCTAATATAGCATCTCCTAAGAACTCCAACCGTTGGTAACAGTCAGTCAGTCGGTTCCTCTGATGTGAGGCGTGAGTCAACGCTTGCAGTAACAACGAGCGGTCCATGAGTCTAACACTACTTACCTAATATAGCATCTCCTAAGAACTCCAACCGTTGGTAACAGTCAGTCAGTCGGTTCCTCTGATGTGAGGCGTGAGTCAACGCTTGCAGTAACAACGAGCGGTCCATGAGTCTAACACTACTTACCTAATATAGCATCTCCTAAGAACTCTAACCGTTGGTAACAGTCAGTCAGTCGGTTCCTCTGATGTGAGGCGTGAGTCAACGCTTGCAGTAACAACGAGCGGTCCATGAGTCTAACACTACTTACCTAATATAGCATCTCCTAAGAACTCTAACCGTTGGTAACAGTCAGTCAGTCGGTTCCTCTGATGTGAGGCGTGAGTCAACGCTTGCAGTAACAACGAGCGGTCCATGAGTCTAACACTACTTACCTAATATAGCATCTCCTAAGAACTCCAACCGTTGGTAACAGTCAGTCAGTCGGTTCCTCTGATGTGAGGCGTGAGTCAACGCTTGCAGTAACAACGAGCGGTCCATGAGTCTAACACTACTTACCTAATATAGCATCTCCTAAGAACTCCAACCGTTGGTAACAGTCAGTCAGTCGGTTCCTCTGATGTGAGGCGTGAGTCAACGCTTGCAGTAACAACGAGCGGTCCATGAGTCTAACACTACTTACCTAATATAGCATCTCCTAAGAACTCTAACCGTTGGTAACAGTCAGTCAGTCGGTTCCTCTGATGTGAGGCGTGAGTCAACGCTTGCAGTAACAACGAGCGGTCCATGAGTCTAACACTACTTACCTAATATAGCATCTCCTAAGAACTCTAACCGTTGGTAACAGTCAGTCAGTCGGTTCCTCTGATGTGAGGCGTGAGTCAACGCTTGCAGTAACAACGAGCGGTCCATGAGTCTAACACTACTTACCTAATATAGCATCTCCTAAGAACTCTAACCGTTGGTAACAGTCAGTCAGTCGGTTCCTCTGATGTGAGGCGTGAGTCAACGCTTGCAGTAACAACGAGCGGTCCATGAGTCTAACACTACTTACCTAATATAGCATCTCCTAAGAACTCTAACCGTTGGTAACAGTCAGTCAGTCGGTTCCTCTGATGTGAGGCGTGAGTCAACGCTTGCAGTAACAGCGAGCGGTCCATGAGTCTAACACTACTTACCTAATATAGCATCTCCTAAGAACTCTAACCGTTGGTAACAGTCAGTCAGTCGGTTCCTCTGATGTGAGGCGTGAGTCAACGCTTGCAGTAACAACGAGCGGTCCATGAGTCTAACACTACTTACCTAATATAGCATCTCCTAAGAACTCTAACCGTTGGTAACAGTCAGTCAGTCGGTTCCTCTGATGTGAGGCGTGAGTCAACGCTTGCAGTAACAACGAGCGGTCCATGAGTCTAACACTACTTACCTAATATAGCATCTCCTAAGAACTCTAACCGTTGGTAACAGTCAGTCAGTCGGTTCCTCTGATGTGAGGCGCGAGTCAACGCTTGCAGTAACAACGAGCGGTCCATGAGTCTAACACTACTTACCTAATATAGCATCTCCTAAGAACTCTAACCGTTGGTAACAGTCAGTCAGTCGGTTCCTCTGATGTGAGGCGTGAGTCAACGCTTGCAGTAACAACGAGCGGTCCATGAGTCTAACACTACTTACCTAATATAGCATCTCCTAAGAACTCCAACCGTTGGTAACAGTCAGTCAGTCGGTTCCTCTGATGTGAGGCGTGAGTCAACGCTTGCAGTAACAACGAGCGGTCCATGAGTCTAACACTACTTACCTAATATAGCATCTCCTAAGAACTCTAACCGTTGGTAACAGTCAGTCAGTCGGTTCCTCTGATGTGAGGCGTGAGTCAACGCTTGCAGTAACAACGAGCGGTCCATGAGTCTAACACTACTTACCTAATATAGCATCTCCTAAGAACTCTAACCGTTGGTAACAGTCAGTCAGTCGGTTCCTCTGATGTGAGGCGTGAGTCAACGCTTGCAGTAACAACGAGCGGTCCATGAGTCTAACACTACTTACCTAATATAGCATCTCCTAAGAACTCTAACCGTTGGTAACAGTCAGTCAGTCGGTTCCTCTGATGTGAGGCGTGAGTCAACGCTTGCAGTAACAACGAGCGGTCCATGAGTCTAACACTACTTACCTAATATAGCATCTCCTAAGAACTCTAACCGTTGGTAACAGTCAGTCAGTCGGTTCCTCTGATGTGAGGCGTGAGTCAACGCTTGCAGTAACAACGAGCGGTCCATGAGTCTAACACTACTTACCTAATATAGCATCTCCTAAGAACTCTAACCGTTGGTAACAGTCAGTCAGTCGGTTCCTCTGATGTGAGGCGTGAGTCAACGCTTGCAGTAACAACGAGCGGTCCATGAGTCTAACACTACTTACCTAATATAGCATCTCCTAAGAACTCTAACCGTTGGTAACAGTCAGTCAGTCGGTTCCTCTGATGTGAGGCGTGAGTCAACGCTTGCAGTAACAACGAGCGGTCCATGAGTCTAACACTACTTACCTAATATAGCATCTCCTAAGAACTCTAACCGTTGGTAACAGTCAGTCAGTCGGTTCCTCTGATGTGAGGCGTGAGTCAACGCTTGCAGTAACAACGAGCGGTCCATGAGTCTAACACTACTTACCTAATATAGCATCTCCTAAGAACTCTAACCGTTGGTAACAGTCAGTCAGTCGGTTCCTCTGATGTGAGGCGTGAGTCAACGCTTGCAGTAACAACGAGCGGTCCATGAGTCTAACACTACTTACCTAATATAGCATCTCCTAAGAACTCTAACCGTTGGTAACAGTCAGTCAGTCGGTTCCTCTGATGTGAGGCGTGAGTCAACGCTTGCAGTAACAACGAGCGGTCCATGAGTCTAACACTACTTACCTAATATAGCATCTCCTAAGAACTCCAACCGTTGGTAACAGTCAGTCAGTCGGTTCCTCTGATGTGAGGCGTGAGTCAACGCTTGCAGTAACAACGAGCGATCCTTGAAGCGGTATTGTAGCGTCCTTTCTAGAGCGTCGTAACCTGAAATAAAATATAAACTTTAGAACATACTTTTTTACAGCAAATAGGCAATGCGCGTTTGACCTAATCTCCGTAATGTAAAGAGACGATTTTTTGTTTGCCACTTGTTTTCTCAAAGACGGTTAAACCGACTCGTAATATTTTTTTTATGTTAGATGTTATTTAAAAGGTAGCACTTTGGAGGTACCTACCAAAGTGTTGCGAGTATCAGAAAACAGTCAGTTGGGTTTTTAAATCGAAATATCTGATAGCATTGAATCTGCGCCTGCCGAATTGATGTCGGTAGTGAATTCTTTGTAAAAAGAATTTGTATAAAATCTTACGTACAACCCATAGCGTGGACTCGGGTCTCCCCTATGAATGCCAAAGTCTACTTCGCTGGCTAAATTGCGAGTCGGGGACTTCACTTTACTTTGAAAGTTATTAACCTTCTCCGACAAGCAGGTTTCCTCACGATTTTTCCTTCACCGTTTAAGCACGTGGTAATTCATTCTTATATGCTCATGAGTGAAAGACCCAGAGGTGGATGACTGAACCTAGATTTAAACCCTTTCGCTTCTGAGTGCACAAAATCTTACCAGACAGCATTTGTTCAAGTTCTCCTTCAGGGTCGGATATGTACCGCAGTAGAGGCGACGGCGGCGCTTTCAACTCGCCGTATATTATCTGTAAACGAGAGATATTTATTGAACGAGCGAACCGTCTCTGCATCGAGTCTGACAAATGTTTCTTATATCTGTTCGTATGTTTGTATGTCTCCTGGAAATTTTGTGCTCGCGTAACAGGTCGTAGCTCCAAATAATCTTGCAACTCGGTGTATGGGTTAGTATAATATTAAACGGTTTGTTTTTAATGTATGTTATATTCATGAATCACGCGAATAGTTGCCTGAAAAAGATAGCTTCAAGCGATAAAGTCGTTATTAAAATGTTTGTGTTCCTATATAATTTTTAGATTCAACAGACCAGGAGATTTATTTGCGAATCGACTCGACTAACAGATTACAAGTTTTTTATAAATCAGACTGAGACTATTACGACTCAAGCTGAGGCTATTACGACTCAGACTGAGACTATTACGACTCAGACTGAGACTATTACGACTCAGACTGAGGATATTACGACTTAGGCTGAAGAAGCTATTACGACTCAGACTGAGACTATTACGACTCAGACTGAGACTATTACGACTCAGACTGAGACTATTACGACTCAGACTGAGGCTATTACGACTCAGACTGAGACTATTACGACTCAGACTGAGACTATTACGACTCAGACTAAGACTATTACGACTCAAGCTGAGACTATTAACGACTCAGACAGATACTATTAAGACTCATGCTGGGACTATTACGACTCAGACTATGAATAGTGCGACTTGAACTGGATCTATTATGATTTAAGCCATAAATAACTATTGCTGCAAGCCACAACATATGATTTGATAGAAACAACGACCTGCACGCGAGTACAAAATTTCTTATGAATGAACAACCACACATACAAACAGACAAAAGAAAGAAAATTTTGCCAGACTCGAAGCAGAGACGCTTCGCTCGCTCGGTCAATGGCACAGACGATATTGAAAAAAATTTACACAAATTTTCAAATTAACTCATAATCAATTTATTTCCTATAATATTGTCTTAAGATCTAAAATACGAGTACAATAAGGTTTGGTGTCAAATATTCTACCAGTTAAGGAGTGCAAACATTACTAAATTACTATAATTATATCGTATATTGTGTGCGAGACGTATCATCGTTGAAGACACGAACGGCTCATTTCATCCCTGATGAAGTTCATCGAATGTGAAAGAAACTATAGTTGGACCTTACAAACAATCAGATACGCGTGAAAACCCGTTTTCTTAAACAATATGTATCGTATATCATATTAAGAAACTGGTCTCACCTGTACCCACTTCCCATCAGCATCCTTATAAGGTTTCCTGGCTCCCACTGGTCCCACTAAGTCGCATTCCTCCAATTCTTCCGACTCCGACTGCGAATCCTCCGACCAATCCTGGACGCCTGATGACGACGATGAATCGGAGACAGTGCGTTGGCGTTTCGGTGATGGCGATGGCGTTGGTTTCTACAGATTATAGATATTTTATTTAGTGAGTTAGTGGTTGGCCTAGTATTTAAACCCCTTGTCTCACGAGCGAAAGGGATCGGGTTCAATCCATGTAGTCAGGCGTTACAGTTACCTCTATGCTATATATGGTAATGTTAGTGAAAATTATGAGTAAACAGAACAGAACCTAAACCTTTACTTGCATTACCTTATGTGAAAGCGCTTACAGCCGATTTAATATCAAACTCACTTGATCTGTGCGACATCCAGCGGCAACATGTGGCGGCAACACGACCTTATGTTGCGGCAACACGCTGATCCCCAGCCACGATATGAATAATATCTCCAATAATAAATTATAGTAGCTCCTCTAGGACCGTACTGGAGTGACTAAGCACCTAGTAACACGTAGAATACCAGTAAATCGCAATCGTCAAGCGACTAAGAAGCGCTGTAACCGCTTTAATTTAAAATTACCTGCTTCAACTGCTTGCCTGCATTACCTTATGTGAAAGCGCTTACAGCCGATTTAATATCAAACTCACTTGATCTGTGCGACATCTAGCGGCAACATGTGGCGGCAACACGACCTTATGTTGCGGCAACACGCTGATCCCCAGCCACGACATGAATAATAGGGCTCCTCTGGGACCACACTCGAGTAGGTAAGCTCCTATAAGGGCTTCTACGCAGTCCGCTATCGATTTATCTAGAAGGCAACCAATAGATCTATTTAAACTTGATATTGGCAAATGTACTAATCGTATGACGGCACTTATAAGACAAAAAAAAGCCTATACGCAATGACAGTTCAGCAGAGATAAGGTAAGTAAAGGTAAGCCCGACATCTAACTTGTAAGCTTAAAGACATCGGTTTCGTTTCTATTCTCAATTACAAAGCGCACTCTTTGGTTATCAAGATAACTGAAGTCGTAATCACTCTTAATTAATTTTTCATCGGCCCCTCGGGTCGTCTGACGCCGACACGCTGGCATGGTACGTCCTAGGGCCGTTTGCGGTGCGTCAAAAACTAACTAACAAAATCTTCAGCCACAATACAATACAATAAAAATTAATAACTCCAAAGTTACAGGTCACATACTCGTAACGTAATATCTCAAATTATTGTATACTTAACTACAGTTAAACGTATTTAATCGATAAAATAATACAACTGTAAATTATTATAATAGGTACAATATTAAAAAGAATAATAAGTATCTACTAATGATAATCACAATCACAAAATGAACAATAGGGCTCCTTTAGGACTGCACTCGAGTAACTGCACTTAATCAATTTTATATTGTCGTAGGATCATCATTATGTCCGACGTCACGCGTCTTCCTCTGCGGAACTGCCATTGTTCGCACGAAACTGGTACATTAGTAGTTACGAATTTTACGTTATACAATATAATATGGGACAACATCAACACAAAGGTCTCCAGGTCTCAAACTAGACAAAGCCTGCGCTATAGTAACCTGATGACTGATAAACATAAATACATCTTAATATATATAAATCTCGTGTCACAATGTTTGTCCTCAATGGACTCCTAAACCACTTAACCGATTATAATAAAATTCGCACACCATGTGCAGTTCGATCCAACTTGAGAGATAGGATAGTTTAAATCTCAAATTATAGTCGCAATTTTAATTTGTTGCTAATTATTTGTCTGTTATTATTTGACAGTCACAATTATCTGTTAACTCCAAATGATTCTAACAGATGTCGATACCTTTCGACTGGGTTGAGTAAGTAATCAATAGATGGCGCTGCTATGGTAAATCTACGAACGTGTCATATAAGCTACATTTTAACAGCATAATTACCACGTGTTGTTGACGCTATAAAATAGCCACAGCAACGCGTGGCCGGGTCAGCTAGTACTTATGTATATAATAAACACCCAGACACAGGTCAAGCAGACATGTTCATGCACACAAATGTTTGACCTGTCCGGGATCGAACCAGGGACCAGCGGCGCAGAAGGCAGGATTGCTACCAACTGCGCTAATCGACCAGCCAAAATAAAATACAAATTATTGTAAATAACTATACAACGTGAAACAGAAAGGTGTGACAATACTTAAATGTGTTCTACCAACCAAGGTGAACAAGAAAATTATGCAAAATTCGGTAATAAGATATAGTTATGTAGAAATATACATACATACATACATACATACATACATACATACAATTTTAGTAGCGATGATGTTTGAGTATATATTAGTGGGGTCAATTGCCGTGCAAAAGGTACGAGGTTCGATCCCACCAAACAAAAGAGCCTGAGCTATCGGTGAAGAAAAACATTGTGAGGAAATCATAGAATGGTGGTAGGCCGTAAAATCTGACGCCAAGCACCTAACGGTGTGTTCCGGCAGCCTTCCTTGAGAGTGTATTCCTTGTGACTAGGCTCTATCAAGGGCTACAGTATCGCTGACTTCCGTAGTCGTGCGAACTTGTGATAAAATCACCAGCAGTGTATGATAAAAAAAAAAATACATACTTACATACACTCGAAAAACATAACCCTCCTTCTTTCGCTGTTGGGTAAATACATAAAAATAACTTGTTATTATACATACCAGGTATGCTGTGTTGTGTGATAAGATTGTATGGTATATAACAGCCGGTCACAGTGCCTTGGGTCTCCGACTTCTTGCCGTCTTGCGCGTCTATCTGTCGATTGAGAAAACAAATTTGGATCGAAAAAACAACGAATCTTTAGTTATTAATCTTTATTTATCATCTTTATTTATCATGACGACGTAACATACCAGTTTTAAGTCTCACAATAAACATGATAGAAAGTTTTACTTATATTTGAAGTTTTGGAAATACGCTTTAGTTTACAACATTTCATTTTTTCAAAGTGATGGAAATTCGAAAATCAATTTGAAATCATGTAATGAAGAGTTCATATACTAAAAATACTAGATTTTTATATCTCTGTTTTTTTTCGAGTTAGTTACAAAAAAGTGATGAGAAAAAAAAACTCGTATTTATGTTAAGACCGTAAGATGCCACCAATAAAAAATATTATTGTATCTGTCATCTGTCAACGAAACTCAAACAAAAATACAGATAATTAATAACATAATTTTACGGGCTTTTGACGAAAATAACATTATAAATTTTTTCTTATATTTTCAAAAATCTCTGAAAACGTAATTATTACATTCTGAATAAAATAAAGTAAGAACAGTGTAATGTTAATTCAGTAAAAGAGTGACGCTACTTCAGCAGCACGAAGCTACTTCAACAGCAGTGTGATGTTACTTCAGTAATAGAGTGACGCTACTTCAGCAGCACGAAGCTACTTCAACAGCAGTGTGATGTTACTTTAGTAAAAGAGTGACGCTACTTCAGCAGCACGAAGCTACTTCAACAGCAGTGTGATGTTACTTCAGTAATAGAGTGACGCTACTTCAGCAGCACGAAGCTACTTCAACAGCAGTGTGATGTTACTTTAGTAAAAGAGTGACGCTACTTCAGCAGCACGAAGCTACTTCAACAGCAGTGTAATGTTACTTCAGTAATAGAGTGACGCTACTTCAGCAGCACGAAGCTACTTCAACAGCAGTGTAATGTTACTTCAGTAATAGAGCGATGCTACTTCAGCAGCACGAAGCTACTTCAACAGCAGTGTGATGTTACATCAGTAAAAGAGTGACGCTACTTCAGCAGCACGATGCTACTTCCAGAAAAGTGCGATGTTACAGCATCGCGAAGGAGTATACTTCAAGAGCAGTTAAATGTGTTTTCTACTGACTTAAGAAAATTAAATGTATTTTCCACTAACTCCGTGGTCCGTGCCAGCTTAGAACTTATAGTCATTTTAGGATATTCTAGGCTTCTAAGGCTATGACAAGGAACTGTCAATCTACTTTTAGGGTTGTACGCCCCAACATCTACAAACGTTTACAAGAAATGTAATGTATGCAATGTAAGTTTAAAGTAATAAATGGACATACTCTAGTATCCAAAGGCGGTGATGGCGGCGCGCGATGACACGGAGGCAGCCAATTGTCGTGAGGCTCGAACTTACTCGCGATCATTCTAGAACCGAGACGTTTGCTACGACCCAGCCTGTACAGGTTCAAGTTTGATACCTGTCGTTGAATATCAGTATTAGTATCATATAGTATAATATCAGTATTAGTATCATGGACATGTCGTGTCGTGTCGTGTCGTGTCGTGTCGTGTCGTGTCGTGTCGTGTCGTGTCGTGTCGATGAGATAACTCTTTATTAAAAAAAACAGCTTATCACAATATTTAAAAACGGCTCGTGTTTAAACACCGCCCAAACACAATCCCATTTTACTATCAAAAAATATTCTTAACGTCTACCAAAATGGATTAATGGTCACAAAAAAAAATAACCTGAACTTACTCAGACCTTGTTGCCTAAAGTATTCGCTGTCTCATAATTTAGTGACCATTAAGCCATTTTAGGAGATTTTTTTTGTACCCGCATTAATTGTACCCTTTAAAAACAAACAATATAAAAAACATGCTATTCTTGTAATGGTATTTATTATATATCATTAATATCTTGTGGTATAATATCAGTATTAGTTCGAGTATCATATGGTATGTGGTTTTTTGAAATTAACTTATCTCCACAGAATTTCTATGAATTTCTGTCTGTAATTGTCCACAGCAGGTATATACCTAAATAGGTCTGTCCCAAAATATATAAATATAAATATTTTCCTTACCTGCTTGCTCCTCATATGGCTGAGTTTTCCCTCGTGTACCGTAGGATGTGCACAATACAAGTAGGCCGTGATGGCGAACTTTAGAAAACTGTCGCCGATGGTTTCCAAACGCTCCAGATTGATGCCGTCATTTGCGTTTGACATAGTCAAAGCCTGGGAAATAAAATATGGCAGTTCAGAACCTTGTAAAAGTTTTACTTGGACGAGAGAGCTAAATATCTCTTTATTTTGTTTAACATCCACACAAGCTCTTCAGGCAAAACTAGGCGGAGCCTGTGCTATAGTAACCTGATGACTAATATACATAAGTTTATTATATCTATATATATATATATATAATAAACAACACAGGTCAAACAGACATGTTCATGCACACAAATGTTTGCACCTGTCCGGGGATCGAACAAGGTACCAGCTGCCAACTGCGCCAACCGGTCAGTCTTTGGTTCGAGCCCTACAATCTTTTTCAGTCTGTATGTTTGTCTGTACATTTAGTACTCGTTTAGATTTATTCTTGGAAATAATTGTTTCCAAGAATAAATCAAAATAGTAGAATCTAGAATGTCAAACTATGTGTATGCACTTAGAGAAGTTAGGAGAGCGACAAACTTCTACACGGCCTTAACTCATGGCTTCGGTATGGGATTATACTCTGGGGGAATAGTGTAAATGTAGATACCGTATTCGCTCAGCAAAAAAATGAATTAGAATTATTGCAAATGTTAAAAATAAATAGCTATAGAAAAGTGTACTTTCACAAACCCTATTTTATTAAATTTAAAATGTTTACAAATTCTCGCATATACGAGGGCGGGTCAATAAGTCCGTGACTTTTGGAATAAAACACACGATTTTTTGATAAAAAATAATTTTATTTTTCAACGTAGTCTCCCTTGAGCTCTATACACTTTGTCCAACGCTTCTCCAATTTTTTTATCCCTTCCAAAAAATAAGATTTGTCGAGGTCCTCAAAATAGGTTTTTGTTTGTGAGATGATTTCATCATTGGAGTCAAATCTTTTTCCACCAAGCCATTTCTTCAGGTTTGGAAACAAGAAGTAGTCACTCGGAGCCAAATCTGGAGAATAGGGCGGATGGGGGAGCAATTCATAGCCCAATTCATGGATTTTTGCCATGGCAACTGCACATGTGTGCACTCTTGCATTGTCTTGGTGGAAAAGAACTTTTTTCTTGGCCAAATGAGGTCGGTTCGGTTCAAATCGTCATTGAATCGGTCCAATAAGTTGGCATAATATTCCCCATTGATTGTTCTTCCCTTTTGAAGGTAGTCAATGTGGATTATCCCGCGTGCATCCCAAAAAACAGTCGCCATGACTTTATTGGCTGACAAACCCACCTTAGCCTTCTTTGGCGCCGATTCACCCTTAGAAACCCACTGTTTTGACTGTTGTTTGGTCTCTGGTGTGTTGTGGTGGATCCATGTTTCGTCCACGGTTACAAAGCGGCGAAAAAACTCCTCAATATTGCGGTTAAACAACGCCAAACCCTCCTGTGAAGTTGTTACACGATTGCGTTTGTGGTCGACTGTGAGTAAACGCGGCACCCATCTTGCGGAAAGCTTTTTCATGCCCAAGTGATCATTCAAAATTGAAACCACTGAGCCATGCGAGATCCCTACGGCTTTAACAATCTCTCGCACTTTCAATCTTCGGTCGGCCAAAACCATATCGTGAATTTTTTCGATTGTTTCTGTTGTAGAGACCTCAACTGGCCGTCCAGGACGTTCGGCATCTTCAGTGCTTCTACGGCCATAACGAAATTCAGTAAACCACTTTTTTACCATTGAAATCGATGGTGCAGAGTCCCCATAGTATTTATCAAGCTTAGCTTTAGTCTCGGTAATGGTTTTTTTTCGCAAAAAATAATGCTTAATAAGCACACGAAATTCATTTTTTTCCATTTTCTTCTCAGATTACTGGGTAGTCTGATAAAAATAGCTGTCTAACACAAAATAACTGACGCAGCAAGTTCAAATTTTGACTGGAGTCAACTGACAGATGCCTGTTGACAGAAGCAGTGTTGCTTTTTCAGTAAAGAGGTCAGAAGTTCAAAAAGTCACGGACTTATTGACCCGCCCTCGTATATATATATATCAGAAATCTGTAAATTTGTCAGAAAAAACCCTCAACTATTTATAAAAAAGTGCAATCAGCTACGTAAATACCCAATTAGGTTTCAACATAACTCATGGCTCGTTATGCACACTTCAGGTCCTAACTCAATGGCCATCAATGGGTATCTACAAAAAATTACCAAACAAAATAAAAAATGCAACCGATAATAATGACTACGAAAAACTCTTTAAAAAAATGATTACTAGATAAGTACTATTATAGTGTTGAAGAATATTTAAAAAATATAAAACTTTAAAATAAAATAAAGTAAATCGGCGCGCTCCACTCAACATATTGCCATAACCGAGTAGGGTTAATACTAGATATATTAGTGTTTATTGCATTATGTTAAGATCTGCATGTAATATCTAATTTAGCAATAAATATATTGAGTATTGAGTATTGAAAATATACCTGCAGTATAATACTGGGACTGGGCCCCGGGTGTCCTTCCAAATCTGGCTGATAATCGAAATCAAACTCCTTGCCATTCAGACCCCTATTATCATTGTAATAAGGCATAAACTCCCTTTTCTTATAATTCAAGATCTTCTCTTCGTATTTCTCTTTGGAGTCAAAGCCGACATTAGCAATTTTCTCATTGACATACTCAGGCGAGTCTATATCGACATCTAGCATAGAGAAACAGTTCAACTTTTTAATTTCCTCATCTGTCAATGTCTCTTTTAATTTTGACAGCAGCACTCTTTTACTTTTTTCTATGCTTTCCAAAGTGATCTGACCATCGACAATTTTCAGGTCGTCTTTAAGTGGGAATATTTCTTGTAGTTTGTTGTCTATGGATGTGGGGTTTATGGTTCTGTTGTCTTTGTTTTCTGGCAGTTCGGGTAGTAGTTCCGCTATGGCTGCGTCCTTTTTGATGAGGCTGCCTTTTGTGATGATGTCGTTCTCGTGCTTTTCCACAGAGCTCTTAAATTTCTCGACGTACTGTAAGAAGAGGTTATAGTTTTATTTTACCGTTTCAAGATTTTGTATCTGAAAAAAACCCAAGTAGTAGTGATGTTAAAGTGACAAACACTTTCTTATTCGGCAGGCAAATGCGCAAATATTTCAGTTATTTTGAAATATTAAGCAAAATTAAAAAAAAAACTAATAAGAACAATTCTTTAAGCTGCGCCCCGCGGTTTTATACGCGGTAGCCTAGGTAATAAAGTAAATCAGCAAAAAATATAAGCTATCTTCGTGCCAAATTTCATCTAAATCCATTAAACCGTTTGATCGTGAAGGAGGAACAAACAAACAAACACACATACAAACTTTCGCTATTATAATATAAGTGTGATATAGGACCATCGAGAGCAAATTGGGTAAATTTCGCAATATGTTCACTTCTGCTAGACGGATCACCGGTTGCTTGTTAACAAGAGATACAAACATCGTCCCTTATGTCTGCACAAACAATATTGAAAAAAAAATTGTTTGTACTATCATATTTTTTTTAAATAATCATCATCAGCCAGAAGACCCAGTCCACCGCTGAACATAGGCATCCTCCTTAGAACGCCATTCCGTATGACAAGCCGCCAATTGCATCCACTGGTTACATGTGACTTTTACTATGTAGTGATATTAGTTATTCGCTATTGTTATTCCGAGCGCACACTATAAAACTATGACAAGGTTTCTGCCGACTGCCGCTTCATCTTGTGCGAATAGTTCTCGAACCTTCTAAATATTTTATCATGTAGATGTAAATTGACAAATTCCTGAATTGACAAAGTCCGAATATGACAAAAATTTCTATTTTATACGTATATATCTTTGCTCTTTTACTGAACATCTCTTAATAAAGAATAACATTTGAATGAACTAAACATTCATTGAATGTTTTGTTTGCAAAATTTGTGAATTATCAAAATGTACAGTAAATAGACGATGGTTTTGGTTAGCACCTTTATCGTGGAGTTTCAATGAGGAAAGTAACATTTTGTAAAAGTGCACTTCACTCGAGTATGAATTGTTTACTACTTTATTGATGTAAGATCAAAATTTGGGCGGTTGTTTATTTAGATGTTGACGTTTTCGAAAATAGACAAACTAGAAAGATGACATTCTTAAAAGTTGGCATTCTAGATAGTCGACATTCTAGAAAGTTGTAGCTTTCGGAAGTTGTCGCTGTCATCGTGCGGGATGTGCAGTACTCACTGTGCGTGTGGGTACACCGCTGCGCACAAGTCGCGCCAACTCGCGCGCGCCCCGCCTGCAAGCCGCGGGCGAGCGCTGCGGCGCCGAGGGTACGCTCCTCTTGTTACCGACGTCCACCGCCTCGGCCTCGTGAGCCGTCTTGTATTCTATACGCACACCTACTGCGGCTGGAACGGAATTACTGAATTAACGAATGATCGGAGTACGATCAAAACGCAAGCCAATTTTTATATCATCGCTTTTGTTATGAGATTTTTTTAAATAAATTAACAGTTAATTCATTCGCAAAGCTGGAACTGAATTAATGATTACAACTTTATTGAACGCGAAACAAAATAAATCAAGAAAAAAAATTGTAACTAAAATCTTGACACAGTGGAGAAATCGCAGTATGCAAAAAAAAATATCCTCCCGAGGCTAAATGTTGGCAGGACTAACATTTGATTTAATCAACTTACTGTTGCTAGTTCGACTGCTGCAGAATCCGCTTGTGTCTGTGTCTTCGTCGCTTCCTTCGTGCTCGAAATCCGAGTCGTCCGTATCGAAATCGCTGGAACTTGATCAAAAATAATAACTCTATAGACCGGGTCATAATAAAGGTTCTAAGGACTATACGCACATATTGTACTAAATTAATAAATCCCCGCATATAACAAAAATCCTCGTTGCAAATTTAAAACCCCCAAGTATAACTTTTAATTAAAAAAATTACACCTATTAATTACACCTTTCTTATAAAATTTACTCATTTATAAGAAATGTGTAATCCTTTTTCTCCTCTGCAAATGAGTGCTTATTGCACAGTTACAGTCCGAGGCCCGGAAAATGCTGTTTTATTTCGAGAAGAAACAACGCATTAAACATATAAATAACGTTTCACACTCATAGCTCCCCACTAGGATTGTCTGACTATGTCATTCTACATTCAAAAACACACCCAGTCTCAAAGAGAGATATTCAAACTCATCGTTCGAACATCTTCCCCGACCGGGAATCGAAACCGAGACCACTGGATCTTCAAGCAAGCATGCTTTTTAATAAAAATCTATCTATAATATAAAAATGAATCGCTGAATGTGTTGCTGAGCGCAAATCTCGAGAGCAGCTGAACCGATTTTGCTAATTCTAATTTTAGAGTATTTCTTGAAGTACGAGGATGGTTCCAGAAACAACACTTTTCTATACTTAAATACAATCGATTCCTAATAATACTTAATAGTCAATTTGAGCTTTAACACCATACCATAAAGTTCAAGTGTAGAGGTTCCGGGAAGGTGAAACAATTGAGTGACGTTAGTAATATTTGTCAACAATTATAGGATGGTAATATTACTCTTAAAGAATCGACTGTTAGGCGGTACGAAGTTCGCCGGGTCAGCTAGTAAATAGATACCTGGATATATAAGAGCAATCGCTGTCTGCCACTGAGTACACGCGGTTCGAATTGTACTCAGGTTTCTTTTGTATAGGGTCGCACCAATTCACACCACCTGCGAAACAATTAGTACATTACTGCCGCGGTCTACAGGGTTATCAGCTAGGGGTGAGTAAATTAAGCCGAAAGGGGGTCACTATACTCATCCTACTGAACAACTTTTACTATGGAACCAACTCCAAATTCGGGAAATAAAAATCAGCTTCTTCATACTAATGTATGTCGACGACCGATAAACTTTTGTGTATGGAAACGATAATTTTTGTTCTCGAATTCAGGGTTGGTCCCTTAGTAAGAGTTGTTCGTAATGATGAATATAATCACTCCCTTTCCATTCACATTCATTCGAAGGTTTCAAAAAAAGGTCGTGTTTACACCGCCCTAAAAAAGTACCTATTTTACTAACGAATAAAACCTAAACTGTTAAACGTTTACGTTTTACGCCAAAATTACGTTTCCTTAAACGGACATTGTCGCCGAAAGTATTCAGAATATCATAAAAAAAATTACCTGAACCTACTGCGGACCTTGTTGGCGAAAGTTATCGGATTGCTTTAAAAAAATTACCTGAACCTACTGCAGACCTTGTTGGCGAAAGTAATCGGATTGCTTTAATTAAAATACCTGAACCTACTGAGGACCTTGTTGGCGAAAGTATTCGGACTGCTTTAAAAAAATTACCTGAACCTACTGCGGACGTTGTTGGTTAAAGTATTACGATTATCATTAAAAAAAAATATCTGAACCAACTGCGGACCTTGTTGCCGAAAGTATTCGGATTGCTTTAAAAAGTACCTGAACCTACTACGGACCTTGTTGGCGAAAGTATTCGGCCTGCTTTAAAAAAAATACCTGAACCAACTGCGGACCTTGTTGCCGAAAGTATTCGGAGTATCATAATTTGGTTACCGTTATGCCAAAACCAAAATTAATATTCGGTGACCGTCTAAATTAAACCCTTTCAGAAATAGCGCATCCCTTGGTCAGGGATGCATCAAACGAAACGTGCGCAATACCTGATGCGGAAGTGCAGAAAGTAAGGTTGGGCGGCAGGGGTTCCAACATTTCATCGTAATCTGTGTCCGGTATTGAAGAAGCCATGTCGTTGCTCCACGTGCCAATCTCGAAACCCTGAAACATTATACTCTTTTTACTTAGTTCAACTTTCCGCCAGTAATAGTCATTAATGCGAAGCAAAAAGACGGCATTAATCGCATTAGTTGTATGGGTTTTCACAGATGATGTATTTAAGTTGTAGCGACAACATAAATACATCCTCTGTGAAAATTTTACAGCCTGGTGACAGACGGATTTACATCAAAGTCTTAATAATAGTGTCTCGTTTTACTCTTTGGATGCGGAACCCGAAAACACAACCAAATTGAGTACCTCGTACTTTTTTAAGTCTGTTAGTAGGTAATTATAATAAGACTAGCTGACCCAGCAAACTTTGTACCGCCTAACAGTCGATTCGTAAATAATTATATTTACGAATCGACTGTTTAATACATATTCCGCAAATATTGGCATTAATATTTATACGATACTAACGTCACTCAATTGATTTCCCTTCCCGGTACCACTCCACTAACACTTGAACTTTATGGTATGGTGTTAAGGTTACAATTGACTTTTAAGTATTATTACGAATTTAGACCTTTTTACAGGATTTTTTTTATTAGAACCATCTTCGTACTTCAAGGAATATTGTAAAAAGAATTAGCAAAAACTCTGTTCAGCTGCTCTCAAGATTTGCGCTTAGCAACACATTCAGCGTTTCATTTTTATATTGTAGAAGATAGACAGATAACTTACGCTTTCATCCCGTTCCACTTTCATCTTCTCCGCTAATATGTCGTTGATGGTCTTCTCTGCTTCTGGATCTTCTGCTTCTTTGAGCTCCGTATCTTCAGTTTTGTTATCTTCTTTCTCCTTCTCTCTGAGAAAAAGTCTTATAATATTAAATGTCTGCTATCTCGCTTATACAAAATTGACAACATTTCAAGTTTTTATCCCCCCATTTTTATCAAGATAATGGAAAGACAATTGAAAAATAACATACTATTATTATTTTTTTTAATTTACAATGTAATAATTAAGTTATTAGAAATTTATGAAAATATAATATAAGTTCAGCATAATAATGTTATTCTCGTCTAAAGCTCGTAAATAAATGACGTCATTAATTATCTGTATTTTTGTTTTGGTATGGTTCACAGATGACAGACACAATATATTTTTTTTGGAGGCATCTGACGGTCTTAGCAAGAATATGAAAAAAAAAACAGTTTTTTGTAAATTACGTCGAAGAAAGTGAATATAAAAATCTGGTATTTGCAGTATGAACTCTTCAGTACATTATCTCGAAATGATTTTCGAGTTACCATCACTTTGCAAAAATGAAATGTTGTCAATTAAGGTATCTTAATAGTCATTGACCAAGCGAGTCTTTACTTCGAATCTAGATCATAAATTTCCATATACATACATCTGTCAGACGAAAGAAGATTTTACCAGACTCAAAGCCAAAGACGCTTGGCTCACTTCAAAAAGCATTTTCTAAACGCAGCGACCATTACCTTAACTCTTTCTCCTTTTCATCTCGCTCTTTCTCCTTCTCTTTGAGATCTTCTTCCTTCTTCTTTTCGTTCTTCTCTGCGTCCGCATTGAGTACCTGAAGAATAAAGTTTTAGCACGCACTGAGGTTTTAACAGCTGTTCCACTCGATCGTCGACAAAATGTATGAAACAGCTGATTATTTTCTCGAATTCAAAGTATGTCCCGCAGTAAAAGTTGATCCTTACGTTTATTTTATCCTACACTACTAGGCATTTGACCACAAGTTCGCACGACCACGGAATTCAGAGATACTTTAGCCCTAGATGGAGCATGCCTAGTCTGGAAGACACTGGCTCTCAAGGAAGCCTGCCGTTGGGTGCTTGGCGACAGATTTAACAACTTGAGGGAGGTAGCTAGCGAGGCGAGCGATAGAAAACGACCTTACACCGTGCATGAGTATGTAATATTTCAAGGCCTCTTTAATTTTATATTATTCATTTATGTGCATAGTCGCCTGGAAGAGATCACTTTAAGCGATAAGGCCGCCATTAAATAACCTATATAGGTTAAACCTATATATGGTCATTAAAGCTTGTTATCATGAGTATAGCCCCATTTAGCTTAATTCACCCCTAAGTGATAAACCCTGCATTGATTGATTATTATGTAGGTACAAGCTAATCCACAGAACTTCGTACCGCCTAACAGTTGTGTATGTTTCTCACCTTTTATACTTTCCCTGGAGTACGACAATCATTTCAAGACTAAAATCTAAATCAGCTACATATCGGCACAGCCGTTCTCGAGTTTTAGTGAAACAAACGGGTTCATTGATATATATATATGACATATGTTTAAAAAAAAGAACTGTCATAATAACCTTCTCCTGACAATAACAAACACAAATTTTTTTTTGTGAAATCGGTCCAGCCGTTCACGCGTGACGGCGTGACCAAAGGATATAGTGAATCATTTTTATATTTTCTACTAGCTGTGCCCCGCGGTTTAACCCGCGCAGTTCCCCATTGGATTGTCGAGATAATGGGGGAACTACTTTTTTGAAGTCGGTTAAAAAGTATCCTATGTCCTTTCCCGGGGTCCAATCTACCTGTGTACTAAATTACATCCAGATCGGTTTAGTGGTTTTCGCGTGAAAGCGAAACAGACAGACAGACTAAGTCACTTTCGCATTTATAATATTAGCTAGGATAGATACCTCCGATAAGCTCCATCCGAAATCCAAAGGTGGCCAATGAAACCCAGGCGCGGTAGCTTCGTCAAGTTTGGGTATTCCCAAACCGACATCAATGGCGACCGCGCGACGTATCTCGTCTGCTATGAGAAGCGCGTTTATTCTGAAACAGAGCACAAGCAAAGTGTGCGATTTGAGCGAAGCGAGCAAAACTATTTTAAACTAGCTGCGCCCCGCGGCTTTACCCGTGGTAGATATTTGATCATCCCATGGGAACACTTAAATTTTCCTGGATAAAAAGGAGCCTATGCATTAATCCAGGGAGTCCAAATCCGTTAAACCGTTAGAGCGTGTTGGAGGACAAACAAACACACACACACACACACACACACACACACACAAACTTTATTATAATATTAGTGTGATAACATAAATAAACAGATCGATTTTGATAATAATTGGATTGGTTGATTTGATATAAGCGAGACACGGAAGCACTATTGGTAGAGCGCTCTATACAGAAGCTTTATCAAATGTAGCCACATTCAATCAAAGGTATGAGCGAAACGAGCGAAAATGTTTTTTTATAATATCTAGAATGAATGAATGAATGAATGAATGATTGAAAGCTAGAAGCTTTATTTACAACTCAAAAGCTATAGCACAAAGCAGCACAAAAGCTATAACAGAGGAAATTTAGCGATGGTTTCCCTAAATTTCAACTGAGACGTGAATGCTTTGCCGATTCTTTTAGTTATTTAAAACTAAATACTCATAATTCTAATGGAGTTTGATAAATTAATCATACAACATGTAACAGAAAGGTGTGACAATACTTAACGGTGTCAGTCTACTAATCAAAGTGAAACCTGCGTAGAACAAAATATTGCAAAATTCGAAAATAATTTATTGCGTCCTCTATACACCTTGGATGATCATGTGACTAATGTTTGCATGGAGAACCTAAACTTAACTAATATTATAAATGCGAAAGTAACTCTGTCTGTCTGTCTGTTTCGCTTTCACGACAATACCACTGAACCAATCTGGATGAAATTTGGTGCACAGGTAAATTGGACCCCGGGGAAGGACATAGGATACTTTTTAACCGACTTCAAAAAAGCAGTTCCCCATTATCTCTACAATCCAATGTGGAACTACGCGGGTGAAACCGCGGGGCACAGCTAGTATATATATATATATATCTTAATATATATAAATCTCGTGTCACAATGTTTGTTCTCAATGGACTCCTAAACCACTTAACCGATTATAATAAAATTCGCACACCATGTGCAGTTCGATCCAACTTGAGAGATAGGATAGTTTAAATCTCAAATTATAGTCGCAATTTTAATTTGTTGCTAATTATTTGTCTGTTATTATTTGACAGTCACAATTATCTGTTAACTCCAAATGATTCTAACAGATGTCGATACCTTTCGACTGGGTTGAGTAAGTAATCAATAGATGGCGCTGCTATGGTAAATCTACGAACGTGTCATATAAGCTACATTTTAACAGCATAATTACCACGTGTTGTTGACGCTATAAAATAGCCACAGCAACGCGTGGCCGGGTCAGCTAGTTCATATATATATATATTTTAATTTTGATTTTTTTTTCAGCAATGGTTTCACTTTAATGGGTAGACTAAACACCCTTCAGTATGGTCACACCTTTGTATATTATATTTTTAGCCAGCTATTATGTTTACCTATAAAGCACACAGGGTAGAGCCACCGTGGCGAACCAGAGAGGAGCAGCGAACGGATGCACTCGACACAGCTCGGGCACCAATATCTGCTTTTGGTCGAGACGATCTCGTTTCGCGCGTCTCGTCCGTTCGGAAGATACGGGCAACGCCACTCCTTTGCGGTTCACGTATCTGAGAATAAGATTTACAACAAGTCATAATTCAAACGAGTGGATAAAACAGAGTTCGAACCGAAAAAACACGACTGCTAAATCGTTAAACTTGCGTATCATCTTTATTTTTATTTTTTTTTAATTTTGATGTACCCAGTGCCACTTGAATTTTTTCTGAAATCTGTAAAATATCAGTTTTCTCTGTAGAGTCAGCATTTTATTTTTCTTTAATTCAGTCGGTATATAATACGTGATCCTGAGCTGCTGCTGCTTGCTGATAACGAGTGACGTTGAGGTCGTCAAGGGTCTATTTAGGGCTATATAACAATGTCACTTGCATTGTAAATATTTACTGTTTCTTTATATATGGCACTGGTTTTTACCCGACTGCGAAAGAAGGAGGGTTATATTTTTCGAGTGTATGTATGTATGCATGTATATTTCTTTGCCACGCCTTAGAGCCTTAATCGGTTTGCCGTATTTTTATGTGAGCGGTTATTCGTCTTAGTCGAGAAAGTGACACTGAGTACATCAAAATAAAATAAGTTACACATGTTTAAAGATTTAGCAGTTGAGTTTTTTCGAAGTCACTTCTAGTTTTTAAAGCGTATTTTGAAGTAGCCTCATTGTGACCTAATAATTCCCAACAGTCATTGTTCCTTTCCATGGTGGTACTGTTTTCTTTGCGGCGTCATTCTCATTACTCTCGACGTTATTCTTCGAAACGCCTTTTTCTCTGTGACGTCATATTTTTTTACTTTGTTTACGTGTCGTCATTCGTTTACCCTAGGCCGTGTTTTTCTTCGCGTCATAAGTTAGTAAACTAGTCGTAAGTAAGTAAACTAGACGTTGAACAGGTTCGTTCACTTTGCTGCAGATTCTATACGGTGCCATTGCTTCCTCTAGATCGTCAATTTCATGGTCGTTTTCTTTTCTACTGCGTCTTTTATCTTCAGCGTCAATCTTATATGTACAAGTTATTTGGGCGTGAGTTTGAGTCTAAGGCCGCTAAGGTCTAAGGTCTAAGGTCTAAGGACGCCTGCCGAGCGCCAACGTTTTGCGGCCTAACACTTATATGGCACTTGTTTAATAAAGGCTAGTTCGGCTGCGTCTTGCTTTAGAAAGGTAATAACTGCGAAAACTGGTATTGATTGATGATAAAAACGTGTGGTTACTACCGTTATTGTAGTAATTTACGAGTTCTTACTTTAGTGAATATGTGCACGATATTTCTACACAAAGATCTTCAGGTCCCAAACTAGGCAAAGCCTGTGCTATGGTAACCTGATGACTGATATACATACTTATATATATATATATATATAATAAACACCCGGGGATCGAACCCAGGACCAGCGGCGCAGAAGGCAAGGTTGCAAACTGCGCCAACCGGCCAGTCAATGATTTGTAGCGTCATTTTATTCTCTACGGTGTAATTAATTTCTCTGTTGCCTATCACTTTCTCTGTGAGGTCATTATTTTCTAAACGGCGTCATTACTTTCTCTATGACGTCATTTTTACCTCAGTGGCGATGTTATCTTATTTTCTTTGAAAGGTCAGTGAAATTACTACACTGACACGATGCACCTGTGACGTCACTCAAACCCTGTTTCTAGTCAATTAAAGACGCCACAAGATCTTGCCAGAGCAAAATATACCTTACCTGGGCGTGATAAGGTTCAGTCTGGCTGTTACGTCATTCAAAACATGATTCAAGCCAATCAGAGACGCCACAAGATCTTGCCAGAGCGAAATATACCTTACCTGGGCGTGAGTAGGTTCAGTCTGGCACTGGTGTGGTCAACGTCTAGTAAGGGCTGGTTCGGCTGCGTCAGACTCGCCTTGTACTTGGACAGGTAGTAGCTGCGGAAACTGTCGTGTGTCGAGGACGGGAAAGCGGAGTCGGGAGTCAAGTTCCAGCATATCTCCGCTACTAGGAAGAACTGTAACAAGTGAATGATGAGCTGATTTAAACCGATAGAAAACATGTAAGTAATTTACAACATTTCGTTTTTGCAAAGTGATGGAAATTGGAAAACCATTTCGAACCATAATGTAATGAAGAGTTCATACTGAAAATAGATAGGACGTCATATGCTACCAATAATAGTTATTTGTTATACAAGAGTGCAAAGTTGCTTTTTAACCGCGTGCTCACTTTTGATGACCGAGCAAGCGAAGGATTCTAAAATTGAATCACGAGAGCAGCGAGTGATTTAAAAATTAGAATTCTGAGCGTTAGCGAGGGAAAATTCTTTGCACTGTAACTTTTCATTCCACCTCAGCGAGGAAATGACTACATACGAAAAAAAAACACTAATTTTAGTTTTTTCACTTATTTTTAACATAAGGTTTTAACAATATGACGTGAAAAGATAATGGCGCGCGCTAAACAAACTAATAAAAAAGTACAGCAAAAATGTTCCGAATCTGAGTTATTTACAAAATAAAAAAGGATGTATGATGCATTCGGCACCATAGAGGTAGAAGTAAATAGGTTGAATGTGGTTTTTAATACACAAACTTAGTGCACACGATATTTTAAATTCAAATTTACTTTATCCTCTAGTAGATAAAAAAGGCTTTTGCACTCAGATATTGAATAGCAAAAATACTCAAGTAGGTAATTAATGACATCATTTTTTTTTACGAGCTTTTGACGAGAATAACATTACGCTGAACTTGTTCTTATATCTTCAAAATCAACTAAAAACGTAATAAGTACATTCTAAATATTCGATAGACAGATAGACAACTCATTATTCAAAAACCAGCTTAACCATAAATAAACTATAACATAGAAAAAAAATAAACATATTTTTTAAATGGCGGCCTTATCGCTTAAAGCGATCTCTTCCTGGCAACCAGGCACGTACAAGATAATTACATAATATTAAAGAGGCCTTAAAATATTACACAAACAACTTATCAACTATAAATACAACCAATACAAGATTGTTGCGGATCTGGGACATCGTTTGCGGATCTGAGACATCGTTTGCGGATCTGGGACATCGTTTGCGGATCTGGGACATCGTTTACGGATCTGGGACATCGTTTGCGGATCTGAGACATCGTTTGCGGATCTGGGACATCGTTTGCGGATCTGGGACATCGTTTACGGATCTGGGACATCGTTTGCGGATCTGGGACATCGTTTGCGGATCTGGGACATCGTTTACGGATCTGGGACATCGTTTGCGGATCTGGGACATCGTTTGCGGAACTGTGGGCGCGATCCCCGTTCCGGTCAATTTTTAGCCCAACATATCTCGTTGGTCATTCAGAGGGGGAACGCTGCTAGCCTGATGGGTACGTTTGAGCATGAGGACTCTTTAATGTTAACGTGACCTTATATGGGTCAAAATAATTTGTGACTTGCACTTAGTAATTATAAAACATGAATTAGTTAAAATAGAAATAGTTAATTAGTATTTTGTATAAATAAATATTACCACTACATGTATAAATACAAAACATACGTCCGAAGAGCATATAACATATAAGTAAGTAGTGAATTCCTTAAAGGCAGCGAATTCAGTCCCGAGGTTGCTCTCACATGCAGGTGATGGTAGAGCCGTTTTAGAAATCTGCTGCTGCCTAAGTTCAAATTCGACCAATTTCTTCGAAAACACTGTATTAATTTCAACCATTACTTTGATAGCCTCCGTCTTGTGATAAATCTAGTGTTTGGTGAAGTGATGCAGAAAAAAGTGAGATGGTGTTTGTTTGTATGGAAAATACTATCCAGCAGGCATTTTGTCACTTATTTAACACTTGAACATTAAAATTATTATGATTAACACAGTCTTTATATTATTAAATTTAATTATGTACGCAAGCTAGTCTGGTTAACGTAGTTTGTAGTTTGTGTCATTTTAATAAATGAAAATAAAAAACAATAGAATTAAGTTATTTTTCATTTGTCTTTCCATTGCCGTTTACCATAACTGTAAAAATGGGGGACAAAAATTATTGTCAATTTTGAAACGCGTGAACGTCAAATCCGACCGAGATGTTCTACTATAGCTTTTTTTTTTCTTTAGTGTCTGTCATTCGGTCTGTATAGCACCTTTTCTCCCCTTCTCTCTATCTCACACTCCCTCTCATTCCTCTAAATTATGTCTGTTAGTGTAGCGCGATCTTATCTTCCTGTGGTTAATAAAAGTTTTGGTAAGTAAGAGTAAAAATATTCTTTGTCTTAAAGAAGAATATTCAATTCCTTTACATCAGGGCTGTCTACTGTATAGCTTCCTTCTCCTTTGCCTGCCTGTCTGTCGGTCTGTACATCTCCCTTCTCTCACTTTCCTTACTTTCTCTTTTGTTTTGTTGTTTGTTTGTCTGTCAGTCAGTATAGTGACGTCACACTAACTAAGACGGTTGATCCCGGTTACCATACCATGGAGTGACCACGGCCTCACTGTATCTTTCTTGAGAAGGGAACTTTCTGATGTAGTTACATTCTACCATGTCTGTCTGTCTGTCAACATAGTGACGTCACACTTACCTGCGGTTGATCCCGGTTACGATACCAAGGAGTGACCACGGCCTCGCTGTATCTTTCTTGAGAAGGGAACTTTCTGATGTAGTTACATTCTACCATGTCTGTCTGTCTGTCAACATAGTGACGTCACACTTACCTGCGGTTGATCCCGGTTACGATACCAAGGAGTGACCACGGCCTCGCTGTATCTTTCTTGAGAAGGAACTTTCTGATGTAGTTACATTCTTCCATGTCTGTCTGTCTGTCAACATAGTGACGTCACACTTACCTGCGGTTGATCCCGGTTACGATACCAAGGAGTGACCACTGCCTCGCTGTATTTATCCACGTCGAACACAAATGTGTCGCCTTTCTTAAGAAGAGGGTTTTCTAATGTAGCGCCCTCGGATTCCACTTCAGTGGTCTGTTTCGCTTTTAGACTGACGTCACTGCGGACGAAAAAAACATTGGTTAAAACCTAGTGTCACGAGTAAATCTTTTATTTGATTTATTTTAATATACAGTACTAGCTGACCCGCAGAACTTCGTACCGCCTAACAGTTATATTTTAAACATTTCCTGGAGTACGACAATCATTTCAAGACTAAAATCAGCTATATATCGGCCCAGCCGTTCTCGAGTTTAAGTGAAACAAACGGAATCATTTCTATATAATTATATTTTCTTTATTTTTTTTTCTATCATAATTACCTTCTCCTGACAAATAACAAACAACAAAAAAAACTAGTGAAATCGGTCCAGCCGTTCACGCGTGATTAAGTGACCAAGGGATATAGGGATTCATTTGTAAATATACATCGTAAAGAACAGCTAATTTTATCGACAAATCACCCCCATAATAAGGTTCCCATCCCCCCCTGTTTTGGAATGGCGGCAATTTTGATTTTTTAACTTTGAATTTTGACTCTTATGCTATATATAATACCCCGTATCTTCGTAACTAATAGCCAAGACTTTCGGAACACAACATGCATTAAGAATACTAAATATGAACAAGTGATAAAAAAGCGACTTTAAAAATACCCGACTGCTAAATCTTTACACCTGTGTATAGTACGCTTCAAATAAGTAGAACCAAGATGGCGGCATCGTCCCTTTCACTCTCACGGGTAGTTTGGTAAGTGCGAACAGTACAACACGTCTCGCGCAAGGTACAGTTGTTAGCCGCGCACTATATCATCATTAATTTTAATTTTTACCCAGCGTCACTCTCACGACTAAGACGAATCTATTGACACCGCTCACATCCGACAATACGACAACCGTTTAGACTCTAGGTCGCGCCAAAGAAATACATACTCTCGAAAAACATAACCCTTCTTCTTTCGCAGTCGGATAATAAAAACGGTCAAGTGGTTGACACTTAATTACAAAGTCGCCACAAAATACAATACAATACAATATATCTTTATTGCACACCAAAAACAAAATAAACATTAAGATACAGGCAAGAACAAAATATCGATAGTACATTGGGCGGCCTTATCACCCAAAGCAATTTCTTCCAGGCAACCTTGGGATGGATCGGACTAAGTGAGAACAGTCACGTCGGTAGTGCAACAATAGCAAAAATAGAAGAAAAAGGCATGGTACAAATATTGTACCGCAAAAAAACAAGAAAAAAATATATTTTAAAATGTACATAATTAATACATACATTTCATACTCGCAATAATCATTCATAAATAAACGTTCCGTTTAATTTACGGAGAGATAATAATTTTTTAACAAGTTTTTTAATATATATAGAGATTTACAATATCGTGGTTGGAAAGTCAACAGTTCGCAGAACTAGTATTTAATCACTCACCCAGTAGTATGCTCCTCCTCATCCTGGTACCAAAGCAGTAGTTTCTCTACGTCAGACAGTTTCTTCTCCTCAGTGTGTTGGTAGATCAGCTCCAGGAACGACCAGTCTATGTCTATCTTGGTCTCTCCGTCTTTGACAACTGTAAGAACATTTTAATTTTGTTAGCGGCGCGAGCGAAGCGAGCGAAATATATTAACTGCTAACTTATCCATACGATAAGATATAAATCTTCTCAACCCTTTAATTTTGTCCGATTCCAGTGGTTTTGTTTCACATATCTAACACGTTATTTACTAGGCTTAACCGATTTATATTTTCTGTTTTTTATAAGTTGCAAGCTTCTTAAGCAGTCATATTATTGCGCTGATACTATGCCTATTAAAAGACTTTATTATGCAGAATTCAATAACTTTTTCCAAAATAATAAAACGTGTAGGCCTAATATACTTCATAGTGAAGCGATTGACACCAATAGCAAAAAAGGGGGGTGAAAAGAGGTACGCCCCGGAATGTAAATTGTATCAGAAACACGAAAACAGTAAAGTGTCGGTGATACTCTTAAGTATTATATGCCTTATGTAGGGGAGTGTACCAGGCAGATGGAAATAACTTTACTCATACTAAGAAACAGCTATCACTATGGGAACAACTCTGAATTCGAGACAAAAATAAACAGCTATTTCATACATTTGTTAATGACTGTTTTTTCTTTACAACAGTTACATTTTTTTACCAATGCCGTAATGTTGATAGTAACCTCTTTTCGGCTTAGTACAACCTTAACCGATAGCCCTGTATATGTTAGGAACATCTAAAAATAAATAAATTAGTAATAGCAATAACTAATATGAAAAAAGTTACACGTTATATAAATCGAACGAGCTCGTGTGCGTGCGTGACGTCACCTTCCAGCACCAACGGAAAACCAGTACTGGTTGTTTACAACCAGCATTACGCTGAGTTGAAGCCGGTTTGTGACAAGGAACAAGATATCAATATATATAAAAATTAATGCCATTTTTCGTTGTAATTTACTAACTCAAGAACGGGCTCATCTATCCAAACCAAATGTTTAGGCTTTGTTCGGACTATTTAGTAGATGGCTAATGTGAAGTTTGCAGAAAATCAGTCGTCACATTCATCACAGTTAATGCTGTCAAATTGAAACTTTATTCAGTGTTGACAGTACAAGCATGTTTATACGTAGCCTAGCACGTACCCACCCGCTAGTTGATTATGAAGTGTTCGTTAGTACAAGTAGTCTCTGGTAGAAATAAATGTATTTATTTCTTTCTGTAAATGAGTGTTGTCTTACTTTTGACAGTAGGCACGATGTAGTAATTGTTCTTCGTAGATCCCTCGCTCTGCAGTTTCATGCCGCGGCGTCTCACGCGCAACACTTCCGTGAACACGAAACGCATGAACCTGGGGATGACAACAGTGACAGTGTAATAGATACCATAAATACGTTAGCCACTGTTCATCTTTAATATATCAATCAAATTCGAAGTAAAATAATTTTGAAATTAAAATATTTCCATGTTATTTACGCAAAAAGGTGATTTACGGGTTTTTATTGTGTCAGTTTTGACCTAGGATACATAAATCTTGCATCATAATTTCACTACAATTCACAGAACTTGAATATTTTGTAGACGAGGCGACTGACGCATTTTTCATTAATACACAGCATTAACTACATGTTTAGGCATTGTTTGGTAGACGTTACCGTCCTGGCCGAAAATGGAACAAATCCCTTATTTTAAAGTCTTATCTCAAATAAAATGTATTATTGACCAAGCGAAAAAAGCGAGCGATACGTCTCTGCTTCGAGTCTGGCAAAATGAAGTTTCGTCTGTCAGTTTGTATCGACCTCTCGACCACAATTTTTTTGCGAATTTATGAAATAAAATTGTGCTATGTTCTCCATGTCTGTACCAAATATATTATATAAATCAGCTAGTAGTAGTAGCCCCCTTCCCTTTTAAAAGAAATGCTCTGAAAAGCATCAGTTTTCGGATATTTTTGAAGAAATCAAAAATATCCGAAAACAAAAAAAAAAAATATTTTCATTAAGCTTGTTTGTAGACCACGACCTGCACGTGAGCACGAAATATCTTGTGAACAAACATTCATACATACTAATTCACCAACATGACAGACAAAAGAACATATTGACCCCGATTCGGTAAGGCCAAAGTTACTAAACTAACCTAATTTGACAGTTCTAAAATTGTCTCCTCTCTTTTTGTTTCCACGAGTGAGAATTATAGTCTTTGCCAGACTCGAAGCAGAGACACTTCGCTCGCTCGGTCAATAACAATAGTGTATTTAACTAATAGTCAACCAGAAGAACAGCGCTGGTTGTTTACAACCAGCATTACGCTGAGTTGGAGCAGGTTTGTAACAAGAAACTTAGATGTTAACTATGAAGTCTCTGTTAGTGCTAGTAGTTGGTACAAATAAATTATTTCTTTCTTTCTTTCTTCTTACTATACCTGCGCACGAGTCGACCGCGCCGAGGCGACACCCTCGTGTCCGCGTCCGGTACGTGCTCTACGGACACGCGCACCTCGCCTGAACGCGTGTATACTGGGAACGCTGGTATCTGGAGACTGAGGACAAAAATGTAAAACAAGTGATCAGAAACGAGTCCGAAAAAATCCGATTGCTAAATCGTTAAACCTTAGTATCATCCTTAATTACTTATTTTAATTTTGAAGTACCCTGTGTCACTCTATCGACCAAGACGAATCTATTGACACCACTCACATAAAAATAAGACAAGGCGCTTAGGCTCTGGGCCGTGCCTAAGAAATATACATACATATACATACAAACACTCGAAGAACCCTCTTTCATGAAAAAAAAAAAACAATTTTAACGATCAAAAGAAAGTTAGCGCTGACGACAAGTAATAGTGATTTGATGAATTCAAACTCGGTTACGAATTTAATCACTTTTATTCACATAGAATTACTTTCAACTATACATAAGCTGATATAATACAGGTTACAAATCAGGGAAGAACGTTTCGATACGATGGTCGGAGACAGAATGAGCCAGACAACACATTTTCTTTTCTTGAAAACTCTAACTACCCCTCATTTTTAATAAAAACCCCGGGTGCCGTCACTATTGGCTCTCGTTTCTGATTGGTCTTTATATCGACCAATCAGTAACATGTATTTTAATGTTGCAAGTATAAAAATGACAATTTTAATTCCAAATAAAATCTGGCAATACTACAAATTTACGACATAATATATAATTTATTTTATTACAGAAAGTTTTCAGACTTTCGGTAAGTCAATAGTTTTTACAGAAAAGTGAAGGCGGCACTAAAATACTGTTCTTTTTTAACATCGCGGATTCATACTACGAGTATATGCGCATTTAGCCATTAATTCCTAGTGTAGTGATGAGCTCAAAATGGCTTCTAACCGAAGTTGCATTAAGCATAGTCACTTAAACGTGGCTTTATTCTCAGAGACCGTTTTAAAAGCATCGCTTCTAACCGTCGACGCGTTCAGTCCGCGCTTAACACAAACAACATCTACTATTAATAGCGTGGTGTCTGACCGTCTCAGCTCATATGCCAGTCGTCGCCAGAGACAAGTGACTGTGACATTAACTTTTTTTACAGTGTGGCGTCATACTGTCCATGCAGCAGGCAGCAGTTTCTAGTTGCACTAACCTGGTAGGCACAGTCTTAGCCATGACTATCTATGACTTTGACGCTCACTTTTTTTTACAATATAGCGTCATACATTTAGCCAGCTTCTAGTGTTGTACTAAATTGATAGGCTCAGTCCAAGCCATGACTATCTGTGACTTTCACACTCTTTTTAAAGCGTAGCGTCATACGATCCATGCATTTAGCCAGCAGTTTCTAGTGTTGTACTAACTTGGTAGGCTCAGTCCTAGCCATGAGTATCCCCAGCGCTTGTGTCGCGTGCTGCGGCGCGTGCAGCCGACGACCTCTAGTGTTGTACCTCTCCGGCAGAGCGCACCATAGGGACGAGACTATCGCGTACAGCATATTGCGTTTCCCTTCTGGAAATATACAAACATTGTTGGAGGAATTGTATGTGAGTGCAAGCCTAACGAAGTGTTTTTATCACAAATTAGTGAGTTAAAAGAAAATATTTAAACTGACTTACAATGGAATTTTAATTTACAACTTGTAACAGAAAGGTGTGACAATACTGACAATACTTAACGGTAGACCTATCCAAATTAATTTTGCAAAAATCAAAAAAAAAATGTTGAGTCCTCCATACAACTTGGCCGATCACGTGACCAATTTTTGTAAGGAGAACCTAATAATATTTTTTTTAAATTTTGAAAAAAAAATGTTCAGTAATCGGTTCACTTTGAATGGTAGACTAACACCCTTAAGTATCGTCACACCTTTCTGTTACACGTTGTAGAACATACCTATACGCTTATCACTATTTCCTTCTTTCTTCTCAGTATTACAACTTCCAGTCGATGCATTTATCTTGTTTATATCTTCCTTGTCCGTTTCCCCGCCGGATACCCAAATGGCTTCCTTGTTCTTTAAGGTCGATTCAATTTCCGTATCGCTCGTGTCTATGACCGGCTGACAGTCAACGAACGCGCTCGCTGTCTGAATACAAAAATAAATAAAAATTACGACTGGTCAGAAGCGGCTTCAAAACAAACCAGACTGCTAAATCGTTAAACCTGTGTATCATCCTTAAATACTTTTATTTTTTAATGTTGATGTACCCAATATCACTCTCACGACTAAGACGAGTCTATTGACACCACTCTCATAAAAATACAACCATCTGTTTAAGCTCTAGAGCGTGCCAAAGAAATATACATACATACACTCTAAAAACATAACCCTCCTTCTTTCGCAGTCGGGTAAAAATCACATTAGACAGTATATAGCCTATGACCATCTGCAGGTGTAGACGAATCGTATGACATTTTGGACATTAAAATCAGTCTAGTTTAGTTTAGACTGCAGAGTTACAACATGCATAAAAATACAAAATAGCCTCGGTAGAGGTTGAAATTATATATTCCAGCCATTTGTAATCGAGACTTTAGGGCCGTGGGGACCTTATTTTCCAAAACTCATCGGAGCGTTTGGTCGATTCGACGCGTGACCAGAATGCCGGTTTTTATCTGGCCCAACGTATAAGCATTGCCATTCAGCGTGGTAATGCGACTAGCATTCTAGGCACGCTGCTCTGGTGGTGGATTAGAGCATTTGGATTATCTGTAGATCTTAAATGGTCTATAGGTAATCTTTCTGCTATACTTATGTCTATGTTAAATAAGGTACGTGAATCTATATACACAAAAATGAATCCCTATATCACTTGGTCACGCCATCACGCGTGTGCGTCTGGACCGATTTCACTATTTTATATTTGTCGTGTTTGTTATTGACAGGAGAAGGTTATTATGACAGAAAATATATATATAGGTATATAAATCAATCCGTTTGTTTCACTAAAACTCGAAAACGGCTGAGCCGATATAGCTGATTTTAGTCTTGAAATAATTGTCGTACTCCAGGGAAGGTTTAAAACCTAACTGTTAGGCGGTACGAAGTTCGGCGGGTCAGCTAGTTATATATAAAATGAAAATAAAATAACACTTACTCGTTTGTAGTAGTACTGCCTGTGCTTGGTGGTCCCGGGTCTGGCAGAGTCGTCCTCGTCTCTCACGTTACCACCAGCGTTGAAGGCGTTCGCGGCTTCCAACTCCGCCGCTTTGAAGTTCTCTTTACCTGTTCGTTGGACATAGGGTGATCGGTTAATGTACCTAGCCGAAAGGGGGTCACTATACTCATCATTTCAAATAACTTTTATTTGATATATAATATTTACCAATAGGCATGAGCTGGTCGTCGAGCTCCCCCGCCTTGTGCAGTATCCTGCAAGCTTGCAGCGCGACCATCCTCCTCGCCAGCACTCTAGTCGGCATCGGGTGACCCTGGAGTGGCACAAATACATACGAACGCTCGACTATATAATAAGTACTAGCTGTGCCCCGCGGTTTCACCCGCATAGTTTCCCATTGGATTGTCGAGATAATGGGGGAACTACTTTTTTGAAGTTGGTTAAAAAGTATCTTATGTCCTTTCCCGGGGTCCAATATATCTGTGTACCAAATTTCATCCAGATCGGTTCAGTGGATTCGGCGTGAAAGCGTAAGAGACAGACAGACAGAGTTACTTTCGTATTTATAATATTAGTTAGGATTTAAATAAGTTTTTTTAAGTAATTATCAATTCAAATGTAACCAGACTTGCCTTTAACGAACATTATAATTTAAGGGTCATTTTTTTTTTTGGTAAATCGGCATAAAATGTCTACGACTTGACCGATATTGTTCATATATCTAGAAATCCCAATTTATGTTGTGTTCCTATTCAAATTGGCCAGCTAATAGCGCCGTAGTCAACTTCTCTGACGACAAAAAAAAACTAAAAATACGTAATACACATACACCAAGTTTCGCCAAGAGTAATTGGACACTAGGACATGTGCGCGAGTACGAAATTTTAGGAGACATACAAACTGATAGACTAAAGATAAAAATAATTAAAGCTCGCTCGATCAATTAACCAATTAGTCAGCTTGTAAGACAATTGTACATTAGAATAGTCATAGTGTTCAGTCCGTCTTGGAGTTCATTACATTAGAATAGTCATAGTGTTCGGTCCGTCTTGGAGTTCATTACATTAGAATAGTCATAGTGTTCAGTCCGTCTTGGAGTTCATTACATTAGAATAGTCATAGTGTTCAGTCCGTCTTGGAGTTCATTACATTAGAATAGTCATAGTGTTCGGTCCGTCTTGGAGTTCATTACATTAGAATAGTCATAGTGTTCGGTCCGTCTTGGAGTTCATTACATTAGAATAGTCATAGTGTTCAGTCCGTCTTGGAGTTCATTACATTAGAATAGTCATAGTGTTCGGTCCGTCTTGGAGTTCATTACATTAGAATAGTCATAGTGTTCGGTCCGTCTTGGAGTTCATTACATTAGAATAGTCATAGTGTTCGGTCCGTCTTGGAGTTCATTACATTAGAATAGTCATAGTGTTCAGTCCGTCTTGGAGTTCATTACATTAGAATAGTCATAGTGTTCAGTCCGTCTTGGAGTTCATTACATTAGAATAGTCATAGTGTTCGGTCCGTCTTGGAGTTCATTACATTAGAATAGTCATAGTGTTCGGTCCGTCTTGGAGTTCATTACATTAGAATAGTCATAGTGTTCGGTCCGTCTTGGAGTTCATTACATTAGAATAGTCATAGTGTTCGGTCCGTCTTGGAGTTCATTACATTAGAATAGTCATAGTGTTCGGTCCGTCTTGGAGTTCATTACATTAGAATAGTCATAGTGTTCGGTCCGTCTTGGAGTTCATTACATTAGAATAGTCATAGTGTTCGGTCCGTCTTGGAGTTCATTACATTAGAATAGTCATAGTGTTCGGTCCGTCTTGGAGTTCATTACATTAGAATAGTCATAGTGTTCGGTCCGTCTTGGAGTTCATTACATTAGAATAGTCATAGTGTTCGGTCCGTCTTGGAGTTCATTACATTAGAATAGTCATAGTGTTCGGTCCGTCTTGGAGTTCATTACATTAGAATAGTCATAGTGTTCGGTCCGTCTTGGAGTTCATTACATTAGAATAGTCATAGTGTTCGGTCCGTCTTGGAGTTCATTACATTAGAATAGTCATAGTGTTCGGTCCGTCTTGGAGTTCATTACATTAGAATAGTCATAGTGTTCGGTCCGTCTTGGAGTTCATTACATTAGAATAGTCATAGTGTTCAGTCCGTCTTGGAGTTCATTACATTAGAATAGTCATAGTGTTCGGTCCGTCTTGGAGTTCATTACATTAGAATAGGCATAGTGTTCGATCCATCTTCGAGTTCATTACATTAGAATAGTCAGTGTTCGGGTCGTCTTCGAGTTCATTTGTTAATTCTTTAGTTAATTCATTCGTTCGTTCAACATTTGTACGTTAGAATAGTCAGTGTTCGTTCATTCTTTCGTTCGTTTATTTGTTCGTTCGTTCATTCATTCCCTTCATTTTGTCACCCAATATAGATATTTTACTGAATTTCGAATTACATATATCTATAAACAATTAAATAAGTTTTTTTACTTGTCTGTACTAGACACATATGTAGTGTGACTTACCACTATGTTATATTTGAGCGGACAGTTGAGCGGCAAGCGAAGCGTGCAGATGTACGCCTCGGCCGGGAACCGAACGCGCTCCAGCCACCACGTGGGCGCTAGCCGAGTGAACGTATCAGACGGTAGTTTAGCGCAGTAACTGCAAACGCAAACGAAAAATAATTTTATATTGATACCAAATACAATGTTTCCGAAACCAAAAAATCTATACATTGTTTTTTTTTTCTTACACACTTTTCTTTCTTTCTTTCATTAATTCCGCTAAGACTCGAGAACGGCTGGACCGAGTTAGCTGATTTTGGTTTTAAAATGTTTAAATGGTGAGAAACATAGCAGTTAGGCGGTACGAAGTTCTTCGGGTCAGCTAGACTGTAATTTAGAATTGAAATATCTAATAATTAATTATCCTAAATAAGTTTGAACCAATCTTAATTCGGCAAGCGCTCATACAAGATATGATTTTTACAGAAAACTACAGATTATCCAAATAAATTAAGAAATTTTAGTATACAATTAAGTCTTACGCGAGTTTTTATCTTTTTAGGGAGTTCATTTATCCAGCGCAGTGGACTGTGTAATCATTCCGTAAGAGAAATCCAGGCCCAGCACTGGTATGCAAAGGATCATTTCCCTCCCCTACTTTTAAGAGAAATAATTAATCAAATTCAAATTGATCAATAATCACTAAATATTATTATTTTCCTATTGCAGTAGGAAAACCTGTAAAGGACTTTCCTTGATATTATTATAATCTAGCCTAAGCCTAAGGCTAACAAGTAATTTTATTTTAACTTAATTTTAGTTGAAATAATCCTAAATATAAAAAAATTCTAACAGTAACTTTATGTGCTAACATTAGGAATGAAATAGGTGAAAGCAAGAGCAAGCAATGGCGTCTTTATTAACCAGTTCGCTGCTTAAACGCTGTTATATCTACTGATATAATATGATGACTCTATGATACTAGCGGCCCGGTAAATGCTTCGCTACGTATAAAGTGAAATAAAAATGTGATAAATGAAGAACCGCTCGACCGACTCTGTGCAAACTTCACATAAACCATCTACTAAATAGTACGAACAAAGCCTAAACATTTTGTTTGGATAGATGAGCCCGTTCTTGAGTTAGAAAATTACAACAATAAGTGGCATTGATTTTTAAATATAAAGATTAAAAAAGTCTTTCATATCTAACTTTAGCCGATTCGGCTTCTTTAAGCTTGTATGGAATTTACAAGAGACATACAAACTGACGAAACAGATATTTGACTCCAAGCAGAGACGTTTAATTTCGCTCGGTTAATTATAAAGATACTAAGAAAACTCACCGATTTATAAGAGCAATGGCACTGCTTAAGTCGACGCTGGCAATTTCACAGTCCTTTTTAACATCAACATTACCACAACTACACTTATTTACACTTTCACTTTGTTTTATATCACTATCACTTATTTTTATATTTTTTAAATTTTCACTCAATACATGTAACGAGATGTGTTTTTCTGGAATATTCGATTTCATTGTCTTTGTATCATCACTTTCTATACTAATTAATGCATCGGAGACATTTTCAATAGATTCCGAGACGCTTTCTATTGATTTTGATACATTTTCGATTATTTCGGTAACACTATCTAAATGTTTTGACACAAATGATAGGTTTGGAACATTGTCGATTGTTTTATTTTCAGCTAATTTTGGCACATTTTGAGTAGAGTCAGTCTTCTTATTGGTGTCCGAAATTGAGGTAACTTTTTCCGAGTCGCTTTCAATTGTTTTGGATATACTATCAATTGGATCACGTACTTTTTCAATTGGATCATGTACTTTTTCAATTGAATCATGTACTTTTTCAATTGAATCATGAACTTTTTCATTGATCTCACCAGAACTTTGCTTATCGGTTTTTCCTTCGCCAGCTTTGGTTTTTTTCATGCAATTTTCTTGATTTTTCTCATTCTTTGTGGCACAGTTGCATTGTGTGTTTGTCTGTATGGGTGTATATGGTTTGACGTATTGTGTAAAAAGGTCTGCGTACTCTTCTTCTTGTGCTGTCGGTTCATCTTGAACGCCGCAGCCGCACTTTCGTGTTATGAGCTGAAATAGGTAAAATATTTTAAAATAAGTGAAAAATCGAATTTTTTCTTGATTTATAAACCCTTTTAAAACGATTTTGATAAAATATTTATACCTTTTTTTTATAGATTTTTCCATATCGGTCCAGAAACCGCAAAAAAGTCGGCAAAAATATATGTAACGAAAAAGCCCTTGCTTATTTTGGAGTAAATTTTGCATGGTCTAACTGACGCGGTACAGACCGTACAAATCATTCATTGTTACTCATTCCTTCATTCGTTCACTCATTCTACGGCTCACCTGATCAAGCTCTGTGTATGTGGCTATGTTATGAAGCAACATCCTAGTAGTTTCCTCAGTATATCCACACAGTACCATGGAGACCGTACAAATCATTCATTGTTACTCATTCCTTCATTCGTTCACTCATTCTACGGCTCACCTGATCAAGCTCTGTGTATGTGGCTATGTTATGAAGCAACATCCTAGTAGTTTCCTCAGTATATCCACGCAGTACCATGGAGACCGCACAAATCATTCATTCATTCGTTCACTCATTCTACGGCTCACCTGATCAAGCTCTGTGTATGTGGCTATGTTACGAAGCAACATCCTAGTAGTTTCCTCAGTATATCCACACAGTACCATGGAGACCGCACAAATCATTCATTCATTCGTTCACTCATTTTACGGCTCACCTGATCAAGCTCTGTGTACGTGGCTATGTTACGAAGCAACATCCTAGTAGTTTCCTCAGTATATCCACACAGTACCATGGAGACCGTACAAATCATTCATTGTTACTCATTCATTCATTCGTTGACTCATTCTACGGCTCACCTGATCAAGCTCTGTGTATGTGGCTATGTTACGAAGCAACATCCTAGTAGTTTCCTCTGTATACCCACAGAGGACGGCCGCGGCGGCGCGAGGAGCCCGACCGCGCGCTCGGCACAAGCCGTAAGAACGGTATCTGCAAACCAAATCAACAGTATTATAATAAAGGATTTGTTTCATTTCGGCCAGGATGGTGTAATAAAATAAATAAATAAAATTAAATATTTTTTTATTTTTTTATTAAAATTTTTTTTTTTTATTAATTGTAGCAACCGTCACAAATGTCAAAATTGACACATTAAAACTTCGAAAACTTTCGAAAGGTCTATCTATATCTATGATGTTATCCCGAAAATTTGTGCGGTTCCCATGGGAGGGGGGATGAAAAGAAATGATAAAACTTTCAGAACGATCACTGATATAAGTTATAAGTTCTCTCTCTCTCGCAAAAATATGACTGCTTAAGAAGCTTGTAACTTATAAAAATCAGAAAATATAAATCGGTTAAGCCTAGTAAATAACGTGTTAGATATGTGAAACAAAACCACAGGAATCAGACAAAATTAAAGGGTTGAAAAGATTTATATCTTATCGTATGGATAAGTTGGCGGTTACATAGACTGGTCGTTCCTGGAGCTGATCTACCAACACACTGAGGAGAAGAAACTGTCTGGACAAGTTGGCGGTCTATAGCTGTCTTAAAAACAGACTTGTTTGTAGTAGGTCAAAAACGTGTCAACACTCACGAAGCAGGCAAGTCCCATCGCAGCACTAGGTTGCACCGCGGCAGATCGATCCCTTCCTCCAGCACCGACGTAGAGAGCAGCAGATTGCATTCGTGCATTCTAAACCTGAAACAAAACAAACATGCTTGCATAATCAACTAACGGGTGTGTACGTGCTTCGCTACGTATAAAGTGAAATAGTAAAAATGTGATAAATGAAGAACCGCTCGACCGATTTTGTGTAAACTTCACATAAACCATGTATTAAATATAAATAGTCTAAACAAAGCCTAAACATTTGGTTTGGATAGGCCGTTGGTGAGCCCGTTCTTGAGTTGTAAAATTACAACGAAAAGTGGCATTGATTTTTATACATATATTAAGATAGTTCTGCGAATTATTGACATAGCGACTATAAATTTGCTACTTTAAATACTGTTTTGATATAGGTAATTTAGCATAAATATAGTTTTGATTTGATACAAGAGTGTACATAAATAAATCAGTTGTTGCCGAGACTCGAACGTTTCATTACATGTCTTAACAAATATAAACAAAAATTTTCTCCGACTGAATTTTCTCTGACATTTGGAAGTCTTAATTAAGGTAGTGTTCCGCATGTACCTGCCAAGTAAATTGCTTTGTAGCAAACTTTTCCCCTTTTTGGCCGAAACGCCCAACTTAAAATTAATTTTTACTTGATGTTTTTGCTATCAACGGATTTCACTTTGCCGCAAAACGTTGCAGTAACGCAGTTTTTGCAGTCTGAAAGCAATTATTACCTAAGGTTTTTGTTATAGCTTGCACGATACACATACTTTCTGCAGTCTTAAAACAATTATTACCTAAGGTTTTTGTTATAGCTTGCACGATACACATACTTTCTGAAGTCTTAAAACAATTATTACCTAAGGTTTTTGTTATAGCTTGCACGATACACATACTTTCTGAAGTCTTAAAACAATTATTACCTAAGGTTTTTGTTATAGCTTGCACGATACACATACTTTCTGAAGTCTTAAAACAATTATTACCTAAGGTTTTTGTTATAGCTTGCACGATACACATACTTTCTGAAGTCTTAAAACAATTATTACCTAAGGTTTTTGTTATAGCTTGCACGATACACATACTTTCTGCAGTCTTAAAACAATTATTACCGAAGGTTTTTGTTATAGCTTGCACGATACACATACTTTCTGAAGTCTTAAAACAATTATTACCTAAGGTTTTTGTTATAGCTTGCACGATACACATACTTTCTGCAGTCTTAAAGCAATTATTACCGAAGGTTTTTGTTATAGCTTGCACGATACACATACTTTCTGCAGTCTTAAAACAATTATTACCGAAGGTTTTTGTTATAGCTTGCACGATACACATACTTTCTGCAGTCTTAAAACAATTATTACCTAAGGTTTTTGTTATAGCTTGCACGATACACATACTTTCTGCAGTCTTAAAACAATTATTACCGAAGGTTTTTGTTATAGCTTGCGCGATACACATACGTTCTGCAGTCTTAAAACAATTATTACCTAAGGTTTTTGTTATAGCTTGCACGATACACGTACCTACGTTCTGAAGTCTTAAAACAATTATTACCGAAGGTTTTTGTTACATCTTTCTCGATACGCACCACACCTTTTGCACTCTTAGAACCAATTTTTACCCAAGATTTTTTGTCTTTGTCATTTGATGTTTTATTAAAGTTATTGGTAGACTTTCTTTTTAAGCACCTCTTACTAACGTTTCTCGTGTATTGTTGCATCTTTACCACAGACCTAAAATTTTGTTTTTTTTTAGACTTACTTACTTACTTAGACAATTTACGCACTTCCTCATGACGTTTCCCGTGCCTGGCCGACTGACTCTTCAGAACAGTTTTACCTAACATTTTTGAGTTTTTTTTTTCAGTTTTGTTTTGTATTTGTATTTTACTCACTTCTTAAGCACCTCCTCGTGACGTTTCCCGTGTCTGGCCGCATCTTTACCGCAGTCTCGCTCAGCGCCCGCCTCGCAGCAGTACTGACACCTGAGGTAGTTCAATGTGTGTCGACAACGGGACAGCTCCTGAAGAAGACCATCGGACGTTATATGAAAAGTTGGGTTGTCTATTGTTTGCCCTAAAGATATAAGCAATAATACTCATATGTTCGAATTTTACTTGCCCGAATTTCATTTGGCCGAATTATTTGTTTACCATAAAATTCATTTGACATTATCTTGTTTGCCCGTACAATAGATTCCATAATGATACGAGTGCCAAACGTATTGTTATCTATTTTATTAATTGAAATAATATTATTTAACAGAATATTTCAACGCCATACTGAATTAATTATTTCAAATACATCCTAGCCTTTCAAGAGCTAGAGCGTTGTTTTTCATGTACTAACTTTAGCTAACCTAAACCTATTAATCGTTTAGTTTAAACCGATTTTAGTTATTTTTTCTAGAAGTAATTTCGATGGCAAATGATGTTTTGGCATATGATAATTACGGCTTACAATGATGATAACAAATGATGTTATTGACATTGACTTTATGGGAAACAGTTTCTATACGAGTATTAAGTCTGTTGAATAGTATAGCAGATGAAATTATGGCAACTGAAATTCTGGCAAACGGCGTCTTTCAAAATGGCGAGCTGCACAAAATGGCAGACATATTTTTGTTAATTCCCATTATATGGGTATCGAATTAATGCATTTGCAGAGAATTAAGATAAAGTAGAAAAGAGCTAATATTACTCATCAAAGCAAGTAATACTTAACTTGCTTAAGTAGTACTTAAGTTGCTTATGTAATAATTAACTTATTTAAATAATACTTATGTTATTTAAGTAATACTTAAAGCAGGCGTGATTTACGGACCATATTTCTGGACCAATTGTTATGAAAATTATATACGGGACTTTTTTATTCAAAAAAAAAATATTCCTAATTCAAACTTATTGTCCGAATACATCTATTAGAAAAGCTACCGAAGAATTAAAAACCTCTTTTTTTGAGTCGGTTAAAATGCTTTTCAGCATAATCCTACATTTATTTTAAACTAGGTGACCTTTCGTACCGCCTAACAGTTATTTATGTTTCTCGCGTTTTAAATTTCCCCTGGAGTACAAACAAACAATTCAAAACCAAAATCAACTAAACCGGCCCAGCCGTATCGTGTTTTTGCAAGACCAACGAACAGCAATTAATTTTTATATATATGAGAAGAACTGCCAGGTTGTGGAATTCGCTGCCAAGTTCTCTACTTCCCGATAGCTTTAATCTCGGTCTATTCAAATCGCGAGTGAATCGGTTTCTTTCTAGGCTACATCCTAGACCGCATCGTCACTTTACATCAGGTGAGTTGCGATCCAGGACAAATCTATTGACTATAAAAAAAATAAAAAATAAGAAGATAACTCACCACACACAACATGAAGAGTATTTTCGCCATGAGCGCGTGTTGCACGAACACGATGCCGCACAGCGCGTGCGGGGCGGGGGGCTGCGCTCGCATTGTGCGCGCGCGCCCGCGGGTTCTAGCCCATCGACGACCGCCGCGGACCGCACGACACTCTAACACCTGAACAGGACCATATTATACAAGTTATAATTTTTTTATCCCGTATTTTTATTTTTTATAACCACCTGACGTAAAAAAAATGGCGGCGTTGTTAAATTTGATGCTTGTATGTGTGTTTATCTGTCTGTGACGTCGTAGCTTATGAAACGATGAACAGCTTTTGATTTTGTTTTTTTTTTCGTGAATTGGTCGGGAATGATTTGTGTGAGTTGCCGGTTGCCGCAGTTGGTAGCAAGTCTGTCTTCTGCGCCGCTGGTCCCGGGTTCGATCCCGGACAGGTCAAACATTTGTGTGCATGAACATGTCTGTTTGACCTGTGTCTGGGTGTTTATTATATATATAAGTATGTAGGTATTTATGTATATAAGTATGTATATCAGTCATCAGGTTACTATAGCACAGGCTTTGCCTAGTTTGGGACCTGAAGACATTTGTGTGGATGTTGTCCCATATTATTATTATTATTATTTAATGAGTGAGTGAAAAATTCTTATAGAAAAAAAAATACCTGTTATAAGGCTTCCATTATGGCAGGAGCCGATAGAACTTTTTCAGTCATTTCGATTTTAAAAATCAAACCGCCGTGACCAATATCGACAAAATTAAAATGGTACCAAATGAGAGAAGTTTACAAAAAACAGAATTTTTCAAATCGGTACAACCCTTTTGTGAGTAATCAAGTAACAACATTAAAAAAAAATGTTTGAGCATGTCATTAGAAATCAGATTAAATACTACAAACATTAAATTAGATGCGACTTTGAAAAAAAAATCCGCCTGCTGAATCTTAAAACCTGTGTATCATAATTATTATGATTTTATTTTTTAATTTTGATGTACCCAGTGTCACTCTCACGACAAAAACGAATCTAACGACACCACTTACATAAACAATACGACAAGCCGTTTAGGCTCTAGGGCGTTACAAAGTAATATACATACATACACTCGAAAAACATGACCTTACTTCTTTCGAAATCAGGTAAAAAACAAATGATCATCGTAGAATCATATAAACACTTACATTAATGTTTACTTTGCTCTCCTGCACGTCGACCACATCCTCGTCCAAATCCTTCAGGTTTGCGTTCAGAATATTTAATTTATCTTCGATTTTATCGCCTAAACTCGTAAAATCACACTTTTCGATATCACTCAACAATTTGCTTGCATTTAGTTTCGAACCGCAAACTTCTCTTGAACAACTATCACAAACTTCTTTGAAACAACTTTTTTCTTCTTGAGAACAACTTGTCTCTCCTTGAGAACAACTTGTTTCTACTAGAGAACAACTTGTCTCTTCTTGAGAACAGTTTGTCTCTTCTTTAGAAGAACTTTGACGGTCCTTCGAATCGATTTTTTCTTCTTTTACATTTATCGATGCAGAGGGAACGTTTTCAGATCTGTCACTGCTATTTTGAGGATCAATATTTTGACTACCCTCTTTCTGGTCGGGCGGTGTGAATTTCTCTAAAATCTCGACGAATCTCATCAACTTTGGTGTTGAAAATGTTCTGATTCTGTCCCACTCGGTCGGGTATTTGTTCAATATGTGCTCTGTAAAGCATCTTATTTTCACGAAGACGGTCGTACAAAGTCTTAGAAGTAGGAAATGTCTTTCGTATGGTACTTTAATTTTGGATTTCTCTAGTTTTATTAGCAGGTGAAATGCTGCTTTATCAGCGGCGTATGGACCTGAAATAACGGAAAATAATATAGCATTTTGAAATCAATGATTTTTTTATATACTCATTAGTGATTTGCTTAATCAAAAAAATAGGAACTGCAGACAGTTTTAAATGCGAAAGTTTATTTATTACTAGCGGCCATTTGGTGGACATTTTTAGGGTTCCGTACCCAATGAGCAAAAATGGGTTATTAGAACATTTTTTTGTTCTATCGTCAAAACTTACCGCAGTGTATGTGAAGAAGGGCATTTTATGTTAAAAAAATTTAAACCTTGGGTTTGTTTCAGTAAGAATTTCCAAGGATCTCCATTTTTGTCTGACTATAAAAGTAGTCTATGTTACTCCTGGATAATGTAGCTTTCTAACGGCGAAAGAATTTTTTAATTATAAGTCCATCAGTTTTTGAGTTTATTCGTTACATACAAAAATACAAATCTTTCCTCTTTACAATACTCATAATACTAGCTGTGCTCCACGGTTTTACCCACGTAGTTCTACTTAAACTAAAACAAACTAGAACTAACTTCAAACTACTTTTTTTGAAGTCGGTTAAAAAGTATCCCATGTCCTTCCCCTGGTTCTAAGCTTAACTTCCTCAACAATTTTCAGCCAAATCTGTTCAGCCTTTCTTCAGTTATAAATAGTGTAACTGACACGACTTTCTTTTATATAATATATAGATCAGTTTAGATATATTAGGTTTGAATTAATGAATATAGCTTTATTGCACACCAAACAAAATACAAAAAGATACAGCAAGACAAATCTATACAATGGTACATTGGGCGGACTTATCGCCTAAAGCAATTTCTTCCAGGCAAACTTTGGATGGATAGAACTTATATATATATATATAAAAAAAGGTTAATAGGTTTATTTTTTTATTTATAACTAGCTGTCCCGGCGAACTTCGTACCGCCTAACAGTTGTGTATGTTTCTCATCGTTTAAACCTTCCCTGGAGTACGACAAACATTCCAAGACCAAAATCAGCTAAATCGATCCAGCCGTTCTCGAGTTTTTGCGAGACTAACGAACAGCAATTGATTTTTATATATAAGAAGATATGTATAGTAGGTTAATTGTTTTGTACGTCCATCTTTGTCTCAAAAACTGAGTCAGTTATCGACTAGTTTTTTTTCCAGTATTGAGGTCCGGAGAGTTATAGCCTACTTTTGCCGGGATAATTGAAGTACTTCCATGGGAAGAAATATGTGACGCGGGTAAAACTTACCTAATTTATCCAATACGTATTCGAACTCATTAAATGTCTGTTAAAAGGTTCTACTAATATTATAAATGCGAAAGTTTGTATGTATATCTGTTCGTCCTTCACGCCCAAACAGTTAAACGGTTTTTAAGAAAAGAGTTGTTTCAAATATTTATGGAGCTCCGGCCAGGATACCATAAATACGTTGGTATTTGGTTGTTATATCTCAGTTTACACGATTAAGTATATATAATAAAACTGCTGAGTTTCCTATCGCAATTACGTCAATGCAATAGGAAACTGTCTTACTAATTTTGCAATGGGAAAGCAGTTCGGTTTGGACATTCGTCGGGTCAAGTCTCTTCTTGTAATCTTTATCTAAAGTCTAATAAACGGTGTTTACATAAAATTTGTTTTTTAAAAGGCCATTCCTGACCCGCGCCGTAATAGATCTATTAATCTTTAATATATCAACCACATTTCAAGTAACTTTCAGCAGTGTACAAAATAAATTTCGAATCAAAGTACTTCCATGTTATTTACGCAAAAAGGTGATTTACGCGTTTTTATTGTGTCAGTTTTGACATTAGTGACGGGCGATACAATTGATAGACCAACTAGCTGCGCCCCGCGGTTTCACCCGCGTAGTTCCACATTGGATTATCGATATAATGGGGGAACTACTTTTATTGGTCGGTTAAAAAGTATCCTATGACCTTTCCCGGGGTACAATCTACCTGTGTACCAAATTTCATCCATATCGGTTCAGTGGTTTTGTCGTGAAAGCGAAACAGACAGACAGAGTTACTTTCGCATTTATACCATTGGAGTCAACCTAGGATACATAAATCTTCCAATGATACCATAATTCCACTACAATTCACAGAACTTAGATATATTTGTACACAATGAAGGAGGCGACTGACGCATTTTTCATTAATACACAGCATTAACCACATGTTTAGGCATTGTTTGGTAGACGTTACCGTCTTGGGGGCTATCGGCTATCCGTATTGCTTTCAGTATAGATATAATCTTGAAAACAATACTGTAGTTTCGTATCGGTTACGAAGGCTAAATCCTAGTATAACCTTCAGCAAAGCGATGACATATTTCAAAACAATAAGTGAACAAAAGATTGCAATGACTTTGTTTAACTAAAATGTAACTAGATGGCGTTGTTAGAGCTTAAAACACGCAAACGGCTTTTGGCGGATAGATATAGGGGGTTTTCGATATAAATACACAGAGGTAGAATCTAGGTACTTGACTGAGTATTACTGGGTAGGACACACAAAAACTATGAGTTTGTATGAGGTACTCATTTTGAGAAATGAAGTAGGATGATGTGCCACCTCATTAGAGGCGGTCCTCAAACGAGAAGTACCTACATACAAATTGAGGTCATATCGTATTTATGAGCAATTAGCTAATTCAAGCTGAGTGATCTTTACATTCATATATTTGACAGATATTGGCATCGTCTAGCGCGATGTAAGTACTACTGCATTGAGTCTAGACATCGACATCATCACATCTTTGAAACCAATACAAATAGCCGATAGCCCCGCTGGGGGACAATGCAAGTCCTTTGGCACGCAGACAGATTATGCACGCAGTTTAAGTGTTCCCATGGGTAATAAGATGGTATATACAAGATATTTAGTGTTTTTCCGCCTCGCCTTGATGTCAGCGTGAGAAATCGAAAAATATTGTTTATTTTTATGGTGTGGTTCCTCCTCACCACCGCCACACCTCAACTTATTATTTCTCTTTCTCTCAGTATCCGACTACCTCGCGGAAAAACACTAGATTTTCTTTATAAACCATCTTATTATAAATGGATTTCCACAAAGTAACGCCTGACTCCGTCAATTTACCTTGTTTCCATTGGATGATTGAGTAATGATTGATGATTTAGGGCTAGCTATTTCTATATAACTTACCTAGTTCATCCAATATGTATAAGAACTCGGTAAACGTTTGCTTTGGTTCTATGGTAGGGTCGGGAATGTTTTTGAACTCTTCATACAAATCGTCTCCGTATATTTCTGTTGGATCGTGCCTGGAATTTATACATATATGTATATGTCAATTAGACTTAAATAAAAAAATACGGCCAAGTGCGTGTCAGACTAGAGCACTGAGGGTTCCGTATTATTATCTATACAATATTAGTTTTTTTTTTTATAGCTAATAGCTTGCGCCTGACCACAACTCGCTCGATGTAAAGCGACGATGCGGCCTAAGATGTGGCACGCTTGCATATAATATACCGATTCACGCGCGATTTGAAAAGACCAAGATTATATCTATCGGGAAATGGAGTACTCGGCAGCGAATTCCACAACCAGGCAGTTCGCACAACAAAAGTCGATGCAAAGCGTTTTGTGCGCGTCCGTGGAATCTCTACCATATCTCTACAGTGACGTGTTGCAGTAACAAAACCAGTCTAGCTAGTAGTAGGCTTTCAAATAAAAACAAATCAAATACAGGGTTATAGGCTAGGAGTGTACTAAGCCGAAAGGGAGTCACTATACTCATCTTAAGGAACAATTTTCACTATGAGACTAACTTTGAATTCAAGAAAAAAATCAACAGTCGACAAGCGAACAACTTTTTGTATGAAACAGCTGATTTATCTTCCCGAATTCAGAGTTGGTCTCAATGTGAAAATTGTTCTCTAGGATGAGTATAGTAACTCTCTTTCGGCTTAGTACACCCCTAACCTATATATATATAAAATCGTTTTACCTATGATCATTGAGAAAATCCAAAGTTTCATAAGCATGAGCCCTCATGAAATCTTCCACATCGGCATAATCAGTAGGCAGTTGCTCAGCTGGCGGCCTTCCAGAATACTCTATTATCAACTCTTTGGGCTTAGTCACTGGACCTGATATCCTGTCAAAATAAAACCAAAATAAAACACAAAATTAGAAAATTCAAAACACCCCCAAACAATGTAAAAAATAATAATAGCACTAAATATGAAAAAATACAATTTGCCATTTTGTGATGGCGGCCATCTTGGATTTGAAATCAATCATTGCGTATATAGCATTCTACTAGTCAAGCCTTTTCATTTGATACCTCACCTTTATTAACATTAACAATATGACTAACTACGACAGCATAACATTATAGCAGAAATATTACCTATAGACCATTTAAGATCTACAGATAATACAATGCGCCAACCCACCACCAGAAGGCAGCGTGCCTAGCATGCTAGCCGCATTACCACGCTGAATGACAATGCTTATACGTTGAACCAGATAAAAACCGACATTCTGGTCATTTGATACTCATATTGAAGGAGTTTTAAAAAAAAAATGTATTTTGTTTGCTTCGGCGCCATTTACCGGCCGTTTTCATTAATATTTAGGAGGAACATGACGAAACCAAACTTAAATACAAGTTTAGAACACATCAAAAGAAATTGTCTTTTTTAGGTACTCAATTCTACATTTATTTAACGATTTCTCAGAGATGGCTGGAACAATTATTTACTCGCTTGTATTCGAAACTGGTAATATCAAAATTTAATTTTGGTTTGATTTTGAATCCAAATAACTGAAAAAAGTTCATACGTTGCCTGCCGTACTGGAAGAAGATAATTACTTTTTTTTAAACTAGCATGTTGTTAAGTCGTAAAGTTATCGAGGTCAACTGTTAGCAGAACTATTAGTAATAAACTTAATTAAATGTATAGTAATCACCTTTTACAACCGTCAATATCTTCCGCCAAATCCATTTTGCAACACAACTCTTTTTCCAAATCATCAATCCTCCATTCCAACTTTTCGTACATTTCAAAATCATCCAAATTTTCATAGACACCCAACTCTTCAACTTTGTCTATGGTCTTTTTATTATCTGTGACTTTATCTTCTATTGACATTTCGACGTTGTCTATGGTGTCAGCAGGTTTTTCGTATATTTCTATATCATAGTCTATGGCTTCATCTTCGGATTCGGAGTCTGATTTGTCTATGTCCTTTTTGGTAGAGTTAAAAAGAGGGTAGGTCAATGCTAGTATTCTGGGTCTCTGGTTTTCTGGAGTTTGCTTATATATTTTCATTATCTGTAATTTTATGAGTAATAATTAAGAGTGGTTAAAAGTGACTATAAAAAATCCGACTGCAATAACTTTAGAACCACGTGGTCAACAATTGAAATCGCTGCAGCTAGTATAGCCTATGACCATCTGCAGTTGAAGACGAATCTATTGACACCACTCACATAAAAATACGACAAGCCGTTTAGGCTCTAGGGCGTTACAAAAAAATATATATATATATATATATGTCGGAACTCCAGGAGGCCGATCCGCACCAGACATAGTTCTTCCACAGGGTACAGCGGGCGAGGAGAATAAGACATTGCACGTACAACAAATAGCTTTATTCCATTACACTGTTACAATCATATTGAATTTACTCGGGGGCAAGGTGCTCCGCTTAAAATGATGCTGCCAGTGCCAACCCCAAACGAATTCTGAGCTCCTCACAGCGCGTCCGCGCGTTCTCTCTAGAGCCTCTGCCGGACCGCCTGTGCAACTTTGCTACGCACTGATTGGTTGCCATCACACAAGCCAAACCGACCAATCACAGCATACGTCACCAGCGTTACACCAGAGGCTGCGCCACAGACATCTCTAGTCCACCGAAACAAAGCTAGATGGCGCTTTACTCCATATCCAATAATAATAATACTCTATATACTGTATTTAGGTTTGTGCCAAGAAACTTATATATTATTCATTATGTATAATAAGTATGTATTTAAAAATAGTATATGTAGTATATATCAACCATCTGGTTCCCACAGTACAAGCTCTGCTTAGTTTGGGGCTAGATGGCGCTGTGTGAAAAATGACCGCCAATATTTATTTATTTATTTATTATTTATTTATTTGTGAACTCTCTGTTAGTGCTAGTAGTTTTTTGGTACAAATAAATTCTTTCTTTCTTTCTTTCCATAATTATAACTAAGCGCTGACATATATACATACATACACTCGAAAAACATAACCCTGCTTTCACAGTCGAATAAAAACTCACGTTACAGTAATGTCGTCTGTGTATAGTCAAAGAAAATTAAGAGCCAAATTAATAAAAAATCACTACTCGACCCATTTTGATATAACGTTATATGAGAACAATTTTTTTTTTAATTGGAAAGTATACCCTTTACTAAGATATAACAATTTTTTCAAATCTTTCCAGCCGCATCTGAGAAATAATTAAACTACGAATAACTACGAATGTATTCACTTTTCACTATATAGGAATATAATATAGACATAGTTTTTAATTTTTATGTTTATTTACTTATATTCTCTGATTTCTAGTTAAAATAAAATGAATATTGTTTGCTAGTTATAATTATAGATAAGATAATGGTACTGAAATCGGCTTATTACACAAATCCCCTTAGAAGATCCCCTGCGCAGGGGATTTGTGGTATTTTAGTGCATAAATCCCGAACTGGGAAGAAAACATACTCACATATTGTAAATCCTCATCTTTATAAATGACATGACAGCTATCTATTATTAGGATGTTAATCTGAGTCATGCTCAGTACTTGATTCTCGAGGATTTGTTTGAAAACTTCCGATGTACACACTAACACCTGAAATTGTGAAGAAATTAGAGTTTTAATTATTATTTTTGTATCCATTCTATTTCTTAAATTTAAGTTTTTTACAATATGAATATAAAACAATAAATATTATAAGAAACCTAAATCTAGAATGCCGCCAGCAACGGGGTAGGACCCAAGCTACCGATGGTAGGGACTACAGAGAGAGGAACCTCGTCACAATACGTGCTGTATCGAGGAGCACAGCCCTCTGTACCTGACCTTTGATCCAACCATCCAGCGAGAGCCTCTTAAGATGTTGATTGAGACGCTATCAGGCCGTTTGCCGAAACGACTATCGGAACAATGATCGTCGAATCAACATCCCACATGGCGGTAACCTCATGAGCCAAGTCAAGGAATACTATTATTACGTTTATTTGAGTAAGACATGGTAAGTACAATGAAACTTATGTCTAGGGGCTTATAATAGTAGTTATAATAGCTGCACCTCACACTAGGATAACCTGTGAGACTCAGCGCCTTCCAGTTGCAAGTATAATCTTATATATATACTAGCTGACCCGGCCACGCGTTGCTGTGGCTATTTTATAGCGTCAACAACACGTGGTAATTATGCTGTTAAAATGTAGCTTATATGACACGTTCGTAGATTTACCATAGCAGCGCCATCTATTGATTACATACTCAACCCAGTCGAAAGGTATCGACATCTGTTAGAATCATTTGGAGTCAACAGATAATTGTGACTGTCAAATAATAACAGACAAATAATTAGCAATAAATTAAAATTGCGACTATAATTTGAGATTTAAACTATCCTATCTCTCAAGTTGGATAGAACTGCACATGGTGTGCGAATTTTATTATAATCGGTTAAGTGGTTTAGGAGTCCATTGAGGACAAACATTGTGACACGAGATTTATATATATTAAGATTTATATATAAAAGAAAGTCGTGTCAGTTACACTATTTATAACTGAAGAATGGTTGAACCGATTTTGCTGAAAATTGTTGGGGAGGTAGCTTAGAACCAGGAGAAAGACATAGGATACTTTTAAACCGACTGCAGAAATGCTTAAGAGTATATTAGAATTTCCAAGCCGAAAATATACAGTGGTGCCAAAAAGTGTCTTGTTTCATACATTTTGACAACAACTAATAGAACAGTTTGTATAGAACAGTTCTTTTTTTCTCAAAATAAGAATTGGTATAATGAAAGTTTTTTGAAATGATGAACTAAAATATACGAATGTACTGCTAATGTTTTTTAGATGTCTGTATCTAATATATCGCACATCCTCTAAAAACTGTGGTAACACAAAAAAACCCTAAAACCAGACAAAAATGCAGATATATTACACTTTTAATTGTCTATCAATCAATAGAACAGCTGTAATTATAGTGTGATAATAAGCTACTAGATGGAGCTAGTGTCAGTTTTTTACGGAGCGAAAACGCTTGTTCTATCCTCAACAACAGTGACATATCAGAGCTTTTTTTTTATTCTCTCTTGATTGGCCACCACACTCTGTGTATTGTGCCAGTTCTCAAGTTCTTATATCAGAACTTATGTCGTGTGACAAGTGTCAGTGGTATAAAAAATCGTCATAAACAGTCTTGTGACAGTGTTTTAAGTAAGTTTCTTTGCATTACTTGCTAATATAAGAGTGAATACCGTAGTATTACAATATGATACTGTTTTCTCCATTGGTATTTGAATAGATAATACTTTTTAACTGTAAAAAAGTGACACATTTTGGGTATTTTTACAGTTTTTTTTTTATAATTCTAAAAATTCCATGTAACCTGTAAATATATTTTTAAATTCTGTAAATAGCTTGATAAATCCTTTGTTGATTAAAATAGTAAAAAACTTGAAATCTGTATCCAGAAAGTAACAATAAAATTAGTTTTTTGAAAAATAATTTTAATCGCATTTTTCTCAAAACCCGTTTTTGGATAGGATGAGAGAGGATGTGCGATATGCATACATATATTTTTGGTGTACAATAAAGTTATATTTGAATTTGATGAATATAGTGACTCCCTCTCGGCTTAGTACGCCCCTTACCCTATAAAGCTTGTATATATTAACTCACTTCTTTAGTCTCCATCTCTTCCCTCCAATCCTGTACGTCTTCATACTTCAATGCCTCAGCAATGTTCAGGTCCGTCAGAATCTTCAGCTCGTACGCATCAGGTTTCACATGCACCGGTTGACAAATACGAACTGAACGTTGACGTCCGGACGACAGAACACTGAAAGGGAAATATTAAATAAAACAGAAAAATATTTATTTGCAACTAGCTGACCCGCGTACTTCGTATCGCCAAACAGTCATTCTTTTTTAATAAATATTCTGCTTAAACTTTACGTTATTGTATTAAAGTTCAAATTGACTTGCAAGTATTAATACGGATTGATTGTATATAAAAGTGTTGTTTTTAGACCTTTACAGGCAATTTTTAAAATTTTTCTCTCTCTGTAAGAACCATCCTTGTACTTCGAGGGATATTAAAAGCTCTCGAGATTTGCGCTGAGCAACACATTCAGCGATTCATTTTTATATTATAGAGATATGTTTTGTTTTTCAAAAATCTTTAAAACAACATATTGTGTACATTAATAGACACGGTCACAGTTTATGTATAAAAAACATAATGTATAAATAAATGTCTATCAGGCTAAATGTATTTCAAATTTTAAAAATTATTGAAGACCTGATTTTAATGACATATTTACGTAAAATATTTGTGATTAGCAATTTGTAGACTGCTTATTGTTAACAAATGTTCGATGCCCTAATATTAGTGGCACATATAAAACATGACCAGTTACTGGAGTTACGTTAAATATGAAGTAGGTAATGCGCATTACACATTAAGTAAATCATAATTTTGGAAATTGGTATACAAATATTAAAAACTAGTTGACTCGGCGAACTTTGTACCGCCTAACAGTTATATATGTTCAAATATAGTAAAGTATTATGAACTGGAGGAGGATTTCACATCAAATAGGGTAAATTTAAATTCGAAATACAAAATATTTATTCAATGCGGCCAGCATTTTAGGTACTCTACAGCGGTTTAGATTTCAGTTAGTTTTAATTATTGGGTATTGCTTTTGTATGTGCAATAAATATATTTAAAATACAAAATTCCATATATATATATATATAATAGATTAATTCCGCAAAAAACTGTAAAGTAATCCCTGAAGTAGTAGCTCCCCCACACTACTTAGAGCTCTAAGAAATTAAAATATATATTAAAAATAGTAAACTGAAACCCACGCCCAATATAAAATGGCACCTGATTAACAAAGCAGACAATGGAGAAAATTTTAGGAAAAGAGTGGTAGATAAAATGATATATATATGAAAGATTTAAGTGAAAGAACTGTAAATGAATGTTGGAATAAAATGGCTGAATGTATAAGAAATGTAGAGAAATATGTGTTTGGATTGTCTGCTAGCAAAAGAATGATAGATAAGGAAACCTGGTGGTGGAACGATGAAGTGAAGTAGCGCTAAAGGAAAAGAAGAATGCGTTCAAAGAATGGCAGGGTATGGATGGAAACATATATATGAAAGAGATTAAAAACGCGGCCTATAATGAATTTAAAAAGAAAGCTAAAAAAAAGCTGTTGCCATTTCGAGAGCCAGTGCACAAGCTACATTGTATGAGGCACTGCGCACAAAAACTTGCATATGGTGTTCGTAGACTTAGAAAAAGCGTATGACAACATGAGGTTTTGTGGTGGGCTTTGAAAGAGAAAGGAGTGAATGGGAAATACCAGCAGCTTATTCAAGCTATGTACTGTCGAGTCAGTACCTACATGCGGTCTGCGGCTGACAAATACAATGTGGCGGTAGGCTTACACCAGGGATCAGCTCTAAGCCCATATTTATTCTGATAATGGATGCACTGACATTAGACGTACAGGAGAAGGCACCCTGGAGTATGCTGTTTGCCGATGACATTATGCTTGTTGGAGAGGAAGGGTCTGAGATACAGAGCAGACTGGTAAGATGGCAGGACAAACTAGAGAGCGTTGGACTGAGAATCTGTGGGACCAAAACCGAACACATGCTTTGTGATTTTAGAGGTCCCTTAGATGGTGTACCCCTACCAGTCTGCTCCAACTTTCGTTATCTTGGCTCTGTCTTCCAAAGCGATGGCGACATTGACCGCAACATAGTGAGCAGAGTAGAGTAGAAAGGAAGAAAAAGACACGCTGTGCCGACCCCACGTAGTGGCATAACTATAGTTTCGTTCACATTCGGTAAACTTCAACAAGTTGTTCGTATCTCCAGTGATGACTCATCTCACACACATGTGCGAGATGTGTGCAATCAAACACACAATGATTTCACCAATTCAGTGCCATATTATTTGATCTAGATACTAACCCTCGTATATTATAAGCCTCTTCATGAAGCAGCCTGGTAGATATAAACGCTCCACATTCCGTTACAAGTGTGTTTTGTGAGGCTGCTGTAGCGGCCAGCCTCGCCCCACCCTCAGGGGCTGTAAACCGGTGACAGCATGGTTCTGCCATCTGAAAACGCAGATTAAAACATTTTATTATTATTTGTAGTGGGAGTAATGAGTCCTGCATTGATGACCATTTGCTTATACAACTTTACAAGCGCTGCTTGTCAATTATTAAATTAAATTAATATAAATTATTGTGTGGATTGATAGATCTGCAAATATGATAAAATGTGACCAAAAACCTTCCCAATTAACTTCCTATAATAGTAGACAATTATGGTACGAAAAAAGTATACAGTACAATAATTACCTTCATAATTACAAAGAAAAAAACAAATAAAAGTATAAAACAAGTACAAATACATAGAACAGTATTATAAAGTTTTTGTTACCTGTAAAATTGTATGATAATCACATTTGGGGTATAACCTGATGACAATATCATTTCAGCTTTGTCATGTTCCATCTACCGCAAGTAGCTTCATCACGAATTCCCACTACTGAATACTCACTATAGTAGAGTAAAAGTATCCAAAAGTTGTTTTATTTTAAATCAAAATAAGTTTTCATTTAAATGGCACACTAAACTGCAGGTCTCAATGCAATGCAATGTTTCTTCGAAATACTAAGATACTAATCAACGACTACTTACTAGAGATACTAATTAACCAATACAGTGATCCAATTTAGATTTTGCTGAATTTCTACTTGCACTATGGCTATTGGGGCAAGCAACAAATGAAGCTGGGCTGTCTCTTTTAATGCCTTTACAGCTATTGGGAATTTTTACTAGCAATTTTTTAATAGTAATGAAACATAGAGCCTAAGTATTAAAGAAGTTTGATGAATAACTAGTTGTAATGATGACAGCTCTATTGATATGTACAAGTGACATTTTCACTATTGAGCTGAAAAACATGGGGTTTGTGTCTAGCAGAATTAAAAAGCATACACAAACAAACCAACAGTATGCTAAATTGCGATTTTTTACACATTTTGGTTGGACCAGCTTTAGGCCTCAAGTCTTCAGAACTTTAAGCAAAAGCTTATCAGCCCGGCTACTAAGCTTACCAACAAGGAAGGAGGTTAAGTTTTGTCAATACTCACCATGGCTAGCTTATATCCAAGCAGAGGTCAATCACTGAAATCTAGCATGAAACATAGATAAAAAACATTGTTTTCATCAGACACAAAACACGTAATCCCACCGAGAGCTAAAGTTTATTTGCATTGTAAATTTATTACGATCTGTTTTTTTAGGTCAATCCACAGCAGGCAGGAGGAATAAACTTTTATATTGTCATAACAAGTGGCACTGGCTGAAACATTATACATGCACTGTTCACATACATAAAGTTAAATTTTCTCAACTGAAATAGTAAAATCTCGGTTCGCCAGCCGGTACCGTTCCAGCATCAGCCGGCTCGTTATTAGAGCACGAACAGGCGGCCAAACTTCGCAATAGTATTTATTTAGTGGCACCGTGGAAACTGATGTTGGCGATATGACTTATTCAGTATAAAGATGTAGGCCAAAAAGCAAGGATTGGTGTAGGTTCTTGATTGCACTGCACAAACAAAACAACACCAGTCGCTAACATTTTTTTACTATACAAAAACTGTACGGAGCGCTTGAAGCGGCGGGACACTGACGGACTTATAAGTTCAAACTTTCAATATTCTGTGTAATATTGACGCCATCTGTTGCTATGCCCCAAAGATTTTTGATAAGTATTGCTATTTATACAATGTATTACTTCTTAATGTCATTAAAAAAACCTGTTACCATCCTAACTTTTAAAACCATACATGTACGTTACTCTTTGAGGATTGTGATGTGCGTGACATTGCATCCGGTTCCAACGGAATATCAACGCTGGTTGTTTAAGCTGGCACTGTGTTGAGTTGGGACCGGTTTGTGATAGAAATTATTTAATTTTAGGTGTAGTTAATATATTTTTGTGTTCAGTAAAGTTATTTTTACACTGGTTGTAACAAATTCTAATTTTTGGATTAATGAGCGTTTTAACTCCTTTCGGAGTCCTGAGTCGGATGGCTATAAATTATTTTTAGTTAGGTATTGCTCTATTAACATTATATATAGATAGTGTAAATTGTGCATTTGAAAATTTAAATGGGATACACATAATATTAGTGTACTTAGTTTCAGGGCAGACCACCAGACCGCGTCAGGGCAACAAAAGGGCGCCCTCTGTGAGCTCTCTATTCTATTACATCAGTATTTCAAAAGGTAATGAAGAACGTAGTGTTACTCTTTGCACGATTTGCACATAAAATGCCCGATCAAATAAATACCCACAGAAGTATAAGAGTGGACAATCCTGGCTGTACAATAACAGAACGTGTTTTTATCAACGTGATCCGATTTTCTAAGGGCTGTTTCATACGTTTTGTCGACGATCGATAAACTATTCATAAAAAGGCTGGTTTTTTTTTTTTAAATTCATATTTGGTTCTATTGTAAAAGTTGCTCCTTAGGATGAGTGTTGTAACTTCCTTTCGACTTAATAAACCCCTAACCGATATCAAGACTATAGTATAAATATATACAAGAGTACCTATATCTAAGAGCGTCTCTGCTTCGAATCAGGCAAAATATTTTTGTCAGTCAGGTAGTATGTTTGCGATGATATTTGTCCGTCAGAAATTACATACACATGTTCAAAACAGTCGTGTTTTCCATCCAACTTTGACAAATCTTGGTGTATGACGTAATTTTTGGATATTTTAGTCGTCAGTCATTTTCGTTGATTTCTACAGCAACGGGTTGTCATACAATAATATGTTGTTAACGCCGTGTGTTGTAAATTTTTGGGTGGTTCTTTTTGAGATTGGTTTGTTGTTTTGAGTGAAATATTCTTGAAGTAGCAAAACTATGATTATTTTAACCTGGTTACTGGGCCTTTATCAAGAAAATTAATATGACTAACTACACAAAAAAATTGCAGATGGACTATAGAAACACAATACAATTTTGTAGACATTTGGTTGCGAGGATATGTCATTTCACGAGATAATATTCGCATGCTGCTGGCTGGTAGGCAATCATCACTCGAACAAAACGGTTCAAGTTGATAAAATAAATCTCGTTCTCATAGTGTACATCCAGGATTGTCAATTCTGAAGGCCAGTTAGCTTATAATTATTGGTTGCACAAAATTAGCTTGTAATTATTTTTAGAGATGTTAACTCTTGGGAATACTTCGAAATGTATTTTGTGCGTGCGAGTCAAGTACAAAGCCAACTTTAATAAGATTGATTGAAGCGTGTGTAACAGTGTGCAAACAATTTTAATTTGCCGATTTCTTTACATGTATAAGAATAAACAAAACAGATTAAACTTGATATATTTACACGTAGGTATGAAATGATTTAGCCAGGTAAGTTCTTAAACAAAAAGCTTGCGTGCCTATAGATACATACGTATCTATAATAGTGTTATCTGCTATAAGTCTGTGATACGTAGGTATAGCATATTTTATCTCATTGGTGATACACACTTAGACTACCTACCTATCTGATTACTTTGATAACAAGTAATGTCTAAATCGAGACTATCATAATCTTTGAAAGTTAAACAACGATTTGAATTGGGCAGACGCTTATGTTGATTCAATTTACAACCAAAGTTAGTGGGGAGTATCACTAACTTTGCGAATTCACCTCATAAGCGAAAGGGCACGGGATGAATAACGAGTTAAATCCCAGGTTCAGGCACGCGTCTCTTAAGTTTTTTACTTATGTGTAGAATAAATAATTACTTACTCAAAGCTTTTATGGTGAAGGAAAATGTCGCCAGGAAATCTGCTTGTCTGAAAATGTTTCATAGCTTGCGAAGATAAGTGCAGTCTTTGGGGACTTTGGGCAGCGTGGGACGTTTTGGTATAACGCGTTTGCGTACCTAATGAAGTTAGAACAGTGGATCCACGGCACTAAGGGGCCTCGGGAAGTATAGAAACTGTAATTTTCTAAATCCGTCTAGGCGTCTTCAGGGTGAACATGCATTAAATAGAATAGATGCAATACAAGTGACAACCTACTCAATTTTTTAAGTCAGGTAATAATTTATTGGTAGTGATGTGAACTAGCCTAGTCATTCATAAGTACCAGTAGTTATGCGAAATGTTAACCATACAAAAAAAAAATTAAAAATTGTTTCAAGCTCACAAAAAATTACAATATTGGCGTTGTTTGACATATTAATATGTTGATATTATGGCTCGTTAACGTAGCAACCAACAAACAACTTCGATTCGTGTCACTGCCGGAAAGCCACAGCAATGCATTACCTACTATAGATTTGTTGTGTTTTTTGCATTTTTAACGTAACTTCCCTCTTTTAAGAGTTCTGTACCATAAAGGTAAAAACGGGATCCATCCGTCCGTCCATTTATCACTTGGCTGTATCTAATGAGCCGTGATAGCTGGTGGTCAAGTCTATTATTTGAATTGCCTCAGAATTACGATTGGATTGTACCAAAATGGCCGTTTTGACATAAAATAGGTCAGAGTTAGTATTGAACAAAACAAGATTTTTAATACTAACTTTGACCTATTTTATGTCCGCCATTTTAGCACAATGCAATAGTAATTCTGAGGCAATTCAAATAACAGACTTGACCACCTGGACAGTTGAAATTGTCACAGATAATGTATTTTTGTAACTACTATAGTAACAAATTCTAAAGACAGAACAAAATTAATTTTCAAGGGGGCTCCATCGACGAAAAAAAATAATTTATCGGTGAAGGCTCCCATACAACAAACGTGATTTTTGCCGTTATTTACTCGATATTAATAACGACAATAAGTAGAAACTCGATCAAATGTTGTGTATAGATATGGATTCGCACTTGTCTTAGATTTTATTTGAGATGAATACACCCTAAATCGGAAATTTAATAATAAATCTATAAATTCGTAAAACCCATACCTACATCAAAGCAAAACTAGGCAAACACGAGTACGGAATTTCAGGAGACAGAGAGGAAAAATCCTAACAAACATCAAAACAATAAGTAACTGACAGCAGCTGCGAGCTGTGGTGCTTTTTACTAGCCTGTTTCAATAATATTTTCCAGCAAGATACGTTACCTACACAACCGCATAATACTCTCATAAGAGTTCTGGATATGTAAAACATAGGCCAAGAACAGGGTTGCCAAGAGAATTACAATTTTTTTTTTAATCTCCTTGTTATTTTCAGGAAAAATGTGCTCCAACGGTCAGAGTTTTACTTATCTTGATAGGCACCATTGGCTGTCAAACTGTTCTTCGAGTCCAGCACCACAACAAAATGATAAAACAGACATGCAAACAATACTAAATCAGACACCGATTGAACAAACAAATATGCTGCAAAAATCCCAAAAAGAAGTAAATTTAATTAATTTGTTGGAAGACTTTAACATATCTGGTCGAGATGACAAAAGAAAACAATTCAGTGATTTACAAATGAGGGAACTAGAGAATTTCGTTAAAACCTCTAGAAACAACAATGTGCAAAGATCTCATATTCTAACACAGGTACAAGAGGAAGAATTTATATCGTTTTGCGATAAATATGAGACTAAAGAAAAATTAGACCGTATAAATTCGAAATCAGATGTAATAATAGATGTGTGTAATACGGATAAAGTGAACAAATCTGTAAATAACCTTACTCAAGCTAATTTAATTGGAACTCCTAGACGTTTAGTACCTAAACTCATTCAAACTGATAATCTTGAACCAAACGACGTTGATCAAGATTTTATTGAAGAAATATTATTGCCAAAAAATATTGATAAACAACATCGCTGCAACCTTAATAATGTGCATAATTGTAGCGATGGAGAAATCAATATCGATCAGAACCTATTCCCGAGTCCCTCATATATCGGCAAAAGCAATCATATTGATAAAAATAATGTTATGGATAAAATTATAGCAAATAATATTATTAATTTCATTTCTCCAAAACATGGCACTGAAAATATTTACCTGAATAATAACTTCATACAGAAACCAAAAGGATATCAAAACCTAAATTCAAATGATAAAAGTAACGACCTGGTCACAAAGTATAACATTAAGTATTTGGAAACAATGAAGTTTGATGAAAAGATATTCAAAAAACAAAGCATACTAAAAACTGATAGTAAAAAACTATATTTGACTCCAGGACCGACCATGCACGAAAAAGCTGTTGTTCTTCCTCAAATAATGGAACGATTGATCAATAAAAAGAAAGCTACAGTAGAGCGTAGTGACGTCACTAATAAATTAGTTTTAGACGCTTGTTCCTCAAATCAGAAGCACAAGCACAACGAAGAAAAGTTGCACTATCAAAGTAAATCAAATCAGGCAGCTCAGGTTAGCATGCAGAAGAATGAAAACATCTCTATTAAGCTGGACAATACATCAAAAATTAAAAACGGACCGGTTATTGTTGAAGCTAGTGGAATTAAAACTAGAGAACCTACCACATCAAAGAATGATGTTGTAGAAGGTTCACGTTTTAATTCAATCGAAAAACTCAAAACGTTGAAAAATATAAGAGAAATAAGAGAGGCTCCAGGATTCATTCGGATTGGTCCTCACATTTTGAAGCCTCCTGAGCCTTTGATGACTGATTGTAACAAATTTAAATATGTTGCTAATGCTACAAGTCACTTGTTCCAAGATTTTGTAAATGGAAAGCGTTAAAATAAAAATTTTTCTCCACGTAAATGTTAAGCGAATAATTTTTTTTAAATATGATTGTCTGAAAGTCTTTATGACTGTCGATATAATTGTATGTATATTACATTCATTATACATTTAAATTCTACTAAATGCTAAGCAAATGACGTAGGTATGATATTTGTATGGTTTTAATGATATCTGTAGAAATATAATATTATTAAAGTTTATTAATAAATATTTAGAAACCGTATTAGTATTATTGTGCATTTAATTTGATATTAAGTATATACTTAAATTGGCCAATTAAGCGACGCTTTGCTCCTTCGAGTCACACGTGATCGGATTTTTTTTCTCTTTCGTCTGTCAGTATGTATGTACCTACCTACATATGAACGTAGGTATGTTTTTAATTATGACGTAAATTAGTGAACAGTGTAGACCAAGGAATATCCTTACTTTAGCGCCGCGATGTAGACCACTTCAATAAGAATATTCAAATATACCTACCTAATGAAAATCTGTCAAGAGGTTATCTTCTTTTAGTCACTAAATTATCATGGTTTGCTAGATCTGTACACAGAACAGTTTCTGCTGCCTTCGAAAATACTGCTTTATAATATTGTAACGAGCGAAACGTTATTATGTTTGACAATGTTAATTACTAAGAGGCTGCGGTGAATTAACAATATAATTTATAAACACTATTTTTTTCTATCATTGTGGTTGCTTGTGAATCTAGCATCAACTGTGCCATGATTTATCTTTGTAGGTACTTAACTACAATACAACAAAATAAATATAAGTTTCAGATTTGTTTCAAAACTCGGTATGTCGAATGACTTTTAGCATGCTCTTCAATATTTTGTTTCTTTTTTTCAAAGTCTTCTGTATGTGTCATCACTTTTAACGCGTTTTTAGTGTGTTAATGCTGTTAAATTTTGTTTGGTAGTTTTAGGATTGTAACATAACAGTTTGTTTTGGTTTTGGTTTGATTTTTGTGTTGGATTAATGTCGTAATTTGCTGTATTAATTACATATCTAATAAGAAAAGTCCCATATTCTATTAAAATTAACGTAAACCATGGAGCAAATTAATATATTGGAGAAGGAAATCGCTCAATTGCGAAGAATATTACAAGAAAAAGAAGCCGAACTATTTAGAGTCAAAAATGAATGGATGTCGGCAAGTATTTAGTTATTATTAGATCCCTAAATATATACAGATATTTTAAATACTCCAACCCACTACGAAAAAACAGCTTTCCCAGTGGGCTAGTGGCGTTAACTTTCTCAATGGTTATTTTATTAGCCTGATAAAGATTACCTCTCTAGTTAGTAAGACTGGTTTTCACTTTGGTTTGCGATTGTGTTTATATGAGATAAGAACTAGGTATGTCAAGGGCGACGGTTAGTAACATAAGTTTTTTTTATATTTTATCAGGATAAGTGCAAGTATGATGTTATTAGTTACATAACCTTGAAATATAAAGTAAGTATCCACATATGCACCTTCAATATTGATGGAAGAAATTATAAAAGAGTAGTAATAAATAGCCTTTGCTTATTATACAATTTAAACTAATCATAATTAATACTTGACTAAGTTTTTTTTACAACCCACAGGGTCAGCAACTGAATAAATTGTCAACGAAAAGCTACTGTCAAAAAGATCTATGTGAAGGCAATCAAACAAGAACACAAATAGGCGATAAACTACCTAAATGGGCAATAGAAAGGTATGCAGTACTAGAAAAATATTCTAAATGCTTCTACTTTTACTGAATTACGGGTGTGCTAAGCCAAAATAGGTTGCTTAACTCATCATTGTAAAGAAATTTTAATACAGTACCAAACTTCTTTTTGGTAACAAGGGGGAAATCTTCTAATAGATACCTGGCTATATTATGGTGCAGGCTACCTGCGTTAATTCAGGATAAAAAGTAGCCTATGAGTTAATCCAGGGTCTAAGCAATCTTCGTACCAAATTTCATACAAATTTCAGCAGTTTTTGTTCAAAAGAGTAACAAACAACACATTCTTACAAACTTTCGCGTTAATAATATTAGTAAGATTAGGATTGTACCCACTGAAACCCCTGCGGTGACCTGCCTCAGTGCTTGATGCAGAGCTCCAGGCTCTCTTGACATACTCGCCAGTGAAACGGTACCAACCCTGAAATCGACGGATAGAAATCAGAGCTGTTTCATGGGAAAAGTAATCAGAGCCATTTCATGGAACAAGTAATCATAGCTGTTTCATGGAACAAGTAGTCAGAGCTGTTTCATGGAACAAGTAATCAGAGCTGTTTCATAGAACAAGTAATCAGAGCTGTTTCATGGAACAAGTAATCAGAACTGTTTCATGGGACAAGTAATCAGAGCTGTTTCATGGAACAAGTAATCAGAGCTGTTTCATAGAACAAGTAATCAGAACTGTTTCATGGGACAAGTAATCAGAGCTGTTTCATGGGACAAGTAATCAGAGCTGTTTCATGGAACAAGTAATCAGAGCTGTTTCATGGGACAAGTAATCAGAGCTGTTTCATGTGACAAGTAATCAGAGCTGTTTCGTGGAACAAGTAATCAGAGCTGTTTCATAGAACAAGTAATCAGAACTGTTTCATGGAACAAGTAATCAGAGCTGTTTCATGGGACAAGTAATCAGAGCTGTTTCATGGGACAAGTAATCAGAGCTGTTTCATGGAACAAGTATATCAGATTATTTATATATACATAATTATCAGTCTTTGACAAAATGTATGAAATAGCATATGAAAGGAGCAAGTACCTTTATTACTACAACAACAAAAATAATATAGCAGAAAGATTACCTATAGACCATTTAAAATACCTGATTTATATTTACTCATATTTAGTTGCTCCCATAGTGTAAGTCATTTGTTATAATAGGTATAATGACCTCCTTTCGGCTTAGTATACCCCTTACTGATAACCCTCTATATCAACTAGTAATTCTATCAATGACCTTAAGACTACAATAACTATGAAAACTAACTTTAGAAAATTAACAACAAAAAAAATCTTCATTGACCGAGCAAGTAAACCATGTTAACTTCGAGTCTGGTAAATTTGTCTCAGATACCTGGCTATATTATGGTGCAGGCTACCTGCGTTAATTCAGGATAAAAAGTAGCCTATGAGTTAATCCAGGGTCTAAGCAATCTTCGTACCAAATTTCATACAAATTTCAGCAGTTTTTGTTCAAAAGAGTAACAAACAACACATTCTTACAAACTTTCGCGTTAATAATATTAGTAAGATTAGGATTGTACCCACTGAAACCCCTGCGGTGACCTGCCTCAGTGCTTGATGCAGAGCTCCAGGCTCTCTTGACATACTCGCCAGTGAAACGGTACCAACCCTGAAATCGACGGATAGAAATCAGAGCTGTTTCATGGGAAAAGTAATCAGAGCCATTTCATGGAACAAGTAATCATAGCTGTTTCATGGAACAAGTAGTCAGAGCTGTTTCATGGAACAAGTAATCAGAGCTGTTTCATAGAACAAGTAATCAGAGCTGTTTCATGGAACAAGTAATCAGAACTGTTTCATGGGACAAGTAATCAGAGCTGTTTCATGGAACAAGTAATCAGAGCTGTTTCATAGAACAAGTAATCAGAACTGTTTCATGGGACAAGTAATCAGAGCTGTTTCATGGGACAAGTAATCAGAGCTGTTTCATGGAACAAGTAATCAGAGCTGTTTCATGGGACAAGTAATCAGAGCTGTTTCATGTGACAAGTAATCAGAGCTGTTTCATGGAACAAGTAATCAGAGCTGTTTCATAGAACAAGTAATCAGAACTGTTTCATGGAACAAGTAATCAGAGCTGTTCATGGGACAAGTAATCAGAGCTGTTTCATGGGACAAGTAATCAGAGCTGTTTCATGGAACAAGTATATCAGATTATTTATATATACATAATTATCAGTCTTTGACAAAATGTATGAAATAGCATATGAAAGGAGCAAGTACCTTTATTACTACAACAACAAAAATAATATAGCAGAAAGATTACCTATAGACCATTTAAAATACCTGATTTATATTTACTCATATTTAGTTGCTCCCATAGTGTAAGTCATTTGTTATAATAGGTATAATGACCTCCTTTCGGCTTAGTATACCCCTTACTGATAACCCTCTATATCAACTAGTAATTCTATCAATGACCTTAAGACTACAATAACTATGAAAACTAACTTTAGAAAATTAACAACAAAAAAAATCTTCATTGACCGAGCAAGTAAACCATGTTAACTTCGAGTCTGGTAAATTTGTCTCTTGTCTGTCAGTTTGTCTGGAAATTATTTACTCGCATACATATTACAGTTTCCATCCAATGTGGAAAAACTTGGCACCTATTCAAGTTCTATGAATCATAAGAACTTTTTAGTGGACAATTTAAATAGGAAAAAATAATAATAAATAATCAATAGAAAAATAAATAAATATAATTATTACAAAAATATATTTATTGAGTTCTCTTTAACCGATTGCGCAAGAGAAGGGTAATGTTTTTCAATTGCTTGTGAAAAGAAAATTTAAAAAAGAATATTTTAATCATTACTTTCTTGATATTTACTTGTGAATTTACACATATCTCGATAGTTTTGAGTTACTCCTTCTACAAATATAATTCTTCTAAACATGTTTCTGTATTTGTTACTTGTAAATGTAAGTATGTATTTATGTCTTAACTCTTTGTGACCCTATATAGGCTTAACCGGTAGATCGATTTTGACATGTGAGGTGTCATTAGATGATCATAGAATAACACTAGTTTTACCTCGGGACTGCACACGGTATGATACAATGGTATAAAAATTACGCAGTCGTGTTTTTCGTAGTCGTTTTTAACTACTTAGGCGCTTTGCAAACGGCGGGGCGGGCCGGGCCGATCAAACACCGTCTCAAACGTTGTTAAAACGATTAGCGCGATACGAAATATGCAAATAATTGACGATCGATCAAGGTTCAGTAAAGATTCGGTTGTAATAAATTAGCGCGATTGGGCTCCAGTTTTACCGCGAGAGATAGCGCAAATTCCAACTTATGTAGAGGGTAAAAAAACCGCGTCGCCAGTACTTACCTTGCTTCGCGGTCAAAAAGACTTCCCTGCCGTTTGCAAAGCGCCTTAATATTCGAGCACACAAATGTCAAAGGACTGTTTCATTTTCGGCCAAGACGGTGTACGTCTTTTAAAAAAACCGCCTTAAGATTTGGTTAATATTATGTACTAATTAAACCTGAGTAAATTGCCTACTGCATTGTGTAAAAAAATATGTAGTTAGTGAATTAGTGGAATTATGGCATCCCTGAAATATTTTTATACCTATCCCATGTTGACTCCAATGGTCACATTGGTCTATCAATCGTTCCACCCATCACAAATGTCAAAATTGACGCATCTAAAACGCGAAAATCGCCGTTTGCAGAAATATTTTCATTCGAAATTAGTTTTTTGACACTGCAATAAGTTACATTGTTTAGTTGATAGAATAATGATCAATAATTCCTGCGTAATTATGGTACCATGTCCACTGTCCTAACCGGGGTTACATACATTATTGAAACATCTTTGGCGCAGTTGGTAGCAACACTGCCTTCTGCGCCGCTGATCCCGGGTTCGATCCCCGGACAGGTCAAACATTTGTGTGCATGGACATGTCTGTTTGACCTGTGTCAGGGTGTTTATAAGTAGGTAAGTATATCATTCATCAGGTTACAATAGCACAGGCTTTACCTAGTTTGGGAGCTGAAGACCTTTGTGTGGATATTGTACCATATTACAATCTGTTTTATATTTTTAGGTACAGTCGTCAGATCCTACTGCCTAATATAGGTGTGAAGGGTCAGGAGAAACTGTGTGGAGCGAGGGTGCTTGTGGTGGGGGGAGGGGGACTGGGCTGCCCCGCGGCTGTCTACCTCGCAGGGGCGGGGGTAGGTCTGTATTATTTATTATTACATCTATTTATTATACCTACTTCCATAAATGAATGTAAAATTTTAAATTTAACCCTTGATGTTTTATTCCTGACTATCTTATCTCTTGTAACTAGAATATGATTAAAATATCGAAATAAATGACATTGAATTGAATTGAATAAAGGAGATAATACTCATTTCGTAGGTTTTTTTTTTATATTTTTTGTATGAAGCTATTTTTATTTGAAAGATTCTTATTTTTTGTATGAAAGGATGTTTTAGAGTTTTGTTGCTTAGAGGGTTCCATGCGACATAAAATAGAATATAAAGAAGTTTCAGCCGCTGAGTCCGTATTTGACTTCTGGTTGAGTTTACAAAAAAAAATTAAAACATATTCTACTTACTTTTTCCTTCTAACATAATAAACGCGAAAGTTGGTAATGATGTATGGATGTATGTATGTTACACTTTCACGCAAAAGCTGCTGAACCAATTTGGATGAAATTTTGTACGGAGATCGCTTAGACCTTGGATTAACACATTGGCTGCTTTTATCCTGTATTAACGCGGGTAACACCGCAGGGCGCAGTAATGAATACACTCTTTAAATTTCATGTCTCTAGGTTCAGCACAACGTATCGTAAATAGAATAAAATCATCAAATGAATACTTACTATGATTATAGATCGTGTAACAGAAAGGTGTGACAATAATTAAGGGTGTTAGTCTACACATCAAAGTGAACACACTGTAGAACAAATATAGCAACATTCGAGAAACAATGTTATGTTCTCCATACAAAAATTGGTCAAGTAATTGGTTGTAAGGTTTTTCCTTATTTGATGTTTGTGTGTCTGCAATAAAGAGTTTATTCATTAATTCATTCATTCGCGTGATCGGTGTAGTAGTATGGAAGACGCAATAATATTATGTTCTACGATTATAACGGGTTCACTTTGATGGGTAGACTGACACCGTTAAGTATTGTCACACCTTTCTGTTACACGTCGTAGAACAAAGAGCTGTTGTCATCACAAATTAACACAATTTTATATCTTTGTACCTTAGTTAGGAAACAATTGGCTATTGTATGCCTTATCCAGTTACAAGAACTCATAATCGTTCGTAGTTAAATGATAGCTTGATATTCTGTCTTCAAATTACATTTCGAATGAAAAATGTCTTTATGTTAGTGTGAATAGAGATCAAAATTCATCTGTCGAATAAAAAAGGGGATTCCCCTCTAGTTGTGTGTGAAGTTTAAGAGTTTCATAATTCATTCTGTTACTAAGTCGAAAGGGGGTCATCTTAAGGAAAGGAAACGTTCAATATAAGACCAACTCTGAATTCGAGAAAAACAAAATAACTGTTTCATTAATTTTGTCGACGACCGATCAACTTTTTAAATTAATCATCTGATATTTTTTTCTCTAATTCAGAGTTGGTATCAATAGTCCCATAGTGAAAGTTATTTCTTAGGATGAGTATAGTGACCCCCTTTCGGCTTAGTACCCCTGATAACCCTGCATATAAGGGAAAAAACATGCACATGGCGCTTTAATAGAATGGAATACATTTTATTTGCTACAAAAAACAACAATATAAGTAACGAATTACTTTACGAATAATAAAATATAACTTAATAAACTTAATGAATATAGCTTACTTCTTACTTCCTCCTAATGTACAGACACCACCCTACTGATATATTTTCCTTCATAATATACTTTCCTACAGACGCCACCGTTACATGGTAGAGGTTCCCAAGGCTCGCACGAAACGCTTTGCGTATACTTTTATTGTGCGAATAGCTAGATTGTGGAACTCGCTGCCGGCTTCTCTATTTCCTAAGATGGAGCACGCTTATCTAAGCGATAAATAGTGTTAAGATCTGTCGAAAGTTATTGTAGAGAAACGTACGATACTACTGTCTGTAAAAGTATAAATATTTTTTTCCCATTGCTGCCATTGTACTATCGCCGCTATTACATCTATAGCAGGTACATTTCGTTGTCTGTCATATTCGCCGACACGCTTGTAATTACTCTGTAGTACATAACTCTATGGTATTATCTCTATGGTTGCAGGTGAAATAGGAATAGTAGACTACGATACTGTAGACTTAACAAACATTCACCGACAGTTTCTACACGAAGAGAAGGATCAATATATGAGTAAGGCGGAATCAGCAGCTGCTAAACTAAGAAGGTAATTTCCAAAGAAATACTAATAAAATTTATTGTAAGATCTTTCTGACTGCCTGTGTACTCCAAAGTAGGCATGCTCCATCTGGGACCGAATAGGTACTAACATTTTTGGTGACCTCAATATTTTTTTAAAATTAAATGCTTCTATTAATTTGACTGGACTAAACATCGGTGTTAGTGTCGGCATCAGCATCGGCGTCGGCATTGATATCAGCAGCGGCGTAGTAGTCGGCGTCGGTGTCAGTGCTGGTGCTGGTGCCGGTGCCGACGTCGCCGCGGCGTCGGTGTCGGTGTCGGTGTCGGTGTTGGTGTCGGTGTCGGCGTCGGTGACGGTGTCGGTGTCAGTGTCAAATTTTTAAATCAATGAAACTAAAAAAATGTATGGACTACCAACATATCAACATCGTATCATACTTTTCAAAAGTTTTGCTTTTTTTCTGTTACCTTATTTTAATCGTGTTACTATATTTTTTTTATTTTTCAGTTTAAACTCACACATAAAGGTGACACCACACTGCGTACAATTAGACTCGTCGAACGCGTTACATATAGCGTCACAATACGACATAGTACTGGACTGTACCGACAATGTACCCACGAGGTACTTACTGAGTGACACCTGCGTACTGGCTAAGGTAAGGAGAGTTAGTGACCGACCGAGCGAAGCGTGTCCGCTTGGGGTAATGTTCAGTAAAATCTACTATATAAAGGTGGGCGAAACGAAATCGGCCGAGTGCGAGTCGAACTCGTGCACGAAGTAATCACCATCACCACGATCGTGGTTGGCTCCGAATACTTTCGGCAACAAGGTCCGCAGTAGGTTCAGGTCATTTTTTTTATAACAATCCGAATACTTTCCGCAACAAGGTCCGCAGTAGGTTCAGGTTATTTGTTTTGCATTGTCGTACATTATCATTATTACATTACATTAGTTCGAGTTTGTACACGTTGTCTTCATACGGCAAAAGATCAAGGTTGTTAGTAGCCCCCCTTCAATATTTATTTTAGTTTAATTATCTAGCTATCACGGTTTATAAGATACATCTTGGTGAAAGACGGACGGACGGACGGACGGACAGCAATGTAGTACTAGGGTACCGTTATTACCCTTCGGGTAAAGAGTCCAAAAAAAAATCTTTATAAATTAAATTGATTATTTATTTTTGCTTTCAGATACCTTTGATATCGGGCAGCGCGTTAAAAATGGAAGGACAACTCACTGTCTATGGATATAGATATAGCGAAAACTCCAGTGACAAGGTATGCTTAATTTTTTTACTATTGTTTATTGGCAACTGGATACAATGTCCTTTATGCCTTGTTTTTGATTGGATGAATGAATTAATGAATGGTTTACTTGTGACAAACATATTTAACAATAAATCTAATAATAATAAACATATTTAGTAATAATGTGTGTTTGTCACAACCCGACCCCAACTCAGCAAAATGCTGGCAGCATAAGCCAGCACTGCTCTTCCGCCGGGAACTAACAGTGACGTCACGCACGCATGAATGAGGCAGTTCACTTACAAAACAATATATAACATCGTTAGAAACATATATCAAACATTAGGTTCTAATTTAAGTCAGAAACAATAAAAAATCAAAATTTACACAAAGTATTTACATAGATAAGTAATTACAAACAAACAACCATATTATATAAGTAGGTACATAAATTTGACAATAGTGGACAAATCAAATAAGAACTTATCTGAATTGCACTCGTGTCTTGTATAAGCTGTTCCTCTTTCTTCTGTTGTGCATAGATAAAAAAATATTGTTTATTCCTAAAACTGTTCAAACAACGTAGATTCCGTATCGGTGGCGGGATATTTTTCCAACACTTCGATAGCGTAGCGGAAACTGCCTCAGAAGGCAGCAGAGTGGTGTAGTTCCGTTGCCTGCTGCGTCGCAGGTTTACGGGAGAGTAAAGGATTTCGTCCTGTCAACCACTTCAATTTATTGCTAAGGCCGCTATCCCACTGGCGTTTTACGAGCGTTGGAGAGACGCGACGTTTCGCGTGGCCAGCATTAACGTCCGCTGAAAGCGACGTTAACGTCGCGCACAAGATAAGGCGAGAACGCGACGTTAACGTTGCGTTGGTGCGGTGTTAACGTTGCGAGATCGCAAGGTGAACGCTTGCCGCTAGAGGCTCGCGATGTTGACGTCGCGTCGACGCAGCGTTGGCGCTCGGCTGGCGTTAAAGAAACGCTAACGCCTGTAAAACGCCAGTGGGATAGCGGCCTAAGATAAAAAAGAGTCCGATATGCACTCCGAAGACAAGACATGCCATATGGAGCTTACGACCGACGGTGCAACATTTCAGCCAGAGGCTTTTGTTAAGAAATGGGGTCACGTATGATCTCCACGGGATTTGGAAACAAAACATGGCACAAGCATTCTAAACACGTTGTATCAGTTTAAGCTAGAAGTCTCGGTCCATATAATTAAGCCTAGACAAGACCAACGATTCGACTAGCTGCATGCGCAAACTTTCGTTTAAGAACGGTCTCAGCTTATACAGAACTTTTAATTTATAGAAGCATGTTCTAATGCAATTAGCCATATGGTTTTTATACCGCAACTCGTCGTCCATGAGCAGGCCTAAGTTACGCGTTTCATAGACTCGCTCGATAGGTTCACCTAGCAGTGAGACACTGATCGACGCATTAAAACAAGATAGCTGATGTTTGCTGCCGAAAACGATAAATTTTGTTTTGGTAGGTTTTAACAACAGGCAGTTACTAGTACTAGATGCTCTGTGTTTGTTCTCAACAGTGCTATATAAGTCCGTGCTACCGCTGCGTGTTCCCCACTCCGCCGCCCGCGGCCGCCGTGGGCAGCTGCTCCGCTAATGGCGTTGCGGGACCAGTGCCGGGAGTTATTGGTACGTAACCCCTTCTAGTGCCTGTACTTAAAGGCCAAAATAGAGGCTTTGCTACCTCTCTCTCGCTATCTCAGTTTTATTAACAGACAAAATCATTGAATCATTATGGTTGGGATAGGAAAGAAATTTTGCATCTGACTCATCGGATTCCTCGTGCTCGCGGAGATTAACGCATGCGGTTCTTCGACGGTAGAATGTGCTGTAATTTCTTTTCCTCTCACTCCATGTTGGGGTGCTACTTGTAATTGGATGATTAGGGATCTTGAGTATGGTTCCACCTGGATCGGCGAATTTTATCGTATTCGACACGTCGGCTGAGCGCTAAGGCTGAAGAGAGAGTGATCTGGCCAAATCTTTCAGTCGCAAAAGGTTTGACGTGTAGGTAGGAAGGGAAAAAATTAGCTACCCGCATTTTCGGTGTATAAAAAAAAAGTGTTATGGATGCGTTCAGGATTTATCAATTATTTTTTTGTAAAATCACACGCAAAAGTTACTTAACTAATGATGTCCTATTAGAAAATTAATTACTGGCTTCCATTACTTTCGATATAAGGAGTCCCTTATTTAGCCGCTGGGTATCTGTTCATATGAATAGGAATAAAAAATGATGCAGTACAACTCGTACAGTGATGTTTTTAATTTATTTTACTTGTTTTTAATTTATTTTACTTGTTTTTAATTTATTTTACTTGTTTTTAATTTATTTTACTTGTTTTTAATTTATTTTACTTGTATTGTTCTTTTTACAGATACACCCCCTTACCCTATATAGTGTTCGTTAAAAGAAAAATATTGATTAATAGTATGATAGTATTGTAACTATGGGTATTGTCGCCTGAAACAAATGACTTTAATTTTATTTTTATTTATATTTATTTTATTACAGCAGACGCCGATAGAACTGTTTCAGTATTTGCGATATAAATTCCAAACCGTTTTTGAAAAAAAAATGAAATGGTATATCAGACGTTTTTGAGGTATTTAAATATATTATGAATGTGCGTTGATATAGACTTGATTATTTTACAGGTGCGTTACAAGCGTTGGAGGCCATTAAGTATATAGTGGGACAAACCCGCGAACATTTGCTAGTGGAAAGAATGCTACTATTCGATGGAGACGATATCACTTTTAGAACAGGTAATAAAAAAATGAAGTGGTTTGAAATGGTATATCTCTGAAAACCTCGTCTTAACTTAATAACGTAAAAATATTAGTCGGGTCAGTCGGGTTATTACCCCCCCACTGACCCAAAAGGAAGGTAATATTTTTAAGTAACTACCATGCTTTGATTATCAATGAATTTATTTATTACACATCTAGACCATTAAACTATGTAAGCTGATCGAAATTCCTTCCCTTCCCTTCCCTTCCCTTCCCTTCCCTTCCCTTCCCTTCCCAAGAGATTTATAACCGACTGCCTAAAAGGAGAGAAATATTTTTAAATCGTTACCCAACTACCGGGCAAGTGTCATTATCATCAAAAAAACAATTGTCTATCCATTAGACCATCACTCAATATCTAAGCCGATCCAAATACCTAGTATGCTAGCGGAATTTTATCTTCTCGTATGTGCAGTGAAACTTCGTCCGCGCAACGCGTCGTGTGCGGCGTGCGGGGACTCCCCGACTATAACGCGTCTCGTGGACTACGAGGAGTTTTGTCAAGCGCAGGCCAAAGAAAAAGTAAGTATAATTTATAAATGAATGAAGCTTTATTGCACAGCAAACAAAAATAAAAGATACAGCAAGACAGATCGATACATGGGGTGGTCTATACATACAATAAAACAGTAGAGGTCGAATTTCTGTACTATGAAAAAAATATGCTAGAAACCAAGTCAGGGAGATGTAAGGAGTGAAATGGAATTAAAATATGTAGTTTTTTTTGTATCTCTGTTTATCTGTCCACTTGTACAAGCTAATCTCCGAAGAAGGATCTTCTATACAGGGATCATAATTGACCTCCATTTTCATTACCACAATAGAAAGATCAAGTGAAAATAACGTATCCGTGTTTTTTTTATTTTATTCAGAATGTAATACAACATTTTACAAACTATACTTAGATTTTTAAAGATCTCTAAAAACATAATTATTACATCCTGAGTAAAATAAAAAAACAGAGAGACGTTATTTTTCTTTTATCTTACCATTATTGTAATACAAATGGGAGGATTACAACATTTTAAATTTTGTAATTACAAAATTTGTAATGTTGTAATTTAATATATATATATATACTAGCTGACCCGGCCACGCGTTGCTGTGGCTATTTTATAGCGTCAACAACACGTGGTAATTATGCTGTTAAAATGTAGCTTATATGACACGTTCGTAGATTTACCATAGCAGCGCCATCTATTGATTACTTACTCAACCCAGTCGAAAGGTATCGACATCTGTTAGAATCATTTGGAGTTAACAGATAATTGTGACTGTCAAATAATAACAGACAAATAATTAGCAATAAATTAAAATTGCGACTATAATTTGAGATTTAAACTATCCTATGTCTCAAGTTGGATCGAACTGCACATGGTGTGCGAATTTTATTATAATCGGTTAAGTGGTTTAGGAGTCCATTGAGGACAAACATTGTGACACGAGATTTATATATATTAAGATTTGTATTTACAAAATTTGTAATGTTGTAATTACAATTTGTACAAGTGTCGACAAAATATATTATGAAGCCATTAAAAACTAAAATATACGTTCACGTTAATATATGTTAGCAAATGGATAGATTGGGATTTACATATGTACAGAAACAGAAAGTAAAACATTTTACAGAAAGTAAAACATTTTTTTAATCTACATTTAAACGAAGGAGGAATTTAAAAGAAATCATACATTATATAAACAAGGAATGAATCGGAATTGTGAAAAAATATGTAATTTTGATATTAGGTATATATTTCTATAAGATTATATGCTATCTATCGAAATCGTATAGGTAAAAATAAATATAAATTAAAAATTAATGAGGCTATATCGTACTTTTTCAAATCGGATAATAATAAATCGTTTTGTATTTTATGAAACCAATGAAAGATAAAAATACGTTAATTTGAAAATTGTTTTTTGTTTTTGTGGTGCATGTTGTGAATATTGAAACAAATCAAAATTGCGAATGTTTAAAAGGTAAGTCGTATTTTTAATTATTTTCTTTACAAATGTATTTAAAAAAAAATTTATGACTATACTTACAATAATTTCGTTAAAAAAGACATAATAACATTCGCGGTATTGACTTACAATTATGTCTAATAAAAATATTCATTTTTTATTTATTCTCATTTTTTGTTTTTAGGTAAAACAAATTTAAAAACTTTAGAATAACGATAAGTACCTACTAATTTATTATTATTATTAATTTACTAGTAATCAAATCATAATCAAAATACATTTTTATTGAGATGACGAACGTTTTTAAAACACAATATTATATATCTAATTATAATAATAATAATTCAAATAAATATTTACTAAACATGTGTCAGAATCCAGAATTCACCTCATATTAAATTGTTTTTAAATGTTTTTCAGCACAAAGTAACCCTATTCCATTACAAAATAAATTAAATTAAATAACGTATTTTACATAAAATCTACTAGCTGCGCCCTGCGGTGTTACCCGCGTTAATACAGGATAAAAAAAACCTATCCCAATGTTAATACAGGGTCTAAGCTATCTCCTTACCAAATTTCATCCAAATCGGTTGAACAGTTGTTGAGTGAAATAGTAACAAAGAGACAAACCTACATCTATACATTATTACAAACTATCGCGTTTATAATGTCAGTACGAAGAAGGATAGGATAGTAGGATTAAATAAAAGATAAAGTCCTGTCACACTAATATTTTCAAAAAATTCTAAATAATAGAGATATGAAGTTTGGAGTATGTATTCATTATATTACGGTGTGTAACTAAGATAGGATTTTTTGGAGATTCAACCCCTAACGGAGAGGGGGTTAATAAAAATAGGGTTAGTAACAAACAATTACTAAAGTCTGAAACTTCTTTACATACAATTTGGTCGCGAGCAACGTCGCGGGTAACAGCTAGATTTACATAAGATTAATACATATTATTTATTACTTAAGATCTAAAAAAAAATTTAGAAAACTAACGCGTGTTTGAAGACGGGTGTTGCTAGAGCGAGACGTGTCATTGTTAAAGATACGAACGGCTCATTTCATCCCTGATGAAGTTCACCGAATGTGAACGAAACTATAGTTGGATATTTCCAACAATCAGGTACGCGTGGAAACGCGTCTAATTAAACAGTATGTATCAAACACGCGTTAGTTTTCTAAATTATTTCTACATAATTTCAGAAGAAACAAGAATACCGCCGTAAATCAGAGTTACGTAAACACGAAAAGGAGAAACGTATGTCGGGTCGGAGTTACTACGGTTTTAGAACCACCGAAGAGGGATCTAATAGGAAGTGGGTACAAGATGTACCAAAGTCGGAGAGAAAAATGGGGCCAGCTTGCACTTCCGATATATGTTCTAAAGGTACTCTCATTCTCATAATCATCATTTAATATTGAATCATTTATTGCAAAAACATGGAGAAAATATACAAACAGATCTTAAGAGGATCACCTTCACGATTTTCGTGTTTCTGATAGAATTATAGTTCCGGGACTTACCTATCTTCAAAAAATTTTTTTTTATTCACCCCTTAAATTGTGACGTAATGTTTTGTTAATGGTGTCAGTCGCTTCACTGTGATGTATTTTAGACTTAATTTTTTTTTATTTAGAAGAAAGTTGTTGAATTCTGCATAATAAAGTCATTTAATAGGCATCGTATCAGCGCAAAAATATGACTGATTAGGAAGCTTGTAACTTTATAGTGATATAAAAGACAGAAAAAAAATACCACTGGAATCGAACAATATTAAAAGGTAGAAAAGAACTATATCTTATTGTATGGGCTGGTGGTCTATAGCTGTCTTAACGAACACGTGTGCGCCAAACTTTAATTAGCATTTATGACTTTGGACACTTTGAATGGATTCTCCATTAGATTTGCAAAAATATAAATTTGCTAAAAAGGCGTGTCTAGGGAAGTTTCACGTGTCCGTGTGTATATATATGTCTGTGGCATCGTAGCTCCCAAACGGATGGGCTGATTTTGATTTTTTTGTTTGCAAGGTGTGTTAGTCGTGAGTGTGCTAAGCTATATTTGATGACAATCTTTCCAAGATGGCCGCCGTCACAAAATGGCGAGGTACACATTTTATCACATCTCCGTCAATATGGGTATCAAATGAAAGGGCTTGACTAGTAGAGTACTAAACGCTATGATAATTTCAAATCCAAGATGGCTGCCACAGAATTTTTTTAAATTTTCACTTTTATTTGTATGAATGAATGAATGAATGAATACAGCTTTATTGCACAACAAAATAAAATAAAATATACAGCAAGACATATCTATACAATGGTGGCACACTGGGCGGCCTTATTGCCTAAAGCAATAACTTGTTTATAGCCTAAGTTACTCAGTGATAATGTAGCTTTCCTACTGCGAAATAATTTTACAAAATCGGTCCCGTAGTTTTTAAGTATATTTTTTAGATAGCAAAATACATTTTTTTCCCCTTTATTATAGTATAGATTTCTTGTTTGTTTGTCAAAAGGTACATCAAAGAAATGCTTAAGCTTCGACCAGTCCAAACGCGAAGAGCTGTTCGGTTACTTCTGGAACAGTCTAGATTGGAAAGGAAAGCGTGCGTATGTGAGGTCACTGGTCGACTCCGTGCCGGTCAAGAGGCGAAGATTGAAGCACAAGGGAGAGGTAAATCATCTCATACAATTATAAAAGCGCAAATCTCGAGAGCAGCTGAACCGATTTTGCTAATTCTTATTTTAGAGTATTTCTTGAAGTACGAGGATGGTTCTTACGGAGAGAATTTTTGTAAAAATTCCTTGATAAAGTCTAAAAACAATACTTTTCTGTACTCCCATACAATAGATTCGTAATAATACTTAATAGTCAATTTGAACTTTAACACCATACCATAAAGTTCAAGTGTTAGTGGAGAGGTACCGGGAAGGGAAAACAATTGAGTGACGTTGGTATCGTATAAATATTAATGTCAATATTCGAATCGACTATTAGGCGGTACGAAGTTCGCCGGCTCAGCTCAGTACAATAATACAAAACAAAACGCTACTAATATTGTAAACGCGAAAGTTTGTATGAATATATTATTATGTTTGTTTTTCTTTCACGCAAAAACTACTGAACCGTATTGGATGAAATTTGGTACGGAGATAGCTTAGACACTGGATTATTTAATTGTAGCTTCCATCGTTGTTCTTCAGTTTACTCTCGAGGTGATCCAATGGGGAACTACTTGTTTTTGAAGTCGGTTAAAAAGTATCCTATCTCCTTACCCGAGGTCCGATCTACCTGTGCACCAAATTTCATTCAGTTCTGTTCAGTGGTTATAGCGTGAAAGCGAGACAGACAGACAGGCAGACGGAGTCACTTTCGCATTTATAATATTAGTTAGCAGAAGTTAGACACATTCGTACTGCTTTTTATCCTGTATTAACGCGGGTAGCACCACAGGGCGCTGCAAGTTCATAATAAATCATTCTTGATTATCACCAAAAAAATTAATTCTACAAAAAAAAAAGGCAGCCTTATCGCTAAAAAAATCTCTTCCAGTTAACCTTTTTAAAATTAAATTATTTTTCGTTAATATTGAAAAATTTCAACAAACATTATTTTAAAAGTCAGAAGTTAAAAAATACACACATACGAGTACACACACAAAAACTATTTCATTAGATACACACATACGAGTACACACACAAAAAACTATTTCATTAGATACACACATACGAGTACACACACAAAAAACTATTTCATTAGATACACACATACGAGTACACACACAAAAAACTATTTCATTAGATACACACATACGAGTACACACACAAAAAAACTATTTCATTAGATACACACATACGAGTACACACACAAAAAAACTATTTCATTAGATACACACATACGAGTACACACACAAAAAACTATTTCATTAGATACACACATACGAGTACACACACAAAAAACTATTTCATTAGATACACACATACGAGTACACACACAAAAAACTATTTCATTAGATACACACATACGAGTACACACACAAAAAACTATTTCATTAGATACACACATACGAGTACACACACAAAAACTATTTCATTAGATACACACATACGAGTACACACACAAAAAACTATTTCATTAGATACACACATACGAGTACACACACAAAAAACTATTTCATTAGATACACACATACGAGTACACACACAAAAAACTATTTCATTAGTTACAGTCCTGACTCGTTCGGAAGACGGGAATATCTTTACTTACACTAGTCTTTTTCAATATATTTTTTTTTTATTATCTATAATTTTATTAAGTAAAAAGAGTTGTTGCTTTATTGCACAAACTTATAAAACATGAAAAAACTTTAACTAAAACTATACAAAGTTATAAACTATATGTACAAAAGCAATACCCAAAAATTAAAACTAACTTAAATCTAAACCACTGCCAGTTGGTAGAGTACCCAAAATGCTGGCTCCATTGCCTCGTTGAATGGCAATACATATGCGCTGACCCAGGTAGAGGCCAGCATTTTGATCTCGAGTAATTTTTTTTAGTTATTTATAAGTATGTATATTAGGCTAAGCTATTGGCATAAATAAAGTATTCTATTCTATTCTAATCTATTTATAATATGAATGTGATTCCAGGTGTCGCGCAAGGGTGATTCCAAACTATATCACCTAATGTACGGCGAAGAAAGACTCCCTGTCTGTAGACTCATGTTCCTCAACACGCTGGGAATAAAGGAAGCCATGGTCCGGTGAGTGTTTGACTTCAAAATCTTTTTTTTTTTTTTTTTTCATGAACTTCTTCACTTCAGTGAAGAAGTTCATGAAAAAAAAAATTGAATTTTGATTTCTTTTATACATATGGAGTAAAAGAGACTGATAAGTGAAAAAAAAAATAGACTAGATTACATTTTATACAAAATAAATTGTTGTTTCCGAAAATTCTATTCTAATCTCCACAGCTTATAATGAATACACTCTCGAAAAGAGTTGTTTTATTTTCGGCCAGGACGGTGTACGTCTACCAAAAAATGCCTAAACATGTGGTTAATATTATATATTAATTTATTGTGGTTATTATGTATTAATTTCAAATTTCAATTTTGGTTGAATTATAGTGGAGTTATGGCATCCCTGTGATTATCATATCTTAGGTTGATTCCAATGGTCACATTGGTCTATTAATTGTACCACCGGTTAAAAATAACAAAATTGACACATCAAAAACGTGAAAATTGCGTTACTGCGTAAATAAGGTCTGGGATAAGGTACGTTATTTTGGATTTAGTTGATAGATTAATGATTAATGAGTAATAATCCCTGACGTATTCATGGTATCATGTACACTGTCCCGGCCGGAGCACCATACATTATTGAAACATCTCTTTTCAGTTTCACACCTAGTTTCAGCGGTTTAGGCTTTACGCTGAATCCTAGCAAACATCAGTCCGTCAGTCAGTCAGAACTTATATACAGAGTTATCGGTTAGGGGTGGACAAAGCCTAAACGGGATCAAGGAGCAACTTTTCAGTATGGGACTAACCTTGAATTCGTAAAAAAAACACCAGCTGTCTCGTAAAAATTGTTTATCGGTCGCCGAATAAAACTATGGAACACTTGATTATTTTTCTCGAATTTAGAGTTGGTCCCATACTGAAACTTGTTGGTCACGATGAGTAGAGTGACCCCCTTTCGGCTTAGTACATCTGGTGGTGTAACACTGTATAGATGTCATGCTTATTTTCAGATGCTGGGTACTGAAAACGGAAAAGCCAAAAACACCAAAGAAACCTCTGAAATCACTAAGCGTCGACTACTATATAGACAACCTACCAAAGAGACAGCCAAAATGTCCGTATTGTATAAGCGATACAATGAAACATGAATATATAGCATTAGATAATATTAAAAATCTATTTCAGTTATACAATATGTATGTAAAAGACATGAAAGCAAAATGTATGGAAGCGGCGTCGAGAAAAACTTTTTCCAAAGTGATTTGTATGAAAAATATTAGAATATTCAAACCAAAGAATGAAAATGACGTGTGTGATATCGTGAGTGAACATAATAGTTTGCCAAGTTTCAATTGTGACGCTAATAACGTGGGTTATTATTATTTGTGATTTTAAATGTGATTTTTTAATTATGTCTCGTGTTTTTTTTCTGTTATACCTTAATTTTAAGTCTACTTCTATGTTTTGTTGGAAAATTGAATGAATGAGTGTACGATTGAATGAATGAACGAATGATTTTTTGTAACGTCACTATCACAACTTTTTAGTCTAGAGTGAACATAACATTTGCCAAGTTTCATTGTGATGCTAATAACGTGGTTTATTATTATGTGTGATAATAAAAAGTGTTTTTTTGTAATGTCACGTGTTTTTTTTTTCAGTTGTACCTAAATTTAAAGTCTACTTCTATCTGTTGAAATGTAAATGAATGAATGAGTGAACGAATGAATGCATGAACGAATTATTTTTTATTAACAGGAACACTACTAAATACTCGTATATGAGAACATACTTAAACTAGTAGTTCTGTAAACTGTTGACCTCGCAATCACAATTTTATATTCGCGAGTGAATTTAACATTTGCAAAGTTTCAATTATGATGCTAACAACGTGGGTTATTATTATTTGTGACAATAAAAGTTATTTTTTATTACGCCTTGTGTTTTACTTAGTTTTATCTAAAAGTAATTTTACTTGAATTAAATAAATGATAAAGTCTACGAATACGACAGGAAAGTGATCGTCATTACTCTGATAGCATGCCTGAAGGTGCCTGAAGAGCGGGTTGGAAGTAGTACTCAACCTTAGGGAGAATCGTTTTCAGCTGACTGTTGACAAAATAAAACTAGGCCTGTTTTTTTATCCAACACAGCTAGGTATTTGGCCATAAGCTTGTATGACTACAGAAGTCAGAGATACTAGCCCTAGATAGATCATGCCTAGTCTGGAATACACTGGCATTCAAGGAAGGTTGCCGGAACACACCATTAGGTGTTCAGCTACAGGTTTTTCAACTTGAGGGTGGTAGACAGCCAGGCGAGCGTTAGGAAACGCCCTACTATCGCGCAAAATGTTCACTTTTCTAATGAAACATGTTTTTACTACAGCCACAGTACATGTTTTTGGACATCCAGTCAATTTATAATAAATCGTTACAATACTTTAGAAAAGTAGATTTTAGGTTACTTACTCGTATCATTTAAAAAAAAGTCACGTTTGGTGAAAACTTACCTTTTTATGTCCCTCAAAGTTTAGATGGTGACTCCCGCTCCGATTCGTTCCTGGTGCAGAGGATGGCCATTGGTATTCAACGTGGCAATGCTGCGAGTGTTTAGGGTACTTTTGCACCAGGAACGGTCAGGGGTGGGTAATTATTTTAATTAGGTCAAATATTTGTGTGCATGAACATGTCTGTTTGACCTGTGTCTGGGTGTTTATTATATATATAAGTATGTATTTATGTGTATAAGTATGTATATCAGTCATCAGGTTACCATAGCACAGGCTTTGCCTAGTTTGGGACCTGAAGACCTTTGTGTGGATCTTGTCCCTTATTCTTTTCTTTATTTTAAAATCTTTACGGCGTATAAGTCTTTATTTTGACTTAATATTGAAAACGCATTGAAATTTTTTTTAAATTTACATCCATAAAGCTCCCATCAAATAATCAGCTTTTTATAAAAGTCGATGGGCTTTTGTGTTCGTTGAATATTTTAGAACATGTTTCTGTTATATCATTAATATTCTGTAGCGCATGCGATAAATGACATTTATGGCTAATTTATTTTACACCTTGAGTTGGTTTTTGCAAACAGATTTCTAAGGATATCTAATGTTTTCATAGTGATATATATAGTTTAACTTAATCAGTGTTAATTTTAGCTTAAGGCAAAACTATTTTTTTTAAATGGTCTGGTAAATGTTAACTTTATATTACAAATATGGTAGAATATGGTATACTATATATTTCTTTAAAACATAAGTATATATGCGAGATATGTTTTCAAAAAATATATCTCGCAGCTAGTATTATCATAACTTTTAACGTCATTCTAAATTCCATTTCTTTTTGTCTCATTTTATAATAATTAACCTATTTTTTTTATTTTCAGGATCTGGATCTAGAAATTCTTCCACCGCATCATCGGATATCACCGGAGAATCTTGCTAAGGTGTTGAATGAAAATGGTGCAAGGCGACATCTGTTGGTGGACGTGCGAAGCGAGCCAGAGTTTCAAATGTGCAACATAGATGGCAGCACTAACTATCCCATAGATCAAATATCGGAGGAAAATTTGACTGAATTGGTGAAGAAAATCAAGAGCTGTGATGAAGGTAATGGTATTTTTAACTATATTTTACTAAGAATTGAGAGGAGCAAAAATAAAAAAGTGACTTAACTGACCTAAACTCGGCAGACTCTTAAACTTAAAATTATTATTAGTTACTTTGATTTGTAATCCTGAGTCCTGGACCATTTTTGATTTTTTTTATTTGACCAACTAGAGAGAATTTTCTTCACCGATTTTTTTGTTACACCCACAACCTACCTACATGAATAGAGAACATTTTGTCTAGTAAACCGAGAACCTTTTTATTAACTGCTAACGCAAAAAGGACGGGTTGACGTGTCAGTGTGTGTCAGTCTGTCTGTTGCATCTTAGCTACCAACGGATAATGGCCTCTTTGACCGATTATCGTTAAAAATAGCTAACCACTATATGGTGGTAGGGCGTTTCCTATCGCTCGCCTGGCAAGCTACCACCCTCAAGTAGTAAAATCTGTCGCCAAGCACGTAACAGTGTGTTCCGGCAGCCATCCTTGAGAGCCAGTGTATTCCAGACTAGGCATGCTCAATCTAAGGCTATAGTTTCGCTGATTTCCGTGGTCAGGCAAACTTGTGGCCAAATGCCTAGCTGTGTAGGATAAAAAAAGAAAAAATATATTTTTTTTTTGTCAAGGATTTTTTAAATGTTTATTTTCCTTGTTCGCAGTGACGTTCGTCTGCCGTCGCGGCAACGACTCTCAAGTAGTGGCGCAAAAGGTTATAAACTGTTTGGAACCATCGCAAAGCGGTCAAGTGCGTGACTTGCGCGGTGGACTACATTCCTGGTCCAAGAAGATTGATCATGACTTTCCTATGTATTAAATGACCGAGCGAGCGAAGCGTCTCTGCTTCGGGTCTGGCAATTTTTTAAATTTATAATTATATATACAATAATATCGTAAGTATCAATAAAATCAAGTTTTATACCTACTTAGCTTTTGTGTTTTTTTTGTACTGATCTATCCATGCTAAGGATAAATACCTTTTTCAAGACGATCATGATGTCACGACACTTAAACAAATGACTTTTTCGCTGTTAATTGATCGAGATATAAACCTTGTATGAGCCCGCCATATTGGATTTGAAGGGGGCATCTTAGAATGGCAGCCATTTTGAAATGTTATGATATACCTATTATGTCTTTTTTTTCTACCGACTGTCAGAAAGAGGAGGTACTCAATTCGACTGTATTTTTATATGCTTGTTAGGTAACAAGCATATAAAAATACAGTCAGATTACTCAAAGATAGGAAGACCGATATGGAAAAATCTTTTATTGTTTATAATTTATAATATATAATTTATTATATATAATTTATTATTATAATTTATTGTTTGCCAGCGTATATGGCCATTATACCTCTCGTGTGGTCCCGTTTAAATTTAAATAAATACGATCAAGACGTTTGATTTTTGAATCGAAATAACTGAAAAAGTTCTGTCGACGCCTAATGTAATGGAAGTCGGCATACGAGAGATTTCATGACATTCAATTCATGACCAAGTCAAAACTGGCTGAACTACTGCATGGTTTCGATTATTATTAGACCAAAGTCGATAAAATTTTGAAATCAAAAAATTAGTTGCTTGTAACCCATTGGAAAAGAAGGAGAATATCATGAAAATGTAAGAAAAAATAATTTACGGGCGATCTGAGGTCAGGGAGAGGAAGGGGGTGAGTTTTAATGGTAAAACACGGTTTATCTCTATTTCCATAAACGTCCTATGGAAAAAAGTTAAATGGCAATTAAAGGTTGTAGGTGATGAAATGTAGTAGATCATAAAGTTACAAGCTTCCTAAGCAGTTATATTATTGCGCTGATACGATGCCTATTAAAAGACTTTATTATGCAAAATTCAATGAGTTTTTTCAAAATAATAAAACGTGTATTCCAAAATATATCATAGTGAAGCGATTGGCGACAATAACAAAAACATACGTTACAATTTAGGGGTTGAAAAGAGGTAGGCCCCGAAAGTTCACGCGTACCTGAATGTTGGAAAGGTCCAACTATAGTTCTTAAACAATATGAATTAAACACGCGTTAGTTTTCTAAATAAAAGTTGTTTAATTATAATTAACTTATTACAAACGCAAATACTTATCCATGTCTAGTCAACCTAAATTGAATCGTAACTCTTCTCCGTCCAAATCGTACACAAGTTCGTCGTTATTGTAATCATTTCTCATAACTGGACCAAACTCAGCTTCAGAACTCCATCGGGATCTTCTGTCAACGAAACACAAAAAAAAAACAAGTGGTTAAAAGCGAGTTCGAAATAACCCGACTGCTAAGTCGTTAAACCTGTGTATTATCTATAATTCCTTTTTAATTTTGATGTACCCAGTGTCACTTTCACGACTAAGACGAATCTATTGACAGCACTCACATAAATACGACAAGCCGTTTAGGCTCTAGGGCGTGCCAAAGAAATATACACACATACATAAACTCGAAAAACATAACCCTCCTTTTCGCAGTCGGGTAAATATAAACTCAAATCTGTCTCACTCGTCTACAAAAATTATTAAATGTTACTCAGAGATAATGTCGATCTCTCAGTTTTTGAGTTTATTCCTTAGATACAAAAATATAAATCTGTCCTCTTTTTAATATTAGTATAGATAAGTATATAAGTAGATTTACTAACCAAAACACAAAATTAATAAAGTTCTAAAATACAGTAACCAAAAATTCGAGTATAAACTAAAGCTAGTAAACTTTTTTCAAACGAATTGAAATGAAAAATAACGTAAATAACTCCTTTTTATTTTATTCAGATGTAATAATTACGTTTTAAGAGATTTCTGAAAATGTAAGTAAAGTTCCGAATAATGTTATTCTCGTTAAAAGCTCGTATAAAATGATGTCATTAATTATCTGCATCTTTGTTGTTTGTTTTGCTACGGTCCACAGATGATAGTTAAATTTTAGGAGCACGAAACTTTCTTTTTAAAAACTAAATTAAAATACTTGTAGCCGATACTGAGGCTTTAATATTAATTTTAAATACGTTTAGCCGATATGGAAGCTTTAGAACTAATCTAAACTACGTGTAGCCGATTTGAAGGCTCTCAAACTAATAATCCGTTCTAAGGATTATATTCTTAACATTAACTTACATACTGTGGACCGATAAGAAACACCTTGGTCAGCTTTCCACAGATGTGCAAGTACTGCTGAGCAAGCCGTCTCTACATTTTTTTTTTAGGAGATAGGTTTGCGTTTGGCCGCTACTCACCTGAGGTGAAGCGACGATACGGCCTAAGATGGGGCACGCTCTAATAACTACTTTATTATGACAATAATATTTTTTATTGGCGGCATCTGACGGTCTTAGCATAAACGTTTAGAGTTTTTTTTCATAAGTTTTTTGTAAATAACTCTGAAGAAAGTGAATATATAAATCTGCTATTTTTAGTACTAACTATTCATTACATAATCTCAAAATGATTTTCGAATTGCCATCACTGTCCAAAAATGAAATGTTGTGATACGATAAGTGTGGTCTAGAAAATCTATTGCGAAGTGTAAAATATGCTTTACCACAGTCAAGTTATGGAACCTACCTTCGTTGTTCTTGTGTGGTGTCCTTTACAACTGACTGATCCAGAAACTGCTTGTAACTTTGCAATAACTCCAAACTGGACGTTTGGTCATCATATGGCGGTATAGCTAGAGCTTCACGTGATATTATTGTAAAACCTGGAAGAATAAGATGAGACATGTGTTAGAGGTTTAAATAATATTATAAAGTTTAGTCATCGGAGATTTTTATTGTTGGGGGTGGGGTAGGTATATCCTCCAAAAAAGGGGGTAACTTATTTACGGCGTCATTTACTGGCCGAATTCTCTAATATTTGGTAAAAAACACGATGAGGAACACGACCTTAATTATTATTCCTTAATACGGAAAAAAATCGGTCAAGTAATTGTCGAAACCTATAGATATATATAAATGTATAAGTCCTTAAAAATTAAGTGTTAAATATACTAAATTTCGTATTTAAATTGTGTTTAAATATGTCGTATTCTATGTGTAACTAAATGTATAGGTAGGTACTTAAATAACCTATTGCTTTTGTCCGTCCCGTATTACTATACTTAGTTTGTTTTAGTTTTTCTCTGTGAAAGAAATAATGTATTTCGTTTTAGAAATAAACAACTGAAAACATAATTGTCGTGTTTTTGTTTTATAATGTCTCAATAAATATCGTGGTCTACAAACGTGCTCGCGGAACTACTAGTTTTTACTAGACCTTATTAATATTTGACGTGTCTGTATATATTTATGTGCGTGTCTTTGGCATCGTAACTCCCAAAGTTATGGACTGATATTGATTATGTTATTTTTTTTTGTATGAAATTTGTAATAGTCCGGATTGTTCTCAGCTATGTTTTATTAAAATCGGTCTAAGATGTCCGCCGCCACAAAATGGCGAATAACATTTTTTTCTACTATTCCCTCAATATGAGTATCAAATAAAAGGGTTTGAATATTAGAATCCAATATGGATTTTCACAAAAAACGTGAGGGGTTTTTCAAAATTTTCATTTTTATTCGTAATCGTGTAGGTTAAAGATACTGTCTTACCGAACAAAACTAACAAAAAACAATAAGCACGGTCCATCTCCAAACACTTATCAAAGATAACTCGCGTGTACCTACTTAAATTTCGCTTGGCAAAAGATAAGACGAAGAGTTCAGAAAGTAATTTCTGCAGAAAATTATAAATTATCTAAAATTGAATGATTCGACAAGGACATGCAACTCTTTAATTAGATATTGATACATTGAGAAGTCTGACTATAATTGACCGAGCGAACGAAGCGTCTCTGTTCCGAGTCTGGCAAAATGATATTTCGTTTGTCAGTTTGTATTTTTGTATGTACTCTACTCGCGGTACAGCTAGTTATAATTTTTTTCAAAATTTGACGAAACTTTGAGCTGTATGATATTTTTAAATTTTTTAGTCGTTTGTAATATTTGATTGGAAAACGGGGAAGTTTGTTTGTAAAAAGAAAAAAACTACGAGGAACCTGTAAGAGTAGATTTTATTACCTATGAAGTTGGTGTAGGCCAGAGTCCACCACGCTGGCCAAATTGCGGCTTTAATTGCGGGTTTAGGAATCACTTATCTTCGAAAGCTAATCTTCTCCGATACGCTGATTTTCTCACGATGTTTTCCTTCACGGTTTAAGCTTGTGGTGAGTTACCGGACAAGTACCTTTATTACCAAAAACGAAAAAACTAACTAAACCAACAAATATATATTTATATATATTACAAATATATATAACATTATATTACAAATATATATAACTTGGTTGCCTGGAAGAGATCGCTTTAAGCGATAAGGCCGCCATTTAAAAACTAGAATATGTTTACAATTTTGTCTATGTTATTTATTTATTGTTAAGCTGGTTTTTGAATAAAGAGTTGTCTATCTATCTAACAAATATATATATATATATATTTGTTATATAATATATATATATATATATATATATATATATATATATTTGTTATATTGCAGAAAGATTATCTATAGATCATTTAAGATCTATAGATAATCTAAATGCTCCAACCTACAATCTGAGGGCAGCGTGCTGCTAGCCGCATCGCCACGCTGAATGGCAATGCGGTGGCAATTAATTACATATAATATGCACACGAGTGCAAAACTCGAATTTGCACGCCTGTACCTGGGATTGAACCCACGCCCTTTCGCTTGTAAGGCAAGAGGCATCACTAACTCATAATAGCTGAATAGTCAAGTAATAATAACCCCAATGGACAAGTCCTGAACCCGGGTTTAGAACCTGTGATTGGCCTAAATACCCTGAATGCGCGCGCAATGTTACTGCTTGGGATAATTTGCAGTTGGAAGATATACATTGCTGTCTAGAGAATAAGAAAACTATTGTTTGTCTGCTTTATCAACCGTCTTCCGAAAATGAGAAGGTACCCAATTCTTCTGTTTGTATGTATGTTTGTTACCTGAATTATCGGAGACGGGTGGAACGATTTCTAAATTCTTTTTTGTTTGATCGGCTCCTCCAATTTTTTTAAATCAAAATAACTAGAAAAATTCTATTGGCGCCTGCCGTAGTGGATGTCACTAGACAAGTTTTTTTTTTTAAATTATGTTAAAATAATTCTTCAAAAAAACTCTACTCTAAGAACTTTAGAGCCACGTATCTCAACAAGCGAAATCATGGGATGCAGCTAGTTATAGCCTATGACCATCTGCTGGTGAAGACGAATCTATTGACACCACTCACATAAACATACGACAATCCGTTTAGGCTCTCGAGCGTGCCAAAGAAAAATACACACTTACATACACTCGAAAAACAACCCTCCTTCTTTGGCAGCCGGGTAAAAATAATGGCAGAGCTCGGTGTACTACAATTTTGTTAAAATTCGGTTTAAATCCAGCAATGTATCCCATCCTTTGAGAAACCTACATCGTCCCAACTCTTTTCTTCGGGATAGAAATATACATCAGTTGAACTCCGCGATGGTAACCGGGAAGTTATCACGAAAAATTTTAAAAGAAATATATAAAAAAAATTAAAATCAAAATGTGAATTAATAAATTGTTTTTACTAACTTTATTTGTGTGTAAATAAATAGATTAAAAATTAAAAATAATATATGATGAAATAGCCCTGTGCCTTATAGTGCCTATAAATAAAAAGAAATGTGTAAAAAAATAAATTTATGAAATTAAATTTAGTAATTCCATATAGTTGGTAAACTTTGATATGTTAGGTTTTAAAGGTGAATTTGTAACCCAAAATACACAAGTTCCTCAAAATAATAAACAGTTCAGCAGGCGCTGATAATAAAATAGCTATTTCGATTTGAAAATCAAATCTCTGGACCTATTTTGATCAAATTACACTCACTTCAGAGATATATACCGAAAAAAAAATTTTTTTGAAGAAAAAAGTAGTGGTATTAATTGTGTACCTTTTTTTAAAAGCCAGTAAAAATAAAAATATTAGAAGAAACAATCTTAAATGATATTAGAAGATATAACCATAAAAAACTACATACATGTGAAGTTGGTTTCTTCTCGTGGACAATTTTATTGATTAGAATAATAACGAAACATATTTTAACAAGTTTTTTTACTAAAAAATTATGACTGATTTGATTTTCAGCATTTTAATTTAAAAAAAAATAAACCTCTGCATAGATCATTTCAGCGGTATCAAATAAAAAAAAACAAATCGGTTTACCTGCCTCCGAAAAATCTGATAACAAACCTCTAATTTTGAGAGTGTGTAATAAATGTCAACCAACTTCATTTTTGGTGACTTCTACTACAAAAATCATTCGTTACATTAATACATCAATCTGTTAATTTCATTGAAACTACAAACTAACAAAAACGTCTAAATCGTTCCAGCAGCCCGATTCCGGTAGCCTTTCAGTATATTAAGAACTACTTTTTTATTTTAGGGTCGGTTTCAAAAATGGAAGACTAAAGAAAGTATGCAAAACATGTATCGTTTAGAACTAAGAGACAATAAGTCGTAAGACGCTAGTCCGAAAAAACCCGACTGCTAGATCGTTGAACCTTTGTATCATCCTTATTTTTTTTTACTTTCCCAGTGTCAATCTCACAACTAAGACGAATTTATTGATACCACTCACATAAAAAAAATACGATAGGCCGTTTAGGCTCTAGGGCGTGCCAAAGAAATATACATACATACATCACAAACACTCGAATAACATAACCCTCCTTCTTTCGCAGTCGGGCAATTAATTTATAAGTACTGGTACTTAGGTACTAACTAGTTTGGGATACTTCAAAAAGAAAAAAGCTCTTTTTCTTTAATTGATAGAGTCAGGCGTTACTTTGCGGAAATCCATTTATAATAAGATGGTATATACAAAATATTTAGTGTTTTTCCGCCTCGTCTTGATGTCAGCGTGAGAAATCGAAAAATATTTTTGTTTTTATGGTGTGGTTCCTCCTCACCACCGCCACACCTCACCTTATTATTTCTCTTTCTTCAAGCGCTCGCTCGAAAGGACTTTCGAGCGAGCGCTTGAAGAGTCAACATCTCCTGAGGATGCCTTGTGCTAAGGCGAAACACGTGTCGAGGAAGTCGGATACTGAGAGAAAGAGAAATAATAAGGTGAGGTGTGGCGGTGGTGAGGAGGAACCACACCATAAAAACAAAAATATTTTTCGATTTCTCACGCTGACATCAAGACGAGGCGGAAAAACACTAAATATTTTGTATATACCATCTCTTTTTCTTTCTTTTTTAGAGCCTTAAAATAATTATTAATAAAAAGGTGGCTACCTACCTACATTACGATAGCTGTCAATAGAACTTTTTCAGCTATTAAAGTAAAGTAAAGTAATATTTATTGACCTTTAAATAAAGTTCGTATTCTCAAATCTAGTCAGGTATTTCGATTTAGCAAATCAAATCTCTTGACTGTCTCTTGAACTGTCTAGCTATCACGGTTCAAGCAGTAACAGAGTAATTCGTTAACTCGTCCTACACACCTACGGCCCATTGGGACGACTTGCAGAAAATCAAAATAAATATTATTTCTTTTATGCGACTCGTCCCACGTTACTTTAAGGTGCAATCAGTAGCAAAAGTAAAATATACAACGTGTAAGAGAAAGGTGTGACAATACTTAAGGGTATCAGTCTACACATCTAAGTGAACCCTGCGTAGAAGAACATTTTGCAAACTTAAAAAAAAGGTCCCGTTTTTACCCTAAAGTATGCAAACCTAAAACTTTGAAACTATGCTTGGACCCTTATGTGTGAGTTTTCTAAATAAAACTAAAACCTTGAAATGGTGAAAAAATATGTATGTTAATTAAAATTCGATAAAAATATGAAAATACGCTCAGATATTCATTCATTCAGATATATGAAATTAAATTAAATATGTATTTATTTCACAAAAAAATAGAGTTTTTTTTTCCTACAGCTAAGTATATTATATATCTAGCCGAGACTCAACACGTGAAAATGTAAAATTGACTAAAATAAAATGATAAAAAATATATTGCTACGGAACCCTACAATTACTGTAGAGTAAATAGTGTTGCCGTAATTATTACTAGTAGTGTTTAACGAGTTTATGAAAAAACGACACCCACTGGACCAATTACTTTATATCCAGGAAATCTTAATAAATGTATTTTGCATGAAGCAAAATTCCGGGAGAAATACCCCAATCAAAAATACCTATCATCAAAAAATTGTAAAGACTCGTAGAACCTTGTCTAGGTTCTGCGAGTTTTGTCAAGATTGGTTAGAAAGAACGACCTGTGTGCGAGCACGGAAATTAATTGCTGCTGGCAAACATACATACAAACACACAACAGACTCAGACTCTATATTTCAAAAGCTTACAAAAAATAATACAATTTAACTACAACTTACACGATAAAAAGCAATACCGGATAATTAAAACTAACTTAAATCCAAACCGCTGCCAGTGCCCAAAATGCTGGCCACATTGCTTCATTGAATGGCAATGCTGATGCGCTGACCCAGGTAGAGGCCAGCATTTTGGTACACGAGACCAAAATGCTGGCCTTTACCAAAATAGAAAGAACAATTTTACTGACAGACGAAAGAACATTTTATAAAACTTTGCTCGCTTCCCTCTCCGAAAACAATGAGATGTATCAGCGCCTGCCGAATTGAAGTCACTGATATTTTTTACATTATATACAACAAGCCGTTTAGGCTCTAGGGCGTGCTAGGGAAATATACATACATAGATATATGCACACATACATACACAAGAAAAAGAAGAAATTGCTTAAAACGATAAGGCCGCCCAATGTACTACTAATGTATTTTGGTTCTGGTGTGCAATAAAGAAATATTGTATTGTATTTACTCGAAAACATAACCCTCATTCTTTCGCAGTTGGGTAAAAAAAACTCGTTGGCACAGAGATCGAAGCCGCGGGTTAAAGCTAATAGCCTATAAGTCACGTCATTCGTCTTCCCCCCTAATGAATTGACCCCTCCCTTATATTAGAACTACCTTTGTTTTCAATCCGTTTGATGACGTCAGTCGGGGGATAGTTGAAAACTAAAATACCTATTTGTAATAGACTAGCAATAGCTTAAGTCATTGGCCGATTGAGGTTTGATTCTTTAAAACCTTGATTTTGCAAGAGTTCAAGAAAAATATTTTTTCAAAACTAGATTTACTTAAATGTTCTTTGAACTGTTAACCTTTGGTTCAGAACTACGAAGCACCAACGCGTTCATTCATTCTACAAAAATACGTTAAATAGTATGCGTTTCTCTAGTATAGTATATGCGTTGTAAACTCATCGTAAGAAACAAACATTTAGTCAATGGCTGACAAACATTTTTAATGAAAACGTTATTTTCTATTTTACGTGCTATATTCTACCCACTTCTAAAACAGAGCGTTTACTCAATTAGACAATACCTATATGTTGTATAGGGTAGCGATCGTGTCTCATGTCTCATGGAGTCACTCTACTCTTTAGCTATATAAGTTTTTGGTCGGAGCGGAGAGAAAATCTTTTTATATTTGTTAACTGTTTATAATAACAAATTAATAAATAAGTAAATGTCACAAATGGTCTAAAATTATTTATCTGAATAGGCTGATTAATTCAAAGGTAATTCTAATGGTTAATTTAATGGATATGGCTTGTTAATGGTATTGGTATTGAGCACGCGAATTGAGATGAGCACATGCTGGTTGTAATATATATCTAATGAAGCCACGTAAATGGGCGGCGCGTCAAATGCAAACTATGCAGAAAAGAATAATTTCTGAGCTGTTCAGACTATACCCGAACTTGTATATTTTTGTTGTTGAATGAATTAATGATTTATTTGTAACAAACACACAAAGAAAAATATAAGAACATAAAACTAGTGTACCTACATTTTTGTAAAGTTTGACACAACTCGGCCCCAACTCAGCAAATTGCTAGTTGCTATACGACAGCCAGCGCTGGTCTTCCGCTGAAACCGACAAGTGACCTCACCAACGAATATAACAGTATACACGCAAAAGTAAATATAACCCGGTCAGAATATCTGTGCACCTCGCTGGAATGCGGCGCCTCTCCCGCTTCCCCTGTCACCTCTCCGCGAACTCCCCGGTGCGACAGTACGGTTAGCACACCGTACCCAGACCGCCGATATGACGTCACATATATACATATGTAGTTGTTTGCTACCTGATTTATCGGAAACTGGTGAACTGATTTGGAAATTTATTTTTGTGTTTGTAAGGGTAATATATAACTCACATATATATAGTTCCATTTAAATTTTATAAAAATCTACCCAAAGCATTTTTTAAATTAAAAAAAAAACTGGATAGGCGCCTACTGTAATGAAAGTCCGTAGTCACTTCGACATACTATACAATTGTTTTCAAAAAGAACTATTATTGCTTAAGCAAGTTATTTCATTATTATTAAAATATACATACTAATGAATGTAACAAAATATATCTAAATAAAACAGTGACGTACAAAAACATTTGAATTATATACAAAAAACATGGCAAACATCGGCAAAGTGCTTGCAACTATAAAAGCAGTGATTACACGACTCGTGTTTGCTTGTCACGGCATTATCGCCATATCGCAAGTGATCCGGTTTAAGGGCAGTGTCGAGTATTGGTACCTGGCAACACCGATCCTGCTGCTCATCTGCGAGGGAGTCTTCACCCTGACCATTAAGGAGAGCCAAGAATGGAAGTGGTAAGTTTATTATCGGACTTAGTAGCTTTCATCAGCCCCTTTATCGACTAAAGTTCGTATCGTGAAAGAGGACACGAGCAAGCACATTAGGTTTTATTTAGACAGCGTTGATGTGGCGTACTGTTAAAATTATAGCGACATGCATATATGTGATTAGAGTGATGCACCAGCCAGCGCCCGACGTCTGTTTGCTACGCCGGCTTCTCTGGAATGTGAGCCGCGGATTTTTTTTTAATAGTACTGAGCTGCTCGAAAGTCGGAAAGGGTTTAACGCGACCTAGGACAGCTTGACCGGACGTTTGGCAAGCGCAAGTGCGCTGGGCCGTGGTTGGTTTTGGGGCGACAAGCTCAAGGGCGCCTCAGACGGCACGAACCTCGGCTTGATCCGTCGCCCAGAGATGGACTAACGAACTGCCCTGGCAACCCAGACGGGGAGTGCCTAGAGCCCTAGCCACTGGTGGCATCCTAGCTAAAACTTTTTAAAGCGAATTTGCCCAGACCTCCCTGAGGGGGAGGACAAATGAGCCCTATGAATCTGAGTGACTATTTGACGTGATTGTCCTGGAACTCTGGGGCCAGAGTTCACAAGGACCCTACACTTAATTGGCATCTGAGGGACGCTTTTTGAAGAGAGGTGCCCTGGCCCAAACCAGAGCCCTATCATTAGATCGACTTGTGTCCATGGCATCCCGGGGAGAGGCCTGGACCCCAAACCTAACTTAGGCAACCCTAATTTAGGCAACTTATTAGATTACTTGACCGAACTGCTCTGGCCTCCCAGACGGGGAAAGACCCCAATATCAATCAACTGGGTGACCCTAAGGGTCGTAAGAGACCACGTACTCGCCGGCGAGAACGCATTCTGTTTCGTCGGAATGGACGGGGCCGCGGCCGAGTGCAGCTGTATATTTATAGTGTGCGAGAGGGAAGGTCGCGAGCAGGATTGGTGATAGATAATTTGCTCTTTAAGTTATTGCCTAATAGCACGTTTTATTTTTGTATTAGTATAAGTTACTTTCAATAAAAGAGGTTCAAATTATCTACAATCATCTGGTGTTTTATTCCAAGATCAGGTCTCCTAAAGTGGTGACCCTCCAGCTTTTAAAAAGAAGTTGCTGCACTCAGCAGCAAGAGCGCACCCCCTATTACCAGCGCAACCGTTCGTCTGGTCGTAAAAACTTTAACAAAAGCCCGCGCGGTGGTTCACCAATCCCGTACTACTATCACCGGTGTTTTGGGTATCAAGCACGCCGCTCGCCATGCTCTTTCAAGAAAGAAAAGCCGGAAAACTAAACAGCGCGCTGGCTAAGGCGGGACCCGGCGTATACGAGTACTCTTACCCGCCTATTTGTTACTGATAAGACAACTGGTCTCTCTTTTCTCATCGATTCAGGTGCCCACGTTTCAGTCATATCACGGAAAAAAGGACAGAAGCCACAACCTCTCGGCTTCCAGCTATATGCCGCAACAACACCAAGATTGATACCTATGGAGAAAAGACTTTCGAGCTTGATCTGAATCTGCGGCGACCATTCAAGTGGAACTTCATTATTACCAAAGTCATCAAACTTATCATCGGAGCTGACTTTCTCAGACACCATGGGCTCATAGTCGACATCAAGAACAGAAGACTCATAGATGAAAAAACCCACATTTCTTCAATCGCGTTCATTCGTGCCACCAACATTCCGACGATTCTAAGTTTCGACGTGCAGCAGCCGTACCACGACATCTTAGCAGAATTCCCTGGGACTACAAAACTAACTTCCAACTAACTCCAAATTCCAACTAAGCGGGGCTTAGGGCTCACCCTAAGCTCAATATTGAACATTTCGTCGAGACCACTGGGCAGCCAGCTTATTCACGAGTCCAACCGATCGCACCGCATCGCTCTGAGCAAGACAAGATAGAATTTAAATAATTATTGAACAGGGATTATGAAGGCCAAGCAAAAGTCCCTTGTCCACTTAATATTGTCCCGAAGAAAAATGGAGACCTGCGCGTTTGCGGAGATTACAGACGTTTGAACTCAGTAACAATTCCCGACCGTTACCCAATACCAAGAATTAAGGATTTCACGTTCCTTCCAGCTTTCCGTAAGCAACAAAGGAATCAAGCCCAACAAAGTAACAGCAATATACAGGTATTCCCAGCCTACTACAATCAAAGAACTAAGGCGTTTTCTGGGAATGCTGAACTTCTACCGAGACCACATTCCAAAAGCAGCGAAAATACAGGCACCGTTACATGCATACCTTCATAATTCGAAGCAGCTGCTGAAGCAGTTGTTATCAACTGCTCTCGATTTAAATCAGTAGTGTTAGGCTAATTGATTAGGTGCACAGATTCAGGCGTTGACGTATGACGCCACGAGCCGCGAGAGGAGTAATAAGGAAAAAGATGGCGGCACCCGACGACGCTTGGTTATACAATTATGTCGAGTGGATATCTTGTAAAATTGATAAATAAATCTGTATCGTTGCAACTTATTATTATTAATACTACAGAGAATCGTCCCCTGCTGGTATTATAATATCGCATTTATAATATTAGTAGGAAGTAGGGTGGTTTTCCGTAGGTTTACCTCATTTTTTTACACAAGCAAAGCTTGCCTTCACTAGTATCTAATAATGACACCCTCATACCCATTAGGTCACGGCTCACGGCACCACCCTCCGGAACAACTATTAGCACCCTCACTAATGTTCTTTGCACAGTATTTGGTACATTCCGATGAACTGGTAGTTTTGATACGTAAGCTTTGAGGTTGGAAATATAAAATAAATGTTTAGATATTGACTAAGCAAGCTGAAGCTTCTCTATGTTCTTATCAGCTATCTCTATATCTTCTGTATCGTCTAACTTGCCGGATCTTTATGTATGGGTTCTACGATGGTTACATTTGTTTAGTCTTCGAAGATTTTCGATTTTATGGTAGGCTATTTCTCCTAAAATAAGAGAAAGTTTCGTTTGAAAATGCAGAATCTTCTACCTTATTTGTCTTAGAAACAAGGTAGAAAATACAAAAGCCAATGGCTATGGTTGCCTGGACGATATAGCTTTTTAACGATGAGGCCGCTACTTGTAGCAATATATTTTGAATTATTATTTATTTATTTTTTTGGGTCTGCAATAAATCTATCTATCTATGACACTATCCAGATCTCTAGCTGTCTCTGTGGAAAAAAATAAGTCGATCTGTCTCTCAGTTGCTGAGGAGAAGAAAACCAAACAAACACTTTCGTATTTGAAGGATTACTGCAATAATGTTGAATGACCAAAAAATATATTTATTTTTACCCGTCTGCGAAAGAAGGAGGGTTATGTTTTTCGAGTGTATGTACGTTGTTTGTGTACATGCAGGCTCTTATTTTGGTCAAAAAATTAGCATTGCCATTCAACGTGGCAATGCAGCATGCATTCTTGGAACTTTACCTTCAACTGGGGATTTATTATTATATTCCTTTTTTCATAACTGTGAATGTTTTTTTTTTCCTTTGCCTTTGTGTTTTTTACTAAAATTGTACGTTAGTGTACGTATGTTACATACATACTATGTAAGTATATTTCTTTGACACGCCCTAGAACCTAATCGGCTTGTCATATTTTTATGTGAGTGGTGTCAATAGATTCGACTCAGTCGTGAAATAGACACTGGGTACATCAAAATTAAAAAAATAAATATTATACACAGGCTTTAAGATTTAGCAATCGGATTTATTATAAAGTCGTTTCTAACCACTTGTTTATAATAATGCCCACACTATCAAATGAGATGAAAATTATGAAAATTTCAGAACTACTTGCATGAATCTGCAATCAAACCCGCACCCACCAATCACTTACAGAATAAATAGACCCCCATAGCCAGGCACACTGACTAAACTAAAATTTCCTAAAATAATATCCATCTTTCTACTTAGGTTAGTTTAGTAAGTTAGGCCTGAAAGAATCGGGGTAATTGCTGTCCAGTGTCAAAACAAGAGTAAGCAAAATTGGTTAAATTGGCGACGCTTGTTTTCAAATTTTTCATGCCCAACTCTAGCCGATAGCTCTGAACTTTTTCCCCAAGGGCTCTTCAATGGGGAAAAGGTTCTGAAGTTTTGATCCCTGGGACAGATGTGTATAAGTCGTCAGAAGCAATGACTAGATCGCACCTGGTTTGCTGAAACTACTAGCATATTAAGTGTTGCCCTTCACACTAGCTCATCACCATTTCGCGCTCGGCTAACCCTTTACAAAACATTGTAAATGCCACCACCGGTCTTTCAGGGTCAATGTCAATGGGCTTGGGGTGATCTGTACAATCTGACTATCGATTTGCGAATGTTCATGCTTGAATAGCGATAGACGGACTGTTAAATAGGCTGGTTTATGTCATCACTCAGAGATGCCATAAGATTTTCTTGCCATATTATTAATTGACCTTGAGGTCTGGAGTCTTCCGGTCTGGTGATTTATTTTTTATTTTTCTTCTGTAGCTAGGTTTGCCTAGGCATAGCTTGGCTTAGGGATAATCCAGCTCTGTGTGTAGGTCGTAGTCTAAAGATTTACTAATAAGCTAAAGGTTATCCAAAACTCATTAATTGCAGCTTGAAACCCATTAAGGCGGCATCCGATTCTTTACGGCTTACTTTCTTAATCTTGCGAAAATAAATAAAATATATATTTTACCTGACTGCCCAAAAGTGATGTATGTACTTTTTTCGAGTGTATGTTCGAATGTATGTGTGTCTAAGTCTTTGTAACCCTTTATAGCCTAAACCGTAACACCGATTTTGACGTGCGAGGTGTCCTTGGAAATGTCTTAATCTGCAGATAATCATAACAGACAGATTAAATATTTTTTCTTGTTAAAAGATTTATTTTTCTAGAATGATCCGTCACATTTAATTTTAGCAGAAATGAACCAAGTTCTTTAACTGCTGGACAGTTAAAGAACTTGGTTCATTTCTCCCTCAGTATGAGTATCATATGAAGCTTCACTAGTAAAGTTCTATACACTATGATAAAAGAGTTGTTTCAAAATTGTATGGAGCTCCGGCCAGGACAGTGTACATGATACCATAAATTCCTTAAGGACTAACGAATCCTTAATCAATTACATTCAAAATAATGTAACTTATCGCAGTGTACAAAATTAATGTCGAATTAAAATATTTCCATGGTATTGACGCAGAAAAGTGATTTACGCGTTTTTATTACGTAAATTTTGTCATTTGTGACGGGCGGTACAATTTATAGACCAACGTGATTGGATTTGAGTCAACCTAGGATACATAAATCTTCCAGAGATGCCATAATTCCACTACAATTCACAGAATGTAGATATTTTTGTACACAATTAAGAAGGCGACTGATGCATTTTTCATTAATACATAGTATTAACTACATCTTTAGGCATTTTTAGTAGATATACACCGTCCTGGATGAAAATGAAACAAGTCCAAAATGGTCGCCAGTACAAAATGACGAGTTACTATTATATTTGGTCCTTAAATATGAAATTGGCGTTTTGTCGTACTGGCCACTTTGATCTCAAATATCTCTTCTTTGGTTAGGGATTCCAATTTCAAATTTATACAGCTATTTATTCATACATTTGTATTTCGAAAACCGTAATTTATTTGTTTTGTCCTCGTTTGGTTTTTTCTTTGCGTCACGCAGTTTACAAAACGCCACCGCCGCCATACACATCATTAATCCTTCGAGCCGTTTCTGAAGCACTGGTACCACGGTGGAACTCGTACTCGTAAATAACGCGATATTTCAAGTTTTCCATTTTGTAAACTGCGTGACGCAAAGAAAAAACCAAACGAAGACAAAACAAATTAATTACGGTTTTCGAAATACAAATGTATGAATAAATAGCTGTATAAATTTAAAATTGGAATCCCTAACCAAAGAAGAGATATTTGAGATCAAAGTGGGCAGTACGACAAAACACCAATTTCATATGTAAGGACCTAATATTTAACGGGGATACTTAAATTTTTAATAAAATCTTGGTTTTGGTGTATATTTCCGTTGTCCCCAGGTTCTGTCCATCAGTTTTCATCTACCTAGGTCTAGTGGTGCCCGCGATATGGCTCATCGAACTGCATAAGGTGGATTTTAGACTCCAAACGAAGAACAGTGGCAAAAATCTTACAGATATCGAGGTAAGTTAAAGTAGTAGTGTAAAGTAGCAAAAGTAAGAATTAAGAGCATCACCGACCCTTCACTGTTTTATTGTTTCTGATAGAATTTTCGTACCGGGGCCTACCTCTTTCCAGCCCCTAAATTGTAACGTATTTTTTTTGTTATTGGTTTCAATCGCTTCACTATGATGTATTTTAGGCCTCTATTTTTTAACATTTTGAATAATGTTATTGAATAAGGCTCTTGAGAGGCATCGTATCATCGCAAAAATATGACTGCTTTGGAAGTATTTAACTTTAAAGTAATATAAAAGACACGAAATAAACGGTAAAGCCTATTAAATAACGTGTTAGATATGTGAAAAAAAAAAACACTGGAATCGGACAACATTAAAGCGTTGAAAAGATTTATATCTTATTGTATGGACAAGTTGGCGGTCTATAGCTGTCTTAATTACCACAAGCTTAAACGGTGAAGGAGAACTGAAGAAACCTGCTTGTTGGAAAGGTTACACGTAGAAAGAAAGCCTCCGACATATTGAGAACCACATTTTTTACCAAAAGTTAGGATGTGACATAAAAGTTTCCACAGACAGAAATCCCATTACCTGGTGCAAACAAGATCCGTACAGACATGTTTGTGACGCTGATTGAGCAGTTCCTGATGTTGACACTCATTGTTGGGAGATGGCTGCTTCCTAAAGGCGACCTGACGAGGGATCAGCTAAGCCAGTTACTACTGGTTTATATTGGTAAGTGCTTTTTAACATATTAAATTAATACAAATATATGTGTGTAATCAGTCTGTGGCATCGTAGATCCCGGACGGATATGATTTTAAGTTTGTTTTTTTGTTTGTCAGATGAGTGTTTGATGAAAATCGGTCAAAGATGGTGGTTTACATATTTTTTCCCCAACTTCCTCATCATATCATGTATCATAAATTGACTTGACTAGTTTAATACAATGATACCTACATAAATTCTAAAGGCTGCCATTAGAAATCATTTTATATTTGTATCGGGGCTTTTAAATATTATTTTACATGTGGAGTGGTATCAATAGATTCGTCTTCATCTGCCGATGGTACTATATTGCTGCATTCCGCTATTTCACTCGTTAAGATAACATGGGAGATAGTTCTTGTAGTCGGGTGTCTTGTAGCCTGCTGATACACTGATAGTAAAGTGGTCCTGTACTTACCCTTTAAATAGGTAACCCTAATAAAAGATTAAGACCTAAGAAGAGAAGAAGCTAAAATTAAACCACAACCTTCCTTCAAACCCGGTTCCAACGGAAGATTAACGTTGGTTGTTTAAGCCAGCATTGAATGAATAAGTGAATATAGCTTTATTGCACACCAAAATTATGTTTATGTTGAGTTGGGACAGAAAGCAGTAATTTGTAATATTAATCTGATTATAAATTCTGCGATTATGTTTGTTATATGATTCTAGTTAATATTTTTCTTTATCTCTTTCGAATAGGTACTGCAGCAGACATCATAGAGTTCTTCGATTCCTTCAAAGACGAGAAGGTTGCGTCAGAGAAGGTGCTGGTACTGCTTACCCTGGCCATCTGGTCGTGGTCGCTGATGCAGTTCACGGTGGTCCTGACAGCAACCAAGAGCAGAAAGTCCAGAGGAACTGCCAATAGGTCTGACATGTACGTATTTTGTTGCACGCTGGCATATCGCACTGCTTGGTTTTTATGGACAAATAAACCTTAATAGTGCCTTTAAATTTTCTTCCATTAAGTACTCTATTTTTACTGGTCAATAAAGACTTATTGTAAAATGATACAATCATTCTTCGTACAAAACTACAACAACAAAAAAAGTATAGCAGAAAGATTACCTATAAACCATTTAAGATCTACAGATAATCCAAATGCTCCAATCCACCACCAGAGGGCAGCGTGCCCAGATTACTAGCCGCATTACCACGCTGAATTACAATGCTTATACCTCGGGCCAGATAAAAACCGGCATTCAATCGTCCAACTAATTCCATTCATTTAATTAGTTGAATATTAGACACCTACGTAGGTCGGGCAAGGAATTAAAGAAATGCTCATAGCAAACCATTTGCGACCACAAACAGAAAAAAAATGTGATCTTTTTAAGGCATTATTTGACTAATTACTAAAAATATTGATCTCGATCTTCTTTTGCGAGTTCAGTTTTTAATTTTTTAACAGCTCCCGGAAGGTTTATGTTAAATAATATTGTTTAATTGAACTTGGGTTTTGTAGTTGTTACACTAGCTTCAATTATGACAATAACCCATTTGCTATCATGTTTGAAAATTCATGGTAATTAAAATTGGTTTAAAGTTAAATTATTTCCACTGATTTTTTTCTATACTTCATTGGTTTAATTTAAATATTTGGTTTATTTGTCCATACGTGTACTAGCTATGAACCGCAGAAAGCAACGTTTGTCACAACACACAGACTTATCTACTTCACAAAATTTTACATACTTATATTATTTCTTTCTAAGCATATTTAAAACGACTCAATAAAGAACCGTTCGATAGGTTTTATATCACTAACTCCATAAAAAATGGTAGCGAGGACTCTATTTCGCACCTGACAAATTGATAAAAAAAAAGTACAGATAACTTTTTTTATTACAGAAATGACTTCCATTACGGCAGGCGTCGATAGAACTTTTACAGTTATTTCAATTTAATAATTAAACATCAAGACCGTATCGATAAAATTTAAACAAAACCACACAAAAAGGTCCAGATGTGTCCGAATAATCAAGTAAAAAACATAAGAAAAATACCGTCGAATTGTATAATTATCTCCTGCTTTTTATTCATTTATTGGCACGTTAAATACATAAATACAGAGGACTTATAACTTTTTGGCGTCTATTGAAAATAACATCACATTATGCTGACCGAAAATTCGAAAGGTTCGTTAATCTCGACCGAGAATCAATATCAGTGATTATAAAATAGAGTCCCGGCAAAGGTATGTTTCACTTTGTTCACCTGAGTGATATCGACTATGTGAACAAATTGTAAATAAAAGTGTCCATTCACCTTTGAGTACACATAAATTTTACACACATTTTAAAAGTCACATGTTAAAAAACTGGTGCCTTAATTACCAATAACAAAATGACTAACAACAACAGCAAAAAAATGTAGGTAGCAGAAAGATTACCTTAAGACTATTTAAGATCTACATATCTTTTTTTTAAGTCGCTCCATAATTACCTGGATGATTTAATTCGAAAATGAACAAATTACACTAACTATGTCGCATTTAAATCACCTAGGTGCTATAAGTCCAAGGTGAATTGAGGATACTTTAATTTCCTTTTTGTTCACTCAGGTGATATCATTACGGTGAACAAAGTGGAATAGACCCCGGTAAAAACTCTTTGAGTTACTATTGAATCGTAATCTACCGCTTAACAAACTATTTGCGTACGAAGACTTAAGAGGATAGTTTGAGTGGACAAACAGGATTGTTTTTCCCCACTTTCTTTATCATTATTTATTACTTCAAATAATATTTGATTTAATTGTTATCTTTTATTACGTAAGTGTTACAGTTGTGCTTATTCAGCTTTTTAAATTTAATTTCTATATTTTAAATCTTTTTATGTATTTTTTTTCTTAATTGCTTACAAAACTAAACACGAGATCACATTCTGCTTTGCTGCGTGATAATACTTTTACATCAATATTAGGGTTCCGTACCCAAAAGGTAAAAACAGTATTATTAACTAAGACTTCACTCTCCGTCCGTCCGTTTATCATTTGGCTGTATTTCATGAACCTCTAGACAATTTAAAAATAAAAGCTTATAAAACTATTAAATAAAGCAATACAAAAAACAAGTAGATTTCTAATGGCAGCCTTTTCGCTTAAAGCCATCTCTTCCAGTCCAGTATTCTCAAAATCTCAAACGACTGAATGTATTTAGATGAAATTTGATTTCGAAGATAGCTTACACCCTGGATTAGCACATATTTTATCCCGAAAAATGTTACTATGGGTTGATCTAATAACCACCGCGGATAAACCCGCGGGGCGTATATACGTAATACAATAATTATTACAAACAATTTAGTATAACTATTTGTGAGAAGACATTATAATTTAAGTACCCACCTATATATTTGTCAGTTTGAATGAGATAGTTGAATTTACATTTTATTTTTATTTATACTTCATCGTAGGAACAATCGCGCCTGCTGCTGTTCTATCGAAGTATGTGCCATCATGATGAACATAGTTCTGCAAGACGCTCCCTTCCTAGCGTTCCGTCTGCTCATCATCGCTCACTACAGGATCATCAACTATATGAACATATTCTTCACATGCAAGAATACGCTGGTAAGAACAATATCTATTTCTATCTCATTATGTACATAGAAGTGTGTGCCATCATGATGAACATAGTTCTGCAAGACGCTCCCTTCCTAGCGTTCCGTCTGCTCATCATCGCTCACTACAGGATCGTCAACTATATGAACATATTCTTCACATGCAAGAATACTCTGGTAAGAACACATTATTGCTAATTAACTTCGAGTCTGGAAAAATGTTCTTTCGATGGTCGGTTTGTATGTATGAATGTATGTCCGCAAGAAATTTCGTTTTCGTATACAGGTCGTAGTATCCAACCAAACTTGACGAGGTTTGGTGTATGGGTTCGCCTATTTTTTAATTATTTAGTCATTGGGGATATGGAATTGAAAATACCCGATTTTTGTGACGTGCTATGTACGTAATATGTACCCAGTACATCAACATTAAATTATAGTATTAAATGCGTGGAATATGAAATCTCATTGGGTATTTCTCTCTTAAGAAGAGGAATTTTCGATGAAAATGTAAAACTATGATCATTCTATAAAAGTAAATTTTAATACATTTACTTTTATAGACTCATGAAACAAGGTCTAAAATACTGAGGCGATACAAGAATGGAGGAAGTGAATATCCAAACCACCAAAGCTGTTGTTTAATTCTATCATATTTGTAAGTCAATTGGAACTCAGTATGATAACCTTATTTTATAAGACGAATAGTTTTTTTTTTAACGTTTCCATTGATTTGATCTGGAAACTAGAATATTTTTGGCAAAATTAGTGTAGTCTTGAGGTCAACAGTCTGCAGAACTACTTTGCATGCTGGTAGGCCTTTCCTATCGCTCGCCTGGCTAGCTACCACCCTCAAGTTTTAAAATCTGTCGCAAAGCATCTATCGGTGTTTTCCGGCAGCTTCTTTGAGAGCCAGAGTATTCCAGACTAGGCATGCTCCGTCTAGGGCTACAATATCGCTGACTTCCGTGGTCGTGCGAACTTGTTGACAAATGCTTAGCTGTGTAGGATAAAATAAAAAACTACTAGTAAATAGTTTGTTTGGTCTCATTCATTTATCAGGTGATTCTTCTCCAAATCTACCGGCTGTACGTGCTGCACTTGGAGACCACGGAGGAAGGTGGTGGAGGTTCTGTGTCGGTGCACAAGAAACACAAACACAAGGACCGCTCCGAGCGCAAGGACAAGCATTCGTAAGTATTAGCTAACTTCGAATATCAGAATAAGGGTTAAAGATAAAGAAGCTAATCTTCTATAATATAAAAATGAATCGTTTAATGTGTTGCTAAGCGCAAATCTCGAGAGCAACTGGACCGATTTCGACCATTTTTTTTGGAATATTACTTGAAGTACGAGGATGGTTTTAACGGAAAGAAAAATTTAAAAAAAATAGCCTGTAATGGTGTAAAAATATCTTTTTTTAGACTCCTATACAATCGATTCGTAATTATACTTTAAAAGAGTCAATTTGAACTTTATTAGCAGAATAAGTACTAAAAAAAGAATCGACTGTTAGGCGGTACGAAGTTCGCCGAGTCAGCTAGTGAAAAATAAATGCTTAATAACGTTCGTTACAGGCAAGTCTTTAAGTACCCACTCTTAAAAAACAAACTTAAAATCAATTATTAAAGACAAGACAAGAGAGCTGGCTCATTCCTTGCTCGAAGGATTTCAGTGACAATTCAAAGCGGAAATGCAGCCAGCGTTCTTGGGACATTGCCACACGGACATCAATTTATGTCAGACTTTTAATTAATTTTGCTGTTTAGGTTCTCTTTTTTTTATTCAATTGTTAGTTTACAATTTTAAATTAGGTAGTTATTCTTAGTTATTATTTTGTAAGAATTGTATAAATAATAAATATTAATAATGATTAATAAGCTTTTATTTCTTAACATAATTTATACTTTGTCTCATATTCCTGTAACAGTGATTCAAGTTGGTGCTGCCGCGGTCAATGCTGAAACCCTCAAACGGCTCAAATACCCTTGATAAGGTTTACATATTGGTGCCGTTTGGGATAGAACCCATTGGTCCGTGGGCCGGAATCTCTCAACCTTTATAGGGACTTGGCCAAGCGTTTGGCACACGGGACATGTGGCAAAAAATGCTGGATATTTTTTTGGTCAAAGAATCTACATTGTCATGCAACGTGGCATTGCTGCCAGCATTTTTGCCACTAACGATCTTTCTGACTAGAATTTTTTATTTTTAGTTGCAAATAGATTTAGTTTTGTTAGAGTTTAAAGTATCGGTCCAACCGTCGATAAATAATCCAGAATCGATATGAAAAAATATTTTTTGTTATACCCTATACCCTGTATAGGGCGTGTTCCCATTTTAATTATGTCCAAATCGGCCTAGAGATTAGCTTTTTAAATAGATATGTGTCTTAGATAGCTAAGAAAGCTTCCGACTAGTTCACCTTCCAAACAAACAAGTTCTTTTTAAAAAGATGTGGCTACCGACTTCTATCATGGTAGGTGTCGATATAGCTTTTTCAGTTTGATGAAAATCATTCCAAGATGGCCGTCACAACTCCCTTAATATAAGTATCGAATGAAAGAGCATGACTAGTAGAAAACTATACACTGTGACTTCGAATCCAAGATGGCCGCCACAAAAAAGACGATGTTGTGGGATTTAAAATTTCAAATTTACTTTTTTAAAGTATGTCTTATTTAAAAATTGCAGTAAACATAAGGCGAAGAAGAACAAGAAGAGACATGAGGTCGGAGAGACCTCTATATCAGTCATCAGCGACCGAAGGCACGACCGCGGCGAGGGAGGCCGGATAAGGTAGCATTTGTTTTTTTTACTCCCGACACAAAAACGATGGGGGGTTAAGTTTTTTGTGTCTGTGTGTGTCTGTAGCATTGTAGCTCCCGAACGAATTAACCGATTTCGATTATGTTTTTTTGTTTGTATTTGTCGAGAGTATTCTTAGCTATGTTCGATAACAATCGGTCCAAGATGGACGCTGCCACGAAATGGCGGATTACTTATGTACAAAAATGTACACTTTTTCTAACTATTAAATAGTAGGTAAGTTATGTATAACGAACTTGAGAACTGGCACAATACACAGAGTGTGGTGGCCAATCAAGAAAGAATAAAAAAAAAAGTTATGTATGCTGTCATGTATTTTCGTTGAGTGTTTGTTACAAATAAAATCATTTATTCATTCATTCATTCTATATATTTTTCACAACTATCTCAATACGCCGCTCAGCCATCCACGAATTGAATGAGTCGGACAACGTTTAACTCTGGCGATTGGTTACTAACACCCATGTTAACTAGGTACTACGAGCCGTGATAATCGCTAAGTAAACAGCTTGTGAAAATTCCATCGAACTCGGCGAGGCGACCCCTTTCGTAGAATCATACGTAGTACCGACTTATAGAGATACCGGGTGGATGGATAGAAGGGTCGGCGGTCACCTTGACACGGGGCTAGCGAATCACCTGCGGTAGGGATGGGGTGCAAATTATCGATATGCACGGTGAACCAATTTAATTTTTGTGACTAAAATTTCAGTAAGAAGATATATTAGAAATAAAAATTGCCTTTTTTGCTAGTTTCTAACTTCTGATGCTAAGATCAGGATGCTATAAATTTGAGTGTATTTTTTTTATCCTACATAGCTAGGCATTTGACCACAAGTTCGCACGACCACGGAGGTCAGCGATACTGTAGCCCTAGATAAAGCATGCCTAGTCTGGAATACACTGGCTCTCAAGGAAGGCAGCCAGAACACACCGTTAGGTGCTTAGCAAAAGATTTTACAACTTGAGGGTGGTAGCTAGCCAGGCGAGCCATAGGAAACGTCCTACCACCATGCTATGGTTTCCTCACGATGTTTTCCTTAACCAGTAGCTTAGGCTCTTTTTGCACATTTTGTGGGATCGAACCTGGTACCTTTTGCACGTCAATCGACCCCACTAACCACCCGACCATCATCGCTATCGCTAGCGTGTCTGCCTGTGGAACCGTAGCTCATAAACTGTTGACTTCAACTGAGTCTGCGATGCTCATTTGTTTCTTGGGCGTTAGTCAGTAAAAATTGAATATCGATGATAATATTTTACTTGATGGGACAAGTGTAAAAGAGCGGTTTATTTGGAGAGCAGGTTTTTTATGATTATTCGCTATGTTTTTAGCGTTATAAAATCGGTTATATAGTGGTTGAGATATTCCAAAATAGGCTACTATGTATGTACAGTTCGCAGCGGTACTAGAGTTTGGGTTAGTCGATAGAGACACATAATAGTATCGATAGTCGAGAGATGGTTTTCGCATCCCTCAAGCCCCGGGGTGTGTCTAAATGACTCTAGCATACAACGCCATCAACGCCGGCCAATACAACTGTTTGTACACGGATTGGATTCAAAGTTCACATTACTGATTCGTAAACGGAGTTAATATTATCGTCGAGACGGCCATTTTGTGATTGTAATTCTGAAGCAATTCAAATAACAGACTTGACGAATAGCACGCATAGCTCACTAAGTCTTCTAACGACTCTTTTCATCTCATATGAATTTCATCGAACGGTAATTATACTATAGTTAATGCTTTCCAACAATCAGGCAGATAGGTATGCGTATATAAGAACCCTTATTGTTAAAGAAAATGAGAGATAAACTTGTTAATTAAGTAATATTACTTTCTTTCAGAGCGATAATTCTAACCAACTCTGACGAAATAAAAGAACTGGAGCTCTCCAAATTATTCAAAGATCAGCTCACAGTAGAGAATGAAAAGAAGAAGGGGTAAGTGTCACCTTCTGCCAACTTCAAAAAATGAGGAATTACTCGAAACGATCTTAAAGAAGGAAGGAAGGAATTTCGGGGAATTGACTATGCCGACACGGGGAAACTCAATTGACGAACACTCGAGAAATTTTTATTTCCGACCTGACTAACATATCCTCTCGTTAGAGTTCATATTCTTTGAGCATATCAGTCGCAAATTGACTGTCAGCAAGAGCGGTCGCTTTACAGCCGGCTACTCAATGCTGACAGACTTACTTCGCCGCGTCATCTAAACGCGCTAAAATGCCACAACCTAAGCCATGGGTTATATGTGGTATTTGAATTGTATCAGAATTACAATTGCATTGTGCCAAAATGGCCGTTTTGACATGAGTTAGTATTCAAAATCAATAATATATTTATTGCAAAAAAGATATTCTTAAAAACAGCACAGTACAATTTTATTATAAATATTCAGTATGAAACAGTATGAATCAATGAATTAAATATTTATTGCAGACTCACAAACATCAAATATAGGTACTGGAAAAATCTTACATCTAGTGTCACAAGTGCCAGTATGTTTTGTTTAACAAACTATGACCTATTCTTTGTCTAAACGGCCTTTAGAGGTATGTAAGTCATTGTGATTCTAAAACAATTCAAACAACAGAATTGGGCCTCGCAGAAGTTGCTAATATATTTCTGATTGTGTTTTCTTGCACAATAAGTAGGATGTTATGGATTAGCTCAGGACTTTAATTCTCTATGAACATTTTAACACGTCACGCGGCCGCGTTATTTCAAGTCTAGAATTCACGTGGAACGGTATTATATGACTATGCCAATGTCGAATTGTATATCGTACCGCGGAGCGGAGCGCGCTCGTTTTGCGTCTTCAGAATAACGTATTGCGTTAGGTTAAACACATCACGCTATTTTTAAAAAGGGATCTCGTTGTTCGTTAGAGAATAAGGGCCCAGCTTGAGCGAGTCTTTACATCTATGCAGATGGTCATAGGCTATAACTTGTTTCATCCTTAAGATACAATGTTCTGATATTTTTGCATTCGGCTTTTAGTCTTCTAATCACTTTTTTAAGATATTACTTGTTAGATTAATTCCATTGCCACAGTACCATTAATAGTACCATGGATTTATTTTGTTGTTGTTTAAGTAGGTACATGTTTATACGAGTTGTAGGTACTTAGATACGTAATTTCACGCTCTATTCCAGTACAAAAAAGAGACAGAAGTCCGAGTCTTCCGAGGAGTCAGCGAATAACGTCCACCACACGACTGACGACTCGGGCATTTGACATCACAGGGTCCGCCGTGAGAGCCCACGCAGAGACAAGCACGCGGATAGACATAAGGTGTGTTATGGTTTGATAGGCAATATTCACATTGAAATTAATTGTAATTTCTATTCATTAGTAAAGCCAAGTATCATGAGTACCTTGCTTTATAAAGGTACCTTTTACGATATGTTAGGTGCTCTACCTGCGATTTGACTTACTTGTATGGGCTACACTACCTCCATAGGGAAGGCTCTTGCTCAACAATCGGACGCTAACACACTTCCTCGTTAAAAATGTCTTATGGCATCGCTTTTAGACTAGTAATTATGTCACGCATACATATATTCAAATCTTTTAACAAACTAAATGGTACACTCAGTTACTTTGAGCTGGACCAGTGTAGAAAAAATTGCAAGGACCGTAATTTTCTATGCGACTAAATATAATTATAGTAAAGAAATACTGACGTATATATTCCACTTTCAATATATTCAATATTGTGTTCAATTATGAACACACTATCTCAAACATGAAATATAATAATATATAAAACACACACAATAACAGTGTATTCGTATGAAGCTAAACTTTTGTGGATCGATAATAAACCCTTTGGCTGTACCTATCGATAAAATTTGTAAGCACATTTAACACGTGTACCTAACCTTCTTATAGAAAGTAGCTAGATTAAAAAAGAGTTCATCTTAAGCATAAGCACCCTTATACAACACACATTAAAGAAGTATTATTTGTTTTAGGATAAGAAAAAGAAGAAGAAGCGAGACACAAGCAGCGATTCCGATTCGTCTAGTTGAACTGGCTGAATGATCGATCGGTTCTTTGCCTAACTTGTTTATTGTCTAAGGTTGGCTGAAAAGCTCAAGCCTTGCCGTGTTGTCGATTGTGACGTTTTAGCGGAAACTAATCAACGATTTTGTAAATTATATGAATTGTTAAAGTACATACCATAATAAAACTTATTTACTAGTAGAAATATTTATGATGATATGTTATTAAGCTTGTATATGTTACTAACACTTAAGTATAGTTTATTATATAAGTACTACAATTTAATTATAAAAGACATCTTATATAAGTACCTAACCTTATAATTCTGTGGGTATAAAGCAAAATCAGTATCGAAATCTTATTCCAATTTTTTTATTTTTATTGCCTAGATACTAAGCATATTCGGTTAGACGTTTTAGAAAATAGTATCTACTTATATCTAACCCCTGACGCAAAACGACAGGGTGTTATATGACTTTGTCTGTCTGTGGCACGCTACGGAGCAACCTGCCTTGTTTTTTTTCATTCGAAAGGTGAATTAGTCGAAAGTGTTTTTAGTTATTTTTGATGAAAATCGGTGTATTGTGATTTTGGCACACAAAATGGCCGATTACATTCTACGACTATTAGAACAAACACTATACACTATGAAACATTTTGAATCCAAGGTGTCTGCTACCAAACATGATGAAAACTTTTTTTTTATAATATTAATTATACTTGTCTAATCAGCTTTATAATTGAGGGTAGGCAGGTAAATTAATATGCGTTTTATTTCAGGTAAAACGCTGGTATTAATTTGACTGGAACTTATTCGAAGCCGCATAATGGGCCGTGTATGTTATCGTCGGGTGGAAGTGATGTGTGTGTGATGACTGGAGACGCCAATGTGATAAAACCTTGTATGGATAGCCTACACGAGTATACTTACTTTTTTGATCGCTTCCGCTAGCAGAAGCACCAGCGACTGCGACAACTGAAATAGTTTAATGTAAATTAGTGACGTATGTCATTATTACCCTACTTTCAAAAATGACTTTTCTTTTTGTTTTCTTTGTTCGTCTGTATATATTTTTTGTGTATGTTCATCGATATTTTGCCAGTTGTGAACCTGTTAAATTTTTTTTAGCTTGTAAAGCTGTATACTCCAGAGTTGATCTCATTATCATCAAATTAGGATCTAATGATGGAATCTCAAGAAAACCGAAAAAACCAACCAACTAACAATATAATATAATTGCCACACGGACATAACTTTCTTAACACTTTTGATCTTTAAGACTTTTAATCATTTTTACAGTTAAGGTTCTTTTTAAGTTACTTTGTGTATTAGAATTATATATTTAAGTACTGTATAATATTAAATTGAAATAGTATAATATTGAACATATAGTCTTGGAAGTAATTGTTGACCGCCGTATTAACCTCGGGTTTTACCTTATTTATAAGTATTAGGTATTAATTTTATTAATTACAAAGCACATATAAAACAAAGATCCTGCAAACATTTTGATGTCGTCGATTTTGTGACGTATGTGCGAATTATGATCCACGTCATCCTAAGCATTCTTTTCCAGCACCACATTTTTTAGAGCGTTTATTTTTTCTTTACTACTTCACGCAGTGTTTACAAAGAACTATGAGAAAAGTCAGAGTTTGCACGTATTAGATCTTCGTCGTTTAGGTGAATTTCTGTTGCTACATGTTTTTTTCATGTTATATTATTAACATTGTGAGGCACATTGTCTCTGGCCCTACTTACGATACAAAGTAAAGATCACCATCCGTTCTGTCAAGAGAGTAGCGGCTAAAAAGATTGTACGGGCCCACTTATACCACTAGTACTAAAGCAGTTGACGCGGACACGCGTGTATAAATATTTCCGCTAGCGCAGAAGGTACTTAAATATCAATAATCATCTATCTATTACTTTATGTAGGATTTATCAAACACAGCCCTTACAAATATGACGTATGTTATCGGTTTAATCCTGGTTGTACCTTCAATCTTATCCCTGAAGGGGGACAGACAGGTAAACAATCTGTCTGTCTCTTACGGCTGGTAAGCGTACGCCTGTCATATTATAACAAAATTATAGAGCAAGTCAATTCCGGAAAATAGTTTCGTTGTTAAATAAAACTTTTGCTTTGTCATCGGTTATTTTTTAAGTGTGCAAAGTTTCAAATGTAACTAAATTAATTAAATTTAGAAGGGCAAGGCGCGGTACAAACATTTTCTTTAAATCAGATAACGAAAGAGGTATTATACTTACTCCTGCTAATCATAGTCATAACATCTTCTTCGGTCCACTCGCTGGCCCATTAAATAAAAGGTACCTTATCCTAAAAATAGAATGTTCCTAACAACACCTAAGTGCCTTATGCATAATTATCTTATTAATAAGTAACCTATGTCATAGGTACTCGTAAATATTGTGAAAATTTAAATTATGCAATGAAGGAATTATTCATAACATAAATATTATCTTATCACTGATATTAGTTCCATGAACTCACACGCTGACACGCTCAGCGTGTAACAGCCAAAATGGCAGAAAACAAATGAATTCATTGTCTTGACTTTGATCTGAAGTTTAGCATACTTATAAAAGTAAGCTGGACTTGAATGACTGGAGTGACAATAAATATCGAAAATATCAAGACCGTGATAAAAGCCCTAGTTATAACATACTACGAATTGCTTATCATCTCGAGATTCAAAGACTTGATTACTATAACTGTGTATGTACATGAATTGTAATACGTTTTATGATATCGGGAATAATGAAGCTCGTGTTTTCAGCTTTAAATTTAGAACGTCACATGTATGCCGACCTGTAACTATATCGACATAGCTCTAAAGATTTTGCATGCTCCAATGATAACCGATGACTGATGATGCTGAAGAAGATGATAAATACCTCTAATAGGACTGTCATTGGTTAATGAACATCTAAATCTGCAGTTTTTTTACCTATAAATCACAGTCTCAAGTCAACTCCAACAAACGGAGGTCGTTTGAAATTATAATTAAATATATTTATTCCATATGCAATAATTAAATGTCGATGTAGGTAAGTATTTGATACAATATTTATGTATGTAACTTGAATAATAAAATTATATAATTAAACTAGGTACGCACAATGTTTTGCTAGTTGCTTAGTGTTTAAGAAATTTGTAGATTTTTAATAAAAAGATATCAAATATTTTATTTACTTTTTATTGCCGCAGATTAGTCTTTGTTTAAGGGTGTTATAACTAGAGCTTCGAGTTTCGAATACTTTCTCAAGTCCCTGGAGTTATTTTCAAGACTCGGCCAGGACTCGAAATTAGCGGGAATAGAACCATTTATACCTTAAAATTATCTCTTTAATTAAATGGTATCTTACTGGAGACTAGTAGCAGCTTCCTCGATAAATGTATTTTATTTCTTGCGCTCATTATTTTCGGCATCGAAATTTCTGGACTGGAATATTTATGTAAGTCACGATATAAAAATAAAATCTCGAGAAGCCTCGATATTTTCGAGATTGAGAGTCCCGTGATGGAAGCTTTAATTATAACCTATTATGAATTATTCTCGGGATTCAAAAACTAGATCACTACAACTGCTCGCATCTTTGGGATGGATCAGCAAAATATCAGCTTGAAGCGTTGGAGTCTGTCGAAAGGCGAGCTAAAAGACTTATAGGTAACGATGCTCTGGCCAAATTTAAACTTCAAAGCCTCGAGCATCGTCGAAAAGTGGCTAGCCTATCGGTCTTTTATCGGATACATTTCGGGGAGTGTGCCTTGGAATTGCATGAATTAATTCCTCCATCTCCATTCTACAATCGGACAAGTAGAGATACTGAAAGGCGCCACCGGTTCATGGCAGAGGTTCCACAGACTCGCACAAAACGCTTCGCGTCTACATTTATTGTGCGAACTGCCAGGTTGTGGAATTCGCTGCCAAGTTCTCTATTTCCCGATAGCTATAATCTCGGTCTCTTCAAATCGTGAGTGAATCGGTTTCTTCTAGGCAATCGCGCTACATCCTAGACCGCATCGTTACTTCAGGTGGGATGCGGTCAAACGCAAGCCTATAAAAAAAAATTAACAACGGTTGTAATAAGTTACGTTACCTATACAGTAGGGTGGGCCAAAAAAAATTTTTTTTTATACTTGTAATCTAATAGTTATAATTAGGTGCCAGGTAGCACAAAAATCACGTATGTAAAATATAATCGATCTGTAATGTCATTAACTGCCTCCGGATTCACATTGAAAAACCAAAATATACATTTTAATTTGTAATTTCAAGGGTCGATAGTTATGTATTGCATTTTGTTTTTTACATTATTATTACATGACTTAAAAGCAGTTATGGCGTATTTACTAAAATAAACGAATAGACGCGTTTGATTTATTAGATTTAGGTGTGAGGTGAGGGGGCGGAAGGCGTCGATTGCACTTGTCGCGACAATGTCGCACGCCAGTTGCGCCCCGGCTAATTAGGTGAGAGGACGTTTAAAAAATGGAACGCACGCGAAATACGACGCGATGTCCTTTATTTGGGGAAATATGTGATCTTAAAGACAATATATTGCCAACTTATGCAGAAGTTATGAAGTGTTATGAGTGGACGAGGCGACAATTAAAGTCAATTAAAGATACTCGAAAAGAACCAACTTTTAACGAAATCGCTACCATTGTGACGGATAAAATTGAAAAATTGTGGGCGAAGGCATCTCTTCCCATCGTTTCCCATACAAGAGTGACACAAATGTTGCAGGTTTACCACACCAAGTGCAAGAATCTGCTGAAATCACACCCAAAAATAACTAAAAAGAACCTGGAAGAGTTTCAGCGTACTGGTAAAAACCTTTTTGATATTTGTGCCTGTAAATGTAAGGACTTAATAAATTGCACTTGCCAAAAAGAATGAAAGGTACCGAGAAAGGAATGCGACTTTCTACTCGATCAACGTATGTCTAGAAAAATGTTCATTGGTAATGTCGATATCACCTGTACCAAACAAGCCACAAAAAGTTTAAAAAGGAAGCTGCAAAAGCAAGAATACCTATCAAAACACCAAGCAACATGCTGTAACACTTTAAATGCCGCCGTTCAGCTTGATATCTCCACCTCTACCGATTCCAGTGAGCCTGACTGTGACGACAAAACACTTCAATTAAAAGAAAATATAGTTACGCCAACTACCAATGCCCGTATGAATTATTCTATAATCGCCAAAACTTGTGACAGGTATGGAGTATCAGACAGGGCAGGAGCTGCCATAGCTTCAGCAGTTTTACAAGCAACCACGTCCTCTGTGTCAGTGATAGACAAGAACAAGTTACGTAGAGAACGAACAAAAACTAGACAAAAAATTATTGCCAGTGACAGGATTTCGCAAGTACCCGCTTTATATTTTGATGGTCGTAAAGACAAAACTCTTGTACTGACAAAAAAAGGGGGCAAAAGGTATAGACAACTTATTATGGAAGAGCACATATCATTAATTAAAGAACCTGACTCTAAGTATTTGGGACATATCACTCCAAGTTCCGGCTCTGCCAAAATAATTGCAAGAGCAATCACTCATTATTTTTTAAGAGAAAAGATATCGACGGACTGTCTGTTGGCGATTGGGTGCGACGGTACAAATGTTAATGTCGGTAAATATGGAGGTATCATACGTTTATTAGAAAAAGAATTAAATAAACCATTGCAGTGGATTATTTGCTTGCTACATATGAACGAGTTACCATTTCGACATTTGTTTGCATACATTGATGGTGGTACGTCGGGACCTGAAACTTTCAAAGGGCCAATTGGAAAACAACTAGAAAACTGTCATAATAAGCCTGTGGTTCAATTTCAACCCATCCCCTCAGAGTTACCAGATTTAACAGCACAAGATCTCAGTACCGACCAATCGTACCTCTATAGCATTACCTCAGCTGTTACTTCAGGACATTGCCCAGATGATTTAGCGAATAAATCGCCGGGCAAGATGTCTCATGCCAGGTGGCTGACTCGAGCCAACCGCATTCTTCGTCTGTATGTTTCGACAAAAGCTCCGTGTGAAAAACTCCAAATTTTAGCGACTTATATTGTTAAAGTTTACGCTCCGACTTGGTTTTTTATTAAAACTCATCCTACTTGCAAAGATGGAGCACGACACTTGTGGAAGCTAGTGTCTGCTTCTAGATACTTACCGGCAGATCTCAAAGTTCACATCGATCCAGTCATTCAAAGAAATGGTTATTTCGCTCATCCCGAGAATTTATTACTGGCGATGCTTACAGACCCCCAAAACCACATTCGTGAGTTAGCAGCACGTCGTATTTTGAAGGCTCGGGCCAATAAAGAAAGCAAGGTCCGATTATTTCAAGTTCCCGAGCTGAACCTTGATGCAACGTCTTATATCGACCTCATCAACTGGCAGCAGAACATTACCGAACCTCCAATCCTCAAGGCTGTAAGTGACGAGGACTTGCAATTGTTTGTTGCACTAAAAGGAGAACAAGAACTTCCTCTGTTACGCCTACCATGTCACACACAAGCAGTCGAAAGAGCCGTCAAAACTGTCACTGAAGCAGCACGTTCTTTGTGTGGTAAAACATCAAGAGAAGGCTTTATTAAGACTCAAATCGAGTCTCGCAAAGACATGCCTAAATTCGAAAGTAAAAAGGACTTTTTAGTGAAATAACCAAAAAAATTTAAAAAAAAGTTGGTAACGATTTTATTTTCTTTTTCTTTAATATATAAATATGTCTGTCTACTCGTGTTTTAATTTTAAAATACACCAAATAAAATTTGGACAGTGCCTCCAAACATAATCTCACAAAAAGCTCTTTTTTATTTTATGATTTTTCAAAGTCGATCCGGAGGCTGAAGATGATATCCAATAATAATATTTTTTTGTAAACATAATATATTGATACTGTAGCACCTTTTTATAACTATTACAAATCTATGTGAAACTTTTTTTTTCTCTTCATACATTAGTGACCCACCCTACTATACAGTTACTTACTGTGTAAGTACATAACAGCGGACGTATCAAGTTATTTTTTTTAAGTGATTACAGACTTTTTATTACGACAACGATACAATTTTTTAAGTTACTTCAGTATAAAAATGAAATATGGACCAATTTTTATTCAAACTTTGAGTGGGTCCACTTGAGAATTACTCATATATATCCATTCAAACAAAAAAAGAATTTTTCAAATTGTTATATCAATCTCTGAGAAATCAAACTGACTGTTCAGAGACGGCTAAGAAATCATCACGTTTAAAAAAACCGTGTCAAATTGAGTACCTCCTCCTTTTTTGGAAAGTCGGTAGAAGACAATGTCATATCGCCACAGATAATTCTTGTTTAGCGTAGAATAATATGTTTAATTAGATACATACAGACTCGTAACAAAATGTATATTATGTAAAGCTAAATTTTGTTACGTGATAAAAGTACCCAGGACACCTATGTGGCTGGCTGGACCTCATTCTACGTCCGAGTAACAAGGAATATACATAAATAATGACTTTTTCTAATAAGTAAATATTTTTATTCGCTTTTTTTGTCGTGTAATGTTACCAACAGATATATGTAGATAAGAGTATTGTATATTTAAAAAAAAGGAAAATAAAGGGTGTAAGAATAATAACTATGAAATATAAGTAAGCGTATGTACCTATATAATTTCAATTTCTTTATTTATATCAACTTAAGGATATAAAAAATCTAGACGCCACAGATGTTAAAGTTTTGAAATAGTATAAAACTTATTACACATACATAACTAAAATTGACTCGTATTTACTAAATTAATGCCATAAAAATAATGTTTCTGTCTTACAACTTAACTGGGCTAACTCTTGCCAATAAGGCAATATTTTTGAAGCCAACATAGCCAGCTTGTCAGCGAATATAATATATTAACTTAGAAAGTACGAGCGTGAATTAGTTTGTGGATCGACTATAAAAACTCATTGTATGTACATTTTAATTATTTAATCACTTTAACAAAAAAGGTTTGATATAAATAAAAATAAATTAAAAACAAATCCCACCATAGACAATTAAAAAATACGCTGTCATTCGTCATCACGGAATATCTCGGCGCCATGTTTGAAATAGAAGACGCGCCAAAAGTACGCGCGGTCTGGCGTTAGGGGTGCGACATACTGTGGCTCAAGAGCAATAGCCAAATGATGAGGATGGGGTAGCCATTCGCCGTTGTCTTTTTCAGGGGTTGGAGTGCTAAAAAATAAAGACGAGTAAAGAACTACTTATGTAGTAGAACAGTAGGTAACTTACATTACTATATTATAACGACAAATAGGCCAGCAGGCTACCTGCTAGAGTTATAGTCATTAAATAAGAGCAAGTTACCGTTAAAATTAAAGCAAGTTTGCTTGCTCTTGTTTCATTTCGTTCATAACTAACCCTAGCCCATAGATCTGCAGGTACAAACCTACCCATAGTGTTAACGATCACTTTTTTTTTTATTACCATTCTTTTAATGTTCTGGTGGAAAAATAAGAAATGATTGTACATGCTATTGATTTAATGTGCATTTATCGATCACATAGCACAACTTAATGATGTTAAACTAGAAATCTAACTCTCTAAAAAACTCGAATACCTAATTAGATGCTAATCATTGGAGAGAGTGTGAATGGCCTTTTCGAATAATACGTACATGTTAAAAAATACATACCCAAACTTTGCAAAGTTGCTCCACATCATAGTCATGAAGGTGATGATTCTAGCATCATCCTCGTCCATCGGCAATGGCAGACGTTCCAGCTCAAAGATGTAGTACAGCTCATCCTGATTGGCAGTAGCCGGTAAACTTGTATTCGTCAGCAGTCTACCTAAATTCCTGTTTCCTATATAATTAAAGATGTACTCGTAAACTGGAAGTCCAGAGCTATTAGCGTAAATATCAGAAAATAGAGACATAGGACCAACGAAACTAAAATCTGAGTTAAGATTGATCATGCCACCAATGAGAGCTTCGTCAGATGATGTATTCGTGAAGTAAGTGTCTTTTAAAACGGTTCTGAAGTCATCTCTCTCGTCTTTTGGGATTTTAAAGCTTCTCTGATCTAATGCTGAGTAGTCTTCATTCTTGATTCTATCCATTTGGCTGGTTAAAGTATTGTAATCTAAAGTGCAAGTGAGTCCTTCAACGGTGTTAAGGCCCAAAATGGCGGGAACAGGGTTGAAAGCTTTGTGAAGTTTTCCCGAAACCAAAATGTTGTAAGGCGTGTCAACTAAGAATGGTTCTTCGTCATCAAATATTTCTTCAACAGTTGGCAGGAAGACTGATTTAGCATGCATCTGTTTCCCTATAGCTTCCTCCACTTGAGCAACTGTAGTTTCAGAGTACAGTTCGTAAAGTTCGTCAGGGTCTTTACTGACAACTCCTAAAGCTTTAGCTACTTGGCTCGCAGTGGTTAACCCATCATGGTCGAAGCTCTGAGGAGTGAACGGTGATCCACTTTGAGAGATGATTCTGTGGAACAGTCCTTTTGTAGACTCTGAAAGCGTTAAATATATAGCAGCGACACCACCGCTTCCCTGTCCAAAAACGGTAACGTTATCAGGATCGCCATTAAAGTTCTTTATATTTTTCTTAATCCATCGCAGAGCAGCTCTGATGTCCTTTAGCCCAGCATTACCAGGTGCCTCTTTGATGCCTAAATTCAAAAAGCCATATGCATTAAGCCTGTAGTTAACTGTGACGAGCACTATGTTCTGGCTGAGGAGGTATTGAGGGCCGTAGAAGATTGGAGAGCTGGAACCGACTCCGAAATTTCCTCCGTGGAGAAAAACCATGACAGGGTAAGTAGTGTTGGCATTTTTAGGTGTGTAGATGTTGAGGGTGAGGCAGTCTTCATTGTCACTAGGAGCGGCTAATGGGTCGTTGGTGGGAAACTGGGGGCATAGTACTGCGCGGTTATCAGCTTTGTAGACCCCTGAGTACGGCAGTGGTTCTAGCGGTGCCTGGAATTTTGAAAATTTAGTTTAGATTTAGACTACTATAATTAACTAGTAGTATATATACTGCACACTAACCACCACGAACCTGATTAAAATTTTGTAAAAACTGGTCAATGACATCACATTCTGCATTTCTCTGTCATATACCTACATTAATTATTGAAATCGACCGGTAAATAGTGCTGGAGTAGACTAACTATTGTTAGAGATATACTTCTTAATAACAGATAATGGACTGCTACAAACTTCTTAATTTAGTAGAACCTATGCACAAAGATTCGTTAACATTGGTAGAAAACTAAGATCTGTACGCGAGTACCAATAGTAAAAAAACATACTAACTGAGAGATTAAATAACAAGTTACAAACCAGTAGTAGTAGGTACCCCCTGAACTGATTTCCTCACGATATCTGTCTAATTAGTTTTAGTAGATATTGGGTATTAACGGCATAAGCAGTACCTAATTAAGTAGTTATTGTCAAACAAAATAACCCTTCCTCTCGGAACGCAAACATTTAAAAAATGCCAATTGTTCACTGTTAAAGACATTAAGCTGTTAATTCTTGAAGTTAATAGATATTGATATCAAAAACTACAAAGTTAGCTAGATACCTACGCAGAACGAACATTACCTTGGCTCTTTTAGTTTTGAGGTTTAGAGGTAGGTACATATAGCTACTAACTAACTGTCTTTATTGTCTAGCTTAGCAAAAATAATAGAATTAAAAAACAAACTTACCCTAAATCTGACTGACTCGGCGTATCTCAATCCTAGAAACTCATAATATTGCCCACTGGCCGCTAAATTTCCTTCGACTTTTCCCTGTTTCGTTTCCACAATTTTTGTTTTATCGCCAAATACAGCACCGAAACATGCCGCAAAAATTACGAACCGGCTGTGTAGCCCCATCCCTTTACGGTAGAATTCACTCACCAAACTATAGATTGTTTATGGTTTCCCGCGCTTTTTATACAGAAAAAGTTATCAGGAAATCTTCGGTTAATGAACGTATTCCACTATGAACTGTAACTGTTTAGCATAAGGTTCAAAGCTTATGGAGCAATACTTTCTATTGTAATTTTTCTCCTACGTGACAATCGAGAAAAGTGGCGATCTTTTCCGATGAAGCGATACGGACGTGATTTTTGCTGATCAATGCAAAACGAAGATGACAAAATAGGCTGATAGCAATTACATAATTTGTTAAGCATGTGCAATGGCAGTGCAGTTATCGTTATAACAATTATGTAAGTAATTATTAATTCTATGAAAATTTAACAAAACTAACCATTTCAAAGGGTTACGATACCCACTAAATATATTTTATTCTATCGTTTGTACGTAACTGTCTAATTACCAAATATTTGAGGCCACCCCACCCGTGGCGCGGTGATTTATTCCTCATGACCTATATGCATGTTTGTAAAAGATTGCATAACTCCTAATTGGCCTCTGTTAGAGAATTCTGTTATAGGAAACCACTACACAAGTATTTAATTGTATTGCATTGTATGTAGCGCCTGAAATTAATTCCCATTTCCCCCTTAGCATATTTCGTTCAAAAACAAACAGTATTCGACTCGATACGCTATACGTTACTTAGGTGCTCTTTATAAGCTTAGAAGATATAGAAATGCATTTGTAAAAATATCTTTGCCATTGACATCACACTTTGTATACATTTTGGTTTTTTATATCTCTTAAATTATTGTGTTATTCTTTGTCATGCCATTCAAATCAAAAGTGAAAGTTCATTGTTTTCGAACGACAACAAAACGTACATTTACATTTTTGACGTTTCGTTAATTTTGTTTGATTTCTTTGCTTTGATTGGGAATTTGTGATTGTGGATACGATAGACACCAACAGTATTCTATAAATATTATTTCTGTTGGGAGTTATTATAAGCAACAGATAGTGAAAATAAGTGAACGCGTCAGTTCTTTAAGATTCTGCGGTTCAAAACTTGTGCCTTCTAAACATTTTAGTTTGCTGTGTTGTCACGAAGTCTGTTCAAAAGTGATGATACAGTGATTCACCAGCCTAAATTTCGGCTCAGTTATGAATAAAAAGCTCGCTAGGACCGGCCCAAGGATCCGTATCACGCGACCAGCAAGAATAAAAGCTGAGGACGACGAGTCAAAATACATCTACACCTGCCAATTTTGTCGCTTAAAATTCACTCAAAACAGCCAGTTTTTCCGCCACATGACTTCCAACCATGAAGTGCAGCAAAAAGCGGCGACTTACGAGTGCAACGACTGTCAAATAGTCTTTACAAAGAAGGCTAACCTGGACCTTCATTGTCAGACTCACCATCAGACCAAAAGCAAGTCAAAATGCGAAAGCTGTGCTATAACTTTCAAGTCAAGGTATTGTCTTCGTCGCCATTTGAAGCTGAAGCAAATAATGCAGGAGAACTCGTGTTTAAAGTGTCAGAAAAAGTTTACCAGTAAGGATGGACTGGCCAAACATGTTCTGAACAAACATACTTACAAGAATATTATGTTTGAGTGTGATCTTTGTTCATTGAAGTTTAAAGCTCAGGAATCTCTACGAAGTCACCTAACCCGAGTCCATAAGAGGTTATGATTTTTGGACTTTTAATTTATTTTTCACATCCAGTATACTATTGCAGTTTCTGGCAACCATCTTGAACTAAATGTGGCATGGTGGAGAATTCCTCATGCATGTGCATTTCTATGAGCTCACAAAAATACTAAAGTTAGTCATATTTTCAAGTGGTTTGCTGGTGATTGTACAGTTGTTAGTATTTTTAAGGAATATTTATTCTAATTTATGTTAATACTTATAATTATTTTCCATTAGTAACAAGATGTAATATGGCTGTAAAGTGGCTATCACACACTATCTGTCCCTGCCTGTGCTCCCGTGTGCCCGTGTACCACCTACAATTTTTTTATTACAATATTCATGATATTGAGTTGAATTAGCCAACTCGGGTTTTGAATTTGTTTGCTCAAACTCAGGTCCAGTACAGAGTCTCTTTTCCGAGGTCCTGGGGGGCTATCAGCTATCTGTAGTGCTTTCAGTATGTCTTGAAAGCAATACTGTAGTTTAGTATCGGCTACGAAGGCAAGACCGTATTGCTTTCAACAAAGCGATGACAATTTTCAAAACAATAAGTGAACAAAAGATTGCAATGACTCAATATATTTGACAGATATTGGCACCGGCTAGCGCGATGTAAGTACCACTGCTCTGAATCTAGACATCGCCATCGTCATAGCTTTGAAACCAATACAAATAGCTGATAGCCCCCCCCCCCCCCCCCTGTTTTGAAACCCAGGTCTTCAGATTCATCTGTCAATTGTAAGTTACAGGCCAGTTTAACATGAGTTGAGCCCATACTTCTTGTGGTATGTGGTGGTAATGATGTTTCCAAGCCAACCTTCTTCTGTAAAGTTCTGTTAATGATGAGTCTTCATATGATCTTTGTGGAAAATGTTTTGTGGCTAAAGACCTGAAGTTGTGTGTACTGAAAGGTTGCTCCTTCAACTTAGATGAACAATTAGTTGCAACTAGATAATGCCAGCGTCCTTGTATAACGCGGCAACTAATACTACGCCGAAGTCGGCATCCCTGAGTCACTCACACTGCAAGCATTGTGATAGGGTTGATGTATCCAATTTTTTTTTATATTATCCAAAGTAAAATTGCTCATTAGAAATAAGAAGGACAGTTGCCACATTCACGGAGCAGCTGTTTTTAGATATTGAGGTATCTAGTTCAGCTCAGTAAGACTAATCATTTATCTAAGCCCTACAAGTTTAATACATAAAATTTTTATAGATACGACCTTACTGTGTTTGAGCAATCTAATAATAGGTATATAGAAACATTTCTTTATAGATATATATTAAAGAGTAAGTCCTTACTGACTTACCCACATGTCTCAATCAACACAGAGTTTAAATCTTACCAGTGTGATATTAATTATTAAATCGTATTATTGCTAACTTGAAAGAGGCAAACTTTTGAAACTACTACATATACATATGTACACATATTCAATGCAATAAAATAATTTCTATTTTATTATTTTATAAAGACATGAAATTTGGAACGTGTTTTCATTATAGGAGGTAGGGGTGTTCATTATAGGAGGTAGGGGTGTTCATTATAGGAGGTAGGGGTGTTCATTATAGGAGGTAGGGGTGTTCATTATAGGAGGTAGGGGTGTTCATTATAGGAGGTAGGGGTGTGCAAAGAAAATAAGTAATGGAAATTCAACCTCGTAAGGGGATCAAGTTAGAAACTTTTTGTATTCCATTTTTGTGCAGGCAACCTAGAATACTTATATATAAGGAAGGCTTGGTACGAGAACTATTATATATGACTAACATCAACTCAAATAAATCAATGTTTAATATTTTCCTGAATTGTCATTATTCTGCTATTAATTTGTACACATGTTAATCATGCTTCAACTGTTTAACCTTACATAAAATAACTTTTTAACCTTTTTACAAACAACCATGTTTTAACAAAATAAAATTGTACTAATTTTAGAAGAGAAAGTACTCATGACAATTTGTTTATCCGTAATATGATGTTAGATAAATATATTTTTAATTCGGCCTATATATATCCACAGCTATAGCACAGGATATATACCTCTCACAATGTATCTATTTTTTACCGAAAGAAGGAAGTTTTCAATTTGATGGAATCTTTCTGTTTTTTTTATGTTTTTTTCTCAGAAATGTCTAGAACAACATAAAAAGTTGAAAATGTAATGAATTTTTCTTTGCATCCATTTTCTACTAGCTGACCCAGCGAACTTTGCTTCGCCTTAGAGGCAATAATGAGCAGATTTTGTTTAGATTTTACTAATTTAAAAAAAGTAGCCTATGTTCTCCTAGTATGTCTATGTATGGCTATGTCCCCATCAATTTTCAGCTAAATCTGTTCAGCTATTCTTGGTTATAAATAGTGTAACTAACATGACTTTCTTTTATATATATAGATTTAAAAAGGGTATACCTCTAAAGTGATCCCATGATTTAAATGACTTACAAACTATATTGATTGAATATAACTTTATCGCACACCAAACAAAAAAATATGGATAGACAATAGTAGTACATAAGACGGCCTTATCGCATAAAGCAATTTCTTCTAGACAACCCTTGGATGGAAATGAATGTCAATCTGTGGTATGAACACTACCTATGCTATGTAAATTAACTTAAAAACAATTTTAAGTGCATCCACTTACATCACATTATGTAATTATTTTTTTATGAAGTATATTTTTTCTTGAAATAGGGCTGCAACCATGGTATTGAAATTAAAATTTTAACTACTTTATTTCGAACAGGAAGAAAAAATATTTTTGTTTTATTCTTTCATATACAGGATTATCGGTTAGAGGAGTATTAAGCCGAAAGAGACTATTCTCCTCCTAAGGAACAAATTTTATTATGGGGTCAACTTAGAATTTGAGAAAAGAAATCAGCTGTTACGTAAGTTTTGTTAATGACCAATAAAACTTTTTCTAAGTTAGCCCTATAGTAAAAGTTGTTCCTTAGGATAAGTATAGTGACCCCTTTTCGGCTTAGTACACCCTAGGCAATAACCCTGTATACATAAGTTGTCTCGAGTTATAATCTAAGTTTATATGATTAAGTTACCTTTTTGTTTAGTTTGAGATTTGTAATCTCTAAAATATACTTAAGTTTATTAGTGTTTCTGCTAATGAATGTAATATTTATTTAGATAAATAAGCTAGGTACATATAGAAAAATAATAAATGAACTTGTTATACATATCTATTTAGTATTTTTTCATTTGGATTTTTCCAAGATCACAAAATTGGTTGCTCTCTGTCTACCTACTAAAATCACGTGGGTGAACTGTGAAAAGTATTTTTTCCCACAGTCCACCTTTTTCCACCTGGGCCTTCCTAACGAAATATTTAATTTTTTCTTTTTATATTTGCAGTTTCAAAAGAAAATTATTTAAGCTGTACCATCACCAATATCTGATACCTATCCATTAATGCATCTCAGCCAATATAGAGTTTAAGCATTAATGTATTTTTTAAGAGGTGGACTGCAGGAAACAAATATTTTTCCCAGCTAACCCAAGTGGTTTCACGAGGTGGACGGTCGGCGATAACCGCCCAAAATGATTATTGGCTTGGTCATTTAGTAGCGAGGTTGCGCGGTCGTTCGTTGAAGGCAAAGGTACCTACTACCTAGTATGTAAATAGGTTACAATAAGATGGTATATACAAAATATTTAGTGTTTTTCCGCCTCGTCTTGATGTCAGCGTGAGAAATCGAAAAATATTCGAAAGCTTTCGAGCGAGCGCTTGAAGAGTTAACATCTCCTGAGGATGCCTTGTGCTAAGGCGAAACACGTGTCGAGGAAGTCGGATACTGAGAGAAAGAGAAATAATAAGGTGAGGTGTGGCGGTGGTGAGGAGGAACCACACCATAAAAACAAAAATATTTTTCGATTTCTCTCGCTGACATCAAGACGAGGCGGAAAAACACTAAATATTTTGTATATACCATCTTATTATAAATGGATTTCCGCAAAGTAACGCCTGATTCCATCAATTAAATAGGTTACATTATCATCATCCACAGCATTCCTTATCCCACTGGTGGGTATAAGCCTTCCTTATATAATGCCATCTTTAGGGTGTATCCCACTATTTCCATGGAAATACAAATATAAAAAGTGGGATTAGCGTTTTTCTCCAAATAATATTCCATTATTTCTATTGCAGTAAAAGTGCAGTTGTCACCGCCGCCAGCAATGGAAATACTGGGAGAATCAGACCATATATTCTCGGTCCTGTGGTCTTCGTGTTTTAGACTAGACCTGCGCAATGACAAGATGCCACTCTACAGATTATTACAAGTTACCTCTGGACTTATCCAAGTCCTACCAGATCTGCCAATTGTACGATTGAGCCTTTAGTTGGCTTAAAAATCAAAGTTAAGCTTTACAAATGCGGTAAAAACCAAAGATGTTTTATAACTTAAGAAAATGTCACGTTTCTACTTCTATGCGCTTGGCATATTCATCATCATCGTAGATCCAGATCATTGTAGCGACTCCTGATTCTATGGGCCGGATAAACACCTTTTTTACAGACTTCCCATTGATATAAGGGTTTTCGTTTTCACCTCATTTTACTTCCCTAAAAAAGAAGAGGTAGGTAAGCTACCTACTCAATTTAGGACAAACAGGTTTTTTTTCTTGTTTGTTTCAAAGGCATGATGATGTTGGCTGAATTCAATCGTATTTAACTTGATTGTTACCTGATTTCTCGGAGACGGCTGAACAGATTGAAAAAATCTTTGGAACTTTTCCAAAGATTTTTTGAAGTAATAGTCCCATTTAAATTTGATCAAAATCGGTGCGGAGGTTTGATTTTTAAATCATGATATAATTGTAAGTAATTGTGGTTCAACCTATTGGACAGGGATTACCTGCATAACTGAATTTTATTTTGTTAAGGAAGACGCGTTTTCACGCGTACCTTATTATTGGAAAGGCGCGCCGGCGATACTGTCTAAACAGCCGTCGATGACGTCGCACGCGCGGCGAGCTGCCGAGCGCAGTGCGAGACTTGTCAGCGTTGAATACACGAAAGATTCATTTCGTCCCTGATGAAGTTCACCGAATGTGAACAAAACTATAGTTTGACCTTTCCAAGATTCAGGTACGCGTGAAAAGCCGTCTTCTTAAACAATAACGCGTTAGTTTTCTAAAATAACTGATTTTAGAAATTAAAACTTTACTGTCGTAGTTAGCAGAGGTACATATTTAGGATGAAAAATTGAAAATAAAACAAGTGATATAAAGATTTAATATTGGACTAATATTTAGTAAAATACCATATCATAATAATAAAATTCATATAAAAATTCAAGTATCTCAGTGTTAAACAATATCTAATTACAATTTGTCGGGTGCTAAGTGCATAACATTGTGATACAAATCATGCGCAAATGCGAAGTGATAACTAAGTAAAATAGTGTTAACTTAGTGTTTAGTGAAGTAACAACTTAATGTGTAGTGGTGATTAAGTTTATTTCTGCAAATCATTGCTGTGAATCCGGCAGCATCATTTTAATAATTTAAATGATTATATTATTAATTTTTAAATTATTATTATTATTAATCTATGGCACTGAACACCCGACAAATTATACCATAATACTAAGTAATACTATCCAAACAACAAAAATAAAATTCACTCTTATAAAAATTAAAGAAACGCAAACTACATAATTATTATCTACATTTGGGTATAAACCTGGTAAATAAAAATAATTATATAAAAATGAAATATCAATATATTTTAAACTAAAACGTATTTAATAAGTAGTTGAACAAGTTATAGGTACAGATACCTCTCAATAAAGCTCTGACATGAAACTGTTTTGTTTTCTACAAATTGCCATGCTTTAGACAAACAATTTTACATCTCACTTTGCTATTTATCATGTTAAATATACATAAATATTATCTTATTATTTAATTTATTTACTGCCAATGTGCAATTTTAAAATTGGCAAAAGCTTACCTCTATGTTGCGGTATAAAAATTAAAAATACAATATAAAAAAAAGAAAACTCTAAAAAAATACTGAACATAAATTTAAAAACTCTTTAGTTATAAACATTACTACACTACGGTGAATAAAGTATAGCTACAATACAAAAAAAGTTATACAAAAACAGGTAAAAAATAAATAAGTAGAAATAAACTTCAAAAATACATCAAAACAAACTTTGTGTTTATTCTAACCTACTAATTAATGATAAAAAAACGGATAAAAATTTTCAGTAACTGACACCGATTCTAAAAAAGTTGTCACTTTAATTAGTGTTGAACGTTTGAAACAGGATTTAGATTTAGCAAGAATTTATAAAGTATGTGGAAGTTGAATTCGTTATCGATAGCCATTTGTACGGCGCGACAAAAGTACTGGAGCCTCATGCCTCAATGAACAAACTTAGCGCGCAATCCTTGAGCCTATGTTTTGATCCTAACAATTTTGAATTAAATTGAATTTAATAACCCCCGACGCAAGAACGACAGTGACGTCAATTCGGCAAGTCACACTGACTAAACTCATAGTTCCTAAAATTATATCCATCCTTTTCTCACTGTTAGAAACAAAAAGAGAGGAGACAATTTTAGAACTGTCAAATTAGGTTAATTTAGTAAGTTTGGCCTGACCGAATCGGGGTGAAGTTTGACGTGTCTTTATGTGTTTGTTAGCGGATTAGGTACATATATTTCAAAAATCCCTTAAAATAAATGAAAATAACAAACTACAAGATGGCCGCGACCACAAAATGGCGAATTACTTATTTTTTATTATTATTTTGTGTTTAAAATTTTATTTTTTACTTGTTTTTTCATCAACCCCGATATAAAGCAATCCCGTTTGTAACGTTGCGCATTTCTTGCCCCTACCACGGAATGAGTGTGTAGTCGCTGTTTAAATTTCCGTACACATCGCTACGATTATCAAAGCAACAAGCACCGCAAGTACGGTTCTGTAACGATCGTTAGTTTTGAAATTCGAGCCGGTATAAGCGCTCATTCCGAGTAGGTAAATATCGAACGTCTTAAACCGTTACATTAACGTTTGATGTCAAATGGATTAAATAGATTTCTAATCAAATTGACATCAATCAGTTATCGATGGCAAGATCCGTACTCGCAAAAAACGATTATAGCGTATGTAACGTTTTATACCGGCCGTAATAAATATACCTCTTTATAGAACTGTGCTTGCACTGCTGTGCAAATTCTGAATAAGTTTGTTACACAATCTGTACATAAATAAACATTGAACACTATTACACGGACAACTTTGCCAAGGAATAAAAAAATAGGAATATGTGTAACGACCACGGTCGTGCCACTCTGTCTTTTTGGTAGCGACATCATTGGACGCTTGTCTTTGGTCTACAAGTCTATAAAAATCATAGACAAATCGGCGCGGAGTGGGCGCAGTGTTGCAAGTATGCGTAGCAACTTAGCAAGATTGCCATCTTATAAAGTTGACATATAGCGTAATAATCACGCAAATTCTCTGCTTTTTCGTATAAGTGAGATGCGTTCATATGAAACACAACGTTATCAGTAAGTCGAGAAAGAGTATCCCATTTTACAAACAAGGAACCACTTGTAGTTGGCCGACACGGCTGAGCTTAACTGCAAAAAGATTTGATTTTTCTAAGTTCTGGGAATCCATCCATCTACTTCCTCAGAACTAAGGTTTGTAATAACGTCTTACTCCTTCTCGGCCAAACGTACACCATACTCGCTACCTTGCCAAGTACGCACACACATATACTGCACTAAACTTACAAAAATAGGATCTGTGACAACACCCAAGAATAAAATAAAAAATGCCAATGACAAAAAAATTGCACTATCCCAAAAAGAAAAACAAACTACAAGACAAACACAGAAAGAAAGTTTCAAATTCATTTTAATATCTCCACAATAGTTCTAAAATAATTCATAGGCGTTTAAACAAAGGGGACTATAATGGATATAAAAGCGGAGCGAAACATTTTCAAAACATTAAAATCAATTTTCATATCAATAAATTGTTACAAACAAACGATTTGTTAGGAACGCTTTTGAATCCAGCGACGCGATGCCTGCGATAAAAAGCCATATCTTTTACAAACAACTGATCGACACAAACATAAATAATATTAATTTGTTAATTTTTAACAGTACTATTCGTAAAGCCTTGTTCGCACTATACATTGCGTAGTATCGTCGGGCAAAATAGCCTGGCGTTTTGTATATTTTGCAAAATATCCTGTACTTTAAGCTTGTTCGCATTATGTTAGTAATTTAGTCTAGTAGCGAGTAAGTTAGAAACTAATCGTGTACGAACACCAAAAATATAGTCGAATACCCTTAATTAGAGTATTGTAGTACAGCATATTTTGCAAAAATACGAAACGCCAGGCAATTTTGTCTTATCGTGACGGCGTGGGCCATTACACAAAATACAGTCAAAATTAAATTCATAAATTACGCCAAATAAAATATAAAAAAGCGACGATTAGAGAAAAGTCAAACAGAAAACAATCAACGAAAATTTCATTTACATCCAAATATCTTTGCAAACACAGTTGCACCTCTTTCGATTTATCTTTCTAGTATGGAAATATATATGAAAAAGTATCTGGAACTTGTATGTAACCAATTATTTATGAAATTTTCACTGAATTTTTATAGTGCTTAAATGCTTAAAAAAGTTTTAAGTAATGTACGCGATAGTACCGTTAAAACATGTTTCCAAAAAAAATTATATTCGTTCCTATTCGCAGACAAAAGAATTTTTGAAACGAAATAATCTCGCAAGAGACACGGCTTCATATCGAATGACTTACCTACATTTTGATTAGAACTTGATACAACTACTGCACTCGTTTAATTTAGATACACGCGTACATCTGATAGGGGACTAATGCCACAAGTGTTGTCAAATCATAACGCTTAAAATATAACACGACGCTTAATATGACACGCACCATTGTGTTCGCTTATAAGCGACGTCATAGTTTCGCAGTGTCATATTTCATATATTATTTATGATTTACGACACTAATTAATAAAATTTCGTGTCAATATAATTATGATCCCGCGTATTTATTACAGAGAATACATAATATCTAATCAAAGTGTAAGTAGTACACCTACTTCGGCGGTTAATAATAACCGCTAAGTCATATCGAAATTAGTGCTTAATCCTAAAACAAAGCTAACAACTATACCCTAAAATAAAAACGGAGTAATGCAGGTAACGATTATCTCACTAAAACTGTCACTACAATAAAAAAATACCCAACAGGCGCCGGATCGAAAAGCGTTCAATAATAATTAGCAAAAAATATCGGAATTTCTACTATTCAAATTATCAATTTAACAACAAAATTGATTCTATTCAACAAGTCACTGAAACAACTGTCTATAAAAATATATAAATCTTATTTCAAATTAATTTAAAACACAGTAAATGCCGACTCGGGTTTTGTATTAGCGCATTATGAATCGAGCAGCAGAGCTGAGCGGTCGCGAGTCAGCGAGTACCATTTACAAAAATTCTATCTTTAAAATAATTTCAATGCACCATCACGGCGTCGCCCAGAAAACGTTCAAATAACTCGAAAAACTGTGAGATTTGACCAGACATGATGACGGTGCAAGAAATTTTAATTTATACAAACTTAAATATTGTCTAGCAACGTTTAGAAGGTATTATTTTTAGGTACTATTTTTATCATTATACAATATACTCAACTAGGTAGGTATTTAATGAATTGCGCTACTTTCGCTATTTTTTTAAAAATTATGTTATAATTTCACCTAGCACAAGGGCGGCACCCGCATGCGGGGGCGCTAACACGAAAATTTCACTAACTCCGGCCCGCCACCGAATCGAAATCGTAAAAAATTCATTTTTTTGCGGATTTTCATTTTTTTATTCACTATAGGAAAGTTCCAACGATTCACTATGTACATGCAAGTGTCAAAAGTGCGAAAAGAATTTCACTCAGAACGACGACGACGACGGGGAAACATCGAGTTCAATTTTTTTAATTAAATAACATCAACAACTCGTTTATTATTATTTAACTACAATACCTCAAAAAAGTACGAATTCACGTTCAAAAAATGTTCGTCTTCAGCGTTATCGACGACCAACGCTGTCACCAATGCCCCTCATTTGTGTTGCGTCACGCAGTGATATGCTAAACGACAAAATTACAATCTAAAATGAAAAATATATATTCGCTTCGCATCGCACACCTATCAATAGAAAACAGACAACAACTAGAGCACGCCTAGAGGCGTTCAAAACGAGAATATAGAGCAAAAACAAACCTACAAACTAACCAACTAAACTAACAATAAACTTAAGAACGATCGCCCCACAGCATTACGAAACTTAAATACTCCTCTAAACATTTTAACTTAAATGACTCGACAAACGTTTACAATGCTTCTAAATGTGTGAAGAAAACCAGTCGAAACCAAAAACCTGCGGGGCGACTCAAGAGATAAACGATAACAAGAGAAATAGATAAAAAGCAAATTGAGAGATACGAAACTTTCTCCCTTAGATTGAACTAAATAAAGGTAAATTTGGTTACTAATCCTCCACACCTACGCGTCACGACAAGCCACGTACGACACAGCCTTCCTAGGATCTGCCACTATCCACTTGGTCACAGATTTAAAATCTGAAAAACAAAACAGAACAGTCCACGGCATTCTAACGTTACATAAGACCGACCTGATTTTTGAACGATTGCCAGTTCGATCCTGGCTAATACCACTAAATCTCGTAGAAATCTACCATATTTTTAGTGTCAAGTCAGTGACCACCCAAGGAGACCGGTAGGTACTCATCGGCAACAATTTTAAGCTTCTAGGCACAGTGCAAAAGCAGACCCACCACTCGCAGACCACATATCCCAAACACACCTCGGTTTATAAAAATCTAACACCAATTATTATTATTAGTAGAGTTGCTGGGTCGACGCAAACCTTCAAGGTATGTTTCATTTTATTACAATGCAATATAATTTTTGCAGCGAGCAACAACATAATGTGCTAGATCATTTGCAACGTGGAACTTTTATCAAGAAAACTTTGTAAATGATATAGGACCACAGTCAAACATGCACGCTGCAAAAAAATAACTTTAACTAGTAACACTTGAAGATCTGCCGTTAATCGTTAGTAACGATTGTTTGTACAAAACCACCCAAGCGTCTCACAGCTACGTTGCGCATAAAGTAAAAAATCACGTTCCGAATTACACAATTATTATTCCTTTTTTATAAAAATACAAAAATACAAAATGGGACAGTGCGACCATACAACATACTAATACACTCACGCGTCCCGCCCTTCTCAAATATGTTTCACTAGGAGGGTATGGTATGGGGTCAAACATGTTTTTACTATTCAAGAAATCATTGAGCAATTTCATAAAAATAAGTCACAAAAATAAGACAATGCACACACACCGGTCAAAACGAGTAGGTACATAGCAATTTACAAACATTCCAATTCACAAACAGAAGTCAAAAATCAATCGAGAGATATAGGTATTAAAGTGTTGCCACATAAATCAACAAACTACCAAAAATGAAGTCATAATTAAAGTTTTAAAAGATGGTGGACTAAATAATTTTAGAGATAAAGATAAATCAACAGGATATAGCGTCAATGTGCCAAGTGAAGACGGTTTTATCATTAGGTGTGTATACGGGGCGCATACCAAGGCGTGAAAAATATCTAAGAAAAAACTTTTATTATCATTATACAAAACCGTGAACTTCCAAGATCGTATTAATTATTTTGCTATTATACTGAAACTATAATTTTACTAATATCATAGATTTTTGTTAAACACGTTCAATGTGCTTTTTTGTAAGGATAAGTTGCTGTGAAACTGTCTATTGTTTGATTTTAATATAAATACATATCTAAAATACTATATTAATCATTTTCCAATATTTTGCCTACTAATAATTGCATAATACTTGAACATTTGTGTCCTTCGACAATCAATAGACAATTTCGCAGCGCATTTTATTATTATGGCAAACAATTTTCACTAAAATGCTCTACTATTCAAAATTGTACCTACTTATCCGTTAGATTTGTAGATTTATTGGCATTTATTTATTCGCCAGAGCTATAGAATACAGAGTAACCATTACGCTATTTGTTTATTATTCAAACACGGCAGACAAATCTACCGAGTAGGATACTTAACCCCACTATTAAAATGTGGGATACAAATTGATCAAAATAATGGAGTCCCCAAAATAAAAGCGGATCGAAACGCGTGCCAAAACGAAATTGGAATGACTACGCCATAACTCCCAATGGCGCTAAAAGGAACTATGGATGCACATAACATTCCCGGTTATGCCGTAATAGTTGATGATGTTAACAGGGAGGGGCTAATTCATACTCATACGCCACAAAAAGGCACTATGAAGCCTACATTCACAGATATTAAATTTTCAAAAAAGTTTCGAGACGACACTTAAAAACCACTTCAAAACAAGAAGAAAAAATATATCAAAAAATTCGCGCAAGTCTTTTTCTACAGTCTATCTGCTATCTATATATCCGTGGTCGTTTAGGGATATGATGTCATGCAGGGACGAATCTAAATATTCAGGATGAGCTTAACAAGATCATCGACATCGATGATCGTGGCACATCTTAGATGTGTTGCAATTTGTAGAGTCCTTTCCATTATCATCGCAGTTGAGTAGTTTAATAAGAACTACGGGCTTCGACGTAGAATGTCCTTTTACCAAACGTATGTATAGTCTCTACATGGTGTGTTGTATTCCAGGCGATTAATCCTAAGAGAACGTTTATATTCGAGTTGTTTTGTCTACTTTCACATGTGTCGATCGATACAATTAAGTACATAAAGTTAATATTTTCAACATATAAACAAAATATTGCTGTAGTTTTTTTTTTTATATCGATCACGCAATTTGGTCCGTAAGCAGTCGATATTTTACTAAGAAACTCATATTTTTACTTACTAAAGGAACAGCGCAAAATTGAAATAAATTTTTTTTTTCTAACATGTCTTAAATATGTCTTATTTCAGATGGAGTGGTGACAAAGTTATGGTATTAAGCATCAGTTTTAAGAATTTCGAGTCAGATCTAGCACCTCTCTACCAGAATTAATTTTCGAATAAATATTTTAGATATCCAAAAGAACTGTTGTTCGGCATAAATTTCACCCATTCACATGTCAAAAGGTATTTATTATAGCAAAAAACAAAACAGTGATTGTGATTGCTGAAGCCTCATGTGATAGATTCATATTTCTAAGTTATTTAGAGGTTATGAAATTTTAAATTATAATACTTATCAACATTACTAATCTACATCTCTATTGCACTATCCCGGCGTCTCCAAATAATATTTTCATATAATTATATTATTAATAGTATAGTAACTAAGAATAGGTACGCGATGGTATGGAATTTCATACCCAAGGGACAAATAAGCAGGCTGCCCGCTATCCAGAAATCATTTAGCTCAATGTTGCTTCAACAAGTATAACAGCCTGATTTTGGTTATTTTCAAGGTAATTATATCGACACCCTTGTTATTCTGTAACGGTATCACTCTGAATTCTCTTCCTTTGATCTCATCTCGCAAAAAGTACTCGCACAACGCGTGCGTACGAGATTGCATACTAACGGTAATATGATTCATGAAAATCCATTATTTTAACATCCATCCCACCCATGGGTACAAAATGCCACACAAACACGCTAACAGCCCGATTGGTAACTTATTTCGTACTCGATATCGGTCCCTACCGCCTCCCAATTTAAGACCGAATAAGGTTCTCGTAAAGATATTAAAGTTTTTATCGAAATAAAACAAAACCACATATTACAGCTGAGTTAGCTGGGCTTGACCTGTCTATGACAAATATCAAACAAAATCAACTAGTTTCCCGAAATGTTAAGAGAAAAACTAGCACAACAAATAGTTCAGACGAAACCACATTCCATTACACTGCAAGACATTGGTCACACTTGTATTGCTAGACGCAAAATACCGCCTCCTCCACATTATTGCCAGCATCTAAAATTCAAAAAGGCACAAAACACGCAGAAATGAACCGAACGCGACGGGGACGTATCACGAGCAACAATATCCAAGTCAGAAAAAATATATTAGTCTTATGTATGAAATTCATTCTAGCTACACAGGTACAATTATTGTTGTAATTTTTATGAAATCAGAAATTTCACTTATGTCTTATATTATCTTATGTGAACGATGCACACTCATCTTATCGAAATAGTGCTTCGCTTAAAGTAAAAAACGTCTGACGATGTGGAATAGACAAGAGCCGAGCAAGTGTCGATGTGAAAATCGATATAATAGGCGATCTTGTGGCGCGAACTAAATAGCCCCTGTCGATTCCGCAATCGAAAGATCTGGAAATTCCTTAGAATAAACTTACCTCAAACCAACTGACATCTAGCTAAGTAATTTTGCGTACATGTTTCGCTTAAACCGAATCTATTTTATCACTCTCACTTCTTCCACGCAACGTTTGTCAAAGTAATCGGAGAAGAAATCGAGCGCTAATCACTTGTACTTGAATTCTATAATATTTCGCTTATATTAACTTTGGATAATGTTGCAATTTTTATTTACTAAATAACGAACGCCAATTCAATATTGACGTTCGGTTTTTACCAATAAGAAGTTGTCGTTCGCGAGTCATGTCCGTTGGTGTTGCCATCAAAAAAACAAGGCTACCATATTGGTACAAAACTCCCAAAAATGGCTCATGCTTTTCATGGAAAAAAAATCTTGTCTAAACTACAGGCACTACCCGTTCTAGAATAATGTTAAAGGGTAGCATTTACTTATCTTAAAATAATAGTTTAAATATTCTAAGAAACTTCATTAAAAATATTTTGCTAAACATATTGTTTAGACAAGACTTTCTCGTTTCGTATTATCAAATTCGATTTGGGATCGGCAGAGCAAAAACATGTTCAAACGACTAAGAATCAAACTAATGGCGTCGTTTTGGTACATGTTTCAGCTCTGAGATACTGCGGCGTGGGAGGGTAGTTTATAATCTGCTGGGCAGTGAAGTGACCAGATGGGTAGATTCATGTTTTATATTTATGGGTACCTAGTGGTATTTTTAGGCCAATACCAAAATAATTGCCGAGCTGGTTGGAATAAGCAGGGGGACTTTCAAAACAAGGTTGTTGATTTGAATTTTGGTTACCAGTTTAACACCAACTTCAATTCGAAACAAATGTATTAAAAACTAAGTATTTGACTATTACAAGACTGGAAATACTATCATTCGCTTCAACATTGGGCCCAACAGTTGCGACCCATTCAGCTCTTCACATAACCACTTCCCAGCCAACTAGTTATTTATTACCTGGCCCAAGATCACAACTAATCGGCCCAAAATCACCTCTCTCCATGCGACCAGCTACTACCCAGCCCAACATACTAACTACCCGTCCCAGCATAGCCAACTACCCGTCCCAGCATAGCCAACTACCCGTCCCAACACGGCCAACCACCCGTCCCAACTTGGCCAATCACCCGGCACACGAGTCGTCTAGCACCAGCGGAAGGGCACGGCGCGCGGTCTGTCGGCGCCTTCTTTCACCAGCGGCTTGTGGAACTCGCGCCCCGGCCGCGAGTGTATGGTCGCCCAGCAGTGCTCGCAATAGTACTGGAAACAAAACAGGAATTGTTTAGCGTTGATAGTTGCTTGTACCGCAAACTACAAGTTTTCATTAACTCCACCAACAACACAAAATCAACAACGTATTTAGTCTAGTCCACCTTGCATACGTTATTTTAAATATGTGACCATCTCAAATCAGTAAAAAAAAAATGTATGTACCTCACTATGGTGCGTACCACAGAAAAAAAGACACAGAAAGGAGACGTTTGGATGACTTTGTGCCAAGCATTTTAACCTGAGTATCCATACATAGGTTAATCTCAAATCACCATCATTTTTTTTATATATGTCCGGCGATATTGACACATCACATAATAAATAAATTATAAAGTCGAGTTGAGCACCTCCTCAGTTTTCGAAGTCTATAGACAGAAGTAAGAAGTATTTATAACAATGTAGGTAGGTATACCTGCAGACAAGTGACGTTTGCGCAGAAGAAGGGCGCAAACTTGGAGCCGCAGCGCGCGCCCGCACACTCGTCGCACATCTGGTCGTCTAGGACGTACGGCTTCACCTGAAGCAACACATTTTACATACCGTACATTTAAAAATACTAACGTTAATGCGTTAAAATAAATACTACAAAAGTGACTACCCCATTAAAAAAACCCACAATCATTCGCTTTTTCTGAGATATCAGGTTCCGTAAAATTGTAGTCGAATTGAATACCTTCTCCTATTTGGAAGCCGGTAACAAGAATACTTAAATATAAATACAACTCAATGGTACTAAAAATAAATTTTCTCGTCCAATATGTTTACAACCCCATATAACACTTAAAACACAACATAACACTTAAAACCCAATATAACACTTACAATCCAACATATCACTAACAACTCAATATAACACACACCTAAAACTTAATATAAAACTAACAATTCAATAAAATATTTAAGACTAACCTCCACGCGCTTGTCGATATCTCCGTGCTGCAGCTGCACAAACCGCGCCGAAATGGCCGCAATGTAAGACTGCTGGTTAGAAAACGCCACGCGACCCGCGCCCTGAAATTTTACCCAATACTTTCATTTAACGAGTGATACATTAAAATATTACATTACATACCTTAAAACATTACTGACCGACTGACTGACATTATTAACTCGAAAAGCAGAATTTTCAGTTATTTTGATATAAAGCCAAAACTAACAAAATGATATGGATGAAATGTACCTTTATAATAAGCATATGTTCACGTACCTACATAGATACATAAGTTTCAAATTAAAAATATGTGAACCACTTTACCTTGGGATACTTGAGTTCGGGATCAGTGTCGATGCCGGCGTAGCACACTCCGCCGTACAGCCGGTCCATAATCATCGCCAACTCCACTGGAACAGGTAGAAGAATACACTCGTGAGCAACATTTGAAATCGTAGTTGCTTATAAGCAAAGTTGTTATTGTCCCCAAATAAATCAGTCCATGAGATCTTTAGTTCCCGTTCAAACTCCTACGAAACCACAAATTCCTCAACAGTATTAACAATCTGTCTTAGCTACGTAGAAATAAAATGGAATTTATAAAGAGGAACTCCATACCAACAATCCTGCCCTATCTTTCGCGATATGTCCTAGATACTGCTAGATTCCTTCCAGAAAAGAGAACATAATCATTAACTAGCTTTCAAAGGACGTGGAACTCCACTGCAAAAGACTATCTTCCTTAGGTTCAGAGGCCAGAGAAAGTCTAATAAGTAGAGAAATAATTTATGTAGATAAACCTTACGCTATATATCTCTAGATCATCTTTTTACACAATCTGCACTTGCACGTCCAAAACCTTTCTAATGTGACCATATTCACTCGCCAGCTTGCAAAAGATGTGGAACTCCACCTACGAAAACAGTCTTTCTAGGGACCAGCGATATGCTTGCGCCGAGAATCAATTCAGTGTTTGCGAAGCTTCTGCAAACCGTCATGATTAAATTTGTACCGGTTTATCGCATATAGTCTGGCAAGGAAAGGCATAAGCTTAAACCAGAGTCTCTATACCAAATCTATAGTAATTTAATCTTTTCACGCTATCCAAAACCCTCCTAAAACAATCCTAAACTTTACCAGAAAAGTAATCACCATGACTCACCAGCTTTTAATGGACGTGGAACTCCACCGACGAAGACAGTCTTCCTCGGATCCAGCGGCATGCTCGCGTCCAGTACAAAGTCAGCGTCTGCAAGCCGCCACGGCCGGATTTGCACCGGCTTGTCCCGTATGGTCGGCGATGACACGCAGAGGTAAAGCTTGTCTTCGTCAGTGATGCAAGCTTCCATGAGCGCAGCTACCGAGCTCTCGTCCTGGAATATGGGAAATGGAGGTTAGAGTTTGGTCATATATCTATTGTTTTATCTCTATTTATGACTACGCCTTCTTATTACCACTTAAAAGGGCAGCGACCAAGTGTGGTTTACACGCTTCTATAGTTCAATTGTGGAGGGGTAAAGAAGTTTAAGAAAACAGAGACATTTACGTATTAAACTACCAATCAATCAAACATTACCAATAGTATGGACTAACGTTTGATCCATTATTTAATCACTTTTTACTTAGCCTGCACAGTAAAATTCTGTTAAAGGCACTGCTCCACATTTACCTACCGAATAGGAACGCAGGTATTCAAGGAGTTTGTTCGCTGCAATATTCGGTAGTAACTACTCACTTGAAACAATAGAAAGGCGTATCCCTTGGGCGGAAAGTAGCTTTTGCTCTCAGCCTTGTGAGGCCAGTCCACTACCAGCGGCCCGAACCGGCGGAACGAAGACGTTATCTCGTCTGTAATGGAAGAAAAAAGGAGGCTTAGAAATAAATGTGACTTTTCTCATGAGGTCGGTCAACACCAAAGCAAAATACCAAACGAAAAACCCAATTATAACTAGATGTATAATGTATATATATATATATACAGATACTCGTATATATTGATCGCGCTTTTACTAACTTGGTAACGGAGTCTTTGATACCCAGCAAGTCTTTGAAACCTCGGCAAGTATCAGCTGTTCCATTCATTTTGTTACTGCGTAGGTACTTTTACTAAAGTTTTCTGGGAAAATATTGACCATTTCGATTCAATATGAAATGAATATTGGCCTTGTTGGTACAGATGGTACGAGTATTCATCCCCACACAAGTTACACTCGTACATGTGAAAGTGTATTTGTTGGTTCATTGGCTTATTTGTTCTTTTCAGCAATTGGGCGAAGAAGATAAAGGAAGACTGTCGTATTGTTAAGAGCCTTTTGAGCTCTATATTCGTATATATATGTACATATACTCGAATGTAGGTGCTTAAAGAATTACGAGAAACAGCCGAGTGGGTATCTACTTGTTAACACCCATTTCTTAGTAAATCGATACATTCAGGTCGATATAAAGTATCGAAGCCTTCAGGGACTAATTTAACGAGCTCCACAAACCTATTTGTTGTGGCTGCGGTCGCCTAGAGACCGATTGGTGGCCATGATAAGGTGCATTCCGCGGGTCAGGGATGTTAGCCGATTAATAACACATTATTGAAAAATACCTAACGTTAATCTAGGGCACGGTTGACGTCAGAGTTTTATGTAGATTGCTGAAAATTATATTAAATATGTTGTATTCTTATCAAACGCGTTTTTTATCTCTGCATACCAAGTATGCCTATGTATTTCTGTTTATTTTTTCGGAAGTGCCATCTCTGGATAAAAAATTGCTGTGAGATAAATGTACAAATAAATCGTACCTAACGGTATTCGAATTTCCAAGGTGTAAAAAAAACTTCAACTAGTGATGAGGCCGCCACTTGTAGCAGATAATATAATTTTAATCTTTATGAATTTTATGTTTTACGTCTCCTCAGTAAAGAGCTCACCAAATAAAGCCTCTCTCTGTAATCGTGAATATGACAAGAAAACATATAAACATTCAGAACGTCTTAGACAAAACAATCATCCTACTCGTTATCACGCTAAAGCACTCAAATCGAGCACCATGCAACCTTGGCACAAAAACTTCCATTGAAACCTGGCGAGTTGCAAACAAAACGCGGGGTAGAGATGACAAAACACGGCGATAGCTAATCACGGCGAGTGACCCACTTCTGTACAATGGGAATCCGACAAGCAGACAGCCATTGATGCTCACAATGAAGAGATAGGACGGTTGATATCGCTGATATGTAGCGAGAGAGACCCCTTACCAGTCTCACTCAGGGGAACAATCAGAGATGGGAGATAAACGTCGGAAGGATGTGAGGTTGATACAATAAACCCTACTTCCTACTCACGTTTACACGTTTCGACTGTTCAAATCGATTACTCTTCCGTAGAATAGATAAATGCTTAGTGCATTCACTCCTAAAGCCATGCTGGTAGGATTTCGGACTGGACAGAAAACTGATAAGATTCTGGATGCAAAGGAGTTTCTGAATATAACATAGTCCCGATACAGAGATAGTATCAGTAAATACAATGTCTGTGTCGGGTTACCCGTGGATTTCTAATTTTTTATAACCTATGTTACTCAGTGATAATGTAGCTTTCTAACGACGAAGGAATGTTTGAACATTCCTTCGTCGTTCGGTCAAACATACAAAAATACAAATCTTTTCGTCTAAGTAATACTAGTAACTAGCTGCGCTTTTCAGTGTTACCTGCATTAATACAAGATAAAAAGTAGCCTGTGTTTATCCAGGATCAAAGCTATCTCCGTACCAAATTTCACCCAAATCAGATCGTCAGTTTTAGCGTGAAAGATAAACATATATCCACACACTCTTACAAACTTACGCGTTTATTATATTAGTAGGAGTGGAATAAAAAGCATAAGTATAAATAGGCCCGGAAGCCTTGCCTAGAGAACGCGTGTCAACGTTTTTCGAAATACAGCACCTGTCATTCCATACGCCTTGTAATTATCCTGGATTCTACCTTTCAGATTAGAACTAGGAAAAAGTTGGCACACTAATTAATATTAGTGTGCCAACTTTTTCCTACTTTTTTTTTTTTTTTCAACTGCTTAATAGCAGTTTATTAACCAAAGCAGTTAAATAAATAACAACTTCTCGCCCTAACTAACAAGTTTTTCTACTAAAGCATCATCCAGTAAGCAACTCACCCTCGTCAATATCTGGCGGTAGACCTCCTACGAACACCTTACGGCTGAATCGCTCGCCGTGCTCCGAGCCGGCAGAGACGGGCGACGAGCGCGCCGGCGAGCCAAGCGCACTCACGCACATTGACAGCCCTGGAATGTAAGAGAGAAAGGGATTAGAGGGTAGTTGGAAGAGGGATCTATCTACCTCAGCCCTTTGAATATCCTTCTTCGGGATGTGCATCAGCAAAGCACGTCTTAAGGCCTAGCAAAAGCCGTTTAATCTCAAGAAAAAGGAACTACAAGAAAAGGCTACACTACCTATGAATAACTAGTGTGTGAATAACTATGAATATATTGATTTTAAAAATGCAATATTACGGATTTCAAGGTCATGAATTAAATATGATGATAACTTACTTACAGAACCGTAGTCAAATTGTCTCGATTAATGAACAAATTTCTACAGAAGGTAGGATGTCAATTGGAGTACCACAGGGCTCTATTTTAGGCCCAGTCTTATTTTTGATATATATTAATGATATTACCAATGCATTGCCAAGTTGGGCTCACATAAATTTATTTGCAGATGACACACATGTAGGTATCAGAGACAAATGTATACATAATTTAGAAAATAAAATTAGTATCGTTATGGAATTGTTAAAGGAATGGTTTGACGCAAATGGCATTGTTCTTAACTCTGATAAAACCATCTCTATGCAGTATCAGTCAAAGTTAGGTATTTTCGGGAATTCCATTAGTAAAACAAATGTATTTCTAGGTTATACAATAGATAATACAATTAGCCATAATGCGCACATCGATAAAATTTGCAAGAAAATGGCAAGTGGTAATTATGCTTTATTTAAACTTAAGCCATTACTAGATAAAAAGTCGCTCATCTATGTCTATTATGCCTACGTGCATTCTATTATAAGATACGCTATTACTGTTTGGGGAAATGCTAAAGATATCATAAAAGTCTTAAAATGTCAAAAACAGTCTATAAGAACAATTAACGGTTTGAAAAAACGTAGTCCTGCGAGAAAACACTTTAAAAAAGATAAAATAATGACAGTTATATCACTTTATATTTATAGTTGTTTTTCCGGAAAAAAGAATTTCACGCAATAATAAAAAAGGGCGAATCCTACCAATAAATAGATTAGCTAAATGTAAGAAGCAGGGGCTTTATACTAAAATACTGATGTATAATAAATTACCTAATAGTGTAATGGATCTCAATTTTATTACATTCAAACAAAAATTGAAGTATTTTTTTGAAAGCAATCCTTTTTATAAACTCAGGGAATATATGTCAATGCAGCTTGTAGAATCATCGTTCTTGTGTAACAAACAACCATTATAAAATATTAATAATAACTAAACAAAGCAATTTTAATGTAAATATTTGTCATGAAAACTATTAAACTAAGAACTAATATTAAGTAATCGTATATAAATGAGATTTGTAAGTTAAATTTTTTAAGTAATTATTCATTCAAATGTAATAAGACTTGCCTGTAACGAACGTTATTTAAAGGTCAATAAATATTACTTTACTTTACTTTACTTTACTTTACTTTACTTTACTAACGAATAGATTAGTAGGTTTGGGTTTTCATCAGTAGCGCTATGAACCGGAACTCAGCTCAGCATAAAACTGTAGGTAGGAGTAGGTATGGATTGCTATAGCAACTCCAATCTTACACATCTCAAATCAAGGCGTAGACCGCCGTTAGCACCGTTAGCATATATTTGTGATGCCATATATGAATACGAAGAGAAAATCTTTAGATGATTGCCAGCTGCACTGAGGCACAACCCCGAGCTATGTCGAATTGCTTTTTACTAAAACCCTCCGCAGTGCATGACGGAAGGCACCTCAGTCATCTCCAAGACAGGCTGCGGTGCATAGTATCTAGGTTGATCTTGATAATTATATAGACTAGTAGTAGTAGAACTCGAGGGTTAGGCGACAGCTTGGGCACTGTACAGTGGGGACTTGGTCACGGGACATCTTCTCGGGGCCCTATACAGCTGAAATCTGTTAGCTATTTTAGGACACCTGCCTGAGGGACTAGACAGCTGGGATCACTCAAGCCTCACGCAACCTACCTGGGACATTAATTATTCTGGCTTCTCTAGGACACCTGCCTGGAATAATACAGCTGAGATCTCTACCCACCTGTTTCACAAGTATTTGGTAAACTAGAGTTCTGCGATATCTAGGCACTCGATGACCTACTTTGGACACTATACAGCTGTGACATTCAAGGTATCTGGCTCGATCGATAGCTTGGATCTTCAGCACACTCACGGCACCTGCCCATTGCACTAGACACGCTGAGAACTCTACAACACTAACCGGCAGCACTGAGTCTGGAGACCACATCCTGCGCCTGCTCGGGACCTGAAGGCGAGCCGGCGCCCGCCGCACCGCCCGCCACACTTGCGTCCTCCACGCCTGGGAAGAACGGCGACTTGCCTGTGGACAAACAGAGGGAAGTGTTATTACTTTACGATAAAAGAACCAACGCCTTATTGTAACCCCAATAAACCGGGAAAATAACAAATGTAGGGTTGTCAATAACTTTAGGTATTTAGGACTGTTTAACAGTTCTATATACCTAACGTTACTATATGTTTGACTAATAGTCAAAAACAAGTTAAGTTTTGTGCTAACTTAACTGTTGCTAACTTGAATTAGGGAGTTCAGAACCAAGCTGTAATCTGGCTGTCCTGCAGTTGTCATCCCGAGATACATATTATTACTTACATAAGTATAGAAGTAAAGAGACTTCAACTCCCTTGTAAAATTCTTGGTATTGGACAAGAGGATTTACCGATGAATAAACAGAATAAAACTCTGCTTACAATAAGTATTCTTTTCCATAAGCTAAGAAGTAGGAAAAATTCTCTCCGTGCAAGCTGTATACTTACTCACATAGGTGTTAACTAACGTAGGAAAGCATAAACGGAAGGGGTAGGTTTGGTATACTAAGCCGAAATAGGGTCACTGTACTCATCCTAAGGAACAACTTTTACTATGGGACCAACATTGAATTCAAGAAAAAAAAACAGCTGTTTTATACTTTTATCGACGATAAACTTTTTGTATGGAGCTGTTTTTTTCCTCGATTTCGGCTTAGTACACTCCTAGCCAATAACCCTGTATATTGGCAGGTAGGTGGTACAAATTACAAGACGTTATGCCAAAACCACATTATAAACGTACCAGACCCTCCGTGACATCATGTAGTGCCCTATTTTAAGGATAATCTAATCCATAAAGAACAATGCGCTAGAAAGATGCGGAAGACTGCCATCAAGAGCCGCAACTGAGACCAGTGTCCAAAATAACAACAACATGTTTGTACCCGGCGTCAAGTCAACGACATTTAAATGAAATATTAGTCAACTATTTGGAATGGAGCCAACTGGGCACAAATGTATTAGTGAACCAGAGGGCCGAGCGCAGAGTGGATGATTTGTTACGACATGCGTGCGCTGGCTTACCTGCCTTGGTCATTAGCTATCCTGATAATTAATTTTAACAAATAATAACTAGCTAATTTAAACAAGTAGGTATTTTTTTAAATCTCCGTTATCGTCACGTTGTTGCGGCAGCCATCTTGGACCGATGTTCATCAAACATGAACTAAGAACATTCTCGACGAACAAAAAAAACAACCAAAATCGGTTCTATCGGGTTCTACGGACGTAGGCACACAGACACGTAAACCTTATAACACCCCGTCGTTTTTGCTTCGGCGCCTTTTTTAAAGGCGCCTACAAAATTATTTAGATTTGTAAATCTGAATGATTTCTCTTGAAGCAATTTTTTGAGACTACCGAAAAGAATGTAGTTTAAGGCATAAAAAATATTTTCCCAATCAGACCAAATCACTATAAAAAAAAATCGATGATATGAGAACCTCGCCTTCCTTTTAAGTTCTTGAAAGAGTAAGGCACGCGATGTGTAATGAAACCACAATTTTATCGAGACTGATTGTTATTGCGATGACATGTAGGTGGGAAATTCATGAATACATCGCTCCTCGTTGGTTTCCAGCTAGGCGAGCGATACGCCTGGCTAGCTACCACCCTCAAGTTGTAAAATCTGTCGCCAAGCACCTAACGTTGTGTTCCGGCAGCCTTCCTTGAGAGCCAGTGTATTCCAGACTAAAAGCATGCTCCATCTAGGGCTACAGTATCGCTGACTTCCGTGGTCTTGCGAACTTGTGGTCAAATACCTAGCTGTGTAGGATAAAAAAACATAACATTTTTGGAGTTTTGGTAGGTAAGGATCCCTAATTAAAAAAAAATATTAATATTTCACCCGGGGATAGTATAGCTTCCAAACAGTGAGAGATTAAAAAAAATTAAATCGGTAGGTACAAAAATCTGTAGTTGTGGATCCTATTCAATGCAAACAATCAAATCTTTCCTCTTCACATAGTATGGGTTACTTACTGCCTTGGAGAAACCACTTTAGACATAAACGTCGTCCGACATGCTTGCTATCAATGTTTTATTTTATTTGTACTTCATGTTTTAATTCATTGTGTCGTAAGTGAATTAATTAGTGATGCTTTAAATTGGTCAGCTTACTATGGTCTACATCCCAGGGGATAGCAGGGGGATATGTCCTGTATTATATCTTACTCGCACTTCACTAACAAATTTCCGATGAAGTACAAAGCAGCTGGAAAGCTAATAACTACATCCCATTTCATTATTAGCGGTCGCCAATAAAACGAAACGAGTGACATCCAAAATGTCGAAACCTCCGAACCGTCATGTCATGGGTATTGACCTATGACCCTGGGGTCAAAATGTCCGGGTCAACCAACCCTGCCCACTTCTGTTTTATGGCTGCCCTAGCACTGCGATGCAGCGGCTGTTAGGTTGGTGGTGGTATCGAGAGGATATTTTTAAATTATTAATCGAATTGAAAATAGGAGGAAGTACGCAATTCGACTAGTTTTTTAATGTGGATTTGTCAGGCCAGGCCAGGATCCATTTAGATGTATTTTTTTGTTTGAATGGGTATATTTCCCAGTTGGCCCTAGAGAATACTAAAGTTGGTTAAGTAGGATATATTACGTACAGATATCATTAGTTATTGACTTCTTTCATTCTAATTTCTCCAATTTAGTTCTAAATCAGTAACAAAAATTTATTCGTTAGGCCCATGTTAAGCAATTTTTCTTAGTACAACATAAGTTAAATGGATTTAATACAGACAAGTAATATGAGCCGAAGTTGCGTCATTTCACTTATTATTAGAAACAATTTCACTTTACACTTTACAAATAAATTATCCAAAAATAATAGAAGAAAAATGCAACGGAAAATCACAAAACATTTAGTGTGTCCCAAACTTAAATCAAATGTCAGTACTTAGGTCTCTGACGCTGAGAATCTTAACTTTTCTACATTTTTCGAGCTTCTCTGTCGTCTATATTACCTATATAATGTATATATATATATACCACTCACATATCTCCAGTAATCCTAGCTAATATAGACTGCGGGCAACTCTCAAGGCGGCATAAAAACTACAAGCATTTTGAAAGTATAATGTAAGTAGAAAGTTTTAAAATTTTCAGCAGATTTAGTTTAAAAACGTCGTATTACAATGCCATGTAGATAGGCTATAACCGGCTGATTTTCCCGCATAAAAGTATTAAAATAAAGTAAAAAATAAGGATTAAAAGCAGGGTGAAATTAAATTTGTATTGAAACTCATTGCCGGCTACATTTTCCTACGGAACCCCACTATAATTTAATGAGTCCTACTACTTCAAATGATTCAATGAACAATCGACAAGTCTAAAAACGAGTGCCCGAAAAAAAACGAGGTCGTTTACCTATCAAATCGATTCCAGTTGGTCATGCGTTGAAAGAGATACAAGGACTTTACGCTGCCAAGCTTGGATGGAAGGGTCAGCTTTTTGTACTAAATATCTTTCTTATCCTATGAACTCTTTTTTATGTGTTAGCGACACATTTATTAGAAATTTAAAGAATCAGAAAAGCATGACAACATGATAAATATGACAATAAAAATATAGAAACATTATGTAGTAAAATCTAAAGCGCAGAACCAGGATGCACCAATTTCTTAAAAAATATTGACTTATTTTATCTACAAGTGCGTTACGTAGGTTTGATATGACGATTAGACAGGGTCATTTAAACGGCCAGGAATCAAAAATAACTAGGAACACTAGTCCTACTTTTTTGCCTTCGTTTAAAACTAAAGCAATGACGTAAACGTATGCACTCGTAGCAGAACGGTTTCCTTTACAATCTTAACTACATCAAACTCTAGAAATGGTAAGTCCTAATAAATTAGTCTAGGTACATAAATAGGTACTAACTTTTTCTGTAAGGGAACCTCGGGCCTCTGATGAAAGGCGTAACCAGTGGGATTGTATGCACCGACATATTATTATCACTCGCGAGGAAAAATATTTCTTCTATTCTTGCGAAAATCGTATTTTCTTTACACGCGAGTGACCTCCGCCGCGATGAAGAAAGGGAATGAAAAAATTGACGATCGATTTCGATATTTGATTTAGACTTTTTTTTTCAAAATCTAGACAGCCATGACAGGAGAGGTCAAATCAAGTTTAATTGAACCTTCTTGAATGAATTATTGAACATTTAACATCTAGTAAGAAATTGTCAGGTCAAAGTAATAGATTTTTAGATTATAAAAATTTCGTTCATACCAACTTACAAATATAATTTCTAATTATTTTTTTTATTATGTTAAAAATTTAAAGCTTAGCTAAACTCTTTTAATTATAATTTATTTTAGAAAAACTTAAGAATAATTAGATATTGATGAACAAATACAATAACCATAAGAATTTAAAGAACTAACTATAATATAAGAAACATAATGTAATAATAAAAATATAGTTAATATACCAAATGCATATGTACGAAACAAATGAGTACCTAATTATTTAAATTGAACTCTATTCCACACATATAGAGGTCACCATACCTATTCAGATGTTTGTTCATACAGGAGTTAAAAAAGTGAACCGTAACTGAAGTACATAAGGTCGGATGTCGCATAGCCAAGTTTAATTTATACGCTGTACGTAATTGGCATACCTGCCAATGTCATATTGCAGAATAGGCACAAATGCGCCAAACTGTGGCGCAATGCTGTGGGCTAAACGTCGAAATATTTCTTTCAAGGCGCATCTGTGACACAAGATTGTTGGAAGATCAAACCCCCTATATTTTTTCAGGAAAATAAATGGAAAGGTAAGGATGAATGCACTTGTCGCGATGATCCAACCCAAAAAATATATTCTACAATTTTCTTGCAACTTTTTCATTGGTTTAGCGTTAATTAACGTACCTACGATAAGATCTCAGTACCAAAACGTTATTTAATAAGAGAAAGAAGTTTCTTTTACAAGGAGTCCAACGCTCTTTGGATCTCTATTAATATTATAAAAGTAATGTAAGTTTGTTTGTTACGCTTTCACGCAAAAATTACTTAACCGATCATCATGATACTTTGTACACATTCTTGGAGGTATTGGAAGTAACTAAGGATACTTTTTAATGATTTTTTTATATTTTTTTTACAAAAAAATTGTCCACGAGGACGAAGTCGCGTATAACGGCTAGTAAGATTGAAAGAAGTTTAAAAAGGCAGAAAAAAATGCCTGTATTTTATCAATCAGAGGACTAGATAGAATTATATGCAGAAACCAACGAGATAGTCTTCGATGTCAAATGTAAATTAAATTCTAACTTCCAAATTAGAGAATCATTTTTACCATAGTGATAGTTCCTCTATGTCCGCTAGTGGCGCTGTTCTAATTTTCATACGTAAATACCTAAATACAGCTAGGCCCCCAAATAAACTGCTACGACCTACGATTAATAAGTCCAAATAGTTTAAAGTTATGTCCTAAATGATGATGCCTTGCGTAAAGACCAATTTTCTTTTTTTTTCATGATCACGTCATACCTGCATGCTAATACGCTAATGCTAACATGTTAAAATCCTAATGCTATAATTATAACGGTGTCCTGCTAAATAAATAACAGCTCGGCACTGCTATTGATTGACCGAGTTAGTGACGTCACTGTACGTGGGAACTGGAGCGTTCGCTGTCTCTTTCTCGCACGAAGGTCGAAATATATACAATAGGAAAATGTTAAATGATGTGTTCTTTATAGGTACTATCTACTAACTTGTTAGCGTAATACAGTGTCACAGAAGAAAGTAGGTTAGGTATAGCTCAGTGAGTACGGTTTTCAAATTTAAGTCCAAATTCTGAACTATAGAGCCTTTTTGTAGTTTGTGCAGAATACATCAAAATACAACTTGAACGATGACGTGACCAATTTTTTTATGGAGAACCTACAATTTTTCCTCGAATTTAGCAAAATTTTCATCTACAATCTACTCATATAATGAATTTCTGTCAGTTAGAGTTAGGCATGAAAGAGATGAAAACAAGAGCAAACATGGTTTCAGACAGAGTTGAAGCGGCGAACTGTAAAAATTAAACTAAGTTTGCTTGCTCTAGTACATTGCACGCGCTTGTATGTGTGTGTGACGTCTTCTGCCGTCACCAACGGAAGACCAGCGCTGGTTGTTTACAACCATCATCATGCTGAGTTAGATATGCCGCTTTGTAACAAGAAATTTAGATATTAATTATGAAGTCTCTGTTAGTACGAGAAGAATAAAATAGAATATGGTTAATTTGTGACTAAAAACAACAAGCAATTTTGAACAAAAATAGAAAATACAATAGTAGGGAAGCATGCTTTTGTGACAAGCCGATCCCCACTCGGGGTTGAAAACAACCCGCGCTGATCTTCCGTTGGGACCGACAGGTGACGCCACGCACGACAGATAAGTAGATTTTTGATACAAATAAATTTCCTTCTTTCTTTTTTGTTTTCACTCATTCATGTCTAACTCTAGCTGATATCTCTGCAGGTTTACCATCTAAAACCTGAGTCGAAACACTGCATTCCCCCTATTAGGAAGTGGGTAAAACGTACAACCGCCGGCAAAAGAGGAAGTGGTCTATTAACTGTGGCCTCTAAACGTACCTATAGACTAATAGTGTAATAGAATGTCATACACAAATCATAAAATGCGTTTGTTTAGACGAGCTGTTTTATACTACAAGAGGGGTAATGTTTTTATCTTACTGCCCAAAGTAAGGGTTATATTTTTACCCGACTGCACAAAAGGGAGGTAATATTTTTCAGGTATGTGTTTGTATGTTTGTATGTAGGTATGTATGTCTTACTGTTTGTTAGATTAAACCAGTAACACTGAAATTGATATGCGAGGGTGAGGTGTCATTGGACGTATTGAAAAAAAAATGTGGTTTAGTCTATGACCATCTAAGATATACATAGACTACACTATTTTTATCGTTGAAAAGAGTGAAAAGTAAAAGAAGAAGTTCCCGTAACCCGATATTTGCAGGTTCCAAACGGTGCGTTCTACAGATTTATTTAATAAACTAACGCGTGTTTGTTTTTTTGATTAACAAAACGGGTTTATACGCGTACCTAATTACGGTCCAACTATAGTTTTGTTCACATTCGGTAAACTTCATCAGGGATGAAATTAATCATTCGTGCCCACACCGAGATAAGCATACTGCGAATCATGCCGTAGTAGTGGAAACTATAGTTTAACCTTTCCAAAAATCAGTAAAAGCTCGTATTGTTGAACAAAATATGGCTACAATGTCTGACTTCCGTGACTTCCGTCTGACTTCAAACTGAATTCCGTGCTCGTGCGAGTTGGAGGCATATGTCTAGCTGGCGTGCAAACTTCCCAATTTCTGCCAAAATCTCAACCTCAATCAAAAATCTTCGACGATAAAAAAAAAGTAGAACCCATACATAAAGTTTCGTCAATATTGGTTATAAACTACGACCTATATGAGTACGTTTCCTGAACCCATATAAATGAAATGTTTGCCAGATCCGAAGCAGTGACGCTTCACTCGCTCGGTCAATGTGGATAAGTGTCAGACGGTGACCCGGCATCACATCCCCTGGCCCACAACTGGTTTCTAGGTCAGAGCGGGGAAAAATCAATATCCCCATTGAAGTTATGTCGGCATTTTATAACTGTTATGGGTTACTGCGTCATGCGGGCATGGACTGTTGTACATTACATATAATATAGGTAAATTCCTACAAATATTATAAATTTCTAAATTGTGTTTAGGTATTGGTTTATTTGTTCGTCTTATCTTAAGCAACTAAGTGAAGGATTAATGAATGTACGGAATACTGCGTTTACGCCAACGCGTTAAGTAAGAAAACTCTCACTACTTCGACTTATCATAACTGGACCCTTATTCTCTAACGAACAAAGAGATTCCTGGCTAAAAACGCACGACGTGTTAAATGTAATGTTGACGCAATAAGATATTCTGATCCAAAACGAGCACGTCCGTGCCACGGCACCATATAAAATTTGACATTGGCTTAGTGAATACCGTTCCACGTGAACTCTTTCATAGGGAATAAGGACGTGTAAAGTCTTATGTGCTAAAATAAATGTGTTTATTTCTTTCTTTTCTCTCTAAACTAAGCACTCAGGTTCCTTATTCAGCGCAGGACATTGGCACAAAGACCTAGAATCCTCTAGAAAACGTTTTTTTTTTATAGGTATATGGCACCATACGATTTGTATATTTGTTAGCGTCAAGTTTATAAATTATCAATCAAGTTAAGTCAAATGACATGTAATAAGTCATCGTGGTCAAGTTAAAGTCGCATCATGTACCTACCCTCGTAAAGAGGTGGAGACTTACGAGAGTTTCTATGAAGATTTCTCGTGAACATGAAAACCACGTTATTCCGTCTTTATATCGCTTGCTTACACTTGTGTACATAATCAAGACATTAATGGTTAATAATCCACCCATATCATACATTAAAGCTTGCAGAACCAGAAGTTTTGCAATAAATAAACAGACAGAGATGCCATTTTTTCAGCGAACGCGGGAAAACCCTTTCTTTTCTTTCTAAACTAAGCACTCAGATTCTCTGTGGGGTCCGCGCAAGACACTGGCACTAAATCTCTCTGGTCTGGACCAAAGAGTATAGGAACTCAATAAAAGAAACTCCTTTCTTTTACGGAAATAAGATTGGTCTGTGGTCCGGACTGTGCCAAATTATAGTAATTTGAAGTTTTTCATAATACACAGAGTGTGGTGGCCAATCAAGAAAGAATAAAAAAAAAGTTTTCCTATAACTCTATGAACCCAGAGGCCGATTACTGCTGCCCTGATTGTGACGTGACCCAGTTACGAGGCGCATCTAACTGCCTAATGCACATCAGATCATCTATGTTTAGAGACTGGTTCATAATGTTTGAATAGATTTACTCTATATCCTTAGAAAAATGCAGCGATTTGTGATTGTGATGAAAACATTTTAGAAATAATACACCAAGTAATTTCTATCTTTAAATTGATTTTTTCAAGAGTTCCTATAAAAATACGTGACAACCGACTTCGTTTTGGGAGGCATTAATACAAATTTTTCAGTTGATTCGAAAAAAGTCAACCTCTTGAAGGATTTTGATAAAAATTACATGGGACCATTTCAGATGTAATAAAGTCGTCTCCGAGAAAACATGTAACACATACTTAAAAAAGATACGATCGAAATGGGTACTAATTTTCTTTTTTTGGGCAGTCGGTAAAATACAACGGTATAAAAAAATTTACTGATTTCAATTAGGCATGCGGCGATACAATTTGTTTCAGTTTTCGATTTCTAGGACTATATTAGGGGTCTCTAAGCTTACAAACAAAAACCTGCCTATTTTTTCAAATCTGTGCTAGCTGTCTTCTAGAAATCTACTTGATTTCTAAGCAGACTTAACAAAATTAAAAGAATGCAGTCAAATTGAGTAATTCCTAATTTTTGGGAATCAGTTAATAAAAAATGATTACTGAAATTAAAAAACCACGTGGCAAGTTCAACGACCTCGCCACCTCCCGTGGTCAAAATGAAACAAAAAAACACCCATCGATCAGTGTCGAGCTTATTATAGAAATGGGAATAAAATATGAGAATGATTCGATAATATTATCACTGTTTAAATACCGATAGAATTGTATGAAAGTAATATTATATATATAAACAAATATAATATTACTTTCATAAAATTTTGCTTAGTTCTTACGCGCACTATAATTTGATAGTGCGCGTAAGAACTAAGTAAAATGAAAACGAAAATTTTGCTTAGTTCTTACGCGCACTATAATTTGATAGTGCGCGTAAGAACTAAGTAAAATGAAAACGAATGAAACCTTTTTTTTAAGTCTGTTAAGCAGTGAATTTAAGTTACAAAATTTTGCTTAGTTTTTACGCGCACTGACTTTTTTCGAAAGTGTGCGTAAGAACTAAGCAAAATTTGATAACTTAAATTCACTGCTTAACAGACTTAAAAAAAATGGTTTCATTCGTCGAAATGTTTTAGGGTTCCGGGAAAAAAGTTTCGAAACGGGGGGCCTATTTTAAACTTTTTTTTAAACATTTTTAACTAATCTTCTTTAACCAGGATGTATCTCATTATCTCATTTACCGTGATATCTAGACCGTTGACATTTTCACAGATGATGTGTTTCTGTTGCCGCTATAACAACAAATACTGAAAACAGAATAAAGTAAATATATAAAGGGTGCTTTCGTACAACCAACGGGATTTTTGCCCGACTTAATAACCACAACAGGTAGAAACTTAAACTAACGTTGTATAGGCAATGGTACGGGACCCTTCGAGCGCGAGTCCGACTCGCACTTGGCCGATATATTAAAAGTAATTGTATTGTTTAGGTCATTGAAGGATAAAAACGGCGGTCACCCATCCACAATGTGACCTGTAAGTAACTTCGCAGTGAAAACATGCCATATAGTAATAGGATTGTCTAGGAATAGCCTCGTAATGTGCTGTAAATGGATTATAAGTGAGTTTACAAGCCACCTGCTAGGCGACACACTTTTGCCAACTTATAAAGTTGTACTCTGTTTTACTGACTTCAAAAATTTCTTCTAACGCGGAGGTTCTTAATCAATTTTCAAATGGTGTATGAGTTCCACGAGTTTTTGACCGACAGACGGACGGATATCGAAGCCTTAATACTAGGGTTCCATTCTTACTCTTTGGGTACGAAACACTAAATGACAAAAAAACAACGATTTGAATAGGTACCTACATCACATTCAAATTCAAATATAACTTTATTGTACACCAATAATATATATCCTTTTTTAAGTCGGTTAAAATTAAATGGTTCTTTATTGAGTAGATATATACTAGGTACATACTGAATAAAGAAAAGATATTCGGATGGTCAGTCATAACTTCCGTTGAAGCGTGTTAATTCAGAGAAAGCGTATTTTCCAATTCAGAGGCTTATTAAATTGACTATATCCCAGAAAAAAAAAACTTACTGTTGCGTAAAAGGAAGAGGTAGGAGTTATTACAAGAGTGCAAAGTTGCTTTATAACCGCGTGCTCACTTTCGATGACCGAACAAGCGAAGGATTCTAAAATAAGAATCCCGAGCGTTAGCGAGGGAACTAAAAGAGCACGAGGTGAAAAATCTTTGCACTCGAGTGCAACACGTAACTTTACACCCCACCTCAGCGAAGAATGAGGAAATGACTAATTGTAAATACAAAAAAAAGAAATGCCGCGCGCAATGCAAATTAAAATAAAATCAAGACGATTCCGAGTCTGGGTTAAAAAAAAAAAAAAAGTACGATAAATTCGGCACCATAGATGTAAAAATAAATAAGTTTAGTATTTGTTTTAAAAAAACTTAGTGGACACGATGTTCTAATTTCATTAACTTTATCCTCTAGCGGATAAAAACTATTTTTGCCCTCAGATATCGAAAAACAAAAATACTCTTTTCGAGATGCTGTGATAAAATAAACATTTATTAACGTTTAACTATTTTGTTTGCTATTTTTTCACATTTGAAGTTAGAACTTTACCAGTCTACCCGTATAGACGTGCCATTGCTACATCCAAATACGTATTGGTGACTACGTCACCATGGCAACGCGCCTGCGCGTCTGATAAGGTGTGGTACTCGTGATAAGGATCGCCCTTTTTATCAGAGAGTAATAGTTATTTGTTATACAAGAATGCAAAGTTGCTTTTTAACCGCGTGCTCACTTTTGATGACCAAGCAAGCGAAGGATTCTAAAACTTTATTAGATTAGAATCCTGAGCGTTAGCGAGGGAATTAAAAGAGCACAAGGTGAAAAATCTTTGCACTCGAGTGCAACACGTAACTTTTCTTCCCACCTCAGCGAGGAAATGACTACATACGAAAAATAAAAATACAGCAAAAAGGTTCCGAGTCTGAGTTTTTAACAAAATAAATAAGGTTGTATGATGAATTCGGCACCATAGAGGTAGAAGTAAATAGGTTGAATGAGGTTTTTAATTCACAAATTTAGTGCACACGATATTTAAATTCAAATTTAGTTTATCCTCAAGTGGATAAAAACGGCTTTTGCACTCAGATATCGAATAGCAAAAATACTCTTTCCGAGATGGTGAGATGAAAAAGTATTTATTACACCTAGTATTTATATCCCAGATTGCCGTTTGAATTACTGTAAATATATTATAAGCCAGTGAGCGAAGCATCTCTGGCTTAACCTTTTTTGAAAGCTCAAAAATATTGTAGGGACAAGTTCAACAGTTCCCAGAACTAAATTAAATTTAGTTGGTATCGAAATTTATTTAAAATTAGTCTACGTTTCTCTCTCTATTATATAGCTCGTCCTATCATATTTTCTGGTCAATAGTCTTGGAGAATATCGCTATAAGCTAAGTATGTGGCCACCACTTGTGACACTAGATGTTTTCCTGTATATTTGATGTTTGTGTGTCTGCAAAAATGAGTTTATTCATTCATTTATCCACCACTCGTGGTACTAGAAGTGGAATCTTTTGACCCGATAGCCTGGAAGAAGGCATATATTTTTCGAGACTATGTTTGTATATATTCAAAAGTTTGTATATTTGTATGTACCTATGTAGTAGCATGTCTAATTTTTTCTGACCCTCTACAGCCTAATCATGGTAAACCGATACTCTTCGTTCACCTGGGTGTACAAAGTGTAAATGAATGTGCCCTCTATTCATCCTGGACTTTTTGCACCTGAGTGATGTTAGCCAGGTGATATAATATGTGGCGAAAAAACGTGTGGAATTTATTCACCTTAGAATTAAATCACCTAGGTGAAATGTCTATAAAAAAGATTAATATTTAAATACCTACTTACCATAATAAGCCATGTTTCCCACCAAATGCTCGTTAATCATCGTGCACTGCATCAGGATATTTTGAGTTTTATAAAACACTAAATTTTCAAATAAACATCGTAATATTACAACACTGAGAAAAACGATTTCAAAATTGGTGAAAAAAAGTGGAAAAAATACACATATATATTACTACCAGTAGTTTTGTAAACTGTTGACTTCGCGACCACAATATTTTTTTTTTAACCTCTTGACTATTTTATTTTTACCCGACTGCGAAAGAAGGAGGATTTTTTTTCGAGTGTAAGTATGTATCTTTCTTTGGCACGCCCTAGAGCATAAACAGCACGTCGTATTTTTATATGAGTGGTGTCAATCGATTCATTTTAGTCGTGAGAGTGACACTGGGTACATAAAAATAAAAAAAGGAATTATGGATAATGTAGGTTTAAAGGTTTAGCAGTCGGGTTTTTTCGAACTCGCTTCTAATCACTTGTTCTAGTTTCTTATTTGATAAACTAAATTGAGGTTGTGTCCCGCATGTCTCTTTTCTTATTATTGAAATCGTCCTATAAATGGTATCTAAATGAACTTCACCCTATTTTAAGAGGTTATACTTCACCCCCAATTAAAAAAAAAATATTCGTAGCTTCCCGTTCAACTCATTTCGTCAGTATTGGTTTTAAACTACGACCTATACGCAAGTACCTACTTTTTCAGACAAATATCCACACATACCTACAAACTGACAGACGAAAGAACATATCGCCAGACTCGAAGCATATACGCTTCGTTCGCTCGGTCAATTACGATATAAGACGTGCATCTCCGTAAATCCTTCTAATATTATCTGCGCATATTTTATCTTCAAGTTGTTGAATAATATGCAATGTCATCTATCTAGGTTTACGATAGAATCCAAGGCAAACTTTTAGTATTTAATAACATTGATTAACTGATAAGCATTAGTATAGAATACTATAGAAAATCTAGCTAGATTTATGCTTAAAATAGAAATTAAGAAGTACAAGTAAGCCAATGTTAATAATAATTAATAGCAATATAAATTTTAGAAGGCCTCTAATTGTTGGTTGCAATCCCATTTATGCCTTTAGGTCCGGCTAATAACCGTTGTTTAAAAATAAATAATAAATGAATGGATTAATAGCCAACTTTTAGGCTTCCGAAACTCGAAAGGAAAAAACGGAACCCTTGTAAAATCACTTTGCGGTCTGTCGGTCAAGACCCTTTTCCTTAGGAACGCGTTTAGACATCAAGTTGAAATTCATATCAAATACTTGTAGTTTACCGTCCCTTATTCATATTCGTAGAAAAATTAAACTTGTAAGCCAATACAATCAATAGATACAGCCTTTTATGCTGCAAGTTTTCGATACTCGCAAGAGAATAAAACCTATAGAGTACTACTTCCCGTGAACTTTAGTAAGAAGCAAAGTCTTATAGCACTGATAAAGAAAATTTTGCGAAAACCATAAATTTTTAGTTACACCATAATAAAAACAAATTAAACGTATTTTAGGGATCTACACCCAATAATGAAAACCTCCTTAATATTGCATGTCTCTATAGCTTCTGCTGTTTAGGCTCTACGTTGATTCCTAGAATAAGAGTATCAGTCAGTCAGTCAGGACAGTAGTTAAAAATATCTTTATGGATAATGTATATATATGGTTCATATTGTGTGCAAGCGATTTTATATATATATATATAGCTGTACCCCGCGGTTTCACCCGCGTAGTTCCCCGTCGTGATAATGGGGGAACTACTTTTTTGAAGTCGGTTAAAAAGTATCCTATGTCCTTTCCCGGGGTACAATCTACCTGTGCACCAAGTTTCATCCAGATCGGTTTAGTGGTTTTCGTGTGAAAGCGAAACAGACAGACAGAGTTACTTTCGCATTTATAATATTAGTAAGGATTTAATAAATTCACATTAATGAAAAATATCACTAAATGAACAGTTTGCAGAACTCATAACTAGATGCAGAATCAAATCAAGTTAGTTATCAGTTTGGTATACAGCTGGTTACATCCAACCTTGCTACGGTTTCTCTTGCGACACTATTGGGCAATGCTGGCCGGCCGATGCTTCTATGTACTATAATTGTTATTCTGTGAGGTCAAGGTTGCCACTGGCCTGTTATGTGATCTATTGAGACTTTGAGACGAATCTCACTGATCATTATTTACCTATTTCCCAAAAACGAGGTAACTACTTAATGCGATTTTATATTTTTATCTATCAGGCAGTCAATTTTTTTACTCAGATCAAATAATCCATTGTTTAGAAACACATAAACAAAAAATTAAAATAAAATTCAGTTACATAAACAAAATTAAATTAATAATCATCATTCATCATCACGTTACAACATTATTCTAATTACCATTAGTTAGCACAGTGTCTTTTTATTGATATGACAAAAATATATCCCTAATTTATTTTTTATTTTCGTTTTCCTATTTCTCAGAAGGTATATATAATATATTATATAATATATTTATATAATATACTAGCTGACCCGGCCACGCGTTGCTATGGCTAAAGTTTTTAGTAGATTTACCATAGCAGCGCCATCTATTGATTACTTACTCAACCCAGTCGAAAGGTATCGACATCTGTTAGAATCATTTGGAGTTAACAGATAATTGTGATTGTCAAATAATAACAGACAAATAATTAGCAATAAATTAAAATTGCGACTATAATTTGAGATTTAAACTATCCTATCTCTCAAGTTGGATCGAACTGCACATGGTGTGCGAATTTTATTATAATCGGTTAAGTGGTTTAGGAGTCCATTGAGGACAAACATTGTGACACGAGATTTATATATATTAAGATTTGAGATATTATTTTTTGTTTGAAAAGGTATACCTCTGCAGTGATTTGATAAGATTTTATCAATATTGGTGAAGCGATTTGATTTTAAAATCGAAATAACTGTAAATAATGTATCGGCGCCTGCTGAAAGTTAGTAATCACTGTTTTATAGAACCAACGAGGACTAGCATGTGAAGTGGATACGATGGTTTTATTCATACAGTTATATATTATGTACTCTTAAAGGGAGGTAGAGGAAAAAAATTCCGTCGGGGGCAGATGGGATTTTTTATGACTGGCCGGTTGGCGCAGTTGGTAGCAACCCTACCTTCTGCACCGCTGATCCCGGGTTCGATCCCCGGACAGGTCAAACATTTGTGTGCATGAACATGTCTATTTGACCTGTGTCTGGGTGTTAATTATATATATAAGTATGTATTTATGTATATAAGTATAAAAATATATCAGTCATCAGGTTACTATAGCACAGGCTTTGCCTAGTTTGGTAGCTGAAGACATTTGTGTGGATGTTGTGTCCCATATATATATATGGGACACAACATCCACACATTCAGAATAATCTTAGCTATATATATATATATAGCTAAGATTATTCTAATGCCTAGTTAAAAGTTAGGTTAAAAAGGTCAAAAATCCGTACTGAGAAAGGATTTTTGGAAATTCAACTCCTAAGGAAGTCAAATAGGGGTTCAAAGTCTTTTTACATTCCATTTTATGTCCACTCATGGGTGACAGCTACTAGTTCAACATTAGTTTTACATAACTTATTATTAATTTATTATTTTTAAAATTGAAATGAAATATCTAATGTCTCTTCAGTTTTACCTTCTCACAGTCACAATGACATCTGATTATGAAGATTTCAATGTCAGGCCAAGATTTTTTCCCAACAATTATTTTTTCTGACCTTGAACGGTTTTTGTATACGTCTTTCAACGGTAATTAGAGACGTTAGAGGCATAATGGTGACAAAAGCAAGCTCAGGTTTTGTGCCAATTTTAGATTTTTAAACTAAGTATTTATTTTAATTGTAGTTTCTATCACCCCCGGGCGTTGTTCGCGACATTAAGTGGAGTACGAAGTTAAAATTTTCGAATTTTGTAGTCAAATTTAAACCATATTTTCTAAACGACTGGTTGGAAGCGAGTTCGAAAAAACCCGACTGCTAAATCGTTAAACCTGTGTATTATCCTTAATTTCTTCTTATTTTTTTATTTATTATGTACCATGTGTCATTCTCACTAAGTTTATGCGTTACATACGAGTACAAAAATACAAACTTTTCCTCTTTTCAATTATATTAGTGTAGATTAAATATTTACGTGTATGCATGAAGAAGGAAAACCAGCGGCATACATAGACACAAACTCGTTAAAATATTGTGGTCGCGAGGTCAACAGTTTACAGAACTACTACTTTATTGACCAAGTGAGAGAAGCGTCTCTGCGTTCATTATAATAAAAACTGTTTTTTTATTATATAAAGTTAAAAGAAAGACCGGCAGACCGACAGACCGAAACTTTAAAGGTTCCTTGTAGAGAACCCTACAAATTGTGATCCTGTCTCCATGAAGACATTTTTCGAAAAGTTAAGCACAGTTTTCTCATATGAAACCAAACTTTCGAATGTGTTTTTTTATTTTTTATGATAAATATTGCTTTGGTTTTGCGTAAGTATTTTATATATAATAAATTTTTTTTTGTTATTATTAGTCTGGGTACTGACCGACGTTACGGGGCGTAATGTAACGTGTAACACAGCGAGCGTCCGTGTAATCAAGTACGGGGAAACAAGCGAGCACCGCGTATACACTGCAAGAATGCTCGCTTTGTAACATGCTAAATTAAGCCACGTAACACCGGTCAGTACCCACATATAGATTAGTAGGCGACTTTTTAGTTCAGTATCGCCCCCAATAAAACCAAAATTCCCATTAGAAATATCATTACATTAACTAAACAAACCACGGGTTCGATGAAAAATAATAAATGAAATTAATGATTTGTTTGTAACGCCCTAGAGCCTAAACGGCTAGTCGTATTTTTATGTGAGTGGTGTCAATAGATTCGCCTTAGTCGTAAGAGTGATACTCGGTATATCAAAATAAAATAAAAAAAATTGATGACACACAGGGTAACGATTCAGCGACGCCTTTTTTCGAACTCGCTTCTAACCACTTGCTTAAGTCTGTGTATTATGTATATACATTTCTTTGGCATGCCCTAGAGCCTAAACAGTATGTCGTATTTTTGTGTGAGTGGTGTCAATAGATTCGTTTTCACCTGCAGATACTCATATGATAGGCTATACTAGCTGCATTTCCCGCGATTTCACTTGTTAATACGTGGATCCAAAGTTCTTGCAGTCGGTTTTTTCGTGATATCACTTTTAACACTAATATGCCTGTCACTTTGCGCCAGGTTTACTTTTTTATACGTTACTAAAATGAATTAAAAAAATATCTATTTTTTTTTTATATATAATTACTACAATATTCTATACAAAATAAAAGTTGTAATAAATATTTGTGTTTTATATAAATACAAACATTTTTTTTTGTATTTATATTTTTTAAATAAAATCATTCAGTTGCTCTAGAAATATTTCACTCTACTAAAACAAAATTAAACATATTTTATTTAAACATCTTTGAAGTAAATTAAATGAATAACTATAAAATTTTACTTGTTCAATAACTTGTTGTATCAGTTGTTACCGAGTCTTTTCAGGCAACAGTCACGTGCTAACAGTTTTCAGTAAATAAATAAGAAACAGAACGTAATGTTAGAATCAAATTTTCCACTTTTCTTTACCTTTAATCTTATAAACACACTAATGTTATAAACGGGGGTCACTGCACTCCAGAAAGCACGCACAATTATTTTTTTACTAAAATAGACCGAACGCGATACGCCCACGATTCTAAATTTAAACTTTTCAAAAATTAACGCGCTGCATGCGTTTCGTTCGCGCGCTTTTTCCTACTGACATCGTCTCGTAGAGATGGGCCGCTACTATCGATTTTAACCGACAAATTTGGATGTCACGAGCACGCTTACAAAATCAGTAACACGGGATGCCATCTAAATTCGGCTGCTTATTTATCTAGTTACAACCCGGCCGTTTCTAAAATACACCTCCTCTCAAACATCAGTTAAAAATAGTACGTCAACATAACTTGTTAGATTAACTTCTGTAGAGACACCTCAGCGTCCTCGCGTAGCAAATTAGAATAGAAATGCGTTTTAGTTCGTTAATAGAAGAATGAGAGCTCAGGTAAAGATGGTCTGGTAATTTGTTTTCCATAAGTACCTATAGGTATACTGTCACGAGATGATGTTGTCTATGGCTAGTAGTTATTTTTGACTCCGTTTCGTCTAGTCGAGCCAAATGTTTAAATGTCAGGCAAATAAACTGTTTAGCGTTAAAGGTAACAGTCAAAGAGAAAATAGAAGCGAATTTAGCCTTAGCAGTCTATTTATATTTACAGATAACGTAGCTACGATGGGAAAATTGCGGAGACCTTATGCTAATTGGCGTAGAGGCGATATTAAGTTACAGGTTTTGAAAATAAAATACCTAGTTGTGTTTAATTAAATTCTAGGCATAGCCTCTTTTTTGTATCTATTTTTATATTCAAAATAATTAGTGGTTAGTTTGACAAAGTGACATTAACATTTAGGTATAATTAATGACGTTTTAAATTAAAGTCGGTATGTGATCGAATTTCAAAATTTTTATATTACTCGTATACTACGAGTACCTATAGGTACATAATTCATTTTTCATTGTCTATGCTCAGAAAATAAGTCTGAAGTTGCCGAAGAGCGGGTTGAAAATAATACTTTTTAATCTCAGGGAGAGTAAGTAGATATCAACAGACTGCTGAAAAAAAAAACTATTACTAAATTAACAATTCTATTGAAACTTGTTCCAACTTTTATAGGTACAGCCACTCAATAATAGCGCTATGTAATATTTAAATAACGTAAGTTTGAGTATTCATTATATAATATAATATATTTTAATGACTTTATAATAATTTGCTTTCGGGGTTTATCCTCCGTCTCGGGACTAAATAACTTGCTTTCGCCGCTGCCACCTATTTGATCTTAATACAATAAACTAACAAGGTTAATTACTAAATATTTTAATTTCGTTTTTTTATGACTTCTAATTTGAAGATAGGGTAAGTAAAAAAAAAACAAAATTTAAATTGAGCTGTTAATACGTGTTTAAATTAAATAAGAATATTAATATTTCACATATCACAACGATAGAGAACTGGTAGAAATTCGTTCAAGTTCTATTGGCATCAACATTTGAGACTTAGCCCATATAATATATAGTATTAGGTCCTTACATATGAAATTGGCGTTTTGTCGTACTGGCCACTTTGATCTCAAATATCTCTTCTTTGGTTAGGGATTCCAATTTCAAATTTATACAGCTATTTATTCATACATTCGTATTCCAAAAACTGTAATTCATTTGTTTTGTCCTCGTTTGGTTTTTTCTTTGCGTCACGCAGTTTACAAAATGGAAAACTTGAAATATCGCGTTATTTACGAGTACGAGTTCCACCGTGGTACCAGTGCTGCAGAAACGGCTCGAAGGATTAATGCTGTGTATGGCGGCGGTGTCGCAAAAGAAAAGCACAGTGCGTTTTTGGTTCCAACGTTTTCGTTCTGGAAATTTCGACCTGCAGAACAAGCCCCGTGGACGGCCGGAGACTAAAGTTGCTAATGAAGAATTGAAAGCTATTATGGAAGCAGATCCATCGCAAACCACGTCCGAGTTAGCTGCAGGCTGCGGTGTTAGTGATAAAACTGTTTTAATCCACTTGAAGCAAATTGGAAAGGTGAAAAAGCTTGAAAGGTGGGTACCTCATGAATTGAGTGCAGCAAACCGACAAACGCGCGTCAACTGCTGCGTTACATTACTCAACCGGCACAATAATGAAGGGATTATAAATCGGATCTTTCGGATATTTCAAGTTTTCCATTTTGTAAACTGCGTGACGCAAAGAAAAAACCAAACGAGGACAAAACAAATGAATTGCGGTTTTCGAAATACAAATGTATGAATAAATAGCTGTATAAATTTGAAATTGGAATCCCTAACCAAAGAAAAGATATTTGAGATCAAAGTGGCCAGTTAGACAAAACGCCAATTTCATATGTAAGGACCATCAAACGAACTTACGTGTAAGTGAAGTTCTATTCATAATCATAAGAATCTTCGTCCAAATTACTCCGAATAGATCAGCTAATAGTGATCACTGGCATACTACAATTTTTAGCTAATCTATTTGGATAAAAAAATATTTATTTTTTCTATCCTGAACAGCCAGGCATTTCTCCACAAGTTCGCACGACCACGGAAGTCAGCGACACTGTAGCCCTAGATTTAGCATGCCTAGTCTGGAATACACTGGCTCTCAAGGAAGGCTGCCGGAACACACCGTCAGGTGCTTGGCGACAGCTTTTATAACTTGAGAGTGGTAGCTAGCCAAGCGATCGATATGAAACGCTCTACCACCATGCTATGGTTTCCTCACCATGTTTTTCTTCACAGGTAGCTCAGGTTCTTTTAGCATGTTTCGTGGGATCGAACCTCGTACCTTTTGCACAGATATCGACCCCACTAACCACTCGACCATCATCGATACAAATATCGTTCTTATCGGTCAGTAAGTAATAAGTAGTGTAAAACGTTAGTGAGTGAATATGTAGGTATAGTGCAGAAATCAGCTCGTCGCACTAACAATTGTTCAACATAGCAAGGTCGCGGCACAATGCGTGTTGCGCAATGGATACTGCGGACTTAGGCATACAGGATGGCGCAGTTATATGGATGAGTTCGACGAGATTTTGTCCCTCTAACAATATCGTAGGGGGACAAACAGGATGAGAATATTCCTGTGTGTCACCTCACAAGGGGACAGGCATGTAATATTAAATCATGATTACGCGATTACAGTTTTATTTTTAACCAGCGCAGCGTTACAATTGCCTTATCAGTCAGTAATTAGTGTGAAAGCTCTATAAACAGAAAATATTAAAGATGAGTATGGATCTTATGAACATCGATCCATTAAAGTCATAAATATGAATAACTGATAATTTTGCCTACCGAAAATGTAAAAAAAATAACACTTCACTTTTTACTTTTATCTGCCGACTTCCAAATAAGAGTAAGTACCTACCTACTCTGACTGATTTCAAAAATTCTTTATGTTTAATAGAGATTGCTTTTTGAGTAATCACATTTGAGTTTTATCAAAATCGATTCCGAAGTTTGATTTTTAAATCAAAATAACTGAAAAGGTTTTATTAGCACCTACCATAATGGAAGCCGGTAATTTTTTTTTTTAAAAGAGTTGTATTAAAATTTTAAATTATGTAGATATGTAACAGAGCCGCATCTAGTATCTCTACGCGCGCAACCTTCTACCGATGCTGACAAGTACAGTCAACAAAACAAACCGTGTCAAGTTTAAACCAATTACGTATCACGATTTCGGCTTCTAACGACACTGTTATTTATTCTGTACTGTCGGCATTCTAGAAGAGTTTTTATGCTGACGGTACACCTGCTAAAAAGGAAGTCACGGCTACCTTATTAGATGGCAGAACTTGTATGTATGTATACATGTACATTAATATGATTGCGTTCGTCAGTGGTTAGGGCGAAAGAAGCATCTTTGCATCGAGTCTTTAAAAATCAGGCAGTTTGAAAATTGGTCTGGATGTTGGTACCAAGCTTGGTCAAAATTGGCTGAAAATTAAGACCCTGGGTCCTTATATTTTAGACGTTCGAATGAATTCATCACTCGCTAATGTCGTCACTTTCGAACGATATGCAAAAAGTCACATTCTTGAAATTTCATACCCTAAGCTAAGTATAATCTGTTTCTTTTGGATTTAAATTCACTGATGAGTGTCAGATTTGTGACGGATGGTACCAATCGTAGAAAAGAAATATATATTCAATATCTTTTTAATTTACGTTCCTTTGACGTTCTTAGTTTTATGTCAACGTCAAATGGCAAAATATTGTACTTGATTATGAATAACGTATATTTCTATAAACATTTCTGCGTGCGCACTAAAATGCGCACAAACAGTACCATTTGAAATGTAATTCACCGGTGATTTCTTTCGTTTGAATTCATACGAGCGATTTAAAAAATAAATCCCTGTACGTAAGTATGAACATTCTGACAACCATGCTAGTACAAAGACAGACGAAGAATTTCAACGCAGGGACTTTTAATTCACTCGCTTGGTTAAATAAAATTCAAAGATTTCGGTAGAGCTCTTGTGGCTTTGGGATGAATTTAATGTCATCCCTTTTTACCCTGCTTTCCTAGTGGAGTCGTGAACAAATGTCAATTCTAGACAAATAGCATTGAATATTTATAACACGCCTCCATATTTGTGGTGGCAGCCACCTTGGATTTGAAATCATCATAGTGTAAGAATTTGTTCTACTAATCCAGCCCTTTCATTTATACCTATATTGAAGGAGTTGGTCGGCTATCTGGGATCGATTTTCATCAAACACAGATATCAAACAAACTATTAAAGAAAAAAAAACAAAACCAAAATCGGTTCCCCCAATCTGGCACTACGGATTTCACAGACAGAAACACACACAACGCCACAGATTAAAAACCATGGACTAATTACAAATTGGTTTCAAAACCAAATATGAGGTGGTAAAGTCTCAGAATTACAATAGCATTGTGGCAAAATGGCCGTTTCCACATAGAATAGACCAGAGTTACTTAAAAAATATATGTTCTGCTATGTGGCTTATTCTATGTCAAAACGGCCATTATGGCACAATGCGATTGTAATTCTGAGACAATTGAAACACAGACTTGACCTACAGATAAATCTGCCTACAGGAAAGTGATGTAATTTTAATTTCCAGATTTGGACCAAACAACAAACTAAACGTAACCGTTTATCAATAAAAATATGTAGGCACCTTTCATGTGTTCCGAAGTATCCGCCCTCATGATGTCTGTCAAGTAATGTTCTAGTGACCGCATGTTGTCCAAACCGCTGCGTTCCTGTAACAAAATAAAAAATAAAATTAATAAACAACTAGTAATAAGATAGATAGGGCTAGCATACTCGGCACGTTGCGTTGGTAGTTTGAAGCATTTAGATTCTCAGTAGATATCGTCTACAGGTAATCTGTCTGGTATTTTTTTTGTAGTAGCTAGTTATTTCGTTATTTGGAAAAAGGGAACTGGCCCAATTAAAAAAAATAAACAAATGCTTTATCTAGCACTAGCTGGGCTTTTTTTTTTATTTGGGCCGGGATCATTTATTATGGCCTATGTTACTCTGTGATGATGTAGCTTTCTAACGGCGAAAGAAAATTTTTATCGGTCTAATAGTTTTTAAGTTTTTTTGTTTCATACAAAACTACAAATATTTCTAAACTACGAAGTGTTGACCTCTCAATCACAATAATTTAGCAGCTTTAAAATATTTCAAGGTACCAAACCACATTCAAAAATGAAAATGAAAATCGACAATTATGACGCAAAACAATTGTAATTCTGAAGCAATTAAAATAACAGATTTGGAATAACATATCAAAAATCCTGGATAAAATAAATAGCAATACGAACAACGCGTATTTAAACGCCTACACGAAACGTTATAGCAGCAAACAGGTACATTTCTGTTATTTTTTCGATAAACAATCAATCAAGTTATGGAAATTAAAGTATGATTTATAAGAACCGCATGAGCAGGGAGCGAACATCGTTATTTAATTTGAGACTTAGATCTAAAGAGAAAAAATCTATACAACCATTTTATGTTTCTTAAATTGGTTTTCCAGTTAGGTATATATTAGTACTTCAAATTTCATTATTCTACTCGTTTGGTGAGTATTTGACTTTCCTGATATATTTCAACGCATAGCGTCACACTACTGGGTACAGGTCTCCCCTATGAAGGGGGTGTAGTAGGCGTTATTAACCTTCTCCAGCAAGCAGGTTTCCTCACGATGTTTTCCTTCATCGTTTAAGCATGTGGTAATTAATTATATTATGCACATGAGTGAAAAACACTATCAAATTGCTGGTAAGTATTAAAATTAATATTTTAAATTTATATTTGTATTTTTTTGTAAGTACTTATATATACTTATATATTATCAAGTGACAATAAAACAAATAAAACATTAAATCAATTGTTTAGCCCTAAAATTATGGCCTGTGGAAGCCTTCAGCTCCATCCAACCTTGATACTATTGATTCCATACAAGAAATACGAACAGTTAATAACTGTCATTGCTTCTAACATCAAACTATTTTCTAAGGACATCTATCATTGGATAAATCCATCGAGCCTTGGCGAAACCTGCGTGATAAACGACCAAAACACATAGACACACTTATCCTGTAACTATTCCATCAAGCCAAGTCTCTTCTTTTACTGGCTGCCCGTACTGTAAACCTACTGACCTATTTTCCCGCCTTACGCAGTATGACGTCACAACGGCAATGCGCCATATCGTGGCAACATCTTCAAGCCAAACTCGGTCGTACTACAAAGACAACAAGGTCGAGTATTGTGCCAAAAGAGCATCGTCAAAGCTATGAGGAAAGCTGATACAAAAATAAACCTTACCGCATAAGCGCTAAGTGTTAGATTGGTCTGAAAATGGTAATGGAAAAGCTTCAAAAATTACCAAGAATTTGGTGTAATATTTTGATCTAGAATGCCTGCACTAAGGTCACGGGGCCGATCGCAATGCGACCGTTCGAATTTTAAAATCACTGGTCACGTTTTTCTTTTGCTCTTGACACTGGCTAAATGCACAAGCCGCGCATAGCCAGTTCTTAAACTGAAACATAGTTATTTCCATTCGCTTTTCCGAGAGCGCTCTGTCTGAAAGTTTCTAAACTTGGCGACATTTTTTTTTGCTTTATCTCAAGAAGTTACTTATACTCTTTGCAATATCTCGCGCACGCACCAAAACAAGATAAAGGCTCAGAATAAAAAATGGGTTCAGTAATTTAAACCCGAATGCTTTACATATTATGGCGTTTTCAATAAAGTATAAAATATTAGAAAACAGTTTTAATGATTTTTCAAATTCTCCAAAATTGTATATTGTCGTAAAAATTTCAAATTCAAATATAACTTTATTGTACACCAAAAATATACATTTCAAACGGGTATCATAAAACATAAATAATTTAATAATTATTTATGTTGAATTTAATATAGTTATTTAATTTTATTTACTTCCATTACAACAAGCGCCTATACTTAGACATCTCCACCTTTTGGGTAGACGGTGAAAAACTAAACACTCAAGACATACTATTAATTTTTTTAGGTCTCTTACGACCCATAGAATACATAAAATGACGTAACTGCGACCAGTCCGACTGTATACGCGCACCTAATAAATAACTAATGCCTTACAAAACCGCAGTACGGCAGATATTGCATCTGCAAGCCGTATGCCAAACACGGCAATACGGTATTCCATAATATATACGGCAATGTGTATAACCTCTGAACAAGATTACCATTGTGCCATATTATACCTCCTAGGTAAATGTACCGTATAATATTATGTATATAGGGAATAGTGTCCTATATTTAGCATATAGGGATAATTCGTTGAACCAAAAAACAAAAAAAAATTTATTGTTTGTAAATACAGAGTACATTATTATGATTGAAGACTCCCTGCTACTTTAGCAAATAGCTGTGTTGCAGCAGTCGGTTTCATCCCGGTAAAATAATCATTTTAAATAACTATAAACTTAGTTTTTAGCATATGATTTACATAGAAAATAGAACATAATAAAATATTTTATACAAAGAGAATTTGAACATGTATATAAAATACGAATTACTTTTGGACAGTCGGGTAAAACAAGATGTCGTAGGTTGCAGTAATCAAAATACAGTAAGTAAGTATTTAAATACATAAACAGGAGACTCGTTTTTACTTTTAAAACATCGAATCGGTTGTTTACAGGCAAGCCTGCTACTCTCAGGCCGCATCGTCTGCTTTACAGGCAAGCCTGCTACTCTCAGGCCGCATCGTCTGCTTTACAGGCAAGCCTGCTACTCTCAGGCCCCATCGTCTGCTTTACAGGCAAGCCTGCTACTCTCAGGCCGCATCGTCTGCTTTACAGGCAAGCCTGCTACTCTCAGGCCGCATCGTCTGCTTTACAGGCAAGCCTGCTACTCTCAGGCCCCATCGTCTGCTTTACAGGCAAGCCTGCTACTCTCAGGCCCCATCGTCTGCTTTACAGGCAAGCCTGCTACTCTCAGGCCGCATCGTCTGCTTTACAGGCAAGCCTGCTACTCTCAGGCCCCATCGTCTGCTTTACAGGCAAGCCTGCTACTCTCAGGCCCCATCGTCTGCTTTACAGGCAAGCCTGCTACTCTCAGGCCCCATCGTCTGCTTTACAGGCAAGCCTGCTACTCTCAGGCCGCATCGTCTGCTTTACAGGCAAGCCTGCTACTCTCAGGCCGCATCGTCTGCTTTACAGGCAAGCCTGCTACTCTCAGGCCCCATCGTCTGCTTTACAGGCAAGCCTGCTACTCTCAGGCCGCATCGTCTGCTTTACAGGCAAGCCTGCTACTCTCAGGCCGCATCGTCTGCTTTACAGGCAAGCCTGCTACTCTCAGGCCGCATCGTCTGCTTTACAGGCAAGCCTGCTACTCTCAGGCCCCATCGTCTGCTTTACAGGCAAGCCTGCTACTCTCAGGCCGCATCGTCTGCTTTACATCGGACAAGATGCGGTCAAACGCAAGATACGAGTATACCAATAAATAAAATGGACTAAGTGCGAGTTGGACTTGCGCACCATTATCTATGTGGCTGCTGTCGTTATTCATTTCGAGTAAAAAACAGCAATATAATAACGTTTGTTTTATGAGAACCCCCCTTAAATATGTATCTTATTCTGTTTTAGTAATTATGTGTTGTTATAAAGGCAACAGAAATACAACATCTGAAAATTTTAACTGTTCACCTATCATAGTTCATATGATACAGCCTGGTGACAGACAATGAACAAACGCTGACGAATGAACGGACGGATGGACTGCTAAGTCTTAGTAATATGGGTTCCGTTTCCTTTAAGTACGGAACCTTATAAGGTAAATCGAAAAGGAATAAATATTTAGGTATTGAATTGCTTCCTGACTGCCGCAGTGGGATAAATACGGTAGGATACAACATGCCCACTTAAAAATCACAGTCACTATACTGAAATACCGCTAAAAAGGAAGCCGGCTTTGACATAAATCTGTCTAATGTGTTTCTGATGGCCCTTATAATATATTCTTGGCCGTCGTCACTCCAGGTAGGCTATTCTAAGATATAAGAACAAGGCAATACTTGTCAGAAATAAAGTCTCAGAATGCTTAAGACAAGTCATAGTTTCTGTCAGTGGCTTATTGAAAATGGATTTTATAAAGTAAACGAATATTATAACGCCACAAAGTGATCTGATATTTATTTATCAATATTTTAAAACTTGTCTTATCTTCTCTGTTTTGTAAAATTTTAAGTACTAGTTAATTCATAGTAACGTTACAAATATAAAAAAAAGTTAAGTAAATAATTATTGTATAAACTGTAGAACTGGTATACTTTTACCTATGTACCACCTTATATATACCTACACAATGTTAAACAATAAAATGTTATTCCATTCTATTCTGTCATCAGTTGTTGAGCAAAATGTATGGAGAGCGCCCGTGTTTATTTTAATAGCAAGTGTCTTTTCTTCATCAATATTTTGTCAGGCGCACAAATTTTTTGCTATATTAATTGACCGGTGAGCAAAAAGTCTCTGCTTCGGGTCTGCAATTTCCTCTTTTCTGTGTGATTTTGTTCGTTTGTGTGTTTGTATGTCTGTTGTAAACTTTGTTCTCGCATACAAGTCATAGTTTATAATCAATCTTGAAACTACCTAGAGCCTAAACGGCTTGTCGTATTTTTATGTGAGTGGTGTTAGTAGATTCGTCTTCACCTGCAGATGGTCATAGGCTATACTAGCTGATTCACTTATTAAGATACGTGATCTTAATAAGTGAATTCACTTATTAAGATACGTAAACACATTCAAGGTCTAAAGTTCTTGCAGACAGGTTTTATGAAGTTACTTTTAACTACTTGGTTTTGAAATGTTTTATTTATCGAAAACACGTGGAGCAGTATATGATAAGTTTCTTGAATTTGAAAAAATCGGTTGATTTTTGAATCTAAGTTGGTAACCGTGGAAACTCACTTCTCGATGAAATGAGTTGTGTCATAGCTACCGTAACTAAGTAAAGATTTTTCTTATTTTTGTATTTGCAACGAAACTTCTAAACGGATTTTTGATATTTCTCCCATAAAGGGGTTTTGGGAGAAATATCAAATTTCTCCGACGATTGACAAACCTAAAAATTTATTTGACTTGTCAAGCCACGTCTCAATTAACGGAAACTATGGCCTGTATGCAAGTACAAAATATCTCGCAGACAAACATATCCAGCCCAGACTTACAAACTGACAGAAGACATTTAGATAACTCGAAGAGACGTTATACGATTTCCCAAAAAATTATATATCTCAGTGTAAGGTTTCCTTGTTTCCTATCCCTAAAAACTTTTTGAGAACTTGAAAACACGAATAAAATGTTCGTAAATAATCAATCAAACACCTGTCACATACTTGACACACCTTATCAGATACAGTGATAAGATACTGTGATCTAAAACTACGTTCGTAGTTCGTAGAGACGAGAAAATATTATTATTATAGCTTGAGTAAGGGAGGGCGTTTCTATACAACGTGTGACAGAAAGGTACGATAATATTTACAGGTGTTAGTCTACCCATCAAAGTGAACCCATTAAAGATCCAAACAGGGTGCAATAAAAAAAATGCGTCCTCGTTACAGTTTGACCGATCACGATCACAATTTTTCTATGGTGAATTGAGCAACATTATTTTTTTTTAATTTAGTCAAATTTATTTTACGCAGGGTTTACTTTCAAGTGTAGACTAACCCTTCAGTATTGTCACACCTTTCTGTTACATTTTGAATTTGAAGTCATCATATCATGTATAGTATTCTATAAGTTGTATTTGTAACACATATTAAGGGTGTTGTGAAAAAAAATTGTACTCCGCCACTTTGTTGCGGCGGCCATCTTGGACCGATTGTCATCAAACAAATCTGAGAACAACTCACGACTAATACACCTTTTAAACAAAAAAAAACAAAATCAGTCTATCCATTTGGGACCTACGATGTCACAGACAGTTCGTCATCCCATCGTTTATGCGTCTGGGGTTAAAAACAAAGAACGACTGCAAAACTTTTTAGGAACCTACCAAATCAGGCTCTAAACCATGTTTATAAAGACTTTGTGCTCGGTTAAGTAATAGACTCAAAAAGTTACAGAGCAATGTAGTTATAGTTGGCGGGTTGGAAACAGTTGTAATATTTGTAGATCTTAAATGGTGTATAGGTATGTAATTATTATTTGCTTAGGTTCGCTCCCACATCACGCGCAATAGCTTTGGTAAATAATATAGCGGAGGATATTGACGTTTTAAATTGTAACCAGACAAAATTCACAGAGGCTGCAGATAGACTGTGAAAATTTTGTATTTAAAAGTTCATGTTTCATAAAATAGTTTAGTTTAGCATCGCCTTGGTTTTAGTTATATGATGTTATTACTATTTTTATCCAAATAAATAAAATAAATAAATAAATATTCTACTATACATATTTTTTTATGTTGTTATTATAGCTCAGAGATTTGTTACTACTAGATCCTAAACGCGCATGGCCACTACAGTGATTCTCGTTCTTTCGTACTCTTACGTAAAAGTATTGGCATAAAACTGTAATTCCACTGGATAAGGGTAGTTTAGTACTGCAATATTTTTTATCAATTCAGGCCCTATATTGTTTCTAATTTATCTCAGAATGAGACACATAGGTATAGTGACCGCACATAAGACATCTATTTGTATTATATTGAGAAAATCTACCAAAAAAAAGTTGGATAAAATCAGTGAAATGCCTTTTATTAATACCTACTCCCGAATTTCATAATACCCTCTACGTAACTTATTTATTACTATTGACTTATCTGGCTCACATGTCCGTCGATCCCACAGCCTCTGACAAGATGGAGATTTGGGAAAATCGGCATTAGGTCAAGCAATCCACGTTTAATTTGGCTAACTTCTGTCAGATTAAAACATCAGTATCTCTTTCTCTTGTTTTCACTAGTCAAACATAATTATAGCATCTCGTTTTCTCAAGCTATGACGTACCATGCAATTCTATCTGTTAAAGTTCTTTGTTGTAGTTAGTAATTTTGTTTTTGGTAATGAAGGCACTTGGCCGGTAGTTTAGTTTTTAAAGTTATAGAGTCCAAAATATTGTCCATAGCGCAAGCAACGTATGCATAACCCACTGATAGAGAGATACGAACAGATCATCTGATTCACCACACTACTGCGATAAGGAATTCATAACAGATTACAGATAACGAAGAAATTTTATGTGTCGAAACTCAATTTTAGAAATTTACAATAATCGGAACTTTGAATTTTGTATAGTTTTTTACCCGACTGCGAAAGAAGGAGGGTTATGTAAATATATAAAAAAAAGCATTTAGTAGTATGAAATATAATACAATGTACTTATCCATGGTATAATGTAGTCCACAGAGTCACTATCAATCAGCTCCCTGAAGGAACGCAGTCGCAAACGATACAAGATTTATAATCTTAGTGTAGCTGATGCGCGTCATTCTTTTATATTTTATTACATCAAATACAATTACTCTTATAAAACGTTATTTTTATTTTTGAGACATTTTATGTGATAATTTTGTAAGAATAAACGATTTATGATTCTTTATTACATGTATTTCGAGTGTATGTATGTATATTTCTTTGGCACGCCCTAGAGCCTGGCTTGTCGTATTTATATGTGAATGGTGTCATTAGACTCGTCTTCACCTGTATATGGTTATAGGCAATATGTACGAGTTGCATCCCAAGATTTCTCATGTCAAGATAAGTAGGCCTAAAGTTCTTGCAGTCCGGTTTTTTGAAGTCATTTTTTAATCATTTGCTTATGTCTGTTACCTGATTTCTCGGAGATGGCTGGTCCGATTTGAAATACAATTTTTTTAAAAGGGCTTCATTCTCGATTGATTTGATTTGAATTTTATGAAATCAGTCAAAGGGTTTGTTATTAAATTTGTTATTATTTTTAAATCGTAAAAGGTTAGGTACTGATAAAGTTATATCGGCGTCTTCCGTAACGGAAATCGGTAATCACTTTTACTTTAAAGTCCTAACTAATATTATAAATGCGAAACTAACTCTGTCTGTCTGTCTGTTACGCTTTCACACCAAAACCACTAAACCGATCTGGATGAAATTTGGTGCACAGGTAGATTGGACCCCGGGAAAGGACATAGGATACTTTTTAACCGACTTCAAAAAAGTAGTTCCCTCATTATCTCGACAATCCTATGGGGAACTACGCAGGTGAAACCGCGGGGCACAGCTAGTAATTAATAAAGATTTACTTGTTCCAAGTAGTTTTCGTCCTCGTATGTTTCTGAAGAAAACCGCTATGAAAATGTTTAACGAGCATTTTATCGAACTGGCAAAGTCTATGCGCTGATAAGCTTGCAAATTTCTTGCTATTGCATGTGAAAATTTCAAGTGAACTGTTTTTGAGCGAGCGAGCGAGCGAAGCGAACCAAGCGGATCTGTTTCCGGTCTGGCATTATTTTTCTGTGTGTAGTATGTCTCTTGGAATTTCGTACTCGCGTACAAGTCGTTATCAACTAATTTTGAAGAAACTAGGCGTATGAATTTTTAGAATTTTTTGGTCGTCTGTGATTTTTGATTGGGTGGCTTTTTCGCAAGAAAGGGGGATGTTAGCTACGGCGCCATTTAGTGGCCGATTCCAATAGTACAGGCATGCGGAACAAAATATTAATTAAGATTCCTTAATAAAAAAAAACCGGTCAAGTGGTTGTCGTTTTTTTAAGTTGCAAAAATATCGTCGACTGTTCCAGGTAGGTACTACTAGTTATTTCAGAGCCGGAGCGAGTCAGCCCCATATTTGATTCACGGTCGGGGACATACGGATTATGTTAATTAATTTTAGATTATGAATAAGTGGGTAGAAGCGAATTCAAAATAACCCGACTGTAAAATATTTAAACCACTGTATCTTAACGACCGAGGAATACAATCTCAAAGTCTATGACCATCTCCAGATCATCTTCATCTGATATCCATACTCATATTGAGGGAGTTGTGATAAAATTTGTACAAGCCATTTTGTGGCCATCTCGGACTGATTTTCATCAAGTATAGCTAAGAACACTTCGATAGATAAGGTATAACAAGTTGTTAGAAGCGAGTTCGAATAAACCCGACTGCTAAATGGTTGAACCTGTGTATCATACTTAATTACTTTTTTAAATTGTGATGTTCCCAGTGTTACTCTCACGACTAAGACGAATCTATTGACATCACCAACATAAAAACACGACAAGCAGTTTAGGCTCTAATGCGTGCCAAAGAAATATACATATGACTGGCCGGTTAGCGCATTTGGTAGCAAACCCTGCCTTCTGCGCCGCTGGTCCCGGGTTCGATCCCCGGACAGGTCAAACATTTGTGTGCATAAACATGTCTGTTTGACCTGTGTCTGGTTGTTTATTATATATATAAGTATGTATATCAGTGACCAGGTTACCATAGTACAGGCTTTGAATAGTTTGGGACCTGAAGACCTTTGCGTGGATGTTTTCCCACATTATTATTATAATATATATATATATATATATATACATACAATTAAAAAAACATAACCCTGCTTCTTTCGCAGTCGGTTAAAAAGACGGCAATACCAAACAACTAAACGTACTTCTCTAAAAATGTTTATCAGTATGAGAACATTGACAAATATGACGGATCTGTTTATTTTATCTCTACAATAACCTAGTTTATGTTAAAAATAAGATAATGTTTGTGTAAAAGGGCCATCCTCTACATATTTAATCGTTTTGCTTGCATTTTTAACCTTCTATGCAAAACTACTAAGCTATAGTATTTACTTGTCTCTGTGTGTGTGGGTCAGCTGTGGCATCGTAGCTCTTGAACGGATGAAGCGATTTTGATTGAAACGTGAATTAGTCGGGAGTGTTCTTAGCTATGTTTGAAGTAAAGTAAAGTACCTAATATTTATTGACCTTTAAACAACGTTCGTTACAGGCAAGTCTTACAAAAATACTTAAAAAATTTAACTAATATATCTCAGTTCTCATAGCAAATAATTACATTATGATTGCTTTGTTTAGTTATTAGCAATATTTTTTTTATTATGGTTGTTTCAAGGTAAAGACAATAACGATAATTCTATAAGCTGCATTGATATATTCGTATTCGCTGACTTTAAAAACAGATTGCTTTCAAAAAAATACTTACATTTTTGTTTGATGAAAATCAGTCGAAGATGTCCGCCGTCAGAAAATGGCAGACTACATATTTTTTCACAACCCCCTCAATATGATGCTTGCCTAGTAGAATACCATGATGCATTTCAAATCTAAGTTAGCGGCCACTACAAAACAGCGGATTAAATTTGATTCCATTTTCTCATTAAGTTTTTTAAATGATATATTAACTTTATCCATATAGAGTAAGTCCTGACTGAGTGACTGAATATTTTCTAGGAATTAACGTAGAGTCCAAATTTGGAGAGTGTATTCATTATAGAGTGTAGGGGTGTACTAAGAAATTGTTATTGGAAATTCAACCCTTAAGGGATTGAAATGGGGGTTCAAAGTTTGAAACTTTTTAAAATCAGATTCTGATACCGCGCACCGCAGTTTTACCCCCAGTAGATATTTGATCATCCCTTCGGAAAACTTCAATTTTCTGGGATTAAAAGTGGCCTATGAATTAATCCAGGGTATACAAAATGTAACCGAAAGGTGTGACAATACTGAAGGGTATTTGTCTACCAATCAAGGAGAACCCATTGCTGAAGAAAATTTGCAAAATTCGACATTCGACAATTCAACAAAAATTGGTCACGCGATCGGTCAAGTTATATGTAGGACGCAATAATATTTTCTCGAATTTTGCATAATTTTGTTCTACGCAGGGTTCACTTTGATGAGTAGACTAACACCCTTAAGTATTGTCACACCTTTCTGTTACACGTTGTATAAGCTATCTCTGTGCCAAATTTCATCCAAAACCGTTAAGCCGTTTGAGCGTGAAGGAGGAACAAACATACGCGCAAACTTTCGCCTTTATAATATTAGTGTGATCGTAAGCTAGGATCAGATAGGTTTCGTTTACCCAGTAAGAATTCTACTGCGGTATCTCCTACCTGTCGTAAGAGGCGACTGAAAGGAGACCTCTGGGCTCAAGGGTGATTAGAGTTAGAGCTCACATCACCCGTCCGACATGAGCCCTGGGAAGACGTCAACGTGCGCTACGCACGTTGACACGAGGCAGTGCTACATAGTAGGAGGTGCAAATGCACGTGCTAGGAGGCCACCGGTGCATTCTACGGAGATCCCGGTGCCCTCCGTCATGCACAGCGGCAGGCTACCGGTTGTTTTTAGTTGGTACAATCCTACATAACCCGGTTGTACCCCAATACAAGGCATCTTACGAAGATTTCCCCCTCGTTAAAAAAAAGAGCAGACTTGAGGTATGTCATACGAAGTTTAATATGGCCACAATTAGGTTATCTCTCCACCTGTTACAACTTAAACACGTTGTTTAAACAATGATTATCAAGTGTGTAAGTTAGTTTGCATATTCGGGTGAATGCTCGCTTTTCAGCTGCAGACATGCGTGTTCAACAGGTTCTTTTTACCCGACTGCGGAAGGAGGGTTATGTTATTCGAGTGTATGTATGTATTTTAATATGGCACGCTCTAGAGCCTAAGCAGCTTGTCGTATTTTTATGTGAATAGATTTCTTTAAGTCGTGAGAGTGACACTGGCTACATAGCCAGTGTCACTCTCACTCAATATATTGATGTCAATATAAAAAAATTAAAGCAAGGATGATATACAGGTTTAAAGATTTAGCAGTCGGTTTTTTTTTGAAGTGGCTACTAATCACTTTTTCAATAAAAAATGATTGCTAACTTCCATTACGACAGTCAGCGATGGAACTTTTCAGCTATATCGTTTTAAATTTCAACCACTTTTAATTTTTGACTTTGATGCAATTTAATGATTCTCATTACCGGTTAAGCATGTGGTTATTAATTATAATATGCACAAGCGTGAAAAATACAGAGGTCATGCCGGTCCCTGGGATTGAACTCGCGCCCTTTCGCTTGATAGGCAAGGCTTTACCGGCTAGGCTACCCACTTATTTAAAAGTAAAACGTAACTAAACACTTTCCTAAAAATCAATTTAAAACAACTATAAAAAACATAAGCAAAATAATAATACATAAGCACTGAAAACGTGTAAAGCCTTATCGTCCCATCCCACTTTCTCTTTCACCATTAGAGCGAGATGCAAACATTGCGCAAGATGGCCGACTGAAACCTTGAAAACCATACTGATAAGAATTAAACAGCTCACGATTTGTGTTTATTTATTTACAAATTTTGCGTTGTTTTAAAATTATTATTCATAAATGTTTGGTCTGTTAAATCTACTTAGTTTAGATTATTATCCGACTCCAAAAAAGGAGGAGGATCTTTATTAAATGTTATGTACAATTTCTCAGGGATGCCCCCAGGGATGGACCAGCCCCCTTATCGGCAGAATTACGCATGAATAAGAACAAGTTTTGCCAGTTCGCCGCTTCAACGCTGTCAAAAATGAAATCTAGTTTACTTACTCTTTAGACAGAGACACTAGCTAGCAGCTAGTATTGGCTAGCTAGATTTTTTCAAATCTAAAATTTACTTCTATTATGGTTCTATATGTAAAATTTTACCAAAATCGCAAACAAATAAAAATTGTATACAACGTAAAACAAGCAACGCAATCGTATAAAACTGTAAAAAAATGTAGTATCTAAAACAATGGAAAATAAAGCATCATTAGCCCTGACGATAAAAATAATTAAAATTAATATTAAGGCTACTTACTAGCAGATTAAGAAATGTACAGTAAAAATCCGTTAACCATTTTTATTGATTTTTTTTTGCTAATATTCAACTTTGTATTTTTAAGCTGTGCCCGTGTATAGACTTCTAAGTCTCTTATTTGTTATAAATAGTAATAATGAAGAAAAATGATATTTTGAGGCATTTGGAGTCGAGACTTGAGGGCTGCGGAAACCGGGAAGCTCTTCTTATTTTCCAAACCTTATCGGAGCGTTTGACCTGAATGCCTTTGTTTATCTGGCCCAACGTATAAGCATTGCTATTCAGCATGGTAATGTCACTAGCATGCTTCAGCCATCTCTGAGAAATCGGGAAAAATACATTTAAAATAAGGTTTCGACGAATTGAGAACCTATAAAGTCGGTTAAAAACAAGATTTGTATGACGTTTTTCTTGGAAGCATATTTATAGTATTCGAATTTCCAACTTTGTCCCTCGAGAGTGGATAGACCCATTTATTAAACCACACATATTAAGCTAACAGCTATATAATTTTAATTAGTTCCTAGGTCAGAGCTTCCCCCATGGGTCGCTCCGCTAGGTTTTGGCCCCTGAACCTCAAGTTGTGAAATCTGTCGCCTAGCAAATAACTGTGTGTTCTGGCAGCCTTCCTTGAGAGCCAGTGTTCCAGACTAGGCATGCTCCATCTAGGGCTATAGTATCGCTGACTTCTGTGGTCGTGCGAACTTGTGGTCAAATGCCTACCTGTGTAGTTTAAAAAAAAAAGAAAAGGAGCGGCTACAGGAATTGCGGTGCTTTACGGGGACAAAGCAAATCACAGCCAGCGTAGCCGAGTACTCGGGCCGTGGCGGGAGAGCCAGTATTGATCGCCGTTCCACTACCTTTCGCGGTCCTGACGATGTCACCACCGTAGAACTGTGCAGGTGGTGGTGTAGCAGATCTGTGGCAGCGCAGCTGGGCCACTTATGTCTGTCTGACGTCTGGTGGTTTGGTCCTCGAGCTGGTTGTGGTGGGCGTACCGCGGGGCAACCTAGTGGGATGGGACAGCATTGGCGGGTCGCGGTAAGTATTCCGTTCGTTCGCGTTCCCGTGTCTCACCAGTTGGCGGCCGGGAGTGACACCGTAGAGTTTTAGGTGGTAATAGTAAAACCAGCAGTATTGTAACAGCAGTAACTAACTGTTACTGCTGTTACAATAAGCAAACTATAAAATGAGACTCCAACTTAACCGCTCTGCAGCAGCAGCAGGTACGCATGCAGCATTTTTCACTCTAAAAAACCGGTTTAAAAACAATGCCTGTGAAAATGCTATGAAATAAATAATAAACAAATAAATCATAACAGCGGGAACCTTATCAATGTTTAGGTATAATTGGCGTTATCGAAAAATCTGGTTTTACAATAATTTGATAACAAACGTTACACTTAGTAATGCTGATAACAACTTCAACGTGCTAACGAACTGTGGTCTACCATTTCCTGAATTTAAACTGTTTATTTCTAACAGGCTTCCAAAAATGAGGAGGTATTCAAATCGGTTGTATTGTTGACCAAACGAGAAAAGCGAGAGAAGTTCTAGTCTGAAAAAATGTGAGGTCGTCAAGAAATTTCGTAGGTACCAGCGTACAAGTCGTAGTTTCCATCCAATCTTGACGAAACTTGCTATATAGGTGAAATGATTTATATAATGCCGTCCCTTATAGATGTGTGAGTGAGTGAAACCGCAAGTACAAACGACAGTAAATAAATATTTAACTTCCTATGGGGGAGCGTTGCGAGTGAATCCGCGGGACAAACGCTAGTTAATAATTAAATAGAATCAACGTGTCTATTAATGTTAATTGCTTCATGATTCTCAGAATAGGGCCGAATCGGGATTAAACACACGAAATTAAAATGTTTATTAATTTAGCCGTCTCAAATATCTAAGCTAGTAGATCTGTAAACTGTTGACCTTGCAAAAACAATAAGTAGTCGACTTAAAAAAAAAGGAATTTTGTCATATCAAAACTCGTATAAGGTTGTGTTTTGCATGTCCCTGTACAAACATCGTAAAGTTAAGTAAAGTAATATTTATTGACCTTTAAATAACGTCCGTTACAGGCAAGACGTATTACATTTTAAAAAAATTACTTAAAAAAATTTACTTATAAATCTCATTTATATACGATTAGCCAATATTAGTTCTTAGTTTAATAGTTCTCATGACAAATATTATATGTTAAAATCGGCTGGTAAATGGTGCTGTAGCAATCGTCCCTATTTTTGCGGACATAACAATCAAACCTCAATCAAAACTCCCCAATCTCAAAAATCTACGAATTCGTAGTACCTATGTAACAACTTTCTTCAAGATTACAGACAATATACAAACTAACAGTCTAAAGATTGCCAGTCAGAGTTAGAGTCGCTTGTCTCGCTTGGTCAACTATAGCCAAAGACAAGTCGAATCATCGTTCTTGTGTATCGAACAATCATTACAAAATATTAATACTTAATAACTAGAAAAAAAAATCACAAATGTAAATATATAATATAAATATATTTTATAAAAAATATAAAAGTATTTGAATAAGTATTTAAAATTATTTTTTTTAAAGTAATAATAATGATAATTAATAAACCCTCGGAATTTTCATTCAAAAACAATGAATTCTTGCAACATACTCTTCAGCATACATACCACATAGAATCAATAAATAATCTTTACTTATTAATCTTTTATTTCACAATATTTTCTGCTGTTTTAATACAAAACCAAATTACAGGACTGATTTTCAAAAAAAAAATATGGTATTGTCAAAAGTAAATTCTTTATAACAAAAAAAAATCCAAATTATTCGAACGAAACCTCTTCTTTTCTAAAATCTATTAAAGATTTGGTTTTCAGCAAGGCGAAATCCGTTTCCCTTCATTATTTAGAACTCCGGAATTCTGTGGTAATTACTGTTGCTAGCAACACCGACGCAATCGCCGGCCAATCAGGGCGTCGCACTGCGCATCTAGCTAAGTAGGTCACGTGGGCTGCGGTAGGCCGATTTAGCTTTTTTACTTTTTAACCCGACTGCTGAAGATGGTTGTGTTTGGAGTGTTGTATCAAATGCAGGGGTGTGATTTTACGTACTGCATGTGGCAGACAGATACGTACAAACATGCAAAAATTGCCAGACCCGAATCTGAAATGTTTTATTTGCTCTGTCAACTGTAACAAATAGTTGTTCTGTCAACTGTTGAATCATTACACATCTCAAAAATTACCTCACGCAATATAACTGTCAATTACTAACGAACATAACTTTCGCGGTTACGGATAAACATCTTCAATTCGTGTTTTTGATTTTTTTATTCGATTGCCAGTTATTTAGATTTTGTTATTAAATTACGACCTGTCAGTGAGTAAAAAATAACCAGGAGTCAAAAATACGAACAGACACAAAACAGAGACGCCCGGTAAAAAATATATGGGTACTAAAGAAAAAATATAAATATAGTATTTTAATCGAATAGGTAAATAAGTACCTTAACATATTTAATTTGATCAAATCACTCTTGCAAAAATACCGGATGTCGTTTATCCGGAAAAACAGGAGAGTCTACAGGAAAACAGGAAAATTGACCGACTTTTAATTCGGTCAGGATATGCATTTATGACGTTTACTTCCTACAAACAACCTTTGTGACCCAGTTCTGGGATTATACGGGTTATAGGTTAGGGGTGTACCAAGCTGGAAGGGGGTAACTATACTATCATTACGAATAACTTCCATCATGTGATCTGCTTTGAAAAAGTCAGCTGTTCCATAAAAAAAATTAATTGTTCGTCGATAGATGTATAAAACAGCAGATTTTATTACTTGAATTCAGTGTTGGTCCGATGAGTATAGTGAACCTCTTTTGGCAAAGGATATCCCTGACAGATAACCCTGAATAGCTTAGGTTACATAAGGCTAAATAGTCAGGCCTTCATAATCTGTTTTTACTTAAGTATTATTGAACAAGCGAGCGAAGCGAATTTTTTAGTTTTTTTTTAATTTGGAAAATTTGAAGAATTAACATTCTCTGCATACTTATTTTATAACATTTAACATTTTATCCACAATTTTTATTTCGATAATGGAAAGACAAATGAAAAATAACGTTCTCCTATTTTTTTTTCAGAACTTAATTAATTACGTTTATGTTTTTTTTTTTTAATCTAAGGGAAAAAACATTCTTACTTAATTATATTTTTTATTATTAATGTTTTTTGTTGTTTGTTTTGGTACAGTTTACAGATGACAGATACAATAATATTTTTATTGGTGGCATTTGACGGTTTCAGGATAAATACGAGATTATTTATCTTCAGTTTTTTGTAAATAACTCTAAAGAATGTGAATATAAAAATCAAAATGGTGTTCTAATTTCCATTTCTTTTCAAAAATGAAAGGTTGTGAATAGTAGGCTGTTGTTAATGGTGATATTAGGTTTATTTTATCGGACGATTTCTTTAAAATTTGTCAGAAACATGTGCTCATCTTTTTAAAGAATTCTAAGTATGAAAATATCAGTCTAAAAACTCCAAAAATCGCCATTATGTGGCGGAGGCCATCTTTGATTTGAAATTAATCATGATATTCTATTAGTCAAGCCCTTTCATTTGATATTGAGGGAGTTGTGAAAACTATTACGTAAACAAGAAATTCAGTGGCGGCAGCCATCTTGGAACGATTTTCATCAAACATATTATCTAAGAACACTCATGCCTAATTCACATTTCAAACGAAAAAACAAAAACGAAATTTTTGCTTCGGGAATAAATTTATATATATATATATAGGAGAAAGGCTTGCGTTTGGCCGCAACTCACCAGATGTGAAGTGACGATACTGCCTAAGATGGGGCGCTTGCCTAGAAGAAACTGATTCGTGACTTTAAATGACCCATATTTCTTATAAAATGCAATTTAATGTTTGTCTATCTAATCTGGAAATGGGTAGTATCCTATCCCTTCTGATATAAATAAATCTACAAAAACGTGCACTTATCCCCACCAGTAGGGATAGCCCGGTAGTGATAAGAGTACCAGCTGAAATTAAATACCCAAAAACATAGTCGCGAGACCCACCAAAAGGAAACGCCATATTTGATTTTAGAGCCGGCAACGGCCGCGGTTGCAAACTCTCACAAAGAATGCATAATTTTTAATGTTGCTATTACCACCGTCCGGGTGTAAATGATAACAAACCGACAAACAATAGAGCGGTGCTGTAAGTGTTATGTGTTTTGCAAAATACCTACGCATGAGGGAAGCTGACTTTTGCATAATTAGCAAGAACTGTATGAGTAAAAAAATTTGTTTCTTTTTAAAAACTTATTATACCATCTTTCATTACGACAGGCGTCGATAAAACTGACAAAGTTTTATCGACGCCAAAATCGATTTATTTATCGATCGATAATAATTTGGATTTATCGATAATAATTTGGATTTATCGATAATAATTTGGATTTTGTTTTCGATTTATCTTAGTTTTATTACGGTTTAAAAATCCAACCTTCAAATAAATTTAGTCAAAATTTAAATATTATGAGTGGAACTAAAACTATTATACTAAAACCAAGTCATGCCGTTCAAATTTTATTGAGGACACTTTAATTTCTACTTTGTTCACCCAGGTGAACACGAAATAAGCACAGGAGGTCTATTTTAGAAACGTTTGTACGAATCCATCACTAGCTAATGACTTCACAAGCGTAGTATATGCAAAAAGATGCATTATTGAAAAAATCATAACGTTCGCTAACTAGATATGAATGTTTGTTTTGAGAAACAAAGTTATATTTTAAGGGATTTTCAAAAAAGAGATGGCTCCATTCTGTCTAAATATATGTTTTTTTTTTGGTTTAAGTATCGATAATTTCGGCAACTGTGAATCGAATAAAAAAATATTTTTTAATTACAAAATTTACCTAGTAATGAGACTTGGCTGGCAATGATTTTAAAATTAAAAAACTTTTCTTATATGAATGTAGCGTTTGAAATTATTCTACCTATTAATTTATTTCTTTATTATAATTATAATTTTTTTGTCAGGCTGTATCTCATGAACCGTGATAACTAGACAGTTGAAATGTTCACAGATGATGTATATCTGTTGCCCGCTATAACAGCAAATACAAAATAAAATAAATATTTTGCAACAAACATGATGTATCCAACGTTTTTTGATCTTTATTAATAACAGCATTAGGTAGACGCTTGAGCTAATGTTGTATAATTCTATGAAACTCTGAGTTATACTCGTATGACACGCACTTGGCTGATAGTTTTGTATATTTATTTTAATATCCTGTCTATCATAGCTGGTTTCCATTTCGTGCTATGTAACGTCACATTTCAATAAAACAGTTTAGTTTGTTAGTTTCTTTTTTACTAACTTCAGAAAAAGAGGAGGTTCTCAATTTGACTAAACTTTTTCTTTCTTCTAAGAATCAATTTTTATTGTTTTTTTATATTTCCTTACTGCCTATATTTATAGGTTTTTGATAGATTTTATTACTGGCGTCATAATATCACAATTATTTAATTTTTTAATGGTCGTTTCTTTTGAAGGGTTGGGTCGTAAGTAGGGATATATTTTTTCAATTTAAATAATTCATGTGGGGTGTCATATATGTATTGGAATTAAAGCAGAGCTCCTTATATCGTTTTCCCAAACAGATTTCGCCCCTTGGATTTTAAAACTATAAGACTAAGAACGTTATTTTTTAAGCAGGGGGTTATAGTTATGACCGAGCAAGCGACGGATTATTCAAAAATTAGAATCCTGAGCGTTGAGGGATTTAAAAGAGCACAAGGTGAAAAATCTTTGCACTCGGGTGCAACACGTAACTTATCATCCCACCTCAGCGAGCAAATGACTACATACGAAAAATAACAATACAGCAAAAAGGTTTCGAGTCTGAGTTTTTAACAAAATAAAAAAGGTTGTATGAAGAATTCGGCACCATAGAGGTAGGAGGCACATAGTGGACGTATTTTTCAGTTATATTATTTAGAATCACCACCGCCACCTGGAAAGAACACCTTTTTATACGAATAAAGAAATTTATCAGATCTGTCCAGGCGCCTATGTCTAAACAAAGAAGATTCCGACAAATTCAAAATCTCATCCGATTTGAAGTTGTTTAAAAATACCATAGACAAGTTGAAATTTCCTCCTATTTTTTAATTGGTTAAAAAATACCATAATTTCTTTTTCAGCAACATGTCTGAGCATAACTGTATTCATACTCGTAAATAGTAAATATTGATCAAGCTTAATTTACATGTTACACGGTGAAATTAACACGTCAAAGCCTGAAAATTCTTACAATTCTTTACTGAAATGTTCATAAATACCGTTTTTTTAAGTCGAAATTACGTGTTAACACCCAAATTTCCAATGTAAAAGGATGTCAAAACGATTATTTTTAAATTACCGTTTGTGAAAATGAAAATTGTGATACGTAAAACCTGAAAATTCTACGCGAAAAACTAAAAATTGTTTGAGCATACGCAAAATAATACCAAAATTCAAAGTCGAAACTACATGTTAACACCCATTTCTTCATGCTCAAAAGATGTTAAGAATGTTGTCTTTAAGCTAACATTTTAACATGAAAACTTCACGTAAAAACTGATAATGACGCATGAAAAACTGTAAATTTTCATTGAATACAACGGCTAGATTGTTCTTAGCTATTTTTTTATATAGGCAATCAAATCGCCCTAAAACCAGATTTTATAATTCTTTGACATGGTTTACGATTAATATCCAACACTTACATTCGGACCTAAAATTTTGAATTACATCCGAGAGAGCTCACTTGTAAGTCCCAGGTCACCCATTAGGGACTTGACCGGACTAAACATAGCTTAACTTAGATGCTTGCTTTAAAACACCTAAAGTAACTGATGTGCTGTCAAAGAAGATATGACGTGCTACAAAAACGTAAGTACGTTGTTTAACATATTGACAATTAAAACGTCACCTGGTAGGTTTCATCAGGCTTTCCAGGGTACGAGGCACTGCGGCGATAATCGGGAGGTCGCGGCGGCGCCGGTGCCCTACGCCACGGGGCGAATGCCGAGGGCTGCGGAGGCTGCGGCGCAGGCCACCTGTACTGCGGGGCGCGACGGAACGGAGCCCTGTATTGGCGTTCATCGTCAGCGACGCTCGGTGCGCCCGGGTACTGTAGTTCGCCCATCACACGTCCGCTCGCGACGAGCTCTGGACGGCGACTGGAGATAACACCTATCGGGTCGATGGTGATTGCGCGCGCACCACGCGCCTCGTTTTACACCGATACGGTTTTTCTTTCTAATTTTATGGCCACTGACGATGGCGCATTGGTGTTTCAGTTCTGCTGTAAGTCAATTAAGTTTCGTACGTCAAATACTTATGCTTCTTTACTTTACAAAAGTAGGAATGAAACGTTAGGATTCCTATCTAACTCGTTGATACATACAAAACATGAAGATAAATTGACAAAACAAATTGTCAAACATTTTTTTTAGATTTTATCTATATTACTCACTTTATTAAATAACTACACGATACATTTTTTGCTTACAATACTTATGCTACATTAGGTACGTAACTGACTTCTGGTTATACATAGGATACATAACTTAGAAATAAAAAAATATTGTAAATTTTTTTTTCGTAGTTTTTATGTAGGCTCTTCTTTCTTCTTCTTCTTTCGATCTTTTGCTTTTGTTGCAAAATGCATGGTTTCATAAGTTTATTATACTATAAAGTTTTAAAAAACTGGTTTTCACTCGTACCTGATAGTTGGAAAGGTCCAACTATAGTTTCGTTCACATTCGGTGAACTTCATCAGGGATGAAATGAGTCGTTCGTGTCTTCGACGATGACACGTCTCGCACTGCTACTGCTGTTGTTGTATGTATTACTAGTTTTTGACCGTGGCTTCGCCCGAGGTTTCGCGGCTTGTTTTTTCGGGAAAGAGTAGGCTACTCTACTCAGTACCTCGAACTACCTCTATGCATAAAATCAATCCGATCCTTGACTCAGTTGCTGAAAGTAGGTACTCGACGTGCGGGAATAATGTACGTCCAAGAAACTAGAACTTTTAGAAATAGTGTATTCTGTATGCCATAAATATATCTATAACAATATTTAAACTACTGTTGTATTACTTTTCGAAGAAAATCTCAATGAAATTTTAGTCAAAAAGCTTATATTGATGAGTTTTTGAAATAACGATATTAAATAAATTTTGGTATTGTTATTTTTATCCATCAACTTGTGACATTTTTCTTACGAGATCTATTATTGTATTTAAATTTTAATATTGTGTTAACCGTATATTTTTTTAATTTAGTTGCTAAGAACCTTTTGTCTGTAAATCGAGGTGGAGCTAGAGCACTTGTATTTAAATCAGGATCAACTGTTATTGCAATTACCTAGTCTCGCAGACCAATAAATCTTTTAATTTCTTTCAATCATTTCATTTAATTTTATTACTTCATTACGTTTTTGGTATTTGAGGTTATCGAAGATGAATTTTTATTTAATCTATATATAATAAACTATGTAAGATCTGCGATACTACACCATAAAATCAATAAATCCTCTAAATTTCACATCTCTAGGTTCAGCGATTTAGTACACCCTGGATAATATGGACTAATCAACCTCAGCTTTATTACTGGGCCGAAGGTTATGAAAACTTAAGCTAACTATACTATAAGTGCTAGTCTTGACTGAATTATTTCTGTCGTCCAATTTATCTGCATTATGTAGGCTGGGCCTACGTCAAGACCATGCGCTACCTTGCTATGCGGAAATGGAGTTCCGCATCAATGTAATTATTATTTTTTGGTTTAACCCTAATAATATGCAAGTTCTGAAACCTGACGCCAATTGCTAATTTTACAGATGTAATGAAACATTTTTTATAAATAATATAATATATTTTATAACTCAAGCAAGCAACTAAGGAAGTAAGACTTCGTAAAGTCGATTAGCAAGTTTTAATAAAAAATGGTTTTTAGGCTTTAACCCCAATAAAAATACTGTATAGTTTTTCTGGAGCCTAAAGTAGTAAGCTAGTAGTAGATAGATGTAAATAGGTTGGTACCTAATTGTTTATTTTTTTATGATATTAAAAAAATATGATCACAGCAAGAAAGTAAACACATTACAGTCGATCAGTACGTTATTCAAAAAAGGCTATCCAAAATTGATAACAGACAGCTATACAACGTGTAACAAAAAGGTGTGACAATACTTAGCGGTGTTAATCTACACATCAAAGAGAACATAATGCAGAACAAAATTTTGCAAAATTAAAAATAAATTGCGTCCTCCATACAACTCGACCGATCACGTGACCAATTTTTGTAAGTAGAAACTAATATTTTTTTTCTCGAATTGCAAAATTTTCTTCTACAATTAGTTTACCTTGATTGGTAGGATTGAGTATTGTCACACCTTTCTGTTACGCGTTGTATATTTCCTAAAGTGTTTACTACGCGATTGCGGATATTTAAAAGAAGTGTATGTTTCAAAACCTTCAAAGATAAAATCGACCTAAGTAGGTATATATCGAGCTCTCAATTCATCCTCAGTCAAAATGGCGTCTCCACGGCGTACAAAACACCCACACAAACATCCCCCCGCACATAAAACCTTATATATAAGCATTATGTGCCCGGACAGGCCAGAAAACTGTGTTAGTGTGTCAAACAAACTTATGTAGCTATAGTCTACGCCATAAATCGTTAGAAGTCAGCTGGGAAAACTAAAGTTAGTAGTACGGAAAAAAGCTAACAGATGGCGCGGATATTCAAAATGGCGTGGGAAAACTAAAGATAGTAGTATTGGAAAATCCATACAGATGGCGCTGATGTACATATCATTTCATAATGACGCCATTATGAAACAAAGAGCAATTCGAGAAAATGACCACAGATGGCGCTGTTTAATGGATTGGAAAAAACAGAATTTTGCAAATTGATAAATTTAGTATTGATGGTGTTGACTTTCAGGAAATTGTAACTACTCGTTATATGGGACAGAAAACTTAAGTCTCCACCAGATATGAGCAAGAAAGCCTAGCGAGAAAAGTATTCGTTATCAGTTATATTTATAATATTTAAAATTAAAAACCCCGGACATCGCTGTTTTGTATTATCTTAATTTAATAGGTCTATTAAATGGTTTATAAATCACTGATATTTATTTCTATTTATATATATTTTTTAAAAGACCTACTAATGTACTTGCCAAAGCTCTTTGCTCCTATTGGTCCAAAATAATCAAGAATACGGCAACCAATTTTTTTTCATGTTTTGGAGTATTTCGATTATAAAATGTTCTATGTACTTTCTAACAAAACATATTCCTAATTTCGAAATGGGAAAAATTTTGATGAATTTAGAACCACCTCGTTTTTTTGACCGGTTAATAAACTAGTAATAAGTTAGTAGGTAGCTTTTTAATAATCTCATTATCGTAAGCCAATATTAAAAGTTTTATTGCATTTCGATTACTATCTCTATGTTTACAACAAGATACAACAACTTGCGTGTGATCTTCTATGACAAACGGTCAAAGATTTCAAAATTAGATACAGAAACGACACTTCATGTAAATGTATAATCTGTTACCTACATAAGTGCAACTATTATTTGCTTACATAACATTAGTATTTTTTACCGTTCTAAATACATAAAAAAGTAAATTAAACAGAAACTAGTAGTTTTGCGAACAGTTGACTTTGGAACCATAAAATTGCAACTTTATAAATAATAGCCGACAACCACTTGACCGGTTGTTTTAAACACGGCTGTGGTAAACATAAATTGTAATCGGCCAGTGAAACACGGAAGTGCTTTTATGAAATCAGTTAAACAAAAAAAGCCAGAAACGAATAAGACGCCTAGATGGCCTATAAAGATGGCAGATGATGGATAAATATTTATTCATTTCATTAGAATGGTAAAAAAACTTATTTATTTACTACTGTAGTTAAAATAAAACAAATTACTTACAGAAAAAAAAAATTGAGTGACACAAGTCAATTAGAAATTAAAAACACATAATTAATGTTAATACGAGCAGTAAAACGAAAACAAAAATAATATTCATCTGTTTTACACAATCTTTGTCCCGGTTATACTGCATGTTATCAATGTTTAATTGACTCCGAGATACCACAGCGACCACGCGAGTGACGCCATATATTGTTCTCAGTTGTTGTTTGACTTTCGAACAGTGCGCACGTGTTTTGTCTCTAAACAATAATGAATCAATTTGATCCAGTTGGTGAGTTATTTTTAACTTTATATTTTATCATAGTTTAGGTTAAAAGTAAGCTATCCGATAAGTAATGTTGACATGCGGCTCAATGATACAAAAAATGTCAAAATTATTTTCTACCAATTTCTTGTTATTCCTTCCTATATCAATTCTATATCTTCCCATATCTGTCATTCCAAAAGTTACCTGTAAGAAATAACTTTAGGTAACAAGGCCTCCCAATAGTCAAAATATACCGCGAGTGCTTTGTATAATCTGTATTGATAACCTTTGTTTGAGATAACCTTGTTAGAGAGTGCGTTTTAATTGATTGTAGGTACTGTTTTGGTATAGAATACAGTTATGTAAGTAAAGTTATTCAAGATCCCACAAATAGCCTCATTCAAACTGTGTAAATTTTTATATTGTATCAACTGACACTACTACCTCACAAGTAGCCAAGAGTAGGTACAATAAACATCTTCGATTCGTGTTTTTTACCTATTCGTTTCAATCGCCACAGCATTTCAAATCTTGTTCCAAGGGCAATATATTCTATATTTATAGATATGACGAGATCTTTGTATTTTCTAACGAAACTTCCACCTTTTATGGAAGTAATACCTTACAAATAAAAATCCCCGACGACTAAAACAATCTGAAAATTCATAGAACATAATATACACAAACTTTTGTCAAGATTGGATGGAAACTAAGTACAGACATCCATACAGGCATATAAACATACAAACAGACGAAAGGATTTTATACCAGACTCAAAGCAGAGACGCTTCGCTCGCTAATTTTCTACATAATAAGTGCTTATATATAAATTTTTCATCATATGAATATGATGAAGAACAAAGTAAGCTGCCGTGCAAAGTACCTTTATTACGAAACACGAAATGACTATCTACTACAACAAAAACTATAGCAGATAAAATACCTACGAGTATAGACAAGTTAAGATCTAACTATCTTTATTTATCTATCTACCGGTTTTTATCTGGCCTAACGTATAAGCATTGCCATTCAAAGTGACTAGCACACTGGGCATGCTGCCCTCCGTTGGTGAGTTGGAGGATTTGAATATGATTAACTATTACAAAATCTGACTACCTACTGAATAAGCTTTTATGTTATTTATAATTTTGCTTTAGGTATTTTAAGTACGCTATCATTTTTAGGGTTCCGTAGTAACGGAAGAAATCCTTATAGTTTCGGTCGCTCCGTCCGTCTTCTGTCCGCCCTTTATAACTTTTACAGAAATGTACGACAGATTTTAGCATTATTTATACCTAATTTAAGTGTTGGCTCCCATACCTACTAGTTAAGTGGAGACGGGCACCATGATCGTGTGGGGCATCACCAAATAAGTCTTTTGAATCAAAGGTAATGCTTTATTTTCATAAAGCACCAATTTGAAGTAAATGGTTTGCAAGGTTTGGTGGTCCGCGTTATAGAGATGCAAATTATTAATTTTCAGAGCATCAGCACAACCGTTACAATCCTCTCAAAGACGAATGGATACTGGTGTCCCCTCACCGCTGCAAGCGACCCTGGAGTGGACAGACTGAGGCTGCTCCTGAGGAACAGCCTGCAGACCCTGACAACCCTCTGAGAGCTGGTGCTGTGAGGTCCAATGGACAGGTATGATGGAAGTCTTGATACGAGTAATTCGATAGTACAGACGAATGTCATGATTTTCTAATATTTCTGATATTATTTGGAATTGATGTCGTAACTTTAGTACTTGCAATCAAGTCAATAAATTAACTTACTTTGAATTCCTCAACTGAACATCATTAGTAGACTCCATTTAAACCTTTTTTTTAAGTTTGCGAACTGGTATTACAGCTGCGGTACCTGACACTGTAATGATATAGGTATATTATAATATGCAATTTAAAAAAATATATATATTAAATTTGTAAATAGTTTAAAACCTATAAATAATATTTGTATTATAACTGAGATGTTAATTAAAATTCGTAGTTTGATATTCAATAAGAATAAATTGGGATCGAACTCGATGTGGTAAAGTTGCTTTATCACAGAGATGCCGTGGCCACCTTCCAGCTTCATCATCAGACCCTGGATACAAGATGTAAATTGATCTACGAAACAATGGAACACATTTCGACTGTATTTTTTATAATGTTTGTTGCGTACTTGGGTACCTGATTTCTTGGAGACGGCTTACTCCATTAAATTATTTTTTGGAACGTAGTTGTTCCCCTATAATATTTATTATCAAAATCAGTCCAGTGCGTACTTTGCCTTCTAAATCAAAAGAACTAAAATAAATGTATCGGCGGCTGCCGAATTAAAGTTGGTAATCACTTTTTACCCGACAGCAAAAGAAGGAGGGTTATGTTTTTCGAGTGTATGTATCTATATTTGTACCTATATTTGTTTGACACGCTCTAAAGACTAAACGGCTAGTCGTATTTTTATGTAGTGGTGTCAATAGATTCGTCTTAGTCATAAGAGTGACACATGGTACACAAAAATTAAAAAAAATAATAATTTAAGGATGATGAGGACACAGGATTAAAGATTTATCATTCGGGTTTTCTTGAAATCTCTTTTAATCACTTGTTTTAAATAACTTTCCTATTTATTATTCCAGTGCAATCCCAACTACACATCGACGTACGTGTTCCCGAATGACTTCCCAGCGCTATTGGAGCGAGTGGCAGAGCCCCCGGCTCCAGAACATCCGCTCTTCCAGGCGGCAGCGGCTAAAGGCACATGCAGGTCATCATCTTCTTGACTAGTAATTCCGACGCGAATTATCGTTGCAAAAAAAATCTTTTATACTTTATTAGCATCTTAATAAGATACTAGCTGTGCCCCGCGGCTTCACCCGCGTAGTTCCCCATTTTACTATCGAGATAAACCAATGGGGAACAACTTTTTTTGAAGTCGGTTAAAAAGTATCCTAAGTGCTTTCCCGGGGTCCAATCTACCTGTGTGCCAAATTTCATGCAGATTGGTTTGCGGTTTTGGCGTGAAAGCGAGACAGACAGAGAGACAGAGTTACTTTCGCATTATAATATTAGTTAGAATTATCGTATTATGTACCAAGGTGCATTAGTTATATTAAAGAAAATATTATAGATGCGATGCACCTTGGTAAATAAGAAATAACGATTATTACCAGGACTTAAAAGTAGAATTTGTTGAACAAGTGATAAAAATATACGCTCATCAAAACCGGCTTCAACATCATGCCAATGTCGAGGCTACTCGTATCCAGCTCCTCGACCACACAGACATAACTAGAAGATTAAAAAGAAACAAATGTTGTATAGATATTGAACCTTTAATTCGCGAGTCCGACTTGTACCTACTAGGCCGATTTTTTTATATTACTTTAAAATCGGCCAAGTATAAGTCCTACTTTGGGAAATGCAGGGATGGCATGCAAAGACTCACAAAAGCATTTTTTTTTGTTTAGAGAAACAAATAATGAAATAGGTACGTAGAAGTAATTCTTGTTTCTTTGTTCTCAGGGTAATGTGCTTTCATCCAGATTCATCGATGACCATCCCTTTGATGTCGGTTGAGGAAATCATGGCTGTTATAACTGAGTGAGTACCTATAGACCTATGTACGTACATAGTTGACTAGAAGAGACCGCTACAAGCCATAAAGTCGCCATTGAATCTGTGAAATCTATCATAAATACACATTTATATTTTACGCTGGTTAAACCCGCGACACTAAAACGACGCGGTGTTATAAGTTTGGCGAGTCACAGACAGACACATATATACACAAACAACCGTATGTATGTGTGCGTGTGAGTGCGTGTGTGTGTGACATCGTAGCTCCCGAACGAATGATTGGATTTTGATTTTGTTTGAAGGCTGAATTAGTTGGGAGTGTTCTTAGCACGTATGTTTGATACAATCAGTCCAAGATGGCCGCCGACACATAATGGCGTATTACATATAATTTCACAATTCCCTCAGTATGGATATGAAATGAAAGGGCTTGACTAATAAAATACTATAGAATACTTGACTAATAGAATAGAATACATTATCATGATTTCAAATCCAAGATGGCTGCCACAACAGATGTCGGAGAAAATTTTCAATTTTACTTGTTTAATCTAAAAATTCATCCTTGCAGATGGATAAACCAGATGACGGAGCTAGGTCGCAAGTACACCTGGGTGCAGATCTTCGAGAACAAGGGTGCTGTGATGGGGTGTTCCAATCCTCATCCACACTGCCAGATATGGGCTTCCAGCTTCCTGCCCAATGAACCCAGAGTCAAAGACAGGTAAGGCAATATGCGGAATTATTTAACCGAAAATCGTCCGTCTGTGTCTGCTTCTAGTCTGGCAAATCTTCCTTTCATCAAATTAATGGATAATTTTTTAAATCAAATTTATTAATGGATATTTATTACGTCAAAAATAACTACCTACTTTAAAACATATATAGACTTATCGCTTAGGGATTTACTAATTCGAAAGGGGGTCATTATACTCATCCTTATGAACAACTTTCACTTTGGGACCAACTCAGAGTTCGAAAAAATAAAATCAGTTATTTTGTACATTTTGTCGCAGACGTTATTTTTTCTCGAATCCCAGGGTTGGTCCGATAATGAAAGTGGTTCGTAATGATGAATAAAGTGATCCTCTATTTTACCTAGTACACCCCTAACCGATAACCCTGTACATACATAATTTAATGGCCTTTGCATCTTAGCAAAATTCGAGAGACAAAATTTTGCAAAATTCGAGGAAAAAATGTGGTTCATGCACACAAATGTTTGACCTGTCCGGGGATCGAACCCGGGACCAGCGGTGCAGAAGGCAGGGTTGCTACCAACTGCGCCAACCGTAGAATGTAAAATCCTTCGCTGGCTCGGTCATCAAAAGTGAGCACGCGGTTAAAAAGCAACTCTGCGCTCTTGTATAACAAATAATTATTTTGTTTTGAATTTTTTTGTTATGTACCTAATGTGTTCACCTTGATTGGTAGACTAACACCCTTAAGTATTGTTACACTTTTGTTTTACACGTTTTACATCTGTATTATCGTCAGTCAGTTTGCAATTACTTAAAGGGCGCGTCTACGCCAAAGTGCGCCAAAGTTAATTTATTATTTGCGACTTTGGAAATGGTCAAGAATTCCAAGCCAATAAAAAATAAATAAAATATTGCTAGATTCGGTAACACTACAAAAAAAAATACAATTACTAAAAAGATGGTACAGAAATGTACTGAGTAATTTTTAAATATATATTTTTTTTAAGAAAAATTACTTAATAAAATTCATCAACAATGAGGAAAATGAAGTTTTAGTAGGTGTCGATAAAAAAATTCGGTGTTTCTTGCCACATTTGATTATTTTATTTATCCAAAGCTAATAAAGTATTTCAAAAATATCGCATTGCGTTTCCGTAGATTAATCTGTATCCTAACGTATGTGTACAGTCATATTTTTTTAAAGCCTATTACGTGTTTTTTATCTGTAACACATTGATATAATAATAAGGTATAATAATACATTTTTGTAGTACTAGCTGACCCGCCGAACCTCGTACCGCCTAACAGTTATGTATATTTCTCACCTATTTCAAACCTTCCCTCGAGTACAACAATCATTTCAAGACTAAAATCAGCTATATCGGCCCAGCCGTTCTCGAGTTTTAGTGAAACAAACGGAATCATTTTCATAAATATATTTATATTTTATTTATTTTCTGTCATAAGAACCTTCCCCTAACTATAACAAACACAACCAATTAAAAAATAGTGAAATCGGTCCAGCCGTTCACGCGTGATGTGTGACCAAGGGATATAACATATATAAAAATGTATGTTATATGTATTTGTTTATCTTTGTATCCATTTGTATGTATAATTTGATCATTTTTCAAATATGTTTGTTCAATGTATTATTTTAAGGCCTCTCTAATTTTATATTATTCATTTACGTGCATGGTTGCCTGGAAGAGATCGCTCTAAGCGATAAGGCCGCCATTAAGAAACCTAGTATATATTTGTAAGTTTTTATTTGTTATAATTTTTTATAATTAAGCTGGTTTTTTAATAAAGAGTTGTCTTACCTTATCTTATCTTATCTAATCTTATCTAATCTTATCTAATCTTATCTAATCTTATCTAATCTTATCTAATCTTATCTAATCTTGTCTAATCTTATCTAATCTTATCTAATCTTATCTAATCTCATCTAATCTTACTAATCTTATCTAATCTTACTAATCTTATCTAATCTTATCTAATCTTATCTTTTAACAATCCATTTTCATATAAGTATATAGATGGATTATCCCTGTGATATACATATACCTGCACTGATATAATAACAAATTCCACTTAATTTGTTTTTCTTATTGTTTAGCACGTCCTCAATTTTCGTGTAACATTAATGCTGTGTGACATTAATTATGAATTATGTAAAGCAGAGTAGATACCTATATAAGAACCTATGGAAGACCCTGTCTTACGCAAAACAGCTTTTAACTAAAGCAAAAGGCAGAGCCCACATAATACAAACGCCCCTTAAGGATTTTGTCTGGAAATGGCGTTAGTAGGTACTCACTCGCATACAGGTCGTAGTTTACACCCAATCTTGACGAAACTAACAATTCAACGTGAATTATTTTTCAGATGCCAAAAAGAATATTACATTAAGCATGGGAAGGCAATGTTGGTTGATTATTTGGAAAACGAGTTGCAGAAGAAGGTATGTTCAGATAATACACTTTGATCTTAGCTAAAAGGACGAGAAGCGATACGTTAAGTATATACCCTATACTTATATTTAACTAAAGTAGAGAGTTTTCCCAAGTTTGCTGAAAAAAATGGCGTCTCTGTCTATGTATTTATTGCAAAATAAAAAAGTGATTCTGCATGTTGTAATGTGTAATGCTATATTCGATGAAAATCGGTCTAACATGGCTGCCACCGAAAAATGGCGGGTAGCATATTTTTTCACAACTCGCGCAGTCGCACAGTCATTTTGTGTTGCATTGCATTGCATTGTATTGTATTGTATTGTATGGTATTTGTATTGTATCGTATTGTATGGGTATCAAATGTAAGGGCTTGACTAGAAGAATACTAAATAAATAAATTTCAGAAACTGCCGGTTTGGCCGCCACTGCTACGCTATGTTTAATATTTTTTCGTGGCGTAGTAGTATCATTAAATGTTATAAATTATTTTTATTTTAATTCGTCCTGTACACCTTTTTGTAGATATGCTTCTTCATTTATTTCTATTTACTTTTCAGGAGCGAATAGTCCTACAAAACTCAGAATGGGTCGCCCTAGTGCCTTACTGGGCCGCGTGGCCTTACGAAACTATGCTTCTCCCGCTAAAAGGGCGGCCTCAACGTATGACTGACCTGAATATGGATCAGCAGAGAGGCCTTGCAGAAATCATGAAGGGACTTAATACTAAATACGACAACTTATTTAAATGCAGCTTTCCATACAGCATGGGATGGCATGGTGAGTTGACCGACCTGTTGCTATATAGTTACTCCTATTAGGTTTGTACACGTTTTATCAAATATCAGTCTGATCAAATTTTCACCGACTTCTCGATAAGGAGGAGGCACTAGTTGAGTACCTCCTCATTTTCGGGAAGTCGGGATTTTTTTATGTTTGTGGCGTGACATGGCTGGATTGATTAAAAAAAAATCTTTTTTGTTTGAAAGGTTAAGGTACCTTTCAAACAAAAAAGTTTTTACTAGTTTTCATGTAAGTATTTACTCTCATTTAAATTTTATCAAATTGTTGTAGTTTGGTGTGAAATAATTGTATCCTCGCCGGCCGAAATAGTCGTTAGCAACAATTTTAAAAGACCTGTATTTTTCGTCAGGAGCCCCAACAGGACCTACACGAAGTCCCGGCGACTCTCCTCACTGGCTGCTCCACGCGTTATACCTCCCTCCACTACTCCGCTCCGCCTCAGTAAAGAAGTTCATGGTGGGATACGAGATGCTGGCACAAGCACAGCGCGACCTGACGCCCGAGCAGGCTGCACATGCACTGAGAGGCTGCGACCATATGCTGCATTATAGGGTAGCTTCAGCTTGATTAGCGCCACAGCAAACAAAGCGTTCAGATAGTTATTAACTTAGTTACTAGATGGCGTTGTAATCAATCTGCCACATAGCTATTTTTGACTTCAAGCTGAGATCCAGTGGACCTTTAAGCTGACTCTCTACTCCGGTACCCTACAGTAAAGAAGTTCATGGTGCATTATGACACTGAATGAATTAATTGTTTATTGTGACTATGTGCTGCAATATACGAACGTCTAATGATAGATGAATAAGTTTTGGTATGCAATAGAATATGTTGGCTTATAATATTAATTTATTTGTAATACAAAACCTTTCAAGATGCAATTTTTTCTTAAAACCTACCTCTAACTATTAAATATTGGTCATCATTAAGTGTGTTTGTTTATTCTTCTTTGTATCAGAGCGATAGATCCGTGAACAGGTACATTAATGATGGATCTACTTGAAATATACCATAGAGGTCTGAAGAGTGTCAAAGGCCCTCACGTAGCTTATATGTTTAATTAACGCCACAACTACGTGTACAGATAGTTCTTAACTAAATTACTAGATGGCGTTGTAATCAATATGTTGTATCTTCATGGTTCGCTCTGCCTTGCTGAAGAAACTCATGTAAGGTACATATAATAATATTTACGTTAGCGAATTGAGAACCTCCTAATTTTAAATCAAATAAAACGAAAAGAAAAACGAATAACTTCTGATTAAATAATTTTATTCTATTTTTTGTTGCTTTAATCGTCATTTGCCAACGCTGCAAACTTGTTGGCCATAGCAGCCGCCAATGCTCCGTCGTCGGAACTGGACGTGTCTTCCTCGCTGTCCGTCTGTCTGTCACCTCCGACAACGTCGTTATCGTCAGAGTCGATATCCGACAGTACTTCGGTGACGTCATCGGCTTTGTAGCGCGCCTGCACCCATTTCACGTACTTGACCTCTTCGGACGTTTCGAATTTTTCTGTGAAACAAGTTAACTACCTAATTATAGTTAAAATTCTGTAAACTGTTAAGCTCGCGATTGCAATAATTTGAGTGACTATGAATATAACAAATTTTAGTTTTTGATGCATTTTATTGCCAAAAGTAATGGCAAAACTATCCGATTTTTTCGTGATTATCAATTAAATTATATCAATAAAATAATTAAATTGTAAATAAATTAATAAAGACCAATTATTATTTTTTTTATTTCAAAAATCATGTATGTGTCATGTAAAGGTTAAGACTTAATTAAAGCTGTATTTAGTATGTCTCAGCCAGATAAATTTTTAATTGGCACACAGATGGCGCCGCAGCAAAGGTTCTCCATTATCAAAGAAGCTTTCTCCATTATATATATCAGCGCGAGAACGAATAATTACATTCCTCAACTTTTAAAATCATTTCCAAATTGTAACACTCGAACGAAAACTTGTTTTTGATATAAATACGACCGTCTGTCGGCGCATTACTCAGTCGAGTCAGTAATGCTGACGTCACGCTTTCAAAAGCATCCAGAGCGCTGGTCGTCCGTCATATAAGTGTAAAATTAATTACAACAAAAATAAACAACAAAACAAAAATTCATGCGAGTACGAAATTTCAGAAAAAATTAAAAAAATTGTTCGTCACTACGAGTACATCAAAGATCTTAACAGTTAGGGATGTGCTAAGCCGTAAAGCACCGCCCGTTTCGGCACAGTACATCTCTAACAGTGGCCTGTAGGTCTATAAGTAGAAATGGAAAAATGTAATTGTGCAACAGGAAACAATATTCTGCAACAAATGTTTCCGTGAACTGCGACTATTTGCGCTAATGACATCTAAAAATGTCAAGAGAGTCATGTTTCGCTGACGGGATTTAATAACAGTTGGTAACCATGGATGCTGACTTCTTGTGTCATAGCCACAGTATTTTAGACCTTAATTCATGAGTTATAAATACTACTTTTACGGGTTCGTCTTGGTTTTTGCATTTCCAAACAAACTTCCTCTACTTTCCTTCTAATAATTCGTAGAACCTGTACACCAAGTTTCGTCAACATTGGTTGGAAACTACGACCTGTACGCGAGTACGCAATTTTATGCTGAAAAACATAGAATCTGACAGACGAAAGAACATTTTGCCAGACTCGAAGCAGAGACGCTTCACTCACTTCGCTCGCTCGGTCAACAAAACACAAACTATGGTATTTACTATGTGAATCACACTGATATTATAAAATAATATGGGACAACATCCACACAAATGTCTTCAGGTCCCAAACTAGGCAAAGCCTGTGCTATGGTAACCTGATGACTGATATACATACTTATATACATAAATATATACTTATATATATAATAAACACCCAGACAGGTCAAACAGACATGTTTATGCACACAAATGTTTGACCTGTCCGGGAATCGAACTCGAGACCGGCGGCGCAGAAGGCAGGGTTGCTAACCAACTGCGCCAACTGGTCAGTCAAAAAAGACGAAAGATTGTATGTGTGTGTGTTTGTTTGTTCCTCCTTCACGCTCAAACGGCTGATCGGATTTGGACGAAAGGACTTGTTTCATTTTCGGCCAAGACGGTGTACGTCTACCTAAAAATGCCTTAAGATATCGTTAATATTAGTTATTAATGAAACCTGCATCAATTGCCTAATTCATTGTGTACAAAAATATCTATTTCTGTGAATTATAATGTATTTCTGGCATCCCTGGAAGATTTTTATATCTTAGGTTGATTCTAATGGTCACAACGGGCTACGAATTGTACCAACCCTTACAAATGTCATAATTAACACAACAAAAACATGAAAGTCGCCTATTTGCGTACATAACGTAGGAATGTTTTGATTCTAAAATAATTTTGTACACTGCGATAAGTTACGTTATTTTGAATTTGGTTGATAGATTTAAGATTAATAGTCCCTAACGTATTTATGGTATCATGTACGCTGTCCTGGCCGCAGCTCCATACATTATTGAAACATCTCTTTTGGCACGAAGATAGCTTGTACCTTGAATTAACACATAGGCTGCTTTTTATTTCGAGAAAATTGATGTGTTCCCACGGGACGATCAAATATCCGCCGCGGGTAAAACCGCGGGGCGCAGCTACATCCCCCTAGTTGTTAGTCTATATTTACCTCGTTGCGCGGTAAACCCAGGTGGTCTAAGCCAGAGACATATTTTCCCGTCCAAGGCCATCCTTAGCAGACTATTTGCTGCTCTATACGTATCTAGCCTGAAAAAAATAAGGGTTAAAAGTTTAAAAAATATATTATATATCATGTGGTTATAACCGACTGCAATAACTTCAGAGCAAATCAAATAACGCCTTTTATTTCTTTTCTTTTTTTCATAGGATATATAGATAGGCTTGTGTTTGACCGCAACTCGCCAAATCGCAGAATAGTCTTATCGCTATGAAAGTCTTGATATGTGATATGAAATGATATTTATTGCTATTACAGCAGGTACACTGCAGATCTTAACGCTAAACTTATGTCCTACTTGTAACAAACCAACATGGTGTGCAATGGTGTTGACAAATATTTTTTTTTAAATACCAAAATAATCTAGAAAAAATTACGAGAATAACTGTGTTTATACTATTTTTCTATCATTAAAAATGTCTGAGAAAATTAAGATCAAGGTGCGCATTTTCGTACGACATTATTTCAAAACGTACTCGGCATTCTAAAGCGTGATGACGTCACAGGTCGTGTGCTAGCCGGGCGGGTATGGCCAATTCGTTCGCTGACTGCTCGCGCTACGGTTGAAAGCATTATATTATAATAACGCGCATCTTGTTAGTGGCTAATAATCGTCTAATAGTGATAAAAAAATACTATGTCGTGCTTCAGTGAGTTAATTCCAGTTAACACACCGGAAAAGCCATTTTTTAACATGTCAAGGGATCCAAAACGTCGAAATAAATGGATACAATTGGCTCTAATACTACTGCATACCGTTGTGAAGATAATTTTAAAGAACTTTTTAGTCGTTGGGATATTTCTCCCAAAAAAAGGGGCAAAACTTGCTACGGCACTATTTACTGGCCGATTTCAATAATATTTGGTATTACAAACATACAGAACTCCTCATTTTTTCTATTGGCACTTGTTCATATTAACAGATTCCTGATAGTAAACAAAATCGGCCAAGTGGTTGTCTCTTTTTTACCCGACTGCGAAAGAAGGAGGGTTATGTTTTTCGAGTGTACGTATGCATGTAACATTGTATGTACAGTGCTCGCCACGGATCTTTATGTTTGTGAAGTTAGCAACAAATGGCTGCGCAATGATGAAAACACGGTACACAAACGGTGCAGGGGCGCGGGCGGGGAGCCGCTAGACGCAAGCCAGCTAACTTCACAAACATAAAGATCCGTTGCGAGCACTGTAGGTGTGTATATTTTTTTGGCACGCCCTAGAGCCTTTTTTTGACGTATTTTTAAGTGAAAAGTGTCAATAGATTTTTATCAACCGTGAGATTGATTGTGGGTACCTACATCGAAATAAAAAACCATAGTAAGGATGATACACAGGATTAAAATTTTGCAGTCGGGTTTTGGAAGTGGCTACTAATCACTTCTTTACTGTTAATCGCGGCGTGGTCCCGTAAGCCCTAAAAACCTCCCCAAGGAATGAAACATTAATATAAACCGAAACCGTATTTTATACTACCAATTTTAACTTAAATAATAAGTGGCACTTGAATTGGCCGGTAGTACGCCGGAGAAACTTGCATGCGTGTTTTAAAAAGTCATCCTCGTTTAGCAACGCCATCTAGTATTTTTCCGGTGAACTACGGGCTGGGTTCTGATATTTGTTCTATTCCAAACAACATTTGTAAAAATATCGCGGTACCTAACTATACAACGACACATCGGTATATTGCCGATTCCTTAAGTGAATGTATATGATTAAATTAACAGAATAGGTTTCTAATTTAATAAGTAGGTATTTTAGGTTAGGTACTAACCCGCCAACCTTAGAAAATGGATACACACTCGTAAGTAGGTACCTAAATAACAAAACTTTACAAATTCATAGATTACCAATATAACCTTAAGTATTTTTTGCTATTTGCTTAAAAGACATGCTTACTTTTTCGTTTTAATTCTACGTATTTCGTAGCCGTAAAATATTTATTTTTTATAAAAAATGTTGAGCTATCATCAAGCTATCCACTCTTAGTAGATTGTTTGTCTGGGCTTTCTGGACTCCTTCCATGAACGGTATAAAAATAAAAAACAATCTTACGAATTAATACACAAACAACAACAATAACAACAAACTATCTGACGCACACAAGTATTATTTAGGCAACAGAATCCAAACAAAGAGCGCGAGTGTCTTTATTTGCATGAGATTCAGTACTGGCGAGTAGCGCGCGGGCGAGTTACTCGACCTACGACGTCATCACAAGTTAGCGGGAAGCTGGCCTTAAAAAAGTGTTCTAAACTTCTCGCAGTGATAACTTTGTTAATACTGCATGTATTTACGTGAAACAAAAACTCGTATAATGTACGTAGTCTATACATTAATGTTAGGTATATTTTAGTGTTACATTTTAACCCTTTTGTGTTCTCTGTTTAATAAAGATGAGTCATACAATAATACCAATGACCCCAATTAGGCTTAGTCATACTTAGAGGATATCGGGATTCGAGAGATGCAACACAAAGGCTCGGTGACAACTACGTTAGATCGCGGCGGTCGACTATATAAAACACTACAATACTGACTAAACTAAAAGTTCCTAAAATTATATCCATCCTTTTCTCACTTGTGAAAACAAAAAGAGAGGAGACAACATTAGAATCGTCAAATTAGGTTAGTTTACTAAGTTTGGCCTGACAGAATCGTTGTCATGTATACAATATGGTAACAATTGAATTAGATAAGATAAAAACCTTTATATTATATGGGCACCTGCTGAGTCGAACTCGGTAAAGGTCGGTATAAACTTTTTTTTTAAGGTTTAAGATTTTAACTATATACGATACAAGTAACGAACCGTGCAGCTTTCGCAGTGATGTAGGATCGTTTCTTCGCCCACCCGTCGCAGATGTCCCTCGGTGACCAGCTGTCGTCTCTGTCCGGGTGCTCGATACGCAACGCTCTGGGTAAGTCTACACGCTCAGCTATGTATCTGAAAATAGTTATTTGTTATACAAGAGTGCAGAGTTGCATTTTAACCGCGTGCTCACGTTTGATGACCGAGCAAGCGAAGGATTCTAAAATTAGAATCCTGAGCGTTAGCGAGGGAATTAAAAGAGCATAAGGTGAAAAATCTTTGCACTCGAGTGCAACACGTAACTTTTCATCCCACCTCAGCGAGGAAATGACTACATACGAAACTTAAAAAAATTGAATCTCTCATTTTAGTTTTTTCACATATTTTTAACATAAGGTTTTAACAATATGACGTGAAAAGATAATGGCACGCGCAAAACTAATTAAAAAAAAAGTACAGCAAAAAGGTTCCGAGTCAGAGTTATTAACAAAATAAAAAAGGTTGTATGATGAATTCGGCACCATAGAGATAGAAGTAAATAGGTTGAATGCATTTAGTGCACACGATTTTCTATATTTAAATTTACTTTATCCTCTAGCGGTAAAAAATGGCATTTGCACTCAGATATCGAATAGCAAAAATACTCTTACGAAGATGGTGGGATGAAAAAGTAATTTTATGCTTATAAGCTTAGTGATGTAGTCTCAGAGTTGGTTTTGTCCAGTTATATTAACCCTCTACGAAATAATTACGGGGTGTTATAAGTTTGACATGTCTGTAAGTCTGTCTGTGTTGTCATTGAAGCCTTTGAACGAATGAATCAATTTTGATTTTTGTAACAAAGGTGACGTCGTTGGGTGTGTTTCATTACATATTCTCTCATAACTCCCTCAATATGGGTATCAAATGCAAGTGCTGTGAAGGGCGTTGCACTTCGAGTATGGTACATTTGAAATCCGAGACAGCCGCCAGCACAAAATGGCTAATTACTATAAAATTTTATTTAGTTTAAATTTTCAATTTTAAATGGTATAGAATAAATTACTGAGACGAAATAGATCACGCGATTGTTCAAAATCAGCGCTGCGCATATATTCTTGCGATTAAAAAATACCTTATAGCTGTGTAAGGCTCTCTCAGTTGCGCTATCGGATACGATCCCATCAAAATCTGCACAGGCCGCGGCACTTTGGACGGAAACACTAGACCCGGACAGTCGCAGAATCGCACCTGGCAAAAGATAAAAAGCTACACTTAAACCTATATTGAAAATAGGGGTTCTATATTCAGATGCAGAATAAGATTAAATAAATTTGTAGTTAAATTTTACACGGATTTAAATTAATTATTATTTAGTTAATTTAACTAAAATTTTGTGTTCTTTATATTCACATTATTTATTACTAAATTTTAATTACTTATTTGTTAATATTTGAACATTCCGGGATCAAAATAAGAATGTGCCTATCCAAGATAAAATCTATATTAGTAACAAACTCCGTATAAATCCGTTTCGCCGTTTTAGCTATAAGGAGTAACACATACACAAAGATAACAACTTTTTCGACTTTATAATATTCTTGTCAAATGTGAAACAAGCGGAATAACTTACCTAGGAAATTACCTATTAAGAATATTAGAACTCAACCGCGGATTATAAGAACTTAACGACGAAATATTAGAACTCACCTGCGGCGTAGTATAAATAGTTTGAAAGTGCTTGGTATGTCCCGGCGTGCGAGACACTGAGAGCCTCTTCTTGCCCAGTACTGCGTTCATGAGTGAACTCTTCCCTACATTGGGCTGACCGCAGCACCCTACAGTGAGCACGCCGCCTTTGTAACGCTCGTGAGTGTAGTACGATGTGTCGGGCTTCTCGATTATGGTTTCGCCTGTCAAACATATTAATCAAGATATACTAGTTCGAAGACACTGAGACCGTTTGTTTTATTTTTCCCCACCTTTCCCTCAACTAACAAATTTTTGACTAATCTTAGTTTAGTTAGCGTTTAAATCCCTGATTTTTAAGTTTTTGTCTCAATAAATATAAAGTTATTCTCCCACATTTACAGCAACGCCAAGGCATGTAGCGAGTTGTTATACATTACATTTTATAAAAATTATACAATATTAATGTCAAATCAAAGAATGTCAAAATATTAAAATTAAATTACATCAAAAAACGCTCGAAAACACTCGCAATCAATATTAATATTGTCAAAGAATAGGTATTTCTAGTGTGGTTCCTTATAAATTTTGTCGAGGTATATTTTTCCTCGGACTCCTTGCAAGGAGTTCTATTAATCAATTTCCACCTCGTCATCTTAATTCTCTTCTCCTTTTACTTCTCGTATCTTCTGATTGCAAGGCGCGAGGTCTACATTCCCTCGCACCAGCTCCTTGCAACCTTCAAGCATCCTATTTCTATTCATCTAACACTACTAGTCAACTACTTCTATACTTACCAATCTCCACCTCGTCATCTTCTCTCTCCTCTCCCATTTCTTCTCGTATCTTGTCCTCCCAAGGCGCCAGGTCTACTTCTCCCCGGACCAGCTCCTTGCACGCTTCCAGCAGTTGCGTGGCTCCTTCCACGCACATACGCTGTCTGCCTTTGCGACGACGCACTTGCAGACCTGAAATTAACGATTATATTATAGAAATAGATATATATATTTTTTGAAACAAAAAACAAACTTAATCTTACAATTAATAAAATCAGACTAAAGTTACAAATCACTGCCTTCTTTCACAAATCGGTTATCAGAAACTGATCTTTACTTATGTGTTCCTACTGTCTTTTAAATTGCCAAACCTGCGCTCTGCGGAAAGAAGATGGAGATAAACTCGCCATGCGGAAAAAGAAAATGGAGAAAGTATGCTCGGCATAAGGCCATTGAACCGAATATGCAACAAGAGGATTAGCAGAAGACAAAAATTAGAGACATTGTGAAAACCATTAGACTGTTGAATAATCCGGTCAATTTAGACATTCGAAGGTGCATAAAATCCCAACAAGCTGAAAATCAGTAAAACTGTTCAAAACATAGTTATAAATAATATTTAAAAATTAGCCCATCATTCCATCCGCGTATGGAAAAAAAAATATTCAAAGTCAAACGTAAAAAAAAAAGTTTTTCGCGATTTTCAGCAAAACGGTAAGTTTTATCATGAAAATACTTTCGACAAAATTGTAGATCATAAAATTATCTATAAAAAATGTCTTAATACTTTTTTCCTACGAGCCACCGTTTCTTAGATATAACCATTCAAAAAGTTATAAAAGTTGTTATCGTCATAATATGAAATATAAAATAAATGATACGAGTATGATCTACAATTTTTTCTCAGGTATTTTTATATAAAACTTACCGTCTTGCTGAAAATCGCGTATAAGTCATTTTTTTACCACTGACCTTGAATTTTTTTTTCTATTTAAAAATTCCTTTAAATTTTTAAATATTATTTATAATTATATTTTTAACAATTTTACTGATTTTCAGCTTGTTGAGATTTTATGTACCTCCACTCTCATTTTTTTAGTCTAGTTTGATTGGATAGAAGTGGAACTAGGCGAGGCACATTTACAGAATGAATAACGAGAGATGGACGAAGAAGATAACTGTGTCCAGACCACACATACGATGGGAAGATGTGTTCAGTCAGAGACATGGACAACGGTAGCGAACAATAGCTTGGACCGAAAACTTGGGGGAGGCCTACGCTAAAGAGGCGTTAGCTGCAGGGCCATAAACTAGAATACACATGACATTGCAACCAATAAAATTCAAGACATCTGACAATGACCCCGATTCGGTCAGGCCAAACTTACTAAACTAACCTAATTTGACAGTTGTAAAATTGTCTCCTCTCTTTTAGTTTCCAAATGTGAGAAAAGGATGAATATTATTTTAAGAACTTTTAGTTTAGTTAGTGTGACGGGCCGAATAGGGATCATTACTAATCAATTCAAATGACGTATTACTATCGAATCAGTGAAGTGATATAAAATTTATACCTAATGCATGTGTCCCCATTCATACGATGTGAAGATGATGAATAATAGTAGATTAGAATCCCAAAAACAAACAATATTTAAAGTAAAAGTTTTCTATTCCCGCCTTTATCTATCTTTTTTTTCCAAGAACGAAATTGAGCTTCGCCGTTCGATATTTAAAATTGATGACTATTATATTCATAAGAAGACAAGGCTGTATAGCGAAGCGACCTCTTTTGTCATTGGGCTGAATGCATGATGTCTATTGCCAGTATGATGGTTAGATGTACGCGAACTTTAAAGAGTGAAGTTTTTTTTAATTACTTACCGCCCTAGGGCTTTTCTAGCTACATAATTACCCTAGAGCGCTAATTGGTCACGTACAAGCCCCATTTGGGGGTAATAAGGACCTACTTACCGAATATGAGAGATGTAAAGGCTATTTTTATTGTATTTATTGTCTTTTAGCGGACATATAAAATTTCAAACAAAAGTAAACTCAACCAATTCATCGGGCAGCAAGTGAAATACACAACTTAAGTCCCGGATACAATTTATTGGCATGATCTTTACAAACAGCCACTATGCTAACAGGCACCAAGTCTATCTCATTCAATACCATCTTACATTTACTTTTCATTGAATTTCATTCATCATTTAGTTTCTCTAAAAAACTATATTTAGTAAGACAAGGCATTGACAAGTACATTAATTCTTCATTGTATATTTCGCTTTTTTTATGAATTTAGTTATATTTGCGTTTAAGTTGTCCTTGAGACATAACTCACCTGCCTTATCGCTAGTGGCCCCGCGCAGATTATACCCCGGACAGCAGGTGAAATATACCACTTTGAGTCCGGGGTATATTGTGGTGAAGTGTTCCTTCCAAGCGGCCACTACGCCAGCCGGCACCAAATCTATCTTATTCAGTACCAATATCATATCTTTCTTTTGCTCTTTCACAATATAATCGTAAAGTGATGGAGGGAACATCATGCCCTGAAAAAAAACAATAAAATTGAAATTTTTGAAAAGCCTACGTCTTGGTAGGTATAGCAGCCATCTTGGATTTGAAAAGGCTTGACTAGTAGAATACTCAATATGCCGATATAGTTGTAAGAAATGTGTACTTCGCCATTTTGTGCCGGCAGTCATTTTGGATCGATTTTCATCTAATATAGCTAAGACTCCCGACTAATACACCTATAATACAAAAAATATCGGTTGTCTGTAAAGTCGGTTTACTGACTATGGTTGAACGTGACAACGTCATAAGAAAATACTGATGGAATAGTTTCCTTTTTTCAAAGAAAATTTTAATTTTAAAATTTTTTGTTTGCACTTCAAGCCTTAAATGTAACGCCTCAGAGCGAGGTAACGCCGCATGAGTCATGTTTTTCCGTGCATTCAGCCGGCTCCATCGAAATCTAAGACGTTGTCACGTCAAAAATCAAAATAGGTCCATCCGTTTGGGAGCTATGATGCCACAGACAGACACACACACACACACACACATAAAACATATAACACCACGTCGTCTTTACGTTAGAGGTTAGTAATAAAATATAAACTCACAGCATATCGAACGTCCACAATGAGTAACAGTATATCACACATTTCCATAACTCTCCATAGCTGCCTCCAAGTCTCTAAATTCAATTCAAAGTAGGACATGTCCTTCCAATGCTCCGACGCTTGCAGCTTGTCTATGTAATTCTGAAATAAGAGCAATTTAATAGAACTAGTAGTTCTGAAGACTGTTCACCCGACAAACATTGTATTTTTGGTAAATACATTTTTTTATCAACCTTTTCACTGATATTTTTTATTATCAGATCTCTCATAACTAATGATATGTTACAAATGTACCCCAGATTACATTATTGATATCAGCCGTTTAATGGCACCGTAGAAAAATATCACGTTTTTTGCATTTTTGGGTAAATACTCTGCAAGTGAAAAAATCCGAACGAAATAAAAAAAAATCAAAAGAACCTGGAATGGATTCATAATGTAATTAGAAAAATTGTAATCATTTTGTGTAAGCTTGTGGTGATTGCGGTTAATCAAGCGGCGGGTGATTAAGACCGTCGACATTCACGAGCCTGCCTTATAATTGAACTCGTCTAAACTTAGAGGATCTTTTGTCTTGTTCTATTCAATGGAGAACGTCACGCGTCTAAACTTGACAAATGACGATTAATGTTAAGACGCGTTTATTAGGTAATAAGGATGAGCATAAAGACGAAGCGATAATCAGATAATAATAACATATGTAATAATTAGATGATAATAATTATATAATAATTAGATGATAATACTTATATAATAATTAGATGATTATAATTATATAATAATTAGACTATAATAATTATATAATAACTAGATGATAATACTTATATAATAATTAGATGATAATAATTATATAATAATTAGATGATAATAATTATATAATAATTAGACGATAATACTTATATAATAATTAGATGATAATACTTAGATGATAATATATATAATAATTAGACGATAATAATTATATAATAATTGGATGATAATATAAGTGATAATTATTGGCTATATGTATGACTGTATATGTCAGCGACGGGTCAATACGACGAGTCAAAGCAAAACTACATCCTTAGAATTGATACACTTTCAAATTGATAACCTCCTGTTCTTCTTCTTTCTGTATATGACACTATACAATATGTAAATATACGTACTAACATACATACATATATAAACTCGAAAAACATAACTCTCCTTCTTTCGCATTCAAGTACAAAGTGACTACCAACTTCCACTACGGCAGGCGTTGATAGAACTTTTTAATTATTACTATTTAAAAATCATAACTCTAGACTGATTTTGCAGTATATACCTTATCAAACAAAAAAGATTACTCAGACAAAACAAATAACAAACATTTGAAAAACCAAAAATAAACAGTTGATTTGTGTTTTTCCTTTTTTTTGTAAGTTGCTAGAAAACAAGACTAAAGTAACGACGCGTTAATCAATAAGGCAGATTAAGTTTAGTTGTCACTACATCGGAATCTCACTTTGAAATATCTCTGTTCCTGAGCGTCTAGCTGTGCTGGAGACATGTTGAAGTCCCACGGAGGTCGTTTAGGGAATGAGATGTCCGCAGGGAAATACTTCAACGGGTCTATCTCTTGATCTTCCTCCGGAACAGGATTCAGGGCTTTGCTGAAATGATACTGTAAATTTTGTAAAACAATTTAAAAAGTCACATTGGTCTATAAATTGATACAATAACACTAAATAATCAATTATAATAATAATCCTTGTAAATGACTGTACAGGCTAGACAAATATTTATTTTACTCAAATATAGGGAGAGAACTGTACGCTGAAACACGGGCACTGCCTAGTTTGGCAACAGATACTCAAATTATTGTGAAAATAAAAACTAGCCTTAGATATCTTATAAAATTGTATCAAATATTATTATGGAATGAATAAATGAATTTGAATTTGAATAATAAACGGGTAAATCACCTATAAATATTTTGATACCAAACTTATTTTATTTATTTATTTATTTAGACTTATCATTGAAAATTGCACTATTACAATCACCAAATTCATTACCAACTAATAACTAAGTACATTATCTATTGAGACATGCAAAACGATTATAACCGAGAAGAAAATCTTAAAAACTATTACATTAGTTGACAAAAAAAAAGAAAACATGTAGTAAGCAGATATAGAGAGAGTTTATTTAGCCTTGATTATAGAGTTTAGTTTAAGTTTAATTTTTGATAAAGAAAGCCCCAAAAAGTCCAAAATGTGAATATGATATGTATTGATTAGATTAGTTATTCTAGGTACAGGTGAGTTTGTCCCTAGAACAGTTCTACAGAATATTGGAGTATTAGTTTAGTGGAAGGGTTTCGAGGATATCGGAACGGTATCCTGAATTTAAATTTTAATAGAAGGTTTGGACAATCAATATTACTGTGCAATAATTTATAGAAGAAGACTAGATCTGTTCTAATGTGTGTAACATGTAAATTCAAAATAACGTAACTTATCGCAATGTACAAAATTAATTGCGAATCATAATATTTCCATGTTATTTACGCTATAAAGGTGATTTACGCGTTTTTATTGAGTCAGTTTTGACATATGTGACGGGCGGTACAAATTATAGACCAATAGTACACAGTATTAACCACATCTTTAGGCATTTTTTGGCAAGTACACCAATCTGGCCGAAAATGAAACACGTCAATTGGCAAGTTCAGCGTAATCCAGTTAAAGTTTTGTGTGAACATAGCCTTTCGTCATTCTCAATGCAGTCTTAATTTTTATATATGGTAGTAGGGCACATTTTGAAGGGTATTATTAGGGAATATATCCATACTATGTGACCAATTCAAGGGGGCTTAGGTTTTTGTCACGTAATCAATATCTTATAAGTAAGTAAATTAGCACTTTTTGAACTATACTTAAATATGGAGTTCATAGTTTAGCTCTCATAAAACTATGTGGGTAAAAATAGAAGAAAATGAGTCACATGTTTTATGTACAATCCATAAGTGACATCTATAAATCCTTATTTTACTGTCATTCTCCTATCAAGCGAGTTGAAGAGAGATATAGCTGGAATGGGAAGTACTAAAGTCCGGGACGTCGGAACTGCAGTAATCAATCTAAAGTAGGGTTGGGCAGGACACGTAGTGAGATGATGTGATGACAGGTGGAGTAAGGCTGTGACAGAATGGTGGCCCAGACCAGGGAAGCGAGACGTTGGTCGACCACAAGATATGGGTTAACGACATAAAATCTGTCGCAGGTCCAACCTGGACAAGATTAACACAGGGCCAAGGCAGATGGTACAAAATGAGGGAGGACTATACCCAACAATGGGATAAAGAAGGCTGCGGATGATGATGATGAAAGCTGGTTTATCACTTTAGTTTTACTGTCATATATAGTCTCATAGATCTATAAAAACTTACAGAGCATATTCCTTCTTTTGTGCGAGTTCTGCATCAGACTCTCTATAAAACTTGAGTGCATATCTGTTGGTGTCTCCCCTCCCTCGGTTAGGCTGGTAGTTCAACGCTACTGCTTCATAAGCTGCTGATGACGATGATGCTGAAATTACAAACAAACATGTCAATAATGTAAGATAATTCTTTATTTAAATTAGTGTCGATTGATGAGTGATCGAAATTGGTCGAAACTTTTGATGAAAGTTTATATAATGGATAAAATGCACCAAATTTCACTTTTTTAAGGAATTTTCAAAGGAAATCTTATACACATAAACTAGTTTTTATATAGCGCTCTTATCATTTAAAGCAATCTCTTCTGGGCAACAACCATGCATGTATATGATAAACACTTGTATTAAGAGGCCTTAAAATGACAGATAGATGAATACTTTATTGTAGAAAAACATAAAATCAAAAAAGAAAAATATAATTTTACATGTAGTGCTAAAAAATATAATTTTACAAGTGGCACAATTATATTACTATGCGCCATAGTAAAATAATTGACACTTTAATCGTCTTTTATATATAAAAATCAATTGCTGTTTGTTTGTGTCACTAAAACTGGAGAACAGCTGATTTCGGTTCTGTTTGTCGGTACGAAGTCGACCGAGTCAGCTAGTAGTTTATGAAATCATTATAACTAATTCAGGCAAAGAGTATTTTTAATCAGGTGTAGATTTGTACTTTTAATATGCTTACTTAACTTACTTATGGCGGGTGAAAGTAACTAAGTTTTAATATGCAAGATAAGCATCTTCAATGATATATGATAGCAGAACTAGAATTACCATGATGTTGAGGTTTCTAGGCAACATAATTATTGGAGCCCCTTTAGAGTTGTTTAGAGCTTTTTACCATTACTAAGTTATTTATAACAATATACTATTAAGGCAGTTCTGTACAGTAATAAAAGAGCGCATTGGTCAATTAAGTGATAAAAACAGCCCAGCGCTGTAGCACATGTATATGAATAATAATCTTTTAGACTCACTCGGCATTAGCATGACTTTATTTTGCTTCTTATTCTGCAGCTGCTGCTTTTTAGCTTTGCCGCTGAAAGGCGCTTTACGACGTGCTTGCGGCATTTTGAAGGATCCTGTAACAGGAGTATTGAGTAAACATTATTAAAAACGCGTAATATAACATCAATATGCAACAGAAGGCTATAAAATAGGATTAACATTTTTCTATATTCATCATAGTACTCTAATAGCACACATAATAAGAATAATCGAGAAGAAAATTAGAGAAAACATGAGGTCAGTTACCGGCAATCAGTCATCAAAAATTAATACTTTTATGGTATTTTCAGCCTTATTACTAGATCGAAACCACTTCCCGACCATATCTGATATACCTGTATGTTTTTCCTATTAAATATTTATTAATTTTAATTCCTCTGCGGAACTTTAGTCGCGGAAATAAATAAAATACATAAGAGTACCTAACATATTAAACAAGCAAGAGCACTTGACAAATGCATGCAGCACCGTTTTGACTTACAGTCTAATAATTGCCGGCCTGGTTTTGTACAAATAATTCGAAGCTCCGGCAACCAACTCCCATAAGAGGAGAGCACAGTGACGCACATCATAGAATTGTTAATAATTTTGTTATCTACGTAGTTCTGTTATGGAACTATTGAAACAAAAACTCTCTATTTGTTTTCCGTTATAACTACTTCATTTCTTTGTGGAACATAAATGTATAATCTACGCTGGCTATAGACCCCCCGCCGCGAACCAGACCTCGTTCAACCCAGGAGACATGAGGCGGATATTCCAAGGTAATTCCCCTACGTTGATGGCCGCGGACCTGAACGCCAAGCACGTGGTGTGGGGCTCTACCCACATAAGACCCGAAGGCAGAGCACTGTTGGAAGAAGCTGAAAAGGGCGGTTTTACCATCATAGGCCCCGATACACCCACTCATATCCCAACCAACCCCGGACACCGCGCACACGTGCTAGACGTTTGTGTGCATAAGGGGATTGCTGCAGCCATTACGATAGAAGTTATCTACGATCTTGACGGCCAGCACAGACCGATACTGATTACCATCGGTGCCCAGACGTCATGTGCCAGACCGTGCGCACCACGAACTAGAGTCGATTGGGGCCTATTTCAGCGCGAGATACAATCCTTGTCGGTGAATAGGCTGTCAAGTAGAGACCTGCGCGACGGCCATCACCGAGGCCATTGTAGCCGCCCAACGTGCCGCTACCACAGAAGCACCACCAACAGCACGGTGTGACACTCTCCCGCCGGCCCTCCAAGCTCTGCGCAAGCGCAAACGCGAGCTAAGGCGTCTGTGGGCCCGAACCAGATGCCCGAGGACCAAGAGGGAGCTGAATACCGTGTCGGAAAGGTTATCAGAGCAGGTTAAGATCTGGAGGGGAGCCACCTGGGACGACTACATTGCCCAGTATGAGGAAGATCGAGCCAACCTCTACACCCTTAACCGCCACTTGACCCGAGCCAAGGAAACTGTCTGTCCCCTAATAGACGCGTCGGGCCAGAGGCGGTACTCTGCCGAAGATCGGGCCGAAATTCTTGCTGACCATCTAGGAGGTCAGTTTCAACCACACCCTGTCCCATCAGATGCCACAGAGGAGATCAGGAACCACCACGCTAGAATCGAGGCGGAAGTGAAGGAATACCGTCAGCTACCGCACTCTCCGTTGGGTGGAGAGTCATTCATAGCCCCAACGGAAGTAGCTACAGCAGTGCGGTACCTGAAGTTGAGGAAAGCACCGGGTCAAGACGGAATTCCAGTAGCCGCCCTCAAGCAGATGCCTGCCCGTGGGTTGGTGTGTCTGACTCGGTTGTTTAATGGCATCCTACGCACCGGACACTTCCCCTCGTCCTGGAAAACCGGCAAGGTGATCGTCTTGCATAAGCCTGGGAAGGACTGACGCTCACCTGCAAGTTACCGTCCCATCACGCTACTACCACACAGCGCGAAACTGTTTGAGCGCCTGCTGCTGCGGAGATTGCGTCCCCATATTACATCCAGAGAAGAGCAGTATGGGTTCCGCAGCCAGCATTCCACCACACTCCAGCTCACGCAAGTGTTGCACCACTTAGCCGATCAGACCAACCAGGGGCGGAGGACAGTAGCCGTGTTCCTGGATATCGAAAATGCATTCGACAGGGTGTGGCATGAAGGTCTCATCCATAAACTGACAAGGACAAGAGCGCCAGCTATGCTAGTCAGCATCGTGGCGTCCTTCCTCGCTGATCGCCGGTTCTAAGTGTCCGTCGAACGAGTCGATTCCGGATACAGGCAGATAACGGCAGGGGTCTCCCAAGGAAGTTGCCTTTCACCAATTCTCTATGCCGCTTATACAGATGACATCCCAGTGCTGGAAAACCTCCTTCCAGATGAATCGGGTGTCATGCTAGCCCTCTTCGCAGACGACAGCGCGTACTACACGTCGTCTCGGAAAGCCACCATCGCCATTGGGAGAATACAGAAAGTCTGTCATTCTCCCCTGCTGGTTGGACAAATGGCGCATGGTCATGAACGTGACTAAGACGACCGCGCTATTGACTGGCCAGCAAGACACCAACAGATTACCTTCGCTACAGCTTAGAGGTCAGAACGTCGGGTGGGAACGCACCTGCAAGTACCTTGGCGTGACCATCGACCGGAGACTGAATATGGGCGCGCACTTAGACAGCGCCATCAACTCAGCCAAAGCTGCACGCTCAATGCTGCATCCGGTCCTAAGCTGCCACTCCAGACCAAGCTGGGATTGTATAAGACGTACATCCGGACGAGGTCCACCTCGTCCGGATGTACGTCTGCTACGTGCTGTGCCGGCATGGTACGCGCTGTGCTCGGCTTATCAACGCAAAAGAATCCAAGTGGTACAGAATAATACCCTCAGAGTGATCACGAGAGCGGGTTGGTACGTACGCAACGACGTCATCGCCCGGGACGTTCGCGCTGAGACGGTGGAGCAATTCATAATCTGGTTAGCGCGCGGGATTTTTGATCGTGCTGACAACGGACTGCACCCCCACCTCAACAATTTTGCAACACATCACGCGCGTCCCCCCGACGTGCGTACCTGGAGAGCCCTCCCGCGTGAACTCCTGATGATAGGCCAGGAGGACGAAGAGGTGGCAACGAGGCATGAGACCTATACCGGACGAGACACAGATGGCACAGGCCAACGGTGAACATACGAGTATCAGCCTGAAGACCAGATAATCTGAGGTGGCGACATAAATCTGACAGAGGACGTTGGACCAAGAAAGAAAATGGTGCGACCAAGATTTGCGGAGGACCTGACCTTGGGAGGTTGATGGAATAGAAGCGGCCCGGACCAAGACTGGAGGGCGACGCGGAAAACGATTGGCGACCCGAGCCAAGATGGCGGGTGCGCACCCGAAAGAGATCGACACGAGGACCAGGGGCGCAGAAAGCGCCCATTAAATACACTCCCTGGGGCCAGAGAGCGGCAGCGCCCAGCCTGGCGAGTAGGCTCATGCCCGAAACCACATTCCTTGTGTCTCCCTCGCGGGGGCACAAGACGTCCCCTCGATCGATCGTTAAATGTATAAGTAAAAGTAAAAACTAACTATAATATGCCATCGATTGTGCTGTCAAATGCATTTAATTAGTTTTATTTGTTATAGCGGTGATGATTGCGGTGCTGGAATGGGCAAGTTTATGGTCTGGATTTCAGCAACGCTTTTATCAGCGTCGATTTTGACGTCTTGTTGAGGCTTCTGTGCACTCTTAACACATCTACGGTGATTGTTTATTTTTATTCTTTTATTTTTTAAAACGGTGATTGATTGGTTTCGTAATTACCTGTTTGGATGCCGACAGCGCATTTGTTTCACAGCATTTAACTTCTTCCTTCTATTCTATTATTATATAATTTTAATTTTTACATTATTAAATTTATATAGAGGGTAACTGCCGTAGGTAACTAGTTATGTTCAAAGACTTAAAATTGTATTACAAGGCAATAACATTGTATTACAAAGTTGTAATCAATACATGCTTGTATAGTTAAGGTGTTTCAAACTGATAAGGTTTTGGAAGGGTTGTTTAATTGAATTTTTTGTTTTGTCTATATAGATAGTTGTAGTAAAAGTTATTTCTTGCTATAAACACGGTTGGCTATTATGAGCCGTACAGTCACCAGACCGGACATTATCGACCTATTAATGCAATGCAACTCGATGTCAAAATAAATATTAACGTCATAATCTTATTTCTGTATACAATCAATGTCAGTTCACTTTTCTAACCTAATTTTCTGTTTTGTATTGTATTTGGTGCGCTTTTCAGTTTCCTGTTGATTCACAAACAAAATTAAATTTTCTTCAACATTTCTATAAAACCTGCAATAAACAGTGAAAATCATCAATAATGCTACCTTTATCTTTATTACGAACAGCGCAAAACCACCCGATGCTTGTGGAGTTGAAAAATGGCGAAACATACAACGGTCATCTAGTAAGTTGCGATAACTGGATGAATATCAACTTACGAGAAGTGATTTGTACATCCAGAGACGGAGACAAGTTCTGGAGAATGCCCGAATGCTACATTCGAGGGTCAACAATCAAATACTTGCGAATTCCAGACGAAGTTATTGATATGGTGAAAGAAGAGACTCAGGTGAAAGCCAGGAGTCGTACGGACGTTTCGAAAGGGCGAGGAGGTCAGAATATGCGTTCAGGACGCGGCGGGAGTCGCGGTGCCTTTGGTAATCGAGGCCGACCCGCGCCACTTGCACGCGGAGGCGGTGGTGGTGGTAATAACCCAAGAAATCAAAACAAAAACAAAAAGTAACTTAGATTATCTAGTTTATTCATTATTTCAATCTAATAAATTAAGTTTTGGCTAAGGATTACATGTTTTTATTTTATTTGGTTTGGTACTATGTACAACAATGTGAAACTTTCTTTAGTAAGGCCGTGTCAAAATTGTCACACAGCTACAGCCTCTCCTGATGTTCTTTAAATCTATTATGTCTTGACTGACCGATATTCACTAGGAAACAACATAGATCGTAAACTTATAAACCTAGAGATATGAAATTTGGAGGGTGTAGAGGTGTTATCATATGAATGGATTTTAACTTATAAGATTAAATAATTTTTCGAACTTGAACCCTGTTTGACATAATTTTCAAAAAAAAAGAAGATTGTAATTGTAATTAAAAATACATGTTAAATTTTGGGTTTAGTCTTAAACCTCACCATATATCACCAACCATATGTGTCAAAAAATAGTAAACAAAAATCGCATTATTAGTGGATGGCCCGGCCCTTTTGCTCAAAAAACTAGCAAATTAGGCTGCCTCATCTGTTAAACCCAAGTCTTTTAGGCTGTCATTTTACCAGGTATATTTTACATACCAATGTAGGTAATCTTAGATGCAGTTGATAATTATTTATTATTCTGTATGAGTTTTCAGTAAGCAAACAAATTTTGGGCTTTGGTGTTATGATAAACCTGTGGTGCTGTTCTGTTCAAAAGGCCATGAATTTGGTTGAAAAAAAGTATTCTAACTTTGAAGTTAGTACACTTTTTTCTTTCACTTTACAATTTCTATAGTAGACATATACCCTATATACTCTAGATCCCTAACCTACAACCAATTTTAATTAATAGACCAAACCTGAATTTAATAAAAAGAATCATCTGTTCCACATACAAAGTTAATTGGTTGTGAACAAAATGTATGAAACAGCTGTCCTTTTTTCTCAAATTCAGAGTTATTAAAAGCTGTTCTTTTTATCTTATTCCCAAAATGCAACTTCCTTTTGACTTTTTTTTATATAATTACACTCCACATACTCTGTTGAATCATTCCCTCGGCTTGGCGTCCCTGCTATGTCACCATCGATATGGTCAAAAATAGCAGTTTAATTTTTTTACATTATAAATGGATGAACACTGGCTGAAGGGATCCATCCCCAAGTTATCAGAAATAGACAGGTTTACAATTAGGTGCGTAGTACTGTCGATGTCCCGACTCTGTACACCTATTACCCTGTATACATATACTGAGGCTTCATTCATCATACTCACTAATATTATAAAGGCGAAAGTTTATACCTATGTGTGCTTGTTTCTGTGGATATGCGGATTTGGATAAAATTTTGCATCAGGATAACTTATGTCCTAGATTGACATAGTCTACTTTTTATCCTGTAAAAATGCAGTATTCCCATGGGATAGTGATTTGATAATTTAAAAAAAAAAAAACAACAATATTTAAAACTATAGTATATTTACTGATTTATTACCAGAATTCATGTTACATAAGGGTATAAAAGGCTTCTTACATCTAGTATATCTTTATCATGGCATTTTGCTGTACAAAAAATACTAATTGATCTAACTTATAATATAGAGACAGATTCACTCTCGATAATTTGATACTTGTTAATTTTGATTTTACACTAATATTATAAATGCGGAAATATGTTTGTTTGGCCTTCTTAATCTCAACTGAGTGACGGATCAATTTGATTTTTACAACACACATCGGAAAGTGTCATAGGCAACATTTTCTCGGAAAGACAAACAACGCGGGCCAAAGCTAGCTTTATAATACATGCAAAAATGATTTTGTCCTCAACAGAGTGACGGGACAATTTCATTTTTAGCATAGTTTGAAGTCCAAAGAATGCCGTAGGCTCATTTGTTTCTGGAAAAACAAAGAACGCGGGCATATACGCGGGCAAAAGCTAATATTACGAATACATGCCAAAATGAGTTTATCCGTCTTCTCCTCCGCAAATAAGTAACAAATCAATTTAATTTTTTTTCCGGACAATGAAATATGCTAACGCGGGTTAATTCGCGGGTACAAGCTAGTGTTTTGATAATTTGAATTATTTTCGCCAGTCCCTTAAGTGGAAAATTATCGAGAATCAATTGAATTAAACTACTGTATATCATAGTAGTTGTGACTTAAAAACATATTTCACGACTGTGATACTTCGTGTGACGACTTTAAAAAAAAGGACAACCATAATAAATTTGACAGGCGCTTATACATTTTTTTTACTTATATTGATTTAAAAACCATTAAAAGATTAGTTTTGATTAAATTTATGTGTGTTCCTATGAATAACGAACGTTGCCAAAATATAAATTAATTTAAAGAAATGAAAAAAATATCGGAATTAATCAAAATCTTTTTAAATTTAAATGAAAAATATTTTGTCCCAAGGAGAATTCCTGTACTTCCTATTTATACTTAATCAAAATTGCTTTATCACTTTAGGGGTTCCATACTGAAAGGATAAAAAACTCGACCCTATGACTAAGACTTCACTGTCTGTCACCAGGCTGCATTTCATAAACCGTGATAGCTAGACAGTTCAAATTTTCACCAATGATGCATTTCTGCTGCCGCTAAAAAAAAAAAAAACTAAAAACGGTATAAAATAAATATTTAAAGTGGCACAATTCCCATACAAAAATCGTCACTTTTGCCGTTTTATGCTCGATATTAATAGCGACATTTGTAGAAACTGATTGCATTAATGTATAGATTTGGTACGGAACTCTTAGTGCGCGAGTTCAAGTGCCACGTGGCTTATTTTTTTTTATAAATAAAAAAAATATTATAGTCCATTAGCGACAACATTATGTGCTGAAGGCATAGCATTAGTCGCCACTGTGGCGATGTTCTGATGGAAATACATTCTATTAGCGATGTCCATTTCTTGGTAAGGCTCTTGTTTCTTCACCGGTGCCGCACGCCCGGGCTGTAAGAAAAAAAAACATTATTAACTAGATGCGACCTGCGGCGTTACCCGCGTTAATGAAGAATTAAAAAGTAGGTTATGTGTTAATCCAGGGTCTAAGCTATCTCTGTACCAAATATTTTTGTGTGAAAGAGTAACAAAGATGCATCTATATATCCACACAATCTTTCGCGTTTATTATATTGGTAAACTATAAACGAGTTGTGGATCAGCGAGAATCGAGTGTGTAGTTTCGATAGTTTTGTCGGCGGGCTATAAGCGAGTGAGCGATTACTGGCGCCACTCGCCTGCACTCGCTCAGTCCTGAGCCACCACTGCAAAAAGCATTGCAGTGGTACACCTCCACGTACTCGGCCACTCCTGACCGCACCTGTGAGTCCTCGCTCGTACGTCATCGAGTAAACACGCGCGCAAGTGAAGTTACGTACCATTCAACGCTACTCGATCGGAATACCCTCGCAATGGCGAAGTGCAATAATTGTGATAAGTTAATTGCTAAGAAGCATACTGTTTTGGAGTGTAGTCGCTGTCAAAAAGTAGTGCATGCATTCAATATTTGCACTGGATTGAGCAACAAACAGTTAGCAGCTCTCAAAGCTGCCGAAAACCTTGAGTGGACTTGTAACGACTGCAGCCAAAATTCATCCAAGAGAAAGTCATTCGTGACACTCGCTGACCTCGATGATGATGAAGAAGAAGATTATATCAACGTTACCAGCCCATCGATGGATGTAAAAAAGTTACTTGCAGATATTTGGAAAGAAGTAAACGAGATAGTCACGGAGGAAATGCAATCGATATCCAAAGCGGTTCAATTTTGCTGCGGGAAGATTGATCTAACAGAAACCGCGGCCGCGTTGCACGTGCTTACAAGCGAGTATCGCTGTGCGAGTTAATTTTTGAAAGCTCCTCGATCTGTGACAAAACTAGTAAAGCGAGCAGCAAAGAGTGTGAACAGTCAGAGAGTAACTTTTAATATATGCATCTCTTTCGTTTACACGGAATGTACATATATTGTCCCTTTCTTGAGAGAGAAAATCACCGATAGTTAGTCGATTTATCGCCGGCTGTCGGACCACTGCGTTACTAAAGAGACTTAGGCTCTAGGCACTAAGCAGGCCACCTGCTAGTGCGGTATGGCCTCAGGCTTTCTCACCTTGTTTCTGTTGTTGTCGTGCATCATACGAACATGTTTGTATATGGAGGTCTGCCAGAGGAAGGTGGCCGCGCACAGTTTGCACTTGTAACTCTTTGTGTTCGATCGCTGAGTGTGCATCGCCCATACATGACCTTTCAGCCTTTTCTGAGTCTGTAAACAAAGAAAAGTAACGTTTCGCACTCATAGCTCCACACTAGGATTACTCCTGTGTCGGGGATGAAATGCAAAATTCACAAACATGCACAACACAACACCTCTATTAAAATATTCAAACTCACGATGAGATTGAATATTTGTCTTAATCAATCAAATATGACAGATTTGGCGTCAGATTGAATATTTTTTACTAACTTCCCAAATAGTTAACTAAATTCAATTTATTTTTATAGGGTATTATAAGTTATAAGGTTATAGGGTCTGTTTTTTTTTATAGCTAATATGCTTGCGCTAGACCGCAACTCGCCTGATGTAAAGCGACGATGCGGCCCAGAATGAAAAAGCATGTACTTTTAACCGATTTTACATATGGCCCTATTTAAATTAATCAAAATCGATCCACAGGTTTGATTTTGAAATCGAAATGTCTATTTGTTTATTTACCAAATAAATACAGATAACTTAATTATTTCTAAATTATAAGTAGGGATTACAAACCACAAGCTAGTACAAAATAATTATAAATTTTCTAAATACATTATGAATCCGTTACAACCGTTAGGGACCCACAAGTAATCCGAAATTACTTGTGGGTCCCTAACTAGGCGATGTCTGTATTTCGGTGACCCACACACTCATTATTATCAAACAATTGAATTCGCGCTACTTCATTCACAATGTGGTTATAATGAGCGTATATCTACTTGTGACATTAATAATATTTCTGAACCTCGATATTACATAATGTTACTGTTCACAACGACTTCAGCTTTGCCTCTGCAGTGATACAGTGTTTACAAGAAGATATCAATCTCGCTCTCCGCCTTCTTCTGATCAAGACTCTGACCGTGTCAGTACTACCGAAGCCTACACCATCTTTTCTTGGAACTTCCTACAACCCCAGCATCCGTGGAGCGACTCGGGTCAGACTGTTATTCCATCTACTACGCCACATACAGTCCACTCGCCGTAGCAGTCTCGGCCCGCCGTCCTCCACAGTTACGATTATCAAATCCAAAATAACTGTAATATTCAGTAGTTAAGAAACGAACACATTACAATATTAAAGAATTTATAATATACCTAAATTCATTAATAAGGTAGTTATAGATTCATTTTACATTAAATATACCATAGGAAGGAATTTAATCAATAGCTTTTGGTAATCCTTTAGTAAATATTCCAAATTGACAATGGGTATAAACAGCTTAAACGTTACCAAGAAACAGATTATTTATAAATCACGTCTCATTGAAGTGTAAGGGAGGGTGTCTATGTGTACGTATTAGTGTGAGTGTGAGCAAAGGGAAGAAACTGTATGCACGACAATTTCGCTAAACGTAAAAATGGAAATAACCGAAAAGTTCTTACAACGCATGCCGTGATGATAAATAGACAAACATAATTAATTGATAATTGTAAAATCATATAATAAACAATGGAAGTAGGTAATCATATGTTTTTTTTAATGAAACTGCTTAATGTAACTTTGTATAAAAAATACCAAACTAATTATGTTGAGTCGAGACCGGTTTGTGACAGGAAACAGTAATTTGTAACGTTAGTCTGATTTCAAATTGTGTAATCAAGTTTGTTTTATGTTTCTGTTAAACCTACCTTATAAGATTTCCCACATATATCGCAGAGATGCTCTCCGTCCGCTTCGCGTTTCTTGCCTTCATGTATGTTGTTCATGTGCGCCACCATTATCTTCGCCGTTTTAAACGCCTAAAGTAAAACAATTAGCTATTGAATATGTAAGGTACTATTAATAATGATTACTTTATTCGTGATTAAGTGAAAAGATGATATCGCTTTTTAGCGATAAGGCCACCACTTGTAGCACTATACTTTGTATAATCATTTTTCCCTTGTATTTAATTTCGTATTTGCAATAAAAAATTGATCTATCTATCTAAGTGTCAATATTATTTCCACCTCTAGTCACGTCTCAGCACGTGCAACCGACAACATTTCATTTTTGCAAACTGATGGAAATTCGTAAACCATTTCGAGATAATGTAACGAAATTTACATATTAAAAATATCAGATCAGATAGACAGATGCTTTATTATAGACACACAAAATATAAAAATATAATTTTACATGTATTGCCACAAATGGCGGCCTTATCGTAAAAAGCGAGTTCTCTCATCATCATAATTCTAAATATCACAAGGCCTAATATTCCAAACTAGCTGACCCGGCAAACTACGTACCGCCTAACACTTATGTATGTTTCTCACCGCTCAAACCTTCCCTGAACTTTCCTAAACAATTCAAAACCAAAACAAGCTAAATCGGCCCAGCCGATTTCGTGTTTTAGCGAGACAAACAAACCCAACAAACAAATTTATATACAACGTGTAACAGAAAGATGTGACAATACTTAAGCATGTTAGTCTACTCATCAAAGTTAACCCATTGTAGAAGAAAATTTTGCAAAAATCGATTTATCTCGATTTTTTACTCTGGTTGGTTCTCCATACAAAAATTTGTCACATGATCGGCCAAGTTGTATGGAGGACGCAATTATATTTTTATGAATATCGTTAAATTTTATTCTATAATGGTTTAGTTTGATGTGTAGACTAACACCCTAAGTATTGTCACACCTTTCTGTTACACGATGTATATGTTTGAACCTTCCCTGAACTTTCCCATACAATTCAACACTGAAATTAGCTAAATCGACCCAACCGTTCTAAAGTTAAAGTGAGACAAACAAACTGCAATTGATTTTTATATATATAAAAGCTTCAAAAAAAAAAAACAGTTGACTTAAATACCAAATATTACTTAAATAGGAAAGTAAATGGTTCCGTAGCAACTTCTCTACCTTTTTGTCGCAAATTATAGAAGATTATTGTTTATCTCAAGTTATTTTGCCATTCAACGAGGCAATGGGGCCAGCATTTTGGGTACTCTACCAACTGGCAGCGGTTTAGATTTAAGTTAGTTTTATTAATTACTAGCTGTGCCCCGGGGTTCACAATTCCCTCGCTAACGCTAAGGATTCAGATTTTAGAATCCTTCGCTTGCTCGGTCATCAAAAGTGAGCACGCGGTTAAAAATGTTTGCACTCGAGTGCAACACGTAACTTTTCATCCCACCTCAGCTACAGGTAATGACTACATACGAAAAATAAAAATACAGCAAAAATGTTCCGAGTCTGAGTTTTTAACAAAATAAAAAAGGTTGTATGATGAATTCAAAGCAACTCTGCACTCTTGTATAACAACTAACTATTACAGTTACCTTAAAGCACACGCTGCACTGATACTTGACCCGCTTCAAGTGATCCCAGTCGATATGATCCACCATACACCATTTAGTCGCGAATTTCTTGCCACAGTAGTTGCATTCGTGTCTGGAACGATATTGTTAGTGTTATTAACAATTTTTATCTTACAAAATGCTATATATACTAGTAGTTCTGCTAACTGTTGACCTCGGGACCACAATAATTATGCAATTTTAAACAAGCTTTTTTTTGGGAAATGTTCTCTGTATTAAGACAGAAGGACTAGGATGGAACATGACTTACGCGTAAGTATGGTGGGCTTGGCGTGCATGTTGCTCAGAGTATCATATAGTAACGGGCAAGTAAGTGGCTTTATTACCAAAAACAAAACGAACTACAACAGCATAAAATAAATAAATAATAAATAAATAAAAAATAATATAAAATAACATTCTCTTGTTTGAATTCATTCTCCCTGAATTTGTGAGAGTTTATGAAAAAAGTACCAGGCCAACATGACCTCTACACACAAGTTTCGAGCTCCGCATGTCTGTTAATTCGGCCGCTTTTGATTTTGATTCTTGCTACACTGCCTACACGCTCTCTGCAAAGTACTAGGACAACATGAATTACGGGCTCTGCATGTCTCTTGCCTCGGTCATTTTTGATTTCGATTCTTGCAACACTCCCTACACGCTCTTTCTAAGGTAACTAGGATAACATGACTTACACGTAAGTATCAGGCTCCGCGTGTCTCTTACTCAGTCGCATGTGGTTGTTATAACAGTCCCTCGATGCGAACGTCTTCCCGCACTCTCTACACTCGTGCGAGGTGCCCGTCTCCTTCTCTCTATGCGCTCTAGTGTGACGGGAGAGATTGCGTTTCCATTGGAAAAGTTTACCGCATATTGGACAAGGGTAGGTGAGACCGTCGTGGATTACACTGAAAGTAATTGTAATAATAAGTAATGATAACGCTTGTTGTCCCTCCAGCGCCGTCATGCGGCGGGTCATAGTGTGAGGGGGTTCATTTAGTGGGTGGCAATTCATTGTTGGCTATTTGAATATAAAAAAAAACTTCGGTCAAATTGAGAAAATCTTCTTTTTTGAAGTAAGCTCATACAAGGTTATCGGCTAGAGATGTACTAAGCCGAATTTTTTTCTCGAATTCGGAGTTCGTCCCTTTGGCGACTCCCTTTCGGCTTAACACGCCCTTTGCCGATAGCTGTTATAACTTACACATGCGATCTGTAGCTTTTCTTCGAGTGGAAGACCTTGTTGCATCCCTTGCACGGAATGTACACTTTCTCTTTAGACTTGTCATCCTTATTCTGTGGATATATCCTGAATAGAATATAATAAAAAAATAATATTATTATGAGGTTTTTTGAACACAGTTATTAGACTTTGTTCGACTGTCCAGTCAAACCAAAACATGTTCAAATTTAAATATTGCACAAGAACGTGTCAGCAAAAACATGTTTCATTCTCCTCAGTAAAATATCCGAAGCTGATATTTCAATCAATGATTGATTAATAATATCTACGCCTGACTTAGTTACTTTGCGGAAACCCATTTATATATATATATATATAGATTATGTTTGAGCAATATGTATTATATTCCCGCATAGTTTTGATGTCAGCGTGAGATCACTAAAATATTTTTCGACTTCTCACGCTGACATCAAAACAAAGCGGAAAACAGTAGCAATTTTTTTAAACATCATCTTATAATTAGTTGAGATGTTGTTTAAAAAAAACATTTGTATTACTTACTTGAGGTGATATTTTAAGGTCATTTTGTTAGCGAATACTTTTCCACAACAATCGCACTGGGGCTTCTCTTGGTGACATACGTTCTTGTGATATGCTAATTTTGATTTTGAACTGAAACATACAAATTTAAAAAAATAAATATATCATTATATATTACAACTAGCTGACCCGGCCACGCGTTGCTGTGGCTATTTTATAGCGTCAACAACACGTGGTAATTATGCTGTTAAAATGTAGCTTATATGACACGTTCGTAGATTTACCATAGCAGCGCCATCTATTGATTACTTACTCAACCCAGTCGAAAGGTATCGACATCTGTTAGAATCATTTGGAGTTAACAGATAATTGTGACTGTCAAATAATAACAGACAAATAATTAGCAATAAATTAAAATTGCGACTATAATTTGAGATTTAAACTATCCTATCTCTCAAGTTGGATCGAACTGCACATGGTGTGCGAATTTTATTATAATCGGTAAAGTGGTTTAGGAGTCCATTGAGGACAAACATTGTGACACGAGATTTATATATATTAAGATAAATAAGAAAGTTGTGTTGTTACTCAAGAACAGTTGAACCGACTTGGCTGAAAATTAGGTAGCTTAGAAACAGGAGATGGATATAGGATAACTTTTTTTTTAACATAATAAAATATAAAATCTGCTCATGTATTGCCTCTAAGGCTTCAACAAAGATAAATAAATCCGATGACACCTCGCACAGTTAAATCGGTATACATAGTTACACTCGAAAATAACTAGGGTATTATAACCCTTATTTTGGTCAGTCGGATAAAATACAATCAGAATGTAGTCAAATAGTAGAAGTAAGTTAGTCAGGAAGTCATTAGTAGTAACTCACTAGAGTTAGTGAGGAAACAAGATCGTCAAGAATTAAATTAGTCAGGCAATAAGTCAGTCAATAAATGAGTTACTCGAGAAGTAAATTATTAAGAAAGTATGTTATTTAAGACGTATAGTCAGGAAGTAAGTAAGCCGAGAAGTGAGTTAGTCAGGAAGTAGCCTATGCTATCACATTTTCCGTATTTCGAAGTAAGTTTACTGAACTAGTCAGTATTTACCTGAACGTGTGGTCGCAGTGTTGCTTCACTTCACAGACAAGCTTGGCACACTCATGCTTCAGTATTAATTTCTTGTTAGTTGTGATGAGAGTGCACTGTGTACATTTGTACGCGGACAGCTGAAGCGAGCGGTGCTCTACTAGGTTGTCTTTAGTCAGGAAGTAAGATAGGAAGTGAGTTAGTCAAGAAGTAAGTTAATCAGGAAGTAAGTCAAGAAGTGAGTTATTCAGTAAGTAGCTTAGATTTACGTCACATCTTCCGTATTTTAAAGTAAGTTTACAATGCTAGTCAGTATTTACCTGAACGTGTGGCCGCAGTGTTGACACCTCACTTCACAGACAAGCTTGGCACACTCATGCTTCAGTATTAATTTCTTGTAAGTAGTGATGAGAGTGCACAGTGTACATTTGTACGCGGACAGCTGAAGCGAGCGGTGCGCTACTAGGTTGTCTTTAGTCAGGAAGTAAGATAGTTAGGAAGTGAGTTAGTCAAGAAGTAAGTTAATCAGGAAGTAAGTCAAGAAGTGAGTTATTCAGGAAGTAGCTTAGGTTTACGTCACATCTTCCGTATTTTAAAGTAAGTTTACAATGGTAGTCAGTATTTACCTGAACGTGTGGCCGCAGTGTTGACACTTCACTTCACAGACAAGCTTGGCACACTCATGCTTCAGTATTAATTTCTTGTAAGTAGTGATGAGAGTGCACTGTGTACATTTGTACGCGGAGAGGTGAAGCGAGCGGTGCGCTACCAGGTTGTCTTTAGTCAGGAAGTAGGCCTTGCAGACGTCGCACTGGTGTTTGTTGGCTTTCTGTAACAATATGAAATATGCTCAGCTAGTCATCAAAATAGAAATATATTTATCTTAGACAAAAACTCAAATTATAATAGTCACAAATCGTCGGTCTCAACTCAACACAGTGCCGGCCAGTGTTGTGAAACAGCCAGCGTTGATCTTCCGTTGGAACCGGGACGCGACGTCACGCACGTCACAATCCACAGAGTTACTAAGATCCTTCTGTCAGTGTTACAAACCAGACTACTAGTATAAATTCAAGATCGACAAATCAATTCAATTTACAAGTTTTAAACAAATATTTCCATCATGTTTGGCTGGTGGTTCGTTCGTTGGGCTGTCGTTGAGGATGCAAAAATAAAAACAGATTTATTTTTAGAACTTTTAAGAAGAAAGTAAAATAGTGAAATATAATAGTGAAAGTGCTAAGACTTAAGAACACATGAACAAAGTGTTTTCGCCTTAACAACTGTAATAAGAAAAGTGCCGATGGACAAATTCTTAGAGACATTATTTTGTAGAAGACAAATTCTTAGAGACATTATTTAAACTAAAATTACTTATTAGCCTTAGACTTAGGCTAGATTGTAATATTATCAAGAAAAGTCTTTACGGGTTCTCCTTGTGCAATAGAAAAAAAAAGAACTTTATAATTTTAATGAATTTAAGTATTGCAAAATAAGACGATTACAATGTTATGTCGATTGTTGACCGTAAAGTGACGCTTATTATTTTCGCAAACTTAAGTGAATTATATTACACAGAACAATGAATGACACAGTATAATTCGCACGGTATTATGGAGATCTAGTATCGCGGTGTGATCGAAGATGATTGCAAAACGACAGCTACGGTTTCCCAGTAGCCAGTAATGCTAATACGTCACCAATCCACATGATGTACTATCTCTTAACAATCACACTAATATTATAAATGCGAAAGTTTGTATGCATTTGTGTGTTTGTTTGTTACTCGTTCACGCTCAAACGGCTGAGCGGATTTGGATCGAATTTGGCAGCAATACAGCTTATATCCTGGATTAGCACACAGGTTACTTTTCGTAAGTACCTTAGTAACTAGTAAGATATAATTAAAGACGCAGAATTTTATGAATACGCTCTCGCGCTCACATATTCACGCATCATTGTAGTTGAAAATTATTGAATTACTTTTTGAATATAAAAGCGGCTCCGCGTATCGTGAATTGAAGCCTTAGAAAAAATTAATTCTGTCCGAATAATACATAAAAATGGTAGGTAAAATATTTAGAGACTTTGCTTCATTAAATTTTTATATATATCAACACCACTTAAATTGATATGTTTGTTTTTGTAACCACATATCATGTGTTAAGTTCTTTTAGCCTTAAGGGACTCCTCCTTTTTCGAAGTAATTTTTTTTTAAATTTTCACTATTCTTGAGCAGAAGAATCTACTACTTTTAAGAGTCGGTTAAAAAAAACAAACAAAAATAAGAATATTATACATCGCGGTGGCACAGACCACCTGGTACGAATAACACCGCAGAACGCTGAATAAGCGTCATAACAAGATAAGCTTGCCGTGATCATTCCACGGACTAGATTTAATTCAAGGGCGGATCCAGCTTTGGCGCCAGGAGGGGGTCACATAGTCGTGGTTAAGTCAAGAACTTATAAATTAATTTTGGTAACAATACATACAAGTAAAAAGTAGGTATTTTATTAATGTACGTAAGTTATAAAAATCTGTATGGTCACAAAATATACATAAATAAAATCATTATTTTCAATTAGCGGTCCACCTAAGTCCTGGAGCTAGCTCAAGGGCCCCCCTGGATCCGCCGTTGATTTAATTAGAATATAAATTAGTATTCTAAACTAACTCTCAAGTGTATCGGACACGTTTAATTAAAATTGTTTTTTTTTAAGTATTTTCGTTGAACCTCAAATTCGTACACTTACAGGTTTATGTTTATTATTTACATGGTACTCCATCAGCTTGCGCGTGTTGAATCCGATAACACAATCCGTACACTTGTATGTGAGTCTGTGGAACACGTCGCTGGCTACGTCCTCAGCTCGGACCCTCCACATCTCCTCCTCACTCATGGTGTACAGCTGGATGATGCTGGAGGGGAGATTCTTTAGCTTGCGGGATTGCTTCGGGTCTTTACTCTGTTGATAAAATATCTCAGTTAGACAGCTATATACCGCCAACTTGTCCATACAATAAGATATAGCTCTTTTCTACCTTTCGTTGTTGTCCGATTCCAGTTTTTTTTTTCACATAGCTAACACATTATTTACTAGGCTTTACCGTTTAATTTTTTTCTGTCTTTTATAACACTTTAAGTTACAAGCTTCCTAAGCAGTCAGACTTTTGCGCTGATACGATGCCTATTAAAAGACTTTATTATGCAAAATTCAATAACTTTTTTCAAAATAATAAAACGTGTAGTTCTAAAATACATCATAGTGAAGCGATTGACAACAATAACAAACAATTACGTTATAATTTAGGGAGTGAAAAGAGGTAGGCCCCGGAACGAAAATTGTATCAGAAATAAGAAAACAGTGAAGGGTCGGTGACGCTCTTAAAATCGGCTAAGCAATTTAGTTTCTGCACATTTTAGGCGAATACAAATCTAAAACACAAAATTATACAAGTTCTGCCGATAACCCTGTATATAGTTTCTGCACTCTGAGTGCGATCTGCACTTGTCTGATGTGAAGCGACGTTCTGGCCTAAGATGTGCGGTCTACTTTTATTTTGCGAGCTGCTAGGTTGTGAAACTCGCTGCCATCTTCTCTATTTCCCAATAGCTACGAATTGAGTCTTTTTAAGTCGCGAGACAATCGGTGACTTGCTAGGGAAACATGCTACATATTAGGCTATTATTTAAGCATTTATTAGAAGAAGACAGCTAGGTATTAGACCACCAGCTCGCACGAAAACACGGACATCAACAATGTGGCTTTAGAGGGATCTTTCCTAGTCTGGAATATACTGGCTTTCAAGGAAGGCGGCCAGAAACTACAGTTAAGTGCTTAGCAGCGGAATTAACACCTTGAGGGTGGTAGCTAGCCAGGCGAGCGTTAGAAAAACCCTAACCACCATGCTATAGTTTTCTCACGACGTTTTCCTTCACCGGTAGCTCTGGTTTTTTTTGTACATTTAGTGGGATCGAACCTCGTACTTCTCGCACGACAATCAACCCTACTAACCGCTCAGCCATTACCGCTACAAAATCATGGGCTACCTAACAAGCTAGAAAGTGAATAAACCAAAATTTGTCAATCAAATCAAATCAGAACAAAGGAATTTCGTCTGATTCTTTGAAAGCTCTAACCTTAGATTCTTTTATTTTCTTCCCTTTCTCTTTCTTTTCCTTCTTTTTCTTGAGCTTAGAGAGCTGAACGTCTTCATCGGAAGACTGGCCACCCTGGTCTCCTTCATACGCAATCTGCGAGGAATAATCTGAGAATTGGGTGTCCTCTGGGTATTCCGCCTCTTCTTGGTATTTTGATTCTTGTTTCACAGTATCTGAAAAAAGATTAAAATGTCTTTATAGTAATATTGTTATGCATAATAAAGAAGTAATACAATTATGAAACACTTTACAACGGGTTTCTTTAGGCAGGCGCTCATACAATTTATTTTGAAAACTTACTTTTTAAGCTAAACAAATCTTTTCACAAACCTGTGGTGGTATCGCGTAACGTTAGCGGCGAAAGAAGTTAAACAAGTGACATCAATTTTGATATCGTTTTCATGAAGGGGTAAACTATCAAAGTGAAATTAAGATCGCTGTTACTTGTTTCACTTCTTTCACCTCTATTGTTATGTGATACCTTCGCAGAGTACTGGACTGACCGATAAAATGTATATGGGAACACTAGGGAAATATACACTTAACAACAAAAATCCAACTCGGCTATCTCAGAGATATCTATAGAATAATATAAAATATATATGTAGCAAAAAACAGTATAACACACTATAAATAACACTAAACTATACAAGTAACAAATAATTGAAATAAGTACAAGATGTTACAAGTAACTTACAGGCTGTTACAACTAACTTACAGGATGTTACAAGTAACTTACAGGATGTTACAAGTAACTTTAGATACACTTATCTTAGCAAGTGAAATCGTGGAATGCAGCTAGTCTATGAAATTTTGCAACTGAACATGAATCTATTGACACCACTCACATAAAATACAACAAGCTGCTTAGGCTTTAGGGGGTGGCAGAGAATTAATTATACATACATACGAACGATCATAAAACATAACCCTTCTTCTTTCGCAGTCGGGTAATAACTACCTAATTGCTTTCTGTCAAAAACCTGCTCCAAGCCAACATTATGCTGGCTGAAACAACCAGCGATGATCTTCCTTAGGGACTGGGAGGTGACGTCACCCACGTCACTGATTCTTAACTGCATAGTTAACAATATCAGGTAGCAAACATATAAAGTACAGCCAAATCAAGTACATTCTCCTTTTTGCTGGTCAGTAGAAAACAAAACTAATGGATTGGTTTTGATAAAAATTAATACTGAACACCTCTGAAACCTTGACCTACCAAACAATAAAAAAGAATCACCAAAATCAATAATAATTAAATAGTTGTAAATAAAAACAACACAAATATTCAATAAACAATTAACAAATATATTCGAATTGTAAAGCTGGTTTTAAAAAATTCTCTAAAGGATTAAAAACTTATCCTATCCTTACCAAACTCCATATCATACTCCATGGGGAACTCTTCATCCTTGATGTCATCTTTAATAACCTCATTAGTAGGTTCACAGTCAGTTTGTATCGATGTATTGTAAGTTTCCACCACTGTGGTAGCGAGATGAGTGGATGCATGCTTCGTAAAGTCTTCGGGTGAATTTAGGAATGTGTGCTGAAAATTGAATATATAAAAATGTATACTCGCACTCACTTGTAATAATTCTTTATTGTCTTTAGGGGCGTTCATAAATTACGTGAGGTGTTTTTGTAAATTTTCTGTACCTACCTCTTCCCCCCTGGTGAGATCTGGTCGTGAGATTTTACTCAACCCCCATCCCCCAATCTCACGTGAGATTTTTCAAAATGTGGGTTTTTTACGTAAACGCGTTGGATGAAAAAAAATGCTTCGTGATTTTATTTACGACTAGTTAAGACTAGTAATCAATATTGCTGAGAGTTTAATTATAAGTGTAATAAAAAATGTACAATAGAATACTTAAATCGTTACTACTGTGATTAAAAAAAGAACATCTACTTTAATTCAGTCTGTGGACGACGATGATGGGCGAGGAACACGATAGTGGACTGTAATTTTACTTCATAAAGTACCCGCACCCGAGGTGTCCACGTGCACTGGGATTGCCAAAGAAAAGACTGATATGGCGTTCTGACGTGGTCACTGTGTTGCCTTCGAATTCCGCTCGCAGGCAGGAAGAGATCGCTTCGTGTACTTGTTGTCGCTGTCAGAATATTCAGCTATCACCCCGTGCGGCTTTTTTTTTTTTTTTTTTTTTAGAAAGGACTGAGCTTCTGGTCGAACACGACCTCGGACAGCTTGACCGGACGTTTGGCAAGCGCTAGTGCGCTGGGCCGCGGTTTTGGTTTTGGGGCGACAAGCACAAGGGCGCCTCAGACGGCACGAACCTCGGCTTGAGCCGTCGCCCAGAGTTGGACTAACGAACTGCCCTGGCAACCCAGACGGGGAGTGCCTAGGGCCCTAGCCACTGGTGGCATCCTAGCTAAAACTTTTTAGAGCGAATTTGCCCAGACCTCCCTGAGGGGGAGGACAAATGAGCCCTATGAATCTGAGTGACTATTTGACCTGATTGTCCTGGAGCTCTGAGTCCAGAGTTCACGAGGACCCTACACTTGATTGGCATCTGAACGACGCACCCCGTGCGGCCAGCTAACGTGCGTATTTATGCAATCCCTTCTACGCTTTCTCGCAATAGTACCTCGCCCCGCGCTCGGCACCGTTACGGGGTCGCAAGTACAATGGTGCGAGTGGGATGGCAATATAACCGACCAGAAGTACGTATAGGTTTCTGACATATATTTGGATCTAATATCGTTATAACTAGATTCCTCATATCCTAATCGAAGCGAACCTTGTGCCTGTGAGTGGGAACTCGAATAACAACACAGGGATACGAATGATTTATTGATAAACTTAAACTAGACTAAACTAAGTACATAACTCCGTGATCCGTAAGGCATCTTCGACAGTACTGTAACTTCCCCAGTAGACATCTTTATAGTGGTTCCTAATTATCGCCGTAGTAGCCTCTGGGTAGGTATCTTGGTATTTCTCAGCATTCAAATTTTTGACATAGATTGCAGTCGCCGGTGAACACGTCGCCCCGAAGATAAAGGATGTCATTCTATACTCAGTCAGTGGCTTTGTAGCATTCTCTCTCCATATATATCTGAGTACGTCTCTGCCTTCTGGCCGAATCTTCACTCGCATAAACATTTTGCAATATCCGCCGAAACTGCAACCAGGTGTTGTCGGAATCTCATAAGTACACCCGGTAGTGATTGAAGTAAATCCGGTCCAGTCAATAGAAAGTCATTAAGACATCGCCCTTTTGTTTTTGCTGCGGCGTCGTGAACAATTCGTAACTTCCCAGGTTTGAGTGCGTTGATTACGGCGAAGTGCGGTAGATACCACGTGCGGCCCGGTGTTTTTGTCGGCGGCGCGTGCTCGGCGTAACCTTTTGTTATCAACGCCGTCATTTGTTCTCTATATTTTTCTTCTAGCGCCGGCTCCTTTGATATTTTTCTCTCAATTGAAGTTAGACGCTTGAATGCAGATTCGTAATTGTCTGGCATTGAGAAATTATCTTCTTTCCAAAGTAGCGCCGTTTGGTAGTGTTTATCTGATAATTGTTTGGTATTTTCTTGCAGTATCTTGAGTGCGCGTCGATCTGGATCATTCTTCGGACTCTTAGGTGTAATGGTAAGATTTTCTATCGCGAAGTGATGTCGTAGTGCTTCGTCCATATTTTCTTCCATTGTCGCAATGTGGGCTACGAAATTAACAGCGTGACCCAGAGTACGAGTTTGTGCACCATGAATGACCCATCCGAGTGGCGTTAATGAGGCGACAGGCTGATCACGTCGGCCTTTTCGAACTTCAGTAGCGAGTAGAAGGTGCCAGTTATCTTGCCCGATTAAAATCTTCGGCGCAGCGTAGTTGGACTCAAGGAGATGTAGTAGACCTTTGAGATGCGGACACTGTGATATGTCGTCTCCACGAACTATCTGCGGGCTCAATCGAAGTCCTTCTATTGTTCGTAGCTGTAGTCGGTGCGATTCGCCTGTTTGACCTCTAAGTGTCACCGTGACACGGCGCGATTGTTTTGAATCCAATTTCTTATTTCCAATCGCTGTTATGTAGAGTGGGTCTATCGAACCTTTTGCGCCGACACGTTCTGCTATGTCAGAATCTATGAGACTAACAGTTGATCCGTCGTCAAGTAATGCGAATGTCTCAACTTCTCGCGCCGGTCCCGAAACGGTGATCGGTGCAATCTTTAAATAAGCCTGCGCTGTCTTCACTGCAAATGTAGAAGCAACGGTTTCAGTCTTCGGTTCTTCTTTCGTCTTGTTATGTAGCAACGGGTGGTGTGCATAGAGGCATTCGTCTACGCCGCACTTAATCTTCTTGCAGTAATGATTCTTTTTTCTATGTTTGAGGCATCGAAAACATAGACGAGCTTTTTTAACTATATCAATCCTGTCAGACCGTTCCGCTTCTTGAAATTGCTGGCATTCAGTGATTACATGGTTTTCTTTGCAGCAAGGACAAATTTTCTTCACTTCGTGCGACTGGCATGTCGGGCATGGTGAAGTTGCTTTATCACTACGAGTTTGTGTATCATGTGTTCGTTGTGTCGTTCCTCTATACTGCTTGCTGGTACTGCTGCTAGCTTGATGAGATGAAGCGTTGGGCTCTGAATTTGTGTATGGAGCGTTGGCTTCTTTCTCAAGTCGCAGGAACTCTAAGAACTTGATAAGATCTGGTTCATCTTCTGGTTGCTTGGCAGTGAAGTCATACCAGCGTCGACGAATATAGGAAGGTAATTTTTCTGCGGTAGCATTGACAACTTCCGGATTATGTAGGTAATGCTGATTGTTAAGCGCCTTCAATGCGGTAATGCTATATATAACTTTGTTTACAAAGGCACAGATGTCACTAGGATTGTCGGCTGCCTTTGATAAGCTTCGCAGTCGATTCAACTCGGCTTTAGCAATGTGGTGTGGTCTTCCAAAGCTCGACTCTAATTCCCGCATTACTTCAATCGGATTGGTTTGATGAATAAGTAGTCTTTCCACTTCTTCGAATGCTTTGCCTCGCAAACACCGACGTAATCTTGCAGTGTTCTCCAAGTCGCTGAAGTAGGCAGCTGTATCGTTGAAAGCGGCTCGAAAAGTGAGCCAGTCCTGGCTAGATCCACGGAATACTGGCAACTCGGCATAATAGTGATGCAACCTAGTTGATTTGGATTCATGACATGGATTGTGAGCAGGTGCGACAACGGCAGATGCAGCTGATTCACGAGCAGCGGTGACGATAGCTCCGGCAAGTTCAACGAATTCTGCTTTCAGCTCTGTTATTTGTGATGTGACGGCGTCTGTAGGTTCTAAAACATTGTTTGTCGTCGTATTCGGAAGCGCTGCTTGCGGTGGTTGTTCAATATGCAGAGCAGTCGGCGTTGATGGTAGCTGAGGCGCTGATGTCTCTGCGTGGTTTTCCGTTGATTTTGAGTTAATCTGGCCGGCAGCCACAAGCATTTGTTTTTCATGTTTTTCTAGCCACGTATCGACTCGTAGTTGCTGCGTCTGTTCGGTTTCTAAATTTTCACTACGCACTTCACATTCCACTTCGTCTTCATCTTCCTTCAAGCGTAGGAGAGCTACTTGTTTAGCTCGAACTATAGCTTTCTTTGCTTCAGCTTCAGCTTGCTTTGCTTCAGCTTCAGCTAATGCCAATTCTTCCTCCGCGCGCAATGTTTCACTCCTTAAATATGCGCGACTCCTAGAAGTTGTAGAACGTGCCGCAGTATGTCCGATGGCATGCGCTGTAGGGCGTGTTTCAACTGCTGGCACGGTGGTCTTGATAGACATTGATGCGGGCGAGGCGCTATTTTGATGCATCTCGCTTACTTGGTTGATAGCCTGCAACGATAAGCAAGCGGTCGCAGCTCTAGGCACAGATGACGTAGCACGCTGTGTCACTGCATTTTCTTCCGATGCGACTAAGGCGGTTTCAAAGGCTTCTGTCCCGGAGCCAAGCCGAGATGTAGACTGGCCGGCGTCGGAGGCTGCGTAGCTTCGATGCGGCTTAGTCTTTCTTCCACTCGTAGACCGTGTCAACACCATTCTTCCTTTCTCTGGTAGATCCGGCTGCGGAGGACCAATGTGGACGACGATGACGGGCGAGGAACACGACAGTGGACTGTATTTTACTTCATAAAGTTCCCGCACCCGAGGTGTCCACGTGCACTGGGATTGCCAAAGAAAAGACTGATATGGCGTTCTGACGTGGGTCACTGTGTTGCCTTCGAATTCCGCTCGCAGGCAGGAAGAGATCGCTTCGTGTACTTGTTGTCGCTGTCAGAATATTCAGCTATCACCCCGTGCGGCCAGCTAACGTGCGTATTTATGCAATCCCTTCTACGCTTTCTCGCAATAGTACCTCGCCCCGCGCTCGGCACCGTTACGGGGTCGCAAGTACAATGGTGCGAGTGGGATGGCAATATAACCGACCAGAAGTACGTATAGGTTTCTGACATATATTTGGATCTAATATCGTTATAACTAGATTCCTCATATCCTAATCGAAGCGAACCTTGTGCCTGTGAGTGGGAACTCTAATAACAACACAGGGATACGAATGATTTATTGATAAACTTAAACTAGACTAAACTAAGTACATAACTCGTGTACCTATAACTAATTTAAGGATTACGCCTAATGTACCTACCTATGAAATATGGGAATATCACATATTTATTTACAAAGTTGTAGAACATATAAATCTACATAGCCAATTCAAGCAATGGCGAGTTAGAGTAGGTACGAAAACTAATAATATTGCGTAACTTTCTATTCTCACGGCTATAGGATCGTAGCTGCATCTTGCGGGACTTCAGACAATGGGTTTACGATGTTTTTGAGAAAGAGATTTAACTAAGTTGTTTTCCTGCTATAAAACAATAAACATTAAGCGTGAATAGTAACAAAGGGTGGCAAATAACAATATACTAACACATTAGTTAAATAATGGGCATTTAAAGTAATAAAGGATAATGGTGAGAAACTAAAAATAAAACGGTCCCACTTGCGGCTACGATGCCTAAACAGAAAGAATTGCGTAATCCTTCGCGAATGTTCTAGCCGTCTCGAACACAGTCCATGGAGAATCATGCGCGGTCTCAACAGAGCCAACTGTATTGGAACCAGTCCATATGGCTTTTAGTAAAATCATTTGATCATTCAACTTCGTTCTGGTCTAGCCACTCTAAGCCGTTGGCGCTTGCGCACAGTAACTCAATAGCTCGTCTTGTGACAATCTGTGAGGGTCGCACTTGCTTAGCTGGTGCAATGTGGTGCATGCATAAAAATTTGATATGAACCAAATGCAAACCAGGTACACCTGGATTAAATAAATATTGGCTCTCTCTCTCTCTCACCATTCTTTGGCTTGTACACTCTCGTTCATCGAGTCGTTCGGCTGACAGTGGTAATCGAAACTAATAATTGCACGATATTTGCCGAGACCCCCCTCACCCTGAGTGTGATTTTGTATTTTGCTCACAGTGGAAACCTGCTTGTCAGAATAATAATAATAATCTAATAATAATATGGGACAATATCCACACAAAGGTCTTCAAGTCCCAATCTAGGCAAAGCCTGTGCTATGGTAACCTGATCACTGATATACATACTTAGAAATACATATATGCTTACTTATATATATAATAAACACCCAGACACAGGTCAAACAGACATGTTCACACAAATGTTTGGCCTGTCCGGGGATGGAACCAGGGACCAGCGGCGCAGAAGGCAGAGTTGCTACCAACTGCGCCAACCGGCCAGTCTAATAGATTAGAAATAGCTTTTGAAGGTAAGTGAAGATCCCAACCTGCAATTTGGCCAGTGTGGTGGATTATGGCCTGCACTCTGTTCACAGGGGAGACCCATGGCCAGCAGTGAGACCCTATGGGTTGGTACATTCCATAAAACTAAACAACGAAGCTAACTACAAACACTACTAATAGTAAAAGATTCACAATCTTACCTCTTGGGAATAATTAATCAGTACATCATAGGATTTTTGTATCTGGTCTTGGAACTTTTTAATGTTTTTTACAGCTGCTATACATTCCCAGCACATCTGTACGGTCAGTTCTTCGGGCACCTGAAAATATTCGCAATTAATTAGGTAAAAATAAAGTAAATAATGGAGAGTCCAATGATTTTTTGTTCTTGTTTACATCTAAATTTTTAACACTTTGATGACTTAATATGGTATGTAAAACTATAGAACATATTTGTTTACAGGATTGTGTATAAGCCAGACATGAGAGGAGATTAAATTAAAAGCTACATACATCAATATCGGCAATTCGTTTGAGACACTCTTTAACATCGTTGTCGTAATACATTTTACGATTGTAGTTCAAACACCCGACGCATATGCCGTTCACATTGTAGCCTTCGATATTTATGTTGATTTCTTTCATGTTTCATGGTATTTTGCTAAAAATTTGTACAAAAAACAATTTTTTCAAGGAAGCTGCATTCCTTTATAAACGACCATTTTGTTTTTATTTTCTTGAGAGAAAAATACTTTTTATAATTTCCTGTCCCGCTTTAGTTTATAAATGATTATAGCATCAGTGAGTGAAAGCACGTATTAAATTTTATTGGTGTAAAAAAGAGAAAACTATATTAAATATATCTGTATGCTAGAAAAAGCAATTTGCATTGCAACTGTGCAACACTTACTTCAGCTGTAATGTCACTGTCAAACTTATTTCTAGATAAACTTCAGTGTCAGTGTCACTTTATGTTTGCAAATTGTGTTGATGTTGACGTCGATACTCGATAGTTCCAATTTATAATATGGTGACTTTCTGCAGAAAATACATTCTTAATAATCCCTAAGGAATACGTTGAATGCTTCAATCTCAATTACAGTCTGGAAAAAATCAGCGTCATTCAGTAATAACAGACCAAACCAAAGTTCGTAAGCAGTGTTGCGAAATCGTCTGCTAAAAGTGACCTTACCTATTTATTTGGCCCTTCTTAGATGACCTCAACTTCAGAACTTCTAGTGGTTACCTATGTTATAATAATAAACAATAACAATGTATTAAAGTGAGCCCATAAAGCACAGTTCTGAAGTCGTATTGATCAGCTGTTTTACGTCTTTGGAAAAATCATGGATATTGCAAAAATATGCTCTGTTACTGTAAAAGTTGAGCACGAAGACTCATTTGAAAGTAATACTCCTGGACTAGAAGAAAACACAGGCCATTTAAAAGTTAAAGAAGAGAAATCAGTGACAAATGAACCACAGCCTCATGAAGAAAACTCTCAAAATAATGTTATTGAGCAACAATCAAGCGTACTTAAATCAACATTACAGCAGTTGTTGATAAATGGAAAAAAACACAATTCAGAAATATCAGCAGAACAGAAAAATGTTAGTCTAAATCAATCAAAACTAGACATGCAGCCAACAGGTGCACAACAGTCTATGTTACACCAATTATTGTTTAAATATAACCCAGTTGACTCAAATTTATTACATTCAAATCCATGCACAGTGCCATCTGAGCTTAGTAGCATTACGAAAAACATATCTCAGCAACAAAATAATGTAGTAGAAGCATTGGATTCGAGATTAATACTGCACTCAAATATATATCAATTACTACCAAACCAGTCAAACAAATTCAAAGAACATGGACTTTATATTCAACAAGAACTGGATTTTAAACCAATTAAAGAAGTCAATATTAAAGAAGAAAATTCATTAGATTTGGAAGCAGAAGAAGCTATGTCGGAACAACCATTTGAATCTAGGCTTGCAGAAACATTAGGTTCTAAAACTCAAATAGTAAACACCGATTCTCACACATTGGATCCATTCAAACCCTTCCAATGCTATGTGTGCCTTTACAAATGTGTTAAAGCGAGTCTTTTAAAAAGACACCTCAAAATACACTCACAAGAAAAACCATTCTCATGTGAAATATGTCATTTCAAATCAGCACGAGTTGATAATTTAAAAAAGCACATGAAGACGCACACCAATAAAAGATTGTTATCTTGCAACATATGCCCTTTCACTTCTATGAATAAACGAGAGATGAAAATTCATACACGATCACATGGTGATAGGAAAATATACGAATGTGATATATGTGACTATAAATGCTTCAAAAAAATATCACTAAAACATCATATAAAAATACACACTGGAGAGAAGCCTTATACTTGCGAATTTTGCGACTTTAAATGTATTAGACCAGACACCATGACAACTCATAGAGGTACCCATACAGGTATCAAGCCGTACTCATGTGATCTATGCAGCTATAGAACGATGCGATCTGATTCACTAAAGAAACATTTAGTTGTTCATACACAAATAAAACCATTCTCATGTCACATGTGCGAGTTTAGAACTGTCAACTCTAGAGACTTAAAACGGCATATACATATGCATAACGGCGAGAAACCATTTTCCTGTGACATTTGCGAGTACAAGAGTTCATCGTCATATAATTTAAAGAACCATAAGAGAAGGCATACGGGCGAAAAACCTTATAAATGTGGTTTATGTGAAAATAGGTACACCCGTGCCGACACTATGCAAAAACATATGAAGTCTCACACAGATCATTCTAAACCATTCCAATGCAATATATGTGACTATAAATGTAATCAAAATGGTATGTTAAAAAGGCATATTAGAAAACATACGGGTGAAAAGTTCAAGTGTGATTTTTGTGAATTCCAATGCTTCAATGTTAGCTATTTAAAAAAACATAGAAGTAAAAAGCATCCAGATGTTATTGGTTAAACTTAGTAGGTATAACATACAGGACGATTGGTTTTAAACTCGCAATATTCACAGAGGCAACTTAGTATACTCGATTATCGGTCTGTATAAGTATTACAAACAATAGATCTGTGAATTTCACTCTACAAGCATAGAAACTATGAATTTATCAAATTTCTAAACAGAAACTATGAGTTTATCAGATATATTATGCTGCCACTAATTAGCTAATTCACAGGGTTATTTATACAGTTTAATTACTTTACTCTCACAAACAGCACACAAATCTCATTTTTACACTCGCATATGTGTGTGTAGTATAAAGAGCCAATAGATTCTCAATGTGGACTCCGAATCAGGTGCGAGGAAGTGTCTTCTATATGTAGTATTGCTATACATTCTCTGGCTAAGGTTATCTTTGACCGAGCTAGCAAAATCTGCTTCTTGTCTAGCAAATTTTTCTTTCATCTGTTCATATGTATGTAAATATCCTGAAATCTCATACTGATAATGCAATGTAAATAGTGTTTGAAAATATGATTGTTTCTTATTTTGGTATCAATTGATTTTAACTACTATATAGTTAAAAAATCATAATCAAATAATAAAATAATTTGTAAAGCTACAGAATAGGGGAAAGGTTTACTTAAGAATCATGCAGTATTATTACAATTTATATAAGTTGAAATTATAATTAGTAACTTATAAACGCAATGCTAGTTTAAAAATCTAGATTGATATCCACTATTCAAGCATTCCACAACGTAAATTAGCTTATATTTACTATAGTCATCGTGCGAGCTCAGAGGAGTCGGGTGGTGAAGTAGCGGGCGGGTGTGCCCCGCGCCCGTCCGTCGCTTCATACCCCGCAGACTCCCAGACTCATTCGGCTCATATAAACAATCGCGTCTCAAACCATTGCAACGTTTTTTATGAACTAAATTATTTATGTCCCAAAAAACAAAGATCTATGTGTATAATAAATCTATTTTCATTATTTTATGTGTCATTAAATGTAGTAGACTCTTCAGTTTATAAAGAATATCTAAGTGCATATTCCTCGTTTATTTAAAAGCACATCTTGTGGGTTATTTTCAACTGCCGACAGTCTCCTCCCTAGGGTTGTACGTAACGGAACAGCGCTACCGACTCCGTATAAAGCCTCTATTTTTTCAATCCAAAAAAGGTGGTCAACTGATCTTTCGGATACGGCTGGTACGATTTAAAAAATTATTTCATGCTTAAACTCGTGTACCTTTTATTAAAATCGATCTAGAGTTTTAATCAAATTAACTGAAAAAGTTGTATCGGTGACTGCCGAATTTAAAACTGTAATAACTTTTTCTTAAAGATTGGCTTGCATGTGCAGCGGCGCAAAAGACTATCGTATAAGCTGTCACATATTTTATGCACGAGGGACGCGTGGCTGTAAAATTTTCCAAATGCAAATTATTAAAATAAATATGTATATCGTTTCCAGATTATGTTTTACCAAGTGTTATTCATAGTTATAGCGTAATTTAATGTTATTTACGCTTACATGACGGCTGCCTTTTTGCACAGACTATACGTGATGAATTTTATTTATAAATCTAAGTATTTAAATATAGGTACTTTTATAGATGTTTTTATTTTTGTATACACCTCTTTAGTTATTAATATACCTACTTACTATTTATTTGCAAAATAAAGCCTGGTTACGTACAATGAAACTTTTTTATATATACCTACCTACATATCTATATACATAAAAATGAATCCCTATAAGCCTTGGTCACGCCATCACGCGTGAACGGCTGGACCGATTTCACTAAATTTCAGATTTACAGTTTTTTTTTAAATTATATATGTCGGCGCAAACTCGATCTAAATTACTTTTAATAGTTTTAAAAGTAATTAGAATTATTATCATAACCGTAAAGGTTTAATATTACTTTAATTTAATACTGTTGTTAGTTTTCTAACTTGAAAGTACAGTATTTGAGTAGTGTTGTAGTCGTTCTTGGCAACAAAGCAACAACTCTTATATTCATCAACTTTAGTTTTAAGTCCAGTCAACTATTGCTAAAATCATGTCTTGATTAATAAACTAGTTTACATTACATTTAAACTCGTTTTTGGTTAGGTTTTTAATTGTTAAAAGACGATTAGTTGGACTAATAACTATAGAGTCAAAAAGCGAGTAGCGCTCTGTAATATTTCTGTTTTAATCGAGATAAATCGTTTCAATGCTTAAACAGAGTCCTAATAATAGTTTAAGGAATTATCTAACTATACTCTGTTGTATTAATTGGTGTAACTTAAAATGTGTAACATGAAGTGACTGTGATTTGTCTTTACAACGGCGACGACATCTTAGTTAGCTGGTTACAAAAGCAAAAGCCGTTGCCGTTGCGAGACACATTCGTTTGGTGAATTTGCATGAAATATTTTGTGAGTACAATTTAAATTACAACTCTAGATTTTAAGATTGTTTTAGACAAATATTAAAACGTGTTTAGATAAAAAGTGTTTATTATTTGCGATGAGTGAGTCTGTTGGTGACGATGGTGACGTCAGCCTAGCTGACGTCACGGTTCCTAAAAATCCTGCAGGTCCGGGTGCTCCGTTATATATATAAAAATTAATTTGTTTGTTTCACTAAAACTCGGAACGGCGGGGCCGATATAGCTAATTTTAGTCTTGAAATGATTGTCGTACTCCAGGAAAGGTTTAAATGGTGAGAAACATACATAACTGTTAGGCGGTACGAAGTTCGGCGGGTCAGCTGGTAACTTATAATCTTCAAAAAAAGTGGTGACGCGGTTGAGTTGATAATTGGAAAAGGAGAAGTTTAAAACTATATCATTTGCACAAGTAGAAAGAAACGACCAAAAGTATAGGCACTGACCTCACAATCTCACCTTTCCCTCGGGATCAGTCCAGTCTCGGCTTCCTTTAAGTAGCTGGATAATCGGCAGTGGCGCTTATCAACGACAACAGGATTTCAGAGCGAGGCAAGTATTGGGCACGAGATTCAATATTCACAACAATCACTTTGCGGGATTAATTCAAAAACAGCTCGTTTATGATAAGTGTGCGAGCGCGGTGCTTGGTAACAACACTCGAGACGAGTACAATGCGACGATTGATGCGGCCGGAGATTCACAGAGGTTCATAGGTGACGTTTTGTCCAGCCCATCACAGATGGCGCTCCTCCAATTGTGCATGATACGTTTAAACGGCGATAGCAAGGAGAAATAAAGTTGTTTTCTGACTCGGCTGAAAATGTAATGATTGACTAGCGAGCGAAGCATTTCTGCTTCAGGTCTAGATTCATTGTTATTGGAATTTTGTAGCCTTCGGGCATTTTTGAGGAGGCAATTCTGACATTTCTCAACAAGATATTACAATAAATTCACCTAGAAAACTAATGCGTGTTTGATTCATATTGTTTAAGAAGACGAGTTTTCATGCGTACCTGATTGTTGTAGACACTAACGACTCATTTCATCACTGATGAAGTTCACCGAATGTGAACGAAACTATAGTTGGACCTTTACAACAATCAGGTACGCGTGGAAACCCGTCTTCTTAAACAATATTATAATTTCTTAAACAATATTATAATTTCAGAGTCTAAGCTATCTCCGTAATAGGTACATTTAAAGTTTCTAGACATAACGTTCAGTAATAGAAAAAAAAAGCTTTCGTCCAAGTACCTATGTGAAAGAGTAGTTACATACATCCATTCATCGATTTACAACCTTTCGCGTTTATAACATTAGTAGGATTCAAACAATGAGGCAATCAAAAAAGCAAAATAAAAAGAAACCGGGCTGTCGTTGGTTAGATAATATAGTAATCCCAGAAGCTACCAACAATCAAGTTGTTAACCCTGTCCCCCACCTGGCCTAATTGACCCGTAACTACAAATTAAGTTTAACCCTTCCGCAGGGTAACTTCGGACTGGTCGTGGTCGTTCCGTTTTATTGGCCAGTTAACGGACATTAGGGTTCACTAAGTTAAAGTAAGTTCCGGAGATATTTCAGAGCGCTGAGGGTGATATTTGAAATGTGTCGAAATTGTGAATGTTTTGTTTGAGCAATGCAGTGCATGAGACCAGGGGCTCAAGTCTGTTTGATATTTTGAAATTTTGTTTATTTCAAACAACATAATAGGTCCACGTGTTAATTACAAACTCTTAAGATCCATGTTAGTACAATCAGACAAATATTTACATTAAATATCCTAAGACTTATAAACGTTTAACAACTGTACCCATAAATCATATCCGGTCGAAATATTTACAGATTAGAACACTTTGATCTCCCTTAATCATAACCTGGATAAGATTTCTCAGTACAGGTCCACATATTAGGTCATTACATATGAAATTGGCGTTTTGTAAGGGAGGAACAGTCTTTTTTTTTTAATCAAAGTATGTAACATTGCTATCTATGCACTTTTGCCATCTCATAGGTAGTTCATTGATCCCTTCACTAAAAAAACCATTAGGACGAGAATCAATGAAATCTTTGAAGGCGCTATGGACTGCCCCATCGGAGTTGAATTTTTTCTCTTGTTAGAAGTTATCCAAATTTCGAAAAAAATGGTAATATGTTGGAGCCAGGTTCGGGGAGTACGGTGGATGTCTTAGACATTCCAATTGAAGCTCCTCTAATTTGGCAGCCGTCTGTTGTGCAGTGTGTGGTCTAGCGTTGTCCTGAAGCAGCAGTGGCCTAGTAATCGTCTGGCCAGATTTAAGAAAGCTGTAGTGAACGACACCGGCACTAGTCCACGAAACGCTCACAAGTAACTTTTTTTGAGTCAATTTTCGCTTGGGGCAGGGTTTGGCTGGTTCGCCAGGATTCAGCCATTGCGATGAGCGTTTCCGATTATCGTACAGGATCCACTTTTCATCACAGGTAATGATCCGATTTAAAATCCCTTCATTATTGTGCCGGTTGAGTAATGTAACGCAGCAGTTGACGCGCGTTTGTCGGTTTGCTGCACTCAATTCATGAGGTACCCACCTTTTAAGCTTTTTCACCTTTCCACTTTGCTTCAAGTGGATTAAAATAGTTTTATCCCTAACACCGCAGCCTGTAGCTAACTCGGACGTGGTTTGCGATGGATCTGCTTCCACAATAGCTTTCAATTCTTCATTAGCAACTTTAGTCTCCGGCCGTCCACGGGGCTTGTTCTGCAAGTCGAAATTTTCAGAACGAAAACGTTGGAACCAAAAACGCACTGTGCTTTTTTTGCGACACCGCCGCCATACACATCATTAATCCTTCGAGCCGTTTCTGTAGCACTGGTACCACGGTGGAACTCGTACTCGTAAATAACGCGATATTTGAAGTTTTCCATTTTGTAAACTGCGTGACGCAAAGAAAAAACCAAACGAGGACAAAACAAATGAATTACGGTTTTCGAAATACAAATGTATGAATAAATAGCTGTATAAATTTGAAATTGGAATCCCTAACCAAAGAAGAGATATTTGAGATCAAAGTGGCCAGTACGACAAAACGCCAATTTCATATGTAAGGACCTAATACATCTTCAGCAACAATCTTCAGGATGCTGTTGTGACTCTCCTGATTACAGATGCGACTGTTTTTGCGTATGACGGCTTGAAAGCCATCAGTTTGAGTCTGCGAATATGAATGTTTCAGAATTACAATTGGATTTCGTCTTAATAGTAGTTTTTAACAGACTTTGTAGTCTGATAACATTAAGTTTAATACTAACTCATATCTATTATATGTCAAAAAGACCATTATGACGTATTTCAATTGACTTTCTGTTCAGGGATTTTCGTTTGGGAGGTATTTTTGGCCAAAAAGAGGGGAAGTTTGCTACTGCGCTATTAACAAGCTGCAATATTATTTAGTACAGATATGCAGAACTAAACATATATTAATATTACTGATTATAAGAAAAAATCGGTCCAGTGGATGTCGATATATTGTAGTCACAAGGTCACCAGTTTGCGGAACTACCTACTACATACATTTTATGGTTATTAATAACCTTTACTCGGTTCAAAAACTCTTTTATTAATGATATTCTATGGGCTTCATACATTTGACTGGTTTGGACTTTGTCTTATAAACCAACCGGTGACTTAACTAAAAAAAAAAATTATTTAATTATTAAGTAGGTAATCATATCCTGGACAGAAATTTGAAGGGCAACCCATACCTATACAATAAGTTTATTGGCATGTTATATTTAATTAAAATGCGTTTTGCTAAATAAACATCTCGGTGATGATCGTTGTATATCGAGATCTTAGACTACACGTTGAATTTCGAAACTATCAAAATTATATAGGGGTATAAATAGCGGTATCGTAGAACCGAACTTCAAAGTTCCCTCCGCTATCTCTTACAGAACCTATGTCAAAGTTTGACAATGCTGTCAGATACACGGCTCGCATTTCTTCAACACGATAGGGGTAAAGTACCATTCACTATTCTGCGATCTATCTTATGGTGAAAGTAAAGATTTTAAACGGATCTAGGATAAGAAATCTAACGGGTAACTAAATTTTCTTTCACGACAAGTACCTTACGTACTTTACAACAAGTTATTTTTGGATAATTTGAAATAGTTTAAAAATCACGTTTTTCGATATTTTGTTTGTAAGATTATTGTATTGTCGTCTAAAAGTGTGCAAAGGTTAAAATCATTCTAAAGCCTCTCTAACTTCTAGCAACTCTCATAGAGTTACATTCTTATGCCGTGTTCAATTGCCAAGTCATTATATCTATGAAAGAAATAAATATTAATAATACTTTAAAATTTTGTTAGCTTACAAGCTGGTTATTTATTTATAACAAAGTACTTAGTTGGAAAATTTCTGTCATCAATAAACAGATATTGAATTAAACGGTTTACATTCGATTTCGGAACATTTTTACGGCTGAAAAAGTGCGCTGCGAGACTTGTGCATTTTAGTACCTACATGTAATGTTTTTGACCGGATTCAATTTACTTTAACCTCTAGCGGATAAAAACGGGTGTTGCACTCACATATCGAAGATCTAAATACTCTTTCCGAGATGTTGGGGAAAAAAAGTGTTATCTGACTATATTTCTGCAGGCGCCGGTACATTATTTAGCTATTTCGATTTTAAAATAAAACTATTGGACAGGTTTTTATAAATATAGAATTGGAACACTTCAGAAGCCACACCATTTCCCTTCAAAGCAAAACAAAAATCACATCGATTCAGGCGTCTCCGAGAAATCAGGTAACAAAAACAACTGATTATAAATAAAACTTCAAAAAACCCGACAGCTAAATTTACACAGTTTAAAATCTTTAAACCTGTGTATCATCCTTAATTATTTTTTTAAATTTTAATGTTCCCAGTGTCATTCTCGCGACTAAGACGATTCTATTGACACCACTCACATAAAAATACGACAAGCCGTTTAGGCTCTAGGGCGTGCCAAAGAAATATACTCGTTCATACATAGATACTAACACTCGAAAAACATAACCCTCCTTCTTTCGCAGTCTGGTAATTAGAAAAATTTGGTCGCATTAAGTGCCTCCTTCTATTTTGCGAAGTCGGTAAAAAAGTAATAATTAGCTTAAATTTAGCACGAAAAATTTTTAGCTATTTTGTTTTACAAACCAAGCTAGTGGATCTATTTTGATAAAATTTATATGAGACTGACTGGAAATTAAGTAACTACCAAAAAAAAACATAGGTATATTACGGCTCTGAAAAATCACAGAACATAGATAGGTAGGTACATTAAATCAAAAGATTTAGAAACGAACAAATTAAAAAACCTACTTCTTTTGAAGTTGGTTAAAAACAAGTTAGAAACAATGACTTAAATATTGGGCTCGATCACATTGTCAAAATAATTTTTTTTTTAAATTGGTAAAAAAACAATTCCGCTCGAAGGCATCTGTTGATTTTTCCATTTCACCGATCGCCTTAGGAATTTTAAATCGGGGACAAAGATCGGGAAATTATTATTTAATTTGACAAATTGGGGTTGCGACGAGGGGTGGTTTTACAACTTTTTTTATGTAAAGGGAAATTTTATAATGTCTCATCATCGTAGATTATTTAGTAAGAGAGAAGATAAAAGAAGGTGATTAAGAAATTACTATGTAATTTAAACCGATTTCAAAGTAAAGGTGTTTCTATTTAAATATATATCAAAAACTACATAGTAGCAGTTTATATGAAATAAAATATACTCGTAGAGAAGCTTCAATCTTACCTTCTGACGCATAATCTTCGGACCCCCGTTTTACACCACAATGACTTTTTTTTTACTAAAAAATAAACGCCAAAAGCCTTTTTTAGCACACCTTTACACCATAATGAATATACTCTCCAAATTTCATTTCTCTAGGTTCATCGGTTTAGGCTCTGCGTTGATTGTGACTGTCAGTCAATCAATACAATACAATATGTCTTCATTGCACACCAAAAAATAAATATAATAAACAAAACATTATCGCCTTAAGAGATTTCTTCCAGGGAACTTTGGATGGAATGGACTAAGTGTAATTAATGCCATTTCTAAAGAACTAGACAGCTGACGTTCTAATTTTGAAGCTGAAAAATATAAAATGGGTCGTTCGTAATTTCAACGATGACACGTCTTGCATCGTCATCGTTGAAGACACGAACGACTCATTTCATCCCTGATGAAGTTCACCGAATGTAAACGAAACTATAATTGGACCTTTCCAACAATAACTCTACGACATTATTTCTCGTAGTGTTTATTAAGAGCTATATTCGTATAGGCTCTACGACATTATTTCTCGCAGTGTTTATTTAGAGCTATATTCGTAGAGGCTCTACGACATTACCTCCCGTAGTGTTTATTTAGTATATTCGTAGAGGCTCTACGCTATCGCTATTAGCGATGAGGTCGCCGCTTGTTGCACGTAATCATAAGTTTTATTACGTTTATTGCATCACTGCTGTGTGCATACAATAAAGAGTTTTCTATCAATCTATCTACGACATTTATTCTCGTAGAGTTTATTTAGAGCTTTCGTAGAGGCGAAATTAATACCTTAAGTATTTATTATTAAATATAATAAAATAATAAAACGGTAGCACCCAAGTTGTTTTTAATTATGGTTTATACGCGTTTATATGGTTGAAACAAATACCAAACTTAAAGAGACGGTTCATGTTTTAACTATGTCATTTTACGTTAACATTGTCGACAACCTTGTCATTTTGCAACTTCAATGTTGGCATACTGAGGCGGACTGTAGATAAATAGTACAGCGTAGCTTAGGGGAACTACGGGAATAATATTATATATAGAAGTCTTTGCCCTTAGTGTGCGAATCCAACTCGCACTTGGTTGACTTTATTTTAATAATGTATGTGCCTGGAAGAGCTTGCTTTAAGCGTTAAGTCAACCATTAAAAATCTTGTACATAATAGTTATAAGCTCATATATATTTAAAAGCTTGCGTTTGACCGCAACTCGCCTGATGTAAAATGACTATGCGGCCTAGGATGTAGCACGCTTGCCTACAAGGAAGCGATTCACTCGGCATTCGAATAGACCGAGGTTAAGTATAGCTATCGAGCAATATATACCTCTTTTTAGTTGTTGTTACAAAATCTTTGTATTAAGTGTTTTTTTTATTGTTAAGTTGGTTTTTATAAGGATTTGTCTTTGCTTACGTCATATTTTAACCAACTTCCGAAGAAGAGGAGGTACTATGTTCGTCTGTATGTTCTTTTTGTGTATGGTCACTGATGTTTTATTCAATTTTTAACCGATAAAAAAATCTTTTATTTAGTTAGTAAGGGATAAGGATTCCGAGGTGATACCATATAAGTTTTATAAAAATTGGCACAGTATTTTTGTTTTATTCAATACCAGCTGTACCCCGAGGTTTCTACTAAAACTAAAACAAACTAAAACTAATATCGAACTACTTTTCTTGAAGTCGGTTAAAAAGTATCCCATGTCCTTCTCCTAGTTCTAAGCTACCTCCCCACAGGTTTTCAATCAAATCGGTTCAGCTACTCTTTAGATATAAATGGTGTAACTAACACTTACTTTCTTTTATATATATACGAGTAGATAACTACGAGTACTAAGAGTTACCAGTAACGTAAGTTTTGTGGGTCGAATAGAAGTCAAGTTTCATATTTTTATAAAGAATGTATAGTTTGATAGAAGAAAAAACTTTGTTATCAATTTCAAAAGCAAACATGATTCCAGACGTCATATGATTATCTCGCAATAATCCCATGAGGATATGTCTAATAAATTATTAACATCTTAGTATTTTATTTTGCGTTTACACTCACGAAATCAGCCATCTTGGAAAGTCTAGACGTCTTGGCCAGGTTAGCGATAGGCGTGGCGCAGGACACGCCCCTATTTACGCCTAATTCCACACCCCTTAGCCAGTTTCGAACAAAACCCCGCGAAGACCGGACGTGCCGGCAATCGTCTGTGAATTTCTGAACAATAAATCATTCCTTTTTTGAAAATTATTCGCAATTTTCCCGTTAAATTTGATTGGGAATGACAGCAGTTTCTTAAATAGTGTTGGGCGAAATTATTTCGATAGTTTTCGGACTTGTTTTTTAATTTGTTTGTTTGTAAACATAGTCACGTGGTGGTTGGAAGGTCAATGGACTTTGTTTAATTTTGGTGTGTATATAAAAATAGTGCAAAATTACTTTTTGGTGACAATGAGAATTTAAAGAACATAACAATGTGAATGTTGCTGACGTAATTATTGATAAAAATTTACAAATGAATTTAAGAAATAATAAATCTTTGTAAAATGAAATGATTTAGGTATATATATAAATAATAAGTGAAAAATAAACTAAGGTAACAGTGATATGCTAAGCTTATAAAATAATAGCAACCAAATAAACTCTGAACTAAATAAAACAGATTATTTAGAAATAGTGTCAAAATCTGTCAAATTGGATGCGCCAAGATCTCCTGAGGCCCTGTCAGGGGCCTCAAAGAAAGGCCCAAGTCGCAAAACACTACTAGTCCACCCATTTACAAAAACAAACGACGTTGTCGAACCAAAAACTGTTAAAACATACCTACTCGAAACACCAAAAGAAATAAAAAGAAAAACACCACTCTTAGAACTGCCACAAGATTTTACTAAAAAACCAAGATTGTTCATCCAACAACAAAATAATTTTAAAGAGTCACGTGATATGAAAAATGCAACACCTAAACCAACAAAAGAAAACACCCAAATATACCAAGGCGAAAAGCAAGATAGCGAAATTATAGATTCACTGGACTGTCCTCAAGACTGTCAAAAAAGTTTGCAAGAGTGTCAGAAAAAACAGCAAGACTGCGAAAGTGATACTGTAAAAAGCGACGTCACTAAAAAGTGTTCTAGTGAAACTTTGAAGTGTCATCATTGCTGCTGTCACAAGGAGAAAGAGAAGGAAGTGAAAAGTGACTGTCAAAGTGGTTGTAACTGTCAAAATCAGGCAGTAAAAGTGATTTTCGCGCCAGCCATGATGCCTTCAATTTTTGGACCGGTTCCTGGCATTCCTTATATTGTGAAACAGGCAGTGAAAGTTGGTGAAAAGGTGAGTGATATAGCTTCCTAGCTAGCTGAAATTTTCATACAAAACGTAGGGTTAGTAGGGTATTACTATGAAGGTTTCTTTTGGGCAAGCACGCTGTCTTTTTACCCGACTGCGAAAGAAGGAGGGTAATGTTTTAAGAGTTTTTGTTTGTTAACCGAGGATATTTGTACGCAAGGGAAATTTCTTATTTCTCGTCAAACCATCAACTAAAAATAAGCATGAAAGAGGTGAAAACATGAGCAAGCAATAGCATCGATATCTGACAGCGTTGAAGCGGCGAATAGAACCTCTATCACGCACCAGTTGCATTTTGCTATCTCTTCATGCAGATTGTGGAGTAGGGATGAGGCTCAGAAGATACACTAAGATACACCGGAAAAAAGAATTTCACGTAATAATAAAAAAGGACGAGTCCTGCCTGTCAACAGATTATCTAAGTGTAAGAAACAGGGACTTTACACCAAAATATTAATGTACAATAAATTACCAAATAGCGTAATGGAACTCAATTTTAAAATGTTTAAACTAAAATAAAAAACATTTTTTTCAAAATCCTTTTTATAAACTCACTGAATATAATATATGTCAATGCAGCTTGTGGAATCATCGTTCTTGTGTGATGAACAACAATTACAAAATGTTAGTAATAGGTAAAGAAATAAATGACAATGTAAATGTATAATATAATAACTATTTCTTCTTAGAACTATAAAAGTATTTATAAGTTTATTTTTAAAGTAATTAATAATTAAAATGTAAGAAGACTTGCCTGTAACGAATGTTATTTAAAGGCCAATAAATATTTCTTATTCTTATTCTTATTCAATACATTGCCTGACTTGATAAAAAATAACGCAGCAATAAATTACCCTTATCCGGTGGAATTATAGTTTTATGGCAACACTTTTGGAAGAACGAGAAGCACTATAGTGGCCACGCGCGTTGAGGATCTAGTAGTGTATCTTCTAAGGGATGAAGGCTCTGTCAAATAATGTAAGGAATACTAGCGCAACCGGAAGCTAGTCAAGTGGTTGGATCACAATAAATCCGTCAACGTCTTTACGTCTGCAAGTAAAGGGAGGGTCGGCGCGTCAAGATCATTATCGAAATTGGGACTCAAAGGATAAGATTTACTTTTAACTTGGTAGATGCATGGTGGAATCATCTATCTTTAAAGGTCTCACGAATGGAGTGTTGGCAGGTAAAAAATTGTAGAGAAAATTATGTAGCCACAGAAACTTGCCTAACTTTTTCAGTTATTTTGATTTACGAGTACAAATCAACCACTTGACTGATTATTATAAAATTATAAAATGGACCAAGATCGAGCGAGGAGATGTTGACTCTTCGAGCGAGCGCTTGAAGAGTCAACATCTCGGATGCCTTGTGCTAAGGCGAAACACGTGTCGAGGAAGTCGGATACTGAGATAAAGAGAAATAATAAGGTGAGGTGTGGCGGCGGTGAGGAGGAACCACACCATAAAAACAAAAACATTTTTCGATTTCTCACGCTGACATCAAGACGAGGCGGAAAAACACTAAATATTTTGTATATACCATCTTATTATAAATGGATTTCCGCAAAGTAACGCCTGACTCCATCAATTATATATTTTCATATCGTTCGTTAGTGAGTGAGCAAACATAATTTTATAAGGAGATGATAACTAAATTTTTAATAAGACTTATCGTCATTGTTTTTTCTTACTAATAATTTTAATTTCATACTTAACTTATACTTAATTTATATAACATATTGTCAAATCCAACTAAACAATTATAGTCAAAACGCACAAACTAATAATGACATTACAGTATCTTATTATATAATGACTTTATTAAATTGTACTCACATTAATGTAAATTATTTTAGAAGTATTATTATATCAGTAATTTATCTATTAATCGATACTACATAATCTTATTTAAATTTTGTAATTAAGTGAATAGTAAAGTTTTTGACATAGGTACATTCGAAATTTACTAAATAAATAATATTAATAAATAAATAATAATTTCATTTCATTTCGTTTCGTTTCGTTTCATTTCAAATCGGTACACCCACCTTCAAGAAATCAGGTAACAAAATATGAAACACAAAACTTTGAGTACCTCCTCTTTTTGAAATTCGGTAGAAAAGTCATGAGCTTGTCCACTTGCTTTGAACCGTCTTTATCACAATCACCGAAGAGGTAACATTGTGTAGAGCTAAATGTGCTTATGAGTGATTTTATTTTCACACTTGTTCATTAACTTGCCATTTTTTTCTTTAATCTGTCATTTTGTATGTCTGTATTAAGTATTTAAGGAGACTAAGCGATTTCAAATTATTTTTAGAAATATCAAAACGTCTAGTGGAAGCGACATGTGACCTGGCTCTTATATTGGTCAAAAAATTAGCATAGCCATTCAACGTGGCAATGCAGCCAACATTCTTGGATCTTTCCCTTACACGTGGGGTTTATTATTAGATTTGTTTTTATAACTGTGAATGTTTTTTTTCCTTTTTTTTCAACCGCCAATTAAAGTATAATTGCATTTTTATGTGTCTCGTGAAATTTCGTACCGAAGTAAAAAGTGTAGCCTTTCAACCAGTTTCGACAAAAGTTGCCATTTTATGGATTTAAGGCATTTTTAGATGTTTCTTGTCGTCGGGATATTTTTCATTGGTTCTCACTTCTCCCATGAATAGGTGAAATTTGCTACGGCGCCATTTACTGATTGTTTTTAATTATATTTCATTCAGATACGTGGAACATAATTTTTAGTAGGTTTTCTGAATACAAAAAAAGTCAATCATGTGGTTGTCGATCTTTTTTATAAAGTCATAAAAATATCGCAATTGCAAGGTCAACAGTTCGCTTAACTTCTAGTACTTAGAATGTCTCACGGTAGTTTAAATACAGAAATAGAAATATATTTTATTTGCTTGAAAACATAACTTAGACAAAAAGTTAAATCATAATTTGTATTACTAGATGCTTTCTGTCACAAACCTGTCCCATAACAACACAGTGCCGGCTGAAAGAGCCAGCGTTGATCTTCCCTTAGATATACAAAGTATAGTATAGTATTTATTTATTGCAATATGTACATAACATTCTTAAAACTAAGTTAAGCTATGACATACTCTGTTAGGGCGTAGCTAACATTAAAACTTATAACATTTTATCTTATATCTACGAGACTTAATAACTTATATGCTAACAATGTTTTTTTTGTATATGTTTTTTATGTTTTAGTTTTGAAAATCAATATTGTAACGTCAATTTGATACATATTTGCCATCATTTAGGTATTCCGCTATGCTGTAATATCGTTTCTTGATCAGTAGATTTTTAAGGTTGCGATAGAAAGCTTTATCATCTAGTTCTATTTTTATGTAGTTGGGTAGATAGTTAAATATAGTTATTAGCATATTTTCGGGTCGTTTTCGATTTCTAATTTAGGTTCGGGTGCCACAATTTGGTTAAGCCTACGGGGATTTTTGCTGAACGTAAATAAGTTAGGGTATTTTTTAACGAAAGTTGCAGATTCTAAAATGTAGATGCTAGGGAGTGTTAACATTTTTTGTTGCACGAAGTGAGGTTTGCAACTTTCGCGTTGGGGTATGTTCATTATTATACGGAGGCACTTCTTTTGCATAATAAAGAGGTCATTTGCGTCAGTACTATTACCCCATACAATTATTCCGTACTTTAACCAGGCAAAAGCATATGCGTAGTTTGCACTAGTTGATGTTTCAATATCAGTATTGGCTTTTAAGATTGATAATGCGTAAATGAATTGGGAGAGTCGTGATTTGATTTTCCGAATGTGATCTTTCCATTTGGTTTATTGTAATTTTCTCTGATGAGCATTTAAAGAGAAGAGATACATCGTCAGCAAACAGGACACACGGGGTTTCTACTATTTTCGGAAGATCATTTATGTATATTAAAAACAATATGCAGCCAAGGACTGGTCAATACCTCAAGGTAGAGGTATTGACCAGTTCATAGTAAGTAGTTCTGAGTGTATATTATGTTTCATGCCATCATCAGACTGGTAGTCAATCTCAACAAATTGTTTTCTATTCAATAGATAAGAACTTAGCCAATTTTGTGGTTTTCCTCGAATTCCGATGTTATGTAATTTTTTGAGTAATATGTTATGTGACACTTTATCATATGCTTACAGTGGAACTCCTCCTTGTTTTAAGTCGGTTAAAATGTATTTTCCTCGAATTCCGATGTTATGTAATTTTTTGAGTAATATGTTATGTGACACTTTATCATATGCTTACAGTGGAACTCCTTCTTGTTTTAAGTCGGTTAAAATGTACCCCCCAATTTGATGTAAATGTACCTCGTTCGTTATTCAGTAGGTAGTCGTATAACATTCGTTTCGTATGCGTTATAAATTTTTTGAGCGTAATTTTATTCATAGACTTTTTTCCGCATCTGTACCCTCTCCCAGTCGTACAGGGTGACTGAGATAGATAATTAGATGAATGCTTTATTGTAGACACACAAAACATTGAAATACACAAAAAAAATATTGCATGCAGTGCCACGACTGCGCCCTTATCAATACAAACTTAAGATGGAGGCTAATGCCAAAAAAATGTAAATTGCAATAAAGAAATAAACCTACACTTAATTACACATACACACACACAATTACACACACATGGAATTTAATGGGTACCTTACAGCATACTATTTATGACTCTTTAATCTTATACCTAGAAATATATTCCTACAACTCAATATATGTAAGAGAATAGTCAATACTCAATATATTTATTGCTAAATTATTCAGATATATGATAAGTCAAATATGTCAAAATTAAAATTATATAAAAATAATTATAAATTTCTAGTATTTCCAGATTTTATTTGAAATTAATATTGCCATTTTTATACTTGCAACATTAAAATACATGTTTCTGATTGGTCAATATTAAGACCAATCAGAAACAAGAGCCAATAGTAACGGTTCCCGGGGTTTTTATTAAAAAATAGTGTGTAGTTGGAAATTTAAAGAAAAGAAAAAGTGATTTCTGGCTCATTCCGTCTCCGACCATCTTATCGAAACGTTCTTTCCTGACTTATTATCTGTATTTTATAAACTTATGTATAGTTGAAAGTAATTCTATGTGAATCAAAGTGATTAAATTCGTAACTGAGTTTAAATTTATCAAAATAACACTTACAATTACGTCAGTATAACATAATATTTTAACATAATCTAGTCAAAAATCTAAACCTATATCAGCCCCTTGTCCAAACGTCCCCATAACACTAGCGGCATTAACACGCTGAATCGCTAATAAAATGCGCTGGGCAAGAAAATTACCAGAACATGGATCACGCCCTTTCTCCTTCAGACGCCGACCCAGTTCAGACACCAACATCTTGGCTTCAGAGCTCCACGATCCCGTCGTCTCGACGGCGAACGGAACGAACTCGTACTGTGGCTCAAGGCAGGCAGGTACTTAAGCCGCTTAGCTCTGGCCGATGCCTCCACGCCAGCACCACCTTCCCTCTGAGTAGCAGCCAGATGGCACGCAGCAAATGTACTAACGCTCATGGCGTCCCAAATCAAACAGCGGCCGCCATGGTACCAAAGTGAGTCCGTCCGGTCGCTTACCATCAGAACGCGACAGACCGGGAGGCTCCACACAGGGAATTTTTGCATCTGCTAAATTAGAATTACATACAGATCTGCAATAAGTAGTATGTGGTACACGGGTATGGGAATATGTTGAGTGGAGCGCACCAATTTATTTTATTTCATTTCAAAGTTTTATCGTTTAAATGTTCTTCAACACTATAATAGTACTTATCGTAATACATTTTTTAAAGATTATTCAAGTCATTATGTATTATCTGTTGCATTTTTTATTTTGTCTGGTAATTTGTTGTAGATACTGCTGGCCATTGAGTTAGGACCTGAAGTGTGCATAACGAGTCTTGAGTGTATGGGGATTGCAATTTTATGTTTAAGCCTAATTGGATATTTACGTAGCTGATCGCAAACTTTTATAAATATTTGAGGGATTTTTCTGACAAATTTACAGATTTCTGAAATATATATAATAATATGTAAGAAACTTAAAATTTTAAATTAAATAAAATAGTGATTGTGAAAGTACACTTTGCTATAGTAAATTTATTATATTTGCAAGTATTTGAATGCATTTTTTTTTGAACGAATACATTTACACTATTCCTAGTATGCTGTTAAGGCCGTATCGAAGTTGGTCGTTCTCCTAACTTCTCTAAGTGCATACACAAAGCTTGACATTGTTCGTAATGATGTGTGACAGCCCTTTCGGCTTAGTACGTTCCTAACCGATAATCCTGAGCATAATTGAGATGACATTTGGAGGGTATATTCATTATAAGGCGTAAAAGTGTATCTACTAAACATTTTTTTTTAATTCTCTAAGGGCGTCAAATAGGGGCTCAAAATTTTAATTTTTTTTCTTATTCCATTTTATGTCGCGGGCAACGCCGCAGGTAACTGCTACTTTTTTTTCCTACACAGCTAGGCATTTGACTACAAGTTTTGCACGACCACTGAAGTCAGCGGAACTGTTGCCCTAGATGAAACATGCCTAGTCTGGAATCCACTGGCTCTCAAGGGAGGCTGCCGAAACACACCGTTAGGTTCTTGGCGACAGATTTTACAACTTGAGGGTGGAAGCGAGCGATAGGAAACGCCCTACCACCATGGTTTGGTTTCCTCACGGGGTTTTCCTTCACCGGTAGCTCAGGCTCTTTTTGCATGTTTCGTGGGATCGAACTTCGTACCTTTTGCACGGCAATTGAACCCACTAACCACTCGACCATCATCGCTACTAGTTGGCATATATTGTAAGTCAACCAGTCACCTTGTACGTTTCTGTTTCGAATAGTTAAACAGTTGTAAGAGGGATGAATTGATATGTTGAATGGAGAAGTCGAAAAAGATCTGATCAAACAAACAAACAGAACACAATATAATGATAAGAAAATTGAAAACATTTAATTTTCGTAAAGTGATGTAAATTCGACAAGTATTTCGAGATAATGTAATGAAGAGTTCATACTAAAAATACCAGATTTTTATATTCACTTTATTTACCAGATTTTTATATAGTTACTTACAAAAAACGAATGAAAAGAATTCCCGTATTTATGTTAAGACCGTCTGATGCCACCAATAAAAAGTATTATTGTATCTGTCATCTGTGAACTGTACCAAAACAAATAATAAAAATACAGATAATTAATGACATCATTTTTAAGAGCTTCTGACGAGAATAACATTACGTTGAACTTTTCTTATATATTAAACAATCTTGTCTTACCATTAAATAAAAATGGGAGGTCAATGAAATATTGTCAATTACTACTGATTATTTCGAACTAAGCGCCTCGCGAGAAGATTTAACTAAATTAAAATGTCAGCACCTGGAACAGGCTGGATTTCGTGGAGGATTTAGTACTATACACAAAATCCATTCTTTTAGACAGGTTATTCAGATGACAGAAGAGTATAATCGACCATTGAGCCTAGCATTTACTTATTACTAGAAGGCATTTGACTGCATTGAAATCTGGGCTGTCCTGATGTCATTGCAGCATTGCCAGGTATATCAAAGTGTTGATCAATGATTATAACGAGTACAAAGCAGCAAACTTAAATATTCAACTGCGACGTGGAGTGAGACAGGGAGATGTTATATCTCCGAAGCAATTTATTAACAACGCCCTGGAAGAAATGTTATAGATACTGCAGTAAAGATTAAAGATTAGATTAACACTTCACCTTTTATGTAGCACATTATATTATATAACACTTTTTATCTATAGTAATACGTGAATTTTGTACTAGCTGACTTCGTACCGCCTAATGTATGTTTCTCACCTTTTAAACCTTTCCTGGTGTATGACAATCATTTCAAGACTAAAATAAGCTAAATCGGCCCAGCCGTTCTCGAGTATTAGTGAAACAAACGGATTCATTTTTTTATATACCTATATATTTTATTTTTTTTTCTGGCATAAGAACCTTCTCCAGACAATAACAAGCACAACAAAAAAAACTAGTGAAATCGGTCCAACCGTTCACGCGTGATGACGTATATATATATATATAAATGAATCCCTATATCTCTTGGTCACGTCATCACACATATATATATATATATATATATGTATATGTATATATATATGTATAGATAGATTTAAAAAAAATCATATTTTTGTGTAAAATGGGGTCCGAAGATTTTTTATATCTATACTATCGATACTTACTAATATTATAATGAAGAAAGATTTGTATGTTTGTTTGTAACGAATATACCTACTCAAAAACTACTGGACTGATTTTATAAATTCTTATCACTAAGTAACATAGACTATGAACAATTAGGGATCCGCAGAGTGCTGCTAGAATAATAACAAAAAAGAAGAAAGAATCTATAGATTACTTCTTATTACTTCTTTTGATATTACATTTGATTGACATTGCTAATTTATACTAAATTACAATATTAAATTCGGTACATTAAATAATTTGACATGTACACACTATTTTTGACGAGAATACATGGCTTTTTATTTTATTTTCTTATTTATTTTTACTTGTTTTGGAAATATGTGCTAAAATACAGCTGGAATATTGTCTTATTTTAAATCGGTTAACAATTAACCAGGGCCAGTGTAAATCAAGCTCAGTATTCTATTAATGGCCTCAGTAAAGTGGTGAACGATGTATTTCGTGCGTTTGGCAGATTTATGCGTTTGGCTGCCACCATCCCTTTTAGGTTCAAGCCACGCTCGAGTTTTTAACCGGCTTCATAACTGGAGAAAGTTTTACATGAGACCTTTATGTTTTAACCAACTTTACTAAAGAGGTTTTCCTCTTGTTATCAAGTTCAGTCAAGACCACGGCAGTCAACAACACTGAGGCCCTAAATGGAGAATGCCTAGTCTGAAACACACTGGCTCTCCAGAATGGCGGGCGGAACACACTGTTTGTGGTGTGGTGCTTGGTGACAGATTTTATCAAGACTACTGGTAGCCTCACCACCATGCTATGGTTTCCTCACGACGTTTGCTTTCACTGATAATTCAGACTCTTTTTGTATCGATATATGGAATCGAACCTCGTCTAGCACGGCAGTCGATCCCGCTAACCACTAAACTATCATCGCCACAAGAAAGGGAAGAATACGACACGAATATTTTTTAGAACTAGGTCTTTCTGAGAATTAGGTATTACCTGATTTTTCTAGACTCCTGGATCGATTTGGAAAATTCTTTATTTGTTTGAATTTATATTGCAACTTAAAAATCAAATCTCTGCAACGATTTTGATAAATCATTATTTTAAATTTAAAATTAAACGATTAATCTTCCATCAAAATTATTCATCTCAAAATTTAATAAATTGAATTTTTCATATCGATGCAGCCGCGAAATCTGTTGATAAACATTAAATAATACCTGTGGAATTATATACCTCCATCTTTTTTGGAAGTCAGATGGAAAAGGGAGAAACAGACATTTATTTGTCACATATAAATTACATAATAACTATTAAACCCTAATTTCTAATTTTATTTGTAGAATCAGAGAAAGAGGTGGTGACTCCCGTTCTTGCTCTTTCTTGGTTCAAAGGTTGGCCATAGCCACTCAGCGCGGTAATGCCGCTAGTGTTATGGGCACCTTTGCTCCGGGACTGAGTCAGAACGGGTAATTTAGTTAACATGCTTACCTATTTATGTAAGTTGTATTTCTATTGCTTAAATTGAATAATATATTTTTAATAGTTAATAAATAATGTATTTTATTCGTTTTTTACTTGCACTGTAAATGTTTTTTTAGTATAAAATTAATAACATGTTTTTTTACCACAAAACCGTTTCCAACACAGCATAATGGTAAGTTTAATCAACTAATTTTATCAATATCAGCCATGTAGTCAGAACATTATACTTAGAAATTTTTGACGAGAAAGAAAATCTAATGATAAAACCGAATCACATACCATACAATCTTAGAGATCGCAATAGACCGGACGTACTTATAACAAAACCAAAAGTTCGATTAGCCAAAGTAAAGAAACAAGGCATCTGGATTAAGATATGTATGTTCAATAAATTACCTCGTCCTGTAGCTAACTTACATGGCAATGATTTTAGGTGTAAATTAAAAAAATTCTTCGAATCCACTGCTTTTTACTCAGTAAAAGAATTCTTACAAACTGATCTGACTGAATATTCATTCTCGAATTATTAATTAAAATGGATATTGACATTAAACAATACTTGACTTGTAATGTTACCAGACTGATACATAACTAAGTATTATGTATATAGTAATCAGACATCAATATTAAATTTAACATTATTATCTAGACACAAATTTATTCTTTCTAATTTTTCTTTAAATTTTAACTCTTGTTTCGTCTAAATTAAATTATAATTCATTATTGTACGTATTGACTTGCCTAGTGTAACAAACGCAGATATAAGGCCAATAAATGATCTGACTTTGACTTTGACTATTAAAATCACTGAAAATGATTTCGCCGATTTGAGAACCTAACCTTTTAAAAGCAAGTTAAAAAGGAGTTCAAAGAACTCCGCATAATTCTTGTATCTCAAGTTCATAACTCGTAGTCATTTCGTAACATATTCTTTGCACGGAGTTTAAGGCCCGAATAAAGGGTGCTCGGCTTTACACCTGTTGTATACAGGCCGGTGCCTTAAATTTGTTGTACATACAAACATAGACTGACGAACGAAGCGTTACCGTATCTCTATATCGTATCACTTGTTTTCTATAACAAATAAAGTAGTAGGTCCGTGACCTGCCGACCTCAAGACGACCTATACTTTGCAAAAAATCGGCCAAGTGCGAGTCGGACTCTCGTACCGAGGTTTCTGTAAACTTGTAGGTGTATAAGAAAATACCTATATGCAATCATGAAGAAAGAGGTTATAAATTATGAAAAAATTAAGTAACTGTAGTTTCAGCGTGACAGAGAAACAAACATTCACACATACATTCTTACAATCTTTCGCGTTTATAATATTTGTAGGATATTGAATAAAGCAAAATCTACTCGGCTGATTTTGATTAAATTTATATGGGAGCACCTCGTGGGGATACCCTTTCATACTATAATATTTTTTAAATTGACGAAAATATCAATGACATACACAAACAAAAATACATAGGTACAGACGAACAAAGTTACTGACTCGATTCAAAAACTAGGATTATGTTTACGATGAAGTAGGATTTCCGTATTTTGTCATCCTGTATGTATAATATCCCGCTAGGTGGCGCCTCTGCCGCCATAATAAAGCTACTTCCCACAAAGTTATTGCTGTTACGTGACTATAGCTAAGAAGGTGTGCTTCCTTTGTGCTGCAAGTATAACTTTCAACGTATCGTATGTATCAACCCATAACGTCCTACTGCTGGGCACGGGTGTCCCCTTGAAGTGGGTGCAGGTCATAGTCCACCATGCTGGCCAAATTGCGGATTGGGTTAGGTTAGCTGAAAAAATGTTTTTAATTCAGGGTATTTTTTTTGTTAATTCGATTTAAAAACCGTAAAAAAATAAAATTCACATCTGACTAAAAGTATATTCTTTAAAACAATAAAACAAAAAACTTTATTTTCAATCTCTCGATACAAATCGGCACATTCTTTCCTGTATTTGTGTTATTGTAGAAGTAAAATTTATAAGAAAGTAATTAAAATTTTGGAAGGCACGTTTTCCTTATATATTACCTTTCGAGCGAGCGCTTGAAGAGTCAACATCTCCTGAGGATGCCTTGTGATAAGGCGAAACACGTGTCGAGGAAGTCGGATACTGAGAGAAAGAGAAATAATAAGGTGAGGTGTGGCGGTGGTGAGTAGGAACCACACCATAAAAACAAAAATATTTTTCGATTTCTCACTCTGACATCAAGACGAGGCGGAAAAACACTAAATATTTTGTATATACCATCTTATTAGATATTTCCATTTAAAATCCTAACTATTAAAACCGATTTGGATAAAATGTCGACTAGGGAAACTAAACTAGTCTAAAAATACACGTGTGGCACTCGGGGACTGCCGCGGTAAAGCGTATACGTCTACTTAGTCGCACGCACACAAAATGCTGAAGTCTGCCGAACTGAAACGACGTTAGACAAGCGTTAAGTTTATTTTCGTTAGGTAATTTCTTGATTCAGTCGCCGCGCTCAAATCCCGCGATAAAAGCTATCCAATAGCTTCAAAAACTAAAAAAGACTAACTAAAAAGTTATACTCAAGCAGATTAAACAATTTTACGAACCATTTGTATTTGTGAAACTTCTTCTAGGCTTCATAGGTACAACGTGAAAAAGAAAGGTGTGATAATACTTAAGTGTGTTAGTTTACCAATAAAAGTGAAACGTGCGTAAAAGAAAACTCTGCATAATCAAAAAAAAAACGAAACCCATACAACTTGACCGCATGACCAATTTTTTGTAATTTTACAACATTATGTTCTGTAACGGGTTCACTCTGATGGGTAGACTAACACCCTTAATTAAGTATTAACATCTGCTTTCTGTTACACGTTGAATTTGAGTAAGGTTTGCAGGACAAAGGCGGCTGCCCCACATACAATCCCTATTGCTCTATCCTACTAGTAGGGACTTTATTTATTTGTATACCTACCTAATAGATTAATTTATTTAAAAAGAAATATAGAAACTCATGTCAATAAAAAATTTAAAAAACCGGAAAAAATTGATGTCCGTGTGGCAAAGTCCCAACTACCAAGAATGCTGGCAGCATTCCCGCGTTGAATTGCCACTGACATCCTTTGAGCACGGAATGTACCAGCTTTCTTGTCCCCAGTAGCATGGATAAGTTTAGGACAAATCATTTTTGGTACTAGGACCCCAGGATCAAAAGTTTCCATACCAAGCGGCGCGAAAATATAGTCTCCAGAAAGAGACGTATATTTTCGCCGCTTGGCATCTTCAGCAGCCTCCACCGCGGCTCTAGCCATTAAGACATATCCACTGAGGCGGGAAAAATATGATAATTAAGCTTTGGGTGAAGCTTGGGAATTTATAAAAAAACTTAAATAAAACAATATATAGTCAGTCTCAATATCACTTTATTAAACACACGATATGTTATATTGTCTAAAACCGTGATGGGTTTCATTCGGAAGTGTTTAATATTAGGCATATTAAATAAAAATGGCTTTAGCATGGCTTAAATATGCCACTTTAAAGCGATTTTCTATTTTATAATTTATTTTTTAAGTTTACATGGTATTTGTTTCTTGGTATTAGTTTAACCTTGAGAGAAAGGCGCGATCGGGTTTGTCCTCAGATGGAATATTCCGGAGTTTCTGAAAAAGATTTAATATTTATTAGTTATATTAGATTGTCATCAAACAAAGCTTACAACATTCCCGATTAATGCACTTATCAATCTAAATCTAAATCAGCTCATCGGTTCGGGAGCTATGATACCACATATAAGCTGTCTTATACGATTGACATACAGACATGTCAATCGTATAAGACAGCGTCGTATATGCGTCGCGGGTAAAAAAGTGAGGGTAGTCTTAAATTGTGTTTTTACCCGGGTTTAGGAGAGAGGCCACCCATCCTCAGAGTGCCGGTACCCGTACACCTCTGAGCGAGTGCTTCTGAAAGGTTCTGGCACCTTCTGCCGGTGAAACCTCCTCGTTGGACGGACTCGCCTAGATAGTAGTATGACCTGGAATACAAGCCTACATTAGTATCTCATTTATTTTATGACTGACGCCTTCCTCGGCTCACCGAGAAATGTCTAGGAGGCCTGCACTGGCGTAAGCGAGCTGCTGTCATTCCGAAACGAGATTGGATGTCTACACTACGCGGACCATCCAAACATACGCAAAAAGAGTCCAGTTAAGAACCTACTTGCGGACAATGTGCCCACGCTCCAACTACCAAGTAAGACTAACGCCGTAGCCACTTCCATTAACCTCAAGGTTAACTGACCGAGCTAGCGAAGCGTTTCTGTGTCGGGTTTAGAAATTTTTAATTGGTCTGTCAGTTGGTACGTTTGAGTGTCTCTTATAATTTCGTACTCCTAATAATTTAAATAATTTTAATTTTTAAATTATCGGGGACAATTGATTCAGGGGATATTATTCTCAAAAAGGGTCAATTTTGCTACGGTTACATTTACTGGCCAATTTCAATAATACATAGAACAGACAAGCGGAACACAATATTAATTGTGAATCCTGATTGCAAAAAAAATAATCGTTCAAGCGGTTGTAGTTCTTTGTATAAAGTTGCAAAAATATAGTGGTCGCAAGGTCAACAGTTTGCGGAACAACTAGTATGAAACTTGTAGATAGCGTAGCAAAATCTACCTACCTGTAATCATCGCTGAAGGCAGTCCAGCAGCCAGGCAAGTTCCATCCTCAATTAAGATAGTTGTCCACCTGTCCCATTAATTGGACCTTTCCCATGTTGCTGGTGTGAATAACTTTCACATAAGTAACGTTTATAAACATATCTGAGATCATATACCTGTAATGGTTGCAAAGGTCAGTAAAGCATCCCGGCATGTTAGTTCCTCCATTAGGGTAGAAGTCCACCTGCCCCATTGGCCGGATCTCTCCCATGTCGCTGGTGTGAATTACTTCCGTGTAGGTACCGTCGTTAGGGCTGAAGAGGAACTCGTTATCCCAACGTTCAGCAGGGTCGAGACCTGAAAATAATCCAACATACTAAGAATTTTATATTTCAAGGGCATCATAACTGTCAAGAGATGTAATCACAACCAGGGGCAGGTACAGAACATAGGGGCCAACTTGCTTGAATAATGGTACGTCTGAGGGATTCATCGCTTGATAGAAATGGTGATTTATTTTATGTCCAAAAAATAAGTCTAGCAATCTAGCGTGGCAACGCAGCCAACGTTGAAAGATTGTAATTTTTTAAAAGTAACTCAATTTTATTTACTTACGTATTAAGTTTTTATTTCTATTTTAAAACAATAATAAGACAGTAATTTTTTTTTACGATGAAACTATAAGTTGACATGTATAATTGTTTCGTGTGAAATTTGATGGTAACTTTGTCCGTATGTGCCTGCCACAGTAGGTCTGATGTGAGCCTGTGTTGTGGGGCAACAGAAAAAACTTCCCTCTGGTTCTATACATACTTTTTGAACTAAATCTAACAAAATACAATATATGCCTCTTAATCATGCGCTGCTGGTTAATTTAGCTGTAAGAAATAAAGTCTGCGGTATGTACCAATAACGTAACCGACGTTTCCATTAACGCTCCTGCCGATAATCCCGGCGCCGTGACCACCCACACTGTATCCGGCAATGATGTACTGTCCGGGTTGAGCCCCCGTGACGCCGTTCAACCAGTTGATGAAGCGACCGGCAGCTTGACCTGTATTAATACATTCGATAAAATAACATATGTTAAGAAAAATAAAACTAAAAGACTAAGCTTTTGTACAACTGAACTAAATAATTGTACAAAGTTTCTAATTGCTCCAACGTATTGAATGTGATTAAAATCAATTAATCGATCAAAAATACTCTCGCACGTCACTAGAACTGTGAGTATGCGGGGTATGGAGCGACGTACGGGCGCGGCGTACACTCGCCCGCTATCTTGATCCCGATTCCTCAGAGCTTACAAAGACTTTGCATCTTATTCTTATCCAGAAGATTATGGTATAAGGATTATATTGTTACCTGCTTGAACAGCGCGAGGTCCCCACGAGGACCCTGCACTCCAGTCGAGTACCAAAACATTGCAGTCAGCAGCCGCCAAGTATGCTGGAACAGGGTACATAATGGTTTAATAGTATTAAAGCTAGTACAAAGTGATAGAATAGTAGGACGAACAAAGTGCCTCTGACTATTATCTTTGTTTAGAAATTTCGTATTCTCTTACCAGTCATAGATTACAAGCAATCCTGACTAAAATCCCTATTCCACTTATTTGGTACACAGGTTCTACGGTTTTTTGTATTTTTTAGTCATCGGGGGTTTTTAATTGAGTTTGTACATCCCCATTAAAATAGGAAGTTGGCTTGAAAGTGCAAAAACGTGGTTTTTGCACATACAAATATGTAACGTAGATTTTATTACTCGTGAAGCAAGGACTTAAATACTGTGACAGCAATCACACGAATCGAAGATGTTGGTTTCCATAGTAATTTTTTAAAATATTTTTTCAACTTTATTAATTGGCCACACTCTGTGTTTTGTGCCAGTTTTTAAGTTATTTGCATTTGCAATATCATAAAAAAAAATTAAAGTCGTGTTGTGTCTGTCTAGTAATTAGTCGTGTTCAAGCTAAACTTAAGTCATTTAGTGGTCATCATAAATAGAAACACGGTTTGTTATAAAATACTTTGTACTTTAAACCTCGTGATTATGATTATTCATGAATGAAATGTTGACAAATCAAAAGACATTTTGATTAAAAATATGGGTTATCTGGCGTACCTGATGGTTGAAATAGTTCAACTATGATTTCGGTCAACAGGGATCAAAATAAGTCGTTTGTCGTTTTTGCACTGCGCAGTGCGAGACGTGCCGTCGTTGTGGACACAAACGACTCATTTAATCCCTGTTGAATGAAACTATAGTTGGACCTTTCCAAAAATCAGGTACACGTAAAAACGAATTTCTATTTGTCACCTTAACTTGTCTCCTTAAAAGGACAAACAAACTCGTATTGTTAAACAAAATTAATCAAACACGCGTTAGTTCACCTGGTACAAGGACGGTGTTGATGTCAGAAGTGACGGATCCCAAGAAGCCATGCATCAGCATTACAGTGCATTTGCTACCATCGAAGTTAGAGTTTTGAACGCGTCCGACATCGTTCAAGATGAGAGGCTGACTGATCCAAGGGTTAAGTCTGTGAACAGAAAAACAATTCAAGAAATCAATTTATTGCCTGGCCTGTCAGCGCAGTTGGTAGCAACCTTGCCTTCTGCGCCGCTGGTCCCGAGTTCGATCCCCGGACAGGTCAAACATTTGTGTGCATGAACATGTCTGTTTGACTTGTGTCTGGGTGTTTATTATATATATAAGTATGTATTTATGTAAATAAGTATGTATATCAGTCATTAGGTTACCATAGCACAGGCTTTGCCTAGTTTGGGACCTGAAGACCTTTGTGTGGATGTTGTCCCATATTATTATTATATTATATTATTGTGTATTTCTACATTAATAATTATGCCAAATCAAATGTTCTTTGTACTCTAAAAACAACATTAGAATAATTAAAACTAATAGTTACGCGAACTCTCGCGAACCTCGCGGGCATGATATATTTTACAACTTTGTAAAAAAACTACAAAAACTTGACCGATTTTTTATATTCAGAAATCTTTATAATGTCGTGTTCTTCATGTGTGTACCAAATATTATTGCTTTGACTTAAAAAATTCAATCTTGAAATATTTCTAAATCTGCAAACTTTAGCGGTTACGAGGTCAACAGTTTGCAAAAACTACTAGTGCATATCTTTACAAAAAGAAAAAAGCTATTGATATTCTAATTTAGTGAACAGTTTTTTTGGAGAGATCTGATTACTCAACTGAGTTAGAGGATCAGTTTTAGGATATAAACCATGTCATTAAATTAGAATTGTTCAATACAAAAAATGTAAATATTAAAAATACTCCCTATATGACTATTTTTTTTTTAAAATAACCTAAATTATTTTAACTATAATATGTTTAACAAAAATTATATGAAAATAAAAGCAGAAATACTAATGACTAGTAACGCAGACGCAAGAACGAGGATTTTACATGATGCTTTGATATATTATTACAACATAGCTTTTCCAAAAATAAGAAACAAGTAAAAAATATTCAAAAACAATGGTCAACTGTAGGTATAGGAAATAGTAAGAAAATTTAGTTAAACAGGAAATTCTTCAAAAACTTGACCCTAGCGCAACGAGAATAATAAAAATTAAGAGGTACGTGAAAATATTACGTAAAACTATGGTCGTAGCAAAAAATTACAATATAGAGATGGAATTAAAAAATCAAAGAATAAAATTAAAGAATCTTGGATTATTATTAACGAACAGGCAGGTCAAAATAAGCGACGCGATAGCAGTACTAGAATAAAATCAGTGAAAAACGAAAGCGGAGAAGATGGCGAAGCTAAAAAATTGCTATTATTTTAATGACTTTTTTCGCAACATAGCTCATAAGTTGACTTACAATCTAGAAATTGACGGGGATAATTGCAAAAAGTATTTAGATTACGGTAATAAGCCATTGACATCTATTTCATTTGAACCAGTAGATTATAACGAGCTCAAAAAGGTAGTAGGTAACATGAAACAAATACCTACATTAGATATTTGTGATATAAGTACTAAAACTTTACGAAATTTAATAGTAAACAACGATAATTTATTAGAATTAATATTCATGTTTAACTGACGGAATATTTCCCGACGTATTAAAAACGGGTAAGGTCATTCCACTTTTAAATAAAGGGATATTAATAATATTAGTAACTATAGACCTATTTGCATTTTGCCAACTTTATCAAAAAAAATTAGTATCTATTATTAAATAAAGAATTGTCCAATACTTTGAAGAAAATAATTTATTTACGATGTCACAGTTTGAATTCAAAAAAGGCCGCTCCACGGAAATGGCTATAGGAAAAGTGGTATATTATATTCTTGAATCCTTGGATAAGTCAAATAAATGTGCCAGAGTTTTTTGTGATCTTTCAAAAGCTTTTGATTGCTTGAGGCATCATATATCGACTTTAAAAATGAAATATTACGGATTTCAAGGTCCTGCATTAAATATGATGATAACTTACTTACAGAACTGTAGCCAAATTGTCTCTGTAAATGAAGTAACTTCTACAGAGAGTACGATGTCAATTGGTGTACCACAGGGCTCTATTTTAGGGCCAGTCTTATTTTTGAGTTATGTTAATGATATAACCAACGCATTGCCGAGTTGGGCTCATATAAATTTATTTGCAGATGATACACATGTGGGTATCAGAGACCAATGTAAATTTAATTTAGAAGATAAAGTTAATACAGTAATGAAATTGTTAAAGGAATGGTTTGACGCGAATAAAACCATATCAATGCAGTATCAGTCAAGGAAAGGTATTTTTGGGAATTATATTAGTAAAAAAAAATATTTTTAGGTTATACGATTGATAACACAATTAGTCCTAAATCTCACATCTATAAAATTTGCAAGAAAATGGCAAGTGGTAATTATGTATTATTTAAAGTCAAGCCATTATTAGACAAAAAGTGGCTCATCTCTGTCTATTATGCATACGTTCATTCTATTATAGGATACGCTATAACTGTTTGGGGAAACACTAAAGATATCATAAAAGTTTTAAAATGTCAGAAAAAATCTATAAGAACAATGAATGGTTTGAAAAAACGAAGGCCTGCTAGAATACACTTTAAAAATGATAAAACAATGATAGTTATATCACTTTATATTTATAGTAGTTTATTAGTACACGAGGATACGGAAACAGCGGATTTAACATAATCTAAACGTCGCGCGATGACAGCGCAGCGTCTAAAGACAGCTACATACCGCTGACTTTTTCATACAATAAGATATAGCTCTTTTCTACCTTTTAATGTTATCCGATTTCAGTGGGTTTTTTCACATAGCTAACACATTATTTACTAGGCTTTACCGTTTTAGTCTATTGCGAGTATATCACTTTAAAGTTAAAGCTTCCTTAGCAGTTATATTTTTGATACAGTGTCTATTAAAAGTCTTTATTATGCAGAATTCAATAAAAAAATTCAAAATAATGTCACGTGTAGGCCCAAAATACATCATAGTGAAGCGATTGACACAAATAACAAACAATTACGTTACCATTTAGGGGGTGAAAAGAGGTAGGCCCCGAGACAAAAATTGTATCAGAAACACAAATATAGTGAAGGATCGGTGATACTCTTAAGGACTTATTTCATGGAGAGAACCATAGTGTTTGTGTAATTCATTACCTAGTGAAGAGATGGTAGACATTAGACTGGTCAGGGTTGTAACGCGCGTTCTCGTTAAGGTCGCTGAGTTTCATCCAGTGGTCTACAAGGTGAGCGTTACCCTCGTCGTCTTGCATGTAGGAGTAGCGGAGGCCTTCGGGGTCCCATTTCGATATTACCGGGTCGTTGGTCGGTAGGGCTGGAAGGAAAGTTAGCTTTAATAACATTATTTTTTTAATTTTCATATGTTTTTTTAATACATAAATTAAAAGAAATAGTAGATTATTTCTAGTGTACATAATCCTAGTATTTCAATCACAAAACTCTTAGTTGACTTCTATTCTGCTGGCCTCTATTATAGGGCTGGCAAGATTTATTAAACTAATATGACCGTTCTAAAACCGCTGCCTCTCATTTCGTTTAAGTAAGTGCGAAAAGGACGGATATAATTTTAAGAACATTACCAGCAAAGCGCGTTTCACCTCATCTTCGACCTCATCTATTCCAGCGGAAGCCCAGCGCTGGTTGTTACAACCAATATTTTGCTGAGTTGGGGTCGGGTGGTAATAAACATTTCATTTCTTTTAATATATTAAAATAATAAAATGTATGTGAAATATTGAAAATAAATATAATAAAAATGTTATATACTTTGGTTGTAACCTAATGTATGTCAAATAAACATCAAATGAACAATTAATTAATTTATTCATTGTTTCTATATATCAGGTAAGTTTTGGTAGCATTGGTAGCTTTTTTGAAGTGAATAATGCCTCAATTTCCATTGAAGCTGTTCAAAAATATTCAGTTAATTCATAAAAATAATACGTAATACATATTATTTTGCAAGTTATTTTAGTTCATGTTTTTCAATAAAAAATAAATATTTTGTATGATTTTAATTTTTCCTTTCTTCTCTTGACGCACGCCGTAATTAATATCTTAATCTAAAAACGTTTTAGCGTATTGAGTAGATAATACAAAATACAAAAATAAAAAGTTATTTACCTACATTGTTAGATATAATCAAACGCACGTCCCAAATGACATTGTTATCTTAATTACTGTAATTAGCTGCGACTTTAGAATTACTCAGATTATCATCGTTGGATTAAAGGCGGATTGGACGAGTTTATGTCTAGATTACATACAATTTTTATCAGTTAAATAATTTGCGTAGGTAAACATAACAATGCTACGATATAGGTATATATTGATATCGTGTTATGCAGTATGATCACGTGCGCTTTTTAGGGTTCTGTTGTACTACAAAGAAACCTTAGTAAGGCTGGAAGAGCATAGCTAGTCATTTTTGTACCACAGGATTCAATTATTTATTATTATTTTTTATGACTTGTTTTTTTATTTAATTTTTAATTTCATTTTTATTTTAGTAGGGATACATTGCGAACTAAGCAAATTGCACAGCGTCTATCCGAGAGCTTCCTCCGCCGGCAGTCGTCACCTAACCGCGCCTTGTGGCGTAACTTTTAACTTAGCTAAATTTATCAAGTAAAGTCAAAGTTAAAAGTATTTTTGACCGAGCGAACGAAGCGTCTCTGCTTCGAGTCTGGCAAAAAGTGCATTCGTCTGTCAGTTGGTATGTAATGGATGTTTGTCTGCAAGAAATTTTAAGGTCAGTATTCGCGTACAGGTTGCAGTTTCAAACCTATCTTGAATAAAAGAAAGATTAAATTAAAGAAAATTTAAAATAAAAGACAGTTTTTGTATGGTTACTACAATTCTCAATTTTTTTAGTTTTAGGGGTTATTTTTGGGGACTATTTCTCGCATAAAGAGGGGAAGTTTGCTTCGGCGCCATTTGTAGGCCTATTACAATAATATTTGGCACAAACCTGCAGAACACAACATTTATAAGGAGTTCTGAATTATAAAAGAAGTAGGTAAAAATGTTGACTGTGTGTTTTTTATATAAAGTTAGTAAAAAAATATTGTGGTCGCGTCAGTTTGCAGAACTATTACTAGTACTTATAAGTCTTGTGGTATTAACAATTTCTGAGCGTAGGACCGTTAACGTACCACGCAACTTGTAGGCCAATATGACTGATACATATTTGAGAATCATCAAATCGGCATATTTCATGCTTGCTATCTCTGTTGGCTACCACAACCGAGAGTTTTATATAGGATAATTGGGCGTCTCATCAAAATCAAGCTATTCACGGAAAATTAGCTTTATAGTAATCAAGTGAAAAAATGGTCCAGATATCCTGGCTACTGCTATGCACTGGCGGCTTGCTTAGAGCCTAGTTCTTATTTTCGCGGCCGACCGCACTGCGAGCTCGGCGCCTAGCTGTGCATTGTTTCCTAGGAATGCAAGCTACTAGTCTCTCAGACGCTTAGCGAGCCGCCTACTATTGCGTTTTCAGCCTTAGTTTCGTGCTATTCGTATGGCCGCTCTGTCTTCTCCCTCTTCAACAATATGGGACGAGAAAGTCCATAACTAACACAAATAATAGTTTCTGTATAAAAAAAGTGTTTTTTTTTTAAATAGTTTATAGGTTTTACTTGACCGCAACTCACCTGATGTAAAGTAAGGATGCGGTCTAGGATGAATTATATTTAAAAATGTTCTATATAGGTAGTTGAGTAATTTCGGACCTAAAACTTTTTCTTCTTTTTCCAAAATGTTATTAATTGCCATCACAATTTGCGTGCGGTGGACCATAGCCTACACCCGTCTTATCCCATGCCCAGCAGTGGAACGCTAGGCTCTATCCCACAGGTCTCATTGAGATTTGCCACATGGGATAGCTGGCACCACTTTTGTCTTAGTGGTCTCATGGGACCAGTGACACCAGTATTTTAACACGCTTTTGTTAGCTTTTGTCACACGCTTTTATGTGTCTATGAATCTTGGTATCAATGTATGTAATGGAATTTCAGGACGTGATTCTCACCCTCTTAAAAATTTCGAAATGATTGGAAACTTTGCACGATTTTAAAGGACCAAATGGCATATAAAATAAAAAAATACGTGTGGCACTCGGGGACTGCCGCGGTAAAGATATTGCATACGCATACGTCTAGTCGCACGCACACAAACACCGTGCCGAAGTCAGCCGGACTTTCGTTACGGAATTTCTTGATTCGGTCGCTACGATTAGCATAAAAATTTGACTGATAAGCGTGTTTTTTAGTTATTTTACCCGACTGCAAAAGAAGGAGGTTAAGTTTTTCAAGTGTATGTATGTATGTATATTTCTTTGGCACGCCCTAGAGCCTAAACGTCATGTCGTATTTTGATGTAAGTGGTGTCAATAGTTTTGTCTTAGTCGTGAGAGTGACACTGGGTACATCAAAATTAAAAAAATATGAATAAAGATGATACACAGGTTTAACGATTTAGCTGTCGGGCTTTTTTTTCGAACTCGCTTCTAACCACTTGTTTAACATTTTAAATTATTTGTTATGTCTTGAAACGATGGTGATCGATGGGAGAATTTGGATTTATATACATACCAAAAGTGGCAGCGAGGCCGCAAGCTAATAACACTGTCACTGGCTTCAACATCTTCTTTCGATTGGACATAAAACCACAAAATTCCAGTATTTATGTCGTAGATAATCATATGATTAAAGAAGCTAAAGTAATTAACCTATCGATAATTAGATTTGATCATATCTCTGTGTTATCAAAATGTTTAATAGACGTTGTTATGATTGATTGATAGACATTTATAGAGACAGCAAACAGACCTGACAGAAGGTTGTCAGGAAGAGATCACATTTTAGCGACAAGACCACCTCTAGTGCCATTGTGATTGTCTTTTGTGGTGGTGATAAATAATTATTTTATTGCATTGGCGAGCGAGCGAGCAAAGCTTTGTCAATTCTTACTGTTGGCTGTCAGTTTGTAAGTTTGTCTGGATGTTGGTACTCACGTACCTACAGGTCGAATGTCCTCGACGAATGTTGGCAAATAGGTTATATAAGTATTAAGACTATTGATTCATTATTTTATTTATTTATGCCAAGATATGCTTACACTAATTACAGTGCAATTAAAATCTGTAAATTAGTCTTAATTGCTTATGGTATAAAGTACATTTACCCAGGTTATAGGATTTTGTAAAATATTTAAATCTTAGGCTTGATTGTTCATTGCTAAAAATATTCGATAGTTTATTAAGGTAAAAAAAGAAGAAGGCAGATATGTTTAATTGCCTTAATAAGCTATTTAGCGTTATTTTGTAGTATCGGCAAATCGGACTTTAGCCAAATTAAAGAAACCTCTAAACAAATGATTAGTGTACAATAGTTATTTGTTATACAAGAGTGCAAAGTTTCATTTTAACCGCGTGCTCACTTTTGACGACCGAGCAAGCGAAGTATTCTAAAATTAAAAATTAGAATCCTGAGCGTTAGCGAGCGAATTAAAAGAGCACAACGCGAAAAATCTTTGCACTCGAGTGCAACACGTAACTTTTCATCCCACCTCAGCGAGGACATGACTACATACGAAAAATAAAAAATTTAATCACTCTTTAGTTTTTTCATTTTTTTTAACATATATTTTAACAATATGACGTGAAAACATAATGGCGCGCGCTAAACAAATAATAAAAAACGGTACAGCAAAAAGGTTCCCAGTTCGAGTTTTTAACAAAAAAAAAAGGTTGTAAGTATGATGAACTCGGCATCACAGAGGTAGAAGTAAATAGGTTAAATGACGTTTTTAATTTACAAACTTAGTGGACACGATATTCTAAATTCAAATTTACTTTATCAATAATGTTTTTTTATAAAACGGCTTTTGCACTCAGATATCGAATAGCAAAAATACTCTTTCCGAGATGGTAGGATGAAAAATCAATTTTTGAGTCACAAAAAAGTGTAGTGTATTTCGTAAGTATAAATTGATTTGCTTCTAGCTTTACTTAAAGGTAAGAACTCTTCAAAAACCTTTTCCAAAACTACTCTATTCGCGCGATAATCCCCCATCTTGTGTCGTTCTTATCTGCGGTCAAGCAGCCGACCTGTCATAACAACGTAAGATACGGACAGACGCGCTCGAAATATTTGGCACTTTTCTCTAGTAGGTACATTCTACTGAGAACTGGCTTTATGTCGATGCGAAGCGATTTTTGTATCTACTATGCGATTGTGTTTTTCTCCAACCAATTTTGACAAAATATGATATACACGCTCTACTATTTATTAGTTTCTAACGTTACCATTCACCGGGTAATTTCATTAAAATTTAGAAAGTACATGCGGAACAAACCATAATGGAAGAGTTCTAAATATTAAAAAATCGGTTTAGATATAGTCATCTTTTGAAGTCAAAAATTTGTTTTAGTCTAGTAAAACGATATTTTTTCATTATGAAAAGATTTGTGTTTTATGTACATACTACTCGTAGCTGAGCCCTGCAATTTTACCCGTGGAAATTTGATTACCTCAGGCATTGCATATTTCCGAGATGAGAAATTAGCCTATAAGTAAATACAGGACATAAGCTACCTCGGTACGATATTTCATCTATATCCGTTTAGCCGTTTGTTCGCGAAGAAGTATCAAACAAACACACATACAAACTTGCGCCTTTATAATATTAGTGTGATATCCGAGTACATTTGTATTTTTTCAATTCCAACGTAAATTCCAGTTAGTTTAAAACCGAAACTAAAAATAGTGCACTTTTTTACACGACTGTCCCAATACACAATAAAAAGGTCGGGATTCTCCCTTCCTATCTCTCGGCCGCAGCTAAGTAAAAAAAATATTATCACTCGAGACTTGACCAAAGAAAACACGATACGTATAGGTAGCGGTAGTTCAAAGGAAGTTACCTAATATTATTTTACCGAGTTCAAAAAAGGAGGAAGTTAATGATCAATAATGTTGAGTTGGGACCGCTTTGTGCAAATAAATATTTAAAATTTCAATTGTTTATAATATGTTTAAAACTATATAGAACAAATAAATACTTAATAGTCAAACATCTTACTAAATTTACATTTGTTAAAAAATATCGAAAATTCAAATAAACATCTAACGGTACATCTAGCCTATGTGAATCTAAGATTTAAACTAGTATTATTTACCTTTCAATACAACAATTACATTCATAATATAAGTTTATCAAAGTATTCCTTCATACTATAGAACTCTTTAGCTAACAACTATTTTTTTAATGTAGATTATCTGGATAGATTCGTTTTCACAGTCATAGGCTATATTAGATGTATCCCGCTTGTAGTGTAAGATACGTGGGCCTAAAGTTCTAGCAGTCAGGTTTTACGACTTCACTTTTAACCACATGTTGTGACGTAAGCTCTGCCTGCAGAATTATAATCTGTTTTCGCTTTTTTAAAGTACTATTTGTTAGTAAGTCATTATACCGTATTCATAGAAATGTGTTGAAAATACAACTATATAGAGCGTCGTAATACTGAATTTCGTAAGCCGTTTCTAACTTACAAATTGAGATATTCCAGAAGATTGTACGCCCCTCCGTTGTAAGAAAACAGTGATTAGCAGTAAGCCCCGGCCCCATTTGTATGCTTATTAGAGATCCTTCGGACACTTGACAAAACTCCCCCTAGTGGTGAGTTGGGTAAGACACGAGCGACTGGCGCTGAAACCGAGAATAATCCAATAACATATGGTTAGAATTGACTAGCAAGAAACCCGACTGCAGATACTTCAGATCACTGTATCTTAAAGAAAGAAAGAAGGTTTTTTACACACAAGAGACTACTATTACTAATTATTTAAATTACTCAAACAATTAAGTAGAGCAAAATAGGTCTAGTCACAGTGTCCCGTGCGCCAAAAATAGTCAGAGCTCAGCATGATGCTCGGGATTGATCGTGACCCTTTATAGTAGGGGAGCCCACGATGCTAAATGGGGATTTACTCGAGCGTCATAGAGACGTATTGCGTACCAAAGCTTGGATGATAGGAAGTAGAAAATATTATAGGTGTTTCCCATTTTAGTGGTGGAGGAAGCATCTAGAAAGATATAATTTTTTTTTATAAGGAAATCAAAACATGTAAATGTTCGAGCGCGTCAGATATAATATTTTCTATGCTCCATCATGCCTCTGATAACAAATGTAATATGTTAATCTGACAATTTGCATGGTGTAGGTGGCCATATAGGTAGAAAATAGATAAGAAAAAAGAAATCCCTCCCACACCCTAACATTCCACTCAAATCATTTAATTATTGATATGCACACTGTTTAGCTAGTAGATACAGTAGGTTTATACCTACTGTATCTTAATCTGACGCGTTTGATTATTTCAGGCAAAAAATTTTTTTCTTAAATATTTTGCGGGCTGTTCTATTAGCTCGGCTCTTTATTGAGAGCTTATATTTGGTAGATACACTCAACACGACCTAAGGAATCTCCCATGTGTTAATCTGCCACGCTCGAGTATGTCACAAAATCCCCTCTTGGGCTCCCCTACTATTAGTGACGAGTAAAGCGAGTAAAATTTATTTTACTCGAAGACTTATTTTAACGAGTTATTAGTGATAATGATCATCTGCATGAGCAAGAGCATGTGTCAGGCTTATCAGTTTAATCACACTTAATTAGTTGAATTTGTTCAATTCATTGAACAAACAGTTGAACTGTAGAGGGTCACAAAAAGTGAACAAAGTATCATTGGACTTTCCTTTACCTGCAGATGTTTATGGGCTATACTAGTCGCAGTCCACGGTTACACTCGTTAAGACTGCAAAAACTGAAGCAAATCTTCAGACCACTGTAATGGGTCTGAAGTTTTTGCAGTGGGGTTTTTTGAAACCTCTTCTATCCACTTGCTGAATGATTTTAGAAAGGTCAGCTCTCAGCCACAGAATAAATAACAGACTCAGATTAATACTGTTTAATTGCTCCGTAGCGCTCGTTTAGCTTTATAATATTCTGCGCCTGTAACTTAGACCATATCCTATAGCTTTGAAGTTGGAAAAAACTTAAAAAACTCTAATTAGAAAGAGCGTTTTATGGGTGGATGGCTGGCACCAGAAATTTAAGAACACGCTTTGATCTAAGTAATAATGGCTATTATGTTAAAGTTGTGTGGAAAAGTTTGTGTTCCTTATACTTTTTACTTTTTAACCCCCGACGCAAAAACGACGAGTTGTTACTCGTATACGTTTGACATGATTTTATGTGTGTCCTCACTGCAGCATCTTATTAGCTCCCGAAAGATGGACCAATTACGTTATTTCGAGGATGTATGTGGCCTAAGATTTAACACGCACAAAAGAAATCTATACAATATCGATTTGATTATCTATTAACATACCGACTTTAAATTTATAGACATATTTATTGCAAGAGATTCAAAGAGAGAAGATGTCTATTTAAATTTTAAATTTGCATTTCCTTTACAGAATACGAGGGAAAAAAGGAAAACGAATCTTAAAAATACAGGATTGAATCATTCTTAGAATTACGTACTGGTTACAATGAAAGTATTTTATGGATACGCTCTTTGCTCAGAACAATGACCTACGAAAACAGTTTGTTTTACGAAGAGTACAACGCTGGTTTTTTCTAGGAGTTTATAACCAGCCTCAAAATTAGGTCTCAAAATGTCGGAACCTTTTCTATGAATGTTCAACCATTTTTCAGGACCTGATAGTTGGACCTATTGAAAAAAAAACTTTTTTGTTGGAAAATAATTCTTGTGATAAATCTTGTAATAAGTATACTTTCAAATTGGTCTCATATAAATTTTATCAAAATCAGTTTAGTAATTTTATAGGATTCCGGTGACCAAAGGTTAAAAATGCAACCCTTTTACTAAGAGTACGCTGTCCGTCCGTCTGTCACCAAGCTATCTTATGAACCGTGATAGCTACAGTAGAAATTTTCACAGATGATGTATTTCTGTTGCCCGCTATAACAGCGAATACTAAAATTCGAATAATATTAAGTATAAAACAAACATGTCTCAATTTCACGTAGGTAACCTTGTAGATGTTATTCTGATTTGTCATAAATCGAATTTAATTCGCGTAAAACTTAACGTAAGTTTTACGTGCCAAATTAAACTCGTGTTTTCCTTTTTCTAAAGTATTAATTGTTTAGATTCAGAATAATTATAGTAAATCTATCGAACAAAGCGTCTTATTTATCCTGAACAGCTAGCTTCTCTACTTCGAGATTGGTTACATATGCATTAGTTACTCAGTTTTCATGTATGTATGTATGTTTGTTTGTTTGTCTAGCAATTTCGTACTCGCGTGCTGGTCGTAGTTTCTAACCAATGTAAGTAAGAAGTGGTTAAAAGCTAGTTTGAAAACACCCGACTGCTAAATCGTTAAACACGTATACATCCTTAATTCCTTTTTTTGATGTACTCAGTGTCACTCTCACGACTGAGACGAATCTATTGACACAACTCACATAAAAAATATGACGCTCCGTTTAGGCTCTACAGCGTGCCAAAGAAATATACACACATATATACTTACATACACTCGAAAAACTTAACTATTCTCTCGTAGTCGGGTAAAAAGCTCTGTAGTACTGTAGTGTAAAATTTATTATTTAAAAAAAAACTGAAATTTAAATGTAACATAAAATATTGTGTTCTCGAGGTCAACAGTGCGCAGAATGAGTACCGGGAAGCTAATCAATAAAGGTATATAAAAATCAATCCTACTTTTCGTTGTAATTTTATAACTCAAGAACGGGCTCATCTATCCAAACCAAATGCTTAGGCTTTGTTCGGACTATTTAATACATGGTTTATGTGAAGTTTGCACAAAATCGGCCGAGCGGTTCTTCATTTATCACATTTTTTGTAAAAAAAGAATTCAATTAATGGCGGATCATTTTGTTAATGGGGATTTTACTGTCAATTTTTTTTCAGTATAGACATTACAAGCATGTTTATACGCAGCGAAGTACATACCGGGCTCCTAGTTAAGTCTATTTGTGACTTGACTTAACAATTCAAAGATTCTGTCTTACACGTGTCAAACTGATAAAAGGATTAGGTATTCATTATTATATAGTGATTATTACTTTCCAAAACATATATCTAATTAATTTAATCATTAAACTGATTATCTTTATCTAGGATAATATTTAGCAAGTTGTAAGTGCGGCCACTAAATTATAAGGTAAAGAGCATGAGGTAAGTAGTGGACTGTTCAACCTAACGTAAAATATTCCTTAAATATTTAAAGTGTGCTAAATTAATGTTGCACTTACTGCACCTGGGTCTTGATTATTCATTAGCCGTTTGCGAAAGAAGCAGGGTTATGTTTTTCGAGTGTATGTACTCATGTATATTTCTTTGGCACGCCCTAGAGCCTAAACGGGTTGTCGTATTTTTATGTGAATGGTCTTAGTCGTGAGAGTGACACTGGGTACATCAAAACAAAAAAAATTAAGAGTGATACTCAGGTTAGCTTAACGATTTAGCAGTCGGGTTTTTTAGAACTCGCTTCCATATAACAATTTGTATGCTAACGCATTCTATAATCAATGAACTGGGTAATATATATTACTCAGATGAATAAGTTAAATATGTCTCTAGCATTACAAAAAAAAAATAAAAAAACTACTCTACTATAAATAATGAAACAATGAACCGTGATAAAAACCTCATAAATAAATACATACAGAGGTATACCTGTGTTCATACTCGTAGTTATTGTGTATTTGGATTATAATCCAAAAACTTAATCCTCCCTATTGTAAATGCGTTCAAAAGAGTCTTATCCATTCTACGCTATCTTGCCCTCAAGCATGGGTTCGTATAATTGTGACGCACGCTACCATATGACGCGCTGTTGATCCTTATTTATAAGCGCGCAGAACGAATAATGGCGCAATGAATTGGAAACCTCTTCTTAACTGACTTACAAAGGAGGAGGAGGTTGGTAATTCCCATAATGTTCCCTACATTACATCATTATAAGCCATGCTGTGTTGGGCTGCACTGCGCTGCACGCGGTCTGCAGCCCCCTTAAATAATGAATCAATTAACACTATTGAAAAAACCTCATACATATATAGTATAACCGAAAAACCTAACCTTCCCTTTTGTAAAATCTTAGGCTACTTTGGAGCATTGTGTAATTTTTTCCCCTTGTATTATGAGCTTTTTGTGTCTATAATGTTTGGCTACTTCGCGCGGTATTTATTATTTTTAGCTTACCGGGATCAAAAGTATCCTATATCTTAACCAGGCATATAAGCTACCACCATACAAAAGTTCATATGAATCGGTCCAGTTGCTACGGAGATTAGTCCATACAAACAGACAATCGAAAAATTTTAAAAACTCTAAATTACTTGTACCTCTATTTTACTACATCCCCCTGACTTGGTTTTTAGATTTTTTTTTCGTTGTATAGAAATTCGACCTCTACAGTTTTATTATATGGACGAGCGGCCCGTCCCGGCTTCGCACGGGTGGTCATTTTTAGGGTCCCGTACTCTAAGGGTAAAAATGGGGTATTCACTGTCCGTTCGTCCGTGCGTCCGTCCGTCTGTCACCAGGCTGTATCTCATGAACCCTGATGGCTAGACAGCTGAAATGTTCACAGATGATGTATATCTGTTGCTATAATAAGTATTATATTAGGTAGCAAGAGAGTAGCCCGGAGTGCTGAATGTGTAACTCGAGCGTCATGGAGACCAATACTTGGATTTAGGAAGTTGAAAATATCACAGGTGTATCGCATTTTCGCGGTGAAGGAAGCATCTAGAAGGATATCCATATTTTTTCCGAAAAACCAAAACATATACATATTCATGAGTGTCATATTATGATATTCTCTGTGCTGTAACGTGTCTCTGATAGCAAATATTATATGTAAGTGAATCTGTCAATTTGTGAGGGTTGGACATACGGGCAGAAAATGGATAAGAAAAAAGAAATACTTCCCACTCTCTAACGTTCCACTCAAATCTGATAGCTAGTACTTAACTTACCTTATCTTAATCTGACACATTTCAGCCAAACAAAGTTTTCTTTTGATATTTTGGCTGGCTGCACTATTTGCTCGGCTCAGTATTGGGAGCTTAGATATTGGGTAGACATACTCCATATTATATAGGAATCTCCCATATGTTAATCTGGCACGCTCAAGTAGTTCACATAATACCTTTTTGAGCTCTCCTAATATAAAAATAAATAAATAAAATAAATTAATGCCGTTTTTTGATCTATGGTAATAACAGCTATAGGTTGATGCTTGAAATATTCACAGACTATTTAGTTGTGTTTTACTTTAAAATAGAATCTATATACTATATAATAATGAATCCCTGTATCCCTTGGTCTCGCCATCACGCGTGAACGGCTGGACTGATTTCACTATTTTTTTTGTTGTGTTTGTTATTGTCAGGAGAAGGTTCTTATGACAGAATAGTACATTATGATACAATTGTGCTAAGTTGATCATTACAGCAGAGGCGGTATCATCGATTAGGCGATTAGGAAGCCGAGGCTGTAATGATCAATGCACACGAGTGTCATATCTTTTTCAACACACTTGCGAGTAAAAAAAGTATTATTAATAAAACAGTAAACAAAAAAGAGTTCTGAAAAATCAAGGATATTTTCCCGAGCGCGTTTTTTTTTTACTTCAGTTAACAGCGCGCGCATATTAAAGAAGGCGCGATCGAAAGAATTCTGTTACCAACCTTAAGAATAAATCAATCCTATGTTTAAACCCAATTAGTTAAAATTTGTTAATGTAGGATATTAAAAAATCCCAAATTATTTTTCTTCATTATTAAGTAAGTGCAAATTCATTTCGCAAAATTTTCAAACTTTTTTTCGCTGCATAAAAACTCATTAGTGCAATTTGTAGCTGAAGATCATTCATTTAAAAAAAACTATACCTGTGCAATAATGGTAAAGTGAAAAATGCTAAAATCGTTACAATAAGAAGCCATTTATATATATATATATTTATTTATAAATGAATCCGTTTGTTTTACAAAAACTCGAGAACGGCTGGGCCGATATAGCTGCTTTTAGTCTTGAAATGATTGTCATAATCCAGGGAACGCTTAAAAGGTTAAAACATACATAACTGTTAGGCGGTAACTTTCGTAAGTTTGGCGGGTCAGCTAGTAATTAAAATATCTGAGTTCCGTACTCAGAATAAAAACGGGACCTCATTACTAAGCTGTATGTCCGTCAGTCTGTCCATCCGTCTGTCAGTCTGTCATTAACCAGGCTTTATCTCATGAGCCGTGATAGCTAGATAGTTGAAATTTTCACAGATCATGCTATTAACAATAAATTCTAAAAATAGAATAGAACAAATATTTAAGGAGGCCCCAAACAAACATACAACAAACGTAATTTTTTTGTCGGTTTTTGCTCTACATTTATAACAACAACAGAGCGTCTAACGTTTGAAATATTCGCAGAATATTTAGTTGTAAATTTACTCTAAAATAAGTACTAAAATAAAAATAAAATAAATGTTTGAGGGTGGTCAAACTGGGAGGTAAAAAGTTCGTGCGCGAGTCCGACTCGCACTTGAACCGAAATATCATTATTAAACGTTTTGAATGCGCACACCTCTCTCCCGTACTTCGGTGGCCTCTGTCGTCTCGTTGAACGCTGCGGTCCGTTCTGACGCGTCGTCGTGTTTATTTCTTTTCGTTCTTATCTTCTTCGGAGCTGGTTCACCCGCAGCAATCCACTGTTTCGATTGTTGTTTGGTTATGGGTGTATGGTGGTGGATCCATGTTTCGTCTACTGTTACAAAACATCGCAAGAATTCCGTCTTATTCCGTCGAAACAACGCCAAACCTGCTTCCGAAGTGGTCACACGCACGCGTTTTTGATCAACATTCAGTAAACGCGGCACCCATCTCGCGGAGAGCTTCCTCATATCTAAATGTTGGTGTAAGATATTGCGCACACGTTCGTATGAGATGCCTACTACCTCAACTATCTCGCGCACTTTTACTCTTCGGTCGTTTAACACTATGTTATGGATTTTAGCGATCATTTCTGGAGTAGTGACCTCAACCGATGGACGTTCGGCATCACTTGTGCTTGTACGACCACATTTAAAATCAGTGAACCACTTATGAATCATTTTAATTGACGGAGCGGAGTCGTCGTAATATTTATCAAGCTTTTGTTTTGTTTCCGTTATAGTTTTTTTTTCTGAAAAAGTAATGTTTAATTAACACACGAAATTAATTTTTCTCCATCTTTGCGAAAATACGTTCAATTGTTTTTCTTTAATGACTGTTAAAAAAAAATAACCGGCGGTACTGGCTGAAATTTAATTTAGTCCTTCAAAAGAGTGTTTAACATGGAGGTTTCATGCAGTTTGCGATAACTTTATTCCAAAATATTTTTTTACCGGACTTATCACTCCGCCCTCGTACTCGTTCGCGGTTGCTAACTTTGCATAATAATGTTGGTGGGACTTAAAAAATTTAGAGATTTAATTTCAGTGCTTCTCCTGGAAGTATTGTCATTGTAAAACAGGTATACAATATTTTGAGCTGTAAATTTGATTAATTAAAGCGTTACAGAGAAGTTCGCACTTTAGCATGAGTGGACAATTCTGAAGAACTAAAAACCTGCATAGCATTAACGCCTATTTAATTTGCGAATTCAGCACTAATTTTAACCCGTAGGTTTTATTTGCTAACGTATGTATTGATTGCTCATTTATTTTTATGAAAATAACTAACTATGCAAATCTTTAAACGACTTCAAAAATGAGAAGGTTCTAAATTCTTCGAAAATAAAACGTAAATTCCTACAAAATGTAGACGTAACTTTCGTTAAGAATTTCTAAATACAAGCAGTAAAACGCATGACTATGCAAATTAAATTCAATTGTAAAAATCTTCATTGCTACAACGTTCTATGTAGGCGTCCAATAAAAGGTTTTTAGTTAAAACCAAAGAAATATTTTTTTTGGATGGGTACAATCGTTTCAGATACAATACAATACAATATTTCTTTATTGTACACCAATAACAAAATATACGATAAGATATAAACAAGAACAAAACATCGGTAGAACATTGGGCGGCCTTATCGCCTAAAGCAATTAATAGATACCTAGTCGTTTCTAACAAAAAATTATAATATCCTTATTAGATTCACTCTCTCACTGGTACCCCCACTGCTTTTTACGCTAAAATAATATTTTCAGTTAGTTCGAACAAAAAAATAATCATCCAAATCAAATCAAATCAAAATCAAATCCGTTACCGAGTTATAGTTAAATACGACTCTAATGCCTTCTCCCATGGGAATCTCTACTTATTTTCGGGATAACATCATTTCAGGTAGACTTTTTTAACAAAGAACAATCGTCCAAATCAAAACATTTGTTACAGAGTTATACTTAACGACATTGCATGCCCTCTCCCACGGGAAACCCCACTAATTTTTGGGATAACAATAATTTTAGTTAGTTCTTTTTAGCAAAAAAAGAATCATCTATAATAAAGCACGCGTTACTGAGTAATAATTAAATACTTAAGACTTTCATCCCGGGGGGATTGGGAATTATGTATCCCTACCTAAATACGGAACCTCATAAGAGGTTCCCGTGGGAGGGGGGATGAAATTCATAAGATTATCGGGATAAAAAGATGATAAGATCCTACATCCTGGTATAAACCTTGGGCATACCAAGTTTCATTAGAATCCATCCAGCAGTTTTGTAGTTATGGAAAGTCCAGAAACAGACAGACAGACAGACCGACAAACAGACAGACAAGAATGAAAAAAAAACTGTATCTTATTAACGATACAGATCACAAATCTATATTTTTTTTCATCCCCCCGAAAGATTTTTTGAAATATATTCAATGTAGGTACAGAATTTGACCTGATACAGTTTTATTATAAGCATAGATTACTATGGAAGTATAAATATAGACTACGCCAAATGATTGCGAATGATATCTTGTAAATTATTGACCGAGCGAGCGAAGCATCTTTGCTTCGAGTCCGGCAAAATGTTCTTTCATCTGTCAGTGTACGTGTGGATGTTTGTCCATGAGAAATTTCGTACTCGCGTACAGGAGCCTCATTTTTGAACTCGCTCGTATGAATTCAATATTCGCATTCAAAAGAAATTACCGATAAATTTAATTTTGAATGATACTGTTTATATACATTTTTGAAACATTCCAAAGCTGGGTGATCCTACAAAAAAATGTAGGTAAGTAGTATTTTTTGCTCGCCTTGGCGGGAGCACTATGATTATACACTCGGAAGTATTACAACAAGCAAAATCGTAAATTTCGAAAAACTTCGATATTGTTGTAGCAGCCATCTTGGATTTATAAACTATATATATATATATTGTATAGCACTCTACTAGTCAAACCCTTTTATTTCAGTAGTGAACATTTTTGTAATTCGCCATTTTGTTGCGTTGGCCATCTTGGCCGATTGTCATCAAACATAGCTAAGAATACTTCCGACTATCAAAATAAAAATAATAATAATAATCTTTCCGATCGTTTGGGAGCTACGATGTCACAGACAGACAGACACACACATACGTCAAACTTATAAGACCCGGTCTTTATTTTGTAAAGAAAAAAATAATCGAACCTCATATATTTGAATAACCGACGAATCTCTTCTTTTATTGCAGTCGGTTAAAACAATCTCTTGACTACATTTAGAGCCAGTTGTCACAAAAAGTAAAGTAAGTACATTAGCTGCTATATATCAAATCGTGAATATTACATTCGGCTCCGGCCAACACATGTGGACTGGGGGACATTCTAATATGTTTTTAGGGTTCCGTAGACTAAATGACGGAACGATAAACGATATGAGCACTGACTTAACTAATTGATAACTCAATATATTAAATGGATTAATTCATCATCATCTTCAGACAGAAGATGCCGTCTGATAGGAATCTTCCGAACGCTAACGTATATACCGAACGACAATCTGCCGATTGCATCCACTGGTTCTTTGTAATTTTTACTATGTCGTCGGTCTACCTAGTTTGAGCAATCTACCTACGCTGCGTCTTCCAGTTAATAATCACCAATCAAGAACCTTTCTCCTCTACCAATTCTTCGAGCGTTGTGACCAGTACATTACCACTTCTGCTTCCAAATCCTACGAGCTAAACTTTTACAATAATAATTAAGAAATGGTTTTAACAAGCTAAAAAGCTTGTTAAATAATGCTTTAATGGTTAAATAATTGAAATTTTGCAATGTCATCGGTCCTTGATAAGTGTGAAAAGTTTCAAATTAATACGATGTTTTTAAGAGGGTGAAATCTACGTTCAAAGATTCCGTTATACATATTTATAGGTACATAAAGCATGTTAAGAATCCAACTTCCTTCTTCCTATCTTACTCCTACTGTCTTAGTTCCTTCCCACTAATATTGTAAACGCGAAAATTTGTAACAATGTATGTATGTATGTGGATGTATGTTTGTTTCTCTTTCAAGCAAAAACTGTTAAACCGATGTGGATGAAATTTGGCATGGAGATAGCTTAGACCCTGGATTAACATCTAGGCTACACTTTTTATCCTGTATAAACCCGGGTACTTTTTTATATTATACGTAGTTTTCAGTATCATAGAAAGCACGGCACGTTTGAGCTTCGCACAATTGGATAAATGCAGTGTATATATGTTACAATTACGCTAAAGCAGCACACAGGGTTTCGTTATATTAACTTTATTACTTATTATTATAATAAACCTTTTTTTTGTATTATTTAGCTTTCTAACGGCAAAACAATTTTGAAATCGGTCCAGTAGTTTTCATGTTTATTCATTACATACAACAAGTTCTATAAAAAAGTGATAGTTACTTTCATTACGGCAGGCGCCTATAGAACCATTTCGATAATTTCATATTTAAAAATCAAGCTTTTGGACCGATTTTGATGTAATTTGAATAGGTTTTCGCGAGAAGTATGATCAATATCCATCTATTTATCTATCTATCTATCTATCTACCTACCTATCTATCTATCTATCTATCTATCTATATCCATAAAAATGAAATTTTTCAAATTAGCCGTCTCCAAGAATTGCTGCCATCCTCCTTTATTTTGGCGTAAAAATATTTTTTTTTGACTTTATAATTAGTATAAAAGTGTAGATAAGTATTATTATTATTTATTGTAGAACTATTCCATTCCATTGTTCTTTAAATATATACGGAACCTGAGGATTAATTTTTGCACTCGCACCTATCGGAAGGCTCTTGGCAGGCTTATTATTGCTTCTTTACATTCATATTGGACACGTTTTCTTTTTCGGAATGTGTCTAGCACAATATTGTATTCAAAATTAACATTTTCTGACCGAGCGAAGCGAAGGTTAAAAAATCTACTTAAAGTAGGTATGCACTGGAAATAATACTCGTTTGTATATATATATATATATATGTGTGAGTTTGCTTGTAGTAGATAATTACGCCTCCAAATTTCATGTCTCTCTTTAAATTTTTTGAGGATTTTTATTAGGAGGTATTTCTCTTAAAGAAGAGGGAAATTTGCTATGATTCCAATAATATTTGGTAGGTAGTCATGCCACCAGCGTCTGTCACTCGACCCTTGTTTATATCTAAGTAAAAGATACATTGTCATCATGTTTAGTCTACGCGCCCACGCAATAACATACAATGGGAATTACTGGAACGCTGAGATGACAAATCTCCTCGTTAGCTTAGCTCTAGCCTTAAGAATATTAATCACTCTATATTCAGACTTCATTGGGGTCACATGTATTAATTCGCGCTTCCCGAACAAGTCTAAAATAACCAATAACATTTTTGTTGTGGGCTTCGCGGATTTAGCATGCTTACTAAAACTTTGCGGTCTCTTTCTTTCTAATCTTTCTAATCCAGTTAAAATGAGACAGGACTCGTTTAGAATTCATTTTTTTACTATGACGTCATACAGTTAGTTCATCTGCCAGTGTCAAGAAACAAAGAAACTTTCTTAGATTATTCTTCTCAGGCTAGAACAGCAACCAAAACGTTCACAATCGGCCCCATTGTCAGCGCCTGAATAAAAACTCAATTCGCTTAAGAAAACAACAGCTTTAGCGCAACAAGTCAGAAGAGAAGATTAATGAATAAAGAATGAGTTAGTGAAATTAAAATCAAACAATGGACCCCCGACGCTCCCTGGCGGCACCTTGGGGAACGTTTTCCTTTGATCCCGGGTACAAGACGAACTGAAGGGTAGAGTAAGATTGTATGCATTTTATAATAGTTCGAGCGAGCGAAGCGTCTCCGGTTCCATGTTCCACTCATGTGCATATTATAATTAAATACCACTAGCTTAAACGCCGAAGGAAAACATTGTGAGGAAACCTTGTTGGAAAAGGTTTAATCGATTTCGAAGAAAAGTGAAGTCACCAACCTGAAATTTGGACTGTGGCCTACACCCACATTAGAGGAGACCCGTGCTCAGCAGTGGGAAACTCTGTTGATAAGTATACACAGCGGAGATGTACTGCAATATTCATAAAAAAATACACAACACTACTAGAGCCGATAAATAAATATTCAAATTCGTTCGAACACTTAAAAGGGTATATAAATCAGAATGAATATTGGTTATCATGTATTTTCAAATTTTGTAATGTACATACTGTTGGTGTTTCGTTGTAAATAAATAAATAAATAAATAAATAAACACTTTTCTTACGGCTCCTCGGTTGTTTATTATTAATTATTATATCTAGAACTAATATTGAAACATTGTTTACTCTTGTTATGTGTTAATGTAGTTACATATAGTATCATTTGTTTTATCTTAATTTAATATTGTTGCAGTGTCTTGTGTGTCTTAATAAACGTTTTCTTTCTTTCTTAACTGAAGGCTCTCGAAGCGAGATTGATCACAAAATTGCCATTGCGTAAATTATTTCCGTATTCAATTTACCTATTCTCAGCACAAATCGATACTCAATAAATAACAGATATGAATCAATCGGTCTGTTAATTAAAAGACACCCCCAGTGGGGTTAAAAAAGGCGTCCGGATGGTCAGCGATTTTGGTTGACCAACCCCCTTTGCTACCCCCGTATGTTGCGGTCTTTTTTGCGACGATGGAAATAAAATTTCAGACAGGAATAGTGGCATTGACCAAGCGACTGAAGCGTTTTTTTTGTTGTTACCTACTTTCAGAAAAAAGCATTTTTTTTTTAATGTATGATACCTTATTTTCTTGGGATAGCGCTTGTCAAAGTTAATTTAATTTGAAATTTTACTAACAAAACTCTGTGTATTACAAACAAAAAATTTAAGTTATGGGAATTAAGTTTTGAATTTGATGATAATTAACCGATAAGAAAAACATATATTGTTTTGTTTATATGATTATATTCTCAATTTGTTACCTTTCAAGTACTTATCGTCAAAATTGGTCTTGATTTGCAATAGAAATATCTGGCTAGAAAGCATAATCTTTATGGATAATTAAAGCTGTTGTTATTAAACGTCATGCTATAACGTTTTATTTGCTAGTACGGATCCCGGCATCGATATCTGATAGACGTCAATTTGATTAGACACCCATGTAATCTATGTGGAATTATACGTCATTTCAAGAGTTTTGGAGTCCTTGCATTCGATATTTAGGTATATCGAGTGTATATTATAGGGTTACTATTTTATATATACTTATAGATAGGTTTGCGCTTCACCGCAATTCGCCTGATGTAAAGCTACGATGCGGCCTAAGATGTGGCACGCTTGCCTAGAAGATACCGATTCTAACGCGACTTGAAAAAAACTGAGAAAGAGACTAATATTAATCGGTATGAGATTTTATACCGGTCAAAATGACAATCGATATAGAACCGGACTTGCGCTGCTGGTATGTTTCTGTAATATTCTCGCCCCTTGACACAGCGCAGACATTGCTAATTGACGTGTCGCCCTCTAACGAGTGTTTTTATCTCGATTTTTCGTCAGAACAGATGGCGTTGTGCGCTGGGGAAATAATAAAAGTGCAATTTTTGGTATTGGAATATCATGTTTTCATACAAAGGTTACAAGCTTTATTGTTAGTCTTATAGGCTACAAATTTAGATTTTAATCGAGTTCAAAAATGGTGGAGGTTTTCAATCTATCGGAAATATTAATTGAAGTGATTACTTTTTTTGATATTTCGGGTACGAAAAAATAACTTTTAAATTGTTTTTTTTTTTTTAATTTTTGTTTCTTATAAAAAATAATACAAGTTATTTTCAATAACAAGTGATAACCGAATTCCATTACTAATAAATAACTTAAGAAATAACTTTTCAGTTATTTCGATTTGTAAATCAAACTATTTGACTGATATTTGTAAAGTTTAAATGGGAACTTTTAATAAGAAATAGCATTTAATACAAAAATAAGAAGTTTTCAAATCGGTTTAACTATCTCCGAGAAATCAGGCACCTAACGAGCTTTTCCTCTTTTGGAAAGTTGGAAAAACAATATCAAATTAGTTTTGTAACTACCAAATTTATTTGTAAACTAGCTGTGCCCCGCGGTTTCACCCGCGTAGTTCCCCATTGGATTGTCGAGATAATGGGGAACTACTTTTTTTAAATCGGTTAAAAAGTATCCTATGTCCTTTCCCGGGGTCCAATCTACCTGTGCAACAAATTTCATCCATATCGGTTTAGTGGTTTTGGCGTGAAAGCGAAACAGACAGACAGACAGAGTTACTTTCGCATTTATAATATTAGTTAGGATGAAAATAAAAATACCTTTCTTCAATGTACGTAGTACTTGTTGAACGTATCGGCTTAAAGTTAATATCAGCTTAAAACTAAACGAATAGGGTACCTAAACATTTTTGAAATTTGTTAAACCATTAGCAGCATTTGCAGAGATTTTTCAATTTCAGTCTAATACAAATTCCACGTCAAGAATGTTAAATTAACCCTTCGACGGCGCGCGGGAGTCAAATTAACCTCGGCTCGCTCGAGGGGGTCAGAATTACCCCACATTGTTGGTGAGGGTCAAAATGACCCCACATTGCTAGAGAGCCGATGTGTTAATTGACATCCTAACGAATCCTACGGAATGCGGCGACCCGACGATTTGAGGACATTCTTTGAGATTTAGTTTATGAACGATTTTTAAATATGCATAAATTTGTTTAAACTGTTGCACTACAAATAATTAACGACACAGCAAGCAAAGCAAATTAAAAAAAAATGAAACTATAAAGGTTTCAAGGTCCATAGCTCGCAGAACTGGTAGTTATATTTTTGTAAATGTATTCTTTTTGTAAAATAAGGAATTATATTACCACATTCGAAGCAGAGACGGTCGCTTGCTTCGCTCGCTCGCTCTGAAACCGATAATGACTAAGCGGTAACTAAGTAAACCAACTTCATATTTAACCTGTTCATAACTTGGTCTTACTTGTATTTAACTTACTCAAAGACTAAACATTGAAGTTAACACGAAAGCTAACACGATGTCCTACCGTTCATATCTTGAAGATTCGTGCGTAAAGTTTAGTAACTTTACAACCTTCTTGATAAAGACCTGAGCAAACAAGAGACAAGTTAGATCTCTTACAACTACATTGCTGTCCTTCAAATTAGATCTCTCAATAACCGAGGACGTCAAGAGAACGGCTCGACAAACGTACGGCAGAGTCCCCCAAAAAACATAAGACTAACGTGACTAGGAGCAGCAATGCACATAGCGAACTTAAGTATACGTGTCCTACGTGCACATCGCTAAATATCCGGTCAACAAATGATAACACACTAAGTGCGTTGAGTCCGTGGCCAGTTCTAGGCGGACACTTTTTCATGTCATGGATTTTTGTTCTCAGCGGACAAAAGTCACTCGTCTGCGCAGGCCCTAAATGTTAGCATAGTAAAATTATATCCATTATACGTTGTATTTTTAACACGATTAATACGACTTTAAATGAGGATTCTTTAATCAGTTTGTCAATTCTACGGATTTACTTCATAGGTATTGTGAACCCTATGGGGCTGACATGATCTTCTTTGATTACAAGTCTCTAAATAAATAATTATAACAAAACTACGGATTTGTTTTTCTTTTGTTGTGGTTGTAACCAGCACGTGTGCAATAATGTTTGTTTTGTTAATCTTTGTTAGTCTCTTAAATAAATTTCTTAAAAAACTGATGAGTATATAAGGTCAATAAATTACATTACATGACAGTTGATAATGGCTTGGCAGAGAATTGCAGACCTTAGCCAAAATTAATTTATGAATCACATTGTTTTAAATCTACTTTAACTTAATTGTTCTGACAGAATTGTATTTTTGCTTCATTTATTTGTTGTATTTTGATTTTTATTCAAATTACTTTGATCGATGATTGTTTTAATATTTTTATTTGTTTAGTGGAACTGGGGTTTATCGTTCTGAATAAATAAATAATAACACGGTTTTTTTTATTTAGATAAACCCGTTTATTGGATGACTAGTCATCACCCGCCGCAATATTTTGGTAAAAGGCAGTTGCAGAAATGCAGTACCTCTTCCCATAGTCCAGCACCAAGTCATCAAAAATTCATAACAACACAATAGCCCAGATATTCATACATAGTTCACAATACTTCACGTATATTTACCGTTCATATCTTTTATAAATTTCTGTATTTTTGTACAAATTTTTATTGTAAAGGGTCTTTATAAAGTCCGGTAAAGTATAAATTGATCTTTTTATAATGATTTAATTCATCTAATATTTCTGATTTGAACTTTAGTAAAAAGTCGATTTCGATGTTTTGGACAACTTCAATTTTTCTATTTTTTTATAGGCTTGCGCTTAGCCGCAACTCACCTGATGTAAAATGACGATGCGGTCTAGGATGTAGCGCGCTTGCCTAGAAAAAACCGATTCACTCGCGATTTGAAAACTGCTATCGAAAAGGTAATAAATATTTTAGAGATATCGCATCGCGTTTCTGAATGAATGAATAAATGAATTAACTTTTTATTGCAGACACACAGACAACAAATATAGGTACAGGAAAAATCATCTAGTGTCACATGTGTATGTCTGTATTAATCAATTAATTGTATTTAACCTATTGTAACCTCACTCAACGTAATATTTGTTTTTAAATTCTATGACGCTTTTCAGCAGACACGCCCCTTAAGGAGTTCAGGTCATTTTCATTCCCCATCCTCAGAGCAGCTCCCGTTTTATTTTGAAAGTTTGCCGCTGGCTTAAAGGCTGTCAAAATGAAACCAAGTTTGCTAGCTCTTACAGGTACATCCGTTATTCTACCATTTCATGTATTGTCACCAAAAATATACACCGAGTCCGATCGGTTAGCGGGAAATTAGTTTGCAAGATTTGTTTACAAACAACGGAACACGTGAAAGTAAATAAAAGCTAGTAATAAAGGAAACTTTAACGACTTTATACCAGAATACTGATGTTATAATAAATTACCTGATAGAATAAAGTATCTGAATTTTAATACATTCAAATAAAAAATTAAGTATTTTTTTGAAAGTATTCCTTTTTATATACTCAGTGATTATTATCAATGCAGCTTGTAGAATCATCGTTCTTATGTAATAAACAACCATAATAAAATATGACTAATAACTAAACATAGCAATCAAAGTGTAAATATATTTCATGAGAACTATTAAACTAAGAACTAATATTAATTAAGTATTCGTATAGAAATGAGATTTGTAAGTTAACTTTTTTTAAGTAATTATTAATTCAAATGTAATAAGACTTGCCTGTAACGAACGTTATTTAAAGGTCAATAAATATTACTTTACTTTACTAACTTTTATTTGGTAGAGAAGTTAGAACAATGTTTTTCTTAGTCGTCATTAGATCGTGTACCGTTTTACCCTTACATCCCCTACCGTGAATATAAAGGCGGTACAGCGCCACAATCGACCCTTTGTCGCTTTGGATTAATATTTAAACAAGAAATCTCTAGGGAGGGGACGGATCTGTTAGAGATTTACGATATCGATTTTTTCAAACAGCGATGTGGATATTTAATGCTATAAACAAAAGTGAATATCTTTGATTTGTTTAAACTGACGACGACTTAGATAAGAAGTATATGTCTAGAAATGCACTAGAGAAAGCTGATGATGAAGATCTGCAGTCCAATCTTTGATATTATTCTTGAATAAAATTAATACATGGCCATTGAGTAAAATTTAACTAAAGCACTTTCAAAAGACAAAATTAAGCATTAATAAGCATAATCATAGAGTATCACAAAGCACATACTATACACGTGAAACTTCTGTGTTTGTTAATTGCAGTTATTATTACTGCTTGACATTAATTTACGGCTGGATAAATTAAATTTTAATTTGGTATAATATGAAGAGCAAGGGCTCTTAAGCTGAGCTGCGCTAAACGAAAAATTAAGGGATGGGAAGGTAAGGTAAGGTAACGCTTACTTTGATTAGCTACATAGATTACCTTTTATGTTAGAAACACGGCGCTTAGCTCAGCTATCTCTATGTATGAACATTTGTATCACATCCAACAATCCGTTTTGTCGTTTAATCGTATTTATCTATCCTTGGGCATAAATTTTAATATCTATGATAGACACTGGTAAGAGACAAATATGAAACAAATAAAATGATAAACCAATTACCAAATACGACGACAAAATATAGCTTTATTGTCAAGTAAAAATATATTAACAAATACAAAATAAAACAGTTCGGTAAGCGGCCTAATGACCTTATGATAAAAGAATACACGATAAAAAAAATACTGTCGATACATTTTTATCGATTATCGATAGTTTTCCAACCCCATCACTAGTATCCCTGCAGGCGACGCGTTCCAATTAGCCAGCGCAAACACGCCACCGGCTACAGACGTAATGTTTTCACTCAAAATTTGGTCATATTTGCGGTTGCGAACCCACCTGCGTGTTTTCTGAACGTTTCAAGTACCTATTTGAAGGAATAAATGACATACCAACGATATACATTATTTTTCAACGATTTAAAATACGACCTATTAATCGATGCGATCAAACGGCTCCAAAACCTTCTTTAAATCTGGCAAATTTTTCTTAAGTTTGTCAGTGCGGATGTTTGTGTAAAAATTTTGTTTTTGCGTACAACAGAGCTATCGGCGAGATTTAAGCATGAAAGAGGTGAAAACGAGAGCAAGTAGACTTGGTTTTGTTCTGACAATTCAAAGCTCTCTTGTCGATTGTCCCGGTAGGCGTACTTTCGAAATCTTGACAATATTTGTATACAGATTTTAAGATATATTTTTAGTCGTTAGAAAATTTTGATTAAATGTTCACACAAAACGACTCTACATAACAGTAAATAAATTAAAATCAGTCTAGAGATTTTTTCTAAAAAGCGCATTATTATTTTGGTTGCGAGGTCAACATTATACATAATTGCAATTATGCTCGTAGTTTAGTGTTTCCTGACTAAATGACTGATCTTAGAGACAAGTTTAGTAACAAATGATATTTAAAAAGTAGATGCCAGAATTAATTTATTAATACATTGTTGTCCAAAAAAATAAATAGTACATTGTTCATAAAAAAAAATATCAAAATACATCGCCATAAGCGTTAAACCCACCAACTATACTCTACTAATGTTAAATTGTCGATATAATATCTCTGCACCCCTATAATGGCGCGAAAGCGTCGTCACGAGTGACGTTTGTCGCTTGACTGGCCAATTATACACGCGGATGTCTTCAGATCAACCACGGACTGAACGGGTTTGATACTTACACATAGAGCTCAGAAAACAAAACACGATTAGTACATCACAAACTTTATCTTTGCAATATCATAATGTATTATAATTTAAATTATACACAATGCTTTTGCAATTTCGTAATAAAAACAAGACAATCGATGCGGAAAGTTAAAGGCCCTATCTGTCTACATTACTGGTTAAACCACGTCATAACAAGAGTTTTATTAAGAAAAAAGATACGTTTTTGTTCATTTAGATAAAAAATAGTATCTTGGGATCATAAGAATGGGATGGGGAAATGAGTCTTTCGTGTCCACAACGATTGCTCGTCTCGCATTGTTCTTCTCTGTCATCATCTTTCCTGATGAAATTCACCGAATGTGAACGAAACTATAGTTGGACCTTTCCAACAATCAGGTACAAGTGAAAATATTCGGTACTGTAGTTTAGATACGTAAATCAAAATCAACGACACATTTGTTAAAATCCCTGCCGTAAGAAGTTCCCAAGAAATGAGATTACTTAGTTAAGATGGAGGCTGGACCGATTTGTTTTTTTTTGTTTGAAACAAAACTGCTCATTCATACTGCTCAAATAGTCCTATTTAAATTTTACTAAGAATTTGTTTTAAATATAACTTGTTAATATAAAGTATCAAAACCATTTGTCCGCAGTATAACATCCGCAGGGCTGGTTCCTTATCTCGGGTTGTAGCATGAATTTAAATATTTAATTAAAAACTTCGCCAGCTAGGGTTGCCACGCTGTATTATTCATAACTTTTACATTTAGGCATATATAGGGTGTTCGGATAAAAGTTGAAAATACTCATAACTAAGATGGTCATTGTACTTGACAATAAACCGTCATAAATATTGTGTTCCTCACGATAAAATATTTTTAATAACTGATTTTAAAAAAAAACCGAGATTGTCAATTTATCAGATTTATTTATTGTACGGTCACAGATTTATTGAACACACCTAAGCCCATTTGAAATCTTATTTATTTGTTCAAAAGAGTATACTTTTTAGTTGGTCTCATATTATATAAAAATTGATCAAGTGGTTTGATATATAATCATAATAACAGAAATACGGCTGTCGGTCGGTTTATTACTTCTTAAAATGTTACATGTCAAATTCCAGTCAATCTGTTTTTTTCGACTTTAGGTAAGGCACAAAACTGCCGTTTTTATGACACTGACAAAAAGTCAGAAATTCGTACATTATTGTATAAATGTTTTCTGATTTCCAAAGAACAGGTTTTCAAATTTTTTTGTTGCAAAATAGTACTTTCGATGGAAGCATATCAGTGGCGTAGAAGTTTAATAGAAGTCAGTGCGTAGAAGTAAGCCGTAGATCCTCTACGAATTAGTTCTACGCCATAGAACCTCTACGAGTGTGACGTAACAAGCCTACGACAAAAGATGTTTATTTTGGAAAAATTATAAAAAAGAGTAAGTCTCAAAATTGGTTGTCAGACACTGTTTAAACAAGGTTTTGTGGTTGCATAAACTTAGATAACATTATATTTAAATATAAGTGATATCCACGGATTTTGGAACGAAGCAACTTATCGCGCGTTGCGAAAGGAGGCTAGACGGAAAAAATTAAGACCAAAAGTTGTAACGACACTTTTTGCTATAGTTGTAAGCCGTGCGGCGTGCGCGTGTATCTCTGTCTGTCTCTCTCTCTCTCATAAAAAGCAAGCCAGTTATTTTCGTTTATACTTTCTATTTCAATTAAATATGTAATATTATATATATGATATTTAAATATATATTTAATCGGAAGGAACTTCGTTCCATTCGGGTGTCCCTTGACACCTCTTAAGTTTTTATTATAAACTTTATTCACTACTAGCTGACCCGGCGAACTTCGTACCGCCTAGCAGTCGTTCGCCGTAACAGTTTTTTTAAAGACTAACGTCAATCAATTGTTATGCGTCCTTTTAAAAAAAAACTCTCCACAGGAACCATCCTCGTATATTCTAAAAAGATTAAATCGGTTTAGCTGCTCTCAAGATTTAGGCTTAGCAACACATTCAGCGTTTCAAGTTCATATTATAGAACATAGATAAAAATATGGACCGAAGCATCTCCTCAAACGACACGTCTTCTTTAGTGGCAAGACGATAACTAAAATCGATTAAAGCATTCCGCCATCCCTAAAATTAGTGTCTTAATTAAAAATAACAGAAATTCGTCGGACGATTGAATCACATCCCGCGGGAATACAAACTAATTAAGGGGAGATATCGGAGATTCTCGTTCTACACATTTGACCGAGTGAGCGAAGCATCTCTGCTTTGAGTTTGGCAAATGTTTCTATTTAGGGTTTCGTATCTTAAAGGGTTACAAGTCATACCTTAAAAAAGTGTAAACTAACTTCCATTCGACACGTCAATATTACTAATATTGTCAATTTGGAAAATGAAAAGTTTAATTGAATACAAACAAAAATTACAGGACTGATTTTGTTAATATTTATCATACGGGACCACCGCGGGAGTAGAACCTTTCGAAATAAAGAATATTTTTTTAAATCGGTTCAATATTAATGAAAATATCGATGAACATACACAAAATAATAAAAATACAGACAAAATACTTTTACTAAGACACAGAACTCAATTGCTTAGATTTGCCCCCACATCGCGCGCAATGGCGTTGTTAAATAACAGCCTTATTAATAAACGCGTCTTAACTTTAATAGTCTTGTCTTGTTTTGGCGCGTGACGTTCTCCATTGGATAGAACAAGACAAAGGATGCTCTTAGTTAAGACGCGTTTATTAATAAGGCAGTAATTATCATAGCGTAAGATATTGTGGTTTTTTATTGTAACCTGGCCAAATGCTCAGAGACTGCAAATTAACTCTGGGCATATTTTGTATTTAAAAGCATTTGTTTTATAAAAAAAAAAAATTGTGTAGAATCGTCTTGTTTTTTTTTCCGATACTGTGTTTGTCTAAATTAATAAAATATAAAGATTTCGCTGTCCGTTCGTCCGCCCCTCCGTCTAACACCAGGCTGTGTCTTGGTAGGTAGACAGGTGAAATTTTCACAGATGATGTATTTCTTTTACCGATATAGCAACATTTATGATTCGAATAATTTTCATAAGATTTCATTCTTGGTCGCACTTTCCGATATTATAAGAAAAAAATTGTTGGAATAGAATTATTTATCTCAATAGTAGGAAAATTATTACTTTGCGACCACGACATTTCTTTTGCGGTTTTAAGTAATGCATTTGTTCGATTTTTTTAAATCCAGAAATTTTAAGTAAATACCTACTATTCATACTACCAATTTATATTTGAATCGAGAACCGAATCGAGTTCGGTTAAAAATAACTTATGTGTGAATGCACCCTAACCACCATAGACCTGTAGGTGATATAAAGCCACTTGCATAAAGGAAGGGATCGCCCATGAATTTATAGGTTTCAAATTCTGAAGTACTAGCGCAGCCGACAGTTACCAACCTTCGACAAATACAAGTATAAATTCTCGTAGTACCAAATAAATGTTCAGTTTGTGGACCTTAGGTTCTGACAACCGACTTTCCATAACAGAATTGGTACGATTCTTGGTATTTCTTTTTTTAATGTGTTTTTCTAGATTTTTAGTACTGGATTTTTATGGTTTGAAATTGTTTATAAAATTTGTACTCTTGCCGTGTTCCGAGTTACATAAAATTTCGGAAGGCCGACACCAAATCAAAAAAAAAAAAAAATTTGCCATCGCCATTTTGTGTTATCGGCCATCTCAAATTTGAAATTAATCTCATTGATGAGGGAGCTGTGAAAAAATATGCAATCAGTCATTTTGTGGCTTCTTATTTAGGTATGTTTGATGAAAATCATCCTCCAACCAGCAACACCCTCGAATGATTTACATTTAAAACAAAAGTAACAAGATTATAATCGGCTCAACCGTTCAGGAGTTACACATAGAAACACACACAAACACAATTTTAAAAAAGCAGTTTAATTGGCTACCTCTTCCTTTTTTTGGGAAGTCTAGGGAAGGTAAGAATGAAATGATGATGGCCGAGTGGTTAGTGGGGTCGATGAGCGTGCAAGAGGTACGAGGTTCGATCCCACGAAATATGCAAAAAAAGTCTGAGCCAACAGTGAAGGAAACCGTAGCATGGTGATAGGACGTTTCCTAACGCTCCCTTAGCTAGCTACCATCCTCAAGTTGAAAATCTGTCGCCATGCACGTTCCGGCAGCCTTCCTTGAGAGCCAGTGTATTCCAGACTAGGCATGCTCCATCTAGGGCTACAGTGTCACTGACTTCCGTGGTCGTGCGAGCTTTTGGTAAATGCATAGCTATGTTGGATAAAAAAATATGACCAAGTTTAGATTCTGCTAATATTCATATAGAGTAAGGTGTAAGGTTCCGTACCCCTTTACAAGTGGTTTCACGCCCCTCAGGGGTTGGTTTTTAAATCGGCTGAAGAACTCTGATTTTGACGGTATTATTAAAGTTCTCCAGTTGTGTGATATATCGTTTTAGATAGGGTTGAATTATGAAAAAATAACACGTGTGTTTCTAAAGGCCAGTTACTTTTTTACCAACTTCAGAAAAAAGGATGGATGGGTTTGTTTTTTTTGTACTTATTACCTGATTTCTCAGAAATGGCTCCACATTTTTTTATTGGTTCACTAACAGAATGATGCATTAACAATTTGGTATTTGCATGACATAACTTGAGGACCTATGCAACAGCCCAATTACAGGTAAACACAGTATTGTTATTATATGCAATACATAAATCTGAAAAAATCTTTAGATTGAGTTTTACTTACAACACGCAAGTGAATAATTAAATTCTATTGTGAGAAACTTACTAAGCAAGACATGCTTCTCACTTACACATTTTTACAATTTTCTTTGTATATGTATATCCCATGAAGTCCCATTTAAGTTTTATCGAAATCCGTATAGAGGTTTGATTTTGAAACTGAATAAATTCTATCGGCACCTGACGTAATGGAGTTAGTAATCACTTTATTTCAAAAATAACTTGATTTTGAATTTGTTAGGGTTGTAATGTCAAAAATAGTTTTTTAGTTCACTACTACACCCTATAATAAATACACCTACAAATTTCATGTCTCTAGATTCAGCGGTTTCAGCTCTGCGTTGATTCCTAACGAATATCGGTCAGACCGAACTTTTCCTTTAATACACATAGATAGATTGAATGATTTAATGATTATTTATTGATATAATAAAGACAAAAAGTAAGTAAGTAATGATAATTAAATCTAATTAATTACGCTCATCGAACCCACTAACCACTCGGCCATCATCATCGTCATTAAGTATTTGTTTAATTCAGAAACTCGGACACTCGGCTTATCGATACTATCGCTAACCTATTAAGACCGTCTAATAAAACCACGGTGCGAGTACAACGTTCAAAGAAACAATATCGTTAATTATAAGCAAGGCATGCTAAACGGTAACCTAGTTAGATCGACGACTGAACTATAAGCGACTGTCGATGAGTGAGATTACACACGGTATGGTAGAATGGAAAGCATGTTGGCATGCAAGTTGGCAATGATAATTATACAAATAAAAAAAAAAAAAAACTGACTTCGACCCGGCTTCCATCGATAGAACTCTTTCAGTTATTAAATTTAAAAATCAATCCTCTTGATCGAATTCGGTAAAACTTAAATGAAAATGTTTACAGATGGCACGGACATACACTTATTAAAGAAAATTGTAAATATTTTTTCACATAATTATCTTGATTTCTAAACCGAATATAAGAAGCGATTTTACAAATCGTTCTAGCCGTTGCTATCTGGTAACAAACAAAAAGAACATGGTCGATTTGATTAGGTACCTCTTTCCTTTTATGGGAAGTCGGTAAAAAACTGCTCTGAAACAATCAGCGTACACTATCATTCTATTTTACAAAACTTTAAATGTTTTTTTTTTCTAATGCGTTTATTTCTCAATAGATTTTTAGATTTTTATATTAGTTTACTTAAGCGTTTAATCAAACAATCTCAACGATAATTCTTGACAGAACATTTTAAGTTCTACTTTTCTAACTTAGTACGTCGGTACAGATTGTATAATTTATAGTACAAATAACGTACTTTACAATGGTATTTTGGCAAATGTGTCATATTTTGCTGCTCATATAATCTTAAAACATGAATTACAATTCTTAACAACCGTGTGTCCGACGCAATTTAGACCGTTAAATTATTTATAGCTGAACGCATTAACTACTCACAATCGCCAGCAGACGCGCGCATTTATCACGCGCTGGTTTGTTTGCTTTCTTTATCGTCTGTCTGTAGTCTTAGGAAAATTTTACCAACATTATTATCTTTGAACTGTACATTGAAATATCAAACAAAATAAATTTAAACATTTTGAAAACCCGCAACTACGCCTTTTTTTGGCTATCTCAAATTTCATCAAACACAAGTTAGACCTCTCCCGACAAATATACCTTCCAAACAAAAAAAAAAAACAATACCAAAATTGGCATCCGTTTGAGAGCTACGATGTCACAGACTGATAGACACACACGCATACACACAGCCACGTCAAATGTATAACACCCTGTTGTTTTCGGGTCGGGGGTTAAAAATACAAAATATCAAAATCGGCCCATCCTTTCAAAACACGTTTTAGTTTTTAAAACGTGTTTAAAAACTAAAACGCTTAAACGTTAAATGAGTCAATTCGCCGGGCTCTTATACAATTTTTAACCGTTACTTTTATTTACAAAGCGAACTACTAAACCGATTTTGGTAAATTTGTATATGAAACACACAATTTCCTCCTACAATATAGTTCAAATTCCAATACCATGCAAAAACCTTAACCTCCCTTTTTACGACGCTGTAGGTCAAAATTAACCCGGATTAAGAGAGGGGTGTTAAATTCTAATTACCAACTCTACCCCCGCTATCTGAGAAATTTCAACGCAATTAGTGAGATACGGAGATTTACATAGATTTTAACGGATATCAAAAAATGAAGGAGGTTCTAAACCGTCGGAATCTTTTTCTTAATTTCTCCAGATTACTCTGAGACACATACACCGATTTGGGGACTTTTATTAAAGGATAAATTTTCCAAAAGGATTTCACCTAACTAAATAGTTCCAGAAGTTTACATACTGCCGTCGGCTAGCGAATGCGCTAGCCGACGGGCTGCGAACGTAGAGCCGTGAGGTGGTTTAGTGAAAGTACTGTATATAAAGGATATAATAAAAGAAAAATATAGTTTCATCAGATTTTTATTATGCGCATCGTTTGCACTAAATTTGTGAATTCTAAACATTACACCTATTAACTTCTACCTCTATGGTGCCGATTTTGTCATACAATCTTTTTTAATTTGTTAAAAATTCAGACTATGTATCTTCTTGTTGTAATTTTTATTTGTGCGCGCCATTCACTTTTTTGCATTTAGTCTTTATGATGGTCATGTAGGATAAAAAGTTACGTGTTCACTCGAGTCCAAAAATATATCACCCTGTGCTCCTTTGATTCCCTCGCTGACGTTCAGGATTCAAATTTTTGAATCAATTTTAGAATCATTCTTTTGCTCGGTCATCAAAATTGAGCAGGCGGTCAAAAAGCAACTTTGCACTCTAGTAACTATTGTCGTTGCTATATAACTTTTTAATACATAGGTACTAATTAATTCAAGATTTAGCTATCAACAAGTAAGTAAAAAAGGTGTAAAATATAGTATAGTAGTTGAGAATAGTGCTATCCAAATTTATCAGAATCTATGGAAAGTAATTTCTGGGTAAACTATGACCTACATCCCTTTCATAGGATAGATTCTTGCCCAGCAGTGGCTGTGCGGCTATGGATTATTACGACTTGTAAAAAAAATCTTTAACAAAGTTTTTTCCGCAAAAATCTTGACGAAGACTTACCATAAAATGTAACAGTGAAAGTATTTTTTCCTGAATATTATCTTAACGAAGATATTATGAATATTCATGTTCTTGAATAATTCAATGGTTTTAATTCCGCCATTGTCTTGTTTTAAAGTCTTTTACCTTTTTGAGATTGCAAAGAGGGTCTTGATCTTCTTATTTTAGTGCGGGCTCCCTTAAAATCGCCCATAGTAGTTTTAATAAGTCACTAGCTATTACACGCGACTTCGTCTGCGTAGATAAGAATTTATAGTGAAAAAAGTTTTTACTGTTACATTTTATGTAGGCGTTGCTTTTGTTATTCGATTCGATACTTTAGACCTAAAGACTTTAGACTAAATAATGCTTAAAAATCTTAGCCTTTTCTGAGATTAATAGCTCAAAACTACTAATATTTTAGTTAAATAAATAAATTTACAAATCAATTCAATTCGCGGGTTAAATCCCAGGGCTAGGCAATACATCTTTGATTTTTTTCACTGATATAGAAAGAAAGAAAGAAGGAAACTTATTTATTTTTAATTAGTTAATTGTTAAATGCAACCCAGCATTCTTGGAATTAAAAGGACAGATAGTGTACGAAACACCACGCTGCGTTCGATCACAGGTGTTATTCAAGTTGGCCAAAAAGCTGCACGATTAAAATCTCATGCGGATGCATCCCGACAGGTGGGCCATAATCGTGACACAGTGGAAGCCTGATGGGCTACGAAGCTGAGGTAGAGGCCTAGGACACGCTGGCGTCGTGATCTTGACCTATTTAAAAAAGATTGGTGGGAAGTTTCAGAAAATAGAGAAATGTGGAAAAATGTGGGACAGTATAGTTTAAAAAAAATTGCTATTTGCTTAAGCGCTAAAGGAAAACATAGTGAAGAAATCTCTTTGTCGGAGAAGGTTAAATAGCTTTCAAAGATAAGTGAGGTCACCAACCTACAATTTGGCCGGTGTTATGGACTATGCAATATACCCCTTCTAGGGGAGATCCATGCCCAGCAGTGGTGTGCTGTAAGCCATTATACGATAATAATATGAAAAACTGGCCTGGCAGTTTTTATTTGGAATTTCTAGATTGCAACTTTGGTTAGATTTTTTGTAAACCCTAAATTTATCTGGAGAGCCTTTCAGACGCTATTAGAGTAGGAGACAACGGCCAAAAATTGCATTAGTGTTTTAAATGAAGCACTTGGAAAACGTGTTAGTGCTTTTAGCTGAAAGTGGCAGGCATTTGTAGCTTTTTGAGCGACTTCAAAAAATAAGGGGGTACTCAATATGTCGTCACCTTGTTTTTAACTGCGGTAGTAAAAGCTTGAGCTGATTACAAAATTTATCCTTATATTTAAATTTATTAATTTGACAATCTACTCAATATTTTGCTAGCAGATTTCTATACATGTACATTATGACAAATTTCAAATCCAAGATGGCCGCAACTCCTGAGTGGCGATGTCTCGGTTTAGTAAATGTTTGTTTTCTCTTTTTATTTAAATGCAACCTAAGAAGCGTATGCTTGTCAGTTGGTTGAAGAAAAAAAAAAGTCAGTTATAGATTTTTCGTGGTTTTTGCATTATGCGTCGCTTCAAAAGTAGAAGGCTTCATATTTGGGTCAGTCCTATTTATCACAATGGCCAACAGTTTCGGGCGAAATTTATGTATATGAAACATGATATTTTGTTCGTAACTAGTTCCTATGCACTCATTTCGATAACGACTACAACCTTTACTTTTAATTAAAAAAAATGAAAATAAAATTTTAATGTAAATTGAATCCGAAACTAGTTAAAGGGATGTCAGTCCGTGGTTTCACAGTGGTAAATGTATTTTACCGTATAACGTTTACCTTATTATATAAAATATTTCATATAAGACATAATGTTACTTTCATAACTAGTGTTGAAGAGATATGAAAGAGTTTCGATGCCACACAACATGAAAATCTATTGACAACAACAGTTAATTAATATCCGTAAATAATCTTTAACTAACGCTATTATTCTTCAACATCGTAAATAAGTCTTCCTTTATTATCGACGATGCCCACTCTCTGCATCCAGCCAATGAAGCCTGCGTTCTGTCTCATCTCTGCTTTTTTACCGCCGACGCATTGAGACAGTGGGACGCTGTGCCATACTGAAATCAAACAAACATTTTTGAGTGATTGAACTAGTACTCGTTTAATAGCTATACATTTTTTCGGGACCACAATAATGTGTTTTATGTTTTTTTTAAACAATCAATTGTTTTTTGTTAGTAATTCAATTTGAACCTGGTTACGACGTGGCAGACCAATAGCAAATGGTTTGAAAATGGGTTCCTATATCTAACTAATCTGAGTAAGGCGTTAGTAGGCTCGGATATATGTCTACATGATACTATTAGTAATTTTTGACGGAAAAGAATACCTTGCCTTAGGTATGCAGTTTTACCATTGGCAAACGAACAAGAGTTGTGATCCAACACGCAATGGTTGACAATAGCAACAAAATAACTGGCCAAATCTTTTAACACTTCTTTTAAAATCGTAATATAAACATAGACAAGGTGTTGGGAGAATAAGCCTCGTCGATGGTGCAGCTGCAACGCCTGGAGTCGAGTGTGCGGAAGCCAGACTTCAAGTCATACTTGCTCCGGGCTCCAGTGAAGTATAAAAGTACGCTTCTCTCTCCAGACTTCTGGCGGAAAGGATTTGTGTTCCGACGCTTTTGGGAAGCCAGACAGGCAATAAAACCCAAAGCGTAGTGTTAAGAGTTGTGGTGTTAGTGAAGTATATTTAATACGTATGTCACTGTAGGTTATAATATGGGCCAATGTTTTTAGTAATTCTTTTTATCTAAAAAAATGATTTATTATATTATATTACATAATTATATTGCTTCTTACAAGTGCCAAAGGAACAGGAGTTATGATCCAACGTGCAATGATTCACAAAGACTCTATGATGACCTGAGCTGGAGACGGCACACTCTGGTTCGTAAATATCTGGACAGGATACTGGACATCTGTGGGCACAGTACTGACCGTTTATGTTCATTGTCATTGATCTGTGAATTGAAAACATAAGTATTGACCCTCGTTTGTGTAGGCCATACTTACTAAACTAACCTAATTTGACAGTGACTCTCCTCTTTCTTTGTTTCCAGAAATGGAAATAAAAAAAGAGGAGACAATTTTAAAACTTTGCCGAATTGGGGACAATATCTAAAAAACAAATCTTTACTTACTCGTATTATAAAACTGTAACAGGTCAAATTCTGTACATTGAATATATTTCAAAAATTTATTTTGAGGGGTGTGTTATTAACGATACAGACCCCAAATCTATAATTTATTTCATTTTTGTCTGTCGGTCTGTTTCTGGACTTTCCATAACTTCGAAACTGCTGGATGGATTCTAATGAAACTTGGTATGCTTAAGTTTTATACAATGAGGTAGGATCTGATCTACTTTTTAATCCGAAAATCAGCGGGGGTTCCCGTGGTGGGGGGGCTGAAAGTCGTAATTAACTATAACTCGGTAACGCGTGCTTTGATTTGGATGATTCTTTTTCGTTGGAAAGGTAACTGAAATGTTATCCCGAAAATAAGTAGAGGTTCCCGTGGAAGAACGAATGTATTTAACTATAACTTAGTAACAGGTGCTTCGATTTAGATGATATTTTTTTTGTTGGAACTAACTAATTGTTAGCCCAAAAATTAGTGGGGTACTTGTGACCGAGGGGATAATAGTCATATTAAACTATTATTCTGTAACGTGATTTGATTTGAAACTAAAGTGTATCGCAAAAAAGTCATTAGTTTTTTAGTTTTTATGATAATATTGTGGTACACGCCTACATAAAACGTTATAGCAAGTAATTTTTGTTGTGTAAATCAAATAATGATATAATTATTTTTTTGCTAGAGATCACTAACTGAAATTATTTTATCCCAAATAAATATTCCTTCGCTTTGTAGTTGTAACAAAAAATCTTTTATTGGACGCTTAAGTTCATTGAACGTTGTAGCATGGAAGGTTTTCTATTGAAACTATATTTGCATAGTTAGTTATTTTTTTTCCTCAGAAAGCACTTACTGAAATTATTGTACCACAAAAAAACGACATTGGTATTGTAGTTCATATTTTCGATAAACTATCGACAAGGTTTTTTTAATGGAAATCTAAATAAAATATTCCATACAAATCTTACAGGTATATTTGAAACAGTTAGACTAAACGTATAATACGGCCACAACATACTATAATCACGAGTTTATAGCTGCGGCATAGATTATGATTGTACGTGTATCAACACATAGTGACCACAATTTTTTTACTGATGGCGCCCGAGTAGTTATGCGTGTAGATTGTCGTGCGAGAGGTACGAGGTTCCATATTATCCTACGCAACACGCAAGCAGAGCTTGAGCTACCGTTTAAGGATAACATTTCAAGTTGAAAAATATGTCGCCAAGCACCTAACGGTGTGTTTCGGCGGCCTCCTTTGAGAGCCAGTGCATTCCAGACAATGATAAGACTTTCAGAAGGACCACTGATATAAATTCACAATTTTTAAAGTCCCACTGACATAATTATGAAAGGTTATCAACCGCGAATGAAGTACAGCTAGTCTTTATCTAAATTGAGACGTAGCCACTGAGCGAGCTTTTTTTGATCCCTTGCTTGTATTAGTATAGTCATAACGGACTCTAAAATTATTGTTTTACTAAGTACGCAGTCGATTAAAATACTTTGTAACACAATTTGCGGTCTTGTTCTAACATCAAAATATATTATTAACACTGCCTTGTTTAAAACTTTTCTACAAAAAGTAGTCTATGTTATTCTATGGACCTCGAATTATCTCTGTGCGAAACAATAAGTCGATCTGACACTCACAAATACACAAGGTTGTCGGTTAGGGGGGGTTACTCTATTCATCATTGTGAATAACTCATTATAAGAGCAGCCCTAAATACGAGAAAAAAATATCAGCTGTATCACAGAAAAGATCATCGGACGTGAAAAAAAATGAAACAGCTAATTTTTGTTTGTAAGGTGGAGTACAGTGACCTCCTTTTAGCTTAGCACACCTTAACTGATAGTATATACAAAGCGAAATACACTAGGTACTTGAGTAGTATACCTACCTTCTATAAGAACCGGAAGCTCTCCTTGTATTATTAATTTGGACAGGTCTATTGATTTCCGGTACACGTTGAGGCCTGGAGTACGGGGTCTGGTTGTAATGAGCACCAATGTGACTACATTTGTCTAATATCACCTTTTTGTACCCTGGAATGAAATAATAGTTATTTATTATAAAAGAGTGCAAAGTAGCTTGTTAACCACGTGCTTGATTTTAATGACTGAGCAAGCGAAGGATTCTAAAGTTGATTTGATTGATTCACGAGCGCAGCGAGTGATTCGTAAATTAGAACTCCAACTGTTAGCGAGGGAATCAAAAGAGCACAAGGTGAAAAATATTTGCACTCGAGTGCAACACATAACTTTTCATCCCACCTTAGCGAGGAGATGGCTAAACGCAAAAAGAACTTTCTCGTCTAGTGTTCAAACTAGTGCACAAGATGTTCTAAATTTAATTTACTTTATCCTCTAGCGGATAAAAACGGATTTTGCACTCAGATATTAGAGAGCAAAAATATTTTTTCCGATATAGTGGAATGAAAAAGCTTAGCCCAGTTTATAGGGTTATTCTCTGTATGTACAATTGTACAGCCTAACAATAATTCTTCTGTCACTGAAACTTTGCAGACTGACAGAATTACTTTAATAGATCATAACTTAGTAATAACTTAGTAACATAAGTAATTTAAATGTATGTGTACAAATACAAAAACATTAAAAATGTATTCTGTACATCCCGTCCTGTACATTATTTCTTTGTCAATAGTCTATAAAAATCCACTTTTAGCTATAAAGACGCCACTTCTGGCACTTAATGTAATTTTGGAACGAAGTTCCTTATCGCGCGTTACGAAAGGGTGCTAGACGGAAAAAATTAAGTCCAAAAGTTGTAACACTTGTTGCTATAGTTGTAAGCCGTGCGGCGTGCGCGTGTCTCTCTCTCATAGATAGCAAGCCAGTAATTTTCGTTTCGTCTTTCTATTTCGGAAATTATTATTAATTAATTAAGGAATTGTAATAAAATATTTTTTTATTACAATTTATTCACTAATTAATCGAAAGAAACTTTGTTCGTTCCGGGTGTCCCTTGACACCTCTCAAGTTTTTTTAAATCTATTTAATTATTATTGGTGCATTGTCATCGGTCCTTGATAAATGTGGTAAGTTTCATATATTAGTCCATTGTTTTCAAAGGGACATAATAAGATTAAAAGTGTAAAAAAACCAATACTTACGATTAGCAGCATTCTTAAAATTGCAATTCACTTTTCTAAAATAGCAGTCATTCAAAAACAGTCTGAATCGCTTTTGATAATTCTCAATTTTTTCTCCACACACTGACGATATAGAGTTATTGCATGTCAAATTAGTGCAATCAAGTTTTGGTGTTGGTTTAATGAAATCTTGTCTCTTGAGATTGTTCTCTAAAGCTTTTTCACTTTCTTTCGTTTTGACTGGGTTTTCAATTTCATCATTGTTTCTTCCCATTACGAAAATGATGTCGGAGACTGGTGATTCTGAAATAAATGTTTTTATTTACTTAAATTACACTCCATAAACGCTTTAGTTCGTGCCATTTATGTATACCATAATTTATGAATTTAATTAAATGTCTTATATTTCTAGGCTTATAAAAGAAGACTACTTAGCTATAATAATTAAACTTATTAACTATTATTGCAAATTTTAAATATTGTATGTCACGTGCGTACCGAGAGCAATTTTTTTTAATTTGCCATAACAGTTAATAAATCTGAAATAAAAGTTTTACTATTCCAGAGTATTTAATAAAGGAAATTAAGGCATGCTTCGAGAGAATCGTCATCAGGAATTTTGGATTGGAAAATCTCTTAGTAAATTTGCTGAAATTTACAGACGATTTTAATGATTGTTGGCAGGAACATTCAAAAAACACCGCGTTATATAAGAGTTTTAATCAATCAAGAGTATTTCTTTTTTAACCGACTTTCCAAATACTTCTCGGAGACGGCTGGAAAAATAGGAAAAATTACTTTTTTGTTTCAACAGTTTATAATAATAATAATAATTTAGTATTATCAAAATCGATCCAGATTGGCTTGATTTTTATATCGAAAAAGTTCTTCAGTCATTTTTATCTATAAAGAACTTCAAAGTTGCAAAATATAAATAGCTTGTTTCTTTAGCTTTTTTTTCTATTTAAAGTACCTAACTCTTTTTATTAAGATTATTGGTAATTAAAAAAAATGGTGTTGAGTACTACTGTACTGTAAAGGCTTTGAAAGCCCTACCAGTTTCAAGTCTAATATCTTTAGCAGTCAGCAAGTCTTCAACAGTCTTGTGCCCTCCCATCAGATCTTGGATACTTGTTCGTTCATTCTGAAGGTAATACTCGTTCCTTACTGGCATGTCTCGTTCTTGTTCATTCGGAATGAATATAACGTCTTCTTGTTCTGGCTGTGAAATAAGTTATTTAATCTCTACACATAGGTACTTTGTAGGTACACGCAAAAGTATGTTTATTAATTTACTTGCAGTTTCTGAGGAGATAGACTAAAGCTTCGGGTGAAAGCTAGTGTATTAATAAAATGAAGTTTCATTACTACTATCTAATGAACTAGTAGTATGACTGAAACCAAACTTTAAATCCAATAAAGATCTTGTATTGTGTTTTCCTGGTCTTTAACAATATAAATATAATATATGTTATAAAATTTATGTTACATTTAATAAATAAAACCCCGACAACAATAAAATTTGCCATTTCGCGGTGGTGGCCATCTTGGTCCGATTTTCATCAAACATAGTTAAGAGCACTTTCGACTTATTCATCTTTAAAATTAAATAATAAAATCAAGATAGGACAGGCACACAGACACGTCAAATTTATAACACATCGCTGTTTTTGCGTCGAAATCTAGAAATAATTTTGGGTGGATAGCCGTGTTGTTGATAATTTCAATTAGGTACATAACTATTTATCTTGCGACGAAAAATTTGCAGAAAAAATTTGATTTGATTTGCTTGTGAACAATACGAAATATAGCAGTTGATTAAAAACAGCATCACATAAAAATTACCATTAATTCTAATCGGCATATTGAACACGGAAAAAACATGATGATGTGTGTTAACAACGTTTAACACACATCAGCTCTCCACTAAGATTTCTCATGTGTCGGAAGAATCTTGAATCAGGCTTTAATGCTATGGAAACGATGCCCACATAGGCATCGTTTCTATAGCACCTCTTAAACTGCTTACCTCTTCGGCGATAGCGCTTTCCTTGCGCGGCCGATGCCCAGCTTTAGACAATGACTTCTTCAATTTTATTTTCTCCATGCTTCTAAAATCATTTGTCACTACCATAGTAGGCAAAATACTACTAGTTTCAGCAACCAGTATTCGATCGTCGACAGGCGCTTCAGCGTGATTTGAATACGTCACAATGACGTCAGAAGGTAGACTGCTGACATTCTTAGGCGAATGAGTACCTTTGGTAGTCATAACAAGTATTGGTATCATTAATACCGGAGCTGGTATGAATACTTGATACCACATCACTAATGGCTAATAATATCAAGCTTAGAGCAAAACTAATTAGTTATATAAATGATAAGATAAATAATATAAAGAAGCCTGGGATATATTTAGTTTAGTAATGTTGACGTCCATTATTTATCTTTAAGAATTAAATATTAGTTGGGCTTAGTTTTTAAGATTTCATTAAAATTTATTAATTTTCTATTTATTAATACGATTTTTTCGGTAATTATTTAATGCGTAGATTTAATGCATTTTTTAAAATATTTATTAATAATACAATCAATGTTGATTTTCATCAGACAGTTGGTTTTGGTATTTACTCAAATTTTTCACAACGTAAATCGAACTCTGGTTATTCACCTGGTTCACAAAATGTTCACGTTTGAACCATTTTTATTTTGAAATCAAAGTAGGTGAGTCTGAATACAATGGATGTTTTGAAAAACAAAATAAGTAAATGGTACTTTTAAACTATGCTGCAAAGCCGCTTGAAATGGCGGCGTACAACTTTTTTTCTCAATTCCCTCAAAATGGGTATCAAATGATAGGGTTTGACTGGTAGGAGTAGAATACTGTGATAATTTCAAATCTAAGATGACTGTCATAACAAATGTCGAAGGTTTTAAGAATTGTTGTTTACTTGTTTTCTTGGGTTGTACTAAGTATGTTCCCGAATCGTTACTAATAAACATTTATTATTTAACAATTCTCTCACAAAAACACGAATATTCGACGAACGTTTTTAAGCTATTGCATAGCTTTTATCGCGAGCTTTGAGCGCAGCGACCAAATCAAGAAATTCCTATAGAAAATAAACCTAACACTCGTCTAACGTCGTTTCAGTTCGGCAGTCTTCGGCACGGTGTTTGTGTGCGTGCAACTGGACGTATGCGTATGCAATAACTTTACCGCGGCAGTCGCAGAGTGCTACGTTTTTTTTATAAAGAGATTCGTTTGGCCGCAACTCGTCTGAAGATGGGGCACACTTGCCTAGAAGAAACCGATTCTCTCGCGAATCCAGATTATATATAGTTATCAGGAAATAGAGAAGCCGGCAGCGAGATCCACAATCTAGCAGTTCGCACAATAAAAGTAGACACAAAGCGTTTCGTGCGAGCCTTGGGAACCTCTACCATGTACCGGTGGCGTCTGGCCGTATCTCTACTTGTCCGATGGCGACATGGAGATGGCGGAATCAAATTGTGTAATTCCAAGGCACACTCTCCGTAATGAATCCGATAAAAAATCGATAGGCTTGCCACTTTCCCGGAGATGGTCGAAGCTGAGGCCTACGCCTCAAGCTGATATTTAGCTGATCCATCCCAAAGGTGAAAACGTGGTAAAAGCACTTGCAGTATGTATATGAAAAACCATAGACAATCTAATTTTAACCTCTTTTGTGCAGATTCTTTTATTATTTCTTCCAAGTGGCGCCATCTCAGTCAAAACTTACAGACTACGTAGACAATAGGAAATCTAATTTTCTTCAATGTTCGTGAACCATTTTTACGGAGCTAGGAGCACGGAGTTTTGCATTGTTCTATTGTTACTGAAAGTGTAGAGATGGCGCTAGTAGGTACAGCAGTGTTATTAACATTCATTTCATTATTTTGTTTTGAGCCGGTTAGCTTTTTTATACATTAGGTCAACGGTCTATATTTTTTCTATAGAAAAGCTGAAGCAGAATAAATAAGTGATTTAAATAAGCAACAGGTTATCAATGCAACTTCTAGGTTTTTATTGTCTACGAATTAACATTAATTATATTTTTTACTGACTTTCATAAATGCTCTTTTTTGTAATTACTTTTTTGCATTTTCTTGTGATTTTCAAATTATTATTTTTTGTTTGAAGCGCATACCTCCTAACTGACCTCTTTTAGATTGTATCAAAAACAAAATGGTATTTTTTAATCATAATAACTCAAAAGTACTCAAGAGTTTCCCGGTTAGATTTTTTTAAATAGATAAGAATAAATACAGATAGTAATTATTAGGCCACCAGCTCGCACGACCATGGAAGTCAGCGTCACGGTGGCCCTAGATAAAGCATGTCTAGTCTGAAATACACTGACTCTCAAGGAATAACGCACTTTAATTGTTTTTAACCCCTGACGCAAAAACGATGGGGTTTATTTTGTTTCTTATTGTTTTAAAGGTAAATTAGTCAGGAGTGTTTTTAAGATAAATGTAGCAACCAATACCGTTACACTGCTGAGCACGTGTCTCCCCTTTGAAAGGGGCGTTGGCCAATAGTATACCACTTCCTTAGCCGTGTTCTATATAAATCGGTAGAAGATGACATGATGGTGAATTCATTATTTTTTCTAACACCCTCAATATGATAATCAAATGAAAGGGCCTAAGTATTAGAATACACTATGATACATTTAAAATCCAAGATGGCCGCCACTAGAATATGGCGCATTTTATTTTTTTATATATGTTTTCGGTGGTTATTTATATTTTTAATTTCACTTACACATAATTGTAATTATCTTGCAAAGTTAAATAAACAGGAAAATACGTAATATTTTATTTCACTTAAATAAATAAATAATAGGTATACAAAGACGCTTCTTTTGTTCATATCTTGTAATTATATTAGCAATTTGTTTATGTACTTCAATTACAAGTAAATTGTAGTACAGAGAATGTAAAGAGGCTTTTGTAAAGAAAAAATAAAGTATAAAGCTTGTGGCATATTTAGGAAGAGACAGTATTGTCTGTATACAACGTTTAACAGAAAAGTGTGACAATATTTAAGGGTGTTAATCTACCCATCAAAGTGAACTCATTACAGTACAAAAAAAAATTAGAATTAAAAAGATACATTAAATTCTCCATACATAAATTGAGCGACCAAGTTGTATGGAGGACACAATATATTTTTTTGCACCAGAACCTTCTCCTATTCATAAAATACTTAGACAGAATATATAAATTTTTAATAATGATTGCAATATTCACTATTTACGTGAAATAAACATTTCATATCAAAAATCTTATGTGACCCCGTCCTATCTATTATATTATTATAGCGATGTAAGTATATAAGTAAGTTTAGCTGAAGGCATCTGTAGAGGTTGTAAAGGCAACCAGTAGCCGAGAGGTAGCATGGTACCTAATTAGAGTACGACCTCCGACTTACCGGGGAAGAAACTCCATTGTTGGACTATACACGGTTTTACAGAAAAAATATCAGCACTGGGTACAAAATAAAAAATAAATAACGATAATATATATTATAATAATTTACATATAACAAGCTGTTATCGACCACTTCTTTTTTATATATCGAGAAAAATGAGTAAAAAGTATCCTATGTTACTTCTCCTCCAAGAATACGCGTAGAAAGTTTCATGATGATCGGTTAAGTATTTTAAGGTTAACAAACAAACTAACATTAATATTTATAATATTATTAGGGATATACATACGGTCACTTTGCCATCATATTAAGGGTTAGCTTCTGATGACCATAAGCAACAACATTTGTTCTTAACATTTGTTCGTAACTTAAGAAATTTGAAAAACAAAATTAATCACTAGTTCATTTCTTTAGCGATTCATGGTAATGGCGTTAGTGTTATGGGGACGTTTGGACGAGGGGCTGATATAGGTTTAGATTTTTGACTATATTATGTTATACTAACATAATTGTAAGAGTTATTATTATATAATTTTAATTTTGACATGTTTGACTTATCATATATCTGAATAAAAAAAAAACCACACAATTGACCGCGAAATCAATGAATTTTTGTATGGGAATGCGTAATCACAAAAGTTCTAGAATAAAAGTTGTTGCTTGTGGTCATTAGAAGCCGACCTTAAAATGCTATTTGATAACCAGCGACTCTGTAAATAATTTATAGAAACAGAATAATAATATGTTATTTATATTTTATTAACATTATCAAACACATGGAAGCTGCTAGTAAATGTTTTCTGTCACAAACCACTTTATAGTCATTTTCACTTATAAATGGAATGATTTTGATAAAAAAATAATGTATGATAGGACAAACTAGAAAGTATTGAAACCGGTCTACATACGTCAGTAAGAAATCAGGGAATATGCCTTTTCCTCCTCATTTTGAAGTCGCTCTATACCTACGTATTTAAGCAAAGCAACGCTTCTATTGAATGAAAACTATTTTCCACCGAAATATTTATCGATATTAAAAATTAAATAAAGGCACCATTTTCCATCGTTTATTACAAATTATTCAGTGGCAAGTGCCATTATTGACATTAAAAAAATTACTAACTACGACAATAAAAAAATGATAGCAAAAAGATTACCTAGTAAAAGTAAAAGTAAAAACGCCATCTATTCATCTGCATGCATCAAATGTAAGTAATGTTATTTACAATCAAATCTAGCATTTCATTATATTATAAATTAAACTGAATTATATGTCTAATTACTTAAACCTACATTCTTCTAACTAAGTATTAATAATTATTATTGTTTAATTAAATTAGTCAATCACATTTTAGTATGTCAAATTGATTTGTTATTTATGCAGATGTCGCCTCCTTGGCGACCAGTGTATTCCATATTTTCCTATCTCTTGCAACCCTTCTCCACTCTTGTCCTAGTCTTTGGGTAAATGCATCTTCCCATCTTCTATACTGCCTTCCTCTGCTTCTCTTATTTAAAAAAATACCTATAGACCATTTAATTACAATTGTTTTAAACAAGCAAAATTTAAGATTTAAAATCCCCCGAGATTTGTGCGCAGACATCTTGGAGTTGAAATTATCATAGTTAAATATTCTACGAGTTAAGCCCGTTCATTTGATTCACTTGTTGAGGGAGTTAAGAAAAATATCACATTCGCCATTTTGTGGCGGCGGCCATTTTGTACGAAATTTCATCAAACATAATTAATGATAAAAAAAATTAATACAACTTTAAAAAAAAAACAATATTTGTTCTTTCGTTCGTTAGCTACGATGCAGACACAGACAGACTTATAACACGCCGTAGTTTTGACGTCGGGCGTAAAAAATGACGTACTGTTTGCATTTCTCCATAGTAAAAAATACCGTGTAACAATGGAAACAGTTTTACCCGGAGGCCAACAAGGCGTATCATATTAGCTGTTATATAAGAAAATCCGGCCCTTTGTGACGGGGCTCATTATTGTTAAGATATTAAATGGTTTTAGCGGTCAATGTTGCCAGAAATTCGTTTGGAAGGAACATTTTCTGAGCGTACAATGTTCTAGCAAATGTTTGGAACAAATTAACAACTCGCAGGTAAAATAGATGAGTTCTTTTAAAAACGAGTTCTTTCTAAAGCGACTATTGTAGGCACGGAAACATAATGTCATAAATTTTTATTATTCATAAACTAAAAACTTTTGACCAAATTTTATTTGGACCACTTCATACCCTTATAAAAAAAAAAAGATTTTTTAAATCGCTTCAGCCGTCTCCGTGAAATCAGGTTAAAAACATTAAATAATAGCGTTGGATTGAGTACCTTCTCCTTTTTTGGGAAATCGGTATAAGATTAAAATTTCACTCAACAATCTTTTTTGGGTTTCCTTAGTACTAGAAGGAACCCAAATAATTTCGTTATCTCCGTCCGTCTGTAAGGCCTTGCAAAAAACTCATGATAAAATTATGAACAAAGGGTTTCGACTGAAATTGGACAATAACTTTTTAATTTTGCATTAAAAACCTTTAATTACAATTATAATTATTTGGAAATCTACAGTACCTATGTGTGTTTCGACACACCTACAGTACCTATGTGTGTTTAGACACACCTACAGTACCTATGTGTGTTTCGACACACCTACAGTACCTATGTGTGTTTAGACACACCTACAGTACCTATGTGTGTTTCGACACACCTACAGTACCTATGTGTGTTTAGACACACACTAGTCATAAATTTATTTTCATAATACCTACTATTACCCAATTTTTCGAAATTGCCTCCTCTATTTTTGTTTCCACAAGTAAGAAAAGTATGGATATCATTTTAGGGACTTTTAGTTTAGTCAGTGTGAGGGGCCGAAATCTGTTTAATTATTATAATGACCCCAGTCATTATGTACTAAAAACGATTTGTTTGTATTTACAGACGCAAGCCCCACCGATGCCTGTAACATTCAACGCCGCACCGACCCTGCCCGCTACCAAAGGTAAAAAATAAGACATAATAGCTAGTATGGAGTTCTGCTAACAGTTAAGACAGCTATAGACCGCCAACTTGTCCATACAAGAAGATACTCGTATAACTCTTTTCTACCTTTTATTGTTGTCCGATTCTAGTGGTATTTTTTTCACATAGCTAACAAATTATTTACTAGACTTCACCGTTTTATTCTTTTCTGTCTTTTATATCAGTTATAGTTACATGTTTTATATAGTTTTATATAGTTACAAGTATAAAGTCAGAAGTGAAAAGTTAAACACATTTGAGTTAACTTGAATAATTCTTCATTTAATACACTTGCACACTTATATTTCACAAAATTGTTCTGTCTTAGTCGGCGACTGGCGGTAGAATGCCAGTCCGCCGAACCTGCCGGCCCTACCTCCGTTCGATTATTTAGTTAACATTACATTTAATATACAAGCAATGATTATTATAATAATTAAATAGATTTAAGATTAAGCATTCACCAATATAAACATAATTTTAATATAAATATTTTAGTAATTAAGTTACCAAAGCATTCTATTTCTAATCTGTACCTTGTAATTCATATAATGTACTTGTGAACACTATTAAACGTAAAATAGAACTAAAATAATAAGAGAGGGTTTATCTTTAACCTAAATTTTAACACAAGCTTCCTAATCAGTCATATTTTTGCGCTGATACGATGCCTATTAAAATACTTTGTTATGTAGAAAACTTTTAGGCCTAAAATACATCATAGTGAAGCGATTGATACAAATAACAAAACAATTTCGTTACAATTTAGGGGTTGAAAAGAGGTACGCCCCGGAACGAAAATTGTATCAGAAACACGAAAACAGTGAAGGGTCGGTGATACTCTTAAACTATTAACTTCAATATTTTTTCAAGCTAGAGCAATGACGCTTCGGTCGCTCGGTCAATAAATAACTAGTCGTTTGGTCGATCTGTATAATATACGATACAATACAATATATCTTTATTGCACACCAAACACAAAAATACAGTTAAATATATCACAAACAATACATTGGTATAACATTGGGCGGCCTTATCGCCTAAAGCGATTTCTACCAGGCAACCTTTGGATGGATCGGACTTAGTGCAAACATTAAAGTCGGAGGTGTACCGATAAAAAAGAGAAAAAAAGATATGGTACAAATACTGTACCACAAAATAAAACAGAAAAAGATATATATGTAGTAATATTAAGCACATTCACGTCGTATTCGTAATAATAATACGAATAAATAAATGAATGTATGATTCATTCATTCATTCATTCAATCAAAATAAATATATATAGTATAGAAAAATATGTGCAACATTATTATGCTGTAAATTAGTTCTTAAGTTATTAGTAATATTTTGAATAAATGACCCCAATTCGGCCAAGTTATATCCACACTTTTCTCACTTGTGAAAACAAAAAGAGAGGAGGCAATTTTAGAACTGTCAAATTAGGTTAGCTTAGTAAGTTTGGCCTGACAGAATCGGGTTCATTGTATGTTCTAAAATAACAAAACTGTTGAAACTTACTTTTCTTAAGATCGCAGTTAAATAATAAATATATTTTTAGTCTTATACTCGCGATTACGATATTTTTTCGGCTTGATAAAAAAACAGGACAACCACACGACGGAATTATTAATATTCTAACACTAGCTGTATCCGCGACTTCGTTCGCGGTTGCTAACCTTGCATAAATATATCAGCGGGACTTAAAAATTAGAAAATGTATATCAGTGGTTCTTTTGAAAGTCTTATCATTGTAAAAGATACAATACGATAGCAGTCTTTTGAACTCTAAATATGATTAATTAAAGCAAAACAGAAGTTAGCACAATTATGTTCACCAAGAGTGGTCAATTTTTAAGAACTAAAGATTCTGCATAACATTAACGCCTTTTCATTTTGGAAATTCAGCACTTATTCTAAACCGATGTTAGTTTTTTTGCCAATGTATGTATCCCGATTGCCCATTTATCTTTTATTCAAGACAAGTAGGCATTTAACAATCAGCTCGCACGATCACAGAAGTCAGCGACACTATGGCCCTTAGATGGAGCATGCCTAGCCTGGAAATCGTCTATAGTCTTTCAAAGAAGGCCGCCACAACATACCGTTAGGACAGATTTTCCAATTTGAGGGTGGTAGCTAGCCAGTCAAGTGTTAAAAATGCCCTGCCATCATGTTATTGTTTCCCCACGATGTTTTCCTTCGACGGAAGCTCAAGCTCTTCTTGTGTATTACGTAGGATTGAATCTTGTACCTCTCGCACGGCTATCAACCCCCTTTAGTTACTCGGTCACTATCGCTCCAAAACATTGTGGACGCTGTGTTCATACACGTACTATCATAATCTATGTCGCAGCTATAAACTCTGAATAGTATCTTGTGGCGGGATAAGTTTAGTCTAACTATTGCAAAGTTACCCGTATGATTTGTATGATACATTTTAATTAGATTGCCATTAGAAAACCCTTGTCGATGGTTTATCGAAGAAACAAAACAAAAATGAATTACAATACCAATGTCGTATATTTTGCGGTACAATAATTTCAGTGAGTCCTTTCTAACGAATAAATAACTAACAATGTAAATGAAATTTCAATAGTAAATCACATCCATGCGTTGTAAGCGTTCAATATATTTGAATTATTTATATTATTATTTAAATATTAAATACGAAAATAATCATCCAAATTTCGTTACCGAGTTATCTAAATAAGAATTTTATACGTCCCACGGGAACCCCCAGTAATTTTCGGGATAACATCATTTCAGTGAGACCTTTCCAACAAAAAAAAATCATTCAAATCATTGCATGTGGTACTGAGTTATAATTAAATACTACTTTCATCCCCCTCCCACGGGAACCCCCACTAATTTTCGGGATAACATATTTTCTTTTTGTCCTTTCCAAAAAGAATCATTCAATTCAAAGCACGCGTTACTGAGTTATAATTAAAAACGACTTTCATCCCCCTCCCCCGGTAACCCCTTAAAGTTTTAGGGATAAAATACTGTTAAGATCCTACTTTATGATTTGAACCTTAAGCATATCAAGTTTCATCAGAATCCGTCTAGCAGTTTCAGAGTTTTGGAAAGTCCAGAAACAGACAGACAAAAATGAAAAAAAATATAGATTTGGGGTCTGTATCGGTAATAACACCCCCACGAAAGAAATTTTAATATATATTCAATATATAGAATTTTACCTGTTACAGATTTATTATAAGTATAGATTAATTAATGTTTTACTCCGCATGTCTGTGTCAAATATTATTTAAATCTACCAGTAAATAGCGCCGTAGCAAACTTCTTCTCGTTTTGGGAGATTTGTTTTTTTAAACAAATCATCCAGCTCCCAAGTTTCGTCATGATTGGATGGAAATGATGAGCTGTACGTACGATATTTTCAGTAGACATACAAACACACAAACAAAAAGACTCAAAATTAAAAAAAAAATTAAACAGACACGTTTGGGCCGCTCGGTTTATAAAGAAGAATGCTAGGTGACATGTTAACTTTATTATAGTTAATTTTTTATAATTCATTAGAATAGAATAAAATATTTTTTTATTTGTGACAGTATTCACAACTTTAAAAAAAATAATTAACTTATTGACTGCTTTCTGTTACGAACCGGCCCCAACTCAATATAATGCGGGCTGAAACAACCAGCTCTGATCTTGCGTTGGAACCTGGAGGTGAATTTGTAAAATATTCACTCTGTAGTTGTAATGGCACTAAATATCTTAGCGACATCCATCATTTTCAACAAAGTAATAATAAAAGTATGTCGCACGCGGATCTCTAAAAATACCCTCTTCACAGTAGATTGAGCAAAGGGTTCCGCGCATTAAAAATAATAAAAATGTCCGATCGCCTGTGAAAAAGGTTCAGCGGTAAACTGTCAAAAGAAATCCTTTGAAAATGTATACTCGTTGTGGGAAACCATCAAATTACGTTATTATTTATTTTAACGTAGTATGTATTTTATTTAACAATTCCAAATAAGAAAAATGTCGATGGACAAATTCCTAGAGATAGTTGATGGAGTCAGGCGTTACTTTGCGGAAATCCATTTATAATAAGATGGTATATACAAAGATGATGACTCCTCAAGCGCTTGCTCGAAAGCTTTCGAGCAAGCGCTTGAAGAGTCAACATCTCCTGAGGATGCCTTGTGCTAAGGCGAAACACGTGTCGAGGAAGTCGGATATTGAGAGAAAGAGAAATAATAAGGTGAGGTGTGGCGGTGGTGAGGAGGAACCACACCATAAAAACAAAAATATTTTTCTATTTCTCACGCTGACATCAAGACGAGGCGGAAAAACACTAAATATTTTGTATATACCATCTTATCCTAGAGATAGTATTTTGTGAACGATTAAGTTAAACTAATATTACTTATTAGCCTTAGGATTAGACTAGATTGTGATGATATCAAGGAAAGTCATTTACGGGTTTTACTTGAGCGATAGGAAAAAACAAGACTTTTTGTTTTATGGAAAAGAAAAATCATTTCATAAGAATGCCTTGTGGTCGTATTTTAATTTTTATCAATCTCGAACTAGGACTCTTTTAGTTTTTTATATCGTTATAAATGGAAAAAACCAAGTCGGTAATTCCTTGATTTAGAAAGAACTATTTTGCTATGAAAAATTAGATAAAAATGTAATTTTTGCAAAAATACTTCAAACAGACCGATTAGTTGCATATAAAAAAAAAATTAAGTGCTGACATTTATGTCCAAAATTCAAGCGTATTTTTGACCGAGCAAGCGAAATGCAAAATCAGTTTTTATGTTTGCCTGGATGGAAGTACTCGTGTATAGATCGTAGTTTCCTATCAATCTTTTATTTAATGATATTTTTGTTTTTTTTTAACTATCGGTATATTTGATAGTGGCAGAATTTTTATTAAAAGTTTGGCATTATTAGTTACTTTCAGCTGGCTGTCACCCAGGAGGTCACATCCTAAGGAAAAACTTTCACTTTGGGACAAATTCTGAATTCGAGAAAAAAAAGTAAAAAATAAGCTGTTTCATACATTTTGTCGACATCCGATCAACATTTTGTATGGAACAGCTGATTTTTTTACTCGAATTCGGAGTTGGTCCCGTAGTGAAAGTTGTTCCTTAGGATGGGTACAATGACCCCGTTTCGGCTTAGTACACTCCTAGCCGATAACCCTGTATAAAGAAGTTTCACACTTTGAACCCTTCATTTGACCCCCTGTGGATACCAATTTCCAACAATTCTTCTTTACTACACTTTTACACCCTAAAATAAAATACATCTTTCAAATTTCATTTCTCGTACTACAGTTAAGTCTTTGCGTTGATTCCTAGTTGCCAGAAATCAGTCAGTCAGTCAAGACTTATTCTTCCTATCTTACTATATATAAAATTAAAAATGCTAAAGTTTATAAGTATGTATGTTTGTTGCTCTTTTACGCAATAACTGCTAAACCTATTTGGATGAATTTTCGTACGGAGATAGCCTAGACACTGGATTAACACATTAACACACTGGCTACTTTTCATCCTGTATTAATGCGAGTAACACCGCAGGGCGTTTCTAACTTATATACATAGATTTCATTTAATTAACGCCTTTAATCAGTTCAATAAACACCATTTTATAAGCTTTCAAGAGGAAGAATCTCCTTAAACTTGCATACCTTACGTTAATACTTGAAATAGATAATTTATTTTAATCCTTTTAAACCAAACGAAAATGAATCTTGAAGTTGGGGTATTAAAAGTTAAATTGGTTTTAACAATTGCGTTCATAAAGCATAAGCCAGTTTCGTTAGAAAACGTCATAAGTTGAAGAAAGCGTCATGCAATTTTAAGTTTTATGGTTCACTGGATAGAGTCTAAAATAGAATGTTTCAGTATAATAGTGTCAGAGTTAAGTGATGTTCGTAAGAGATAGTTAACGTGAAGTTCACCTGCACCTAGATTAGGGATAGGTAAAATGTCGATACTTTTTGAATTATTTTAGCTAATTCATAAATACGATTTAAAAATACCTTCGCTTACCACAGGCTTTGCAAATGCATGCTAACAGGAAATAAAATATTATTAATTTTTTTCTCACATAATAAATTACTCGAATTCACAGTAAGGAGTATATTGATAAACGACAAAATATATAATGGGACGAGTACTTCACAATTTACCAATTTATTCACTCGAACAATGTATAAGAATTCTTAAGAAGAAATCAAGAAAGTAATTTAAATATTACCGATACACTTTTTAATAAAGGTCGTTTTATCGATAGACAATATTGATACTTTAAATATACTGTAGTATTATTACTTTCAAATCAATGTACCTACATCTCATACACGACACGCGTTTATGTATTGATTTGATATTTTCGTTTATCGATATATTAAGCATAGACTACCATACTCAAGTTATCGAGCAGAGTTTTTCCGACACTGATACCGCAATTTTCAGTTTTGATACTATTTCTATCGATATATCGATTACCATCCCCTCCCTAGCTCATCTCGGTATACGCAACTGACGCCGTTTGTTCGCTCCCGTTACAACTCGTCGACTCAGTATCGTTATATATAGCAATAGCATCACTAGCTGTGCACTGCAGGTTCTCTTAACAGGATCACCGACCCATCACTGTTTTCGTGTTTCTGATACAATTTTCGTTCCGGGGCGTACCTCTTTTCAACCCCTAAATTGTAACGGAATCTTTTGTTATTTATGTCAATCGCTACACTATGATGTATTTTAGGTCTACACTTTTTATTATTATGAAAAAAAGTTTTGAATTCTGCATAATAAAGTCTTTTAATAGGCATCGTATCAGCGCAAAAATATAACTGCTTAGGAAGTTTGTAACTTTAAAGTGATATAAAAGACAGAAAAAAATAAAACGGTAAAACCTAGTAAATAATGTGTTAGCTATGTGAAAAAAAATCCTAGTGGAATCGGACTACATTAAAAGGTAGAAAAGAGCTATATCTTATTGTATGGACAAGTTGGCGGTCTATAGCTGTCTTAATAAAAATCGGCCAAGTGTGAGTCGGACTCGCGCACTAAGAGCTCCGTAACATTATCATTAGTTCATATTTCGAACTGTTGTCATTATTAATATCGAACAAAAAGGTTTTATGTATGAAAACCCCTGTTTAAAAATTATTTTTTCTGCTGTTTTTGTTGCTGTAACGGCAACAGAAACACATCGTATTATAATAATATGAAAATTAGGTACCATGATATACAACCTACGGATGGACGGAGAGTAAAGTTTTTGTAAATGGGTCCTGATTTTACCCTTTGGGTAAGGAACCCTAAAAATCTATTAGACTGTGACCGAGTGAAGCATCTCTGTTTCGGATCTGGTTTTTTTTTCCATTGTCTGTTCGTATTCGAGTGTTTTTTTATGTCTACTGAAATTTTGTTCTCACGTGCAGGTCGTAGTTTTCAGCTAATCCGATGAAACTTGGTATTGGAGTATTTTTTTGATAGGGGAGTAATTCCACCCAACATAGGGGGAAGTTTGCATTGCGACGAGTCTTAACTCGTCGCAATGCAAAAAAACCTTAGTTTTTTTTTGGTATATGCATGCGGAATGGCCACGAAATGGGATGAAACTGCCAGGCAGACCAACTACTAGCTGGGCAAAAAATTTAGCAAAGGAGGTAGGAGCTAGGTGGATGATATTACCACAGGACCGGAAAGCATGGCGCGCGCAAGAAGAGACCTGTACTCAGCAGTGGGTAGGTAGAGATTGATGATGACATGCGCAAGATTCTTAAAATAAAAAAAACGATCAATTGGTTATCGTATTTTTTACATAGTTGTAAAATATATCGTGAGATCAACAGTTCGCAGACTAGTTACTTATGTATAGTATAATCTTAATCTATAAGAGTACATCTAGCCGACCATGAAAACTAATTGGGGTAGTAATCCAAGATCACAATTACTGTGGAACAAGAGGCGGGGGGTGGTGGGGGGTAATACCTAAGTAACACATGAATTTTGCAGGCCACGGGGCTGAGAGTGTGTGGGACAGGACTGGGTGGGAGGAGCGAGCGGGAGCGGAATTTTTCATGTTATCACTGGAGATAGTTACTTGCTTATAAATCTTGAATTTTGAATTTTTTGACAATAACTAAAATAAAACAGGAATCTCTAATACTAATCGAAACTATTTACAAAGTAACCTAAACTGTAAAAAAAAGATTAAAAGTCTGTAAATAACGATGTTCGTGTGGCAGAGTCCCAAGAACGCTGGCTGCATTTCCACGTTGAATTGTCACAGAAATTCTTTGGACAAGGATTAAGCCAATTCTCTTGTCACCAGTGGCATCTATGAAAGTGGCCTCAGTGGAGTGATCTTAAGGGCTGGAGCCGCGGCAGAGGCAGCTGAAGATGCCAAGCGGCGGAAATATACGTCTCTTTCTCGGCTTGGCGTAGAAACTTTTGGTCCATGAGGTCTTAGCACCAAGAGTTTTGTTTTAAATATGCATTAAACTTATAAATTATAATACATTCAATTCAAAACATTTCAAATTTATTGACACCCCATCTTTATTAGCACAATGGAAAGATCAAGTGAAAATAACGTATCCCTTTTTTATTTTACTCATAAATTAATAATTATGTTTTTAGAGATTTTTGAAAACCTAAGTAAAGTTCGAAAAATTATATTCTCGTACAAAGCTCGTATTAAAAATAACAAACAAATTACAAAAACACATATAATTGATGACAACACAACGAGTTTTGTACGAGAATAACATTTTTTGAACTTTACTTGGATTTTCAAAAATCTTTAAAAACATGATTATTACATTCTGAGTAAAATAAAACTTGGATTTCATTTATTTTTCCATTATCGTAATAAAAATGGGGTATCAAAATTTTAAATGTTGTCAATTAGAACTCAATTAGAATTGAATTAGAACTCAATTAGAATTGAATTAGAACTCAATCAGAATTCAATTAGAAGTCAATTAGAATTGAATTAGAACTCAATTAGAATTCAGTTAGAACTCAATCAGAATTCAATTAGAAGTCAATTAGAATTCTAACGTAGCCATGTCAAGAAATGCACAAGCTCTTCCTAAAGCGTGCATATCTGTTATTTGATGATGAGCATAGTTTAAAAAAAAAACTGTACATTTTTTATACCTACTTAATGCCGTATGTTTTTTACATGAGTGTACTCAAAAAACGTATATATTTATGTATGTTAATACGATGCTAGGACTTATTTATAAGGATGAATGAATGAATATAGCTTTATTGCACGCCAAACAAAATATAAAATGATACATCAAGGCAAATCTGTACAAAAATTAAGAAGAATTTACATACATTAGCGTTGTATTTGTAATATTAATATTATGAAATAACGATCTTTGTTGAAGAATGAAATTACTGGAGACAGTAGTCAGTGATCTGCGGATAATCAGTTTCTAGTGATCGCGCGATCTGTAAATAGATAAAAAAAACTATGGGAAAACAGAAATCCTACTTATCCCACTTCGTCCTATACATGTTGTTTTTCAAAGATCTCTATCCTAAGGCTGCGTAGAAGAGATCGCTTTTAGCGATAAGGCCGTCACTTGTGGCACTACATATAAATTTATATTTTTGTATTGTTATGTTTTGTGTGTCCACAATAAAGCGTTTATCTATCTATCTTATCCTGCTAATTTTAAGGACATGAATGTATGTATGCTTGTAATTCTTTCATGCAAAAACCGCGTAACGGATTTTGATGAATTTGGCACCAACATAGCTTATGTCCTGGATTAACACATAGGATACTTGTGCTTCCGAAAAAAAAACCTAGGAATCCCACAGGAATACTGTTTTTTTTCGGCTAGCTATTTCTTTCATAAAGTAAGTAGCTGTGCCCCGCGGTTTCACCCGCGTAGTTCTACTAAAGCTAAAACTAATATCGAACTACTTTTTTTGAAGTCGGTTATAAAGTATCCTATGTCCTTCTCCTGGTTCTAAGCTACCTAACCCCTAAGCTAGCTACCCCAACAATTTTTCACCAAATCTGTTCAGCCTTTCTTGAGTATAAATAATGTAACTAATAAGAATTTCTTTAGACTTGTATATAGAGAAGTAAAGGAGTATATGTTTTCGCCTTAACAACTGTAATAAGAAAAGTGCCGATGGACAAATTCTTAGTGACATTATTTTGTGGACGATTAAGTTAAACTAAAATTACTTATTAGTCTTAGACTTAGGCTAGAATGTAATAATATCAAGGAAAGTCATTTAGGTGTTTTCCTTGTGCCATATGAAAAAAAAATATTGTCACTATCTTATACATGATTTCGATAAAGTAAGAACCTCCTTCGTTTTTGAAGTCTGTTAAAACCGCTATTGCTCGTAAAATGTACCATAAAGCCGTATACACACGCGAAAGTGTGCGTGCTAGTGTAAACATGGCTTGATTTCCCAGATGAATGCCCGAAGGCAAACCAACTGTACTGTGCGAGAGGGTAGAAAGATCACTCAGCCGTAGCGTGCGAGAGAGACGCAAAACGCAAATTGATTTTTAAAGGGTTGGGTGGGTATTTTTTTAAACTGTTGCTGTATGGAAATGTTAGATGTAAAGCTTGTTACCTACTCTTGTACGCGATGCGATTTTATCTGCGCCAATTTTGTCCTTACGGTCTGTTTACTCGACAACCTTTTGACCAGTTTTGTCTAAATCGACTAAATACTGTAATATCAATAATATGTAATATTTAATTTAGTTTTGTTAAAGCTACTAATAATTTTTGTAAAATTTTTTATTGACCATTTACAGTGTATCTGTTCAATATAATTGACCGAACGATACGTCTTTGTTTTGGATTTGGCATTTTTTTCTTTCCTCTGTTAGTTTGCATATAATTATGGATATTTGTTTGTATGTATGTTTGTTTGCAAGAAATTTGGTACTCGCGTGTAGGTCGTAGTTTCCATCCAATCTTGACGAAACTTGGTGTATGTATTCGGTTCGACGAATTTTCATATTTTTTTCCGACTGCGGGTAAAAACATGATATTTCTTTAGCACGCTCTAGAGCCTAAACGGATTGTCGTATTTTTATGTGACTGGTGTCAATAGATTCGTATTAGTCGTGAGAGTGACACTGAGTACAACAAAATTAAAAAAAAATAAAGTAAGGATGATACACAGGTTAACTATTTAGCAGTCGGGTTCTTTCGAACTCACTTCTAACCACTTGCACAGAATATTTGATTACTGGATATTTACTGGCGAATTGAATCATATCTTTTACGGGCATGCGAAACACAACATTGAATAAGAATGGCCCTACTGTAAAGGTTCTTAATTATGTAAGCCCGGAGACCTAACGATATAGCCCTTAGGAATTATATATTTTTTCTATGAAAAAACGTATTTATTTTAAAAAGCCTTGAAAAGTTTTGCACTCTACAAAAATGGATCATGTCAGTTAATTTGTATTTGTGAAAAAAATCTTAACTAAATGCCCTTTTGTTTTTGAATTGAATTTTGATATTGAATGAAAAATTCAATTCAAAAACCAATTAGTAACTAGCTGCGCCCTGCGGTGTTAATTAATCACGTTAATACGAGATAAAAAGTAGCCAATGTGTTAATCCAGGGCATAAGCTATCTCCGCACCAATTTTCATCGTAATCCGTTCAGTGGTTTTTGCGTGAAAGAGTAACAAACAAACACACGTTTAATCTCACAAACTTTCAGGTTTATAATACAGAAAGTTCGGTAGTTCGGAGTTTCGGCCAAAAATCAAGTTTCGAAAGGCCGAAACTTTTGCCGAAATCGAAACTGATTTCGGAAGTTGTCGTGCACTGATTTTAGAATTTCGTTTCTCGCGGCAACGCTTTGTCGGACGCTGGCGGCTCTGTTCGTTGTTGTCGTGCTCCGTTTGGATAGTTCCGTAGCAACAAAGTCAGTGCGTTATCGCTTAAGTTTGTTGAACACTTAATATACTGTGTTTTCATTTCATGTCCCAATTTATGCAGAATAATGGATATAATGCACCAATTTTCAGGAGTTTTATACGTCACCACGTGAGTTTCGGTTTTGGTATCGGCCGAAACTAAAGCCACGGCCGAACATTCGGTTTCGGTTTCGGCCGGAAAACCAGTTTCGTTCGGATTTTATTTATAATATTAATAATCAAATTTTTCGAAAACTTTTTGGAAAAATAAAAAACCTAAATTTGATCGTACTTAAAAAAGTGGTGAATACTTATTGCTTCAACTGTACTGAAATAATTATATTTTACCTATATAAAAAAACTTAGGCCGAATGTGAATCTCAAAATAAGGACGAATCTATTTTTTTTTGTGTAAATATATTTTTTGGGCGAAATTCGGGACGAATGCAGGTTTTTCTATACGGGCCAAGTATCCTCCGGATGAATGATGCATAAATAACAAAAGTTCATGTTATTCCGCATTAAGGCTGATGCACACCGCACGCGTTGCGTTGCAGCGCACGCGTTGTGTCTCAACGCTTTACGTATTATATCACACAGGCCATTCTCATCTGTCGTATTGTGCGCTGCTGCAACGTCAACATCAACCATTCTAGTGTCAAACATGAATGACGTGTGCGCGCGTAGTGACACAGCATCTTGTGTTAGGTGTGTCATTCTTCATAATGTTTTCTACATAACATAAATCACATTCATAAGCCGTGCTGCGCTGCATACGGTTTGCTTCAGCTTTTAATCTTACAGTTCGCCTGTCTATACACGATTAATAGAACCGTCAATGGCAGTAAAACTACAGAAGTACTTATACTTTTTTCGCCATAGCAGTTATAGCAAATTATTAAACGACTTCTAAAAAAGTTGAGGTTCTTAATTTGTTAGTCCTTTTTATGATTTTTTTAAGCTAATGGGCTTGCGCTTGACCGCAACTCGCCTGATCTAAAGCAACGATGCGGTCTATAATGTGGCACGCTTGCCTAGTAAAAACCGATTCACTCGCGATTTGAAAAGACCGGAATTATATCTATCGGGGAATAGAGTACTCGGCAGTGAATTCCACAACCAGGCAGTTCGCACAATAAAAGTTGACGCAAAGTGTTTAGTGCGAGTCCGAGGAATTTCTAGCATATAGCGGTGCACCGATTTCTCAAAAAAGGCTGGATCGATTTAATAAAAAATTAATTGTTTGAATGCGTATACCGTTCGATTTGATCCCATGTAGGTACATTGTATCAATCGTACGGTAATTTTTTAAGCAATATAATTTTATTTAAATGTTTCTGGGTAAGTATACATTTTTGTAAATTTAATTTTTCGTGCGTATTGAAGTATGTTTATCAGTATTCATTGTGAACCTAAGTAATATAACTATCATATTAATTGTTCATAGTAAAATTATTTAACTTACTTAACTTTAATTTTAAAAAAATAGCAGACGAAACCTGAGGCGGCAGCTAATCATCTATAATTCCTACTAGGTAAATTTTCCCAATAATTTCCATTAACACGCTTTTTACTCAGCTTATTTCCAAAATATGATCAAAAGAATAATAAAAATACATAAAAAGAGATCGAAAACATTTTCACCCTTTCATATTTAATTTGTAATAATTAAAAACAATATTCCGTTACAAAAATGCTTTTATGAAGAGAGAAAACCTCTTTGGGGAATTACTTTTTTGTGGATCAAAGGTTTGGTACAGATAATAAATAACACAGTAATAATTTAAAAAAAAAAAGACATACAAAATTTACGTTGAAGTCTGAACGGAACAAGTAGTTAGTAGAAGAACAAGTAGAAGAAGAAATAACCCGACTGCCAAATATCTAAACCTGTGTATCATCTTCAATTATTATTTTTTAATTTTGATGTACCCGGTATCACTCTCACGACTAAAACAGACCTATTGACACCGCTCACATAAACAATACGACCAGCCGTTTAGGCTGTAAGGCATGCCAAGGAAATACACATACATACTTATATGCATATATATACAGGGCTATCGGCTAGGGGTGTACTAAGCCAAAAAAGGGTCACTATACTCATTCTAAGGAACAACTTTCACTATGGAACTAACTTCGAATTCAAGAAAAAAAACTGCTGTTCCATTCAAAAACTTGTTCGGTCGTCGACAAAATGTTTGAAACAGCTGATTTCGTTTTCTCGAATTCAAAGTTGGTTTCATAGTGAAAGTTATTCCTTAGGATGGGTAAATTGACCCTCTTTCGGCTTAGTACACCCCTAGCCGATAACCCCGTGTACATACACTCGAAAAACCATAATTCTCCTTCTTTTGCAGTCGGGTAAAAAGAACCGTCGTAAAATATGAGGGCGCCACTGTGTTTACTAAACGTATGCCTATTGCACATATTGCGTAAATGTCAAGATGTGTATTTAAAATTAGTTAAAAAGCGTGTTGGTCATTATGCGTCCGAACAATCTTTAAAACACAGTTACGTACGTCATTATAGCGCTAATAATTTATTATTTATTAATTTTACACATTTATGTACTCGGTGGAGGCTGTTATATAAAATGATAATTTTGCGCCATGTCTGTTCTCTTTCCGTACAGACTCTAGATTAGTTTTTCCTTTACTTTCTTAAGATTCTGTAAGTAACCACGATCTCCATGGGGACCTGCAAATGGAATTCTTTGCATTCGTTGAAGCTCACTGAAACCGACTTGACCACCATGTGAAAGTCGTGAATGTCGAGGCTGACCAGCTCCTCGACCACACTGACATAGCAAGAAGACTAAAGAGAACGAAACCGTTTGAGTTAATGGGCTAAGACTAACGAACACAGTATGAAAAAAGCGTCTTCATCTTAACAAAACAATAAGAAAAATGTCGATGGACAATTTCTTAGAAACATTATTGTGTAGAATGTTAAGTTAAATTTAAATTACTTATTAGCCTTAGGCTACATCGTAATATTTCTAGGAAGGCTCTGGAAGAATCTAACTTAAGCACAAAAAAATACTTTCTAAAGATTCCATCAGCAAATTCTGACTTGATGATAATCGGACCATATCGGGAGTTAACCATTAATTACGAATTCAAAATATTTTTCATCTGTTCTGTATTACAGTCACACAATAAAATATATACAAGAGAACGCATCTTACAAAATATAGTGCTACAAAAATAGAATTCACATTTTGAAATTATTCATTGGCGAAAATATCGATGAACATACAAAAACAAAACATAAAGACAAACCTCCTGTTAACCTCTATTTTTTTTGGTAGTCGGCTAACTACCAGTTCTTTAGATAACAATGTAACTATCAATTTCCATTACGGCAAACGCCGATACAACTTTTTCCGTTATTTCGATTTATAAATCTAACCTCTTCACTTATTTGGATAAATTAATATGCGACTGGAAGTACATCCTTTGAAACAAAAATAATTACATGTGACACTCGGGGACTGCCGCGGTAAAGCTATTGCATACACATACGGCTAGTCGCACGCGCACAAACACCGTGCCGAAGTCTGACGAACTGGAACGACGTTAGGTGTGTATTAGGTTTATTTTCGAATTTCTTGATTCGGATTAAAAGAAATTTCAAATCCACCCGTCAACGAGAAATCATGTAACAACTTAAAAAATAAATAGTCTAATTAAGTACCCTAATATAATAAATCTTAACGTAATAAGCTATTAGTATAACAATTGAACGTTTAATAATACATGCGTGAGTGTAACTATTGTATCTGTGGTCATTAATAAGTCAAATACTCACTCGTTCCGGAACCTGGGATTAGATGGAGGGCCGGTTTTACAAAAATGACAGCCATATCATTAAACCTGTGTATCACATATACGACAAGCCGTTTAGACTCTAGGGCGTGCCAAAAAATATACATACACTAGCTGGGCCCCGCGGTTACACTCGCGTAGTTCCACATAGGATTATCGATATAATGGGAAGTACTTTTTTTAAGTCGTTTAAAAAGTATCCTATGTTCTTTCCCGTGGTTCAATCTACCTGTGTACCAAATTTCATCCATACCGGTTCAGTGTTTTTGTCGTGAAAGCGTAACAGACAGACAGACAGAGTTACTTTCGCATTTATAATATTATATAGTTAGGTACATAAACTCGAAAACCATAACCCTTCTTCTTTAGCAGTCGGGTAAAAATACAGCCGATTTTTGAACGAAGCTACTCCAAGTCTTTGAAAGTTTGCTTTCGTCGTTTAATATGTTTGTATGAATGTAAGTTACTTTTCTAGGACATCTAAAAAAGAGTTTCGATTTCGACTGTATTTTTAAAAATGATTTTACATGATTTCTAGGAGGATATTCCTTCCACGTGGTCTCATTTTATAGAGAGGTTATTCCTTCCACGTGGTCACATTTTATAGAGAGGTTATTCCTTCCACGTGGTCTCATTTTATAGAGAGGTTATTCCTTCCACGTGGTCACATTTTATAGAGAGGTTATTCCTTCCACGTGGTCTCATTTTATAGAGAGGTTATTCCTTCCACGTGGTCTCATTTTGTAGAGAGGTTATTCCTTCCACGTGGTCTCATTTTATAGAGAGGTTATTCCTTCCACGTGGTCTCATTTTATAGAGAGGTTATTCCTTCCACGTGGTCACATTTTATTATATCAAAATCTGTTTAGAGGTCTGATTTTTAAATAAATAAATAAAACGAAAAGTTCTATCGGCGCCTGCCGTAGTGGAAATCGGTAGCCCCGTTCTTCTAGAAATAAATATGGTCCTGGATACTTAGTAGCATGTTTTTACAAAAACTAACTTAAAAAATTTTGCGCGGCATAATTTTAACCGGCAATTTTTAGAGACCGATCAGTCGAAGATTATTTGTCCAAAGTTTGAAAAAATTGCTTTGGTCCTTCAGAATGTATGGATACTCGGATTTTCACTCGACAGGATTTCTTATTTAGAAAGACAGTTAATTTGCCTAAATAAAAAGAAATTTGTTACAACGCTATACCAACCGATTTTATTAAATGAGTGAGCAATACGAGCGAAGCGTCTCTGCTTCGAGTCTGGCGCAATGCTCTTTCGTCTGTTAGTTTGTATGTTTGAATTTATTTTGTTTTTAGCAAGAAATTTCGTATTCTCGTACATGGCGTAGTTGCCATCCAATCTGGGCGTGCATGAGTTTTACGAATTATTAAATTTTTTAGTCGTCGGGGATATTTGATTGAAGGAGTATTTCTTTAAAAAAAAAGGGAAATTGACGTCATTAACCGGCCGACTTTAATAATATTAGTAAAGACATGCACAAAAACGACGAGTACTCGACAGATTTTTTTTATTCAGGAAAAAAGTCAAGTTGTTGTCGTTTCTTTATTAAGTTGCACTTCGCAGATTTTGCACGTCAATTGCAAATGTAAGTGGAACTACAAGTTGTAACCAAAGTTTGAAACTAAAGTCGGTGCAGCCGGGCCTACATCCACTATTAATTATGATGATAGCGCGCGGGCAGCTCTCTGTGAATATTTCACTACGCAATTAGTAGCCGAATGGAAGATGCTAGCTTTACTGGCCTAAAGGACACCATACGCGGACAGTTTTGCACTAAGGACTAATAATTGACAACATTTAAAATTTTTGACCTTCCCACATGCACATTATTAAGACGTTTGCACTCTTTATTAAGATATTCTATTACTGTATGGGGTAACGGTGCGGATATAAATTATTCTCCCCACATTGTTATTATGATAATGGAAAGACAAATGAAAAATAACGTCCTAATAATAATCCTATTTTTTTATTTTATTCAGAATGCAATGATTACGTTTTTAGTGTGTTTTGAAAATATAAGAAAAGTTTAGCATAATGTCATTCTCGTCAATAGCTCGTAAAAAATAATGATGTCATTAATTATCTGTATTTTTGTTGTTTGTTTTGGTACGGTTGACAGATGACAGTTACAATAATGTTTTTATTGGTGGCATCTGACGGTTTTAGCATAAATAGGAGATTTTTTTTCATCAGTTTTTTGAAAATAACTCGGAAGAAAGTAGATATAAAAATCTGGTATTTTTAGTATGAACTCTTCATTACATTATCTCGAAATGGTATCGAATTTCTATCACTTTCCAAAAATTTAATGTGGTCAATTAACCGAATAAGCGAAGCGTTTCAAATATTTTTGGATTTCGTACCTTAAGAGTAAAAACGAGACCCTATTACTAATGTCTTGCAGGCCGTCCGTCCATCCATCTGACTGACACCAGGCTGTATCTCATTAACCGTGATAGCTAAACAATAGAAATTTTCACAAATGATGATCTCTGTTGCCTATAAAAAAAAAATAATATTTAAGAGAACTTCCATACAACATTTGCAATTCGGTTTCTGTTTTTTGCTAGACATTAGTTGCGGTAACAGAAAGACGCTTTAATGTTTACACAATATTTAGTTATATATTGACTTTCAAAATAAATTATTAAATCAGAATAAAATAAATATTTTATTGAGGCTCCCGTACAACAAACGTGAGTTTTTGCTGTTTTTTGCTCAATATTAATTACGACAATAGGTGGAAACTTGAACTAATGTTAGATAACAGTACCCTTACCCTTAACTTAACTTAACCCTTAGTACTCGAGTCTGACATTTCATTCGTCTTTTTGGGGTAATTTTGGTACAATCCTAAATACAAACAAACACTACACAACATTAAATAAGAATATAAAAAAAAACTAAACATATTTTTTTTCTAAAAAGGCTAATAAAGATTTGGGGTTTGAATTAAATGTTTTCGTCAAATAAGCTGTTGTTTATAAAACACTTGTCGAGGAAGTCAGATACTGAGAAAAAGAGAGGTGAGGTGTGGAGGTGGTGAGAAGAAAAACACCATATAAACAAAAATATTTCTCGCTTTCACACGCTGACATCAAAACAAAGCGGGAAAACAGTATTAGATACCTACTAATAAAATAGAAATTTGGTTAACATGTCATTAGAAATGGATTTTCGCAAAGAATTGCTTGACTCCGTGGTTGATCGAGCGAGCGAAGCGTCTTTGTCTCGAGTCTGGCAAAATGTTCTTTCGTCTGTCAATTTGTATGTATGGATGTTTGCTCGCAAAGAAATTTTGTACTCGCGTTCAGGTCGTAGTTTCCTACCAATCTTGACAAACTTTGTGTACCTATGGATTCAAAAAAATTTAAATTTTATAATTGTTTGCGATTTGCTATTGGTCGGGTATTTATCTAAAAAAGAGGAGAGTCTCGTTAAAAATTACATTACTACGGTGATTCTATAAAACTAGATTTAGTTACTCATGAAACAAGGTATAAAATACCGTGGCAAAATTCACGAGTGGAAGAAATATGTATCCATGGTAACCAAAAATGTTTTATTAATTGCCGTCAACATTGTAAATCTCAAAAGTGACATCTGCTATATAACAGATTTATGGAACCCATTGGGAACTCAGTACATTAACCTTAATATATAAGGCAAAGAGTTTCTTTTAAGTGTTTCCATTGCTGTGATTGATAAGATTGATAAGCTAGAAATGTGATCGCAATATGAGTGTGGTAGAGTGGTTAACAGTTCTTAGAACGAATGGTTTATTCGTCAGTCTACGCTTTACTGTGTGGCCAGCTTTAAAAGATTGCGCGTGTGTGTAACGGCTAATGCTGCGTTGGGCTGATTTGACAGATGTTAAGTGGTAGGTCAACCTTCGCCCTAACGTTGTGACAGCTGTGACACAGAATATTATACTACGCTAGCTGTACTTCAAGGCATTACCTACGGAAATTTGATTAGCCCATGGAAACACTGCCTTTTTCCGGGATGAAAATTGGCAAATTTCATCCAAATGCTTTCAGCTCTTTGAACGTTAAGGAATAAAATAAACACCAACTTTCGCCTTTGTAATGTAACATGTTATACCTTCTTTGTTAAAAGTACAACTAAATTATTATGTTTTTTTTTTAATTATAGTGCAATTAATCCGACTATGGAAATGCTGAAAGGAAGGTTTTTTTTATCCTGCACAGCTAGGGCACAAGTTCGCATGACCACGGAAGTCGGCGATACTATAGCCATAGATGGAGCATGCCTGGAATACACTGGTTCTCAAGAAAGTCTGCCGGAAAACACAGCTACGTGCTAGACGACAGATTTTACAACTTGAGGGTGGTAGCTAGCCAGGCGAGCTAACATCGCCCTACCACCATGCAAGGTATATGTTTTTGCTGTATATGTAAGGCCATTGATAGATAGGGAAATACTAAGCCAAAGAGTTGTCATAATACTCACCAAGATCGGTATTTTGCACTATGGGACTAACCCGGACTTCCAGAAAAGTTATCAGCTATTCAATGGACAATGTGATGTAGATTTGTTTTAGTTGTTATGTGAACCCTGAGTAAGCGCATTAGGAATACATACTGTAAAGCTTATCCAATGATATGTAAATAAATTGTGTTATTTGTGCCCCGCGCGTCTTTAAAGTGTCACGCTAAAAATCAGCGCTGAGGAGCAATCCCCAGCATCATGCTAAGCGCTGACCTTTATTAACGCACGGGACACTGCAGCTCGACCTACTTTAATATTTTAAATGTTTGTCTACTTTTATGTTATCAGTTGTGGCAGTAGTGTCCTGTGTGTACAAAATATGTTCTTTCTTTCTTTCTAAATAATAAATAAATCGCACTGCTAGATAAAGAGTAGCACAACTCAAAAAAGTTCAAAATGGAGTTATTATGATTATATGAATCAGCGTCAAAAACTACATGAACTCGAAAGACACCTGTGTAAAAAACTCAAGTAACAAAATGTAGATGGCGATTTAAGTTTGTCTTTCTGAGTTACTCTAGGTACGCCCCTCGCCAACAACAGTGAAGTATTATCAGTTATGACATGCAAAGGTGCTGTCAGTATACACAAAGACTGAATTATTTCGAATTAGTTTTGTATTTTTAGTTAACCACAGCTATTAGTGTGAATTATTTTGGGTCGTTTTGATTTACGTGATTGAGATAAATTCTTTTCTCTCGTGCTTTACCCAACTTTTTCCAGTTACATTGGTATTGTTAACGAAAGTAAGTAGTTTTTATGATACTAAATAAAAAAGTTTGATATTAGTGAAAATGTTTCATCTAGTTTGAGTTGGTTTTATATTGTTGGTAAAATTTAAATTCACTCTTATTTTAAAACAATAAGAGTTATTTTGCGTCTCGATAAAAAAAATACGAGTTGTGTTAGTATTTACTAAAATTATACTAATTTTATTTAAACTGAAACGATTACGATTTTTTAATGTTTTTGGAGTTAATATAGTCTTTGTGAATTTTAATAACATCATTATGTTTTTCTTAAAGATAATGAAAGGGCGTGGCCTTTTACATCTAGAAATGGTAAAACAGGTTAGCAAGAATGAGCTTTAAATATGTAATACGGAGATAAGGCTTCTAGATAATTCAAAAATAGCTTCGACAAGAACTACGGTAGTAGAAAAAGTCTCGATTCATGACACCATAGTCCAACAGAAGCTAACAACTTCAGCAGCAGTTCTAACAGGCAGTCAGGTAAAACTTACGCAATCCAATTTACCGGTTCAAATCGACAGCAGCGAGTACGACGATTCAGATGAGGATCCGCTATCGGATCTAGATCGGCGAGGAGGAACTAGAAATCCCTTTGGTCTTCAAATGTTAAGAAATTGCGGCAAACTACAGGAAAAGCTTATATAAATTCAACGAATCAAGGAAGAGGAGTCAAGACTCCTTGACAAGATAAGTGTAAACTGAAATGTAAAACCAAAATTGATGAATCATCGTTCAAAACTTTGTTGTTTGTTATACGACACATTCTAGTCATCAAGCCAAAATACAGGTATAGGCAGGACTCAAAATTACCTATAGGTCACTCAATTTTGCATTCTACTTTGTGGTTGAAGGCACTCGTTTTAGAGACTGCAAGTTTTTCTTCAAAGCAACTCTAAATTTAAGCGATCAATCATTTAGAACACCTCTTTCGGAAAGGCAAGAGGTGGGTTTTATAGAAGATGACCAAAGAGGCAAACACGGACATCACTCAACCATAAACAATGAAATAAAAGAAAGAGTCAGCTTTCATCAATTCTATACCTCGAATAGAATCTCATTACCAAATTTAATTAAGCTAAATACGCGTTATCATAATATTTTATCTGTGACACTGATTTGAATTAACAATATCATTAAAATTTAAAAGTTGTAGAAGTATTTTGTTTTGTTCAAACTTATATGACGATATTTTTCATTTCACTGTTTATTCTTAGTGCTTATTAGTTGAATAAAACGTTGAAAAAAATCATTCCTAAAATATGCTATAAAGAAGATACTATATTGAGAAAAACTGAGTTTGTACTGATTATAAAGATAAAGATGCTAATTATTTAGTAACAGGAAAGAAGATAGCTTTATATACAGATAATATTATTAATCAATGTTTATTATTTTAATTTAAATTCACTACTATTTCTGTATAGGTGTAATGAAAATATTATAGATATGAAGAATGTATCAATAAAAAAAATCACTTATAACGAATCAATTTGAATTGATAAAATTATTCAATAATGTTTCAGTCACGAATACTAAAATAACACGAAAAATATGAATTAGTCTGCGAGATGTGTAAATGGGTATGTAATGGTGCAGAACACTAATGCAGTTATATCATGTAAGCCATATTATAAGGCAAAGTTTTGAATTGGTCAAACAAAAGTAGAATAAAACGTTTAATGTTGTTCCTGAAAAAACAGGTATTTTGTGTTGTGCTACTCTTTATCTAGATAGATTATGCGAAATGTAAATCGGACGTCAAAAACCTGGGACAATCTGTAGCTAATACTTTAGGGAACAAATAGCACAAAATTGTCACGACTGGTACCACAAGTACTTTCAATGGTACAACGTGAAACTACTACGAAAGAATGTATGAACAGCAATTCTGGGTTTTACCTACTTGTTATAGTTAAGCGAACAGTCGAGCTCGCGACCATGATACTTTAAGCGACTTTATTAATCTTAAAAAAATTTGTGTTTTGCATGTTTGTACCAAATATTATTGAAATTAGTCAGTAAAAGACGTCGTAGCAATCTTTGCCTTTTTGGGAGGAATCCCTATAGTAAAAAATCGACGAAAACTAACACAAATTCTAAAAATTCGTAGATATACACCATACACTAAGATTGGTTGGAATGTATGAATTATTACCATACGAAGACCTGCAGGGCTATTGGGCAGAGTTATATACAAGAGCAAGGTGTAGACAATAGCAAGCCAGCTTGATTTCCTTTTGCGCGCGTTAAAGCGGAGAACAGTCAAAAGGAAACCTATGTTACCTGCTTGCTGTACGCGTGTACAATTTTCATAGACTGACATTCATTCATACAAACTAACAGACTAAAGAGAAAAAAAATTCTACCAGACTCAAAGCGGAGACGCTTCGCTCGCTCGTTCAACAATAAGTAAGTTAAGTTAGTTATTAAACTATTCTATTATAAATAACATTCGTCTGATTATGTCAAACAATAATAATTTTTATGATCAATATGTAAATACCACACATTCAGTTTCGCTAAGTATCCAATAATGCGTTGTAAGCGTTGTGTTTCACAGGTCAACGCCATCTAGCGAAGGCACTTCGAACTATTTGTAGCCACATCTTTAGAGAGACTTTATTTTACGTTTTTTCGCAAAGAAAAACGCTGAGCCCGTGAGTGGTGCTTAGCGAGTCACTTGAGACGCCTCGACACCTTGCAGATACTTATCACTTTAGGGTTTGAAGGCTTTTTTTAAACTGTGACAAGTTATTTTATCTACATATATCCGTGACATGTATTTACCGTATAGAATCGGTTCTCACAATCACTTTGTTCCGTTTTTTTAACAAAGCTCTAATCATAGATATATGATGATCAATCATTTATCTAAGGGTCCAATGCTCTTTGATGCGTCTACTTTCAGAACAATAACCTTATTTCTTAAGGAAAGAGTTTCTTATGCAGAAGTCCAACGTTCTTTAGATCTACTTTAATTCAATATAAATTTTATTTTTATTTTTGATATCATAATTTTAGTAATTACTGTAAGTGAAGTAGTAACCGGCTTCAACATCATGTCAATGTCGAGGCTATCCAGCTCCTCGACCACACTGACATAACTAGAAGACTAAAACAGAACGAAACCGTTCGAGTTAGTGTAGTGTTACAAACAAAATAGTGAAATATAATAGTGAAAGTGCTAAGACTTAAGAAACACATGAACAAAGTGTTTTCGCCTTAACAACTGTAATAAAAAAAATGTGCCGATGGACAAATTCTTAGAGACATTATTTTGTAGACGATAAAGAAAAGACGATAGGATTACGCTAGATTGTAATGTTATCAAGGAAAATCATTTACAGGTTTTGTTTGTGCTTGTGCAATAGGAAAAAAAAAATGTTTTATTAAGTATATTTGCCAGCGTTAAGTGAATAAATGTGTAGAACAGTTTTTTTGGCTTCTTCTCTGCTAATATTTTAATCAGGCAATTATCGTCCGAGCGAGTAAAACGTTTCTGATTCAAGTCTGGGAAAATATTCTTCCGTCTGTCAATTTGTATGAATGGATATTTTTCCGCAAGAAATTTCGTACAGTAAACTCGCGTACAGGTCGTAGTTTCCTTCCAATATTGACGATCATTTGTATAAATTTAAAAAAAAATCTTCAGAGAGTCAAGAAGGAGAAAGTTTTGTTTGAAAACAGAATAACCTTGACAAATCCAAATTTAGATTTTATTATTTTTGGATCGAGGTCTAAAATACTATAACCTATTAAATAAATCGAATCGAAACCGAAAAAATGTAAAACATGAACCGAAGATGTTATCGTAGCCGTGGCAACATGCAAGGTGAGCCGAATAAACAGTCATTCCAAGCGGGTCGGCGAAAAGGACAGTAAATTCAAGAACTCATATGGTGGCAATACTAACTCCTACAGCAGCTATGGGAGAAATATTTCTTTACTTTTACTGTTGCTGATTCTCTACAAAAAGCTTTAATACTAACTAACTCACCCGGCGAACTTTGTTCCGCATTAGAGGCAATAAATAAACAGATTTCGGATATTTATAAGTTGCAAAAAAAGTATCCTATGTCCGTCTCCTGGTTCTAAGCTACTTTTCAGCCGAATCGGCTCAGCCATTCTTGAGTTATAAATTGTGTAACTAACATGACTTTCTTTTATATGTAACTAGCTGTGCTCCGCTGTATTACCCGCGGAAATTTAATCATTCCACGGGAACACTTGACTGTATTTTATCAGGATAAAAAGCTACCACCCAACAACTTTCAGCCTAATAAGTTTAGCCTTTTTCGAGTTATAAATAGTGTAACTAACACGAGTTTATTTTATATATATATAGATATAAATTATACATTTTAAAACAAACAAACGAAATTTGCATGTGATATACTAAACAATGAGAAAACCCGTCCATTCGCTGCAGAACAAAAATATGGATATCTCCTACCTTATTATAGTGCAACTGAGATGGCATGTACCCGACGTCTATATCTTTCTCTGTCTACGAGACTAATTATCACTTGTTGACTTTCCCTTTAACCAAGGATAAACGCTCATACCAACCCTACCAGTTGAAAAAAAAAACAATGATAATTCTATTAAAACTTGTTTGTAGCTTTCCGCCTTAATGCTTTAATATCTTAATACAAGAAGTCCTTATAATTAAGAGCACTGGCACTCGGCGCTCGGGTAAACAAATTACTGGAGGAATCCTGGCATACTCGTAAATAAAGGAAATAATCGCAAACCTTCTGATCCGTGAGTGTAGCGTTAGCAGACAAATCTTAATAAAATATATTTAATACCTGCTGCGTCCTGCGGTCTTACCTGCGTTAATACAGGATAAAAAGTAACCTATGTGTTAATCCAAAGTCTAAGCTATCTCAATACCAAATTTTATGAAAATCGGTTTAGCAGTTTTTGCGTGAAAGAGTAACAAACATACTACCATAGATTTTAACTTTCTTTCTTTTTGGCGTTTATAATATTAGTTAGATAAGATTTAGAATTGACTATAAACAGGGGATTTTTTTAAATTATTTATACTTACTATTGATTTATAAGCAGGTGCTAATATATTTTTTGAAAGAGTGTAGTTTCTAGATGATATTGTTTTTTTTTTGCGAAATATTATGTTTGTTTTGAAATTAAAATAAGTAGACAACTACAATTTTTTAGGTTATGTTCTGGAGAAATCTTGGCATACTCGAAATAACCACAAACTTTCTGAACCATAAGGCTAACGTTAGCACAACAAACCTTGACATATTATGTACCTTCCTTCCCTTTAATTTCAGGATAAGCAATAATTTACATTAACGCAACAAGAAAGTAAATGAAGAAAATTGTTAACAAATAAAATTAAATACCCCGACATCACTATTTTGTGGTTTTGGCCATCTTGGATTTGGAATGTATGAAACAGTAAAGTTGATGTTTGAAGTGTATCGTTATTCTAAATTCTACTAGTCAAGCCCTTTCATTTGATACCCTTATTGAGGCAGTCGTGAAAAAATACTTCATCCGCCATTTTGTGGCGGCGGCCATATAATGCCACAGACACACACACACACAGACACGTCAAACTTATAACATATAACACCCTGTCGTTTTTGCGTCGGGGCTTAAAAATTGCGTTCATAAATACTAATTAGATCAGAACATTTATTCTGCTAACGGTACACGTCACGCATCGAGACAATTGCTAGATACCTACATTATTAAATAGGTACGCATGCTTCATGTACAGGGTTGCTTACTATACGGTACACTGAACAAGGGATGTATCAATAGAAAAATGCTATCTATAACATTTTAGTGTTCCTACAAAGTTGTATAAAAGAAGGGATTTTTGACAATCATTGCGGCAGGCGCACATAAAACTTTTTCATTATTTCGAGTTATAAAGCAAGCCATTGGATAAATTAAAATGGGACATGTAAAGTTTTACCTTTTTCAATCAAAAATAGACTTTAATTAAATCGGTCAAGCCGTCTCCGAGAAATCAATTTAAAAACATTAAAAAAATGCAGCGGAATTGAATCTTCTTTTTTTGGGCAGTGGGTAAAAAAATTAAAAAATCATACCCTTATCATATCACCCGTTTGCCTCAAGGTTCGGCTGTTTCTCAGTGATTGTATGCTCATCCACTATGACTTTCTAGGATGCTATTGTAGCTCCCCCATGCAAGCCTTCTAATCAGAGACGCTACCTCTTTTCTGATGATGGCATGAAAGATGAAAGCCATTAGTGTGGTATTCAGCAAACATACCAGAGGAGCTTACAGATCGTATGGTACCGATACAAAAAAAAACAGCTATTTTTTTCTTGATTGTTGTGTTGGGCCCATAGTCAAAGTTGATTATTTGGCTATGACCCCCTCTTGGTTCAGTTACTCCTAACCTTGTAGACGTGTATAATATCCGAGATGTTCCCACGCCCCATATGACTTCCTATAGTTTCTGAGTTCCGATTATATTAGACGACGGGAAATAATAATTGACGAGCGAACGAAGCGGCGCTGGTTACAGTCAGATAAAATTCGCTTTAGTCTGTCAGTGTCAGGAAGTTGGTACTCGAGTAAAGTTCTTTTTAATGACTTCCAAAAGTGACATCCATAAACCAGACTGCAAGTACTTTAGACCCTTAGAGAACTTAACGTAGGTAAAGAAGTGAAATCGCGGGATGCAACTACGAGTAGTATAGCCTATGACCATCTGCAGGTGAAGTCAAATCTATTGACACTATTCACATAAAAATACAAGCCGTTTAGGCTCTAGGGCGTGCCAAAGAAATATACATACATACATGCATACACTAGAAAAATATAACACTCCTTCTTTCGCAGTCGGGTAAAAAGGCTTTCATTGACTGTGTGTTATTTTATGTTTAATGCAATTTGTCAAAAAATAGATTTGAAAAAAATATACTTTTAAATGTTTGATTATACTTTTCAAATAGCTCATATAAAATTTACTAAGTCCTATATTAATAAAAATTACATGCTAAGACTGCTTAACGTTTATCAATTACACGCTAAGACTGTTAAACGTTTATCATTTACATGCTAAGACTGTTAAACGTTTATCAATTACATGCTAAGACTGTTAAACGTTTATCATTTACATGCTAAGACTGTTAAACGTTTATCAATTACATGCTAAGACTGTTAAACGTTTATCATTTTCATGCTAAGACTGTTAAACGTCAATGACATTAAATGGAATATAAAGAAACTTCAAACTGTGCACCCTCATTTGATCACTATATGTTAAAATTTAAAAAAAAATGTATGAATGTGTGTGATGTGATGAATACACTATCCAAATTTCATTTATCTAGGTTCACCGTTGTAAACTCTGCGTTGATTTTAGACAGGACTTACTCTTTTGTATGTATATATACAGTGACCTCATTTTGGGTTTAGTACACCTCTAAATAGCTATCGCATACAGTAAGCGATGAAAAAAGTGAAGCAAACGTTAGCAATAAAGGTTTAGTTATAACAGTACGCCGCTTCTGTCACAACTAAACCAGGTTCCAAATTTTGACTCGGTCAAAACGAAACAAAAATTGCTTTTATTTGCTTCTCTTCTTTCATCGCCGTGAGAGTGAGAGAGAGCGCTTTAGGTAAAAACAAAATGTCGAATTTGAATCACATATTATGCGAATTTAGATGAAACATTTTTATAATCAGGTATACAACAGTCATCATCAATATTAACATTCATTTCGAGTACGACAGAGACTTTCAAACTTTAGGTGTAATTTTTATGAACGAAATACTTGAGTCAGATTTTAAGGTAAGGACTATATTTTATTTGAAGACAAAATAAAATGAGTTTTTGACTAATATGTGTATTAAAATTGGTTACCACTTGCTTTCACGGTGAAGGATAAGTCGTGAGGAATTTTAATTGTCGAAAAAGTTTGGCTATATTGCGAGGGACTATTATTTATGCCGCCGTTATTAGCTTAGCACTGTGATTTCATCCCATAGAGCTTAATATGTTACAATCACTACAGATTTTTGGGCGAAAATATACGTTAATTCTGTTCGATCAAAAATCTGTAAAGCTATATATAGTAATCATTTTATAAACAAATTTATTAAGATATTAAGCAGAACATAAACTTAGAATTAACGTCAGAAACTACAATAAAAAAATTGTGACGTTATATTATATAAATCTATATTAAGACATGGAGTGTATTGGTGCTAATACAAATACAAATTATTTATACATAGGACATACGCTACAAGTCACTCAATATAAAATTAAATTACATAAAAAATATGCAACCAAATAAATTAAAATAAAACCAAATAAAAACCTAAGAAACAAACAAAGAAACAACTTGCCTACTACGCAATTCGTACGATAGTGCTACGAAACGCGTAGAATAATGCTACGAAATAAGTAGACCAACCGCTATGCAGATAATAATATAATAGTGCTACGAAACGCATAAATAGTGCTACAAAGTCATGTTTAATTATAATAGTACTACGAAATGCGTAGAATAATGCTACAAAACGAGTAGGCCAGTGCTACGATTCGAGTAGAATAGTGCTACGAAACATGTTGAATAATGCTACGAAAAGCGTAGAATAGTGCTACGAAACGCGTAGAATAATGCTACGATACTAGTAGAATAATGCTACGAAACAAGTAGACCAACCGCTATGCAGATAATAATATAATAGTGCTACGAGACGCAAATTATAATGCTACAAAATTATGTTTAATTATAATAGTACTACGAAATACATAGAATAATGCTACAAAACGAGTAGGCCAGTGCTACGATTCGAGTAGAATAGTGCTACGAAACACGTTGAATAATGCTACGAAAAGCGTAGAATAGTGCTACGAAACGCGTGGAATAGTGCTACGAAACGCGTAGAATAATGCTACGATAAGAGTAGAATAATGCTACGAAACAAGTAGACCAACCGCTATGCAGATAATAATATAATAGTGCTACGAAACGCATAAATAGTGCTACAAAGTCATGTTTAATTATAATAGTACTACGAAATGCGTAGAATAATGCTACAAAACGAGTAGGCCAGTGCTACGATTCGAGTAGAATAGTGCTACGAAACATGTTGAATAATGCTACGAAAAGCGTAGAATAGTGCTACGAAACGCGTAGAATAATGCTACGATACTAGTAGAATAATGCTACGAAACAAGTAGACCAACCGCTATGCAGATAATAATATAATAGTGCTACGAGACGCAAATTATAATGCTACAAAATTATGTTTAATTATAATAGTACTACGAAATACATAGAATAATGCTACAAAACGAGTAGGCCAGTGCTACGATTCGAGTAGAATAGTGCTACGAAACACGTTGAATAATGCTACGAAAAGCGTAGAATAGTGCTACGAAACGCGTGGAATAGTGCTACGAAACGCGTAGAATAATGCTACGATAAGAGTAGAATAATGCTACGAAACAAGTAGACCAACCGCTATGCAGATAATAATATAATAGTGCTACGAAACGCATAAATAGTGCTACAAAGTCATGTTTAATTATAGTATTATGAAATGCGTAGAATAATGCTACAAAACGAGTAGGCTAGTGCTACAAATCACGAAACGCGTATTTTAAAACAATGTAATCATATTTAGAATGTTAAAAAAGTAGTTTAAATACTACGAATTTCGTAGTTATACTAAATACAACAGCGTAGCTTTAGTCTACGAAAAAAGTAGGAGAATATAGATTGCCACGAAATATGTACTTCGTATACAAAAACTTTAGCTTAGTCAAGGACCAACTAAATACATATAGTTTTTTATGCGTTTAGTTCGTACGTTTCAAGCCACTACTTCTTACTACTGGGCTCGTGTCTCCCATATAAGGAGTGCAGGACTTTACTAGTCTTTTAAAGCTATAATCCTTCTCTGACAAGCAGACGACGATGTTATATTTGCAAATTAATATGCATATGAGTGAAATCTGAGGCTTATTAATGGGTAATGGGTATACCAAGTATAAAAAAGTAATGTTTGTATTGCTAGTTATTCGATAATTGGTCAGTGCATATCTATTTTGCTATTCGTAATAAATACTCATTGTTTCTGTGCTACAAAAGAAAACGTTACATTAAAACTCTTTTTACCAATGACCTACTTACACCACAAACGCTCAGCCATTCATCCACCCCTGTATTAAATTAAATAAAACAACCCCTAGAATTGAGAACCGCAGGCTTTTCGCGAAGCCAAATTTCGTTGCTGCTAACGACTGGACAGCGGTGCGAGCGGGACAAAACACCCACGGGATAGAAAGAGACGTATATAGGCAGTTAGTTTCGCCTAATCAATGCATACAACGAGGCTTGCCTCTGCAGGTCTTAGTTTGCCGCGTGCTCTCTTACGGGACGGTACTGTCGAAATTCTTCAGCAAAAAATTTAAAATAAAATGCAAAAACTAACAATAAACCATTTGAAAATCGAAAACTTTCGCGGCGATCGTTAATTTTAATTGCCCGCAACGTTTTCTTACTTTAGATTTGGAACGAATCGTTCAAAAATCGAACGCTGGCTAGCGGCTTCGGAACAAAAGAGCGCGTAGGAATTGTGGCCTTTTCGCAAAAAAAGAAAGCAAACTCGATTCCTTTTTCAAACATTTTAACAATTCTAAAGTGTAACCAATTTTCTTTTATATTTAAGTGTACGTTTTGATGTGTAATATAAACCGTGTTTTTGCTAGATTAGTAACAAAATCATTGGAATAACGTTCATAAATCAGTGTATTATAACCGGATTGATATATTTTCGTCCCAAAACATGTATTACCAAGGATATTTCAGTGGAAATCTGCCTAGAGATTGTGGAAAGCCTGGTCCTTTGTTCAACGCTGCATGTATCAACCAGAAAGGCGCAACAGAAAAAGGTAACATGTCCATTACGCTCGCAGGAGCCTTCCGCCATTTTGAATTTTTAACGTATTTGTGAATGTGCAATGTTTTTATTTTTTTTAATTCTTAGGTACGAACCTCTTTTGTGTTAACAACCTTTATAGATTCAAAGATTCAAAGGTCTAATTATTTATTGTTTTTGATGTTATTTAAAAAAAAACTGACTATAAACGAAATACAAAGTTTAATAAGATTCACCAAACTATGTTGTGGATTGCCTATATTTAACATTATCATGACGACTTTGGTTATGTATCAGTGAATTTTATTACTGTCTGCGATATTTTTTAATGTTTCATGTGTTAAATAAATAGTAGTTATACTAAAACGCGAAATTAATAAAAAGGAATTATATCAATAGGTTTTTCAAAAACGAAAAATAATAATGTATTTAACGAGTTCCATAAAACTTTATGCAATTCAAACTTTTTTAAATGCGTACCTACCAACAGTTACAGTCAGTGGATTTGTAGAACTTATGAGGTACAAAATAAAGTCTAATTTGGAAATAAAACAAAAAATATATTTAAATTAAATTGTATGCCTTGAAATATCATCCATTGTTTTTAAAACTAAATTTAAAAATTTGAGCACTGGCGCAATACAGAGAGGGTGGCTAATTAGGAAAGAAAAAAAACTATGATTGACAGCTGTCAGTGTCAGCGCTAGCGATGGCTGCGGTTGCGCATGCGTAGTAGGTGTACTTACCTATATAGTGGTGATTATAGATTACAAAAAATATCTTGTATAATTTTAAACTTAGACAAAATAAATTTAATTAGACTAACTACAACAAAAAAATACAGCAGAAAGATTACCTATAGACCATTTAAAATCTACGGATAATCCAAATGCTCCAATCCACCACTAGAAGGCAGCGTGTCTAGTAGCTAGCCGCATTACCAAGCTGAATGCCGATCAAACGCTCCGATAAGTTTCGGAAAATATGTATCGTGTATTAGTAGCTCTATTTGACTCTAGCTTTTGTTTATTTTCTAACTTGAAAGTAGGCTATGAAACTCTTTGCTCAAAAAATAAATCGATTCGTCAATCACTTTCTTAGGATACGTAGGACACGCCATCACGCGTGATCGGCTGGACCGATTTCACTAAAATTTGTTTTTTGTTGTGTTTGTTATTGTCAAGAGAAGATTCTTATGATAGAAAAAAATTAAAATATGTATATATCGACGTAAGAAAACGTATTTGCTGTAAGTAGCCAAAACCCAACTTTTCACCAAGGCCAAAAAACTTAAAAAAAAATAGTTAAAAAATCATATCTTTTAATTATCAGTGACAGAAACATGAATTTTGGAACACAGTTTTGTTATAAAAATACTCATGAACAGCAATGAAAATATTTTTGTTAAAGTTATTAGCAGTAGGTTTTTCACTACTTACAGCAATTGACTGTTCATTTTAAAGACCTGAAGAACGTCGTAAGTGTTTTAGTACTTCTATGGAGATAGCAAAGTATCGTATTTTTCCAAACCTTTAAAACGCTGTACTTGAAATATTTAATTAATTACGTGCTATTGAAGAGATGTAAGACTTACTCCAAAAAAATACTGATACCACTTAATTGGTATAAATAAAGAATTGTTTGTATGTGTGGTACAAATAAAATGCTGTAAGTAATATTTTCACTTGTTAGTTCATTCCATAAGAATGCTGTGAGTTACATCAGATGTTTAATAATAAACCGCACTTATGCTGTAAGTAAAAGAGTGATATAACACCGTTTTTTTAGTGACTTACAGCAAATTTAACACGTAAACTTTTCAAAATTATACCCTATTTTCTGAATTTTTGTCGTCGTAGCGATATGAGACCCAGACCATTCGACGCAGAAAAAAAAACTGAATCTAGCTGTGTATTCAGTCTACTTACGCCATTCTTGCTACTTACAGCAAATACGTTTTCTTACGTCGATATAAAAATGAATCCGTTTGTTTCACTAAAACTCGAGAACAACTGGGCCGATATAGCTGATTTTAGTCGTCGTACTCCAGGGAAGGTTTAAAAAGTGAGAAACATACATAACTGTTAGGCGGTACGAAGTTCTGCGAGTCAGCTAGTTTGTAGATAAAAACTCATTCAATAACATCTCGCACATTAAAATCGTTCTACTGGTTTAGGCTGTCTGAGGGCAACAAAGAGTTTAGAGACAGATTTATTCCTGATTGTCACCTCAATACGAAAATTTCTCTATTTTTCTCTATTACTAGAAAGGTGACAGAAAGCAATTATTTTTTCCTGTTTGTCACCCTGAGATATTTTTAAATTGACAGAAAAGAATTTATGTTCTTGTTTGACCCCTTACGATATTTTCAGGGAACAAACAAGAATTAATGTTTCCTTTTTGTCCTCTTGCAATTATTCATACTGACTAACGAGTACAAATTGACTCAAAAAACATTATCATCCTTTTGGGTTAGTCGAGTAAAATTAAGCAGCTAACTGGCTTATACGCGCTTTATGAGAATTTCCATTTATTTCGAAGTTCTATCTATTTGCAAAAGAAAGTTTTTCAAGTCCCACATTCGTGATTCAAGTTTTGACATCTTGTTACTTACCAGTACTTGACTTTTCAACTGGTTTCAAATTAAACTTTTTTATTTGCATTTATATTTTTTTCGTATATTTTTTTTATGTATCCAGTAGACAGTCGATTATGAGAACGTCGACCAACCGAATTAGCGATTTTATCCGAACCTCTCACCCAAAGCCACTCCTGCACACGCGCTCGCTTCTTAAGCCTTTAGAAAAAAAATACTATCATGTACTGAAAAATATTAATTTTATTTATTTGAACCTGAACTAATTGTTCGAATAATCAATTCTCTACATACAATATAATACATAACGACAAAACACAACGCAACGCAACACAAGTTCCGTGAACTGTCAATCACGATATGTTTGCAATTTTATAAAAAAAAAATGGATAAGCACTTCACCATTTTTTTTATATTCAGGAATTTCAATAAATGTTGAGTTCCGCAGGTCTGTGCAAAATTTTATTTAAATCGGCCAGTAAATGGCACCGTAGTAAGCTTTCTGCCTTTTGAGAGAAATAACATCTCAATCGAAATTCTCCTTCTACTATAATATTAATAATTTTTAATAATTAAATGCTGAAAGCATGAGATGCTTCGTTTGCTTCGCTCGCTTGGTCGAATAATATTTTTTTTCGTGTACCTTACAATTTTGAAAACGTTTAAAAACACAATACTTTAAAAAAACGGTGATTACCGACTGTTAATTTATTTCGATTTTAATATCAAACGTCTGGACCGATTTTGAAACTAGTAAAATCAAAAATTTTTCAAAAATCACCGACCAAAACTATCCATATTGAAGGACTTGTAAAAATGTTTACTTCGCCTGATTTTCGCCTGTTTATCTTGGTCTGATTTTCATCAAATAGCTAAAAACACTTCCGACAAATATATATTTATCTCCCGATAAATATTAAAAAATCAAAATCAAAATCGGTCCATCCGTTTGGCAGATACAATGCCACAAGCACACTCACACACACAAATTCACACAGACACATCAAACTTATAGCAACCCATAGTTTTACATTAAAAATTAATATGGGACTATACGAGAAGTATGTATACGAGTGTAACCCTATCAAAATAAATAAGAGATACTTTTTGAGTTATTGTTAAAAAAAGATATTCTTGGTTACATTCATATTATCATTCCGTCAGTTGTTGTTAAACCAATTTAATTTGTTTATTATTTTAGTACGTATGTACAGGATAACTGACTGGGGGAATGTGAGTAACTTAATTACTGTGGAGGGTTCTGTACATTTATAGCTTTGTTTACAAGTATTAAATGTGCGTTAACTGTAAGCATTTTACAAACTTTTTAAAAAAAAATGATTCTGTTGTAGTTCTTATGTATGTTTTGCGTTATCTCCTAGATCGGTAAAAGCCTACTTTTATATAAAACTTTTGAGAAAGTTTAGAAAACTCAGTATTATTTCTAAAAAAATTGTATGTAAGCATGGCAATCGTTTGAGAATACGAAAAATATGACTACCAACTGACGGGTTTAAGTCGTCTGAAATAAATATGTTTTTTTTCTCGCTCGCCATCACTTTTCATCAGGTGAGATTTGGTGAAAGCCAACCCGTTTATTTTTAATTTACATAAAAAGTTATATTCTATTCTATGATTTCGATGCGAAGGAATTTCGTAAAGTTCTAAATTTATATACTTAGACATTACGCTTTAAAGAGCTGTATTCGCAAACGAAAACTAAAGTCCAACACGAAAACTTTCTAAGCAAGGATCCGCTTTCCCGCTTCGGGACCCCTAAAAACCATCAGCCCCGGGCGGTATTATTTCGTTTTTAATTTCCCGAAAACAATAAGACTTTTTTCCTTTTGCTACACAAAAAACAAAAGGGAATAAAAGATTACAAGTATCCCTTCTTTAATGGAATATTCTGGATGCCGCTTTGAGCGAATCTAGCGAAGCAAGGCCGGGTGGATAGATTTAGATAAGAATAAAGAAAAGTAAATACAAGTGATAGAGATAAAGAAATAGTACTGCGAACTGTTGACCTGGTGACCAAGATATTATTTGCGACTTTATATTAATAAAATTACGACAACCAATTCACAGATTTTTTTCACATTCAGAAGTGTTAATTAATAAAATGTCAGCTTATTAGAACACAAAAGCAATGTTATGTTCTGTATTTTTTCGGCACAAATTAATAAATAGAAATCCGCCAATAAATAATGCCATAACAAATTTCCTCACCTTTTAAAAGAAATACCTCCAAATAAAAATATTAATTAGGAAGGTTAAGAATTTAAAAAAAAAATCGTAAAGCCCATATACACCAGACATCGTTAAATATTGGTTTGAAACTACGACCTGTACGTGAGTACAAAATTTCAGAAGACATACAAAGATACAAACACACAAAGATTACAAACATGCCAACTGACAGGCGAAAAGTAAAATTTGCCATATTCGAAATAAGCAATCTACAAATTGCTAATCATGAATATTTTAAGTAAATGTGTCGCTAAAATCAGGTCTTAAAAATGTTTGTAATCTTTGGAACTTGATATTTATTCAAAGACTTATAAAGGCGCATTTAGCCTGATAGTCATTTATACGTTACGTTTTTTTACTTTAACTGAGTCTATTAATGTATATAATATGTTCAAAAAAATTATAAATGAAGATATTTGAAAAACAAAACAAAACGGAGCTTATCGTTTTGCTCGATCGGTCAGTACTTACTAGTTACCTCTTGAACACAAACTTTTTAACACCTTGATAAGTTTTTGAACTTCTGATCTTGGTAATTTATCATAATAATTTAGCATCATTTTTTGGAAAGACGTACTCTTAACTGATTTTCTTCATATTATAAGTAGTTATTCGTTATACAAGAGTGCAAAATTGCTTTTTAACCGCGTGCTAAATGATTATAGAATTCAGAAAATAGAATCCTGGGTGTTAGCGAGGGAGTCAAAAGAGGACGAGGTGAAAAATAGTTTTAAATATACAGAACAAATTAAAAATGAGTATACCAAGAAGATTCCGAGTTTGAGTTTTTAACAAATTAAAAAAGGTTGTTTTGTCTCCCTAGATTCATATTATATTGGGTGACTGTCAGCACCGTTTATCCGCTATTATGAGAAAATTCCCTTAATGCTACTAGGTAATAATTTTGTTTAGACCAAAATATAACAAAAGGCTCATATCTTTTGTTGGTAAATGACGCAATTCCGTACGCCACAGGCTAACAACTGATGGATCGCGTTATGGGAGAGATTGATTGTTTTCTGCAAGGTATTATTGCGTGACCTATTTAGACTGTGGACAAATGATGGGGAGGAGAAACGCGAATTAGTCAGCTGATCGATTTGTAGGAATACACGTGAATATTGTTTTTTTTTCTTCTGTATTGATTGGCCATCACATTCTGTGTATTGTGCCAGTTCTCAAGTTTTCTCAAGTCGTCGTTGTCAAGTACAGTCACGTTCAGCACCCTATAAAGCATTGGAGACTTAGCTATAGTTTCTATAGAGTTTTTCTGCAAACGCAAAAACCACAATATTCCATCTTTATACCTTTTGCCTACACTTGTGCACATAAACGATCTCGTTTAATATTACTAATGGTTGATAATTAATCCACTATTACTACGACACAACACTTGAAAAAAGTGATCTTAAAAATTTTCAATTTTTTCAAACAAACGTGGACGCCATTTTTTCGACGAAACAACTCCCTGAATATTGTTCTAAGTATTTATTGTAGTCTGTAATACCGACCTCAATAAATACAAGTTCTTTTTAAAACGCGTGACCGAAGACTTCTATTATTGCTATTATTTATTAATTATTATATTTACAAAATATCAAAACACAACGAGAAACACGAGAAGACTCAAATTAAAAATAATAATTCAAATCAGTTCAGCCGTCTCCGACAAATCAGATAAAAAACATAAAAAACAAATTAAATAAATAAACATTTGTCTTCTTTATTATAAGTCGGTAGATAACTAAAATGAGATATTTTGTTAAGCGACATAAACGGGTGTCGCAATAATATGCCCAGAAACGGAACACATTGCTCATGGCATATTAGGTGTTTTCATTTGTTGGCTGCGTCACTTACGGAGGAACTGAATGTACCACAATTATTTATAACATGTGAAATTTTAAAAATCCTTGAATTCAAATAAAAATAGTGGTTCCGCGAATTGTCAACCTCACGACCACGATATTTTTAACAAATTTGTAAGCAAAAGTGACGAGTACTTGACCGTGATTCTTACACAAGAATCTTAATTAATGTTGTGTTCTGCATGTTTATACGAAATTGCTATTAGATATCTGAGTGCAAAAGCCGTTTTTATCCTCTAGAGAAATAAAGTAAATTTGAATTTAGAATACCGTGTGCACTAAGTTTGTGAATTAAAAACACCATTCAACCTATTTACGTCTACCTCTATGACTACCTTTTTATTTTGTTAAAAACTCAGTCTCGGAACAATTTTGCTGTCCTTTTTTTTAATTTGTTTTGCGCGCCCATAAATTTTTTCACGTCATATTGTTAAAACCATTATGTTAAAAATAAGTGAAAACACTAAAATTAGAGATTCAATTTTTTTTATTTTTCGTATGTAGTCATTTCCTCGCTGAGGTGGGATGAAATGACGTGTTGCACTCGAGTGCAAAGATTTTTCACATTGTGCTCTTTTAATTCTCTCGCGCTAACGCTAAGGATTCTATTTTAATCACTCGCATGCTTCGCTTGCTCGGTTATCACAAGTGAGCACGCGGTTAACAAGCAATTTTGCACTCTTGTATTAACAAATAACTATTATTTGACACAAAAAATAAAGGTGAAAATTGTAACAATGATATCAGTGTTAACAGCTTAATAAATTAATTTACATAAAACTATTCTGCTATTATTATATACATTGCTATTACGTTATTGTTCCTAATGATGTTATGTTCACTAGCTACCGCGGTAGGACTTCTGTGTTGTGCTAGATTTAGAATAGAGAATTAGTAACAGATTATTGAAGTTAGTGTAACTAATACTACAATAACTAGTGCTAATGTGAGCGGCAATAATCAAATTATACGATTAATAATTAATATTCAATTTACATGGATTATTGTTATACAATTCAATTAGAATTTATTGCCAACATAATATTGTGGTTTATATCCATACAATTTATAGTAATAGGGTGTAGTATTCAGCCTAGTCCAACCCTGTCATTTGATAACTATATTGAGTTATGAAACATTATTAAATCCGCCATTTTGTGAGGGATCCGGTAGCTAGCAGGTGAGCATCACATCGGTCCTTTCCGGGCTTATGTCGGTCTTATTATTATTCTGTGTGGGGGCGATAAGTCCTGCACTGACGTCCCGCTTGAGGTGCATTGTGCATTTCCTCCCGCCGTCCTAGCACAACCAGCAGACCTTCTTAAAATAATGGAGCACAGTTCTGGGTCGCTGGCACAACAGTTCCACTCCTATTGCGTCAGATGTAGTAGTAATACCCTCTTGATGCGAAACCGATTTGGATGCATGAGTTTCATCATCTGCTCTTGTATAATTAGGTAAGCTGTTGGTTACCTCTTTGTTTATCCGTAGAAAGAAAAGTTTGGACGCCTTACGCCGGTCTTTAAATGACCAGTTACCAGAATAAGGGAAGTATCCAGTGTCTAGGTTGCCGTTGAGCAGCCCCGTCAGACACGCCAACCCTTAGGCGAGCATTTGTTTGAGAGCTTGCTTTAAAAGTTAACGTCACATGACGTTAACTACTCCTGTAAAACTGTCATTGTTTGACATTTCGTTTGAGGCAACCCATCCAAGCTTGGATATTATAAGGACTGGAACTTAGATAAGATGTACCTGCATTAGCTTATAACTTGCAAATGCAAGTAACTTAAAGAACTGTCAGACTGGCACAATAACTACACGGAGTGTGGCGGTCAACCAATCAAAAAAGAGAAACAAGTCGTTAGAATCGAATTCAAAAATAACCCGACTGCAAAATTTTTAAACCTGTATTATATATATATATATATATATATATATATATATATATTTAATTTTGATGTATCTAGTGCCACTTTCACGACTTAGACGAAGAATCTATTGACACCACTCGCATAAAAATACGACAAGTTTAGACTCTAGGGCGTGCCAAAGAAATACACTCATTATCAATACACTCGAAAAACATAACCCTCCTTCTTTCGTAGTCGGGTAAAAATATGTACATTGAAATGTACCAAAGACAGAAAACCTTTTCAGCATTTTGAAATGTACATTTACAATGCTCCTTGTTAGGTCATCACTTGATACCCACCATAGACGAAACCCTTTCGTTGATAACAACGAAACAATATCCTACGAGTTTATCAGGTACATATAATATAGTCAAAACAAAATTATTTATACTCATTTTCTATATATAATTTGTTTTTTGTTTGATTTGTTCCACGGGATTCTATTTATTTGTGTATTTATTTATTTCATTTCTATGTACCCTAGGATTAACACATAGGCTATTTTTTTATCTTGGAATCACACATTATTATTATAAAAGCGAAAGTCTGTATGTGTGTGTGTGTGTTCTCACGGATTTGGATGAAATTTTGACACGAAGATAGTCTATAACCCCGGGTTTTTTATCCGGGAAAATTAGAGTGTTGCCATGGGATAATCAATGTCTACCGCGGGTAAAACCGCGGGCGCAACTAGTAGCCTATAAGTGTTGATACCATAGAAGAGAGAATGTTTCGTATCATTACGCCCTCACAACAACAACGTATTGTTTGTTATAGAAGGAGTCCAACTCTCTTTTTTTACGTTTCAATAGCTGCTTCGTTGTAATATTAAAACGCGATGAATGGTTTGGGAGAGCTTTCAGAACTAAAACATTGTTTCGGGAAAAGAAAGAGAGCCACATAGAAAGTAAAAGAGGAAGAGCTATCTATACATACTCACAAGGATAGTGAAATCATAAGATTATTTTAATAGTTCGGAAAACAAGTCAAATTTAAAATTTTAAATACTACCGACAACGCCGTTTCGTGCTGGCGGCCATCTTGGATTTCAAATTTATCATGACTTGACTAGTAAAATACCTTTACCTAGTCAAGCCATGATAAATTTGACGTTCTTTCATTTTTTACCCATATGGATGAAGTTGTAGAAAATTATGTAGTCTGCCATTTTGTAGCGTCGTCCATTTTGGACTGATTTTCGTCAAACATAGCTAAGAACACTTCCGACTGATACGATGATATGATTCGGGACTTACAATGCCATAGACAAACTTATAACACCCCGTCCTTTTTGCGACAGGGTCTAAAAACAACATCAACTACAGCTTAGCACATCATAATTTAGCTTAACATCGTTGTAAAGCCATATTTCAATTGCTGCCTCCTCGCAATTTGCAGATCGCAGCCGATTTGTGCGAACCGATCGATATCATAGTTCGCGTTGACCTGAATCAAACGGAATGAGAGAGTCAATTGTGATTTATATCACTGTAGCTATCACGAGTTTACATGTAGAATAAGCCCGATTAGACTTAGGACGAGTTGATCGAAAGTAATTTTGGTGGAAGATATGGTTTATGGTTTGAACTTTTTATTTATCAATCAAAATACATAGTTTCTTTTGCAGAGAATAATAAAAATAAACTAAGTATAGTTAAACATTAAGTAATACGGGACGGACAAAAGCGATAGGTTATTTAAATATACATTAGGTTACACATATGATACAAGATCCTAAATAAAATTTTAATACGAAATCTATTAAGAAAAACGTCGAGCGACTCATTTCATCCCTAGTGAAGTTAACCGAATGTGAACGAAACTATAGTTGGACCTTTCCAACAATCAGGTACGCGTGAAAATTCGTCTTATTAAACAATACGAAATGTTGGATATTTATCACTTAATTTTACAGTAGAAATACATATAGGTTTATTTTGTTTTTTAACATGTAGGGACAAATGGTTCATCTACGCAGCGATACTATATGAAATGATAATATTAAATTAATTTAATTTTTAAGATATTTCGTTCATTAATTTACTAAACGGCTACATAATAGACAATGTTGACCGAGCGAGTAAAATTACTATGCTTCAGGACTGGTAAATTTTTCGTTTGTGTGTCGTATCGTACGTTTGTCTCTTGAAATTTCGTATAAGGGTACTGTCGTAGTTTGCAACCAATCTTAACGAGACTTTGTGTATGGGTTGTAGAAATTTTCGTTTTTTTTTAGTTATCTGGGACTTTTGATCAGGCACGATTTCAATAATATTTGGTACAGGCGCACATTTTATTGGTACATACCAACGTTACTGTTTACTTAGTCTGATACATCCAAAAATTGCCTAAAAAAAAAGCATTAGGCGATAAGGCCGCCCAATGTACTACCAATAATTTAACTATTCGTTTTACCGATTAATCTCTAACTGCTTCGTGTTTATAATTCTTCGCAGTTAATTGACGTAAGTAACCGTTTATATCAATAGTTACAATGTCTCACAGCTCACGTTTCTGCGCAATTTTTGTCATTTTTTTGCAATGTATGAAGCTTCTACGAGGTTTAGAAAACACTTTTAAAATAGATGAACGAAACTGTTACAGCCGTTCTCAAATTATAGCGTTACTATTCATATTTTTATATATATCTTATTTTTATTCTGAATATCAATCAGTCGATCGCAAAGTAGTCGTTCTTTTAAGAATTCGCAAAAAGAACGTAGTTGCGAGGTCAACAATTCGCAGAACTACTAAAAATATTAAAGAGCGTTGCAGTCTTTTTATAATAAACTATTTTGAGAGTATTATTCGGCATTGACTTAACAAACTTTATCTTAAATTAGAAATAAATCGGTAAAGAAGATATATTGTACAGACTGTAAGTTTTAACACAAAAATAAGACAGGTATTTTATATATATATATATATATTTGATTCGGAAGTAAATTACGGAATAAAAATCTTTAATATGAAAGAAAAACAATCAAGAGACTTGCTCTAAATGAGTCGCAAAACTATTGAGGTCGCGAAGTCAACATTTCCCAAAATTACTAGCTAAATAATTTGAGATTTTAAAAGTTTCAAATATGTTGTTTGAAGATTGTAAGCATCAAGCTACTTTTAACCCAAAAATAGGGCAGAAAAACACGGATTTTTCGCTTCCTTTTGTGGTTTAACGCCAACACGGCGTGAGATCGTGTAATGTACGCTTTGACCTGATTATTTAATGGACGATGCTGATCGCTGAGTGAAGAGATACAGTTTTTAATGCGCTCTCAAACACGTGTTTCACAAGAGAATAATGCGATTGTGACAGGTCTATGAAGAACCGGTGCATGACGAAGCATGGAAGCATGATCTAGAAGAGAATGGACGCGTCTACTGACATTGCAAAAATATATACGGTTAGGTAATAGATTAATATAAATATGAAGCTTGCAAGCAAGCTTGAGTGGCTTCAAAATTTCGGCATCAGATTTCTATTTGGTTTAGGCAAATATGATCATATCTCTCAGTTTCGCACTAAGCTCAAATGGCTGCCTACCCACTCCTTGCTTCTTTGGACATCGTAAAATCTTAATCTAAAGATGTCAAAGCATTACAAAAAATAATTAAAAACTCTTTTATCGTCCAGTTAGTTTTGCTTTGGAATGCTTTACCTCTGGATATAAGAAAAGCCCTATCATTGCCTAGCTTCAAGCTTCTAAACGACAGTAAATACTATTATTGTTTACTTTACTTATTTGTTTTATTTTACTATGATATATTATTATACTATTTAGTAAATGTATGTATGTATTGATTATAACATTTTGTGTATTTAGTTAATTAAGTATATTCTTTATTGTATACCCTATTTCGTTTCATTTTTCACAATTGTCTCCATCCTAATGTTATCTGGAAGAGATCCCTTTTTAGCGATAAGGCCGCCACTTGTAGCGCTATATTTTGTAAGATTTTTTCTCTTGTATTTAATTTTTTCAACAAAATCATGTGAATTAATATTTTCCAAAGTCGTAAATGATAGTTTTCTCGCTATGCCGTAGACAACCCCCTTACGGACAAAGAGCTGTTTGCATTTCAGGCTCAAGATATGAGTTTAAATCTCAGCGCTACTAATCACACTTATACACTCAACCTCTTTGTTTTTAAGCGACTTCAACGGTTTGCTAGCTCTTGATTTTACCTGTTTCATGCCTAGCTCTAGCCGATAGGGGTGATTGTCTAATGGAAGATGCTGACCGCTAAGTGAACAGATACTATTTTCAATGCGCTCTCAAACACGTGTATTGCTAGAGTTTAATGCATTTGAGTTCATAAACCTCTAAGCGTTCTGGGTTCTAGGCGTTGGTTTGTGCCAAGAAACTTATATATTTTTTGGAACACTCTGTTAGTGCTAGTAGTTTTTGGGTACAAAAAAATTCTTTATTTCTTTCTAAAGAAGCGGTCATTATCGCTGAATGAATGAATGATATTATTTCTAACAAATACGTAAATCAACAAAAAATATGAAAAAAAATCACTTAAAATCGCTTATGTGTAACCAGCAGACCATCGGCTAGAGTAAGTCATGAAAGAGGTTTAACTAACTTGTTTTTGACAGCGTCGAAGCGACGAACTGTCAAATCAAAACCTAGTTTGCTAGCTCTATTTTGTACTTCTTTTATGTCTAATTCTAGACTTATTTTAGGCCGCTAGTCCTACTGTTAGTGGCGTTACCTAGAGATGGCGATGAAAAAAGTGAATCAAATAATTCATTTCTACAGTTGGCCGCTTTAACGCAGTCAAAACGAAGCCAATATTGTTAACGTTTGCTTCTTTTATCGCCAACTCTAGGCGATACATAGCTGGTCCATAGCGCTTTAAGTGTCTAAGGCTCTCAAAAGTCGAAAAGTCTCAAAAGTATGTAGGTAGTTTAGACTGAAAACTGTTTATATTACAAGCAGCAGAGTTCTGTTAAAATCCCGCCCTAACTAAGCACACTCAGCTCTTTGTTTATAACCGACTTTAAAAACGGAAGAGATTGTAAAAATTACTGATTTAAAATTTAAACGACTTAATAAAAGGGGAAGGCTCTCAATTTCACTTTTTAAATAACTCGAACATGGGAGCAAGGGAAAATACGATCTAATGCTATTTGAGTATCAATAGAAATGTTTATTTTTGACTGAATAAAATCATCATCATGTTTTTGTCCTTATCCCACTACTTGGGGTCAGCGCAGCATGTCTTCCTCTTCCATTCTAACCTAACAATTGTCATCTCTTCATTCACTATTATCATATCAAAATACTTTTGACAAAGTATTAACCAACTACAGTCTTCTTTTCATTGTCTTTCTTTATTGAAGTCAACAAGTCACACCTAGACACACCTAGCGGTGTGTTCTGGCAGCCTTGAGAGCCAGTGTATTCCAGACTAAGCATACTCCATCTAGGGCTAAAGTATCGCTGACTTCCGTGGTCGTGCGAACTTGTGGTCAAATACCTAGCCTAAGGCTAGCCTAAATTAACTGGCTAATTTTTCATCCTACACTAGGTAGGATGAAAAGAAGCTAGGTAAGATGAAAAAAAAGTCAGTTAATTAATCCTTAAAGTACGTCTGCTATTCCTCAAAACTCTTAAGTTCCTACTTAAAGAACTTGGCCAATAAAAACAAACTTGTCTTGCAAACGCAGCTCAGGATTTCAAAGAAAGATTCGGTTAGACTGCTCCCGTGCCGCTCATTTCGAGTTTGGAGCTAAAAAGCCTTGATAAGGTAGTCGAAATATACAGGCTGGTGTTTTTGGTAAATCCATTTTCTTAGTAGCGTCTTAGGATCTAATAAGAACGATGTTTGCTAGTAGTACTGCGAACAGTTGGCCTTGTAAGCACATATATTTTAATTTAGTTAAAAAATTCTTATTTTATTTGAATGGGTAAACCTTCCGTGTCTTATTTTAATTTGATCAAAATCGGTAATGATGTTTATTTTTTAATTAAAATAACTGAAAAGTTCTATCGGCTCCTGCCGTTGTGAGAGTCGGTTGTCTGTTCTCATAAAAATAATTAACAATGTATTTTTTTTTACACTTAAAACTATTTCAAGAATATCGCATCGCGTTATGACGTCATTCGATGTATCGAGTCTTAATTTTTTTTTTATATTTCTCTACGCGTTTTACTAACGCCCTTTAATACACCACTAACCCAGTCTAGTTTATATCTAAACCCTCCCTGTATACTCGGCTAAGGTTTAGCAATTCTAATGCAGGCAGACTGCCGAGTTTCGTCATCTCCGAAATAACTTCTCTGAATTCATTACCATTGCCTTCAGAATCCGATGGAAAGTTTCAAGCACATCCCTCGTATATTTTAAACAGTTCAGTTTATTGTGGAGCGTTTTCTAATAAGGCTATATAGTTTCTTGTGCTTTTTGTTGATCGACCGAGCGAAACGTCTGTGTTTCGCGTCTGACGATTGTTTGTTTTTGTGTAAGAAGACGGGTTTTTACGCGTACCTGCTTGTTGGAAAGGTCGAACTACTCGTGCATACGAACTAACCATACGTCTTCTTGAACAAAATGATTCAAACACGCGTTAGTTTCTAAATTAAATTGTTTTTTTTCTGCCAGTTCGTATGTTTGTACCTACGTTTGTGTGAGTTAGGGGCTTGATTTTTAAAACGTTTGAATGAATTCATCGCTCGCTTATGACGTTAAATACGAACAATAACAATGTGTCATTAACGAGTGCTGAATTTATTCGATTAAGTATTTACCAATCTTGACAAATATCTGATGTATAGTACGAGTTTTTAGAATGTTTTACTTGTCTAGGGTATTTCTCCCAGGAAATGGGGAACTGGGAGTTAACTGGCTCAATGTTACTTAATACAGACATGCGGAATACAACGTTAATTAATATTCCTGAATATTAAAAGGATTGGTCAAGTGGTTTTTTTTTTCATAAAGTCGCTAAAAATATCGTCGTTGCGAAGTGGACAGTTCGCAGAGTTAATACTTTATTTTGTGTATTTATTTATTTGCTAAACTATTTAATTTGACAGTTATAAAATTGACTCCTCTCTTTTTGTTTTCATACGTAAGAAATTGATGGATATTATTTTAGGAACTTTTAGTTTAGTGAATATGACTGGAATTGGGGTCATTATCTTGATGACTGAGTAGGCAAAGCGTCTCTGATTTGAGTCTAGCAATGTTTCTTCCGTCCGTCAGTGTCTCTAAGGGTTGGAATCCGTAGTAAAATTATAATATTTGTACCATTATTTCATGATATGTAGTAAAGTAATGCAATATACTACGCAAAAATACTTATGCTCTTGTGACACAAATAAATTATAAGGGGATTTACTTATTGCTTATTATATATTTCAAATTTTTGTAGGTATTCAAAACCAAATAACCAAATCAGGCATTGAAAAATGAATCGGGGATTTAAGTAATAATGTTTTACTATTTCAATCATGTGACAGAGATTTATTGCCCAATTTGCAACTATTATTTGATTTTAAGAAAGGTGCACAGTTAACTAAGCAATAACAAAATGAGGGAATAAACTTGAAATTCCCTCCATCGACTCCCTGATACTTTGTTGCGATGCTGTAAAAGATGCTACGTCGGTCATGTCAAAACTAATGACAAAGTTCCGATCGGCGATTTAGTTGAAATTGAAGTCCACTTGCTTAAACTTGATTAATTTTATAATATTTTAATTGTCAATAAAAACTTATAATGACATTTAATTTCAATTAACGAAACGCTTCGATACTTGGGTACGTATCTATACTACAAAAAAGTGAAATGTCAAACGTAGACAAAAAGTATAATTTTAATTCCTATGTGGTATAATATTTTGAGGAAGAATCCAACCCTGGGTCTCTGCAAATTTAGTTTTCTGCAGTACAATACGCGTACGTACAAGTACAGTATAGTACATCGCGATACGATAGAGTTAGGCATGAAAGAATTGAAAACAAGATCAAGCAAACTTAGTTTCGTTAGACAGTAACGCTTCAACGCTGTCATATTGTAACCAAGTTTTCACATTTCATTATCACTGGTCCATCTTTTCAGCGTTTGTCTTTTTGCAACTCACGCGACATTGGCATAAGCAGGGCCATAAATAAAGATAAAATAAAATAGAAACCAAGTATGCTAGCCCTTGTTTTCATTTCTATCAAACCTAGCTTTCAAGCCGCTCTGCTGGTCGTAGTTTGCGACCGATCTTGACAAAACATGTCTGTAAAATTAATAGCACGTTGGGTTTGCCCGTAATTATTGGACTTGTGTCTGACGGTTAATTGGCCAATTAAACGCGATGATGTGCCCTTAATCAACTCGCCTTTAAATTCTGAGACTACAGCAATATTAAGAAAGTTCTACAATCTTTAAAAAAACTTAGCAGAACACTAAAGATAATTTATATTTTATATTATCTCTTTGAGATAGGCCAAAAAAGCTCAAGGCTTTCTGCAAGTTCATTCTGCGTAACCTCAAAATGTCTTCCAAGAAATACTCCAGCGATAAAATACCCCACCACTTGACACGCGCGATATAAGCCAAGGAAACTCTCGAAATCTCTAAATATTGTTTCCTTCAAGCGCACGAGGCTCGTAAATAATAATAAATCCGTGTATGCTATTTGTCCCATTTCTATAAGAGACGTGACGAGCGCGGGAAACTTGCCGCCATTTTGCAATATGGCCGCCTCCAACTGTCAAACGGGATGTGCTTTTGCGCGCTTTTCACGAAGTAATAAGGAGGTTATGTTTGCGAGGTTTTATGTTTGAATTGTCAAGGATGTAATAAGAATATTTCAGTTTGGTCTGCACATGTGGCTTTGCCTACGAATCCTACGTGACTTTGGGTATTTTGTTATACCACGATATTAAGTAGAAACCTCTTTCGCGTCATCAACTACTTGTCTTATTACTGCGCCTGTTTAAAAAAAGATGCCTTAACATTATCGCAATTGTGTTCGTCTTATGATTCGTTCGTCTAAACAATTAGCTCATTTATATGTTCATTCTTACTTCATTTTTTTGATTTCTTTGAACGTATTTTTGGCTACAACTGCATACAAATATGTACTCCGTAGATCGTAATTGTGACCAAGGATAACGTGACAAGTGGGTAAAATATGATTTGTTTTTTTTTTAAACGGATTACGCATTGACTAGAAAAAAACATTTTGGTCTCTCAGTCATCACGTTATCAGTGTAGGCAACGTTCCGTGAATCGCAGCAAATTCAGTTTGATCATGCTACGAGTATCCGGATATGTCCACAATCCATTGCAAGATCTGTTCGAATGAGTTGGTATTTGGCAGGCCCTGCAAGGGTGCTTAAGATGACCTACTTTATCAAATAACTTGGCAAGACTACGTCTAGTCATGCCCTTCATTACTGTAAAACCCTTTTTTGTAAACGAGGAAAATCTTTACGATTTATCCTTTAACTTTGGGTTGCGGCTAGAGGCCCAAACTGGCCCAAGAGTGGCAGCTGAAAGCCCATTCTTGTGCTATTTATCGGGTTCTAAGATTTCTTATAAGCACTTGGTCGGAATGAGATAAACTATAACGTCTTAGGCTCGTCGATGTGGCTCAGCCTAAAGGAAAAATGTTAGCATAACCCAATTAGAAATCGAAAGATCTCACTTTTAAATTTCTCGAAAACTATAACCAAAATCTCAAATTTTAGACTTAAAGAGCCATTTGCAGGGATAATATTTACTAAGTTTGCCACCCGGGCAAATGCCTTTATTAATTTTTTTTTAATAAATATCTACAATTTACAACAAGAAAAAATTAGATTACCTTTAGACCACTTAAGATCCACAGAAAATCCAAATGGAACAACCCAACTCTAGAAGGTAGCAGCAGATTGCTAGTGGCATTATCAGGCTGAATGACAATTCTTAAACGTTGGGCCATATAAACACATTATGGTCATGCATCGCATCGAGCAAATGATCCCCGCGTTCCCCACGGCCCCAAAGTATCGAATATGAATAGCTTGAATATGACTATTAATTCTTAATCTAAATGTGCCTGGTAAGTATAATCAAAGCCCCGAATTTGACCACATACAGACCAAAAAACCCTTTACAAATACTGGGAAATATTGAAACTTTTTTCTGGATTTATTGAGATCCCTTATAGCCCCAAAATTATGCTCTGTTGCCTTAGAACAAACAATAACACGAAAAATATCAGCTAGGCCCGTAGGAGGTCGGGCGTGTCAATATTATTTTTGCATAAAATTGCTAATATTTTTTCGTCACTTTTTTCGTTGGGTTGGTTTCATGGTAAAAGTTTTTCAATATTTGATTAAGAGAAAGGAAGTTCTTGGAGGCCACTGGCAACTTTTGTGTTTCTCTGTATATCTCTGATAAAAATGCAATATGATTAAGCTTCTGCTTTGTGTCTGACAAATCTGTTATTCGTCTGTCAGTTTGTATGTCTGTCTCAAAACTTAGTAATTCGTGCAGGTCGTAGTTTATATACCAATATCGATAAAACTTATGAGTTATGTGATTTTTTTGAATTAATAAGTTGTTGGGGATTTTTGATTGGGCGCGGATCTTACGCAATAACTTTAAAAGTTTGCTACGGTGCCGTTTACCTGCCGATTTTAATAATATTTGGTAGGCAAATACGGATTACAACACCTTTAAAAAAACGGGCAAAAGGTTACAATAATAGTAAAAGTAAGAAAATTAAATCGGTCGCAAGGTCGACAGTTCGTAGGACTAGGTTTTAGATAGATACTCGTAGATGAAAAACTCGTTATTGTACACAAAAATTATACTGTAAAAATAAGAAACTTATGACTAAGTGCAGTGAGCGATGACCTTATAGCTAATAACGATATCTTCCAGGTAACCTTTGGATGTCGTAGTTTTATTTCCATACAAGACATACATAATAGGATGCTCGCTATGCTTGCTATTTTCATATTGCTAATCTACCAAGCAACCCGTAATTTCTTCCATATGATATAAAATGACATACCAGTTTTACTCACCATATTCTTTACCATACTGATCAATTAAAGTTCGTCTGCCAAGTCACATCCCAACCTTAGATATACGACTTGAGCTCCCGCCAAAAGAGTTGCCATTTTGCTATGAAAATTAATGTCTTCGGGCCATGCTGGCATACCGCCACAAGTCGCCTGTCATTCAGTATTTCAATAAGCAAAGTTGAGATTGAGCGTTAATTTGTGGAGGAAAAATTTACAGACTGAGATTGAACTAAAACGTAAACTAGAACTGACCGAGTGAGCTAGCGAAGAGAGTCTATTATTTATCTTTTGTGTGTTAGTTTATTTGATTTGAAACTTCGTGCTAGCGTAGTATATATAAGTTGTAGTGTACGACTATGATGGCCCTTACGTCCATTTCAGATAATTTAGGCAGTGCGTGAGGCACATCACGGGCATGTTTTCTGGTGACTATCTAAACCGATTTGGGAACAGTTGTAGGCAGTTGCAATTATTGTTTGTTGTGTATAAGTACAGAGTTTCAAATATATTTGGTAGGAACATTTGGAACACAGCTATGAAAAATAGATCTATATTTAAGATAAAAGTCTTTAAAAAAAGTTATTACCGACATTGATTTGGCCGGCGCCGATACATATTTAAATTATTTCCTATATAATATCAAAACACTGGACCGATTGTATAAAATTTAAAAAACCACCTTTCATCCAATTTTGGAAGGAAGTAGAAGAAGTATCCTCTCTCTCTCTCTCATATTTGTACATCATAATGTATCCTGATAGTGTTTCTGCACAAGTTCCGGATATTGCTGATAGAGTTAGGTAAGTACAAATTTTATACAGACAATAATAAATGCTTATGTATTTTTAGCAAGTACGCCTTATAACCTCTCTTTACGATTGTGCTAACCATCAACTTCGTTCCATCCTGGTGTCCCTTGACACCTCTCAAGTTTTTTTTCGAAAATGGTTTTATTATATCCAAGATAGGAAGGGAACAAACATAAAATTTTTTGGTCAATCCGTAAGTAAGTAAAATCAGTAATGAGGTAGTCATTTTTTTGTATCGTGTATTCTGCTTACGAGGTCAAAAGTTCACAGAATAATTAGTATTTAGAACCAATGCTGAACAGTGAGCTAACACGAAAACAAATCTCAAAAATCAACCCAACTCAAATCCGCCATCTTGTGGAATCGCTAGAAATCAGTATAGTTGGCACAGAGCCACAGTTTCCATCTGTCATTTAAAGTTAGTGCGTTTTCAATAAACAACTAGTGCACCGAGATTGAACCGTAGAGATTATTGTCGTCGATAGAGATCGATGATCACTGTATACAAATGTGAAATTATTTTCTTTGAATAACAGGTATAGTACTATGAATTTATTTTATGTACCAAACAGTCTCTGTGGAATTACAGTTCCACATAGACAGTTTGATAGAAATTATGTAGGTACACATTTTTTATTGAATTTATAGTTTCACGTATTATATAATAAAGAACTGGTAGTTGTCACTCTCGGCTTTTTCTTCGACATAAAATAGAGTGTAAAGAGTTTAGAAACTTTGAAACCCCATTTGAACCTTTTAGGGGTTAAGGGGGTTAGCCTCTGCGTTGATTGTGAACTGTCAGTCAGTCAGTCAGGAATTACTCATATATATACATTGTATATACTATTTAACCAACAGTTTTATTCAAGAAGTTGAAATCGAAAACATTTCAATCACAAAAATACGCATAGTGAACGAATCATTATATAGTTAGTGCATTTTGTATAAACAACTATTTCACTGAAATAGAACCATACTAGATTATTATCGTCGACAGACGGACGATTGTATAAAAAAATAAATTTATTTTCTTTGTACAACGGGCTAAGTATTGAGTATTGTAATTCTACAAAGGTTATCTGGACGAGATTACCTTTAAACTATGAGGACTTCATTTTGTGTCATTTTATCCAGTAGTGCTAGTACGGATTGATAGAGCAGTAATAAAAAATCATCCTCAATTATTTTTTTCAATTTTATTGTACCTTCACGACTAAGACGAATCTATTGACACCACTTTCAAAAACATAACCCTCCATCTTTGGCAGTCGGGTAAAAAGACCCGACACATAGTGGTCATCTTGGATTTGAAATTTATCATAGTCAAGCTATTGTCTTTGATACCCATAATGAGGGAGTTGTAAAAATATACGAAATCCGCCATTTTATGGCAGTGGCAATCTTGGACCGATTGTCATCAAATATAACTGGAAACACCAGGAATGTTCTTAGCTATATTGATACACCTTACAAAATAAATTAAAATTCGGTCTACCTATTCGGGAGCTACGATGCCATAAACACAAATGCACTTACACACAAAGAGAAGTCAAACTCACACCCCGTAATTTTTGCGTCGGGGTTTAATAATAAATAACGTTCTATGCGCTGTAATTAGTTTAATTTTATACTACTGACTAGACTAGCTTTTATATTTAACTAGTTTGAACTGGATTAAACCGGTTTGTTTTTGTTGAAACGGCTCAGCCAACCACAGAGCGACTGCGCGAACCTATAGGGCAATGACAAGTATAGAGTAATGTGATACTCATTTAAAATTATAATGAGCTACGGAATACAATAAGCCAAGTAAATATTATCCGTTTAATAACGAGAAATTGTACGATTTATTTTTAAAGCAAAAGTAATTGGAACAGGTTGTTTAAAGCTTCATCAAATACGAAACTTTGGTACAAGACTTGAGAACAAATACGGGTCTTGGAAGCGAAATAATTTAAAACTTGGAAAGAGTGACGACCGAATTCTGCAGCGAGTTCTTTTTAACTGACTTCAATAAAAGTGGAAGCTCTCATTTTGTCGGTATCTTTTTATTTCTATGTGTGTTTCCTGATTTTTTGGGGAGGCCTGGATCGATTTAGAAAACTGTGTTTTGTTTGATGAAATTCGATACTTTAGTAGCTACAAGATATGAGAACAAATATGGATCTTGGAAGGGAAATAATTTAAAACTTATAAAAATTGTCAAGCGACGAAAAGTGAAGGAGTCTTTTTAACTTCAATAAAACCTTAAGTTCTATATTTGTCAGACGTTTTATTTCAATGTAGTAGCTGTGATCCGCGACGTTACACGCGAATAAAATGGAATATAAATAAGTTTCTTATTTTCGACACACATTGACACTAGACTGGCCGGTTGGCGCAGTTGGTAGCAACCCTGCCTTCTGCGCCGCTGGTCCCGGGTTCGATCCCCGGGCAGGTTAAACATTTGTGTGCATGAACGTGTTTGTTTGACCAGTGTCTGGGTGTTTACTATATATTCAAGTATGTATGTACATCAGTGATCAGGTTACCATAGCACAGGCTTTGTCTAGTTTGGGACTTGAACACCTTTGTGTGGATGTTGTCCCATATTATTATATTATATATTATTATTATTTGTAATTTTTTCCAATGTTTTGTTTATAATAATACTATTATTATTATTTTTTGTTTTTGTGTTTATTTTTCTTGGTGTGCAATAAAGATAAATTGTATTGTATTTGAATCCCTACATGTACCATTTACTACACCTCATAATTCTCTAGTTTCAGCAGTTTAGAATGGCTGAACGGATTATAATTAAATTTGATTTTAGGGTAGCTTATACCCTCAATTGGCTACATTTTAGTCTTCCTCATGAAATTATCAAATTTAACCGAGGGGCGCCACTAGTATGTAAATAAGGTAATGCAGTTTTTACTATCCACGAATATTGGCTATCCTAAAAACTCATCAAATTTTGTACCAGCTACAAAAATGCTCCTTTCCATTCGCATAAAAACAACTTGTCCCAAACTAACCATAAATAAACCCCCTCTTACTATGGCGGTGAGAGTAGTAAATAGTCGCAGGTGCGGCCAACCTTTGGCCCGCGGCCAATGCCAAGCAGGTGTGGCGAAATTTGGGCCGCATGATAATTTCAGGAGACATGCTATATTTCGTTGGTTTTCGCTGGCAGGGTTGGCAACTGTCTCTTTTAATTTCGGATGATACACTTTTATTTTTCAAACATTTCGCTTACATGAGAAGATTAAGTAAAACTATGAAATGAAATTTATTAAATAGTTCCTATATGCAGAATATTCTTATATTTCACTATAGACAAAGTACAGCTATAGTTAAGGAGATAAAACTTTGTGTTTTACAATGTTGTCTTTTGTTGCATTGTTGCATCCCATTTTTTTTTTGGACAGGTAAATTAGTCGGAAGTGTTCGAAGCGACGTTCGATGAAAATCAGTCCTATATGACCGCGGCCACAACATGGCCGATCTCATTCTTTCTCACAACCTCTTTAATATGGGAAAGTTGAAATAAAAGGGCTTGACTAGTGAATGAATGAACGTGAACACTATGATAAATTTCAAACTCAAAATGGCCGGCCACCACAAAATGGCGAATGAGGGCCTATTTTTTTGTTTTGATATCAACTAGCACTTGACTTTGTATTCTTGTTGCTACCTACGCTAAGAAATACGCTGTCTAAAACAGTATAAAATACATATTTTTTTAGGTAGCTAAAATAAAACAAACGTGATTTTTGGAATTTTCGCTCGATATTAATAACGACAATAGGTACGAGTAGAAACCTAAATTATGTTCTGTAAATAATGGTACAGAACCCATCATGCGCGAGTCCTACTCGCACTTGCCTCAGTTTTAGAACTGCTACTTGAATTTTGTTTCGTAGATCATCAGTTATAAAATAAATTACATCTAAATTTATATTTTTCTTTTATTATGTTTTATATGTCTGCGATAAAACGTTGATAAATCTATCTTGTTGATAATCTATACAAAACGCAAAAGTTTTGCGTGTTTTTGTCTCTAGTTATGCACTAAAACGGCAGGACAGATTGGATTAGAATTTGTAAAGCCATTTTTTTGTTTACGATAGAACAATCTTCACAAGATACATACGAGTATATGGCTGTATTGGGGTACGAACGGGTTGTGTGGTATTTATTGTACCTACTAAAACCTCCCAGTAGCCTGCTGGACGGAGAGCATCGGGAGAACACACCCTAGAACACACTGGTGGCCTCCTGGCAATAGATAATCTTGATCCTAGAATAAGACATGGGCTACTATTTAACTGCGATAAACTATGGAGGTCATACCCAGTTCTATTATAATTTATCACATAGTTAAATTGCTGGCGATGGTTAATGTTTTAGTAGATATTTAACAAATATTTTTTTTACAATTTTCGAGAATCTCTTAACTAATACTGATTCAAATATTAGAATTAAATACCTAGTATTTAATATGTCTTAGTCGCAAGTGTATCTTGAACTCCACCGTTAAAAAAAAAATAAGTCGCAAAAATTACGAAAGATTCCTAAACAATAATTCATATCTAACCAAGAATGCAATAATTCTGAATTAATGCCGATTCCGAACTGTCCAGTTACGATTTACGTTAACAAACGGGAATTCTAGAACGGTCGGCGGGAAGTGGGAGCTATAAATTTGGTTTTATGATAGTTTTAGAATTGCTTTCCGTAGCCTGAGGGAACCTTCAACCAGTGGACTTTCTATACGATATACTTGTAAGGTGATTTTAACTGCATTGAGAGGTATATCCCCTATAAAAGGGAGAAATTTGCTACAATTTTATTAATATTTGAGATATACATATGTAACACAGCATTAATTAAGATTAATGAATTTAAAAAAATTGGTCAAGTAGTTATTCCTATCCTAACTAATATTATAAATGCGAAAGTAACTGTCTGTATGTCTGTTTCGCTTTCACGCGAAAACCACTAAACCGATCTGGATGTAATTTGGTGCACAGGTAGATTGGACCCCGGGAAAGGACATAGGATACTTTTTAACCGACTTCAAAAAAGTAGTTCCCCCATTATCTCGACAATCCAATGGGGAACTACGCGGGTGAAACCGCGGGGCACAGCTAGTATATATATAAATGAATCCCTGTATCCCTTGGTCACGCCATCACGCGTGAACGGCTGGACCGATTTCACATTTTTTTTGTTGTGTTTGTTATTGTCAGGAGAAGGTTCTTATGATAGAAAAAAAAAATAGTAAATTATATAAATGAATCCGTTAGTTTCACTAAAACTCGAGAACGGCTGGGCCGATATAGCTGATTTTAGTCTTGAAATGATTGTCGTACTCCAGGGAAGGTTTTAGTGAGAAACATACATAACTGTTAGAGGGTACGAAGTTCGGCGGGTCAGCTAGTTTTTTTATAATGATATGGAACAGATCGCTTTTAGTGATAAGGCCGCAACTTGTAGCACTAGATGTAAATTTATACTCTTGTATTGTTATGTTTTGTATGTCTACAATAAAGCGTTGATCTATCTATCTATCTATAAAGTAAAAAAATGTCGTGATCGCGAGCGCAACAGTTCGCAGAGCTTCTAGTATTGGTAGGAATTTGACCGAACAACCAAAGCGTCTTTCCCTGCGAGTCTGCCGAAAATATTAGATAATTCATCTGGCTACTTGTAATATCAAAATCACCTGTTTTGCAAACAGGACCGTATAATTAAGTTAAATTCTCCTTACAGTCAACTAAAGTATAGTGGGGCAAAAGTTTGCTTTATTTTATAAATCAGCCTACCTTAAGGTTTATTTTATTTTGTTTTTAGAAGGTATTGTTCTTATTACCTTTATAGAAATACATTATCTGTGTAAATTTCAACTGTCTAGCTATAATCACGGTTCATGAGATACAGCCTGGTGACAGACGGACGCTCGGACAACAAAGTCTTAGTAATATATTCCCGTTTTCGTTCGAAATGGTATGATTTTCAACTATCCCTAAAATAAAGCTGTTGCTGGGATTTTGTGAATAAATGTTATGAAAATTTCTCCCATTGATTTATTTTGGGTTCTTTTAATCAAAATATCCTTTATTTTACTTTGACAACATAGATGATGTTATGTTTTGTAAAGTAAGTTCTGCCTACTAAATAAAAGTCGGATTTGTTTTTTTTTGAGTATTATTGGTAAGAAAGAGTATCTATTTTACATAAACCCATATTCTCTTCTATATTTCATATGAATTATATTTTTTACGTTATTGTATATAGTAGACGGAATAGTTTACCTACCGTATTAACGCTCTTTTTACCCTTACCTACCCTTTTTGTTTGTGTTAGAGTTCAGCCAGGGATAAACCGTTGCGATAATCCAAAAGACACAAATATTAACCCTATACGTAAACCCATAGCCTACGGACGCGACAACAAGCTTTATGGCCGGTGTCATCACACTAGGTCGAGTGGTTCGCTTTCAAAACGTGTACATCTGCGTATACCGGTGACATAGGTAGTAGGTTTTTTTTTATAACGGGCAATTGTTTTTATTAAAAAAATTGGAATGACTACCTACGACAAAAATATAGCTGTTGGATTACCAATTGACCTATTAGGCGCTTTGTACACGGCGAGGCAAGTCAAGCCGGTCAGTTTCATCGCGGACGATAGCGCAAAGAGAATCCTATGCCACAAATGCACAGAGGATAAAAAGACCACGTCGCTGTGTCTTGCGGCGCGGTCAAGAATACTGCCCGCCCTGCCGTTTGCAAAGCGCTTTGCGATCTACAAGGTAGGAAGGTAGGCAGTACTTGCTTTGCTTATTATATGTTTAGGGATAGAGATGTGTGTGTTGTTTGTTCCATCTTTACGCTTAAACGCCTTAACAGGTTTGGATGAAATTTGGCACAAACCCTGGATACTACTCATTCATCCTAGAAAATTTAATTGATCTCATAGGATGATCAAATATCTTTCGCGGGTAAACCCGCGGGGCACAGCTAGTACTAATAAATAAACAAATTGGTATTGACAGTTCATTACGTGCAGGTTTAATATGTTATTAGCTAGGTACATATTCAGAAACTAAATATAAGTGCATTGTATGTGCGTAATTAGGCACAGGAATCTTTTCAAACCTGAATATTACTCAAAATAAACATTTTCGAGAGATTGTTGCATTAAATCTTTGTAGTTAATTTATTTATTTTTTATTTAGTAACGTGTTTTTGATTTAAAAGATTTGATTGTTTTAATTGTTTTAAGTAGCGTGTACTTATTACATTAGGATCTATGAAAATATTTTTAAATGCCTAGAAAATGTATCAAAATTTGACATTATCTCAAATTTTTGGGCCCATACTTTTATTGCCGTAATGGGAAGATAAATGAAAAATAACGTACTATATGATGTCATTAGGGTATCTTTATTTTTGTTGACATACATTTTTATGAGCTTTTGACAGGTTTTTATACGAATCTTTTTTTATATTTTCAAAAATCTCTGAAAACGTAATTATTACTTTCTGAATAAAATAAAAATAGGGATTAGTTATTTTTCCATTATTATTATAAAATTGAGGTTACAAAAAAATTTGAAACGTTGTCTATGACGAAAACATAGAGAAGTAATGTTTTTTTTTATTTCTCTACTGAAGTGTTGTCTAATTTAAATTAATGGGGGATTATGATTTAGAAAGCAAATGCCACATTGTCAAGCCTATCTTACTAATTTAATATAATAACCTTGCCCTTCATCAATTTACTGAACCCTGCATCTTCATAATCTTCACAATTATTTTGTTTCTATATTAAAATTGCGAACGCTACGCTCGCCGCTGCTGCCTAGCAAGCTTAATGTGCTGACACTTTAATCCCCGAGGGTATGTCCAGAGCGGACGTTTCGTAATTTTTTATACATAAAAAGCGAAACGACCACGGCCGGGTCACTCTTTCAGCCCTCCCGCGTTATTTCCGGGTTTTAAATGGAGCCAATTGGCCGGAATGTATTTTGACGAGAAACTTTTGGCCGCGAAATTATTATATTTCGTATAGCTGTGTCGATGAAAGCCGGGTTGATTTAAGTTTGGGTTTACATTTTGTTTTTGTCCGACTCCAACAAAAGGTCGGGGTACATAATTTTCTGTATTATTTTTTATATGAATTTATCCCGTTTATTCAGAGACGCCTAGAAAATTTTTCGTTTTCTTTTTTCTGACTTCCTATTATTTTTTTGCTCGTTTTGTGAAAAATGTCTTGTTTCCTTCACTGCCCTAAAAGTGGTTAATTTTTTGAAGTGCGTGTTATGTAGGTTACTACTACTAATTCTAACTATTGGGACCCTCTACAGACTGAATTCGTGGACAGAATTTGATTTGCGAGGTGTCATTAGTTTTGTATTTACCTGCAAGTGGTCATGGGCTATACTGGTTGTGTCACGCGTTAACTAACGGTGTAAGTTCTTGAAGTTGTACTTTTTAAAGTCACTCAAACAAATATACCTAACAGAAAAAAACGGTCCACGTTCTAAAAAAACTTAGGGAACATTTTACAAAAATATAGTATTGAAAAATAAATTCTTCATATTTATAATATGTAAAAAAGTAAACTATTTAAAAAAATGACTTTAATATCACAAATAGGTACTCAAAAGGGAAAATTATAACACTTTTTAGAACAAAACAAGTTTTAATTTAAAAAAAAATCAGCTCAGTCAGAAACCGGGAAGTGGGTTCAAATTGGCTTCTAAGGTTTTATTTCTCGATTTTCTTGAGATTCTACTCATATCATCCGATCCTGACTTGATGATAATGGGACAACCTCAGGAGTATATTCTTCCGAACTTAAAAAAATATTTACATCGGTTCACATTTGGCAAAAAATATCGATGAATGTACACAGTAAACAAATTCTATTTAGCAAAGTTCATTTTTGAACAAAGTGCTTACAGACTTCCATTACGGTAGACGCTGATAGTACTCATTCAAAAATCAAAACTAAACCGTTTCTGATAAAATTAAGATGAGACCGCTCACATTTACCGCTTCTCGAGAAGGTTATATATCAAACATAACAAAAATTTCAAATCTGTCCAACTGTCATCGGTCTCCGAGGAATCACGTTACAAACAAAAAAATATACAGTCGAATTGAGTACCTCCTCTTCGGCTCTTGGAAGTTAGTGGAAAACACATACAAACGAACATAAAGCTTCCTCTTTTTAGAAGTCGGTACAGATGTTTTGAAACACCCTATCTTATACTAGGAGATCATAGAGTAACAGAGCCCTTATCAAGCCCTTCCTTGTCACCATGTAACATGACGCGTGCCCTCTCGAATGCCCTCTGGCGACATTTTGGACCCAACAACTTACGAAACAATTGATTAAAGTTTTAATTCAAACCCCGCGGGGGCAGCGGCGAGCCTTTGATCTCTCTCCCTTTGTCGGCGCCCGTTTCAAGTGGCCGAAGTTTACGTAGTCTAACTATGAACTTAGCTTGCCTCGTTTAAGTTTCGCCCCTGAAGTATTTTGAAAAGCCGTTTTTAATTTATGTATAGAGTTTATGCAAACTGTTGACCTTTTGGACAGTATTTGATTATACATGTTTTGACGGTTTTTATTGACAGTTGTTATGTTTCTTCTATACATACTGAGGAAATAACATTTTGCTAGTCTCGAAGCAGTGACGTTGTGCTCGCTCTTTCAATTAGTTGTTCAAGTGAAGTAGGTACTGCAGTTACTGCTTATATGCGAAACGTAGTATCGTTGTATTTCCTATAAATCATATCTTAGTTGTTTACATTTTTATCACCACTCTCCCCTTATCTACCCTTGTTAAGCATTCAGGGTGTGAATTCGGGTGAATGAAGTACAGATGAAATTCTGTATTACTTTTTATCTCACAGCTGAGATACACAGTTATAGGCTAGGGGTGTACTAAGCCGAAAGGCGGTCACTATACAGCAAATTTGCAATTTGCTGAGTTGGGGCCGGGTTGTGACAAACACTGTAACTGTATTTTTGTTGTGTGTTTGTTACAAAAAAAACATTCATTAATACGTTCACTCCAATGAGCATCTATTACTATGGGACCAACTCAGAATTCTAGAGAAAAAAACAGCTCTTTCATAAATTTTGTTGACGACGGATAAACTTTTTCTATGGAAAAGCTGATTTTTTGTCGATTTCACGGTTGGTCTTACAATGAAAGTTGTTCCTAATGATGAGTATAGTGACCCCTTTTCGGCTTAGCACACCCCTATCCGATAGCCCTGTTATATGGCTTCACATAATTGTAATGTATTATTTGAGTACAGCGTAATCAGCGATATTTTTCTCTCTCACTTGGAAGTTCAGTGCAATGAAAATTCTGTAATAGAAACTCTTTTCTTTTCTCATAAGGTTAATATTATAAGATACTTACGACTTCTACGCGATCACCTACATCCATACATATAATAATACGCAGACAAACAAAAAAAAATGGATTTCATACGTTAAACAGAGCTTTGCTCCATAGGTTATTTGAAAGGAGCACGTCATTTAAAATAATTATTTACGTTAATGTAACCCGGCAACCTGTTGAATTTTACGCGCCCGGAAAACAAAATGGCGGCCTGTCACCTTGACGTTTGACAAATGCACGAAGTTAACCCGTGACCAAACTAACAAAAGCCCTATTATGTGCTATTTAACAAGGAAAAGGGGTCAGAAAATACTGGGCGTTTTCGTATTCAAGTAGCAAAAGAAAAAACCCTTTTCCTGGTATTGACGCTTTTAATTTAGCTTTTTTGAAACAGTTTTCTTATGTGATAGGAAGGTACGTAGGTTCGTTCTCATAATATGATATTATCAAAATATTATTAGTACAATGAAACAGAAAATATGTAAAAAAAATTGTCATTATTTTATTGATATTGACGAAAAAATAAAAATAATAATCAATAATTAATTATTTAGTTTTAGGACTAAATTTTTGCGAAACGTCTTTGACAGACAATGTGTTTTCGTATTTCTATACATACCTAAGTACCTATAACTATCACTAGTGGTTCTAACAACTGTTGACCTCGCGACCTTAATAATTTTATTATTTAAAAATATTTCTAGCTTTCTAAATAATATTGTCATATTTTTATTACATTAAGTAAATTATATATACTTACTTAATGTAATAAAAATATCTAAACTTCTAGGCTGTAAAAATTCTGTGACTCTTTGCCGTACAAAGTTATAATTTTGATCTCCAAATGGCTTCCGAGAAAGGAAAAAGTGTCATCTGCTGAATTGATGGGAACTTAATAATAGCTTTAGTAACCATGGATATTAACTTCTTTGATAGGACTTAGAATGGACACAGAATATAAGACCTTATTACAAGTGTCATAAAATCTACTTTTACGGGATCGTCATGGTTTTTGCATTTTCATGCAAACCTTCTCCTTTTTTGAGGGAAATACACCGCAATATTCCCCACGACTACAAAATTTCTGAAAACTTGTAGAAACCTGAAATGAGGACCTGTACGCGAGTACTAATTTTCCAGACAACTATTCATACATACAGACTTATACTTTCTTATGCCGATAAGAAAGTATAATTCTTTTAAAAGAAAACTAACTACGTTTCCGAATTTCATAACGCAGGCGCCCATAGGCCGATATAATTCAATTATTTCGATTTAAGAAACAAACTTAACCGATTTAATGAAATTTAAATAAGACCACATGGAAAGTATATTTTATGAAACAATAAAGAACAGATCGGTTCATCTGTCTCAACAACAGAAATCAGGTAATAAACATAAAAAAAGTCTCCTCTATTTTGGAAATTGGTAGAAAATGGCCACAATCAAAGGCTTGAGATGGGAGACGCTTTGCTCGTTTCGCTCGCTCGCTCGCTCGCTCGCTCGTTTGTCATTATATTGTTTGCCCTCATCACTGTACAAGTTGATCCTAACAAGCTCCCGATGCTATAAACTTGCACAAAGGTTGCGGTATATCTTTATATAGATACAAGCTTATCATGTCATTAACTATTCAGTGTTCACGGTTGCCTACATCAAACCGGGTTATTTATGAAATGCAGTGTAGTACAAGTCATAAACTTTTAGCTAACTGAGCGAGCTTTTCCGTTTTGAGGCTGGCAAGATTGGTTTTTACCTGTGTCCTGAACTCCGCGGTATTACTCGCAGATCTTAATTTCTAAAGTATACTTTTTAACGGTTTTTTTTTGAGATCAGTCCAGTATTTTTCAAGTTTTATCGTTACATACAAAAATCCAATTTTTTCCTCATTATTATTATGCTTTTTTCTGCACGAGTGTCCAAAATGAGGTATGTAATGTTTATGTAAAACTTTACGGTTTGCATAATATTTTTTAAAGTAACAAACATTTTTAAATACCAAAACCCATGTTGATGTTGAATGTTGGTACTCACGTACAGAACGGAGATTTTCTGACATTTATTCCTATTCTTTTAAAAAAAATATCTTCCCTACAATCCTTCTGCTATTTACACAATATATCTTTATTGCACACCAAGAAAAATATATACAGCAAATATATTATAAACAAAACATTGGTAGTACATTGGGCAGCCTTATCGCCTAAAGCGATTTCTTGAAGGCAACCTTTGGATGGATCGGACTAACTGCAAATAGTAACGTTAGTGGTGTACCAATAAAAAATGAAAAAAAAGAGATTTTTTTATGGTACAGTATTTGTACCATCTCTTTTTTTTTCATTATAATAATAATACCACACAAGATGTTAGACATTTAGATGGAATAATAGGCATAATTATTTAGATTTATCGTCTATGGTTAATGTCCTCTTAAGGCGATTAACCGATCAATTTTTATCTCAATATTATTAGGGAACGAACGAGTGAGACCTCAGATAATCTTAAGTACTCCTGTCGTAACAAAAGGTATGTCATATTTTACTACTAAATTTTATTTTTCATTTACTCTCTTTCCAGCATGAAGTGAACCAACCCATATAAGATCGTTGGACATCAATGAGAAAAAAATTTGGACAAATCGCTTCTGCTCATGCCTTTCACACAACTTAACCCTTTACACGATGACACGCTGAATCCTTAGCGTCAAAATATTACTCTTCACAGAGCACTGCTCTGTCAGACTGCCTCTTAAAATAACATTATTAAATAAGTTATGATATTTACATGAAATAGATTTTTAGGAATAAGAAGGATTCTTTGCTGAAATTCAGAACTTAGGTCCTGTCTTAGAAACACTAAGTTGCTTATGTTAATTACTATGCAGTTTTGATTTGTTAATCCGATTTTACAGAGACGCTGGGACTAATTTGGAAAGCAATTGTTATTTTTTTCTCATGATTGATCGTATTTTTTCAAGAATTGTTTTTTTTATATTCAGAATTACGTCTACGCGTTTACGTGAGTACGTTATTTCCAGGAGACATACGAACTGACAATCCACTGGCAGTAGAAAGAAAAATTTGCCAGACCCAAAGTAGAGATGCTACGCTCGCTGCAAAATATATTTTGAAAAAGGCTTTACCGAATTCAATCATTACAAAAAAAAAAAATTTTAATACGTAGCAGAACATAAATTTACATAAAAAAAATATGCGCAGAAACCATAGGTAGAAACGTAGTACATTTAGCGAGGCTGGAGGCCAAGTCGACATCTTTCTTCACGCTTACAATAAAACATAGGAATAAAGTAAAAAAATGTGAAAACCAACTTCAATTCGGCTTCCAGAACTTGTTTTTTTTTAAACCCTGCACAGCTAGGCATTTGTCCACAAGTGCGCAAGACCACAGAAGTCAGCGATACTCTAGCCCTAGATGAAGCATGCATAGACTAGAATACACTGGCTCTTAAGAAAGGCTGCCGGAATATATGCTTGGCGACAAATTTTACATCTTGAGGGTGGTAGCTAGCCAGGCGAGGTTGAGACGAATTGAGAACCTCCTAATTTTTGTAGTCAGTTAACAATTAAGACAAATCTAATTGAACATGTCTGAAATTTAACAACATTTAGAATCACAAAGAAAATTATAATTGCTTACAAAGAAAACATTTAAAGAAACCAAATAAAAAGCGTCCAAAACCTCCCACATAATTTCATTCTTACGAGAAGATACAAAAAAAAACTAATTGCTAATTTCAACTCTAAATTCCCATGCTCTGATATTTTAAGAAGGCGGCAAGATCAAACGCGGCGAGCACAAAGGCGGCGAAGATCAAAGAGATTGAATATTTATTTGGTACGTACATTTTAGAAGAGGTTTCCACCCGCTCGATTGTTTTTCGAGTGGATCTATGTTGTCTTTGAATTTATATGGGATCAGATCTAGGGGATGGCTTATAAGATGAATTGGAGAGGAAAAGGAAAATAAAATGATTCGGAGATTGAGAGGGCATATTTTGGATGCCCTGGACTGCAGGGCCAGGTCTTATAACAATACCGTCGACTTAAGGTACGTACACATTTTCACATCGTATGCATCAGATGCATCGCATCAAACGGATTATTTTTTAAAATGCGTTCACAGTATTAGCATCATCCGGATTTACCGTCGCAACTTACAGCAATCGAATTGCCGATGTAACTTTCATTTGGATTTTTGTAGTGAGAGAAAATGCAGTGTTCCTTGAAATGTGCAAGATGATGAAGGAAAAAGAAGAAGAAAAATTTGTTGCTTGTTTGTTACTCCATTGTCATGTAAGGCAAATGGCGGATGACGCGGAGCAACGCGTGGACTACGTCCACTAATCGGCATCCTGTATAACGACATCGACACGCATCGCAAACGTTGCCTTTCAGAGAATCCGCATTAGTTTTGCCGACAGGTAGCAAGGATCAGACGAATGCCGGAAAAATAAACTTGAAATCAGGCTGGCTTCTGTTCGACATGCAAAACTATTGTTACAAAAATATCATAAAACCAAAAAAAAATAGTTAAAGTATGGATTAAAAAAATACCGAACTGATTTTGATCAAATTATACAGGATCAAGTGAAAAGTATATACCATTCCAAAATAAAATAAAATATAACTTAATTAAGCCGCCTCTGATATATGAGGTACCCAATGCGAGTAAACATTAAACAATACAGCCGAATTAAGTGCCTCCTCTATTTGGGAAGTCAGTTAAAAAACATATTAATATTGTGTTAAAACAAAGCCGAGTAAGTTTATTCCATAAAAGAGACATATCCTACAGTAAGCGAGGGCAATTTTCATATTATTGCGTTCGTTTCGAATTCCATGTGATAAGGTAACACGCGACGAAGTAATTGTTGGGTTTGTGACGTAGTGGGTTGATAAGCATAATGGTTTTGTTGGTTGATATTTATCATTATCATCATAAGCTTGTATAGTAAGTTAGTGGTAGCCTAGTCGGTAAATCCTTTGTCTCACAAGTGAAAGGACGCGGGATCAATACCAGGTACAGGGATTTGTATTTTTTAATTAATGTGCATATTATAATTTATTACCATAAGATTATACGGTCTAGGAAAACATCGTGAGCAATCGACTAAATTGACAGTCACAAGAAAAAAATCCAGTCTCGAAACAGAGGCGCTTTCATCACTCAGTCAGTTATTTTAATCGGACTAGATTATGTTATATACAGGGTTATCGGCCAGGGGTCTACTAAGCCGAAAGGAGGTCACAGTAAACTTTCACTATGGGTCCATAGTGAAAGTTGTTCCTTAGTACACCCTTAGCCGATAGCCCTGTATACTACAAGCTCCAGTTCAAGGCAAATTACAATCAAAATCTGAACTCTTTGAACTCTTATCGCTTAGCATTGCAGTGTGGCTTACGCTTTAGTAACCCTGGTTCTAACACGCGATCTGAGGCACGACATTCGAAAAAATAATGTACAGAATGTTGACAGACGTGGCAGTTACTTTGTTGGGATAATTGTAGTGATTTTTTTACCTATTTAAAAACGGAGGAGGTATTTTTATAAAGATTTAAAATTAAAAAAAAAACTATTCTTTCGATGAATCCATGCATAAAGTTTTGTCAAGATTTGATGTAAATTACGATACATACGCAAGTAGCTACGAATTTTTATGCGAACACACATAAAAAACACACAAACAAATCCCATTTTGAAAAAAAAAATAACTTTTTAAAATTAGTCAAGCCATCTATGAGAAATTGGAGAACAAGGCTACTCATTGAAGCCTTATTTATGTAAATATGTTCCCCAGTGTCCTCTTTTTAGAAATCGGTTAAAAGTAATGTAGAAATAATTTCAAAACCACGAATTACTAATTTCTGTTTTCTACCGTCTTAAAAGAGAAGGAGGTACTCAATTCGACTTTTTTTATGCCTGTTACCTAATATCTCGAAAACGGAAGAGTATACTTTCTGTGTGACCTCATTTAAATTTCATCAAAAACTGTATAGAAACTTGATTTTTAAATTGATATACCTGAAATAGTTTTATCAGCACCTGCCGTAATGTAGCCCGGCGGTAGTCACTTTTTATCCGACTGTGAAAGCTGGGTTTTGTAAAAAATTTATGTATGTATATTTCTTTGGCACGCCCTAGAGCCTAAACATTATGTTTTTAATGATACTGACTTTTAGTTGATAAATTTATGTTGGTGCAGTCATATATTTTGCTATTTTAATTTATAAGAACTTTTATTTTGTTTTCCTGTGTTTTCTTTCAAAATTGTTTTTCTTCATAATTTGTATATTAAATAAAATAAATAAAAATAAAATGTTTTTATTGGCGGACAACAAATAGATCCATATTTTGTTAGTAGCTTACTTAACTAAAAACTTACAATAAAATATAACTAAGGTTAGTAATTATAAAAGTAATAAAATTAATTAAATTATCATGTATTTCGCAGGCATCTTTTGCGAAATCATGGTTCGCACTAGATGCCTGAATACAGGAGCATGCGGGTCATCCGCTATGACTTTCAGGATGCTATTGTCACTCCCATATTAAGCCTTTAGATTTATTACATTATTTTCATGTTTGTGTGTGCATTTCCTAGCATATTTGTGCATGAGATCACTTCTCGGTCTCAGCGGAAGACCAGCGCTGGCTGCTGTATCCCTATAGCAGCTAGCATAGCAGCTAAATTTGGCAGATTTATACACAAATTTATTAACATAATTACTTTAAATGTTTTTTATCATAAGTGTAAGTTGTTGTGTTTGTTACAAATATAAATCATTCATAAACGGCTTGTCGTCATTTTGTGAGTGGTGACAATAGATTCGTCTTAGTCGTGAGAGTGACACTGAGTACATTACAATTATCAAAACAATAAATTAAGGTTTAAAGATTTGGCAGTCGGGTTTGTTTCGAACTCAGTTCTAATCACTTGTTAAATAAGAAGAACTTGTATTAAATTCGTTACATTATGTGTTATGCTGTTATTTTTTGTTGCAAATAAATAAATTATATTCTAATATGCGAATTCTAAAGATTAAAATCAGTATAATCTCATTATGTCAACCACAACGCTGCAGTTAAACTACCCAGAGTTCCAACTTAAATCTGCATAAGTCAGGTCCATATCATACGTAGTCGTATGATGTAGGCAACCTAGTTAAAGCACTGGATTTGCCATCTCAGCGTTTGCATGTTTAGCTTGCTAAGACGCACAGGCGCGTAACTAGGACGATATCAAAAGGGCAAAATTTTATGAAAAACATGTTAATCTTAGTGAAGACGTACTGATTAAGTATATACAGAGTATATCGATACCAACGTTTTTTTATCTACAGAGGGTAAGTCGTTTCTGAGAAATAAAGATATTTGGGAAAAAAACATACTAAAAAAGATTGCGATGAATTGAGAGTTTCCTTCTCTCTTGAAATCGGTCAAAATACTGTGCTTTGAAAAATGCATGCTTTTTGAATAAGCAAATCATACCAAATGCAAGTTGAATTTATGTACGAAGGGTTTCGTACCATTATCTATAGTTCAAGTTTCCCTGCTGTCGTTATTAATATCGCGCAAAAAACATATCACTTTTGTTTTATGGGATCCCTATTAAGTATTTATTTTACTAAGATTTAATTTATTAGTTGTAATAGCGGCAATAGAAATGCATCTTCTGTAAAAATCTCAACTGTCTAGCTGTCGTGAGATACAGCCTGGTGACTGACAGACGGACATACGGACGGACGGATAAACAGAAAAATCTTAGTAATACGGTTACGTTTATAGTCGTTGGGTACGGAATCCTAATAAAAAACTATGCAGACCCGTTTCGTACTCTTATTATGTGAGGTAGCCTAGTTCAGACGCCGAGAATGCTATCTCAACGCATGCATGTTTAGTTTACTAAGGAGACTGGTTTAGCACAGGGACGGCAGCTAGGCTGACAATGCAAGGGCCGAAGCATTGACAATAGCTGACTTAAGTCTATAAAGCTCTTTATTTTAGTAGTTACGCTAATATCATGGTACAATTACATAATACAAGCTGATTTACATTTTTCATTAATAGTTAGAAAATCAATCAACTCCTTTAAATTTAGGGTACCATAAATACGTATTTGATTAAATTTTAACGCGGGTTTTAGATTGTATTTGAATGATTCTGAGCACTTATTCATACATTTCATATTATTTGATTTTTACAGTAACACTTGATCTGTCTCTTATTTACTTGATAAAAAAGTCAAAGTATAGTCAAGTAAGTAAGTAACAGATTATAAAAGAAAATTAAAGTTATTTTTATGAAAAAAATCTCTTAAACTGATTTTGATTAAATGTATATTGGATCTGTTTGAAAGCATTTCCGAACAATTTTTTTCGGGAAATTTAAATTAAATAAAACCTACAAATTGAGCAACTCTTTATTTTTGTAGTCAGTTAAAAAGAACTCATATGTGTCCTAAAAATATTATCAATGTTAAGAAACGTTTATATATATATATCCACCCCTATCGCCCCCGTCCTTATTACAGCCCCCGGCTTAGCTTACTAAGCCGAAGAATATCCTACTAGCGGGTGAATTTCTGAAGGAATGATAGAAATCTCTTATAGGGTTATATTTAACCATGATAACTAGTGTATTGAATTCTATTTTATACCGTTCTAAAATCCTTTCTAGTAAAGTAAAAAGTATAATGGGTTTAATTTTTTTTATTATTCCTTATCTGAATATACTTATATATAAGTATTTAGTTGTTATTTTATGTACGATATTAATGTATGTATGTATGTTGTGTTCATTACTATTTTTAATTATATTTTTCTCATCTGTTTTGTACCGCGCACTGTCTACGCTAAATTTTACTGTTGTATTCCATTCCTTTAAAGGTAATCTCGAAGAGATTTTTAGCAATAAAACCGCCTTTTGTGCCTCGTTATTTCTTTTTTTATTATTTTTGTGTTGTATTTTTGTGGTGAGAATAAAGAATTATTGTATTGTATTTAGTGTTTTAAAAACGGATTTTAATTGTTTACCTACTTCAAAAAAGTATGTTTCGTAAATCAGCCTAATTTACTAAATAAGCCTGCATTGAACGATTTGAAAAATAAAAAAACTTCTTTTTTAGTCAAACTTTAAATTTTTAGCTTTACGAAAATATAGTCAGTATATCTGCTCATTCGAAAAGGTTGGATTCGATAAAGTGGAAGTCCCCAACCAGTGTGATGGACTGTCTTACTATTTTTAACTTCTTCTTATGGGAGGCAAGAGCCCAGCAGTGGGAAGAATGAAGAATATTTGTCACTTTTTTGTCACATACTTAATTTTTTTTTTGTAATCAATTTAAACCAGGAAAACTCGTGAAATGCGTTATCTTTCGTCTCTTCTGACACGTTACTTAAGGCGTTAGTTCGAAAGAGACAAAGTTTTATCTTTGTTCGCTTATCAATTCAAGATATACCCTGTACCGGGTAGAATAATGTCAATTGACGCTGACGAATGTTATCGTCTCGTAGACTCGTAGCAACTAATCTACGATGCTACGGCGTAGCATTCGCCAACCGAGCTACGGCGTAGCAATCGCCTACGGCACTACGTCAAGCGTAGCAATTGCCTGTGGCGGTAAATTTGTCATATGATTTTGATATGGAAAGTTTGTTTGCGAAGTTTGAGTTTACATTGACCGAGCGAGTGAAGTGTTTTTGTTTTGTGTCTGATTTTTTTTTATCGTCTATCGATTTGTAAGCTTGTGTGGATGTTGGTATTCGCGTGCGGGTAGTTAAGGAGTAAAAAAGCCTTCCTTGTAAAAAAAAAGGTTCGCACCAGGTGTCTAAAAGGTGCAAACGTGCTACAATATAAAATTATTAGTTTAGTACTTCCTAAGTGCGTAAAAGTTACTACATTTCTTATTTAAGAGGAAACGTCGCAATGATAAACTCGTAGCTTATTTTATTTTAATATGATTTTGTATATGTATATGAAAAATAATCTTAGATTTTGGACAATATTTTCAATCCAAATATCGCGATGTTGATCGCGTCCGAAGCGATTCTGCATTGAGTAAAGTATTTTGTCTTATGTCCGTCAGTTAGTTTTGTCTGGATTTGGGTATATCGTAGTTTCCAACCAATTACGACAAACCATTTAACTGACTTGAAAAAGTAGGAGTTTTTCAATTCGTCGCAATAGTTTTTTTATTTACTATGAAATGGCTGAACTGATTATAAAAATCCTTATTTTATCGAAAGGGTTGATACATTGTCCTATAGGTCCCATATAAATTTAACCATAATCAGTTCTATACTTTTTTTAAATCAATATTAGTTTTTGGTTGGTTTAAATTTATTTTAAATATAACATATTTTACATTCAGATTTTTAAATGATGGTTTTGTACCGCATCTGCGTAAATGCCGGAAGGTCTAAAATTCGCAGATCTTCTTGCCCACGTTAACGTAACAAAATACATAGAAAACCGTCTAAAAGCGATGTTTCCACTTAACACCGTGGAAGTTATAGTACGTAGCGTTAAGTGTGGTACCTAAAACTTATTGCGTTTCAGTGTACTTCGAGTAATGTAGGACCTTCGCAAGGGTTTATTCAAACACATACTTTATAGAAGTGAAGAGGCTTTACCCTAATATGTCAGAATTACTCGTTGTATCTATACAACGTGTGACAGAAAGGTGCGAAAATACTTTACGGTGTAGTAGAGGAAAATGTAGAAAAAATGAAAAAAAAAATGTTTTCCATACAATTTGACCGATCTCGTGACCAATTTTTGTAAGGAGAACCTGATATATTTTACTTTATAATTTAGAAAAATTTTGTTCTGCAATGGGTTCACTTTAATGGGGGATTTAAGTATTGTCACACCTTTCTGCTACACGTTGTATAATACTAGGAGTTCTCCAAACAGTCGACATTGCGAGCGCAATGTTTTTGAAACATCATAAAAAAAACGACAACGACTTAACCGATTTTTATATATTTTTTTATATTCAGTAATTTTAATAATTGTTGAGTTTCACGTAATATTGAAATCAGACAGTAAATAATCTTCGTATTGGCGAAAAATAAAAATCCCGACGACTAGAAAATTCTAAAATCAAATAAAATCCATACACAAAATTTTCTTCAAGATTATATAATGCGGAAGTATTCAAGTGTTAACTTGACTTGTATTTCACTTAACTGTTTTAACCGGATTTCTCAGCAACGGCTAGAAAGACTATTAAGTTATTTTTTTTTGTTTTAAAGGGTAAACTTTACGTGTAATCGTAACTAATATTATAAATGCGAAAGTAACTCTGTCTGTCTGTCTGTTTCGCTTTCACGCCAAAACCACTAAACCGATTTGGATGAAATTTGGTGCACAGGTAGATTGGACCCCGGGAAAGGACATAGGATACTTTTTAACCGACTTCAAAAAAGTGGTTCCCCCATTATCTCGACAATCCAATGGGAAACTACGCGGGTGAAACCGCGGGGCACAGCTAGTATCAATAAAAATTAATCAAAATCGCTCAACTAGTATGGTTTTTAAATTAAAAGTAACTAACTGTGTTGCCACATACCGAATTGAAGTTGGTAATCACATTTTTAAAGACTATTTAAAGTCTTGTTAAACATAAGTTACCTATTACCAACATAAGGAAGTAAATACACACTTTCCTCATATCAAACTTCACCTACTCCAGACAATTACCTTAACACCATCTTAAAATCAACAATTACACTCCGAAAACATTAAAATAATTATATAAAATTACATTTAATTATTTCCCTACCTCCGGTGTATCGCGAACTCTATACGTACCTACCAAGCTAAATATTATTTTAGCTCGTTTGAATTTATGACTGTTGCCGTCTCTTTCCTTCAAGTTAGATTAGATACACTTCGACCGTCCGCTTGTCTCGCTCGCTCTACGCATGCGCGTTGCGTTTCTCTTTGTTCGGGATATACATAAATATCGGTGTGCGATGTGTAAGCAGTAAGGACGTGTTAGATTTTGGTCCTTGCCTTTGACCATGACCACCTAAAATCTGCACCAGTAGTTCAGCTCGAAATAACTGGGTGTGCCACAGGGTTTTTTTTCCTTGGTCCACCTTAGTTCACCTGTCTGTACCAGGAACAATGTTTAATTGGTCTACAGTTTAATAAATGAAGAATTGTTAAAGGTTTTCTTACAAATGTATGAATTTGTGGAAATATCTGAAAATAACTAATATTGTTCATAAAAATAATCATATATTTTATTTAGGAGTTTTTTATATATAATAATTAAAATAAATATTAACAATTATTACATTAAGCCATAATATTTCATTTTATTTTATGGTCCGCTGAAGTTTTTATCTAATATTAAGTCCTATTTTACGAAAGTTTTTCAATTCGTTCGAGTTTTGTTTTATCCTCGATTTATTACGATTACACTAAGACATTTAGAAAACTATTTTCATTTTGATACGGCATATATTTCACATTTCATCGAGGCGCGCACGTTTCATGACATTTTAAATTAAAAGTATATAGTCGCAAAGTTCAAAGTTCTTTATTTGCCTTGTTTTTTATAGTACTAACATGGTCTTATTTTAACTATGTTCAGATATCACTTTATTCCCCTATAAAGGCTATAAGGTAGATAAGTGACGTTCAAATTTTAAAACTAGAAAACATGCGTTTCGTTATTCCCGATTTAATGAAACGTTCTCTTTGGTTTCTAATCAAACTGTCTAATCAAGCTTTGATTTTCGTCACCTTTTAGTAGCATTTTGTCTGTTATGTCTTATTTGTAGCTTTAATTTGTGTCACTTTTTGGTAGCATAAGCATTATGTCCGAAGTCAGTCAAACAACTATTGCCTCAAAGATGAATGAAAAACCGTTTTATCCACTGCCCATAGCAGCCCAGCTGAAGGCGAAATACCCATACTGCTTATAAGTTGTATAGTAGGTATAGCTATGGATTGTTTGCATGTGAAATTGTGTTTTATTAATGCGAGTAAAGTTTCGCGCGCGGTTTCCCTCGCTCTAAGTAATTTGCGCTCTATTTGGATGCAAATACCTTTATACACTCACTGTGTTAATGTGCTAATCATGTCCTGTGGCTTTGCTTAGATACTGAGTGTTCTGCGAACTGTTCACATCGCGAGTACATTTTATATCAGGTTTTCTTTTTTAACTCTAAAAATTGTAAATGTAATATTGTGAAGACTTTTTTAACGAACTATAGAAAAGAGGTGGTTTTCACTCGATATTTTAATTATGTGTGTTGTTGCCCAGTTTTTTAGAGACTGAAAAAATATGTGAAATTCGTTTTTTTTTTGTTTGTAAGGTTATTTTAGGTTTAACTAGTAAAAAACTAAACTGATTTCGAAAGTCTGTTGTCTGTAGCATTTCAGCTTCCAAACAGAAGAACCGAATTTGATTTTGCTAGTTTTTTGTTTAAAAGGTGCATTAGTCGGGAATGTTATGTTAGCTATGTTTTATGAAAATCGGTCTAGGATGGTGGCCACAAAATGGTAAATCATATATTTTCATTTATTTAGTTTCGAGGTTTTTTGACTTACTCGCCACACAGCATTCTGGACAGGTATATCAGTCAGTCATATTGTCAAGAGACAATTCCTCAGTTTTAGTTTCTTAGTTTAACTCTAGTTCTGTATCTGGAAATTATGCCCCAAAAATCAAACTCTGGATCCGTCCCTGCTTTTATTTGGACCAGGTTGAAGGAGTATTGACCCCTATCACTCTAGACAGGTTTTATTCAAAACATCTTTCATGATTGTGCATGTTTATAAACGGATGCCAACTACATCTCTTTCGCTAGATTAGATTCTTGCTATAGTTGATAGAACGAGCTAGGCGTCTCTTCTTCGAGTCTTGCAAAATGTTCTTTGGTCTGTCAGTTTGTATGTTTGTCTGAATGTTGTTTCCTGTGTACAGGCCGTAGTTGATTTATTTAACTAGCCTTGCCCTCTGTTTTATAAAAAATAGCCCATGTGTTAATCTAAAGTATAAGCTATCTTCATCTCAAATTCCATCCAAATCCGTTAAGCCGTTTGAGCGTGAAGGAGAAATAAACAAACATATACACACATTCGCCTTTATAATATTAGTGTGTACGAGTATAGGCAAGTATTCGTGCCTGCCTATATCGTATTGTGTTGTATTCATTAACTGTCCGAGCTATGCTCAAATTGTATTTATTGGTTTTCAACCAATATTGACACAACTTAGTGCGATATGTTCTACGAATTTTTAGATTATTTATAGTTGGATATTTTTGACTGGTGGTGTTATTGTATTTGATCAACGTATAGGATTTATTAACTATAAAAAATAGGGCAAGTGCCTTTATTAACAATAAACGTAAAAAAAATGACTAAATTAAATAACAAAAAAATATAAAGCAAAAAGATTACATATAGACCATTTAAGATCTTAAGATAATCCAAAGGCTCCAACCCACCACGAGAGGGCAGCGTGCCCAGATTGCTAGCCGCATTGCCATACTGAATGGCAATGGAATGGATTTAATAAATCTGTCTGTTGCAAACGTGTATTGATAATTATTTTAACTTTCATCTTAGCAAGCCACATTTTCATTAAGAAATTTATATCATTTATACAAATTAAAAAAATAAATATCATAATTTAACCGATAAAAACATCAACAGATTCCCTTTTCCATGCCATAAACACATTATCTAATTTCCCAGGGTCGGGTAGCCCGCCCTAGGGGATGCCAGCGGATTGCCCATAGCTCCAGTAATATAAACCCTTTCAGCTCGCCAGTAAAAATAGTCATGCCTCAGTATACTTACCTGGGGTGGAGTTTAGGGGTGGGACGTCTTGAAAATTAATTGCAATAGTAAAGAAGAAGTGGAAGTCAAGTGCGAGCGGAGCGTCTTTGCTTTGGTTCTCGCGATATTTCTCTCTTGTTCTTGTAATTCTGAGAAAATTCAAATAACAGACTTGACCACCAGTACCCAGAATCACAATGAGTTTCCGCTCTTATTCGAAAACTTTGCAACTCGAATTACTCGAATTACGCGAAGCTTGTTACGTAATCTAAAAGATTAAATAGTGATTATCATTTTAGTTCAGATCGTGAATCGATTTATAAATAATAATTTAGGATCTTCTAATAAGATTTGCATAATTCGTGTTGCAAAGTTTCCAAATCAGAGCGGAAACTCATTGTGAATCTGGGTGCAGGTCGTAGTTTCCAACCGATCTTAATAAAATCTCAAAGGACTATAATCCCTCATTTTGGGCCTTCGGGTAAATAAAGCTGTTACGGCACTTATTATCATTAAAATTATTATTATTTTTCTTTTACTTTATATGTTTGAACCTTCTACACAGTAATAAAAATCATTTTAAAAAAGATGAATAAAATAAGTCAAGCCGTTCTCAAGTTCTAGCGTAACCAGGAGAAATAGGGTTTAATTTTTATATTTATATAATTAATAAATTGCTTACGTTCGTATCTAGGGTCTCACTTTCTTATATAATTACATATACTTCTAGAATGAAACCCTTCCTCCTAGCTTTTTAGCAGTCCGGTAAGTAGATACTCAATACTTTGAAATAAATCCAATCTTTGTTTATCAACATCTTAAAAGACCTATAAAAACGAGTATAAACGTGACCTTTCAAACCTTTTTGAATCGAAAAATACTCGAATGGGACCGGATGATTCAATGGACTAAGCTTAAGATTAGAAAAGCACAGAAGAGTTTAAAAGTCGACTATTAGACGCCTGATTCAGAAAACAGTTTCTCTTGATAGGATTTGATTTAATGCTGAACTGTAATGGTTATTTAATTGTAATATTTTCAATCATAATAATTACCAATTAAATAAAAATAATTATAATATACCAAAAAGCTGTCTGAGTTGGGGCAAACACTATACAAATATATACAGTAGTTTTATTGTTACTGTATGTTGTTATGTATTTTCATTGTGTGTTACAAATAAATCATTCATTCATTCATTCATTCAAAAAGCAGAATAATTATAACAATAGTGCGCGCGTGAGCTCTAAGTAATTTGGTTCTGAGGTAGACGTTGATTGTGCACCGCGCCCGACCGTCGCTTCTTACCCCGCACACTCCCTACTCCTCAACTAGTATCGACCTTGACGTGACAGTACGCTTATAAAGTCTGGTTTTAAATTTGCAAGTACTAGAAATGAATAAAACGAAAATATGTGTTATAGGTACCGTATGATACCATTTAGAGAATAAATAGTTATATCACATTTAACCAATTAAAGGCATGCAACAGTATAGATTAATGTAAATTTGTTTATTTGTCTTGAAACTCTCACGCGGAATGTAGTTAGAAAAAGCTGGAATTTTAAGTCTTGAATCTGCCAAATTACACAAAACTTGAAAACATAGAGGTGCATGCCTGAACCTCGATTTAAACCCGCGCCCTTTCGCTTGTGAGGTAACGGACTTATCGACTAGGCTACCACTACCTTTGTGCAGTTATCAATATACTAAAACGTGTTACTGATTAACCATAGTTATTTTATAAACAGGTTGTGTTTCTGATATATTCTGTCCGCTTGCTCTGAATTTCATGAGTTAAATCGGGGAATCAATCTCAAGTATGGCCGCCCTTTGTAGGGTGCACATTAATTATTTACAGGGTAACTTCTACGTGTGTCGGGTAGATTCCTGATACAGTAATCTCTGCATGCCTGTACCGAATAATGACAAACTATAACAAAGCTGACAAACATTAAGAGCTGAAAATTAAAATTAATAGGATGAGGCACGACTGTCTAGAAGAAACTGATTCACTCACGATTTTAAAAGACTGAGATTTTAGTTGTCGGGAGATAGAGAACTCGGAAGCAAATTCCACAACCTAGCATTTTGTACAATAAAAGTCGACGCAAAGCATTTAGTGCGAGTCCATGGAAATTAACCATAAATCGGTGGCGACCTACAGTATCTCTCACGTCCGATTGTAGAATGGGGATGGTAGAATTAAATCATGTTATTCTAAGACACGCTCCCGAAGTATATCCGGTAAAACCCGAAAGGCTAACCACTTCTTGACGATGTTCGAGGTTTTGGAGGTTAGTTTAAGCTTATAGTATTTTCGCGCATATGCACTTCTGTTTGTAGAATTCTGCTCCACTCACTACACACACACATAAATAAATAAAAACATCCTCACTGCGAGCCCTTGATCATTACTTCAAGTTGTTTGCCAGTGATAATAATTATGCAAACAGTTGACCCTGCGAGAACAACATGTATTCTTTGGCCATCGCTTAATATGATACGATATATTTTTGTTTAGAAATCTTATTGAAATCTGTATGCTGTATATGCCAAAAAAGCATTAAAATGACGCCGTAAGGAAAGTTTCCGCTTCTTTGGAGGAAAGTTCTTCGTATTCAAAAACCTTCAACGACTAAAAAAATCTAATAATTCGTTAAAACTGCTTGTTAGGCGCAATTCAGCCAGACTGATTGACTGTTACCTACACATTCTTCGCATGGAAGATCCGTACCCAACAGTACAACAAGCGTATATCTACATATTAGAAATCTACCCTCACTACTTCCACCTGGGGCATACTATATAGTATACATAAATTCTTAGTACATATAGAGTTTACTTAAGCCCGACTCTAAGGATGATGGTCTATAGAGCTGCATGAATAGATTAGCAAAGTCACGGGCCTCTTGAAAGTGCAACCCTCTCCAATATACCTACTATGTGAGTTAAGAGTGATATTTACAGTTAGCTAAAGTGTTATGTGTAACTTTTAAAATTGATTGTCTTATACAACGCATCTACCCATCAAAGTGAACCCTGCGTCAGTAAAAATATCATACAAATAAATAAATTGATTTTCCATACAAAAATTGGTCACGTGATCTGCCAAGTTTTGCTTAAGACGCATTTTCTTTTTTTGCATAATTTTGTTCGACAGTGTGTGTGACAACCTTTATGTTACACGTTGTAAATGACACTGACAGTTACACTTATCATGCAGACTTTGGTAATTACAACATTGATCAACAACTCTAAACTCTAGCACTTCTGTGAACTGATGAAGTCGCAACAGCGATAATTATGACACAATAAAAATACTTTACGGTTCCGAGTGGCTTTCAATAACGTCAAGAGGTACATAAGTTGTTGAAAGAAATAACAGTCAGCGGTGTTGAAAGAAATAACAGTCAGTGTAACCGTAGAAACTGACATCTTCGATTCGTTTCATTGCTGGTTATTAGCTAGAGTATTTGAGACCGTATCCCATGGGCAATAAAGTTTACTTTTACAGATTGTTCCTGGTTTTTGTATTTTCATTCAAACTTCCCCTTTTTTGTTGGAAATACGACACAATCAAAAATCCAGACGACTAAAATTGTAGAACCAGTATTCCAAGTCTCATAAAGATTGAATGGAAACTACGATCTATACGCAAATATATAGTACTTACGACAAACATCTATAAATGCAAGCGACACTCAAAAATATTTTTCCAGTTTTCAAAGCACAGACGCTTCGCTCACTCTGTCACTTATTATTCCTAAAATGTTTCAGGAAATCTATAGTTATAATAAGAGTGCCTAAAGAGCGATGAGTTGAGATCGGCTTGTGGTGAAAGACTATTATATTTTCTATTTTTGTTCAATATTACTCGTTTTTTGTCACAAATAAACCATATTCTATTCTAATTACTTACCTACCCTCTTATTTGTTTCAGATTGCTGCCAGACCACTGTGCGGGGGAACAAAGAATCAGGTCTTTAACTCAATATATCAAATACTAATCTTTCATACATATTTATGTGATGTCACAATTATTTTGAATTGCATAGGAGCGTCTGGAACTTCTGTCCAATGTTCATCGAACTTAATTAAGAAAGATGAAATAAATAACTACAGAAAAAAGTAAGCACTAACAATGAACTATGAGTGATTGTTAGACTAATTCTTAGTCATAGATGGCGTCACCGTTCGCTTACTTAATGTAATTTGAGAGCGGTTGTGAATTTCGCGGCCGGCACTATAACGACAGTGGCCTAATGATCAAGGCATCTGGGCGTATCACCCAGGAAATGCAGGTTCGAATCCTGCCTGTTGTGAAATTTTTCGTTTGCTCTCTTATAAGTATTAGTGTGGTTTATCTTGTAAAAAGAAGTAATATAAAAAATAAGCAGTCGGATCACCCATAATGAAGGCCACTAAAGATTAGATAATCGAAATCCCACCCACCCATAGAGAGCAGCGTACCCAGTTTGGTAGCGGCATTACCACGCTACGTTATACATTTGTTGGTCACCTTGTTTGATTATAATATAGGTCGTAGTACTTTATTCTGAATTGCAATAACGAAACGTCAAACTTTCGCTCTGTGTTCTCCATTGTACTAAACTTGTGTTGTCCATTCCGAGCAGTGTGTTTTTCGGTCGTTTCATGCATAACTTTTGCCATTTGTGCTGCTGTTTGTTTACCATTGACAGTACGAATCTGATTAGATGCCAGACTATTTGTTATTAAGCTTTGTTTGAGAACAATCAAAATTTATGGTCAATTATTTTTCAGATGACGATTATCTAAAAATGTTTAATGTCGTATTGCATCAAGATCAAAACACCTATTTCAACATACATACTGCACGGCCCCGTAGTGACATTCTATAGTTTTTTTTTGCACATTTGACTTTATATACAATTAAATTCACTTTCAACTCTTTAAGTTTTGTTTGTTTCAGTTGTGATCATTTTGATTTAAGCAACTTTCTTAAAGAGAAGTAATTAGTATAAGTACTCAAGCCTTAAAGGTTTGTTCTCATACCTATACTATTTCCCCATAGCATTATTACATAACCTTACCCTTACTAAACTATTATAGTCAAAGTTGACTAAACCGAACATTTTGATGTATACCAGAATATACTTCTAGGGAAGTGTGTTTATTAGGAACGATGAAATGACTATTTAGAATTGAAAATGTGAAAATAACATGCCGTCGTTGTGGACACGAACGACTCATAAACTTTTCTCATGTATGTGATTTTATGTAATCTTATGAGAAATAATTATTCTTAAACCTGATTTCATCCCTGGTGAAGTTCTCCGAATTTGTACGTAACTATAGTCCGACCTTTCCAACAATCAGGTTCGCGTGAAAACACTTATTGCTAAACAAAATGAAATGACCACGTACAACAAAGGTAGGTCAGTTGGATCACCCATAAACTACTAGAGCTAGAGAATACCCAAAGGAAAACAATAGAGATAATATAAAAATTCCAATCCCAGAACCAGAAACCAGAAGGCATACCCAGATTCCTTATTGGGAAAGAAAAAAACACCGTCATAAGTATGTTATTTGTATTGTTTTTTTTTTGCATTACATTTTCTAGTATTACATTTGCATTGCGTCATTATGGTCTAATGTAACGGATTTGATAGCTTGTTAACTTAAGCTAACTTAGTTCAATACTAACTTGTTCTATGAATTATTCTATGTCAAAACGACTAAGCAATTGTAATTCCAAAACAATTCATATAACAGAATTTGGCCCCTTGTCACATGTCGCATCTATCAAACACTATATATAAATAATGGAAAATAAGAGGAGCTCTCGATCCCCACAGCCTTTAAGTCTCGACTCCAAAATAATTTATCTACCTGTATAAATACAGCTAAAGTTTATGTATACGTTCAGCCGTTAGAACAATTGTCGCGTGCCCATCGCATAGATAATGCCGTTAAGCGCCCGCTAAGCCAGGTTTGGGCTCGCGGACGATTATACGACTTATTTACATTGGTGGAACGTTAGGGTCCAGTTAGACGTTGTAGTGGTAAACGCACGGGTGGGAAGACGCGTTTTTTACTGACTTTTAAAAGTGAGTTACCTTTCTAGTTTCGACTGGTTTATGGTTTCGTACCTAAAGGGTAAAAGCGGGATCCTATTAATAATACTCCAATGTCCATCCGTCTTGCCAGGCTCGTATCTTATGAATTGTGATTGGTAGACAGTTATTTTTTTTATTGATGTATTTGTTGCCCTATGTCAACATGTAACATTTAATGAAAAATTCTTTTTTGTTTGAACTATACTTTCTACGTGATTTCATATTTATTACATACTAGATCGGCCTTTGGGTTGTAATAAAATAACTCAAAAATCATTGTCGGTGCATGCCGAGTTGATGTCGTTTGTGACTGTTTTTAATTAAACTATGTAAGAGAAAAAAGAACAAATTGGACTAGGCATCTCCGAAAACATACATTAAATTGAATTGAAAACGTCCTCCACTTATGAAGTCATTTTAATATGGTTGTCGGAGAAGCAATCATAAAATACGAGTACCTCCAATCTGGAATATAGCCATCTACGAAAACCGCACATACGCACGCGATTGAAGATCGCATCATATAAACAAGCCTTTATGGACCAAATTGGGCCGTATTATTTTATATTCCAACTTAGGCACTTCCGATCGTGTATCTGTATGGACCGTTATAGGCTCGAAACTGCCGTATAGGAGCGGGGAATGATCTAAACTTTGAGACAATGACACTTTTAAAATGCGACGGATTCTCTTTTAGTGCTCACTAAATCCTTTATAAGAATAACTAGTCATTCTAAGAGAGTAACAAATATTTCACGATAGGATTTGAATCTACATTTTCTGGGTTACAAGCCCAGATGCCTCGAATCATATCGTTGACTCGAATGACATAATACGAGTGGTTGTTAGATTTATTCTAAAATTATATAATATTGACTATCGTCATTTGAACGCGTTTGTGAATTTGGTGATTGGCAGAATATCAACAGTGGTGTAATGGTCAAGGTATATTGCCGTGTTACCCAGAAAATACAGTTTCGAATCCTGCCTGTCGTGAAATATTACGTTCGTTCTCTTGTAAGTATAATAATACTTAGCGTGCTTTAACACTTGTAAAAAGAAGTAAAAATAACTAACTAGTTTTTGCCCGTGGCTTCATTCGCGCTATGTTGATTTTTCTTAGTTAGTATTTTCCTTCGTACTATCTCTGTGCTTTAAATCAAATCGATCCGTCTCTCAGTTGTTGAGAAATAGGTCGACCAAACCAACAAACACCCTTGGCATTTATAATATTTGAGGTAATTGATCGAACGAAACATCTCTGTATCGAGTCTGACCATTGTTTATCTCATCTGTCAGTTTGTTTGTATGTATCTCTTATTGGATTGATATGGGCTTGGATTTAATAGTCGCATACAGGTTATATATGCGTTCCCAACCAGTCTACGACTACAAATGTTCTACGATTTTTTACTTATTTTTTAATCGTCACGAATTTTGAAAATTCTTTTTTGCTTGTATACTTAACAAATGCTTCCATTACTATACAGCATTACTTCAGCATCAATACAGCACTTTGGTTGGTAAATTAACTTAACTGAAAAAAATTACTTGCCGTTGCCGAATTGGCATTCGCTGTCATATTCAAAAAGAAAGTGTTTGTTTCATGGAAAAAAATTAAATAAAAACTTTGCACATCAAAATTAATCTGGATTCAAGTTTCCAAATCTCAACAAAACTATGAATAATTGCTTGAACCAACAAAAGCGCGGTCGTCTGTCCGTTCCGAGCCTATCCAGAGTTCATATTCAAAATTTAATTATACCCCCCAAACTATACTAATTAGGGTGACTAGTGTGGGAAATTTTATGGGGCTGAAATTGTCGATATCGATAAAAATGACCAAACTGATATTCGTACGAATCCAAGCGAAACAATAAACTGTTTAACTGTTTATATCACTTTACAAACTAGACTTACTTTTGAGTATGGATTGCATGCCTCAGCGAATTACTATTGAAATCGATTAGTAAATATTAGACAGAAACTTTCTCCTTCCTCTTTTTTTGGGAATGTTGAAAGTTCTCGACAACCAAACATAAGCCATAAATACCAAGTTTCGTAAACAGTTTTTTATACGACTATCAATATCCTCAAAGCCATTGTCTATTAAAACATTCTGTATATACTGCGAAAACAAAAATGTCCGAACTAAAGATGTGATGAGTCATTGTACTGGATGGCATTTGTACTTTAGCTTATATTTTGTCCGATGATTGTTATGTCCCATATTAAGAGATGTGCAGTGTATTTTGCATACATTACATACTCTGACACATACAAATCTCAGGATAAGTTATTTTTTTAGATTTATTGTTCCACCTGCTCAATTACAGTTGCATTACTGAGCAAAAATACAGCTCCGTAAAATAATAGATCGGTATTTCATCGATACAATCATTACGGGTCAGCCTTACCCCATCCCTAAAATCCCTAAAGCAAATAGTCTAATGAATATTTTGTTGTCCGCGTTACAAGGGTTAGGAACGAACTGAGCGTAATAAACGTTATGACTTTACTAGTTTTTGACACTATGCTGTAAAATAGGGGTTTTGCAAATATTTATCATGAAAAAACTTTTTATTTAATACCAGATTTATTGCGAGCTAAGCGTTTCTGTTTTAAGCCCTGCAATTATTCGTTCGTATGTCAGTTTAAATTTGAAAATGTCGTACTCGCGTATATAGGTCATAGTTTCCAATCAATCTTGAATTAATTTCGTAAATTCGATTTTTATTGGGTAAATAAATAAGCTTGTTTTTGATCGCAACTCAACGATGCGGCCTTAGATTAGCACGCTTGCCTAGAAAAAAGCTAATTACCGCTTTTTTTTAGTCATTTCTTTGATTTTTATCGCTGAAAAAGGCTATCTTTGAAATAAATACGAGCTACCAGACAAAAGAACATCATAATTATTAATAATTTGTGGTGCAATTACGTAACATATACGAGTAATAGGTACTAGAAAGACGATGGAATCAAACACCTCTTTATTACACGACTGCAAAAGAAGGAGGGTTGTTTTTTCGGGTGTATGTATATATGTATATTTCTATGGTATGCTCTACAGCCTAAATGACTTGTTGTATTTTTATACGAATGGTGTCATCAAATTTTAAAAAACAAAAAATTTAAAGAATGCGCTTAGGTTTAAAGATTAAGCAGTAGGGTTTTTTTGATGTCGCTTCTAACCACTTGTTTTTTTTTCATTATCAGCGTATTTTTGTCCACTGCTGGAAATAAAGCCATCTCCCATGGCACGCAACTAGGCTCTTCTCGTCTCCGTGTTATGTCTCTGTATATGTATATCTCATCTGTATATCCTAGCTCCATCTAGTCTCAGGTCATCCTACACTACGTTTGCCGGTTCGCTGTCTCCACAACTCGGCTAAACCATCCTTAATCCTTAGATAATTCACTACAGCGGTTCCAATTCAAATATAACTTTATTGTGTGAAAATAAATATATATTAAATACAGACATCTCAATAAACATTGACATGCGGTTGTCAGTCTATGTCATATCGTCGTTCGGCGTCCAATACCGCGACTGTGACTATCATACAATTTTACAGGACAACAAAAAAACTTTATAAATTTTACTAGGTATATGCATACTTGTTTTTAATTTTATGTTTTTCTTTGTAAACCTACTAAGTACTACTTTTTTGGTCCATAGGATTTTAGTAACAAAAATTTCTTTGAAATTATGACCTTAACTTATTGATACCATATATGAGACAAGAGAGCTGGCTAATTCCTTGCTCAAAGGATTTCTGTGGCAATTCAACGCGTTCTTGGGAGTTTTCCATACGGAGATAATTTTTTCAGATTTTTATTTCTTTATTCACAATATTTTCTGTATTTCTTTTTTAATAAATGATAGAGATTTATTACCTGCTAAAACCGAGTACGGATATTTATAAAGTTAATATGTCGTCCTGTAAAATAAATCCGGTTAAAAATATGATAGTCACATTCGCGGTATTGGGCGCCGGATGATATGATGCCCATTGCCAATTCTACTCCTTTCAATATTCCCATGTCGCTCGAAGAAGTAAGTTTTATCTCACATGTATAATCAACTACCATATTTGGCAAGTTCTCCATTAAAGCTCGTCTTTTGTACGTTCGCTAGATGGCGCTAAAATAAAAAGCAAGCCAGCAGTCTATAGTTACATATTCCGTTTGTCGAAAAAGAGAAAAAAAGGTTTTTTACCGACTTCCGGCACAGTTCTGAATGCAAAGTTACGCTCCGCTGGATTGTTTGACTTTTTTTTTCGTGTAAGGTTTTTGTGCTTTGGTCATTTGTTAAGTGTTTTAGAAATAGCTTGCAACTTTACAAGAGTGATAATGGTATTGACTGGCGAGCCAAGCGTCTCTACTTCAGGTCTAACATTTTGTTTCTTTCGTCTAATAGAAATAGAAAAATATTTATTTAAAACATAAAACAAACTTAATTACACAATTTATAGTCAGACTAAAGTTACTAATTACCTACTGTGTTTTGTCACAAACCGTCTGTCAATCAGACGTCTGTCATTTAGGATGTTCATGTGTTTCTATTTTCTCATACGTCGCAGTTTCTAACTAATTCGGACGAAAGTTGGTGTAGTGTTGGATTTTGAGACAATTCTCTACCATTAAGTGAAATCACTTTTGTAAATTTTTAAGTAGAGTACCTTTTACTTGCGTTAGTTTAAGAGCATTAAGATTCTTTACTTGGTTAACAAATGTCATTGAAAGGCTCTTAAACAACTGGTTAGAAGTGACTGAAAAACCCCACTGTAAACACTATAAACCACTAAATCTATATATCTTACCGTGTGAAACCGCGTGATGCCACCCAGTATAGCCTATGACCATAAAGTTAAATCCAATGAAATCCCGCACATCAAAATCAGTCTACCGCTTTAGACTGCAGAGAGGCACAAAGAAATAAATATGCATATCCAGTCATACTTTCGTACAAATATACAAACATTCACTCGAACAATACTATCCTCCTTTTATACAGTCGGGTAAAAAAGCACTAAAAAGAACTCTCATTTGACCTTAAAATATGCCAATAACCTCCCTTCATCGTAAGCATTTATGTAACACCCATCTTTACCATAAACCACATTATTCCATAATCGTAAAAAACAATAATTCACTCACAAATATGAAAGAATGGACGTGAAATACTTTCTCACCCCCCTTTACCACCCCTTTGCATAATAAACAGGCTAAAACTAACCCTATTGTCGCGTAAAAAGGTCGATATTTGAATAAAATGCTTCTTTATAAGTGAATAAATCGTGACAATATTTTTCCGAGGAAAAAATGCGAGGAAAAAGTTGGGGATTTCGTTAACCGACAGCAAAACTGTAACTCGTTACTCTTCTGTTGGGATAAAGACAACGTGAGATTGGATTAATATCAGACCATATTTTTACCATTTACCAAAAAAGGAGTAGGTCCTGAATTTCCGACGGTATTTTATTTTTATCTTTGTTACCTACCTGATTTTTTGGGGATGGCTGGACCTATTTGTAAATTTTTAGTTTTTTAGTTTTAAAGGATTTAATTATTAACTGGTCCCATTATTTTTTTATTTAACTCGATCCCGGAGGTCAAACCTATACCTATAATAAATCGAAATAATTGAAAAAGTTAGTTTAACAATAATAATTTAATTGAATAATAATTTCTTACAAATTAATTCACTATATAAACTTGTCCTTGGTTTTTAATGGAACAAAAAAGAAATATGAAATGTCACATTGTGAATTCGGTATTTCGACAGCAAGCACAATAAAAGTAGGCACGTAGTGTTTCCTTCGAGTCCGTAAAATCTCTACCAAGTAAAATATTTTTTAAAAAGAAGTGTCTACAACATTTAATTTGGAGTCGTCTTGCGTCGATACATTTTTTTTATTTAATTTTTGATTTTAAAATCTAATTATTATACCAATTGTAATAATATTCATGTACATGTTATTTTTTTGACCGGATACAAAATATTAAATTGAATATACTTAACTAATAGTTCCCCGCGGCGTTACACTTAAAATTGGATATAAAGAAATTTATACAAGTAAGCTTTGAACTCCCGTCTATTGTGTTGAATTTACAAAAAACGTATAGCTACTTAGAAAGAGTTATACGCTCTATAATGAAAACTACATACAAATTACATGTCTCCAGGTTCAGCGGTTTAGGCTCTGCGTTGATTACTATCACATATATCAGTCAGTCAGTCAGGACTTACTCTTTTATAGAAGACTGTAGTTTTCATCCGGGGTGTGGCCTGCAACAAAAAAGAAAATAGAAAAGTTTGAAACTTTGAACCCCCATTTGACGCTCTTGAGGTTGAATTTACGAAAATTATTTCTTAATCCACCTTCTTTGAAGAAAACACTTCAAATTTCATGTCTATTTTCAGCGGTTTAGGCTCTATGTTGATTGCTAACAAATATCACAAATATCAGTCAGTCAGGACTTCTTCTATCTATTATATATATATAGATATATGATATATGAAGTTTATATCAACCTAGAAACAACATTATATACGACGTTATAGCCCGGACTGAATAATTTTCACATAGTTAATTGAATTTAATGAATTTGGGCTCGTTTTAAGCTGGGTTTTAATATTTATGCTCAATTTAAGCCACGGTTTACGAACTAGGATTTATTTTTAAGGTTTTTAAACCAAAATGGTTTTAATTTGCAAAGGTTTTTAGCAGAATTTTGAAATTAAATTCAGGTTATACCTTCAATCAAGTCATAACGGACTTTTCGGCTGGCGCTCTTAAAAAAAAACAGTAATTTCCATTTTCTAGCTAAACTACTGGACTGATTTTGATTAAAAGTATATAAGAGTAGTAAAAGTATCTACAGTCTGCAGTCGACTAAAAAAATAATAATAATTTTCCTTGAAATGCACAAAAAATATTGCGACGCATTGTGATCCTTCCTTTTTACACGATTGCCTAAAAAGGAGTTTATAAATTTGGTTTGTGTATTATTTGTATGTAAGTATGTAACTCTCTTTGTGACTTTCTACAGCCTTAACCGATAGACTGATTTTGATGTGCGAGGTATCATTGGATTTGTCTTCACCTGCAGATGGTCATAGTTTATACTAGTCACAACCCGTCGCTTTTAACCCCATGTTTGTAGTCTTTTTATTATATATATATATATATATATATATATTATCTAAATAGGTCAGCAGGAATAAAATGCATAACTATACAATAACTCGCGTCGTTTATTACTCTCCACAATTATATTCTTAAATTAGATTTAATATATAGATAACTGCCTGATATATAATAGACTGCCTGCCTCGTCCGTTGGCAAGGCTCGTGGCGCGTCATCCGATCACCCCACTCCAAGGTGGCGTGATCGCATCACGCGCCCGGAATTACCACTAGTCAATAACTACATCTATAAATTAATAAAATGTTTAATTGGACTTCTAAGTTAACGAATATTTTTAATATTTAGTTCAATCAATTTACATTGCACCTGTATTATTCAAAGCATTGGTTTAGTAACAACATCAATATGTATCTAAGTATCTAACTATAGTACCTATAAAGTATAGTAACCCAACATAATATTTGTGTGGGTGGTCTAACAAAAATAATTTATATCTAATGCAATCGAGACTGGCAGTGTTTTTTTTTTTAATCTAATTGTTATGATTTTTTAACTTTTTCGGTCTTCTAGCATAAATAAGTAGTATTACTTAGAAATACTTTTTGGATATTTTGAACTGATTTCAAAAAGGATGATTCTTGATTCATATGAACCTTTTTTTTAATTTTTCTAAGACGGCTAAGATTTAAAAAAAAATATTTAATTGCTTTCCAATTGTTCCCATATATAAGCTAAAACAGTCCAGCACTTTATTTAAAATTGTATATACTTAAGTTTAATTTTTCTTTGAATATACTTAGAGAGATGAGAATTTTGTTTTGTAACGTAGTTTTGCGTCACGATTTGAAGTCGATTTTTTAAGTATTATTTGTAATATAAAACTGTGCTTATTTTTAACATACTTACTTTAACCGATCGAACAACGACGTCAGTTGGAAAGAGTAATACCGTAGGTACATAACGTTTTATTTTTTCTCAGGAGTGAAGGTATCAAGCTGAAATTAATATCAAATACTCAAGTCTACTGTTCCTAAGAGCTGTAAAAAATCAATTTGTTAAAAGTACCAATCATGCGTTCCAATTATTTTTTTTATATTTGTCCATAGGGCAGGCTAAAGTCACTGAGACCATACCGCCTTGTCTTAAGTTATATAATGTTTGTTCAGCCTCGTTCCCTCGTAAATTGGTGGAGATTATACCTGGGTTTCTATGGAGATTTCCCGAAACACACGAAAACCATGCGTTCCAATCCCTGAACCTACCATAGTAGAATAGAGATAACCGATTATATCGAATCGATTATGGCAAGTTAACTGACTTAGCATCATCGATATCTTTGAATAATATAGCCGCGAAAATATGTTTGTTACCGAGATCAAAAGAACCACTTACAAAATACTCTAATGATACAAACAATGTAAATACACACATTTTCGTATAGATGTCTATAGATACCATTAAAAAAACAACAAGATAGAACAGTTGTTCGTGTATTTTTAACATATAATAACATTGAAACGGTTTTAGCAATTCCAGGGCGTGTTTATCTTTCATTACATTGACCGTTCGGTTGGTAGCCAGGGATGAAACATGGATGTCGGATCGGATCGTGCAAAGTCGTTTTGTCGGGTAGTCGGTTTTTGTAAAGCATCATCATTTACGCTCGCCCCTTTAGGAAAAAAATATTCTTTTCTGTCAACTTATTAGCCGTAGGGTGACAAAAAGGAATTATTATTACTTTTTGTCCCCTTGAGGAGACAAACTGAGGGGACAAACAGGAATAAATATTCAAATGTGGCAAAATGAAACCAAGATTGCTTTCTCTTGTTTCACATCTTTCGCCTCTAACTTTACGCGATACCACCCTAGGTTATTGGTGAGAAAGTAAAGCTGTAGAGCTGTCAGCTAGAGTTAGGCATGAAATATTTAAACCAAGATGTAGGAAACTTGGTTTCTTTTACCTGGCTGCAACAGAAGGAGGGTTATGTTTTTCGAAGATCAGTTTGTAGATCGATTATTAGGTTTGTATCAAAACTTATTCGAATCGAAAGTATTCGACTAAATTATGACTTAACTCCGGCCTTGAAGCTACTTGAGAACACTTATAACATAACTTGTAAGTAAGTATGAGAAAAACCACTTTCAACCCAGCGGGCTAAGTACCTACTTGCTCCAGTTGAATAACCAATACCTACTCTTAAATTACTATTAAGCTGGAAATACACAGGCTCATCATCATTATCCGCAGCCTTCCTTATGCCATGGCTGGGTATAGGCCTTTCTCATTTCGTACTCACCATCTACCTCGGTCTTGTGCCAATCTTGTCCAGGTTGGACCCACGTTGTCCCATGTCGTTAACCCATCTTGCTGGTAGTCGACCGAAGTTTCTCTTCCCTACTCTGGGTTGCTATGCTCAATAAAAGACAATGAAAATACTAAAAACACAAACAACATTTATTTTAACATATAATTCGACGTACTCTCGGTTTAAGATTTATATATAAAATATAAGGAAGGAAAAATCGAGAAAAAGGTCACAATTTCAATAAAATACGCTTAACAGCCGCAATAAAATACTGCTCTGTTATTTCTACTCTTATAGCAAAATATGCCTGCATTTAAAAACACAGGCCTATTTTTTGAAATAACAAAACCCTCGACATTTGATTCTTATTTCTAGTCTTCTATTTTTTCAGACGACATCTTAGTTTAGATGAATTAAAATAACATTATTTATCATATTAAATAAAAAGTCAAATATGTCAGTAAGTGAACAAATTATGTGATTATATTATAACACCAAAATCGTAGTGTTGGTTATACAAAAGTTAGATATAAAAATAGTGTATAAATAAAAAAGTTATAATTATACAACCAGAAACAGAAGTTTAAATATATCGCTTAGAAAGAAGTGTAGCAAGTGCAGTGAGTTTGGACATACAGTGAAATAGTGTCTCAGAAAACATGGAGTGTTGAAATACTATACGGTATTGGAATCAAAATGCTAACCATGTCGACGCTTATGATGCCTGCTGCTACTATGACGACGATGACAAATGCTGGGCCGATACCAGTGGCTGCTGCGACTAAGCTAGAGCCGAAGCTTCTTCAACTTCCACATCCAGCTTTGATGCAGCAGCTGCCGCAGCAGCCGCAGCCGCAGCAGCACCATCATCAGCACCAGCATAATAATAACAAGCTCGGTAAGTCGTAGCTTGTAATTTTTTACTTACGACTTAAACTAGGAAGAGATTTTCAGTTCGTCGAAATCTTTTTTTGTTATTTCTCAGATTTCTCAGAGAAGCCTGGACCGAACATTGCATTTGAATTTGAATTGATGAACATTTTTGGTTCAAAAGAATGCCGTATGCATTCTTTTGAACCAAAAATGTTCATGTACTTAAATAAACACAAACATAAGTAACATAAAATTCAGTCCAGTATCTTTAATATTTGTATATTTAATTATATTGATTATATTATATTCGTAACGAAGTTTGAAAATAACTGAAAACCCTTTCAAATTAAAGTCGGTTTTTTACAATTTTAATGTATTAATTTGTGATGTTAAATACTCATGTTATTAAATTTTTATCAAATTATATTGATCGATCTTACTACAAATAGTGCAACAGGGCTAGAGTTAGGGATGAAACACTTGAGAACAAAAGCAGGCAAACTTTGTTTCGATTTGACAGTTCACAGTTTTAACACTGTCAAATTAAACCAAATTTGCTTGCTAATGTGTTCATCTCTTTCATGTTTAATTCTGTCCGATTGCCCTGCGGCTGATCGTAGTAGTGAACTTAGGTTCCACTTGTATTATATCAATTGCCAATTTCGTTGTACAATTTACTGTTGTTGATTAAATTATTAATTTATTAAGATTTGTTTGATTATGATCGTAAAAGCTTTGTCTTCGGATTAGGATCGTATATGCTATATCTAAAGCCTTCGGGAGGTCTACAAACTAACACTAAGGTGAACCACTGCGCCTATACGAAAATGATAATGAAACAGTCGCAATTTGTAAGACTTCTCTGAAGTTGGTAGATAAGTAATACTTAAAGCAATTGGTTAGAAAGGACTTCAAAAAACTCGACTGCAAAATTTTTAACCTATATATCTTAAACTTAGCATTTCCTATTACAAACTCCAAGAAACATATAGTTATATATGTATTTGTAATCACCGTTAAAAGTTCTTTATTATGATAACACACGATGTATTTTAAAAACTATAAAGTTATTTTTTGCCGCCTTAAAATCCTTCGTTTTGTTTTCATTTTCAATTTTGATGTATCCAGTGTCACTCTCACTGCTAAGACAAATCTATTGATTCCACTCTTATTATACGACAAGCCGTTTAGGCTCTGCAGCGTGACAAAGAAATATACATACTCGTACATACACTCTAAAACATAACCCTCCTTTCGCAGTCTGGTACAAAATAATATTTTTTATTAAATTTAAAGGAAATTAAGAAAAAGACCTACGTTTTTAGAACCTCTTCCTTTTAGAAATCTCTTTAAAACCTTTTATTTGGCATAGTCTGAACTGACAAAGGCCACAAATATATTTTCCTTTAAAGCCTTCTCTAGGGCTTGAAGTACGCCCCATTAACTCGGATCGATGACGTCGTCCTCGCTAAATTATGCCTAATAGCCTAAGTTTAACTTCTAATCTATTCTACACAGAGTTTTAGAATCGTTTAAGTCAGTGCGGTACGCAAAGTTGCGCCTTCCTTTTAACGCAATAGTTATGTTGATGTATCGATCACATTTTACAACATTTCTAATATTTTTATACCCCAATTTTGTTACTAAAATGGAAAGATAAATACCCCTTTTTTATTTATTTCCGAATGTACTTGTAATAATTACGTCTTTAGAATTTTTTTTAAAATATTAAAGTTCAGCATAATGTTATTCTTGTCAAAAGCTCGAAAAAATTATGTCATTAATTATCTGTATTTTTGTCGTTTCTTTTGGTACGGTTTACAGATGACAGATACTATAATATTTTTTAATGGTGGCATCTGACGGTCTTTAGTAAAATACGAGATATTTTTAATATCAGTTTTTTGTTAATAACTCGGAAGGAAAAGGTATGAAAATCTAGTATTGTTAGTATGAACCCTTCATTACATTTTCTCGAAAATGTTTTCCAAATTCCATCAACTTGCAAAAATTTAATATTGTCAATTGACAAAAAACAACCTTCTCTAATATTTCCCATTTGTAATGAAAATTGCTTGTTTTTTTTTACAAATAAACCATTTTCTATCCTACTAATAATTTGAGAATTAGATATAAAATCGGCCAAGTGCGCATCGGACGCGCACACTAAGGGTTCACTACCATTATCAACATTAGTTCAAGTTTCATCCTTATTGTATTAATATCAAAACTAAAGAAACAAATAAACAATAACGTCATACAGGGGTCGGCACTCGAAGTGTTACCAATTCAAAATGCTGTAATTTTGACAATTTTGTTTCTTTTTATTTATAAACTTCAATATATAGAAATAAACATTTAAAATTAAAAAGAAAAAAATATTGTTCGATGTGGCCACCTTTAGCGCGGATAACAGCATCGAGTCTGTCCGAGAAGGCTTCACACGCTGCACGAATGTGGTCTGCTGATATTTTGTTCCATTCTCGGCGAAGAGCAATCTTTAAGGCGTCGACTGTCTCATATTTTTTTGCTGACACTTTGGCCTCTAGAATTGACCATATGGAAAAATACATTGGGTTTAAGTCAGGCGAATATGGTGGCCATTGTTGCGAAGAAAAGAAGCTCGGAACTTGTTCTTGCAAAAAAATTTGTGTTTTACGGGCTTTGTGGGATGGTGCCGAGTCTTGCTGAAACGTCCAATGGATTACCGAATTTTTTACGTGCCCAATGTAACAAAGCATCGTTTAAAATCTTTTCACGGTAGATTTGCTGGTTATCTTTGCACCCTGCTCAATGAAAACGGGAGGTGAACGTCCCGTAGCAGTTACCGCGGCCCAAACCATCACTGATGCTGGTGCTTGCTTTCGCAGAGCAATTCGTTGGTTGTTTGATATAGACTTTAACCATACGCGATCATTTTGTTTGTTCACATATTGTTGAACCGTAAAAATTTTTTCATCAACGTGCAACTGCTTTAACTCCTTAGCTCTTTCTAGGCGAACTGCCTTTTGTGCAAGTGTCAAGTCTTGCACTTTTCGTATTTTGTAAGGCTTCAGTTGTAGTTTATTTTTTAATATGCGTCCTATGCTCCGGGCAGATACATTAAGACTTTTCGCCAATTTAACTGCGCTTTGTCGTGGATTTCGTTCAATTCTAGCCTTTACCTTTCGAACCATTTCTGATGATGTTGCTGTTATCAGATGTCCACCTCCATGGCGTTTCTTGATGCTGCCAGTATCATTGTAACGCGTGATGGTCCGATACACAAACATTTTATTAAGATGTAAATGTCGTAGCGCATTAACAATGGCTGGTTGCGATTTTCCAGCCAAATACAAAGTAATGACACTGTGGCGTTTGAATTCCATCTGGATAACTTTTTTTAGCAGCGACGAAAAACAATGAGCTTCTGTATGTTTAGGAACAATACAATAGACTTACGACTGTGAAAAAATGGGCGCCATATTGTAAACAGTTTGGTTGCTATAGCAACTTAAAGTTGGTAACACTTCGAGTGACTACCCCTGTAAATCGCGTCCTACCGGCGCTGCGTCAATTGTGAAAAGGTGAATGAAACACGATGGCGTTAAACTCAGGACTGATTTTATTAGGTAGATATCACAAGTTGAGTCTACTTATTATAAAACTTACCCTGCGCTTTCTGCACATACATTACACTTTGTATGGGATGTCTTAAACATTTAAGCGTCTACCATATAATATTAAAGTAATAAAAGTTAAAAACACTCTTAACATAACGAAAGAAACTTTTTCCTGACTCGAAGCATAGATGCTTCTACGAGTATGTACCTACTGTTTTAGTTATAATAATATTGTATCCTCGAGGTCAACAGTTCGCAGAACCACTTATTTTTATTTGACTATTGTACCAAATACCAATAAAGCTTCAAATTCGCTCAATAATCAGCGTATTTTCATAAATTTTCTTTCATAATCTCGTAATAATATTATTTATGTATGAGCTAAGGTAATGTTTTTAATTACAGCTATCCTATATCATGGAGCATGTTACTCTACCGTATAATAACACTTTATTATATCATTAAACTTCCGCCACGTAAAATTGTACTCTAATTATATGGTATTAAGGGTTATGTTGTTATTTATTACGGCAGCTGGTTTTTGTAATTATTTGGCTAGAATGTTATTTTTACCTGATAGCCTTTTAACTCCCGACGCCAAAATGAATGGGTTCTATAAGTTTGACTGTGTGTTTGTTTGTTTTGTCTCTCTCTGTGTGTGTGTGTGTCTGTCTGTGGTACTGTGGTAACGCAGCTTCAGAATGGATGAACCGATTTTGATTTTGTTTGTAAGGTGAATTAGTCGGGAGTGTTATTAGGTATGTTTGATGAAAAATCGGTCCAAGATGGTTGCTGCCACAAAATGGCGGATGATATTTTGTGGTCGAAAGTTTCGTATTATTAATTTAATCTCGTTCGAGTTTATGTTTGTATATTTTCAAAAGTATATATTCGTATGCAAGTATATTTCATGAACGAATAAATATATTTTTTATCATTAACTTATTTTTGTATTATTTCTACCTATTTAGTAAAAGTTATTAAAAACAAAATTAATAAAAAAATAAAATAATTCGTATGTAAGTATGTACTCTTATGTAGGTATGTATGTAGGCTTTGCGTGTTTCTCTCAACAACTTTAACTAGTAGACCGATTTTGATGTGCGAGGTCTCGTTGGATTTATTTTTCTTTGTAGATGGTCACAGGGCATACTGGTTGTAACCCGTGGTTTTACTGGTTATTTTTCTTTGTAGATGGTCTCAGGGCATACTGGTTGTAACCCGTGGTTTTACTGGTTATTTTTCTTTGTAGATGGTCTCAGGGCATACTGGTTGTAACCCGTGGTTTTACTGGTTATTTTTCTTTGTAGATGGTCTCAGGGCATACTGGTTATAACCCGTGGTTTTACTGGTTATTTTTCTTTGTAGATGGTCTCAGGGCATACTGGTTGTAACCCGTGGTTTTACTGGTTATAACCCGTGGTTTTACTGGTTATTTTTCTTTGTAGATGGTCTCAGGGTATACTGGTTGTAACCCGTGGTTTTACTGGTTAAGAAGCAGTGGTCTAAAGTTATTGCGGTCGGCTTTTTTTTGGATTCGCTTCTTATTGGATGGAAATTTTAGGTTTTGTAATAATGTAAAGTTAGTTTTTGTAATTTATCTACAGTATTTTTACATTTCACACACAATATAACTTGTAGTTATGCGAACTGTTGACATAGTGATCGCAATAATTTAGTGATACCATAAAAAATACAAATTATTCATAGCATTTGTTTTATATATTCTAAACGTGTTTTTTTTTTCATAATATAACTGAAATTAGCCTATAATAACGCGTCAGCAAGCTTATCTCGTTATAGGAATTTTGTGAATCAAAAAATTCGCGTGGAATCAATTCACCAAGTTTCATCAAGTTTGTTCATAAAATACGATCAGACCCAAAACAAACATACATCCATACATACAAACCGACAGACGGATTAACAATTTGCCGACGTCGAAGCAAAGACGTTTCTCTAGATCGGTCAATTATACTCCCGAGAAGACCGAGAACGGTTAAATACTATACTTTACCTGCTATGAAAACAGGTCAATTTAGTATGTGCAATAAAATTACGTAATTAGTCGGTTCGTAACGTAATACGCAATTAAGTCGGCGCCTCGCCCAGACCACGTCACTTTTAATTTTCTATAATATTCTGGAATATTGTAAAGTTATTTTCTTCCTGCCGTCAGAAAGAGCGAGGCTATTTTATCTGTTATCTATTTGATATTATGTATCTGCAGCCTGAGTCAGAAATACTACGAAGACCTTTCGAAGCTAATCGTCGATTAAGAGTATCACCGACCCATCACTGTTTCCGTGTTTCTGATACAATTTTCGTTCCGGGGCCTGCCTCTTTTCACCCCCTAAATTGTAACGAAATTTTTTGTTATTGTTGTCAGTCGCTTCACTATGATGTATTTTAGGCCTACACGTTTTGTTCTTATGAATTTTGAAAAAAGTTATTGTATTCTGCATAACAAAGGCTTTTAATAGGCATTGTTTTAGCGCAAAAATATGATTGCTTAGGAAGCTTGTAATTTTATAGTGATATATAAATACAGAAAAAAATAAAACGGTAAAGCTAATAAATAATGTGTTAGCTATGTGAAAAAAAACCCACTGGAATCGGACAACATCAAAAGGTAGAATAGAGCTATATCTCATTGTATGGATAAGTTGGTGGTCTATAGCTGTCTTAAAGCTTGCTGTCTCTTGGAAAAACCGGAATAGTTTCACTAGTACCCTCACGTTAAAGGGTAAAACGCAAAATCTTTTTTTGCCTTTTAATATACAACATAATTTTGAAAATAACTAAACAATATGCCTGCTGAATTTGATTCCGTTATCACTTTATCAAAACAAAGAACCTCCCCTTTTTGGAAGTCACATTCCAAAAAGGGGAGGTTCTTTGTTTGTCTGTATATAAATTTTTTGTGTTAATTTCATATTTCATCGATATTAACGCCAATCTTGAACCGAGGTTTTTAGTTAGAATTGATATTCTTTTGAGCTGTATCATACAAATTTTAACAAAATCCATCCAACACCTATTTTTAGTTAATACTAGCTGTATCTGCGCCTTTGTTCGCAATATATCACACTAGCTATCACACGCCCCCAAATGGGAACACCACCAATTTTCGGATAACAATAGTTAGTCCTTTCTAACAATAGAAAAAAGTGCGAAATCAAAGTACGCGTTACTGAGTTATCAGGTAATACATAATGACATCATACACTTATTTCTTTCACCCCTCCTACAGAAACCCCGTTGAATTTCTGGATAAAAATTTGTTATAATATTACGTCATAGCACATATTATATATATTCTAAGTTTCATTTGAATCCATCAAGTAGTTTCAACGTGATGCCTAGTCAAGATACAAATAAACAGACAAAAATTTTAAAAGTTACAGATTGGGCTTAGTATCCATAACTAGATCCCTCATGAGTGAAATTTTCATAATAAATCTTATGTACAGAATTCGACCTTTTACATTATTATTATAAGTAAAGATAGCTTAATTTTCTAATATGACATCATTGACTTCTATTCGGCACGTAAGTTCTACGTGGCGAATAGAAGTCGGTTTCCACTAAAGTATATCCAAAAGCTTTTCCAAACCACAAAAACTTGGCAACATATTCATCTAAAACATAATATTACTTAACATTGTATTTTTAATCACAAAACATGTACGCCCGCCGCAATATTATAAAAATCGTAAAAAAATTCTCCTTTACCGAAAACTTGCACGAAATATTTTTTAATTAAGTAAAAATGTTAAACTATGCCCGACAGTGAATTCCCCACTCTAGGTACGGTCTGCAAAATAATGTGGGTCGAGGTGGGTTATAATTAGTGGAATTTATGATGCCAACCGTCCCAGGGGTTGTTGCCACCCCGCCACTTCGATTTTTCCTAACCCTACCCCTGTTTTACATGTGAGTTTTTGGTTTGTTTCGTTTCCTGTAACGTTTGATCAAGTGATAGTAAGTGTACTGATGGAATTTAAGCGTATGCGGGTATTTTCATCCGACTACGTAAGAATGTGTTTTTCGAGTGTATATACGTATTTTGCTTTAGCACGCCTTACAGCCAAAAAGGCTTGTCGTATTTTTATGTGAGTGGTGTCAATAGATTCGTTTTAGTAGTGAGAGTGACACTGGGTACATTAAAATTAAAAAAATAGGGATGATACACAGGTTTAATGATTTAGCTGTCGGTTTTTTTCGAAGTCGCTTCTAACCACTTGTTTTTGAAAGTTACAAATGGCTTTAATTCGACAGGCTTGTTTTTGTGTTGGCAGCGAGCGAAGTAAGAGAAAAAGCGGATTTGCTTCGATATTGGCAAGTCTCTGTTTTGAGTCTGGAAAAATGTTTTATTCTTCTGTCAGTTTGTATGTATGGATGTCTGTCTGAAAGAAATTTGGTAGATTCCATGCAATCTTGACGAAACTTGGAGTTGGTTTAAGGTTCTAGAATGCTTTCATCGGCGGGGATATTTGATTGGGCAGGATTAGTGTTCGATACCAATAAAGTTGTCTGGAAAAGATCGCTTTTTAGCGGTAAGACCGCACTTTATGCCTAACCGCCTGTAAACCACTTTGTATTTATTATCTGATGTCCAATTTTATTGTGCTGTCAATTAATTTTTTTGTAATCGTGACCTCCTTTTTTGCTGTCGGTTAAAAAGCAAGCAATACCTAAGCTTTAAACTTGTTTTTGTTATTTCTTGTTGTTTGTTAACTTGTTTAATGTTATGTTCGTGATCTCCAACAGTTTTCATTTCTGATAACTTTAATAACGATGAGGTTGACTTTATCGATCTTTGTTTAGGAAGTTGGAATATTGTTTTCCTTTTAAACAGGGTTTTTGTTAGTCGACATTATAAGTACTATAAAGAATCATCAACTGATTTGTATTCAGCAGGTGCCTACTTTTTTTTAACCTACTTCTTACAGGAGGTGTTTGTCAATTCGTCGGAATAGTTTTTTACTCGACTGTGATAGAAGGAAAGTTAATTTTTTCGTATGTATGTATATTCCTTTGGCACGCTCTAGAGACTAAACGGCTTCTCGTATTTTTATGTGTATGGTGTCAATAGAATCGTCTAAAGTTCTCGAAGTCGTGTTTTAAGACGCTTTTAACCACTTCTTTAATGTATGTTTCCCGATTTCTCAGATGTGGTTGGACCGATTTGAAAAAATACTTATTATTTTGTTCTAATTGGTCCCATATGTATCTACTTTCCTATATTTCCCATATAAATGTAATGAAAATCGGTCCCTACTGGACCGATTTTCATTTCATTTTGTGGGTTCCGTAGGTTCCCAATGGGAAAAAATAAAATCTGTGGATTTAATGCGGGTACTGCATTTTCAATTGAAACATCATTTTTTGTGAGAATAAATCAAAAATCCCCAACGACTAAAAATTGTAAAAGTTCGTAAAACCATACACCAAGTTTGTCGACTTAGACGAGTCTATTGACATCACTCACATAAAAATACGACAAGCCGTTTAAGCTCTAGGGCGTGACAAAGAAATATACATACATACTCGAAAAACAACCCTTCTTCTTTCGCAGTTGTTTAAAAATTAGAGTTCCTAGTTATAAGGAAGTTATTAAGTAACTTCGAGTAATCATTAATTCACCAATAAGGTACACATGCTACCCTAAAGATGTGATTCTCAAGTTTGATCCCTTACTGAATAATTACATACGTTTACATAAAGAGCTAATATAAACAAGTTGGTATACAAAAGCTAGCTTGGCGTGAGAGTGGTTGGTAACTATAAATTCAGTATGGATTCTTATGCCGTTTTTTATTGACTATTGAACCGCGTTTGGTCACCAGCTCGTCTACGAGTAGACGACGATGTGGCCGAAGATGAAGCACGCAGTCCTAGAAGATACCGGTTCTCTCTGACCTTGAACAAACCCAAATTGTAGCCTTCAGAAAACAAGACAGGTGGCAGTGAATTCCTATTCACTGTGGCCGTAATTGCTTTTAGCGTAACTAAGTTATAAAGGGAATCCTTATAGTTTCGATCAGGCTGTCTTTTTGGCCATACTTCTAACTTTGAGAACTAGGAGGAAAAAATATTTGATTTCCAAGCGAACGTAGCGCCTCAAGTCTGGCAAATGAGTCTATTATTTCATGTGTCACTTTGTTTATTTGAATGCTTGTGTGTATGGATCTTTGTCTGCAAAAAATTTCGTACTCGCGTACAGGTCGTACTTTCTATCAAATCTTGACGAAACTTGGTGTATGGGTTCTAAATTTTTTTTCCATTTTCGATTTAGGTATTTCTTACACGACTAAATTTAAAAATTTTGAAAGCTCCTGGACCTTTCTTGTGTTTACTACAACAAATGGCGGGAGTTTTTCAAAATCTTAGATTTGATATTATCATAGTGTGTATTCTACTAGTCAAGAACTTTCATTAGGTACCCAGATTGAGGGTTTTGTGAAAAAAATTGTACTCCACCATTTTGTGGCAGCGGCCATCGGGGAAGTTAGTTTGAACAAAACTACGAGAAAAAAAAAAACAAAACGATAAAACATAATAACAAAATCAAAATATAATCCGACGGCGGTCGTAGTTTAGTTTTTTCAATCAAGCAAATTTATAGTTGTGTTTAGATTTTATAAAGGAGAATTATTTCGATTCTAAAATCAAACCTCTTTCAACCAAAAAGATTTTTTCAAATCGCTCCATCCGTCTCCGAAAGATCAGGTAACAAAGATTAAAAATAGGTCACCGTCGATCCGAGTACTTAGTTTTTTGGGTAATTGGTACAAATCAAGATGAAATCTGTAAGGACCCATACTGGTTATAAAACAGAATTATTGTACCAAGGCGCTGACCTCTAGCACGCGTGAACTGAGGTTCAAAGGGCGGAGGATAGGTACATATATACCTACCTATTTATAGTGTGCTTGAAGTTTATCTAGCATCTAATATGTAAGTGTATTCTACAATTGTTTGTGCTATCTTCTTAACATAATAATGCATATTTACTAGTTCTGTGAACTTTGGATCTGACGAACGCAATCTATATTTAAGTATAGGTATAGGATAGTAACATAATAAAATTTAACTATTATATCGGCAATGTATGACGAGATTTCCAACGAATCATTATCACGAAGAAAATATAAGCAAGTGGTTAAAAGCAAGTCCGAAAAAACCCGACTGCTAAATCGTGAAACCTGTGTATCATCATTAATTTCATTTTTTCTTTTATTTTGTTGTACCCAGTCTCACGACTAAGACGAATCTATTGACACCACTCGCATAAACAATACGACAAGCCGTTTAAGCTCTAGGGCGTGCCAAAGAAATATACATACCTACATACACTCGAAAAACATAACCCTCCTTCTTTCGCTCTCTGGTAAAAATAGAGCATTATACTTTAACGCTAACAGCACAGATACGCAGAGGCGAGACAAAAAAGTATAACAAAAAATTCAAATTCTTTGCTTTACCATTAAAGCGACAATCAATTTACAAATACAATGAATCATAAACTGTCAAGCATTTACCACATAATATTATCTATGGAGAACAAAAGGTAGTCCGGGACAGGCAGAAATATCTCGGTCACTGATCGATGCTGGAACGTTTTCGGTCGGATTCGCTTGCAGGGATATAATTCTATTCATACATGTTCAAATTAACTTGCGGGTTGACTTAAGCTTACGGTCTTTGATTTTAATTGCTTGCTTTTGTCATAGAAAACCGAACTTTTGAGTATATATATCGCGGGCGAGTGAATCGGTTTCTTCAAGGCAAGCGCGCTACATACTAGACCGCATCGTCACATTACATCAGGTGAGTTGCGGTCAAGCGCAAGCCTAAAAAAATATAAATATGTATATACAAGCATATCGGTAAGGATTTTACTAAGCCGAAAGGAGGTCATTATTGTCATCATTACGAACAACTTTTATTATGGGGCCAACTCTGAATTCGAGAAATACAACGTTTCCAAATAAAAAATATCGGTGTTATAAAAAATATAGGTACCTAACAGACATTAAAAAATACGTGTGGCACTCGGGGACTGCCGCGGTAAAGCTATTGCATACGCATACGTCTAGTCGCACGCGCACAAACACCGTGCCGAACTGAAACGTCGTTAGACGATGCACGGCTTTCAACGCCCCACCGCTGTGCCGTAAGGAGTGGGGGGTGTTAGGTTTATTTTCGTTACTGATTTCTTGATCCAGTCGCCGCGATAAAAGCTATGAAATAGCTTAAAAATCCGGTCTAAATTTCGTCCAGTATCCTTTTTTTCGGTAGACGATAGAAAATATTGATTTTGTCTACAATTTCCGCTCCCGCTGCCTCCCGTGCTTTGCACGACTTGAAAGCATCGCCTAACGAAGCGTAGAACGGCTGATGGCATAATTTATATGAATATACAGGGTGTCTTCTAACGATAAACCAAATTAAATAATAAAGCGGTTAATACATTTAACAAGCTTTCTTACGCTTCAACCAGTATCGTTCCACTGCTGGGCTCAGGTCTCCCCTATGAAGTTTATATATACATGTTTTTATATTATTTTATGTAGTTATAAATATTAATAGTAAAAAGAATTGTAATATGTACCTAAGTAAATAAATAAATGAAGGGGGATCATATTGCAGCTTGGGGACTTTACTTATCATAGAAAGCTATTAACCTTCTCCGACAAGCAGGTTTCCTCACGATGTTTTCCTTCACCCTTCAAAGATGTGGTGATTGATTATTATTATATTAACATGATTGAAAGACACAGAGGTATGTCTGTTGCGATTGAACTCGTCTAGGCTACCACCAACTAGGTTTCATGCTCCATCTAGGGCTACAGTGTTGTTGTCTTCCGTGGTCGTGCAGACTTGTGGTCAAATGCCTAGCTCTATAGGATAAAAAAAGTTTGTTTGGTTTATAGGTCCAAATAGCTGAAATAATGTAAAGACACGCCAATCGACAGAGTTACGTCATTAGCATTCAAGAAATGACTATAAATAAAATTAATTTACAAATAACGGAACAATTTAACAAAAATTGACGCTAGATGGCGCATTTTCGATTCCATTCAAAAATTACTTTACGAAAACGCGATCGATTCAGTAAGTGTCCCTTACCCGTATAATAAGTTAAGCTGTCGTTCGGTCGATCAACGTTCGGATAATCGTCTCTCTACTACGCGTCTCTCACATACACATGGACCTATAAACCAAACAAACTTTTTTTATCCTATACAGCTAGGCATTTGACCACAAGTTTGCACGACCACGGAAGACAACAACACTGTAGCCCTAGATGGAGCATGCCTAGTCTGGTATACACTGGCTCTCAAGGAAGGCTGCCGGAACACACAGTTAGCTGCTTGGCGACAAATTTTACAACTTTTGGGTTGTAGCTAGCCAGGCAAACTATAAACAGAACCAATTTTACAAAATTTAATAATTATCTTCCTCAAACGTTCTTTCAGACATAAAAATCGACATCGGTCCTAGCACCCCTGAAAAATGAGGTACACAGCACGCATAAAAATAAATTGTCAGTCTTATTAATAAACTTATCTCAATATTAGCGTACTTTGTCTTGTTTTAGCACATGACGTTCTCTATCGGTTAAAAAGAGACAACGAATGCTCAAAGTTTGAACGCGTTCATTAATAAGAAAGTTTGAGTTATAAATAGAATTAGTCTTTTTTAGGCCCCGACACAATAACTACGGGCTGTAACAAGTTAGATAAATCAGCATCGTATCTCTTGAATGGAGAAACCGATTTTGTTTCTTTTGTTTGAATTGTGAATTAGTCGGCAGCGTTCTTAGCAAAATGATGATCACATATTTTTTCACAAATCCCTCAATATGGGTATCATATAACAGGGCTTCACCTACTAGAATACTGTACATTGTACGATAAATTTCAAATACAAGATGGCCGCCATCACAAAATGGCGATATTATGACGAGGGATTTTTAAATTTCAAATTTTACTTGATGTGATGTCTGTTAAAAGCAAGATCTTACCGAATGACATCAAGTTTGTGATTGAATCAAGTTAATTTAAATACTCGTGTAGTAGTGTAATTCCTTTGACAGAAAATGGAATAGTTTCGCAAAGGTATACATCGAAAGTTCATGAAGCGTCATTAAATTAAATTATGCTAGAATATTATATTCATTGATAATTATGCCAATAAATAATCTTATTCCATTGTGGCATAATGCCGGAATATAACAAGTTTTATCAAATTAATTATAATAATTAAGTTTCGTATTCCGTCTTTACTATGTTATAATATTTTATTAATAGGCGCGACTAAAGCTTGAACGAAAGACGAAATAATATATTGCCAGATTCGAACCAAAGACGCTTTGCTCACGTCGCTCGCCGATACATTTTTTTCCTATTTTTGCTTCTAAACCAAACTAGTCCAATTTCGATAAAGTAAAAATGAAACGACATGATACTTCAGATAGGTCCAGCCGTTACTAAGATATCAAGCACCAAACATACTTTATTTGCAGTCGTATAGAACCTCTTTTTTTGAGAAGACGTTAGAAAAAGAAAGAAGCAAAAAGGTAAAAAAATATTTCATTCATTCTGTCATTATCTCGGTCGCAACATATAAACCTTAACACCAAAAAAACACATAACATAACTAAAGCCCAAATACTAAGCTCGAGCATAAAAAATTCAGCCTGTATATGTACAACAGAAATCGAGGGTGCAAATAATCAATTATTTCATACAATAACAAACCCTATACAGTAAAGAAATTCGGTCGCAAATCCCATGTAAGCAAAAGCTTGGCAAGCTAGAGTCAGTATAAATAGAATTCGCTACCGTATTTAGTTAAGCTTTGAGTTGAAATTCGCATAGCAACAGGTTTTAATTTGAAAGGGAAATGCTCAATGTAATTTGGACTGTATTTCCTGTGCTATAAATATTACTTTTTATTGAGTGTATCTCACGTATTGCTGCGTGTAGATGTCTGTATAGGTTAAAAGCAAAAGATAAATGTACTTCAGGGCGTTGAACTGAATTTGCTGACTCAGTAGAAAGTGAGGTTAGGTTTCGAAGGTTTTTGTTTGTTTGTAGCTAGTAAGCAAAATAACGACCAATTAAAGCTAAAATATGCGCAGTTGTAAATTATGTTAAGTATATAGTCATAATTGGCATCTTAAAATAATCGACCGAGCGAGCAAAGCGCAGCTTTTTTTTTTAAGTCTCTGTCATTTCGTATGTTTGTGTATTTGTTTATGGATATCCTGAAAGTTCGTACTCGCGTAAAGGTCGTAGTTTCCAATCAATCTTGACGAAATTTTGTGTATGGGTTTTACGAGTGAACAGAATTTTTTAGATTTTCGCTTGGGGTATTATATATGAACGGGGTGGGGTATTCCTCCCAAAAAAGGGAAGATTTATTGAAAATGCCAAAACCACGAGGATTCTATAAAAGTGGTTTTATTACTCAAGAAATAAAGTCTGAAATACTTTGGCAGTGACACGAATCGAAAATGTTAGTTTCGAAGGTAACAGACTGTTTTTTATTATTCTGTCGCATGACACTATCAACAATTTTGGAATGAAATCTCTGAAAAGAAACCTTTTTTCTGTTTCCCATGAGTTTAAAAGCTTGAAATTTATTTATCCCTTTAATTTATTTTGGTTGCGAGGTCAACAGTTCACATAACTACTTGTTTTATTTAAGTTTAAATTTACAATTTTTAATTTAATAGTGGTCTAAAATAAAGGTCCTTAATTTTGCTTATATTCCATAAAATGCATGATTGATTGATGAAGAATGAAATTGACACCGCAAATGCTGTGCGAGTTGCCCATAAACATTATAATGACGTCATAAAAAAAAACCGCCGGTCCCGCGCGGAAACCGCAAAACAATCAGCTGATTGGCTCAAATTCAAATATGGAACGTTTTTATTTATTTATTTTATTTTTATTATCCCTCACAACTGCCGCCGTTACGACTTGTCTTTATTTACGTTCTATTGTTCAATTTGAAGTGAATGAACAGAGCCGGCTCGAGGGATCCGTGCGGGAGGAATCGTTTTGTGTTAAGAGAAATTCAATGATAAATATGCGAAGCAAAAGTATTAGATTTTGCTGAGATACGAATACAACAGGGGGGGCTATCGGCTATCTGTATTGCTTTCAGTATTGCTATAGTCTTGAAAGCAATACTGTAGTTTCGTATTGGCTATGAAAGCAAGACCCTGGTATTGCTTTCAGCAAAGGGATGACAATTTTCAAAATAATAAGTGAACAAAAGATTGCAATGACTCCATATATTTGACAGATATTGTCATCGACTAGCGCGATGTAAGTACTACTGCTTTGAGTCTAGACATCGCCGTCGTCATATCTTTGAAAGCAATACAAATAGCCGATAGCCCCTCTGCGGGACAAAGTAGTTGGAAAGATCCAACAGTTAGGCAGATACTAAATTAACCAACTCAGTTCTCATTCGCTAAGAAAAATTGCGCTGCGAGACATGGCTATTTTTTTACATGTAATGTTTTAGACGGGATTTTTTTACTGACGTCCATAATGAGGAGAGACTCAATTCGACTGCATTTTTTTTTGTGACTTGATGTCTCGGAGACTGAGGTACTAATTGGAAAACATCTTTTTTTGTTTGAACTGGTCCAATTTTCAATGTATCTGAATCGATCAAGATTTTTGATTTTTAAATCAAAATAAGTACCTGAAAAAGTTCTCTCACTGTCACTTTTTTGAAGATTTATCATAGCCAGGATTCGTTTCCACACGTCTGTGCCAAATATTAAAGCGGTCGGTAAATGGCAACGTAGCAAAATTGCACGCATCTCAGAGCACCAATTTCTGCGCTTTAAATACAATTCAAGCCATAACCCCGTACAGGGTGACAGGTGGATCATTCGAAATACTGTACACCTTTACCTCACGACAGCGATATTTTTTGGGTCATTGAAAATATGAAAACAACAATAATATAAACAATTTTTTTTATAATCTGGACTCTTAATTAATGTAGTAAATGGTACAGCAGCAAACTTCCCCATATTTTGGGACCCTCTGGGAAACACCCTCACTCATTAACAAAGACTAAAAAATTCTTAAAATTTGTATTCTGATAGTCATACAGCAAGTTTAGGATGCTATTGGCTGCTAAAGTTATCTGCTTATTCAGGGCTCCACATCTGCCATTTGAATTGTATCAGAATTACGATTTCATTTCATCATCATGGAACACATGGTTTTGGACACATTTGGTAGTCTGCTAATTATGACATATTCTACGTCTAAACGACAATAATGACGCAATTCAAACGTTATTCTAAAACCATTTCAATAGCAGCCTTGAGATCCAAGTCGACCAGTTCGACAATACTGAGTATGCTTTGGATATAGCTTTTGTTTAACCATTCACTCTGTATACTCTTGTATCCCGGACACTAAGCCCAGTGAAGCGGGCTCGGGGGTAAATCCCTTAACACCGAGTATTGATTTACGTTTCGCCTTACTGAATGCACTCCAATATGTAAGACTTAGTCAAGATAAAGGCTTTGCTATATTGAATACGGACATTTCGGAAATCTATTTGAAAATCGTATGCGGAGATTGGAAAGAAATTGAAAGAAAATTTATAACTATCAGAATACCTACTTAGATAGATAAAATTAAATACAAGAGAAATATCTTACAAAATATAGTGCTACAAGCGGCGGCCTTATCGCTACTAAGCGATCTGTTCCAGACAACCTAATTGTGATTTACAAGCTCTTATTTAAAAGGCGGCAGGCGACAATAGAACTTTTTTTGTTTCAAAATTTAACCTCTGGACCCATTTTGGTAAATTATAACTGGGACCACTTTAGAACCATTACTTTTGAAACCTTTCAAACGAAAAAAGATTTTTTATTATATAATTAAATATTTTTTTTATAATTAAAAAAAAAATACCGTGGTTTTGTGTACCACCTCTTTATTGGGATGACGTAAAAAAAAACAAAGCATATTTATCAACAAATAAATATAAAAATTTTGAAAAACTGACATTTATTTGTTGAATAATGATTACCAATGCTTTGATTTGAAATTATCGTAGCGTGTATAATATATACTAGACAAGTCTACACCCATTTGATACCCATATTTAGGGAGTGATGAATAAAATTGTGCTCCGCCATTTTGTTGAAACGGCCATCTTGGACCGATGTTCATCAAACAGCTAAGAACACTCCTGGCTAATACATCTTACAAGCAAAAACAAACAAAATTGGTCCATGCGTTTGGGAGTTACAACGCCACATGCTTATAATCAATGCACCTACTTAAATGAAATATTTATGTACGGTTTTTTTTATGTAAGATGTTTTTGTTAGTAGCTTGTTGCTTACGTCACACGTGCGTGATGTCACTGCCCGGTCTCAGCGGAAGACCAGCGCTGGCTGCTGCACCAGCTGCAGCTAGCATGTAAGCTGAGTTGGGGTCGGGTTCCGACAAACGCATTATAACGTTGTAGTTTTTCTGTTAAATTGTAGTGTAGCTTTTTTGACAATTTTTGGGTGTATGGCGAAATAAATTTTCATTCATTCCAATTCATTCATTAAAATTCACACAGACCCATCAAACATATAGTACCCCGTCGTTTTTGCGTCGGGGGTTAAAAATAAGCAAGTGCGTGTCGAGATAAGTATACTGTAGGTTAATACTAAAGGCGTATCGTTATATCCGACGGATCCCGTAAACATAACACTTCTTTTTCGGCAGTCGTGCGACAAATGTATCAAGTGACATAATGATATCATAAAGTACGATAAAACTCCAGAAAAAGTAAATGAAAAAGCTAGTTTCCTTTTACTTTCTTTATTTGAATTAGCTAAAGAGCGTCATGCTGGCAGAATAGCGTACGGTGAATTTTACTCAGAATAGTGATGTGACTAGGAACATTTATCGATATAATTATTTAAATTTTCTTCGTATTCCAAAAAGAGGAAGTACTCAACTCGACTGTATATTTTTTTTGTATCCTAGTAGGGTCTCTCTAGGGCCTCTCGTGTGGTCCAATTTAAATTATATATCAAAATCGATCAACTGGTTAGACTTCTTAATTGAAAACATTTTTATGTATAAAAAGCTCATGAATTTGTTATGTTTTCAAGTTCAAATACACGCGAACTGTCAAAACCTGTAGATAGAACTTTTGTGACTAACCTAGTGAACAAAGCATCTCTTCTTCGAGACTGGCTTCGTCTGTCAGTTGTATGGATGTTTATCCGCAAGAAATTTTGTACTCGCGTACAGGTCGTAGTTTCCAACCGATCTTGATGAAATTTGATAAACAGGTTTTGGGATCTTTTTTTTAGACGTCGGAGTGTTTCGACTGGGGTCTTGTTTCTTCTAATAACGGGTGAACTTTGCTTGAAATTGCAAAAACTAAAACGTATCTGTTAAAATAGATTGTGAAACAAGGTATAAAATGCTGTGTCAGCAATAAAACGAATATTATTCCTTTACCGACGCGTATGACACTTTAAACCTTTTTAAAAGCTACTTTTTTTCTTTGTAATTGGCCACCATACTCTGTGTATCGTATGAGTTTTCAAATTATTTGCATTTGCAAGACAATATGAAATAATTAAATTGTAAAGTCGAATTATTTCAAGTAATTAGTTGTCGTGATCAAGTTCATATGATATCAGTAAGTGATAGTAGAGTAGTAGATACTTGGAAGCTTGAAATGTTTTTACAGCCGCAAAATTATTGCAGTTACGAGGCAGCAGTCTGCAGAACATCGATCTATCGACATCGATGAAATGAAACCGAACGTTTCTCCTACCCTACCGTATGGTTTCTTAACGGCATAAGGAAAACGATTAAGTTAAAGTGTCAATTGCCTAAACAGACTTAAAAACCTTGAATATTTTCCCTAAAAGTAAATTATTCTATTCTGTTTCCTGCATTTAATTTTTTTTAACCTACTCCAAAAAAGTAGGATTACTGGCAACTGTTCTATGTGAATTTTCATATTAATAGAAACAATTAAGATTTTTTACCTGACTGCGAAAGAAGGAGGGTTATGTTGTTCGAGTGTATGTAAACGTATGTAAGTATGTATGTATATTTCTTTAGCACGCCCTAGAGCCTAAATGGTTTGTCGTATTTTTATGTGAGTGGTGAAAAAAAATCGTAGTAGTCGTAAGATTGACACTGGGTACATAAAAATTAAAAAAAAAATACGGATTGTTAGTAAGCCAGAGAGTAATTTCAATTTTTCTTTTCTAAATACATCCAATGTGGTATCAAAATAAAGAATTTCTTACGGTAATTACGAATACACATAAATTATATGTTTTATTAGAGTTTGCAATAGATACTAAGCTAAGTGAATAAGCTAATACTGCTAAGTTTAAGATACACAGGTTTAAAGATTTATCAGTCGGGTTTTTTCGAAGTCACTGCTAACCACAAGTTGAAAAAGTTTTTGATGAGTGTAGTGTTCCTCGAGTAGTCAAATTTTTTTTTTGCAGTACAAAAAATAAATATATGGACAATATAATAATAATAATAATAATTGACGATCATTGTTCCGATAGTCGTTTCGGCAAACGGCCTGATAGCGAGAAGTCTCAATCAACATCTTAAGAGGCTCTCGCTAGATGGTTGGATCAAGGGTCAGGTACAGAGGGCTGTGCTCCTCGATACAGCACGTATTGTTAGGAGGTTCCTCTCTCTGTAGTCCCTACCATCGGTAGCTTGGGTCCTACCCCGTTGCTGGTGGCACTCTAGGTTTAGGTTTTTTATAATATTTATTGTTTTATATTCATATTGTAAAAAACTTAAATTTAAGAAATAAAATGAATACGAAGATAATAATAAATAAATAATAAATAAGCTTTATTTAATTCCATACAAAGTGAATTACATATATAAATACAAGCAATTTAAATTAATATATTGGTGAAAATTAAAAAAAAAAGAAATTATTAGCTATTTTTGTATGGATCCCCTTTGGGTAAAAGCCTCCTCCAAAGAAAACCACTTATCTTTGTCCTTTGCTACGCTGAGCCAATCTTTGCCTGCCGTCTCTACTATTTCGTTGACCCATTTTGCATGCGGTCGGCCTCTCGCTCTTGTCCCTGGTGGGCCCTTCCACCTCATATGGACAATACGTACAGGTAAAAAACAAAAGCAGTGCATTGAACAGCTCTATCGTCATTTCTTCCAGACAACTTTCCATTATTTTTACTGAGGTAAAAATATTCATAATATACCTATTTCATTAATCCGTAAAACCAGAACTAAGACTTCTATCTACATATCTAATCGCAAGTAAAGCTCCTTGAAAAAAACTTTGGTGCTTCAACTTTGAGATAAGAATTTTTATGTCCAAACTTAGTGGAGCGAAGGAAGACGGGATTAATTTTTATCATTTTTTCATCGACTCTGAGGCAAAGAAAAGTTGCTCTTTGGATTCTGGAGTAACTGTCTTAAGGCGGATGCCCACAGCTGAGAGTCTTGATACAAAATATGTGAATTTTGAGACGTCAAATCTCTGAAATATTAGTGACGTGAACTGATGACTTCGGTGAGGTCTATGACTTTGCTACTTTAAAAATATTTCAGTCAAAAGGAAAAAAAAAGCAAATAAATAAAAAAATCTAAAAGAATTTGTATTACTGTTTACTTGATACTAAAAATTAATAATTATTAACTTCCAGAAATTTTATCATTAGACATTGGTTAGACGGCTGGTTACCGTCGAAATCAACGAACATCTCTGCCCGAAAGTCACAGATTTTAGACCCTTATTTTACAAGAATTAAATCTACTTACATAGGTTACTCGGAGTTTTTGTATTTCCAAACTAACTTTCCTTTTTTGGAACAAATTCCTCCCCAATCAAAATTCCCTGACGATTATAAAATTCTAAAATTTACAAAACCAATACACCAAGTTTCGTCGAGATTGTATGGAAATTACGACTTGTACTCGATTACGAAATTTCTCCCGGACAAGCAACCACATAGTCATACGAGTACAAACCACAAAGACGAAAACACATTTTTCAGACTTAAATCAGAGACATTTGGTTAATACTAATACTTCTGCGAACTATCGACCTCGAGACCAATTTTTTTTTAAATACAACGTCTTGGCCGTATATTTCGGATATTCAGAATACTTAATTATGGTTGTGAGTCCACATGTATGTGCTAAATATTATTTAATACGTCTGGTAAAATGCATTATCTTAAACTTCCCATGTTTTTACCCTAAGAGAAATATCATCCAAAACAAAGAAAAAAAAAACAATTTTTTAACGGTCGGACCATTAAAAAATCGTGTACGCGAGTTACTACCTCCAGACCAACACACTAGCAATATGGGCACATAAGAAAAAAGTTGCCTTGCTCAAAACCTAATTGCTCGGTTCGCTCGCTGGGTCACCAATGTATTATTTTCATATGAAAATAATACGAAGCTTCTATTATTTTACTGCTAAAATAACAGAATTCCAAACCGAATGAATTATAAGTAGACGTATATTTTTGTAACATTTTCATTATTTTATTCTGGCTTATTCAAGCGAAAATCCTATGAATATAGTAAAAATACAAAGAGACAAAGAGTTATTTTTTTTCTAACTGCTGAAAAGGGTTATATGTTTTTTATGTTTATAACATGCTTTTATTAGCTTGGTATATTACTGTTACCTACGGACATTGATGTACATGTACTAGATGCGTACTAACCGCCTCAATGCATTACTGCTTCGCTTAAGGCCACAGCCATCACCATCATCATCAGCTCACTTCAAATCAGTAACTGGTGTGAGACTGAGAGCAAGCGAAAGCTCTTCAAAAAATATTTCGAAATGGGTAAATGCGTCGTAAAACTATGTGACTCAATCACTCAAAAATATTGAAAATCCAGTGAGGTTACTTTCCACAGGTAAGTTTATTGTTTATGTGTGTATAGCATCGACATGAAAAAATTGTAGTGTACAACGTAAGAAACGGAATATTTCAACGTAGTTTTCGCCCTCTTAAACACGTTAAATTGATTTGAAACTTCGCACACTTATCAATTAATTGCCGATGATAATGCAATGACTTAAAAAAATTGTTAGTCTCATTAAAGCGTGTTTTTTAGTTTATTTAAACTAATAAAATGTATGTTACTCAAACATGCTATGTATTATTTTGACAACCTTATTTGAACAAAGTCGTTGTTGTTATGCTACTCTAAAAGACGCCGGCAAAGTTATAACGCTCTCGGCCGTCAATCTTGGTCAGCATTGCAGCTCTTGCTGTCCGCGCAGCGATGACCTGGATTTGCGCTACGCAGTGCTCTCGGCCGTCATATTGAATGCCAGCAATGCTGACATTATAGAGACCACGGCAGTATGTATACTATTATAATTATAGATTTTTCATACATAAAAATAACTAATTCCTTAGAATCTTTTTTAAGTATGTTTCCCCATTACTTAATCTTGGCTTTTAAAAAGTAAACTAAATAAATAGGTATATAAGCCTGCTGTATTAAAAAGTGTTGTCACTATTTCAGGTATTATTCATTATTTTACTATTCTCGAACACAGACAACACTTGTTTGGCTGAGGCCGGAAGTAGAACCTGTTATAGCCGGCTCCAAAATCAAATATACTAATCACTGCGCCACGGCGGTCTTACAAACAATATCTCTGTACATGAAAGCATTTCCAATAAGCTTGTAAAAATTCTAAAAACATGTTCTATTTTCTCAGCTGCTGTTGTATTTTTAACGAATCCTTTATCTGATACAGTTCATATTATCTTTGCGCTAGAAAAGGAAGGAGATATATTTTTAACGCGTTAAAAAGAGACGTGTTTTTTTATGTAAGCTTTGCTTACATTAACTTGCCACCTGTATAAACCCGGGATGGTCACTAGCTACACGAGTATATTATTAAAATATTATATATTATTAATATATTAGGTCCTTACATATGAAATTGGCGTTTTGTCGTACTGGCCACTTTGATCTCAAATATCTCTTCTTTGGTTAGGGATTCTAATTTTAAATTTATACAGCTATTTGTATTTCGAAAACCGTAATTCATTTGTTTTGTCCCGTTTGGTTTTTTCTTTGCGTCACGCAGTTTACAAAATGGAAAACTTGTCTGGTGACTGACAGACGTGTACGGTCAGTGAAGTATTAGTATAGGGTCTCGTTTTTCGAAACCTAATAAGATTCTGACGGATTTAGAAACTCCTCCGTCATTTGAAGTCGGCCCTCCAACGCACACAATCCATCGTGACATAATTCTAAACCCAACTAACCCAGTCAGGGGTAACAAACATTTTTTTCAAAGAAATAGGTCAACAGACATCCTCTAATAGCCTCATTAGCGAGTTGCGCACCCCTGCTGTTTTAGAGGACGAGGGGAAAAAGTTTTTGTTACAGTGTAATTTTACAAGTAGGTTTAGTTTATTATATTTATAGAGCGAAACGTATGTGACAAAAATAAGTAAACATTAATAATATTGACATAGTGACTTTAAAATTTTGTTAGTTTACAAGCAAAATGAAATGAAATGAAATGAAATGAAATGAAATTTATTTGTCTGTGAGACTAGTTAAGAACATAGGTCTTATATATAGTTTACATACGATTTGAGCTCTAGCTCTGCCCACGAGGCATACAGACATGGTGTGAGTACTTATAAATATAGATAAAATAATTAAAGTCACTACAATATATAAATTTAAGTTTAAACTCTGTGTAAAATAGTCAAATAAAATTACATAAAACCTTTCAGTCAAACATGTTCGAAAATAATATTAACAAAAAAAACCGTCAGTTGATAAATTCTTACACAAATATTAACTTTTGTTATTAAATAAAATATAAGTGTACCTACCGTGATGTAATGCAATGATAACGACCAATACTTTAAATAAACCTATCATTCAAAAACTCATCAACTGTATAGTAGGCTTTGTTTACAAGAAAGTTATTTAAAGCATCTTTGAAGAGCTGAATGTCGTTGTTAGATTTGATCGATTTCGGTATATTATTATAAATAGTCGATGCCATACAGAACACACTATGACTAAGCGCAGCGGTTCGACGTTTCAAAACGCGCATGGTTCCTTCATGTCAACCACCAACATCATACATTCTGAAAAGCTTAGGATTTGATTTTATGAAAGTTGCGGTTTCACTGATGATCAAGCAAGGCAGAGTTAAAATCTTTAACCGCATAAAGTACCTTTTGCAGGAGCTTCTTTTTTTTATTCCACAAATGGCTCTAACACATCTTTTTTGCGCTCAGAATGCCTATATATTCAATTGAGCTGTACAGTAGCCCCAGAATATTACTCCATAACGCAGGATTGACGATACGTGTCCGTGATAAGCTGTTAACAAAGTGGCCTCATTGACAACTTTTCGCATTTGGAAAAGTGCATATGCAAATTGCAATAGTCTTTTGCAGACATTCTCAATGTGTAATCTCCACGTTAACTTATGATCAATCGTAAGTCCTAAAAAACGTGTCTCTTTAATTTCAGTTACTTTTCCCCCATTATATTCTATATTAAGATGTGACTGGTTATTGTGTTTAAGTCTAAAGTACATTAAGTATGTTTTGTCAATGTTAATTTTCAGGTTATTGTAAGTCAACCACTTAGTTACAGATGTCAATGTTCTATTAATGTCAGTTTCCATTTCCGACAAGTTATAGCAGGATATTATTTAGGAGAAAGTAGTTGGAATGTTTTCCCATATATAGACAAATACTGAATTTACCGAGTTTACATTCGATTTCACAATAATTTGCGGCAAAAAAACTGCGCTATAAGACTTGTGCATTTTTGTACATGTTATGTTATGAACGTTCTCTCAAAAAATAACTACTTCTCCGAATATCGTGTTTTTTTTTTATTTCGTTCACCAAATAAGGGTATCTGATGTGAGTCTGACAAAATGTTATTTCGTCTGTTAGTTTGCATGTAACGAATATTTTTCTTCAAAAACTTTCGTACAGGTCGTAGTTTCAAACAAATCTTGACGAAATTCTTACTCACTGGCGATTTTCGATTGGTCGAGTATTTCTCCCAAAAAAGAAGGAAGATTCGTTGAAAATGCAAACTCCACGACGATTTAATTAAGTGGATTTTATTACTCATGAAACAAGTTCTAAAATACTGTGGCAAAATCCACGAATGGAAGAAATAAGTATCCATGCTAAACGTAGCTGTTATTCTCATCAATAAAACGTCAAAAGTGACACCGTTATAAAGCAGATGCTAGTTTTGCCATTTTCAATTTTCGAAAGCCATTGGGAGCACTATTGGGAGTTCAAGAACTATTATTTCATAAGGCGAAGAGCCCTTTTACAGAGTTCTCGTTACACTGAGATTTAAGAGCTAGAAATATATCGTAAAATTAATGTGGGCGCGCGGTCAACAGTTCGCAGGACTTCTAGTATTACTTTGTATTTGTATAGATTACGTATAAGTTTGTGTAGCACTTCTACAAAAATACTACGAGTCGTAGACATTGCTACGAGATTCGTAGCAATTTGTCGTTTCTATATTTCGCAATGTATTGTAAAATGAGCTCCCATACATGATAGATAGATAGATCAATTCTTTATTGCATAGACAAATAAAAAAATAAAAATAGATGAGAAAATTTCTTGCAAAATATAACATGATACGTGACTTCTGCCGTTTATTGCTTGATTTAAATAAAGAAAACATGTAGAAACTTGAACTAATGTTGTATAAATAATACTACGGACACCTTAGTGCGCGAGTCTGACTCGTACTGGGTGGATTTTAATTCATTGTTATCAACATTGCTTTGTATCGATGATGGTCGATTGGTTAGTGGGGTCGATTGCCGTGCAAAAGGTACGAGGTTCGAATCCCACGAAACATGCAAATAGAGCCTGAGCTAACGGTGAAGGAAAACATCGCGAGGAAACCATAGCATGGCGGTAAGGCGCTTCCTATCGCTCGCTTGGCTAGCTACCACCCTCAAGTTGTAAAATCTCTCACCAAGCACCAGACGATGCGTTCCGGCAGCCTTCCTTGAGAGCCAGTGTATTCCAGACTAGGCATGCTCCATCTCGGGCTACAGTGTCGCATCATGACATCCGTGGTCGTGCGAACTTGTGGTCAAATACCTAGCTGTACAGGATAAAAAAAAAATATCTGTAATATAAGTATGTACTAACAATGCTTTTATATTACCTGTACTTATTCAGGTAGCAAGGCTATTTTCGTGAAATTATTATTTCATTTCTACATAGATATGTATATATAATCAGAATAGGTATACTCTTGTTTTTGGTTTAATTTTGTAAATATAGGTAAGTTTATTTTGTCCATATTATATGCTCTGTATGAGCGAGACTGTTGAAACCATTACAATTTATAAGAACTTAGTACACAGTTTCACAACAAATTTATTCTTATTCTTAAAGTGTTTACTTACTTTAAGTGTACAATAAAGTTATATTTGATTAGATTCTGAAAAATTATAGTTAATTTAGAGTTTTTTTTTTTACAAAACTAAAGTAACGTTACTCGTTTATTTTCTTACACTGTGTCAAATCTAAAGCCTCTGTCGTCAGGCTAAAACTAATGACACTGACATTATTCCTGGAAGAGCATTTTTTGTGTCATTTGTCCCTCTGAGATAGAGGGTGGGACTGTATTGTGCTGCCACATTGTTTTTGCAGAGGTGGACAAAGTAGGAACTAAAGCTCTCCACTCGCCTGGCTTCAAGTCTAGCCCACAGGGGGCACGAGACGCCCCGTGATGATGATGAGGTCTAGCTAGGTAATGATATATAGATAGATAGATCAATTCAAAAATTTTATACAAAAGAAAAGTTTTTACAAAATATTGTGCTACAAGTGGCTATTTTTATCTAACTTTGAGGGACGTTATCGAAATTGACTTAGACTCCACGTGGAGTCCACCTAAAAATCCTGCTCATCAGAGACGAAGAAGGAAAACAATTTGGGCATCGTGGTCAGCTATGTCACCCTACTTAGGGAAGATACCTTCCAGGTAGTGGGTTGCTATGAGATGATACGACTGCTGTCGAGTCGATTTTTCTCAGAATAAAACTCGGTTGCTCTTTAGTAAAATAACTTTAAAAAAGAAAAGTTTATCAATACGGCAATCTTTTTTTAAGGAACTTTCCCTGATTTTTAAAATACGCTTGGATGAATTAAGAATTTTTTATTTTATAAAAATGAGGTCCAATAAACACTTTATCAGAATGTTAAGACAAACATTTCGACCTGCTTCAAACAACTTATACAGACAAAGGGAAATCTAAACTCAAGAGAAAGTTGCTTCAGTTTTGCGTAAAAAAAAAACCTCTTGGAATTCAGGAAGCGCATTAAAAACCTCATTTAAGTTACTGTTTAAACGGAAACTTTGCATCTCCCAGCGTCCCAGCGCTGGGACGGCTTGGGAAAATTCGCGAGTGAAAAAATAAAAAGCAAAACAAATTGACAATTGTCCCGTTGTATTTCCCAAATGTATAAAAACACGGCTCCCGGTTAAGATTTGTTCTTTTATTGGCCCGTTTTTTGTATTTCTACGTTTTGAAATTTGCATTTTATTCGCTTTGGTTTTTTAGGGTTCCGCCAATCGTGTTTTTAATTAATATTTATTTTTTTATTCGTTGTTAAAGTGAGGCTTTTTTCCATTACTGAGGACGATTACATACATCACACCAATTGACCGAGCGAAGCGTTTTTACTTGCAGTATACTGTATACCAAGATTTGTTGGAAACTACGCTTTTTATGCCAAAACGAAATTTAACTAACCTGACTTGAAGTTTCGTTTGGCCAATAAACAGTAAAAATGGCTGCGGTGTTGAAAAATCGGCCAAGTGCAAGTCAGACTCGCGCTCGAAGTGTTCCGTTCTAATCTAAACATTCAAATTTCTGCCTGTTGTATAGAAGCTCCTAAAAGATTTATTACAGTATGTTTTTAGTATTGTTGTGATGCCGGCAACAGAAATACATCATCTGTATAATATAAGCCACTAAATTTTATGAAGGAAATAAATAAGTATATTATCGATCCGGTTACTTTATAATTATATTAGCTATAAAGCGAGGTATCCATTTATGACAAAGTGGTAGTAGACTTGTAGTAGACTTAACATAGATAGCTACTGAATTATCTTAATATTGGTTTACATTTGATTTCAATACTTTTTACGGCAGACGGAGACTTGTGCATTTTTGTAAATGTAATGGTTTTGACAGGATAATAATAATAATAATACGGCATGCCGCCGTCCCGGAGAGTCTATCAGGCATATTAATTCCGGTTGTTCCCATCTTGCTAATGGTGAGTATTTGCACAGGCATAATCTAGTAGCCAAGATCATCCACCAGCAGCTTGCTCTTCAGTACGGCCTTGTCGAGTCCGAAGTGCCGTACTATTGGTATGCACCGTTGCCAGTTCTTGAAAATGGTCGTGCGTTGCTCTACTGGGACCGCTCTATCATCACGGACAGGACTATTGTTTGCAATAAGCCTGATATCGTGCTGGTAGACCGGTCCCAGCGCAGAGCAGTGCTCGTTCACATCACCATCCCGCATGATGAGAACCTCGTGAAGGCTGAAAAGGATAAGATCAGCAAGTACATCGACTTGGCTCATGAGGTTACCGCCATGTGGGATGTTGATTCGACGATCATTGTTCCGATAGTCGTTTCGGCAAATGGCCTGATAGCGAGAAGTCTCAATCAACATCTTAAGAGGCTCTCGCTAGATGGTTGGATCAAAGGTCAGGTACAGAGGGCTGTGCTCCTCGATACAGCGCGTATTGTAAGGAGGTTCCTCTCTCTGTAGTCCCTACCATCGGTAGCTTGGCTCTTACCCCGTTGCTGGCGGCACTCTAGGTTTAGGTTTTTTTATAATATTTAATGTTTTATATTCATATTGTAAATAACTTAAATTTAAGAAATAAAATGAATACGAAGATAATAATAATAAGTTTATTTGTCACAAAGTCTTAAGTACATATTTTATACCAAAAGAAAAGATAATACACTAAAAATATAATATATGATCCGGTTGTACTCTGAACCCCACACTAGGTCGGGCCCGTGTCGTGGGGTTCAGTCTTGTTACTTAGCGAGTGTTGCCAGGCCTGTTCATGCCAATACATTTAATTTTGTATTTGATTGCTACGGAACCATCAACATTCATACTTCCAACTCGCAATTGGCTGATGTTTTTATTATATTTTATAACTTTACGATGTTAGCTCTTTGAAACGATTTTACTGTCATTGATTTTTCCGTGAAAATGATTTTATTTCGTTCAAAATACGATCGTATAAAATATATCGTTTACATCATTTTTTTTATTTTTATAGTGTTAATATTAAGGATATTTATTGTGATGGGAAATAGGAATTAAAGAAAAAAATTATTAGTAATTTCATTCAAAAGTTTAATTTTATCAGTCGTCTATTTAATGTATGGGGTAGCCGTTTTTTTTTTTGGAATTCCTGATTATTTTCTTAGTTAAAATTGTTCATAATGATAAGTGAAGCGACCCTCATTCAGCTCAGAACACCAGATCGATATTGCGATATACCAACTTATTCTCATCATTACTGTAATATTTTTTTCAAAAAAGGTTTTTTTTTATAAAAATTAAGGAAAGTAGTACTGTATCACTTATTTTAATTTTTTGACCAATTTACAAGAACGATGGTTACGTTTTTCGAGTGCATGTATAAACTTAATTTTTTGGCACGCCCTAGGGTCAAGACGGCTAATAGTATTTTTTATTTGAGTGGTGTCAATAGTTTCGTCTTCACCTGCAGATGATCTTAGGCTATACTAGCCGCCCCCCTTTTTTTTCACTCCTTGAGACATAGATCTAAAGTTCTTGCAGTCGGTTTTTTGATGTTACTTATAACTACATTTTTTTATGGTAGAAGATTAACACTGCTTTAATAAGACAAGCAAAGAACCATTAGGCTAAAGGATTACAGTAATCCTGAAAAATCTTTAATACTTAGAGCTCTCACGTGAAAGGATTAAACAGTTATAAGTTTCGAAGCCGACGCAAAAACGAAGGGGGTTATAGCTTGACGTGTATTTATTTGATTTTGTTTTTTTTTTTTTTTTGTTGAAAGGTAAGTTAGTCGAGAGTGTTTCTAGGCATGTTTGATGAAAAACGGTCCAAGGTGGCCGCCAACACTAAATGGTGGAATAAATATTTTTTCAGAAATCCTTTAATATGGATATCAAATGTAAGGGCTTGACTAGTAGAAGACTATACACCATGATACAATTCAAATCCAAGATGAACGCCACAACAAAATGGCGATGTAGGTTTTTTAAATTTTTAATATGACGTGTTAGGCAAGTATATAGTTATAAACTTACGCAAATCGTCTGATGTAAAGCGACGATGCGGCCTAGGATGTGGCCAGCATGCCTAGCAAAAAACAATGGTTAGCTTGAAAAAAAATTCTTACAAAGCCAAAACAAAATATTTTTCTCATTTCTTTCCCTGACACATAGTGACAGCTGTCACGTCACTGTCAAATGAAAGGTTAGCTTTTTCAATCGTATTTAGGCAACAGAATGGCTACAAACAAACAATGTTTCCCTTGTGTTGTCGTTTTGTTTCCACAGTGCAAGTCATCCCAACCCTAGTCTAAGCCGAGTATACCACTGCTAGCTATGCTAGTCTGCTAAGCTAAGCTACTCATATTAGTGTTCCAACACTACAGCTTTCTAAAAGGAAGAGATTGTTAATACGTTGAATTCTTTATTTATTTATGATTCTTAATTTCTCTAATTTTTCTTAACGCTAATGAGATTTTCTAATTATAATTTTTTTGTTTACTGTTTATTAACTAATTGAATTAGTTCAATTAGTATATTCAATATAATTGCGCTCGTATTTAGTTTATTTATCGAAAAGTTTATCATAATCATAATAGGAAGTTTGATTGCTGGTTAAAATTCGGCTTTTCACTTTGAAAGATAGAGTTATTCGGTGACTTTAATATAATATCCCACAATAAGTATTTAAAAATGTTGTGTTTTTTAATAAATTGATAAGATATTTATATTTGTCAATCGTTCACAGAACTACTACTTAAATTTACCATCATATTTTTTTTTTTTTGCTATCTATATTATTGGAGTCTTATAATTAAAACATTATACATATTATTAGCTGGGTTATAATTTATTTTATACTTTAATCAAAATATACACAATATGTATTTCAAATTAACGTAGAATTATAGTTATAATTATTTTATGCAATGTATCTAATTAATTTTTTGGTGTTTATCAAAATGTTATCTGTCGTTGTCGGCTCGGCTCCCACTTGGCCTCTAGTGATGTCTGCCGACCGTCCAAAGACAGTAGAACAGTTTTTTTTAACGTGACGTGATTGACTACAATAATAATTATTAGTTTGTCTTTTACGTCAATTGTCGGTTTCAACAGGAGAGCAACGGGGGATGTTTACAACCGGCATCATTCTGAGTTAGGATCGGCTTGTGACAAAGACATGCTTCCCTATTGTATTTCCTATTGCATTTGGTATTTTTTGTCACATATAAACCATATTCTGTATTCTATTTTATAAAATAATAACAACCTGCGGAAGCGAGGACGCTAACAATATCTTATCTCGCTGTGGTAAACAAGCTTTAAGCGTAGCCCTACGTTTGTTACCATTACAGTACAAAATATATGGGCCATCATGCTGTTAGATTAATTAGAAGTTTTTGCGCAGTGTTTAGTTACTCGTATGTGTTATGGCAGGAATTTAATTTATGTGGTAATAAAAGTGGACTACATAATAAATCTGGACTATCCATTTGATGATTTCCAAAAATATGAAGCAGTAGGTACTTATAATTATCGAATATAAAAAAATTAAAATTTTGATCTGGAACTCTTGAACTGACATTTGTTATGGCAGCCATCTTGGGTTTGAAATTATCATAATGATCATAATCATGATCAATCGTAATGAGTATTTCACTAGTCAAACCCTTTCACATTTGATAATCATATTGAGGGACTTGTGAAAAAACATTTTCTTCGCCATTTTGTGCCGGCGGCCATCTTGGACTGATTTTCACCAAATATAGCTAAGAACACTCCTGACTAATATACATTCAAAAAATACGCACACACGTCAAATTTATAACACTCCGTCGTATGTGTCGGGGGTTCAAAATGGCAACCATTGGTTTCAATTTGACAAGCGCCGATTTTATCAGTTATATTTATTTAGTAGCTTTTACCCACGGCTCCGCCCGCGTTATGTTTTTCATTTTTCCTAAGGAAAAGGTGGCTAATGTCAGTTTTCCTAAGGAAAAGGTGGCTAATGATACTTTCAAGACTTCAAATTGTCTTTGTGCAAAAAATAAAGTCAACCCGTCACTGCGGCGTTGCTATAGAGAAGACGAACAAACATACTAACAAATACACTTTTGCATTTATAAACAAAGGATAAATCAATCTTAATATATATAAATCTCATGTCACAATGTTTGTCCTCAATGGACTCCTAAACCACTTAACCGATTAGAATAAAATTCGCACACCATGTGCAGTTCGATCCAACTTGAGAGATAGGATAGTTTAAATCTCAAATTATAGTCGCAATTTTAATTTTTTGCTAATTATTTGTCTGTTATTATTTGACAGTCACAATTATCTGTTAACTCCAAATGATTCTAACAGATGTCGATACCTTTCGACTGGGTTGAGTAAGTAATCAATAGATGGCGCTGCTATGGTAAATCTACTAAAAACGTTAGCCACAGCAACGCGTGGCCGGGTCAGCTAGTTGTAATATAGTTTTTTAACAGTTCATGCATTTTTTCTTATCCTGAACAGCTAGGCATTTCACCACAAGTTTGCACGACCACGGAAGTCAGCGACACTGTAGCCCTATTTAGAGCATGCCTAGTCTGGAATATACAGCTCTCAAGTGCTTGGCGACAGATTTTACAACTTGAGGGTGGTAGCTAGCCAGGCGAGCGATAGGAAACGCCCTACCACCATTCTATGGTTTCGATGTTTTCCTTCACCGGTAGCTCAGGCTCCTTTTGCATGTTTCGTGGGATCGAACCTCGTACCTTTTGCACGACAATAGACTTCACTAACCACTCGACCATCATCGCTACAAAAAAACTATCATCACATCTCAGATAAATCGATATAAATATATAAAAATATGTATGTTTAGAACTTTTTAAGTTAAGTGCGCGACTTTCTATATAGATAGTATTTCTGAACTGGGCCACCAAGATACAGGCTTCTGTGTAGTTTGGGGTCTGCTGCAAGTGCACATTAGTACATAGTTAATGTAATCTTTGATTTTTAATTTATTTTTTTGACTTTTTTTTGATCTTTTACTTAGAAGTCAGATAAAATGATGTGCGTACAGAAAGCAGAGGCACTCATTAATAAAAATAAAGTATATTCTAACAAGAGTAAGCCAAACAAAAGCTGAGCATTGTTTGTGACTTTAACAAAAAAAACCGGCCTAGTACGATCCGGTCTCGCACACCGAGAGTTCCGAACAAACCTGTAGGATAAAGTCAAAGGTCTAAAATGATTACAAATATTTTTATTGTATTTTGTTACTAAAGATGTATGCTTTTCGCATTTTTTCCTTTATCTGTTCTATAAGCCGTTGTTTCTTACCGAATTTTTAAATTCTGAGTTCACGGGATGTATCTTGTAGGTTGTGATTTCTTTGCGAGTGTCGAATATTTGCAGCGCAAACGGCTGTATCTTTGGATTGCGTTGGCTTAGAAGTTTAATTTTTTCACAACTCCAAGGGATAGTATTTTATATGAATTTCAGCTTGTTACGTTCACATTCTTGTGAGAAAAAGTCTTGACAGACGGACGGAAAACAAAGTCCGTTTTTTCCCTTTGAGGTACCGAACCCTAAAAAATTAACATTTTATTAAGCTCACACAAAAATCCTAAATCACGTGTCGTGAACAACAGTAATACATTAAAAACAAAAAGTTTTGCGTGATTGTGTACCTTTTTTTTTAATTAGGTCGTGATAATAAAGCGTTAGGTATTTAATGTGGTAAAGTGTGGGGCACACCTGAGCGGGGTCACCGACTGCTATAGTTTAGACTGCAAAGCGTCTTCGATTCTGGCTATATTTTCTTTTGTTTGTCAGTTTGTATGTATAATTGTTTAGTACTGTTAACCTTAACAGAACAATAGTTTTAATTTTTTGACGTGACAACGTCTTATAATTCGATGGAGCGGGCTGAACGCACGAAAAAACATGACTCATGCGGCGTTACCTCGCTCTGAGGCGTTTCATTTAAGGCTTGAAGTGCAAGCGAGAGCGCGGAACCAGCGACAAAGTGGCCTGTGCGTTCGGCAGCGTTCGACATCTGTCTCTCTCCTACTTGAGTGAGCGATGTGTCCGCGTGGACAGCTGCTACTCGTATACAATAGTACATTTACATGTTTTCGTCAAGTATGAAGTGCAGTGAACAGTGAATGTGGTGTCAATTGTTTATAGCAACGATAACTGCGGCGATAAAGGTGATGATTCTTTTGATACAAAATGTCTATCAAACGAATAAAATTTAAAATTTTCTTTTGAAAACTGAAACCATTCCATCAGTATTTTCTTATGACGTTGTCACGTTCAACTATCGTCAGTAAACCGACTTTACAGACAACCAATTTTATATGTCTAAAATACAGGTAGGTGACAGATTAATTTCGTAGGTATTTAGAATTGCTATTATACTCGAAAGTTGTGTTCTTCATGTTTCTGCCAAATGGATACTATCAAAGTCGACCGCTAAAATATACTTCCCCATATTTGGGGAAAATACCCCGCCAACCAGAAATCCCGAGACCTAAAAAATATTTCAGAACATGCACAAGTCCCTAAAGATGGGTTAGAAACTACGCCTTGGGAACCAATTGGCCAGAGTTGGGCATGAAAGATGTGACAGCAGTAAACAAACTTGGTCTCGTTTTGACAGTTTCAACGTAGTCTAAATGAAATCAAGATTGTTTAGTGCTCGCATTATATTACTTTACTTTGAATTATTTTTACTGCAGTTAAAGCCCTTGTGTAGGTATATCCTGTATCAGAGGCGGCTGCTAGTAAAGAGCAAGTAAAGATTAAAATACGTCTAGTACTAATAATTAAAAAGGCAAGTAGAAACTTCCGTGTTAATGTATGAGTCCAAATTATTAATGTTTGCTTTATTTAGGTTAATGATTATTACCACACTTTTTACCGGCTTTCGTAAAAAGGAGGTAGTCATTTTTTTTTTAAGTATATATTTTTAGTTTTGGATTGTGTGCCTTAGAATTACATAATTTAATTCCTCTCTCGATTCTAAATCGGAGTAAAAGAGATTATGTATGTTTGTTACTGATGCTACGAAATCGGGAAGGAAATATGCTTTGGCGCCATTGATGTAACAAAAATTTAAATATATGTTCGAAATATATGAATAAAATCAAACAAGGAGTTTTTAAATCGCAGTATTATTGAGGTCGCGAAGTAAACAGTTCGTATCAGAACACTCTTGGCTTTGTTTGTGACAAAAAATAAGTAATGTCGTGCTATCAAATTATTTAAATCATCATGCTTTCCTCCTCCTGTATTAAGGTTAGCGCACACGTTTCCGGCACGCACCCACTGTGTTCTATTTAGTACTTACGTGTTTACATTTAGAAGTGCAATTTTCGATTCCTGATGATGGCGAATTTAAGTAACTGCCTTTGTCTGGGTTACCTACACAAATTGACTGGTCGGTTGGCGCAGTTGGTAGCAACCCTGCCTTCTGTGCCCCTGGTCCCGGGTTCGATCCCCGGACAGGACAAACATTTTTGTGCATGAACATGTCTGTTTGACCTGTGTCTGGGTGTTTATTATATATATGAGTATGTATTTATGTATATAAGTATGTATATCAGTCATCAGGTTACCATAGCACAGGCTTTTCCTAGTTTGGGACTTGAATACCTTTGTGTGGATGTTGTCCCATATTATTATTATTAAACGACTAAATAATGACTGACTGATATTTGCTAGGAATCAACACAGATGTAAATAAAAATAATCGCTGAATCTATAACAAACGCTCAACAGATTTCACGTCACTACGTAGTTACTAAGAAAAGATTTTTCAAAAGTTCAACCCTTGGGGGTCAAAGGGGGGTCATACCCGTCCAAAGTTTCAAACTTCTTGATATCTCATTGTATGTCGCGCTCAACACCACAAGTGACAGCTACTGGTTTATGCATGGGTGTACTACGGGTTTTACATAAAGACGTAGGCCACAGTCCATCAAGTAAACTGCTCCCTAATCGTTCTATCGCATAATACAGGTTATGCTCAGTACACCTCTAACTGACAACTTCTTATAACTCGGAAACAAATCATCATTATCTTTTTTCAACACCTAGAAACTTCATACCATCTCACAGACAAATGATGTCCTATAATGGTATTTTTACCTGAGTGCTTACAAGGATAGTAAAAAGTATCAAGGCGTTTTTCTAATGTGAGTTTGTATGTTAGTATGTAGGTATGTCTAACTCTTTGTGGCTCTCACTACAGCCTAACCTTATAGGCTATCGGCTATTTGTATTGCTTTCAAAGATATGATGATGGCGATGTCTATACTCAAAGCTAGTACTTACATCGCGCTAGTCGATGCCAATATCTGTCAAATATATGGAGTCATTGCAATCTTTTGCTCACTTATTGTTTTGGAAATTGTCATCGCTTTGCTGAAAGTAATACTAGGGTCTTGCTTTCTAGGCCGATACGAAACTACAGTATTGCTTTCAAGACTATAGTAATACTGAAAGCAATATGGATAGCCGATAGCCCCCCAGGTAGACAGATTTTGATATTCGAGATGTCATTTGATTAGTCATAGCATAGCATTTTGTCATGGGCTGTTTGATTGCCTTTCACTATTTCATTCGTTCAGATACAACAATTTTAGCAGCCGGAATATTTTTTGAAGTCACTTCTGACCTCTTTTTACCCGATTGTGAAAGAAGGAGGGTTATGTGTTTTGAGTGTATGTATGTATGTATATTTTTTGAGACGCCGTAGAGTCTAAACGGCTAGTCGTATTTTGATGTGAGTGGTGTCAATAGATTCGTCTTAATCTTGAGAGTGACACTGGGTACATCAAAATTAAAAAAAAAGTAAACAGAAATTTATATAAAAAAATAAAAGGTTTAACGATTAAGCAGTCGGGTTTTTTTTTTTGAACTCGCTTCTAACCACTTGTTTTAGTATTATTTACGTATTATACTACAAGACGCAAGTAGATGCGGTTATCATCCGATCCGAGTAGATACGTGTACTCCAGCTCTTAGTATCTTATAGTCCGCGGCGCTATGCTAATGTAAGTTATGTGCCATCACGGCGACCTGGTTGCATGTATTACTGCGACCCGCTGTCAACCACACGGCCGTCTTAATGATGCTTGTAGTTTTATCGTTCGTACTATCTTATATTCCGCTGTTAGTCGTTTGTTTATCCTAACTATTTTCTATATACTATATAAGTTAGTGTTAGTTACATTATTTATAACTCGAGAACGGCTGAACAGATTTGGCTGAAAATTGTTGGGGAGGTAGCATAGAACCAGGAGAAGGACATAGGATACTTTATAACTGACTTCAAAAAAAAGTAGTTCGATATTAGTTTTATTTGTTTTAGTTTAGTAGAACTACGCGGGTGAAACTGCGGGGCACAGCTAGTAATATTATAAATGCGAAAGTAACTCCGTCTGTCTGTCTCGCTTTCACGCTAAAACCACTGAACCGATCTGGATGAAATTTGGTACACAGGTAGATTGAACCACGGGAAAGGACATAGGATACTTTTTGGCCGACTTCAAAAAAAAGTAATTCCCCATTGGATTATTTCGATAGGAAAATGGGAAACTATGCGGCTGAAACTGCGGTACACAGCTAGTCTAGTAATTTAATTTTTGATTAGTTAATATCCTTTATTGTATACTTACTTTTTCGCGAGGTCAACAGTTCGCAGATCTACTAGTTTTAAGATGTTTCCCTACTTCTGGGAGATGACGGAAATGATTTGAATTTTTTTTTTTTTATTCGATGGAGTATTGTAATTGGTCGCATATATATGTCAAAGTCGATCCAGTGTTGTTTCTAATCAAAATAACTGGAGTTTTCCCGCGTTCGCTGATAAAATGGCGTCTTTGCCTGTGCATTTATTGAAAACCAGCTGACCCACCGAACTTCGTACCCTCTAACAGTTATGTATGTTTCTCACCTTCCCCGGAGCACGACAATCATTTCAAGACTAAAATCAGCTATATCGGCCCAGCCGTTCTCGAGTTTTAGTAAAACTAACGGATTGATTTATATAAATTTATTTTTTATTTTTTTTCTGGCATAAGAACCTTCTCCTGACAAACACAACAAAAAAAAAATTTGAAATCGGTCCAGCCGTTCACGCGTGATGACGTGACCAACGGATAATAGGGATTCATTTTTATAAATGTATATATAGATCTAGTGATTTTGCAAGCTTTAATGTGTAATATTGGAGGATTATTAACCATTATTGACTTGTTTATGTACACAAGTATGGGCAAGCGATATATAGACGGAATAACGTGATTTTCGTTTTCGCGGGAAATTTCCATAGAAACCCTGCTAAAGTCTCCACCGCTTTACGAGAGTACATACTAAAACATTAACTTGACCACGATGACTTGTTACTTGATATTTGACTTAACTTTATTGATTAATAACTCGAAAATTGATAAACTTGACGCTGGCAAATTTACAAATCGTATGGTGCCATTAATCATAAGAAAGAAAACAAAATAACTGTTTAATATTCTTTGAACATACATGACAACATAGTTTTGTAACTTGAGTATTGTGTGCTGAATTAAAGTCGGTATATTATTGTTTAATAATATTTCATTACAATCACAGAGAATTAAATGAGAAAAAGTATTGTAATGTCCATAGTAAACTGACTCTAAAACTCTGACTCTCAACAAGCCTTTGTTGCCGCTTTATCCAGTATCAAACAATAACACCGTTGTAAACTGATTGGAAATGCATTAAATTAGTCAAAACACAAATTAAATGTACTATATATCTGTATATATTGAATACGCTAATAAACTTAACCTTCTTATCATCTATATATCGCTAACGCTTGCAATATCTAAATTTAAATCCTAAAAGCTGTCATAGGCGTATTGGGTGAATTTAATTTGAAGCTAAAAGCTCACTTCACGGCTTTGCCAGGGTTGCCACGTTGCTGCATAACTAAATGCAAGATTATTTCTAGAGTAGAGAGATGTAATATAAATTATAATAAATAACTGATTTCACAATAATATCCATCTCATTAATATCACCATTACGTATAGACACACACTTGCACATCCTCGCACACACACATCCATACACAGACCAAAGCATACTTAATAATTTATTACATAAGTAACTTAACTAAGTTAATATTATTTGGTTTAAGTGAATTTATTATTATAATGTGTTAATTAATCGTTGTGTGTAATAAATATTCTGCGATGTTTCTTAATCCTCTGAAAAGAAGCAGGCGTACAACACAAGCTTAGTGCTTGGTGTAGGTCCTGTGGATCGCGCTATGATGACGTAACTGTGTTGTCAAAATAGCAAATGTGTTAAATAAACACAGTGGCGCCTCCATGTATAGGTTTTTGTAGCGATGATGGTCGATTGGTAGGTGGTGTTGATTGCCGTGTAAAAGGTATGAGGTTCGATCCCACGAAACATGCAAAAAGAGCCTGAGCTACCGATGAGGGAAAACATCGTGAGGAAATCATAGCATAGTGGTAGGGCGTCTCCTATCGCTTGCCTGGCTAGCTACCACCCTCAATTTGTAAAATATGTCGCCAAGCACCTAACGGTGTGTTCCGGCATCCTTTCTTGAAGGCTAGTGTATTCCAGATTAGGCATGCTCCGGTTGTCTATCGTTTGTTTCTATTTTATTTTGAAAGTTATAAGCAATAATACTCATATGCCCAAATTTTACTTGCCCGAATTGCATTTGCCCGAATTGTTTGTTTACTATAAAATTCATGTTACATTCTCTGTTTTGTCCGTATATTAGATTCCATAATGATACGAGTGCTATACGGATTGTTATCTATTTTATTGATTGCAATAATGTTATTTAACAGAATATTTCTATTGTTCATTTAAACCGATTTTAGGTATTTTTTCTAGAAGTAAATTCGATGGCAAATGATGTTATGGCATATGATAATTATGGCTTACAATGATGATAACAAATGATGTTATTGATATTGACTTTATGGAAAACAATGTCAATATAGTAAACAACGAGTATGACATAATAAAATTATGAGAAACAATAGTATGTCTGTTGACTAGTATAGCAGATGAATTTATGGCAAATGAAATTCTGGCAAACGGGTGTACCCTGGCATGCTCAATCTAGGGCTACAGTATCGCTGACTTCCGTGGTCGTGCGAACTTGTGGTCAAATTCCTCGCGGAAAGAAAAAAATCTAATGGCACGTTTACTGATATTAATTTTCATGACCCTAGGCAATAACCATGTAGGTACACACCTAACTGATAACACTGCACAAAAACTTTTGTAAATTACAAAAATATTTAATACAGTCATTTGAAATATTGAAGAGTGCAAGTGAGTGAATAAGCTTTTATTCTAGATCAATTTAGCACTTTATAGGAATACTATTTAAGGATCAAAAATATGATGACCTAACATCATATTTTAATTTACTAATCTACTTAAGTATACTTTATACTATTTTTTAATTTTATTTTAACTTTTTATGTGAACTCCTTGCTTCTCAAGTGAAAGAACGCGGGTTGGTTCCCAGGTTCAAGCACCGATAACCGATGGGGAAGAGAGGTTTTTGAGTGGTGACCACGAACCGGAAGACGCAGCGTGGATAGGCCTCCCACTAGATGGACCGACGACGATAAATAACTCACAAATAACCAGTGATTGCAATCGGCAGCTGGTCGTTCGGAATGACGTTTTAAGGAAAAGACCTATGTTCAGTAGTACGTCTTCTGGCTGATAATGATGATGGCGATGACTATCAAGGAAGATACGTACACCCCCATCATATAGGAGACTCATGCCTAACAGTAGCACGGGTTGATATCTAAGTGAATAAATCAGTTAAGAAAAATCGTTATAAAATTTAATTCTCTACGGCCAACCCTAACGTTACCGGTAACTGAATCCATAATGCAATCAATGTCGACGATCCGTGCAAATTGGACATGCGTGCTACATAGGTTATCATCTATCTCACTCGCACTCGAGTGAACGCACGTCCAGTGCAGCCCGTCTCGCTCGCACACCTGCCTCTAGAGATGAGATGGTAGTAAGTAAAAGTATCGATGTTTTTGAGGAATTTTATCGAAAAAGTTTTATGGTATTAGAAAGTTCCGTGGTAAGATAAATTCTGACTCACATGGTATTAAACTCCAAGACTGATATCATTATAATATATAAATAAATAAATAAAGATCTACAACAACATGACCATTATAAAACCTCAGTGCGCAAATATGAGTACAGAATTATTCCTGTACAAAAATGAAGCAGCCATTTTATCTGCTAAATAAACTAATAAATCAAGTTAGACACAGCCGGCACAGCGCGCATTTATTGAATTACTAGCTGTGCCCCGCGGTTTCACCCGCGTACTTCCCCATTGGATTGTAGAGATAATGGGGGAACTACTTTTTTGAAGTCGGTTAAAAAGTATCCTATGTCCTTTCCCGGAGTACAATCTACCTGTGCACCAATTTTCATCCAGATCGGTTTAGTGGTTTTGGCGTGAAAGCGACACAGATAGACAGACAGAGTTACTTTCGCATTTATAATATTATAGTTAGGAATTACCAGTATGTGGAAAACCAATAGTTTATATATATATATAGAGAGATAAAAGGATTTTTCACTTTTCACATACCTAACTTTGAAAAGAAAAGAAAGTTCACAGTTCGACTTTTTACGCGACTACGTGAAAAAAAGCAAAAAATAACTAAAAATATGATCAAACCGAGGATACCTATATGAACAAAAATAGAGCCAATTGTGGATACTGTAATAATATCACTAACTCCCAAAAAATAATATCACTAACTCCCAATAAATAATATCACTAACTCCCAATAAATAATATCACTAACTCCCAATAAATAATATTACTAACTCCCAATAAATAATATCACTAACTCCCAATAAATGATTTCCAAAAAGAGAGGGTACTTAATTCGACTGTATTTTTGAAATGTTTTTTACATGATTTTTTGGTGAGGTTAACCGATTTGAAACTTTTTGTCTTTTGTTTGATAGGTTTTTACTTAGCCTTTGGTTTCATTTTAATTTGCTCAAATACGGTCAAGAAGTTTAATTTTTATATATAATGAACTAATTAAATTCTAACGTCTCGCCTGCTGTGAAATGTTGGGGTTCCTAACCAAAAAAAAGGAAACAACCTTCTTCACTTTAAATCCGTATAATGAATGAATCTAATTACTTACATTGCTAATTATATCTAAGTGCGCACACATGCATCCTATACTTATCTACACATATACACATCTACTCGTATGTACTCAATACCTACACTACATCTCCGGGGGTGAGTGAAAAAAAAATTTTTTCACAATTTTTTTTTTTTTACTTAGGGATACTTAATTAAATGCTACATATACTGTAGTTAATATCATCTTACTACAGTTTATGTAGCAACTTAATAGTATGTACTCTATACCTACACTACACTGTAATGAAAGTATGTAATAACTTTTTTTTGAAAATAATTATAACCTAAGTTTTTGTATGTAAAGTGAAACAATAAATAAATTTATATTTCAACCAACTAACCAACGTATAGTTTCTATTTTCTTTCTTAAAATTAACTGAATTAAAGTTAACTGGCCTGTCAGCGCAGTTGGTAGCAACCGTGCCTTCTGCGCCGCTGGTCCCGGGTTCGATCCTCGGACAGGATATGAGTATGTATTTATGTATATAAGTATGTACATCAGTCATCAGGTTACCATAGCACAGGCTTTGCCTAGTTTGGGACCTGAACACCTTTGTGTGGATGTTGTCCCATATTATTATTATTATTCCGTTTTCATTTAATTTCATAAATATAAGTTTTGTACAATATTAATTCAAAATAAAAAATATTAATAAAATAAATATTTTTTTATTATTAATTAATTAACTAAGTAAGTAATTAGTAAAGCGGTGGAGACTATATTATAATAATTAATGTAGAGAAATACACCACCGTTATTTTATTCCTAATTTACATTTACTGTCTTATTAATAAACGCGTCTTAACTTAGAGCATCTTATATCTTGTTCTATTCAATGGAGAACGTCACGCGGCAAAACAAGACAAATGACGATCCAGTTTAGACGCGTTTATTAATAAGGCTGTTATTGCCCACACTTGTCCACATAGATGCAAAATACTATAGCAGTACCTTGATAAGCGAAATTAATGTATAAAACCACTTACCGGTAGACTTAAAATCGCTTACTAGTAATAAGTTTAAGTCTAGATTTCAAAAATGGTTTGTAGCTAGAAGATGTATAAGAAAAAATTAAGAAAAATATTTATTTGAAAGGAAGGTTAAATCTAGAGAGTCCTATAGCATGAAGGAATACTTTGATAAACGTAAAAACATAATATTATAAGTGTGAAATTATGGCATTAAAAATTAAATAATGCTTTAAATCTTAGATTCATATCAACGTTACGAGTGCGTCACTTACGTGTCGTGTGACGTTCTTACGTTAAATATTTATTTAATTTTTAGGTTTTTATGGATGTGAACTTAGTAAGACGTTTGAGCTTTAGGTATTTATTTGCTTTAAGCACATTATGAACAACTGTAAAAATTAATTAAATTATTTAGCTCTCTATTATTGATATGTTACATATGTACATATTTACTTAAATTATGGTATACTAGCTTAGGTCCGCGGTTTCACCCGCGTATTTCCCCATTTTACTATAGAGATAATCTAATGGAGAACTAGTTTTTTTGAAGTCGGTTAAAAAGTATCCTATGTCCTTTCCCGTGGTCCAATCTACCTGTGCACCAAATTACAACCAGATCGGTTCAGTGGTTTTGGCGTTAAAGCGACACAGACAGACAGACAGAGTTACTTTCGCATTTATAATATTAGTAAGGATTAAACTATACAGAGTGTATAAACGAACGAATGAACCAATGACAATAAAGGTTCAATCTTACATTCATTCGTGCCACAATGTTCAGAAATTAAATCTGCAGGGATTCCCCTCCAGATAACCGTAAGGTCAGAAATAAACAACTAGATTTAGAGCTTACGGTCCGGTCTGGATTTATTAGTACTTCAGCTCACTTACGATTCTATTAAGGAACCTAAACGATGTGTGAGATTGAGCTAGATTTTGGACGTTGCTATTATTGAATTTCGATACAATCTTGGTACTTTAATTGCTTTTAGTTTTGAGTTAATTATTTTTTTTAATATGGTTTCTGATTTTAATTGTCGAGCGCCAATTATGACCATTTTTGAATTTATTTTATTTATTTTGTGTTTTTATCAGTTGCATGTTTGTCTTGAACCTGGAAATTTTTGATAAAACTTAAAATAAATACTCCTCAAGTCGTCTCATTTAAACTTCATATTGTTTAAGAGGACGGGTTTTTACTCGTTTCGTTCACATTCGGTGAACTTCATCAGGGATGAAATGAGTTATTCGTGTCTTCAACGACGACACGTCTCGCTTCATCATTTAAATTTTATCCAAACCGAACCTGAAGTTAAATTTTTAAATTGATAAACTGTATAAGTTACGTCGGTGACTGCCGTAATAAAGTCAGCTGTCACTTCGCTTTGGCTCGAGGTCAACAGTTCACATTAATTTCCAGTATTATAATAAATCCCTTTTTTTAAAGTCGAGTAATAATAATTAATTTTGATTTTATTTATTTGTTTCAGAGCACTATCATATCTTCGTTGGAGATTTGAGTCCCGAAATAGAGACGCAAAGTTTACGAGATGCGTTTGCGCCATTCGGAGAAATATCGTAAGTTTATTACTAATATAATACTTCTTTTTAGAGTTCCTTACCTAAAGGATAAAAACGGGACCCTATGGCTATAATATATAAGATATCGCAATCCGATCGTCTATATGTCACTAGTCTGTATAACATGAAACGTTGGAGCGGAAAAGATTCTTTTTTTACAGTTTATGTATTTCTGTTACCCCAAAAATACAATTTTTTTTTGAGAAGCTTTAATTTTGCTGTTATTTGTTGTTAATAACGATACTAGTGCTATGATTTATAAATACTGGCACGGAACCCTTAGTGCGCGAGTCCGACTTGCACTGGGCCGATTTTTAGGATCCAATTCCCACTTTGAACCTTACAAAGGCAAAGTAAAATCATTTATTGGTCTTATAACTGCTCTTGTAACTAAATACTCTAGGCAAGTCAATACCTACAATAATGAATTATAATATTATTTCTTGATATTCAATTAAATATGTAATCTATGTAATCATTATTATCTACTTATAAACTAATAATAATATTATAGTAGCTGCGCCGTTACCCGCATTAATAAAGTATAAAAGTCTATCTGTTAATCCAGGGTCTCATCTATCTCTGTGCCAAATTTCATCCAAAACGGTTCAGCAGTTTTTGCGTGAAATAGTAACAAACATACATCCATACATACAAACTATCGGCTTAATAATATTAGTAGGATTCTATATGAGACTATTATACAAGGTGTAACGGAAAGGTATGCTTAACTTAACTTAACTTAACTTTTTTTTTTTTTTTTTTTTTTTTACGCTGGAAAAAATGCGTTACGCATGCCCCCCCATCGGGGGATGGGGGGGGGGTATGTGGGACTCCCGGGCCGCTCCCGGTATACCCACTAAACAACCCAGCGGCACTCCCGCATCGTCTACATGGAGGAGGACTGGGAATCCGGCAGAGCCTTTACATCCAGTCCCCCACCGACGACCACCCGCTTTACAGCGGGGCCCGCACGCCCCTCTTTGCAGGGAGGGGCCCGGGAACGACCGTGAGTGCTCGGCCGCTCCCGCCCGACGGGGTGGTTAATATGTGCAATGCGGGAGAGGGCGCCCCCGCGCCTGTCTCCCGCTATTCACCACCATGGGGAGGGAAGACAGTAATCGTCGTCTTCGCCTGCCCCTTCTCCGCCTAGCCCTACAACCAATCCTCTCTAAGGAGAGGTATAGGCGAGGGCTCCACACGTCCGGGCAGACTTGCCTCCGGACCGCCTTCAGCGCTCGCTCCAGATAAAAGCTCTGGGGCGCGCGCAGAAGGCCCACCACGGCCTCCTCCTGCGACGGGTCATTAGTGGCCCCGCCGCCTGCCACTTCGGCCGCAGCAAATCTCCAATACTGCGGCCCCACCACGTCACCGTCATGCGCCGGTGACCCCGCGCTGCGGCCGCGGAAGGTAGGGAGAGCGGCGCACCTCAATACCGGCACTCCTCTCCCGCCGCGGCCCCATCCTCGGCTGCGCCGTCTTACGACATTGCAGCCCGCCTCAGTTGCGGTGTCCCCATAAAACACCGCAACCTACCTCCTGTTGCCGCTCCGACATAGGCTCGAGGGCAAAGCCTTGTGGAGCGGCCCCGCTCGGGTACCTCTTAGCTTCACCGTGGGTGGCGAGGCCACGGCTACTGAGCCCCCCCGCCTCGACAATGCGGGCACCCACGGGGGGGAACTTAACTTAACTTAACTTTTTTTTTTTTTTTTTTTTTTTTACGCTGGGAAAAATGCGTTACGCATGCCCCCCCATCGGGGGATGGGGGGGTATGTGGGACTCCCGGGCCGCTCCCGGTATACCCACTAAACAACCCAGCGGCACTCCCGCATCGTCTACATGGAGGAGGACTGGGAATCCGGCAGAGCCTTTACATCCAGTCCCCCGCCGACGACCACCCGCTTTACAGCGGGGCCCGCACGCCCCTCTTTGCAAGGAGGGGCCCGGGAACGACCGTGAGTGCTCGGCCGCTCCCGCCCGACGGGGTGGTGAATATGTGCAATGCGGGAGAGGGCGCCCCCGCGCCTGTCTCCCGCTATTCACCACCATGGGGAGGGAAGACTATATCGTCTTCGCCTGCCCCTTCTCCGCCTAGCCCTACAACCAATCCTCTCAAAGGAGAGGTATAGGCGAGGGCTCCACACGTCCGGGCAGACTTGCCTCCGGACCGCCTTCTGCGCTCGCTCCAGATAAAAGCTCTGGGGCGCGCGCAGAAGGCCCACCACGGCCTCCTCCTGCGACGGGTCATTAGTGGCCCCGCCGCCTGCCACTTCGGCCGCAGCAAATCTCCAATACTGCGGCCCCACCACGTCACCGTCATGCGCCGGTGACCCCGCTGCGGCCGCGGAAGGTAGGGAGAGCGGCGCACCTCATTACCGGCACTCCTCTCCCGCCGCGGCCCCATCCTCGGCTGCGCCGTCTTACGACATTGCAGCCCGCCTCAGTTGCGGTGTCCCCATAAAACACCGCAACCTACCTCCTGTTGCCGCTCCGACATAGGCTCGAGGGCAAAGCCTTGTGGAGCGGCCCCGCTCGGGTACCTCTTAGCTTCACCGTGGGTGACGAGGCCACGGCTACTGAGCCCCCCCGCCTCGACAATGCGGGCACCCACGGGGGGGGAACTTAACTTAACTTAACTTTTTTTTTTTTTTTTTTTTTTTTTTTTTTTTTTCGCTGGGAAAAATGCGTTACGCATGCCCCCCCATCGGGGGATGGGGGGGGTATGTGGGACTCCCGGGCCGCTCCCGGTATACCCACTAAACAACCCAGCGGCACTCCCGCATCGTCTACATGGAGGAGGACTGGGAATCCGGCAGAGCCTTTACATCCAGTCCCCCGCCGACGACCGCCCGCTTTACAGCGGGGCCCGCACGCCCCTCTTTGCAGGGAGGGGCCCAGGAACGACCGTGAGTGCTCGGCCGCTCCCGCCCGACGGGGTGGTGAATATGTGCAATGCGGGAGAGGGCGCCCCCGCGCCTGTCTCCCGCTATTCACCACCATGGGGAGGGAAGACTATATCGTCTTCGCCTGCCCCTTCTCCGCCTAGCCCTACAACCAATCCTCTCAAAGGAGAGGTATAGGCGAGGGCTCCACACGTCCGGGCAGACTTGCCTCCGGACCGCCTTCTGCGCTCGCTCCAGATAAAAGCTCTGGGGCGCGCGCAGAAGGCCCACCACGGCCTCCTCCTGCGACGGGTCATTAGTGGCCCCGCCGCCTGCCACTTCGGCCGCAGCAAATCTCTGCGGCCCCACCACGTCACCGTCATGCGCCGGTGACCCCGCGCTGCGGCCGCGGAAGGTAGGGAGAGCGGCGCACCTCAATAACGGCACTCCTCTCCCGCCGCGGCCCCATCCTCGGCTGCGCCGTCTTACGACATTGCAGCCCGCCTCAGTTGCGGTGTCCCCATAAAACACCGCAACCTACCTCCTGTTGCCGCTCCGACATAGGCTCGAGGGCAAAGCCTTGTGGAGCGGCCCCGCTCGGGTACCTCTTGGCTTCACCGTGGGTGACGAGGCCACGGCTACTGAGCCCCCCCGCCTCGACAATGCGGGCACCCACGGGGGGGAACTTAACTTAACTTAACTTAACTTAACTTTTTTTTTTTTTTTTTTTTTTTGTTTACGCTGGGAAAAATGCGTTACGCATGCCCCCCCATCGGGGGATGGGGGGGGTATGTGGGACTCCCGGGCCGCTCCCGGTATACCCACTAAACAACCCAGCGGCACTCCCGCATCGTCTATATGGAGGAGGACTGGGAATCCGGCAGAGCCTTTACATCCAGTCCCCCGCCGACGACCACCCGCTTACAGCGGGGCCCGCACGCCCCTCTTTGCAGGGAGGGGCCCGGAAACGACCGTGAGTGCTCGGCCGCTCCCGCCCGACGGGGTGGTGAATATGTGCAATGCGGGAGAGGGCGCCCCCGTGCCTGTCTCCCGCTATTCACCACCTTTCAGCCCTACAACCAATCCTCTCAAAGGAGAATTATAGGCGAGGGCTCCACACGTCCGGGCAGACTTGCCTCCGGACCGCCTTCAGCGCTCGCTCCAGATAAAAGCTCTGGGGCGCGCGCAGAAGGCCCACCACGGTCTCCTCCTGCGACGGGTCATTAGTGGCCCCGCCGCCTGCCACTTCGGCCGCAGCAAATCTCCAATACTGCGGCCCCACCACGTCACCGTCATGCGCCGGTGACCCCGCGCTGCGGCCGCGGAAGGTAGGGAGAGCGGCGCACCTCAATACCGGCACTCCTCTCCCGCCGCGGCCCCATCCTCGGCTGCGCCGTCTTACGACATTGCAGCCCGCCTCAGTTGCGGTGTCCCCATAAAACACCGCAACCTACCTCCTGTTGCCGCTCCGACATAGGCTTGGAGGTCAAAGCCCTGTGGAGCGGCCCCGCTCGGGTACCTCTTAGCTTCACCGTGGGTGACGAGGCCACGGCTACTGAGCCCCCCCGCCTCGACAATGCGGGCACCCACGGGGGGGAACTTAACTTAACTTAACTTAACTTAACTTAACTTAACTTAACTTAACTTAACTTAACTTAACTTAACTTAACTTAACTTAACTTAACTTAACTTAACTTAACTTAACTTAACTTAACTTAACTTAACTTAACTTAACTTAACTTAACTTAACTTAACTTAACTTAACTTAACTTAACTTAACTTAACTTAACTTAACTTAACTTAACTTAACTTAACTTAACTTAACTTAACTTAACTTAACTTAACTTAACTTAACTTAACTTAACTTAACTTAACTTACGGGTGTTAGTTTACCAATCAAAGTAAACCAATAGTAAAAGAAAACTTCGAGAAAAAATATTAGGCTCCCCATACAAAATAGGTCCCGGTGATCGGTCAAGTTGTATGGAGGATGCAATAATTTATTCTCGAGATTTGCAAAATTCTTTGACTTCACGCCTTTCTGTTACACGAAGTTTACTTTACGTAGTGGATAAGTCCATTAAAATAAGAGAGTTGAGAATAGCTCATAACTCTCTATTTTACAAAGTATTTTTGGAATGTATGTTTGTATATTTGTACGTAAGTAAAAATACAATATATTTCGTCAATCTTGACCTTGACCGGTAGGTCGATTTAAATGTGTCATTGGATTTGACTGCGTCTGACTTCCATACGTTTTCTGTATGAATTCCACAATGTCGATAAAAGAACTTTTTTATGTCAAGAAAGTTAAAAAAAGCGAAAATGTAAGCGAGAAGGGCGTAACATGCAATTCTGCGCCATAATAAAACGGCCAATAGGCTGTTTAGATAGGAAAGTAATAATCATAAAGCTCCACAATAAAATCAATAGATCTATTCAATCACAGATATATTACAATAGGTTAATAAAATGGCATGGCTTGATAGTAAAACTACACGCTGTCAAGGCCTTGTCGGTTTATTTATTATGTTGAGGTTCCGTATGCTTTAACTTGTAGTTTTGAGAACGTGAGAGCGATGTGTGCAATGATTATTTATATTATTTTGTACGAATGAATGATCTAATTGTTACAAATACATAACACATAAAGAAAATTTTAAAATAAAAAACGCCGACATCGTCGTTTTTGGATACTGTCATCTTGAATTCAAAATTTATCATATTTATTGAATTCTAGTCAAGTAAGTTAATTTGATATTAATATTAAGGGAGTAGTTAAATAATATGTAATCCGCTATTTTGTGGTGGCCATCTTGGACCGATTTTTATCAAACATAGCTAACTCTCCTAACTAATACAGTTTTCGAACAAAAAAATTCTTACGAGTAAATCAGTTCATCCGTTCATTCGACTCACACGCTCACACACAGACACGTCACATTAATAATACCCCACGAACTAGCAAAACTGTCATATAATATAAATACTATACAACATTTGGTTCTATTGATATTATATAGTGGTATTTTAAATTTCGAGTGATTGTGTTACGGTATTTTATACGAAAATTTAGTCGTATAATAATTTAGTCATTTAATTTAGTCAAGAAAACGTTTACACGATCAAATTATATGACAATCTTATAACGATCAAATTATTGACTTTTACATAACATTTTTATACAACACCATGTTGTTTAAAAGATGATTATACAATCGTCGTGTATTAGTCTGGTTTAAGGCCACTAAATGATATTTTGATAATTAAATGACTCTTAAAAAATTAACGTATAATAGTCGAAATTATTTCTTCTATACAATTATCTTGTAATTACGACTTAAAATCGCATAAATTTAATTTATATGACAATCACAAAGTCGTTGTGATGGCGATCACAACACCGCCTTTTGTCAGGAATAAGACTTCCACATGACAGTCATAAGCTCTTTGATCGTTTAACGGTTTTCTGTAGTTATTTTATAGAAATTGAACTTGTATATTCACCTTGATTGTAACTATAATATGCAAACACTTTGATGAATAAGTCCATCTCAGTTATATGCCAGAAAAAAATGAGTTATTAACCATAGCCATATATAATTTTTTAACAACTTGAAGTCGTTTATAGTAAAAAAAATATTTACGTATCACTATTGCATATTGTGTGATATTACAATAAATGTTGTGTTCTATAGGTTTTCACTTCTTATGCGATACCCTGAAAATGGCGGACAGCAAATGAGTTTAAGTCGGGTAATGTGACTTTCAGTCATAAAATAGTACATATAATGATAATGATCACGACATAAATTGGTGTTATTGTAATATTAAAAACGGAAATGAAATAAAATATAATTTAATATTTTATTTTCCAATAAATTGAAGGGGGCATTAAAAATTTGTGATAAATTAAATATACGACTGTCAATAAAATTAAATTAACAACCGATAAGTAGGTACAGAATAGTTATTAACACCAACTATAACATTACCTATAATAAACAACATTCTGTAATAAACATGTAGAAATAAGATTATAATGAATCTTATCTGATGGTCACATTAAAACTGTCCGCGTAAAGATTACACCAATTCGTATTTCACAATGCTTGTTAATTTATACGATTATTATACGACTAAATGTCCTTTATCAATTATTTTTATGATTGCTATCCGAAATTTATATTGTATAAATGATAAGTATAGGACTGTTATATTCCTAATAGTCATCAAAACGACCTTAATACGATCTCTACAGGAATTTAAGCTATATATTTCCGCCTATTTCGCGTCGTATATACGTTAACACGATTGTAATACGAACAAAATGATCCGACCTCAGGTTGTGACGAAAACGTTGTCTCAATCATTAAAAGACCAAATTTTGTTAGTTTTATAATTAAATGAGGACATAGATATATACGAGGATATGTTTAAACAGTAGTTACAACCCAGCAAATTGCTAGCCATCGGTCTGTGCCTGTCCTTGATAACAGCCAGGGCTGGTCTTCAATTCAATAGTGAAATTAAATATTCTCACCACTAATATAGAATAATACAATACAATTTGTCTTTATTCGAGAATAAAGTTCAAATTTCGAGAATAAATTCTATTGATTTTGGACTTTCATTTTGGTTTGGTTGGTTTTTGGGTTTAATAAGTATTTTTTTAAATATTTTTTATTTTATTTGTGTCCTTATCATTGCTTAGACGTTAATACATGCCACATTTGGTAGTTTTTACCATGTTCTTAATCGTTCATAATATTTTGTCGATGGTCAATATTTATTAGGGCAGTTTCCGCTAAAATATTAGGGGATATTTGTAACGGTGCAATTCACAAGCTGATTACGGTTCGATAATAAGAGGTTGTCGAGAAAAGGTCACAAAAAGTTTGTTGTTGACGATGAATGTTTCAAAACTGACGTAGTGAAGTATAAATTACAGATCTAGTGGTCTAATTATGATGTCATCTTGCTTTAAGGGACTCTTTATTAAGTTCGTGGAACCCTAAAAAGAGCGATACAACACACTCGTAAGGAAAAACAAAGCGTCTTGAAGCAGCGGGAGATTGGGACACATAAACTACGCGCTGGGCTTTTCTACTTTGGCTCGCGGCCAACCTTGCGTGGTCGTACTTACAGCGGGTATTAGAAATACAAATATAATATTTTTTGACAGAATAGATAGAACAAAAAAATAAAATTAAAAATGATTTTATTGTCTGAAGTTAGAGTCCGCTCTCGACTGGTATAACTATTTCCCGATGACTATAAACTGGAAATTTTCAAACCGCGTATGAATTGATTTCTTCTAGGCGAGTTGCGGTTCAGCTCAATACGAATATCTATAAGAAAAACAAATCCAAATTCTATAACATTGTAAAACCTATATTTTGCAGTTTGCTTAACTACGAGCTTTGTACGTTACTTAAGTTTTGAAACTAAGACATGTACCTGAGACAAAAATCCTAAATGACAGTCGCAAGAACATTTTGCAGATCTTAAACCATTTTTTAACGCCTTGCTTGCTCTGTCTTATATAATACTTGTAAATGATTTTTTTTATGAGCGCATTTTAAGAAGTGAGCATGAAGCGCGTATTCGTAAAACACTCGTCTGCAACTTTGAAATAATCGCTCCCGCTCCGCTCGTAGCCCCTCCAACACACGTGCCACACCCTTACCCTGTGGGCTACTTAAGAACTGTAACATTAGCCAAAAATCCCGCCTTTCTACATTAAAATAATTGAAGGAAAAACCTTCCTTCATCGACGAGGCTTACTTTTTTAACCTAGATTTTGAAGTTTGCCCAAAATAAGGGATTGTATTTGAACAAGCGAAGCGTAGTGTTTGAATCTACGGAAAGAATCTGCATCGTAGGCAATACTTAGGTATCTTTTATTTAACTAAATTCAGCGATGATGGTCGAGTAGTTAGTGAGGTCCATTGCATGAGATCGATGCAAAGGGTACGAGGCTCCTTTTGCATGTCTTTCGTGAACTACCAGTGAAAGAAAACAACGTAAGGCAACTCACTATTAACTAAAATCTATTATATTCGTATTTTTGTGCTGACTATAAAGAGTTTTGTACTCTGACAATAAAGTCTAAGGGTTTAAGCTGTCTCCGTACCAAATTTCATCGAAATCGGTTCAGCAGTATTTGCGTCAAAGAGTAACAAACATACCCATTAGCCACCCATCCATACAACCACACATTCTTACAAACCATACGTAAAAATACTCCGACGAACGAAAAATTGAGAACCTCTATTTTTTTTTGGGAATCTGTTAAAAATTCTACATAATCTTTACCTTAAAAGCCTTCCTAATCAATAGAGCTGGTCAACTTGCACCCACAAATCAAATGTCAATAGAAATTGCGCACTCGATCCGATTTGACCTAAATAGCACGTTAATTGGTTCTATCGGACTTATCACTGCAGAAAGGATACAGGGACGGACTGAGGACGGGATGAACGGGGCGTTGTTTTATAATGGCATATTTGTTTAATTTTGGCATACTAAATACTTGTTTTTACTCGACTGAGAAAGAAGGAGGGCTATATTTAGAAAACTAACGCGTGTTTGATTCATATTGTTTAAGAAGAGCGAGACGTGTCATCGTTGAAGACATGAGAACTCTTTCTTCCTGATGAAGTTCACTGAATGTGAACGAAACTATAGTTGGACCTTTCCAACAATCAGGTACAAGCGTAAACCCGTCTTTTTAAAAAATATGAAGGAGGGTTATGTTTTCCGAGTGTATGTATGTATGTGTGTAAGTTTATTTCTTTGGAACGCCTTAGAGCCTACAGCTTGTCGTATTATTTATGTGAGTAGCGTCAATAGATTCGTCTTAGTCGTGAGTCAAAAAAAAAAATGATGACACAAGTTTAACGATTTAGCAGTCGGGTTTTTATACGAACTCGCTTGTAACCACTTGGTTTCTGCTAAACCATAAAATATTTACTCTCGTAATCACTGCAGAAAGGATACAGGACCGAAGTGAGGATTTAATGAGTGGGCTCACTTGTATCAATATATTCTCATCCGCCCCACAAACTTCTCCATCAGTGAGGAATATGGTATTATTCATACCCGTCTTAACTGTAACCCGCTGTTACCACTAGGGCAAGTAGATATAAAATTCTTATTTCCCCATTGATGGTGCAGTTTCTGGGCTAGATGGGAATTTATCACTATGTCAGGGGCACTTTTGTTTAACTTTGGTGATGGAAAACATCGCACCATAACGGATCGCAAGTTTTATTGACTGACATTCGATACGAATTTTGGCAACAGTATTTGCAGTATGGACCTTCGTAAAAGCTGAGAGCTTATGAGTAATACTCAAAACTAGTGGTAAGAAGCTACTTCAAGGAAACCCGACTGCAATAACTTTAGACCACTGTATCTTGAGTTACTTTGATTTATATATCAAAACTGCTAGACTAATTTTGATAATATTTATTGAAGACCACACAGGATGACCTTTTCTAACAAAAGGAAATCCATCCTAATTAGTCCAGGCGTTATGGAGTAACATTTATTTAAAGACGGGTTTTTAAACAGGATTCCAACGAATTAATAATCTCCCCCTTTATCCAAAAGGAATGTCGTGGAAGAGAGCACATCATTTTTTAAGCTATTGCATAGCTTTTATCGCGGGCTTTCAGCGCGGCAACCGAATCATGAAATTCCATAACAAAAATAAACCTAACACCCCCCACTCCAACCGGCACAGCGGTGCGGCGTTGAAAACCGTGCATCGTCTAACGTCGTTCGGTAGACTTTGGTACGGTGTTTGTGTGCGTGCGACTAGACGTATTCGTATGCAATAGCTTTACCGCGGCAGTCACCGAGTGCCACACGTATTTTTTTTTATATATTTTTGCTACTTTTGTTGGTATGATTACTCCATCTTACTAAAAGCTTAAATGTTGATAACAATTGGTTTAAAGGGACTTTTAAAAACCCTACTACAACAATTTAGATTACTACAAATTAACCATCTTAAATGAACATCTGCAGATAAAAAAGTCCAATAACACCTCGCGCATCAAAATTGGTTTAGTCTGTAGAGGGTCAGAAAAGGTTGGATATACGTACAAATAAACAAACAAACGCTCGAAAACATTACCCTCTTTTTGTGTAGTCGGGTAAATATTTTCGGGCGTTTAGCGATAAGACCGCTATTTGTGCCATGTTATTTGTTTTTTATACTTTTTGTGTTGCGTTTTGTGGTGACAATAAATAATTATTGTATTGTATTGTTAACATGCCATTTTTAATATATGCCCCATTCGAAAAGCCCTTACTGTTAATAATGTCCACTCTCTTATTTTATACGCCCCATTAAGGAGTTATCTACGGTCTGATTGGGGGCGTAAAATTTTACGGCTCCCATTAAAAATGTATTAAACAGATTCTGATAGCGTATCGAGACTTGGTGTGAAAGAAATGCGGTAGAAATAACATCTAGGTATTAGCATTTTATACCTTAGGCACTACTGCTTGGCACTACCAGAAGGGTCATGAGATGTCTTACTTTCCCATCACACCACCGGTAGTGCCACGGCTAAAAAAGTATTACCTGTGACACTACAGTGGCCCTTACTTATTTGTTTTTTTTATCTTTTGTTTGGTTTGCAATAAAGTTATATTTAATTTTTCAATTAATTATATTCATTCGATTTAGATCCGATTTTTGTTGCTTAACTGTACGCAGAATGGCTTATTAAGGCAATAGAGTAGGACAGCCAAAGCACCGCGTTATTTAAAACATTGTATTTCTTTGCACAATTCACACACCCTGCCTCTTCCGTCATCGGAAAATCTTGCTCTCAAAATGCCAATGCACTGTAAAACTTTTTTCAAAAACTCTTTTGATGGTCAATCTGCTCCGTATTATGTTGCATAAATTAATAAGGCATAATTCAAAATTGCATAACGTGTTTTGGCATACTCTTCGTTTCGCATAACGTTCAAACAGAATAAATCATTAGGCATACTTTATTTTCTCATAACTACTTTTATAATAATGATATACTGGCATAAAATTTTCATGTTTTTTTTACACTTACGATTACAAAGTATAACATTTATTGGCATCTCACTCTATGGCATAAAGATACATTTAGAATACCATTTTGTTAACAAGTACATATTTTTCTTTTTATATGTAAGCTTGAACCTACTGCGGACCTTGTTGGCGAAAGTATTTGGTTTATCAAAAAAAATACCTGAACCTACTGCTGACCTTGTTGACAAATACTGATGTGTACTGCAAGTAATTTAAAAATTTAAGATTAAAATTTAATTATTGTACTTACTTGTTTATTCTGATAGTGTGAAGTGACAGTTTTTTATTTCAATTTTATTAATAATATACTATATATAAAATACAAAAACAAGTAGGTAACTAAATTAAAACGAGCGATTCAATTCTGGGGCGATGTAGTCACAAAAACCTAGCTCTCCTCCTAGCTTCTCTCGTCGTCGTACCTATTTACGACTTTGCCCAAGACTAGTTTAAAATAAATAAAAATATAGAAATATCATAAATTAATGCGCAAAAATTTATTATTCATTTATGACTTTATTGGTTATGCATTATGCAATTTGTATTTTATGATAAATTAGCTTTAGGCGTATAACAACCCTTTACGTATATGCTAAATAAAATTATGACAAAGCAAATTTGAGTAAGTTCAATTTATGCCAATAAAACCATTATGCGTTTATAACACTCTGCTTACCAAAATGTATGCTCATGTATCAATCAGTTATACTCTGGAACGCATTATTACTCGTAGCTTAGCCATCAAAAAAAAATCATCACTCGCTATTTTTAAAGACAAGGTAAGAAGTTCTATTTAGCCACTATCTGACCATAGATCGCCATTTTCCTGCTGTCTGTAACAATATATTTTACTATGACAAAATCTTAATATATATAAATCTCGTGTCACAATGTTTGTCCTCAATGGACTCCTAAACCACTTAACCGATTATAATAAAATTCGCACACCATGTGCAGTTCGATCCAACTTGAGAGATAGGATAGTTTAAATCTCAAATTATAGTCGCAATTTTAATTTATTGCTAATTATTTGTCTGTTATTATTTGACAGTCACAATTATCTGTTAACTCCAAATGATTCTAACAGATGTCGATACCTTTCGACTGGGTTGAGTAAGTAATCAATAGATGGCGCTGCTATGGTAAATCTACGAACGTGTCATATAAGCTACATTTTAACAGCATAATTACCACGTGTTGTTGACGCTATAAAATAGCCACAGCAACGCGTGGCCGGGTCAGCTAGTACATATATATATACTTTCACTTCCGCTATATATTCAAATATATAGCGGGAGTGAAAGTTTAGTTTAGTATTAATTTACTAATTTAGCTATGCTGCGGTGTTTGGATAGTTGGTCCCATAGAAACATAGGAATTGAGTTAAATGACTTGGTTTAAATTCCATTTCACAACTTTTTATGGCAGAAAACGTGCGCTACGAGACTTGTGCATTTTTGCACATGTAATGTTTTTGATATTATTAAGAGTATCACTGACCCTTCACTGTGTTCGTGTTTCTGATACAATTTTCGTTCCGTGTCGGACCTCTTTTCACTCCCTAAATTGTAACGTATTTTTTTGTTATTGATTTCAATCGCTTCACTGTGATGTATTTTAGGCCTACACGTTTTATTATTTTGAATTTTGAAAAAAGTTATTGTATTTTGCATAATAAAGGCTTTTAATAGGCATCGTATCAGCGCAAACATATGAATGCTTAGGAAACTTGTAACTTAATAGTGATATATAAAAGACAGAAAAAATAAAACGGTAAAGCTAATAAATAATGTGTTAGCTATGGGGGAAAACACTGGAATCGGACAACAACAAAAGTTAGAAAAGAGTCTATATCTATAATTTCTATAGCTGTCTTAAGTAGGACAATAAATGATTCCACTTTGACGTTGGATCCTACCACCCTTGCCACATCTTTTGCCAGCTAGTAGGTGAACTACCAGGCTGATGATAATGATGATAACATTTGTTAACCAAGTTTTGTGTAATGTTGTTACTGGTTAGATATCCAAAAGATATCTTTTTGTTAATTCAAACAGGAATTTATCTTAAATAAATATTAGGTCCTTACATATGAAATTGGCGTTTTGTCGTACTGGCCACTTTGATCTCAAATATCTCTTCTTTGGTTAGGGATTCCAATTTCAAATTTATGCAGCTATTTATTTATACATTTGTATTTCAAAAACCGTAATTCATTTGTTTTGTCCTTGTTTGGTTTTTTCTTTGCGTCACGCAGTTTACATAATGGAAAACTTGAAATATCCGAAAGATCCGATTTAAAATCCCTTCATTATTGTGCCGGTTGAGTAATGTAACGCAGCAGTTGACGCGCGATTGACGGTTTGCTGCACTCAATTCATGAGGTACCCACCTTTCAAGCTTTTTCACCTTTCCAATTTGCTTCAAGTGGATTAAAACAGTTTTATCACTAACACCGCAGCCTGCAGCTAACTCGGACGTGTTTTGCAATGGATCTGCTTCCACAATAGCTTTCAATTCTTCATTAGCAACTTTAGTCTCCAGCCGTCCACGGGGCTTGTTCTGCAGATCGAAATTTCCAAAATGAAAACGTTGGAACCAAAAACGCACTGTGTTTTTTTTTGCGACATCGCCGCCATACACATCATTAATCCTTCGAGCCGTTTCTGCAGCGCTGGTACCACGGTGGAACTCGTACTCGTAAATAACGCGATATTTCAAGTTTTCCATTTTGTAAACTGCGTGACGCAAAGAAAAAACCAAACGAGGACAAAACAAATGAATTACGGTTTTCGAAATACAAATGTATGAATAAGTAGCTGTATAAATTTGAAATTGTAATCCCTAACCAAAGAAGAGATATTTGAGATCAAAGTGGGCAGTACGAAAAAACGCCAATTTCATATGTAAGGACCTAATATTATAACTAGATACGAAAACTTATCAAGCGGGAATGGAACACAAATTCTCGCTTGATAAGTTTGCGTATCTATGTGTTTTACGTAAATTGATCTTTACTTATTTTAACAGAAAGATTTTGTTTTGTTAATTTAAGCGGGGGCGTGTGAAGGAAAGAAATTTGACTGGCCGGTTGGCGCAGTTGGTAGCAACCCTGCCTTCTGCGCCGCTGGTCCCGGGTTCGATCCCCGGACAGGTCAAACATTTGTGCGCATGAACATGTCTGTTTGACCTGTGTTTAGGTGTTTATTATATATATAAGTATGTATTTATGTATATAAGTATTGTATATCAGTCATCAGGTTACCATAGGCTTTGCCTAGTTTTGGACCTGAAGACCTTTGTGTATATTAATTCATATAAAAATAAAGCAGTTAGTAGTGTCGCCGACTTAGCGTTTTACTCATATGCCTTCACTGATATATATTTAACTGTAATGAATACCATCTGTTTGTTCACAGTGATTGTCGAGTGGTACGAGATCCACAGACACTCAAGTCAAAGGGTTATGGCTTCGTGTCGTTTCTCAAGAAATCCGTAAGTATTTGGACGTTATTTTCTTTTTTCTCTGTTTATGATATATGGGGCAGCTGGGGTTTGTTGGGGTAAAAACGGGACTCTGTTAGTAAAATTTCACTGTCCGTCTGTCTGCCTTGTCACCTGGCTGTATTTTATGAATGAATTAATGAATTGTTTATTTGTGATAATCACAACAATACACACATTATTTACAATCAAACTACTTAAAACAATAAATTAAAAGAAATGAAATATTTATCACAACCCTAACCCAGCTCAGCGAAATGTTGGTTGTAACAACCAGAGCGCTGGTCTAGGAACTGCGATAGCTAGACCGTTGAAAATTTCACAAGTGTATTTCACAGTTGCATTTCACAGTTGTATTTCACAGTTGTATTTCACAAGTGTATTTCACAGTTGTATTTCACAGGTGTATTTCACAGTTGTATTTCACAAGTGTATTTCACAGTTGTATTTCACAGTTGTATTTCACAGGTGTATTTCTGTTGCCGCTATAATAACAAATACTAAAAACAGAATAAAATAAATATTTAAAAAGGGGGCTCACACGTAATAAAACGTGATTTCAGTCGTTTTGTTTTTTGCTTTTTTAACATCGATCAACGACAACAGGTAGAGTTTCGAAGTAACGTATATAGATAATTGCACTAAACTCTTCCTACATACTTGCATCTATTGAGTGTTGACCAATTAAATATTAACCTTTCATTCATTTACATAATTTGAAAGTATAATCGAAAGGCGGTTTATTAATAATACAAAAAACGGAATTGTAGTAACAACTTAAGCAATTGCAGGGCATTTTCCTTTCTACGCTAAAGTATAATGATATGGTGTATTTTATCGCGAAATTGTATGTCTAATGGTGAAATTATGTGAACTAACCACTCTGGACAAGTGGTCGATGATGAATACATTAATTTATAAACAAATGCTCACCCTTGTGGACACCTGCTAATGTTTGTATTTTTTTTTTAGTTTAATTTGCTCATTGGGTAGGCTAAAGCCATTGTGACCATGCCGCCTTGTCTGAAGTTATCCCGTTTATAGTCAAGTCAATGTCAGGTCATGTGCCCTAGTAAAACGAAACCTTCCTTCTTGAATTACACGAAGCTTGTTAAAAGAACCTAAATTATTACAGGAACCCGATTGTAGATTTTACATAGGTCAACAAAATACATTCAAAAGTTTGAGATTTTTTTTGGCGAACTTTGAATAATTCTCAAAGTTTTCGTACACGGTCGTAATACCTGAATCATGCTGATGGACGAACACGCACCCTCTGGCTTCCCTGGCAAAGGGTTCCCGACTAAATCACCAATAGTTAAAATGAAATATAATTTTATTAATACTATTTTCCCATGTTCTGAAAAAACAGATACTCAAATTTAGGGTAAGAATAATACAAAATATAGCATTCAATACAAAGTTTACTATTTTTACTGAAATCGGTCTATTAATTTGATTTTCAAATCTAAATAAGCACATTTCGAGTTGTCTTTGCCTTAATCTTATTGTCCTAGTGTTCTCACCGGACGGCGTCTGTGTCAAAGCTAAATTTGGTATTTAGGATTTTGGAAAATTTAAATATTTACTACATTTGGTGTATTATTGTCTACACAAACAAGGAAATATTTTTAATATAGGTATTTTTTGAGAGATAATATAATTAATGTTCAGGAAAAAGTAGTCTATATGTTAATCCAGAGTTTAAGCTATCTCCGTACCTTTCATCCAAATCGAAATCGGTCCAAAGAGTAACAAATATACATCCATACATGCACACATTATTACAAACTTTCACTGTCATAATATCTTATAAGTAGGATAGGATATGATAAAACAGAATTGACGAAATTAAACTTTTATAATGCGTCGATTTTGACGATATTAGCCATTTTTTCATCGTGCAGACTGGTCCTTCAATTTACTATTGTTTTTACTTTACGTTTCAGGAGGCAGAATCAGCCATAACATCAATGAACGGCCAGTGGCTCGGCTCTCGTTCCATCCGTACCAACTGGGCTACCAGAAAACCTCCCGCGCCCAAGAACGAACGTAAGTCAATATTTACAGACTTCTTTCCAAAAAGGCGAGATTTTGTAGCGATGATGACCGAGTGGTTAGTGACGTTGATTTTCGTGAAAAGGTACGAGGTTCGATCCCACGAAACATGCAAAAAATAGCCTGAGCTACCGGTGAAGGAAAACATCGTAAGGAAACCATAGCATGGTGATAGGACGTTTCCTATCGCTCGCCTGGCTAGCTACCACCCTCAGGCTGTTAAATCTGTTGCCAAGCACCCAACGGTGTGTTCCCGCTGCCTTCCTTGAGAGTCAATGTATTCCAGACTAGGTATGCTTCATCTAGGGCTACAGTATCGCTGACTTCCGTGGTTGTACGAACTTGTGGCCAAATGCCTATATGTGTAGGATAAGAAAAAAAAAGAGGAGGAAATAGTATGTTATGTATTTTTTGTGTATGTTCGTCAATATTTTTGCCATTGAACTGTTATTGATCGATTGATTTATCGTTGATTTATCTTTAAGTCAGGATCTGCTGCCAGATTCACAACGAGTTTCCGATCGGATTCGAAAACTTTGCAACACGAATTACGCAAAATTTATTAGAAGATCCTTAATTATTACTTTGAAAATCGATTCTAAATGTAAACTAAAATAATAATCACATTTAATATTTAGATTACATAACAAGCTTCGCATAATTCGTGTTGCAAAGTTTTCGAATCCGATCGGAAACTCGTTGTGAATCTGACAGCTGATAATGAAATCTCAAAGTAACCGAGGAGAAACATACACACAAAAATTTTGAAAATTCGTATTACCTGTTTAGGCAAGATAAGTTCAAACATCTATACATACAAACACACAAACTGACAGACATAAGAACATTTATCTAGACCCGAAGCAAAGACGCTTTGCTCGCTTCGCTTGCTCGGTAAACAAACTTGATTTCTTGTCAGTTACTATAATTTATGATAAGACAAAAGAAAAATTTACAATAAAAAATAACTAATATTAAACCCCTGGTAGGAGAAAATTCCCAGTATGCTGGGTGCATTGCCACGTCGAATTGTAATGTAAATTTTTTGAGCTAGCATTTTGGTCACATGTCGCTCGCTTCCACGAGACGTTTAGATATTTCCAAATATGATTTTAAGCGCTAATTCATAATTCTTAAAGCTTTACCTAATTTTGCGTAGAGATTTCCTTATACATTTCTTTACTAGTACTTGAATCTTTTACCCGTGGCTTTGCGTTTTATTTTTTTTCCTAGAAAAAAGTATCGGCACTTTCTGGACCCCAAACTATATCTGTTCATAAAGTTAAGGTGATCAGTCACTAAATGCATTCATATTAAAATTATTTCCAAATCTTACCAAACAATCTTTACATTAAGGGCAATATAATTAACACATCAAAGGCACAAATTTAAAATGAACCATAATAAACCTCTGTAGTACTTTCGCTATTTTGTATTCGAAGCCCATTTTCGTATCCGTTTTTGTACCTACCCCTTTCTGAAGCGTCCCCACCCCACCCTCTCTGGGGGTTTATTCGCACGGGGCCAGGTAATAGAAGGCAAATCGACGGAAATTCTCGCAATGGCTATGTAGGGGTAGCTGCGGCTAAATCGGAAATTACAATTCAGGGGTGTCATATTATAGAGATGTTGATACCCTTGGGGTGGAAATTGATTTTTAAACCGACTGACGAGGAGTGTTTAGTTGATGTGCCAAGCCGAAAGGACTTTTTTTTCGAATTTTCGGGCTACGTAGTGAAATCCCTTCCAACCTAAGTAGACCCCTAGAAGATAACTTTGTATATATACAGGGGAAATCCTAGTGAAGAGCTAGAGAGTGTGAAACGTTAGTCATTGAGAATGACACCGATTTGGGCAGGCAAAACTTACTAAACCAACCTACTTTGACAGTTCTAAAATTGTCTCCTCTCTTTTTGTTTCCGTAAGTGTGAAAAAGATGGATATAATTTTAGGAACTTATAGTTTAGTCCGTACGACTGGCCGAATTGGGGCCATTGTAAGTCTTACTAAAATTCTATAATTTTATTTGTTTTGGAAAAGGTTCGTTCTTTAGTCGTGAACTTGAAATACTATTTTATAATGTTCGCCCATAAAATAAGTCTAGCAACGCAGTGACGCAACGCAGCCAGCATATTGGGCACATAGGCAAAATTTTAAAAAATTAAGTGATTTAATTATTTCATAATATAATTACTAAGTTTTTGTCTATCATTATAATAATACATATTTAGATACTCTTACAATATTATAACCGATCTCTAACATGTTATTTAAAAATAATTTTACCTATTTCACTTCGTTAGGCGCCGATACAGCTTTATTAAGTTATTTCGATTTAAAAATTGAACCTCTGTCTTTGAGAAAAATTAAGTGGTACCACTTCAGAGGTTTAACAAAAATCATATCAGTGCTGAGAAATCACGGGCCCAAGTGTGTTACTAGAATAAACTTAAATGACACAATGTATTCGCCATGTGACATGGTACGGATGTGCTGGCTCTTATTTTACCTTGCTATTCTTGCCATTCAACGTGGCAATGCTGCCAGCATTCTTGGAACTTTTCCTTCTACTGGGGTTTATTAATATATTAGTTTTTATAACTGTGAGTAATATTTTTTTCCCATTGCTTTTGTGTTTTTTATAATTTACAATGACATCGAACGTTATCGTAATATTGAAAAAAATCAAATAGCAGACTTCGACTCCCAAGTAAGACAGGCAGAAAGCTGGTCAATTGAGTACTTCCTCCTTTTTCCCACTGCTAGACACATTATGGGTAGACTTATTGCTTGTTTATTCTAAACTCTCGCATAGCACCTTTCATAGCAAATAACTCCGAAATACCGTTTGCACCTTAAACTTCGTCTCGACTTCACGAGAAAACTATTCTAATTAATTATCAAAATGTCAGAAGTGGTTACATCAACTTTGTAAGCATACTTCAGTAACCCGACCCGTTTTTGTAGGTATATCTATAGAGCGCCTCAACCACGACCAAAATTTTAAGTAAAACGACCAAAGATTTATAAAATTATTAGCAAATAGTAAACAAACAAGTGGGTAACTGCGACTATAAAACTTGACAGCATAAACTTTAGACCACAATATCTTAAGAAGTGAAACAGCGAGTAGCAACTGGTATAGCCTATGACCATCTACAGCTACCTCTCTGCGACCGTCCCTTTCTCTAAAGCTACAATTTCCTATTTCTTCCTACTTAAACCTTTACTACCATTCCTTTTTTACTGTTCAGGCTATCACTTTATGGATTTACCGCCATTGTCCATTAGGCAAGCAAAATCCCTTGCTATTTTTCTGGGCTCGGTATTCATTCATTATATCTTCTAGTATGAATACCTACGTATAGATATATTTACGAGATTATTAATTTAACATGTTGACATTCTTATAGCTTATGTCATATTATTTACTTTGTTTCGTGTATAGTTCCATATTTTAATTTGTGTTAGTGGTTGCACCAATAGTTTTTTTTATATAAGTTATATCCATCCAAAGGTTGCTTGGAAGAAATTGCTTTAGGCGATAAGGCCGCCCAACATACTACCATTGTATAAATTTTTCTAGCTGTATCTTTTTATATTTTGTTTGGTGTGCAATAAAGCCATATAAATTCATTCGTTCGGATAACGACAAAATATCTAACGACACTGACTTTCTATAGCCTAAACCGTTTTTGATGTGTGTCAAAAACGGTTTAGGCTATAGAAAGTCAGAAAGAGTTAGATGTACATACTTAAATACAAACAAACATACACCCGCAAAACATTACCATAAACATTATTTTTTTTAAATCATGGAATCACCAGCCTGTTACGTAATTTTTTTTTTGAATTGGTACAGTACTCGCCACGGATCTTTATGTTTGTGAAGTTAGCTGGCTTGCGTCTAGCGGCTCCCCGCCCGCGCCCCTGCACCGTTTGTGTACCGTGTTTTCATCATTGCGCAGCCGTTTGTTGCTAACTTCACAAACATAAAGATCCGTGGCGAGCACTGTACAGTAAATCGATATCGGTTAACGCGCATCGGAAATTGTCCTGTTTTGAAGTCGGTTAAATAATAATCTGACGAATAGACAAATCCCTCTTATTAGAAGACGCTTAATAATGTTGAATTAATTGAGCAATATAGAATTTTTGGATATTTTACCTAAAAAAAGGAGATTAATAAAAAAAATTATGTTAACTATCTGTATTTACTGTTTTCACGTATTGCTGAACTATCCCTATATACTATATATATATACTAGCTGACCCGGCCACGCGTTGCTGTGGCTATTTTATAGCGTCAACAACACGTGGTAATTATGCTGTTTAAATGTAGCTTATATGACACGTTCGTAGATTTACCATAGCAGCGCCATCTATTGATTACTTACTCAACCCAGTCGAAAGTTATCGACATCTGTTAGAATCATTTGGAGTTAACAGATAATTGTGACTGTCAAATAATAACAGACAAATAATTAGCAATAAATTAAAATTGCGACTATAATTTGAGATTTAAACTATCCTATCTCTCAAGTTGGATCGAACTGCACATGGTGTGCGAATTTTATTATAATCGGTTAAGTGGTTTAGGAGTCCATTGAGGACAAACATTGTGACACGAGATTTATATATATTAAGACGAGATTTATATATATTAAGATATATAGGGATAGTACAGCAACATTATTAAGCGTCTTCTAATAAGAGGGATTTCTCTATTCGTCAGATTATTATTTACGTGTAATAGAAAGGTCTAAAAATACTTAAAGGTTCATCAAAGTGAACCCATTGTAGAACAAATTTTTTGTAAAATATTAATATAAATAAATGCAAAAGTGTGTTTGTTGGTATGTTTGTTCGTATACTACTCTGCAATTGAGTAACGGCTTGACTTGAATTTATGCACAGTTTCGGTAATCTCGGTCTTTTCAAATCGCGAGTGATTTGGTTTCTTCTAAGCAAGCGTGCCACATCCCCCATCGTCGCTTTACATCATGTGAGTTGCGGTAAAGCGCAAGCCTAAAGCTTTAAAAAAAACTGATAGTTTGAGGTCCGGAGAGTGAAATAAGCTACGGGGAAACAAACACAACGCGGGCAAAGCCTAGTAAAGTATTATTGCAATAAATTAAGTGGGTTACATCCACTTTATAGAGATAGAAGCTCTACCCGCGTTCTTGTATCTACGGGGTGCCTCTACCAATTAATATCGCTATTAAATAACTGAAAGTCATTATCGGTTACGACAGTTTCAACATTCATTAAAATAATTTTAATTTTGTACCAACTGAGTGTCTATATTTAACGCAGGTTATCGTAGACTGTCGAAATTTTGGCAGAGTCACAAAAGCATTATTTACAAACTAGGCAAGATTTACAACAAAAAACTAACCAAAAATAAAAATACTTTAATAATGAATCATGTTTAGGAACCTGGTCTTCAGAAGCTGCACGCACGAATCTGCCTTCGCATTCAGAAAATATGTTTTAGCTAATCATAACACAATAAACCAAAGCGACTGACTCACCGAAATTGGACGAGTAGTTTTGGCCATACGAGTTACCATTGCATCACAATTACTTAAATGAACCGTTAAAAATTACTATTTTTTCTTTTTTGCTTTTTCGTAGTCGAGTAAAGTTAAAATATATGAAAGGACCTTCAGCTTTTGAAACGTGTCTCTGTGTGTGTATGTCTGTTTATGGCATTGTATATCCCAAAAAGATGGCCCGCTTTTGATATAGATTTTTTTGTATGAAAGGAAAAAAATGAAAATCTATCAAAGATGGCCGCCGCCCAAATTCAATTTTTTTCACAATTCTCTCAATATGGATATCAAACGAAAGGGCTCAACTAATAGAGCATTATGATAATTTTAAATCCAAGATGACTGCCACAACAAATGTTTAAAGGGTTCTTCAAAATTTTCTAATTTATTTGTTATTAAATTCATTGACAAATTAATGTATGGTTACTACAAGACGTCTTATAAACCTCTTGTCTGGTAGCCGAAATAAAAATGTATCAAAATAGAAACGTTATTTATTAATATCAATAAAGTATAATCCACAGCTCAAACAACAACCATGATAACGATATAACTTCACTGAACCACAACAGTGTCTCTAGCACTCGCATACAAAAGCCTGACAGCGTCGCAATACCCCACACCCCTCCTAGACCCGGTCACAATTACGTAAGGATCACCTGCTTTCAAGATACGCTTGGCTTTACAGTAATCTAAAGCAACGTGTACTCGAGATTCCACTTCTGAAGACCAGGTTCCTTTAGCCACGTCGAAATAATGCACAGCTCGCACACCTCTCCAAAAACGCAACTGTCTTGCAGTGTGACAAGCTCTAGTGACAGCAACTATAGGACAAAATGGCTTCGCATGGGATAGCAGTTTGGCAGTTTTGCCAGAATTCGTCAAACAAATAATCACGGTTGCTCTCGATCGACATGCCAATTCCACGGCGCTGATGCAAAGCGCTTTGCTTGGTTCTTTTATCGGAGATGCCATCAAGTCTATGTTGCCGTATATGCGAGGAAACCAAAGGATTCTTTCCGCTTGACGGCATACAACTGCCGCTGCTGCTATGCAATGCTCTGCTATTCTTACACCATCGAAATTAGCTGCGAATTTCTTCAAAGGCGAATCGTAGTAAAGTTCTAAAGCTAGAACATCCGCTCCATCCAAGATAAGGTTAGCGATATCAGTCACGCATAACGTTGGAACTTGTTCGTTTATAACCGCTTTAAAAATACAAGGTTTGCCAGCTTCGTTGCATTTTGCTAATAATTGTTTCTGTGCTATGAATATTTTCTCTACGGGCAGATCTGTAGCAAGCACGCATCTGTCTACGTATAAGCCGTCGCATTCCGCAATGATATTGTCTATATTATCAATGCCTTGAATAGTATCTATGCATGCGAAAACGAGCAAATGTTTCCCTTTTTCTGATAAGATTTCTCTAACATGACGTATGTCATGACCACCTTGACAATTTGGTACCAAAACACCATCAACATCCGACGCGACAGCCCACGAAATCTGTTCTTCCATATGCTCAAACATTTCTTCAGAGCTGCTACTGCAAACAGAATCGCTATCATCGCCCATTCCAATTTTATTTGCGATTTCTTTCGGCTGCTGTGAAATTCTAACAGTCATTTTTGGAGCGATTGTCCCACCTTCTTCTATAGTACATTCGACTGAATCATCGCCAACATCGGTTATTATCAATTTCACTTTGCCTGGTGTCAAGCTATCTATGAAGATTACGTCTGATGGCTGCAAATCTGTTAAATGATCATAGCCAATATATAAACAATCTGCTGTACCACATTCCCTCCAGCTCGAATCTGTTGTTAACCTTATACGTTCAAATTGTACAAGTTCTATAGTACTTTGAGGTCCTGCTTTTAAGTCGCCTGTTTGGATATCAGGTCCTCGGACATCAACTAGTAAAGCTAGAGGGTATACGTACTCCAGTTCTGCACTGTAGTTGTAGACAGCTTGTCTTATCCCTTGAATTAGTTGGGCACAAGCATCTGGTTCTAAATCCCTCATGTTAAGTCTTGCTACAGTCATTCCAGCGGCTATAAGACGTTGGATAGTAGCTGGTTCTCTATTGTTAATGCCTATTTCACACATAAGTCCAGTTTGCAGCTCTTCGCATGGACTGTCATGAATATTGACATTGCAATAGTGTTTAAGTATCGTCGGTTGTATCTCTTCAGGTTGTGTTTTTAGATTTGGCGCGGCTTCCAACGGTATGTGCCAGGGTAAAGCCATTTTATATACCTTGATTGACTTTTTGTAATAATCTTTATATATCAAAGGTAAACTCAAAATAAGCGCAAGTAACAACAATAACTTTAAAAATATGAAATTTCAAAGTTGGCATCATAAAATTTGACATGTTTGTTACACTTGTGTGTCAAACTTCAATAATAGTGAAGTGTTACCAAAAAGTTGTCAAACTATTATTTAAAAAAGATTGAATATTTATTTTCTAATTTAAATTCGAGAAGCGCGCATGCAACGGTTATTAAAATTTACTTGTATAGTTAACATCAGAATCTTCACATGATGAAATCGGGATATCTATCCTTGCAGGGTATCTCTCCTCTATTTCTTATATTAAACTGCAATTGTTTAATGATTTCTATGAATCGATACAATCCAACCTGGAACGCCAGGTTTGATTGTATCGATTAGAAAAAAAGCGTAACCAACGAGTTACGCTTTCTTTGGTCATTTTAATCTTCAAGACCTTATAGTCCTAGCTGCTTTGTTGTCAGGATATGCAACCAGCCCACTGACCGCATATATTCGATTAATCTGTCAATAATCATTCATCTTCCATACAGTAAACTCCAAGCCGCTGACATTCGACGAGGTGTACAACCAGAGTTCTTGTACAAACTGCACGGTCTACTGCGGCGGGCTCACCACCGGTCTCACCGAAGAACTGATGCAGAAGACCTTCCAACCATTCGGCACTATCCAAGAGATTCGCGTCTTCAAGGACAAGGGATACGCTTTCGTCAGGTCAGTTCTAAGAATAGGGTCTGCTAGTAAACTTACATTATAAGCAGTCTTCTGTGTCGGTCTCATTGGACACTGAAGCAGAATACCTTCCAACCATTCGGCACTTTCCAGGAGATTCGGTCTTCAACTACAAAAAAATATTCTAACAGCAGGTCGGTTTTTCTGAGAGTAGAATCCCTAAAACTGTCGAATAGGTTTTGTGCTAACTTCATGGTCTCTAAAGTATGGATGCTGAAGATCTTTAAGTATTTAACACTATTCTGGAGATATTTCATCACATGTGAGAAATGGTAATTACGATTAAGAATAGCTGCATTCCAGCGATGAATTGCCAATGAAATTGTTTGAGCAAGCAGGGGCCAGTTTCTTGTCCCCAGTGTCATCGATGTACTTAGGTAATTATTGTTTTAAATAAAAGTTTGGTACTAGGACTCCATATGCTAGATTCTTCAGAAACCACCTCATAACATTTACACCATTTTATTGCAGATTCTCAACGAAAGAGAGCGCCACTCACGCCATAGTAGCGGTCCACAACACCGACGTGAACGGACAGCCCGTCAAGTGTTCTTGGGGCAAGGAGTCTGGCGATCCCAACAATGCGCAAGCGCAAGGACAGGTAGGCGATATACGGTTGATGCACCCCCATCAACTCGGCAACGGATCTACACCACCACAGCCCGAGCCATTTGGTAGTGTAAGTTTAAAATTAAATAAAGAAGATTAATGGTAGACAAGATTAAATTAAAAAATTAAAAAATCTTTCACAATAAGATATGTAATTCGGCCATTTTGGATTTGATATTTAGCGTAGTGTATTTGATTTTGATATTTAAGATAGTGTATATTCTACGAATCAGTCTCATTTGATAGTCATAATGAGAAAGACAAAAAATGTAATCTGCTATCTTGTGCCATTTACCATCTCAGAGCTATTTTCCTCAATCATGGCTGAGAATACTCCTGACTAATTTATCTTTCCGACTAAAAACAAAATTAATATTGGTTCATCGTTCGGGAGCTATGACGTCTCAAACATACAGGCGCACACACAGACAGGTCAAACTTATAACACCCAGTCGTGTTTGCTTAGAGGGTTACTAAAGAAGATTAATGATAGAAAACAGAAATTATCTTATGTAGGTTGTCCAGAAGTGATCGCTCTTAGCGATAAGACCTCTTTTTGTCCAGTTTTTATTGTATTCATTCTTTGCTATTGCATATTTTTGGTGGCAGTACATGATTTTTGTACAGTGTAGTATTGTATAATTGGTAATGATAATTAGAGAGTTGGCACTTGCACGCATTTATATAGTGCGAACTGCCAGTTTGTGGAGCTCGCTGCCGGCTTCTTTGTTTTTCGATAGCAACAAAATTTTCAAGTCGCGAGTGAGAAGGTTTTTTGATGCAAGCGTGCTTTGTCTTAGGCCAAATCATTGCGTTACAACGTTGCAATTTAACACATACCTTCTTAGTAAATCAATCTTTCAAATAACATAACGTCGTGAAACGTATACAGGGGTCGGCACTCGAAGTGTTACCAATTCAAAATGCTGTAATTTTGACAATTTTGTTTCTTTTTATTTATAAACTTCAATATATAGAAAAAAAAACATTTAAAATTAAAAAGAAAAAAATATTGTTCGATGCACCTTTAGCGCGGATAACAGCATCGAGTCTGTCCGAGAAGGCTTCACACGCTGCACGAATGTGGTCTGCTGATATTTTGTTTCATTCTCGGCGAAGAGCAATCTTTAAGGCGTCGACTGTCTCATATTTTTTTGCTGACACTTTGGCCTCTAAAATTGACCATATGGAAAAATCCATTGGGTTTAAGTCCGGCGAATATGGTGGCCATTGTTGCGAAGAAATGAAGCTCGGAACTTTTTCTTGCAAAAAAATTTGGGTTTCACGGGCTTTGGCACGTCCAATGGTTTCTACCGAATTTTTTACGTGCCCAAGGTAACAAAGCATCGTTTAAAATCTTTTCACGGCAGATTTGCTGGTTTATCTTTGCACCCTACTCAATGAAAACGAGAGGTGAACGTCCCGTAGCAGTTACCGCGGCCCACACCATCACTGATGCTGGTGCTTGCTTTCGCAGAGCAATTCGTTGGTCTAAATTGTCGTTTGATTTAGACTTTAACCATACGCGATCATTTTGTTTGTTTACATATTGCTGAACCGTAAAAATTTTTTCATCGGAAAATACCAAATTTTCAAGCTTGCTATCAACGTGCAACTGCTTTAACTCTTTAGCTCTTTCTAGGCGAACTGCCTTTTGTGGAAGTGTCAAGTCTTGCACTTTTTGTATTTTGTAAAGCTTCAGTTGTAGTTTATTTTTTAATATGCGTCCTATCCTCCCGGCAGATACATTAAGACTTTTCGCCAATTTAACTGTGCTTTGTCGTGGATTTCGTTCAATTCTAGCCTTTACCTTTCGAACCACTTCTGATGATGTTGCTGTTGTTGGATGTCCACTTCCATGGCGTTTTTTTTGATGCTACCCGTATCATTGTAACGCGTGATGGTCCGATACACAAACGTTTTATTCAGATGTAAATGTCGTAGCGCATTAACAATGGCTGGTTGCGATTTTCCAGCCAAATACAAAGTAATGACACTGTGGCGTTTGAATTCCATCTGGATAACTTTTTTTAGCAGCGACGAAAAACAATAAGCTTCTGTATGTTTAGGAACAATACAATAGACTTACGACTGTGAAAAAATGGGCGCCATATTGTAAACAGTTTGGTTGCTATAGCAACTTAAAGTTGGTAATACTTCGAGTGCCTACCCCTGTAGAATTAAGCAAAGCTTATATTTTTTCGGCAGTATCCCTAACTAATTTTTAGTCATTGATAGTATATAATTGTCGGTTCACCTCTTGCCTCGGAAGCAAAAAGGCGTAGTTCAATCCCAAGTTCAACCTTTGAGTATTTCTTATAGGAAAAACATCGTAAATTAATCATATTTAACATATTTATTTATGAAGATCTATTCCAAACATACTTTCTTTTAAAACATATTTTGGATTTAAGTAAGCAAATTAAATCTAAAAAGCTTTTTCAATCAAATTCTTTTCATTTTCATGTTCAGGAGATCATAAATTTGATATTCCATTAAGTGACAGGCTAGTATGTTAATATGTATCTTGAATAATGAATTAATATGATGCAAATTCGCCGTGTCCGTCTCTAATGCAAATTGGGAATATTACCTACCTACCTACCCACGTTTATTTATAATTCTCTGCCCACGTGTAAATATAAAGGGAATAGATAATTTGATTCGTACACGCCAGCTAAGAATATCAATAAGAGATGTATTTAGTTAAAAACTTAAGTAATATTTTTAAACTAGTCGTTCTGTGAACTGTTGACTATTGTCGTGACTACTGTAAGTCAACATTCCTGGATCTCAAACTATGTGAAATACCCACGGACTTATCTTCCTCGCAAGTTGCCACGGTAACAAATAAACATCTTTGATTCGTCAATATTGATATTTTCGAATCAAATGCCCCTGTATTTTAGACCTTGTTCTAAGTGCAATGAAATCAACTACAAGTTTTTTGTATTTTCAACAATATTTCTCTCTCTTATGGGTAAAATACCGAAAATCCCGACGACAAGTTTTATCTAACCCATTCACAAAGATTCATCAAGATTGGATAGAAAATACGACCTAGTACGCGAGGGTACTTCTTAACGAGTAACACCCCCAACTGTAGCACTGTGACTGGTTGGCACATAAATATTAAAAAAATCCCCAACCAGTTAGACTGTTACTCGTTGGGAATACCTACTTTTAATGTTATTCCCAACGAGTAACACCCCCAATTGTCTTCAAAAGTCCAATTTTTTTTTTTAATATATAAATACGTAAACATAAATACTGTAGTTTCAATCAACATTTTAAATGGTATAAATAAGTACGAAATTTCTTGCAGACAAACCTACAAACAGAAAGACTAAAAACATTTTGAAATACTCGAAGCAGAAACCTTTCGCTCCCTATGCTCGCTCGGTCAAAAATTTAAATTTAAAAAAAATTTAATGATTTCGATTTGTCAGACAAGTGTTTCAGTTATTTTCATTTATAAATGTTATTTAGATAAAATTTATATGGAAATAAAAACAACTGAAAAGTAAATCCTTTAATAACATATAAAGAATATTTGAGATCCTTCCTTCTGAAGCCAATTCTGAAATTAATAAATAATAGCAGCCAGTTCAAAATAAATGAAAATATTTATTTTAATTTATTTAACACATATATTTAGTTATTATTCTTTATGGTATTCCTTGTCCTATACATTTACTCTTCTAAATTGTCTCCATCCTAAGGTTGCCTGGAAGATATCGCTTACAACGATATGGTCACCACTTGTGGCACTAGATGTTAGTGTATTTAATGTTTATGTGTCTATAGTAAAGAGTTAATTCAGAGATATGTTACTACTAGATCCTCAACGCGCGTGGCCACTATAGTGCTTCTCGTTCTTCGAAAAGTGTTGCCATAAAACTATAATTCCACCGGATAAGGGTAATTTAGTGCTGAAATATTTTTTATCGATGCAGGCCCTATATTGTTTCCAATTTAGCTCAGAATGAGACGTAGCGTGACCGCACATAAGACAGTTATTTATTTTATATTGGGAAATTCTCCCAAAATGTTGGAAAAATGCCTCTTATTATTTCCAAATTTCATAACACTTGACTTTTATGGCTCACAGATCGGTCGGTCCCACAGCGTCTGACAAGACGGAGATTTGGGAAAATCAGTATTAGGTCAAGCAAGCCTCGATTTGTCGAACTTCCGTCATAAGGACGGAACAGTATCTCTTTCTCTTTTTTTTGTAGTAAAACATAATTATAGCATCCCGTTTTCGCAAGCTATGACGTACCTTGTTGCAATTCTATTTGTTAAATTTCTTTAATTATTTTTTTTATTATTATATATATATATATACACTCCACAGACGCTTTGGTCCGTGCCTTTTATGAAGTTTAAGTTAATTCATTCATAAATATTTTTTTTATTTCCAGCTCGGCGGTACAGCTTACAGCCCATTCGGTGCAGCTTACACCGCCAGCACCGTCCCAGCTAGTTCGTACTGGTACGGGGCTTACCCTCAGCAGCTGGGGGCAACTGGACTACAGGCTGTTCAGGGGTACTCGTATGGGGGGCAGTTCGCTCACTACCATCACCAGTACATGGGGTGAGTCTACATTTAACTGGTCCAGCAGTTCGTATTAATTTATAATATAAGTATAAGTAGACTAAACTTATAATACATGATAAAATTTTAACTAAAACTATACAAAGTTATAAACTATATGTACAAAAGCAATATCCAAAAATTAAAACTAACTTAAATCTAAACCACTGCCAGTTGGTAGAGTACCCAAAATGCTGGCCCCATTGCCTCGTTGAATGGCAATACCAATGCGCTGACCCAGGTAGAGGCCAGCATTTTGATCTCGAGTAGCTTCAACTAGATTTTTCGATGATGACATTTTATGACATTTTCCAACATTTTCCATTTAACTTATATGTACTTAACTTATACACGACTTAAGACAGCTATAGTCCGTCAACTTGTCCATACTACAAGATAGCTCTTTTCTACCTTTTAATGTTGTCCGTTCCAGTTGATTTTTTTCACATGGCTAACACATTATTTACTAGACTTTACCTTTTTATTTTTTTGTGTCTTTTATATCACTTTAAAGTTACAAGCTTCCTAAGCATTTATATTTTTGCGCTATAGTATTAGCGCAAAAATATAAATGCTTATAATAGTTATTTGTTATACAAGAGTGCAAAGTTGCTTTTTAACCGCGTGCTCACTTCTGATGACCGAGCAAGCGAAGGATTCTAAAATTGAATCACGAGCGCAGCGAGTGGTTCAAAAATTGGAATCCTGAGCGTTAGCGTGGGAATTAAAAGAGCACAAGGTGAAAAATGATTGCACTCGAGTGCAACACGTAACTTTTCATCCCACCTCAGCGAGGAAATGACTACATAAGAAACATAAAAAAAAATCACTAATTTTACTTTTTGCACTTAAAAAGACTGACGTGAAAAGATAATGGGGCGCGCAAAACAAATTTAAAAAAGTACAGCATGAAGGTTCCGAGTCCGAGTTTTTAACAAAATAAAAAAGGTGAATATGATGATTTCGGGACCATAGAGGTAGGAGTAAATAGGTTGAATGAGGTTTTTAATTCACAAACTTAATGCACACGATATTCTAATTTCAAATATTACTATATCCTCTAGCGGATAAAAACGGCTTTTGTACTCAGATATCGAATAGCAAAAATACTCTTTCCGAGATGGTGGGATGAAAAAGCCTTTCTTATTCAGAATTTAATAACTTTTTTAAAATAAATAAAACGTGTAGGCCAAAACATTTCTAAGTTACTCATATAGAAGTCAGTTGGCTCACTACCATCATTGCGTGAGTTAATTGCGTGAAATAATAGACGACATGGTGTATGGTGTAACGTTTGTGCCGATAATAATGTGCTGGCAGAACCAAGATCCAATGCCGAAAGATTTACTAAAAGGCACCGAGGATAACCGAGAAGCGTTGTTATGTCCATATTCTATGGGTAGTTAATTTAAATCAGAGATTGTTGCAACAGAATATAAAATATAATAGATTTAAAAACAACCGCAGGCAATTGTAGGGCGAGCACGTGGTCTTTATAAGCATGACTGCTTAGGGCTCGATTAGGTACCTACCTAATAATATTTGCTACTAGCTGCGCTTCGAGGACTTACCCGCGGTAGAGATTTGATCACCCCATAAGAACACTTCCATTTTCTAGGATAAAAAGTATCCTACGTCCTTCTCCTGGTTCTAAGCTATTTCGCCACCAGTTTTCTACCAAGTCAGTTCAGCCGTTCTTGAGTTATAAATAGTTTTACTAACACGACTTTCTTTTATACATATACTAGCTGTACCCCGCGGTTTCACCCGCTTAGTTCTTCTAAAACTAAAACAAACTAAAACTAACTTAAAACTACTTTTTTTGAAGTCTAGCTAGACTAGCTATGCCCCGCAGTTTCACCCGCGTAGTTCTACTAAAACTAAAACAAACTAAAACTAACTTAAAACTACTTTTTTTGAAGTCTAGCTAGACTAGCTATGCCCCGCAGTTTCACCCGCGTAGTTCTACTAAAACTAAAACAAACTAAAACTAACTTAAAACTACTTTTTTTGAAGTCTAGCTAGACTAGCTATGCCCCGCAGTTTCACCCGCGTAGTTCTACTAAAACTAAAACAAACTAAAACTAACTTAAAACTACTTTTTTTGAAGTCTAGCTAGACTAGCTATGCCCCGCAGTTTCACCCGCGTAGTTCTACTAAAACTAAAACAAACTAAAACTAACTTAAAACTACTTTTTTTGAAGTCTAGCTAGACTAGCTATGCCCCGCAGTTTCACCCGCGTAGTTCTACTAAAACTAAAACAAACTAAAACTAACTTAAAACTACTTTTTTTGAAGTCTAGCTAGACTAGCTATGCCCCGCAGTTTCACCCGCGTAGTTCTACTAAAACTAAAACAAACTAAAACTAACTTAAAACTACTTTTTTTGAAGTCTAGCTAGACTAGCTATGCCCCGCAGTTTCACCCGCGTAGTTCTACTAAAACTAAAACAAACTAAAACTAACTTAAAACTACTTTTTTTGAAGTCTAGCTAGACTAGCTATGCCCCGCAGTTTCACCCGTGTAGTTCTACTAAAACTAAAACAAACTAAAACTAACTTCAAACTACTTTTTTTGAAGTCGGTTAAAAAGTATCCTATGTCGTTTTCCTGGTTCTATGCTACCTCCCAACAATTTTCAGCCAAATCTCTTTAGCCCTTCTTGAGTTATAATAGTGTAACTAACACGACTTTCTTTTATATATATAGATTATGTCATTAAAAAAGCCGCTGAACCTAGACTTGGCCTAGACACATGAAATTTTGATTGGAGTATATATTCAATACAGGGAGTAAGGGTGTACTAAGAAAGTAAGAAAAGTTACAAGCTTCCTAAGCAGTCATATTTTTGCGGTGATACGATGCCTATTAAAAGCCTTTGTTATGCATAATTAGTTTAAATATAAATATTTAAAAATAAAACGTTTAGGTCTTAAATACACCATAGTGAACTGATTGACACCAATAACAAAACATTACGTTACAATTTAGGGGGTGAAAAGAGGTAGGCCCCGGAACGAAAATTGTATCAGAAACACGAAAACAGTGATGGGTTGGTGATCCTCTAATGATGTCTCTATTCCCAGCATGGGCGGCGCTCAGCTAGCCCAGCTGCCGTGGGCGCTGGGCGGCGGTGTGGGCGGCGTGGGCTCGGTCGGCGGAGTGGCTGCTATGTCACAGCCGCCGCAAGTGCTGCACTATCCTGTACAGCACTTTCAAGTGCAGCCCGTGAGTACTAACTGTCTAATTTACTGACCAAGCGAGCGAAGCGTCTCTGTTTCGGGTCTGGTAAAGTTATTTTTCTTCTGTCGATTCGTATGATTCCTGAATCTTCGTACTCGTGTACAGGTCGTAGTTTACAACCAATTTTGACGAAACTTGCTGTATGGGTTTTCCCATGATTGATGAGTAATCCGGGATTTTGATTTAGGTGTATTTCTAGCAAAAAGTTTGCTACTATGCCATTTACTGTCCGATTTGAATAATAATCAGTAAAGACAATAATATACTGATAAAATAAACTTAAATTTGACAGACTCAAATCAAAGAACATACGCATGTTCGGTCAACAAAATGGCAACGGATCAGTTCTCTTGTTAAATGATTGTTTGTCGTTAGATCGGTGAGGACGAATGGCTGGCCCCAAGTTTGCTGGTGTGAGGACGAACAGCCCCGCCGCAACCCTCGTGCTGCTGCCACAAGGAATGGATGTGACCTGCTACTCACCACACCCACCCTCACCTTCTTAATTTAACGAAAAACTTCTAAGAGTTTTACGTATACGTTTCCTGAGTTAAATGTTCGAGTTACTGAGTTTTGAAATTGAGTATTGAGTTTTAGATTGATTTCCGAGTTTTTAGATTGAGTTTCTGAGTATTATGGTCGAGATTTGTCTTTTAAATTTAAGTTATGAGTTTTAGTTCTAGTTTCTGAGTTGGACATTTAAGTTTTGAGTTACGGATGACGGTTCTATAAGTTTAACATTTGAGTTTATTAAATGCTTCGCAAACCATTATATTCAAAACTGTATTCTGAATTTAACATTCGATTAACGTAGACTTATTATTAGAAATTACGTACGAGTCGAGTTTGCATCTTTACAACATATACAATGAACATTTGACATTGATATTCTTAGTTCCAATTTGATAGCCGTGCCATGTTACTTTACCATTTGAGTTTTAAACATTAAACGACAACCTTTAATTTTACTGTTAAATATTTTGAGTTGTTTTCAGATGTATTTATTACTTAAGTTCTGAATTTCACATGAAACGCTAATTAACCGTTATTAATGTATATTATGATTTATATTAGTATAAAGTGTTCGTTATTGTTTTGGATAATTAATTATGAAGCATTTATAAAATTACTACATTTTCTTAAAGGTTGGTTATAATAGTTCTATTATAAATTTTACTTACAGTATAATATCAAAGGTAATGTTTTAGAACTTTTGTTTGCATAACAGTAATATAAATCAGGAAATTATTAAATGGAAGTTATCAGCTGCATCTCGAATTTCCATGTTAAATTTAAATTGACATGTGTAGTACTGTTTTCTCATTTCATAGCCTAATAACCATCATATAAATCTCATTACAATAGCTCACTTATTTTGTTTTTTCGTCTTATAAAGTGTAATAGGTCATTTTATACAACCATTTTTGATTGACCATTGACCATTGATCATAATCTATGGTAATCATATTTCAATGTAATATGGTATTGTTAAAATATGGTCCCATACATACCTGTCAAATTCCTAAATGCACATTGTCGACTCGATACGAGTAGCACATTAAACCAAAAATAAATTGTTTATATGTAATTATATATTATCAATTGTTTTTCTTAATTTCGCATCCAATGCTTTCCAGGTATATAGCATTATTTAAAACAGTTTTTTTTTAATCATTTATTTTTATCCAGGGTTTTTGTATAAACATGACACCCTTATAACTAATCTTATTGTAATTATTAATTATAACAATAGTTTTCGTTGTCTAACAGCTACTCGATATATTTAGTGTGAAATTCATAAAAACATTAGCAATGTCCAGCGCTTGAAACTAGGATTTTATTTTTATGTTCAACATTTAAAGTTGAACATAACTTTATGTAACTGTATACAAATATAAAATTCATCGATTAGGGTTCCTATTTTTATGATTAAGAAATTATATTATGTTTTTTTTTTTTTAATTTATTTAGTTAAATTATTGTAATGTTATATTATAAACTTAGTTATATGATTTTAGTTGTATTTGATATTTAAAAACATGGTTAGCTGTATTTTATATTTAATCTTTGTGGGTTGTTATATATATGTCTAGTCATTACCTTACAACTTGTTTGTTAATGTTTTCATTGCAATTTGGTTTGAATATAATTTTATTCGATTTAATACTTATTAATTCATAGCAAATGATTATTATTCGTTATTACACAAAAACGCTGGATACGATTAATTATTATTACAAACTTCTAACTGTCATTGTATTTGCGTTTCACTTAATGAACTATTGAATTAATCTATTTTTCAGCGTTTTTATGTAACTTTCTACTGTTCAAATTGCATTGAAAAAATGGTAAAATGTCAGGCTAATTAATTTCATGGTGACACAAGCCAAAGATACAAAATGTGATATTTTGTTTAGACTTGAATATTTTCATTGTTTCGGAAGAAAATGACGTCATTATAATTTTAGCAGCAGATATGAGGTCGTGAGCGGATAGTACATAAATAAGGCTAAAAGCCTCAAAATATTATAGCTATATATTATAATAAACCCTAATAACATAGGGCCGAATATTTACTCAGATGCAAAAGTAAAAAAAAAATGTGAGTCATAACGAAGTATTTAGTTTCTATTGCTGCTTATGACACGCATGAAGATGCGGATTAATTAAAATACATAATTTTAGACATTGTATTAGTTATATGACATTAGATTTATTCTAAGTAAGATTTAGTTGTAAGATGATATCATTTTACACGCGGGCCAAAACATGGTTGCGACGATACCTTTTTTCGAAAATAATAAATGTGGACATTTTTTGAAAAAATGTTGTGGAAACGTCAAATGGTACCAAACATCTGATAGCACAAGCATAGTATAAGATTTAGTGGAAAAATGTAGATTTTTGGAAACATGTTTAGTAGGGATGTAGCATAGGCAAGTCACATCACAGAGTGAGAAGTTTTTTAAAACAATTTTATATATCTGCTGAGGATGCTAGGAAAGTAAGGCGACGAAAAAAAATAGAAAAAATAATAATAATACGAATAGACGAAAAGCTATACAAAGAGTTTCTAGTCACTTTTTCGTGGTTTCTCTCTTCATTTCTCCGTGAGATACAATGCCAAAAGTCATAAAATAAAAACGAAAATCATAAATAAAAAAAATAACTACTGTTATAAAAGAAGGTTGTGTCTAAATGTTTAAAGGATACACTTAAAGAACTTTGAAAAAAAAAAATACCGAAACGTAGTAAAAAAAAGTTAGATTTATTTATTAATTAGATGATTAAGTGGAAAGAAAAAATATTTATTGCATTAGTTGTAAGTAATGTGTAATCGTTTACTGTAGTCAAATGAAAACCGTGAGCGAGTGGTTACTTTGATTTTTCTCTCAAAATGAAATAATGCGTGTTCCTTGGTTTATATTTCGGCTGTTACATTTACTTTATTTATATCATTTCTCGGCGAGAATCCCTCGAGGAGATAAGTTTAGAGTACTTAAACGTATGATAGAAAAAAAAACTCTAGCACTATGACGTCATCTTTTTTGAAAACTTTTTGAAATGCGAACGTGTCTATCCACGTCGCTATTATTCGATGTAATATTTTGTAAATCATGTATTTTATACATTATATTTAATGTATAATTACATTTTGGATCTGTTTTGTTATATTCAATGGAAAAAAATTAATAGGCAACTATTTTTGAATCACCTAAAATACGAGAATAGATTGAGAAAAATATCGAAAGACCCGATATTATTTAAATTTCTAATCGAGAGTATTGTTATTAACACGAGGATAAATATTCCAACGATAAACATATTAAATAAGTAACTAATTTAAATAACCCTTTGAATTATAACAAAACGGATTCACGATGTCAAAAATTATAGTTTATCTGTCGTAGTTGATTTAATTGTTTCTAATTAGCATTTATGATTTGAGGCATGTAGTGAAACTTGAGAGACATATCGTTAGGTGTTATTATAAGATAAAATACTATATATTATATTACAAAAAAAAATTAATTACTATTAGTTCATCCTCCGGTTAGGAACGAATCGTTGTGTCAATTCGGTCATTCTGTCAAATTCAAAATTATGAAACGCGCTTTCGGTGTGATAGCAAAAAATACAAATTCTCTATTGATATGTTAAAAGTTAAAACTTCTATAAGACTAACTAGTAAATTTTTAATTTTTGGACTTTTCGAATTTTTTTGCTATCACGCACGAAAACCTTTACGAGGTACGACCTCAAAAATGTATATCACAAAAATGGGTGACAAACGATTAGATAGACAAATTTAGGTCATAAAATGCTAGATTTTAGTGAAAAAAAAAAACATAATTATCGCCTATAATCGCTTGTTGTAGTAAATAAGCATACATATATATCCGAATAGTATATAAGAGTATTATATCTACTAGGATACATCTGCCGACCGTCATATTATATATAAGTAAGATTGTGACTACAATCTGTAAAAGATGGTCGTTGCCTTTCTCTCGTTGCTATACTTCCTTCATATACTCATAGTATATGATATATATATATATAAGTACTCAGGTAAGCTTCGTTGTTTCCATATAATAACACTAGCATATAAGCATATAAGCAACCATTATAAAATGGAGCGTACTCTTAGCTAGGAAATTTCAAGATATATAACTCTATATTATATACAAAATATGAGCAAACATCGTTTAGATAGGCTATTAAAATTATGTGTGTCTTGTTTAACGTTTAGTTTATTTCCGTTTTTTTCCATGTATACTTAAGAATATATATATTAATATTATTAAGTCCCAATATAACACCAATATTTTGTATAGTCCTCGACATAATATTGATTAGAAAATGGCTATATGTAAAACGTGATCGTAACACTTGTACTTGATATCTTTGTAAATTTTCAATACTTTGTAGTTGTTTAATTTTGAATATGTCACATAGCGTTAATAGTGGTAACTTTTGAGTATATATCTTGTTTATATTTATGTCCAAAGGCGAAAGGGGGTCACTGTACATTATACATACACATCCTAAGGAACAACATTCACTATCGGACCAACTCTACATTCGAGAAAAAATAATCAGCTGTTTCACACATTTTGTCGACAACCGATCAATTTTTGTATGGAACAGCAGTTTTTTTTTATACAGAGGGGGTCACCCTTTTCGGCTTAGTACACCCTTAACCGATAAACCTGTATACACCAACTGTAATGCCATAGTTTAAATTCGTAATAAAACCTATTGAATCTTAAATAATAATATTATTATTGACATATTAGCTATCAATATTGATCTAGCTCATGCATTTTACAAAACAAAAATTAAAAATATACAACTGTTAAACCATTATTAACGCGACAAGTGCCAAAGTCAATTTTAGTTCCGAAACTTCATTTTATTTTATTGATTTTATTAACATATAAATTTATACAGTTATAATCAATCTCTGTTAAACAAAATTATAACACCAAAATATTAACAAAATGTACCTATGAGGCGTTTCTTGAATATAACTTTTAATGTATTCATTTTTTAATTATACAATAATATATGTACGATAATAACGTAAATTAATTATTACGAAACACGCAATATATCATACAAAAATGTTATCTAATAAAAATTGTAAAAAATCACAAACAAATACATTAAAAGTTATAAAAAACATAGAGTAGTCGTGTGTAGAAATGTTTTCGATGTTATTTCATTTCTTGGTTATTATTATCTTAGCACCAACACAATTCTTGAGAATTTAATAAAAGCTTTAAGAATTGGTGAATTTAATTTTAAATTATTATATATTTATATCAAAACATATATGAATCAAAATAATTATTAAATTGCTGCAACGAACTTCAAACTCATAGACGACTGTACATTAAAAACATACTTCACAAGAATATAAACACTATCTCATGTAATTTCATAAATTCGAGTTGTTTTAAGATGTCTACGCTAGAGGTCAGAATACACCTATTATGAATGTATTGACCACAATATTTAGCGGCTTAAAGGCGTTCTTAAGACACGTATGCAACATTTTATACAATGCATTGAAGATATACTAAATTAGTTAATTTTTACCGACCAGAGCCTCATATTTTTAAAATACCTTATCTTCGATCACCAATGTTTTCGGCCGCTGCAGTACTGTATTACACTATATTATTGTACTGAACGTATTACTGAACTTTAAACGTATTATTTAATTTAGATGTTAGAGCCTTTGCTTGTGAAATAATCTCGTTGTCAATTTTGCGTGGATTCATATTAATTTAATAATGTATGTTGTCTTTGGTCCCCATCAATATCTACCAAACGAGTATGTCCGGACGTACGTCCAAAAGTGTACTAAGACTTTTAGTAGATTAACACTATTCTAACCATTTATTTCTGATTTGATATACCCGGATTTTAAATTCCATGAATTGTGTTAATGTTAACATAATCCTTTACCTAGATACTTTATTTAGTTAATAGAACAAGCTAGAGTTTATATGTTGTAGATAACCCGTGAAGTATCATTACACGCTTGTGAAACGTTGGTTTTGTACACAAAATATCTCTTCGAATATAGTAACAAAATATTTTTTGAAACGTGTAATAATGGATGTTGTCTATCCATGATTTCTCTGTGAATATGGTTTTTTGTTTGTTTGCGTTTTCTTGCTCGAGTCAGCACGTGAAATAGAATTATAGTAAATAATATTTAATAATTTTGCATTGAAATGTAATGAATGGATGATAACAAGAAGTTGTTACTCCACTTATGTATGAAGGTAAATAAAATAACACAATTATATTTAAGCCAATGTCGAGTCCGTGATTTGCTTTCATCGTGGTGTAGCCCCAAATGCATAATATATACCAATATATGCACATGTTAACTTATTAACTAATGAAACAAATATAAGTAAGAATGTGGAAAAAAGGAATGTTATATTTACTGCAGTATAATATTACGGATATAAATGACCGTTATGACAGTATACCTATTTAAAAAGATTTCCACATTGAATCGCCAATGATATGTTGTTGAGGATTGTACTAATAGAGAGAGAGACACTAAAACAATCGTGATCCCACTGGTTTTAAAAAATGGTCTCGCTACATATTAGTCTATCAATGAAAAGTGCTTATACCTATTAATCATAACGATACGAATTATCAAGGAAGAGAAAAAGAGGTATTACAAATTGATCGAGAAATCACTAAAGCGGTATGATTCACTATCTATCATGAAAAGCATGTATGTCACAGATTTCATATATTTTATTGCTGACTCGAATAAGATAGTAGATTTTCGGTGTTGGTCTATATAATACGTGTACCTAGATATGTTTACTCTTCATTAGCAATATCTTGTATAATATACAATGTTTGTAATAAAAATTGATGTCATCTTATATAATATCTCTAGTAAAAAAATAAAAGAAAGCCATAGCCAACACGCATCTTATCTACAAGGCGTGTAATCAAATTTTTTTGAAAAAAAAAACATGGGCTGCTTTAAGCCAATTATATCAATAACTGAATTCAATGGGCACAATCCTACACATGTCAGATTTGTTACATAATATTGAATGTTACGCTATGAACGGTGGTTGAATAAAAGAAACATCAATTTTTATCGCTAACATGAAAAATACAGCAATAATGACGCAATAGGTGTGTGTAGAATGTTTCGTTTTGTGTACCGCTAGAACATTTTTACAATTGATAAAAGTTTCAACTTTTAATATTTAATCTTTTAAACGTACAAAAAACAAACATAAAAGAGTGTGATTAAATTATGTTTACAACATCATATCAAATATAGCAAGCAGAGCGGAGCAATTTGCTTTTTGTAGAGCGTAACCGTCTCCCTCGTCTTAACGTGTATAAGTCATTTGAGACTAATTATGGTAAACAAATTAAAAAAATATTAATTTTATACCACAATCAATATAACTTCTAAGAACTTGAGAACTGGCACAATACACAGAGTGTGGTGGCCAATCAAGAAAGAATAAAAAAAAATATAACTTCTGCAAGTACTTGTGTACATAATACACAAATACTAAAGTGCGTAAAATATGTCTAATAACACAAAAGAAATAACAGCACATATTACTTATCTATGTATAATTTCTCAATTCACTGAATAAAATGTAAATCTAGTTGGATCACGCAATATATTTTAAGAGTTTTCCGTAATGGTCCAGTAAGTAATGGTATCATAATATTAGACGTATCTTTTAGAGTTATATTATTATCCGTTCACTTTGATTCAGTAAGTATTCATAATGAAATTACCTATACTTCAAATGTTGAATGCTAGATATCAATATAATACCTATTATCTTTTTAACCGCTTGCGCAAATTATGAGACGAACTTCACTGTAAAGTTCGTTTGATCACATAATACCTACTATTAGTATGAACGAAAATAATTTAGTGTACGTATAATAATACGTATTTCTGGATATCGACATATTCGTAACGTTATTCCACATTTGTACTATTTTCTAGGTATAATATTGATGCGAATTACACTCTATAGTTCGTTTAATCACACATTATTGAGTTAATAATAAAATAATGATAAAGCAATAAAAGTTGAAACTTTGTATCAAGTCTTGAGTTTTGTGGGACGTGTAATAAATGTCGTGTCTGATGTCAACAGATTGCACTTTTTTTTGTTGTATGACCGTCCATTGATGTTGTCTTAGATGTTAGATAGGATCAAGTTTGATTTCGTATTAATTTGCTCAACAAAATCTTCTCTCGTTATAAACGCACACTATCTAGAAATCATAATTAAATATCTCTCAGTGGAATTAAATTCTGAGCTATTTTAATTTCGGTATGTTTTAAATCAAAATCGTATGTGATGTTGCGAACTTATCGACCAGGAAAGTGTTAGTGATTTTTAACTTCCCCAAATTTTTGTATTTTAAAATATCTACCCCTAGCGCGACTATATAGTTCATATGTTTAATGTAATGTGATGTATTTAAGGTATATAATGCTATACACTTGTCCCATGCCTGGGATGATCGCTGGGCTATTACCGATCAATTTGAGGGTAGTTCTTTCCTTACCTCACTCGTTTATTTAGTTTCTACCTTTTACCCCTGTTTCTGTTTGAATTGCATGATAAGTAATAGTTAGATGTAAAATGAAATTAGTGATTTAAGAAATTAACAAGTAAGTTTATCGCTTGTCTGTTGTGTTAAGACTATGATATGATTTTATTGTTTCGAAAATGCAGTTTTGTTGTTGTTTTTTGAAAGTTATATCGGATTACGTGAGGGAATAATTCTGAAAATTATATATCTACATCAAAATCAATTATTTTGACATTAAAAATACAAAAACACTTATATCTAATATTCCAAAATACCTACCAGAGTTTAATTTGGGAAAGCCAATCTAAATAGAATAATTTATCCGTTTAAACAGTATTTTTTTTTTCAAATATCAAAACTTCAACAATTTTAAAACTATATTAAATTATCTACGAACAACTACGCCTTCTTAATTTAAAACAAAAATTGTGAACATAAATTTTCAAAAATATTCCTCTACCAATGAACCGACATGTTAAATTTTGTTTCACTGTTTCTCCGTTAAGAAAATGAAAATATAAAATGAAATTAAGCATAAAGATGTACTCTGTACCTACCTATAGTTAAAAGTATAGCTAATACCATACATATGACATATAGTGTTTAAGAATGATAATGATGCGAAATAAAAAATATGAAATAAATATGTTGAGCGTTTTATTTATTGCCTATTTAGTACCCCACCTATAAGATTTAACTGAAAATTAATAGGATAGACCTGGAATAGGCATCTGCAAGATTCCCCCGTGCCCCCGCATTAACGAAGTGGGCTCAGTAGCCAACTAAATTAATTACTAAGCAAGAAGCAACTAAGTTGGGCGGCTTCACATTAGTTCACATGGCTTTGCCCTACAATCTTCAGAAGAATAATAACTAGAATTATTGCGATAAGGTAGGTACGCCATAGCTCCCGAAAACGAGATGGGCAATTGGGCATAGAAAGGGAGCGGAGGGCGCTTGCAGTGAGGAGTAATATGTTGATCCGTAGGAAGAGAAGAAAAGAGGTATTAAAAATTGATCAACAAACCCGTTGCCAAAATGCTCTCGTGGTGGAGCGACATTTCTCCTCACAAAAAGATAGGCAGCTAAAAGATGACTACAGTGACCTCTATGTGCGGCAGGTCAGATTTACTAACGGCGAGTTCACATATCCAAACTCAAAACGCAACCCAATATAAAATATTATCTCTAGACTGATCTGTAATCTGCCTTTCAATAAATAAAATTTGCTATCTGCGATTGAAACTATTTGTCGATAGTCCGTTTCTTCAACTTTCCTTAGATCTTTTGCCAGCAGAGATATATGATTGCTGCCATCTATAATTTCATTTTCAAATGATAAAGGTTCCAAGTTAGATGTAGAGGGAGCTCATCGATATTAATAATAAATTAATTTACACGTAAATATCCATATTTAAAATTTATAACTGAGGGAAATCTGTATTAAAATATTTTTAATTATTTTGGATAATGTGCACAAAATAGCTTTAGAGATTGCCGCGAAAAAAGATTACAGATAGAGTACAAAACTTGGCATAATATGTCATTTTACACAGAGGCTGAGCTGAAAATTATCAAAAATCAGATCGATACTACAACAGATTGGCTTTTATACCGACCTTCAATAAACAGACTACAATACATAGATAATATGTTTGTCTGTATGTATTTTTTTGTGTATGTTCATTGATATTTTCGTTGATAGTGAACAGACTTAAAAAATACGTGTGGCACTCGGGGACTGCCGCAGTAAAGCTATTGCATACACATACGTCTAGTCGCAAGCACACAAACACTGTGGATTGTGACAGCTTACTGGAGGCGGCCGTTAGACAGTTTCAATCGTATGAGGAACGCACGTCGCGAGATGGCGCTGATACACCTTAAAACGCGCAAACGTTATGTTTCCCGAGCGCACCAACGCATTACTTTATTATTGCATTTCTTTACTGTGGTACTCGTAAGAATCAATAATTTTAAAAATAGTTTTTGGAAACGCCATCATGTCTCGCCTAATGTTAGATGGGATGTGGAGCGTTAAAGACATCGCTCAATGATTTAGGCTCCTGACACTTAAACGGCCAAGACAGTGAGCATGATTGATACCATAAATACGTTAGTTTCGCATAATGTACGAGCAATAACTTGTGTAATCCTATCAACCAAATTAAAATTAACTCATTGTAAAATTTCAAATCAAAATATTGCTACGGTGTAAGTGACACCACGCTAAAGGTGATTAACGCGTTTATTTTGACATATGTGACGGGCGGCACAATTCTTAGACCAATGCGATCATTGCAGTTAACCTAGGATACATAAAACTTCCAGGGATGCCGTGATTCCAACAGAATTCACAGAATTTAGATATTTTTGTACGCAATGAAGCTGAAGGTGACTGATGGATTTTTCATTTATACCTACACAATATTAACCATATCTTTAGGCATTTATTGGTAGACGTACACCGTCCCGGCCGAAAATGAAACAAGTTCTTTCACATCCAAGATTTCCACGATCTCATAATAGCGATCGATAAATACAACGTGTAGCAGATATGTGTGACAATACTTTGTAAAACAAAATTCGAGACAAAATTATTGCGTCGTCCATACAACTTGACCGATCATTTACCATTTTTGTATGGATAATCTAAAAATTTTTTCTCGAATTATTCAAATCTATCTTCTACAATGGGTTCACACACAGTGACACACTACTGCATATAGACTGTATATATATACCATCATATAGCGTGGCGACGCGTCACCACACCGTACACACTACTGCATATAGACTGTATATATATACCATCATATAGCGTTGCGACGCGTCACCACACCGTACACACTACTGCATATAGACTGTATATATATACCATCATATAGCGTTGGGACGCGTCACCACACCGTACACACTACTGCATATAGACTGTATATATATACCATCATATAGCGTTGGGACGCGTCGCCACACCGTACACACTACTGCATATAGACTGTATATATATACCATCATATAGCGTTGGGACGCGTCACCACACCGTACACACTACTGCATATAGACTGTATATATATACCATCATATAGCGTTGGGACGCGTCGCCACACCGTACACACTACTGCATATAGACTGTATATATATACCATCATATAGCGTTGGGACGCGTCGCCACACCGTACACACTACTGCATATAGACTGTATATATATACCATCATATAGCGTGACGACGCGTCACCACACCGTACACACTACTGCATATAGACTGTATATATATACCATCATATAGCGTGGCGACGCGTCACCACACCGTACACACTACTGCATATAGACTGTATATATATACCATCATATAGCGTTGCGACGCGTCACCACACCGTACACACTACTGCATATAGACTGTATATATATACCATCATATAGCGTTGCGACGCGTCACCACACCGTACACACTACTACATATAGACTGTATATATATACCATCATATAGCGTTGCGACGCGTCACCACACCGTACACACTACTGCATATAGACTGTATATATATACCATCATATAGCGTTGTGACGCGTCACCACACCGTACACACTACTGCATATAGACTGTATATATATATCATCATATAGCGTTGCGACGCGTCACCACACCGTACACACTACTGCATATAGACTGTATATATATACCATCATATAGCGTTGGAACGCGTCACCACACCGTACACACTACTGCATATAGACTGTATATATATACCATCATATAGCGTTGGGACGCGTCACCACACCGTACACACTACTGCATATAGACTGTATATATATACCATCATATAGCGTTGCGACGCGTCACCACACCGTACACACTACTGCATATAGACTGTATATATATACCATCATATAGCGTTGCGACGCGTCACCACACCGTACACACTACTGGATATAGACTGTATATATTTATATACCATCATATAGCGTTGCGACGCGTCACCACACCGTACACACTACTGCATATAGACTGTATATATATACCATCATATAGCGTTGCGACGCGTCACCACACCGTACACACTACTGCATATAGACTGTATATATATACCATCATATAGCGTTGCGACGCGTCACCACACCGTACACACTACTGCATATAGACTGTATATATATACCATCATATAGCGTTACGACGCGTCGCCACACCGTACACACTACTGCATATAGACTGTATATATATACCATCATATAGCGTGGCGACGCGTCACCACACCGTACACACTACTGCATATAGACTGTATATATATACCATCATATAGCGTGGCGACGCGTCACCACACCGTACACACTACTGCATATAGACTGTATATATATACCATCATATAGCGTGGCGACGCGTCACCACACCGTACACACTACTGCATATAGACTGTATATATATACCATCATATAGCGTGGCGACGCGTCACCACACCGTACACACTACTGCATATGGACTGTATATATATACCATCATATAGCGTTGGGACGCGTCACCACACCGTACACACTACTGCATATAGACTGTATATATATACCATCATATAGCGTGGCGACGCGTCACCACACCGTACACACTACTGCATATAGACTGTATATATATACCATCATATAGCGTTGGGACGCGTCGCCACACCGTACACACTACTGCATATAGACTGTATATATATACCATCATATAGCGTTGGGACGCGTCACCACACCGTACACACTACTGCATATAGACTGTATATATATACCATCATATAGCGTTGCGACGCGTCACCACACCGTACACACTACTGCATATAGACTGTATATATATACCATCATATAGCGTTGGGACGCGTCACCACACCGTACACACTACTGCATATAGACTGTATATATATACCATCATATAGCGTTGGGACGCGTCACCACACCGTACACACTAATGCATATAGACTGTATATATATACCATCATATAGCGTTGGGACGCGTCACCACACCGTACACACTACTGCATATAGACTGTATATATATACCATCATATAGCGTTGCGACGCGTCGCCACGCCAGAAATCAGTTTTACGTCAAAACTTAACTCTCCTTCCTCCTCCTTCTTTCGCCGTCGTTTAAAAAGTGAAAGCCCATTCCATTCGGCCCGCAAAAATTACGGAAATAAAAATGTCTTCTTAGAAAATTATAAGTTATACTTACCTATTAAATAAAAACAGTGATGGGTCGGTGATCCTCTAATGATGTCTCTATTCCCAGCATGGGCGGCGCTCAGCTAGCCCAGCTGCCGTGGGCGCTGGGCGGCGGTGTGGGCGGCGTGGGCTCGGTCGGCGGAGTGGCTGCTATGTCACAGCCGCCGCAAGTGCTGCACTATCCTGTACAGCACTTTCAAGTGCAGCCCGTGAGTACTAACTGTCTAATTTACTGACCAAGCGAGAGAAGCGTCTCTGCTTCGGGTCTGGTAAAGTTATTTTTCCTCTGTCGATTCGTATGATTCCTGAATCTTCGTACTCGTGTACAGGTCGTAGTTTACAACCAATTTTGACGAAACTTGCTGTATGGGTTTTACGTTTTTTTTTAGTATTCCGGGATTTTAATTTGGGTGTATTTCTAGCAAATAGTTTGCTACTATGCTATTTACTGTCCGATTTAAATAATAATCGGTAAAGACAGTAATATGCTGATAAAATAAACTTAAATTTGACAGACTCAAATCAAAGAACATACGCATGCTCGGTCAACAAAATGGCAACGGATCAGTTCTCTTGTTAAATGATTGTTTGTCGTTAGATCGGTGAGGACGAATGGCTGGCCCCAAGTTTGCTGGTGTGAGGACGAACAGCCCCGCCGCAACCCTCGTGCTGCTGCCACAAGGAATGGATGTGACCTGCTACTCACCACACCCACCCTCACCTTCTTAATTTAACGAAAAACTTCTAAGAGTTTTACGTATACGTTTCCTGAGTTAAATGTTCGAATTACTGAGTTTTAAAATTGAGTATTGAGTTTTAGATTGATTTCTGAGTTTTAAGATTGAGTTTCTGAGTATTATGGTCGAGATTTGTCTTTTAAATTTAAGTTATGAGTTTCAGTTCTAGTTTCTGAGTTGGACATTCAAGTTTTGAGTTACGGATTACGGTTCTATAAGTTTAACATTTGAGTTTATTAAATGCTTCGCAAACCGTTATATTCAAAACTGTATTCTGAATTTAACATTCGATTAACATAGACTTATTATTAGAAATTACGTATGAGTCGAGTTTGCATCTTTACAACATATACAATGAACATTTGACATTGATATTCTTAGTTCCAATTTGATAGCCGTGCCATGTTACTTTACCATTTGAGTTTTAAACTTTAAACGACAACCTTTTATTTTACTGTTAAATATTTTGAGTTGTTTTCAGATGTATTACTTAAGTTCTGAATTTCACATGAAACGCTAATTAACCGTTATTAATGTATATTATGATTTATATTAGTATAAAGTGTTCGTTATTGTTCTGGATAATTAATTATGAAGGATTTATAAAATTACTACATTTTCTTAAAGGTTGGTTATAATAGTTCTATTATAAATTTTACTTACAGTATAATATCAAAGGTAATGATTTAGAACTTTTGTTTGCATAACAGTAATATAAATCAGGAAATTATTAAATGTAAGTTATCAGCTGCATCTCGAATTTCCATGTTAAATTTAAATTGACATGTGTAGTACTGTTTTCTCATTTCATAGCCTAATAACCATCATATAAATCTCATTACAATAGCTCACTTATTTTGTTTTTTAGTCTTATAAAGTGTAATATGTCATTTTATACAACCATTTTTGATCATAGTCTACGGTAATCATATTTCAATGTAATGTATTGTTAAAATATGGTCCCATACATACCTGTCAAATTCCTAAATGCACATTGGCGACTCGATACGAGTAGCACATTAAACCAAAATTAATTACTTTTAGGTAATTATATTTTATCAATTGTTTTCTTAATTTCGCATCCAATGCTTTCCAGGTATATAGCATTATTTAAAACAGATATTTTGTGTGAAATTCATAAAAACATTAGCAATATCCAGCGCTTGAAACTAAGATTTTATTTTTATGTTCAACATTTAGAGTTAAACATAACTTTATGAAACTGTATACAAATATAAAATTCATCGATTAGGGTTCCTATTTTTATGATTAAGAAATAATATTGTGTTTTTTTAATTTATTTAGTTAAATTATTGTAATGTTATATTATAAACTTAGTTATATGATTTCAGTTGTATTTGATATTTAAAACATGGTTAGCTGTATTTTATATTTAATCTTTGTGGGTTGTTATATATATGTCTAGTCATTACCTTACAACTTGTTTGTTAATGTTTTCATTGCAATTTGGTTTGAATATAATTTTATTCGATTTAATACTTATTAATTCATAGCAAATGATTATTATCCGTTATTACATAAAAACGCTGGATACGATTAATTATTATTACAAACTTCTAACTGTCATTGTATTTGCGTTTCACTTAATGAACTATTGAATTAATCTATTTTTCAGCGTTTTTATGTAACTTTCTACTGTTCAAATTGCATTGAAAAAATGGTAAAATGTCAGGCTAATTAATTTCATGGTGACACAAGCCAAAGATACAAAATGTGATATTTTGTTTAGACTTGAATATTTTCATTGTTTCGGAAGAAAATGACGTCATTATAATTTTAGCAGCAGATATGAGGTCGTGAGCGGATAGTACATAAATAAGGCTAAAAGCCTCAAAATATTATAGCTATATATTATAATAAACCCTAATAACATAGGGCCGAATATTTACTCAGATGCAAAAGTAAAAAAAAAATGTGAGTCATAACGAAGTATTTAGTTTCTATTGCTGCTTATGACACGCATGAAGATGCGGATTAATTAAAATACATAATTTTAGAAATTGTATTAGTTATATGACATTAGATTTATTCTAAGTAAGATTTAGTTGTAAGATGATATCATTTTACACGCGGGCCAAAACATGGTTGCGACGATACCTTTTTTCGAAAATAATAAATGTGGACATTTTTTGAAAAAATGTTGTGGAAACGTCAAATGGTACCAAACATCTGATAGCACAAGCATAGTATAAGATTTAGTGGAAAAATGTAGATTTTTGGAAACATGTTTAGTAGGGATGTAGCATAGGCAAGTCACATCACAGAGTGAGAAGTTTTTTAAAACAATTTTATATATCTGCTGAGGATGCTAGGAAAGTAAGGCGACGAAAAAAAAATAGAAAAAATAATAATAATACGAATAGACGAAAAGCTATACAAAGAGTTTCTAGTCACTTTTTCGTGGTTTCTCTCTTCATTTCTCCGTGAGATACAATGCCAAAAGTCATAAAATAAAAACGAAAATCATAAATAAAAAAAAATAACTACTGTTATAAAAGAAGGTTGTGTCTAAATGTTTAAAGGATACACTTAAAGAACTTTGAGAAAAAAAAATACCGAAACGTAGTAAAAAAAAGTTAGATTTATTTATTAATTAGATGATTAAGTGGAAAGAAAAAATATTTATTGCATTAGTTGTAAGTAATGTGTAATCGTTTACTGTAGTCAAATGAAAACCGTGAGCGAGTGGTTACTTTGATTTTTCTCTCAAAATGAAATAATGCGTGTTCCTTGGTTTATATTTCGGCTGTTACATTTACTTTATTTATGTCATTTCTCGGCGAGAATCCCTCGAGGAGATAAGTTTAGAGTACTTAAACGTATGATAGAAAAAAAAACTCTAGCACTATGACGTCATCTTTTTTGAAAACTTTTTGAAATGCGAACGTGTCTATCCACGTCGCTATTATTCGATGTAATATTTTGTAAATCATGTATTTTATACATTATATTTAATGTATAATTACATTTTGGATCTGTTTTGTTATATTCAATGGAAAAAAATGAATAGGCAACTATTTTTGAATCACCTAAAATACGAGAATAGATTGAGAAAAATATCGAAAGACCCGATATTATTTAAATTTCTAATCGAGAGTATTGTTATTAACACGAGGATAAATATTTCAACGATAAACATATTAAATAAATAACTAATATAACCCTTTGAATTATAAAAAAACGGATTCACGATGTCAAAAATTATAGTTTATCTGTCGTAGTTGATTTAATTGTTTCTAATTAGCATTTATGATTTGAGGCATGTAGTGAAACTTGAGAGACATATCGTTAGGTGTTATTATAAGATAAAATACTATATATTATATTTAAAAAAAAATTAAACTACTATTAGTTCATCCTCCGGTTAGGAACGAATCGTTGTGTCAATTCGGTCATTCTGTCAAATTCAAAATTATGAAACGCGCTTTCGGTGTGATAGCAAAAAATACAAATTCTCTATTGATATGTTAAAAGTTAAAACTTCTATAAGACTAACTAGTAAATTTTTAATTTTTGGACTTTTCGATTTTTTTTGCTATCACGCGCGAAAACCTTTAGGAGGTACGACCTCAAAAATGTATATCACAAAAAATGGGTGACAAACGATTAGATAGACAAATTTAGGTCATAAAATGCTAGATTTTAGTGAAAAAAAAAAACATAATTATCGCCTATAATCGCTTGTTGTAGTAAATAAGCATACATATATATCCGAATAGTATATAAGAGTATTATATCTACTAGGATACATCTGCCGACCGTCATATTATATATAAGTAAGATTGTGACTACAATCTGTAAAAGATGGTCGTTGCCTTTCTCTCGTTGCTATACTTCCTTCATATACTCATAGTATATGATATATATATATATAAGTACTCAGGTAAGCTTCGTTGTTTCCATATAATAACACTAGCATATAAGCATATAAGCAACCATTATAAAATGGAGCGTACTCTTAGCTAGGAAATTTCAAGATATATAACTCTATATTATATACAAAATATGAGCAAACATCGTTTAGATAGGCTATTAAAATTATGTGTGTCTTGTTTAACGTTTAGTTTATTTCCGTTTTTTTCCATGTATACTTAAGAATATATATATTAATATTATTAAGTCCCAATATAACACCAATATTTTGTAAAGTCCTCGACATAATATTGATTAGAAAATGGCTATATGTAAAACGTGATCGTAACACTTGTACTTGATATCTTGATATCTTTGTAAATTTTCAATACTTTGTAGTTGTTTAATTTTGAATATGTCACATAGCGTTAATAGTGGTAACTTTGAGTATATATCTTGTTTATATTTATGTCCAAAGGCGAAAGGGGGTCACTGTACATCATACATACACATCCTAAGGAACAACATTCACTATCGGACCAACTCTACATTCGAGATAAAATAATCAGCTGTTTCACACATTTTGTCGACAACCGATCAATTTTTGTATGGAACAGCAGTTTTTTTATATACAGAGGGGGTCACCCTTTTCGGCTTAGTACACCCTTAACCGATAAACCTGTATACACCAGCTGTAATGCCATAGTTTAAATTCATAATAAAACCTATTGAATCTTAAATAATAATATTATTATTGACATATTAGCTATCAATATTGATCTAGCTCATGCATTTTACAAAACAAAAATTAAAAATATACAACTGTTAAACCATTATTAACGCGACAAGTGCCAAAGTCAATTTTAGTTCCGAAACTTCATTTTATTTTATTGATTTTATTAACATATAAATTTATACAGTTATAATCAATCTCTGTTAAACAAAATTATAACACCAAAATATTAACAAAATGTACCTATGAGGCGTTTCTTGAATATAACTTTTAATGTATTCATTTTTATCATACAATAATATAAATGTATGAATAAAACGTAAATTAATTATTACGAAACACGCAATATATCATACAAAAATGTTATCTAATAAAAAATTGTAATAATCACAAACAAATACATTAAAAGTTATAAAAGACATAGAGTAGTCGTGTGTAGAAATGTTTTCGATGTTATTTCATTTCTTGGTTATTTATTATCTTAGCACCAACACAATTCTTGAGAATTTAATCAAAGCTATAAAATTTGGTGAATTTAATTTTTAATTATTATATATTTATATCAAAACATATATGAGTCAAAATAATTATTAAATTGCTGCAATGGACTTCAAACTCATAGACGACTGTACATTAAAAACATACTTCACAAGGAAATAAACACTATCTCATGTAATTTCATAAATTTGAGTTGTTTTAAGATGTCTACGCTAGAGGTCAGAATACACCTATTAAGAATGTATTGACCACAATATTTAGCGGCTTAAAGGCGTTCTTAAGACACGTATGCAACATTTTATACAAGTAAATGAGTAACTCAGTTACTGACATCTCAACAATGCATTGAAGATATACTAAATTGGTCAATTTTTACCGACTAGAGCCTCATATTTTTAAAATACCTTATCTTCGATCACCAATGTTTTCGGCCGCTGCAGTACTGTATTGCACTATATTATTGTACTGAACGTATTACTGAACTTTAAACGTATTATTTAATTTAGATGTTAGAGCCTTTGCTTGTGAAATAATCTCGTTGTCAATTTTGCGTGGTTTCAAATTAATTTAATAATATATGTTGTCTTTGGTCCCCATCAATATCTACCATACGAGTATGTCCGGACGTACGTCCAAAAGTGTATTAAGACTTTTAGTAGATTAACACTATTCTAACCATTTATTTCTGATTTGATGTACTCGGATTTTAAATTCCATGAATTGTGTTAATGTTAACATAATCCTTTACCTAGATAGGTACTTTATTTAGTTAATAGAACGAGCTAGAGTTTATATGTTGTAGATAACCCGTGAAGTATCATTACACGCTTGTGAAACGTTGGTTTTGTACACAAAATATCTCTTCGAATATAGGAACAAAATATTTTTTGAAACGTGTAATAATGGATGTTGTCTATCCATGACTTCTCTGTGAATATGGTTTTTTGTTTGTTTGCGTTTTCTTGCTCGAGTCAGCACGTGAAATAGAATTATAGTAAATAATATTTAACAATTTTGCATTGAAATGTAATGAACGGATGATAACAAGAAGTTGTTACTCCACTTATGTATGAAGGTAAATAAAATAACACATTTATATTTAAGCCAATGTCGAGTTCGTGATTTGCTTTCATCGTGGTGTAGCCCCAAATGCCTAATATATACCAATACATGCACATCTTAACTTATTAACGAATGATACAAATATAAGTAAGAATGTGGAAAAAAGGAATGTTATATTTACTGCAGTATAATATTACTGATATAAATAATAATAATAATAATAAATATTAGCGGACATTTTTCACACAGCGCCATCTAGCCCCAAACTAAGTAATCTAAATGACCGTTATGACAGTATACCTATTTAAAAAAGATTTCCACATTGAATCGCCAATGATATGTTGTTGAGGATTGAACTAGTAGAGAGAGAGAGACACTAAAACAATCGTGATCCCACTGGTTTTAAAAAATGGTCTCGCTACATATTAGTCTATCAATGAAAGTGCTTATACCTATTAATCATAACGATACGAATTAGCAAGGAAGAGAAAAAGAGGTATTCTTATTCTGTGTGGGGGCGATAAGACCTGCACTGACGTCCCGCTTGGGGTGTATTGTGCATTTCCCCCCGCCAGCCTAACCCAACCAGCCAAGCTCCTTAAAGTAACGGAGTACAGCTCTGGGTCAAAGAGGTATTACAAATTGATCGAGAAATCACTAAAACGGTATGATTCACTATCTATCATGAAAAGCATGTATGTCACAGATTTCATATATTTTATTGCTGACTCGAATAAGATAGTAGATTTTCGGTGTTGGTCTATGTAATACGTGTACCTAGATATGTTTACTCTTCATTAGCAATATCTTGTATAATATACAATGTTTGTAATAAAAATTGATGTCATCTTATTTATTGTCTATAGTAAAAAAAAAAGAAAGCCATAGCCAACACGCATCTTATCTACGAGGCGTGTAATCAAATTTTTGTGAAAAAAAACATGGGCTGCTTTAAGCCAATTATATCAATAACTGAATTCAATGGGCACAATCCTACACATGTCAGATTTGTTACATAATATTGAATATTTTGCTATGCAAGGTGGTTGAATAAAAGAAACATCAATTTTTATCGCTAACATGAAAAACACAGCAATAATGACGCAATAGGTGTGTGTAGAATTTTTCGTTTTGTGTACCGCTAGAACATTTTTACAATTGATAAAAGTTTCAACTTTTAATATTTAAACTACATACAAAAAAACAAGCATAAAAATGAGTGTGATTAAATTTTGTTTACGACATCATATCAAATATAGCAAGCAGAGCGGAGCAATTTGCTTTTTGTAGAGCGTAACCGTCTCCCTCGTCTTAAGGTGTGTAAGTCATTTGAGACTAATTATGGTAATTAAATTAAAAAAATATTAATTTTATACCACAATCAATATAACTTCTAAGAACTTGAGAACTGGCACAATACACAGAGTGTGGTGGCCAATCAAGAAAGAATAAAAAAAATATAACTTCTGCAAGTACTTGTGTACATAATACACAAATACTAAAGTGCGTAAAATATGTCTAATAACACAAAAGAAATAATAGCACATATTACTTATGTATGTATTCTCAATTCGCTGAATAAAATGTAAATCTAGTTGGATCACGCAATATATTTTAAGAGTTTTCCGTAATGGTCCAGTAAGTAATGGTATCATAATATCAGACTTATCTTTTAGAGTTATATTATTATCCGTTCACCTTGATTCAGTAAGTATTCATAATGAAATTACCTATACTTCAAATGTTGAATGCTAGATATCAATATAATACCTATTATCTTTTTAACCGCTTGCGCAAATTATGAGACGAACTTCACTGTAAAGTTCGTTTGATCACATAATACCTACTACTAATATGAACGAAAATAATTTAGTGTACGTATAATAATATTTGCAAATTACGTAGACGAAGTTTCTTGTGAAAGTAGGGTTGTGTTTTTACGTATTGTTTGATTTATTTATTTATTTTTTATATAATGATCTGATGAATAAATATTCAGTCGTATACTCACGTATAAATACGTGTTTCTGGATATCGACATATTCGTAACGTTATTCCACATTTGTACTATTTTCTAGGTAAGTATAATATTGATGCGAATTACACTCTATAGTTCGTTTAATCACACATTATTGAATTAATAATAAAATAATGATAAAGCAGTAAAAGTTGAAACTTTGTATCAAGTCTTGAGTTTTGTGGGACGTGTAATAAATGTCGTGTCTGATGTCAACAGATTGCACTTTTTTTTGTTGTATGACCGTCCATTGATGTTGTCTTAGATGTTAGATAGGATCAAGTTTGATTTCGTATTAATTTGCTCAATAAAATCTTCTCTCGTTCTAAACGCACACTATCTAGAAATCATAATTAAATATCTCTCAGTGGAATTAAATTCTGAGCTATTTTAATTTCGGTATGTTTTAAATCAAAATCGTATGTGATGTTGCGAACTTATCGACCAGGAAAGTGTTAGTGATTTTTAACTTCCCCAAATTTTTGTATTTTAAAATATCTACCCCTAGCGCGACTATATAGTTTATATGTTTAATGTAATGTGATGTATTTAAGGTATATAATGCTATACACTTGTCCCATGCCTGGGATGATCGCTGGGCTATTACCGATCAAATTATTGAGGGTAATCCTTACCTTACTCGTTTATTTAGTTTCTACCTTTTACCCCTGTTTCTGTTTGAATTGCATGATAAGTAATAGTTAGATGTAAAATGAAATTAGAGATTTAAGAAATTAACAAGTAAGTTTATCGCTTGTCTGTTGTGTTAAGACTATGATATGATTTTATTGTTTCGAAAATGCAGTTTTGTTGTTGTTTTTTGAAAGTTATATCGGATTACGTGAGGGAATAATTCTGAAAATTATATATCTACATTAAAATCAATTATTTTGACTATAAAAATGCAAAAACACTTATATCTAATATTCCAAAATACCTACCAGAGTTTAATTTGGGAAATCCAATCTAAATAGAATAATTTATCCGTTTAAACAGTATTTTTATTTTCAAATATCAAAACTACAACAATTTTAAAACTATATTAAATTATCTACGAACAACTACGCCTTCTTAATTTAAAACAAAAATTGTGAATATAAATTTTCAAAAATATTCCCCTACCAATGAACCGACATGTTAAATTTTGTTTCACTGTTTCTCCGTTAAGAAAATGAAAATATAAAATGAAATTAAGCATAAAGATGTACTCTGTACCTACCTATAGTTAAAAGTATAGCTAATACCATACATATGACATATAGTGTGTAAGAATGATAATGATGCGAAATAAAAAATATGAAATAAATATGTTGAGCGTTTTATTTATTGCCTATTTAATACCCCACCTATAAGATTTAACTGAAAATTAATAGGATAGACCTGGAATAGGCATCTGCAAGATCCCCCCGTGCCCCCGCATTAACGAAGTGGGCTCAGTAGGCAACTAAATTAATTACTAAGCAAGAAGCAACTAAGTTGGGCGGCTTCACATTAGTTCACATGGCTTTGCCCTACAAGCTTCAGAAGAATAATAACTAGAATTATTGCGATAAGGTAGGTACGCCATAGCCCCCGAAAACGAGATGGGCAATTGGGCATAGAAAGGGAGCGGAGGGCGCTTGCAGTGAGGAGTAATATGTTGATCCGTAGGAAGAGAAGAAGAGAGGTATTAAAAATTGATCAACAAACCCGTTGCCAATATGCTCTCGTGGCGGAGCGACATTTCTCCTCACAAAAAGATAGGCAGCTACAAAATGACTACAGTGACCTCTATGTGCGGCAGGTCAGATTGCGATTGAAACTATTTGTCGATAGTCCGTTTCTTCAACTTTCCTTATATCTTTTTCCAGAAGAGATATATGATTGCTGCCATCTATAATTTCAATTTCAAATGATAAAGGTTCCAAGTTAGATATAGAGAGAGCTCATCGATATTAATAATAAATTAATTTACACGTAAATATCCATATTTAAAATTTATAACTGAGGGAAATCTGTATTAAAATATTTTCATTATTTTCGATAATGTGCACAAAATAGCTTTAGAGATTGCCGCGAAAAAAGATTACAGATAGAGTACAAAACTTGGCATAATATGTCATTTTAAACAGAGGCTGAGCTGAAAATTATCAAAAATCAGACCGATACTACAACAGATTGGCTTTTTACCGACCTTCAATAAAAAGACTACAATAAATAGATACTGTGTTTGTCTGTATGTATTTTTTTGTGTATGTTCATCGATATTTTCGTTGATAGTGAACAGACTTAAAAAATACGTGTGGCACTCGGGGACTGCCGCGGTAAAGCTATTGCATACACATACGACTAGTCGCACGCACACAAACACCGTGCCGAAGTCTGCCGAACTGCGACGTTAGACGATGCACAGCTTTCAACGCCGCACCGCTATGCCGGTCGGAGTGGGGGCTGTTAGGTTTTTTTTCGTTACGGAATTTCTTGATTTGGTCGTCGAGCTCAAAGCCCGCGATAAAAGCTATGAATAGCTTACTCCCGAGGTTGGTCCAGTAACTTTTGTTTTATTCAAAATATAACAAAAAATTTCTAAGCCGACATAATTACGAGTAATGTTAAGTAAGATATGCGTGCCGTGTGGAAATCGGTTGACACTTAATTATAGCATAGCTTGTTATTTTGCAATTTCGAACTGTAGATCGATTATTGGAACGCATTTTCTCAAATTTAGATCGAAACATCTAACTGAGATAGCTAATAAAGACAAGTTATACTTTAAAAGGTGAAACTTCCATTGGGCACGCAAAAATCACGATATATTATCATCTTCTTAGAAAATTAGAAGTTATATTGAATTAAACAAAATTTACTCGAAAAATTATATGGGACCTCCTTGGGGAGTAATACTTTTTCGAACACGATAATGAATTTTTTGACTCGATTCTTAACTGACGAAAATATCGATGAACATACACAAAAAATACATACAGATGAACATAGTACCTCCACCTTTTTTGAAATGTGAAAATGGATTGTGACAGCTTACTGGAGGCGGCCGTTAGACAGTTTCAATCGTATGAGAACGCACGTCGCTAGATGGCGCTGATACACCTTAAAACGCGCAAACGTTATGTTTCCCGAGCGCACCAACGCATTACTTTATTATTAGGTTGACACTCGTACTCGTAATAATCAATAATTTTAAAGATAGTTTTTGGAAACGCCATCATATGTCTCGCCTAATGTTAGATGGGATGTGGAGCGTTAAAGACATCGCTCAATGATTTAGGCTCCCGACACTCGCTGTCTTGGCCGTTAAAGGCCAAGGATACCGGATACAAGGATATAAGGTAGCATGATTGATACCATAAATACGTTAGTTTCGCATAATGTACGAGCAATAACTTGTGTAATCCTATCAACCAAATTAAAATTAACTCATTGTAAAATTTCAAATCAAAATATTGCTACGGTGTAAGTGACACCACGCTAAAGGTGATTAACGCGTTTATTTTGACATATGTGACGGGCGGCACAATTCTTAGACCAATGCGATCATTGCAGTTAACCTAGGATTCATAAAACTTCCAGGGATGCCGTGATTCCAACAGAATTCACAGAATTTAGATATTTTTGTACGCAATGAAGCTGAAGGTGACTGATTGATTTTTCATTTATACACAATATTAACCATATCTTTAGGCATTTATTGATAGACGTACACCGTCCTGGCTGAAAATGAAACAAGTTCTTTCACATCCAAGATTTCCACGATCACATAATAGCGATCGATAAATACAACGTGTAACAGTACTTTTTAGAACAAAATTCGAAACAAAATTATTGCGTCGTCCATACAACTTGACCGATCATTTACCATTTTTGTATGGATAATCTAATAATTTTTTCTCGAATTTTTCAAATCTATCTTCTACAATGGGTTCTCCTTGCCGGGTAAAATAACACCCTCAAGTTTAGTATTGTCACACCTTTCTTTTGCACGTTGTATATTCGGTGTATTTTTTTTGCTTTTTAATTTTTATTTGCTACTAGCCAATTGACTTAGTAATTTTGTAATTAGTTGGTAAGTTAGTAATTTCTTATAATCGTTTCCGTGTACATTTTATCACTAGTCATTATGATATTTCAAAAGAGTGACTTCGAAATTAATTTTCTTTTATTTGTATGGAGGGCGTGCCGAACAAATAAAAAAAATGTGTGACGTCACATTTTGTAAAAGTAATATGCAGAAAAGAACATATTGTGATAGAAACTAAATAATAATAATAGAATCGCACAGTCGATTGCGCATGGCGACGCGTCGCCACACCGTACACACTACTGCATGTAGACTGTATATATATACCATCATATAGCGTGGCGACGCGTCGCCACACCGTACACACTACTGCATATAGACTGTATATATATACCATCATATAGCGTGGCGACGCGTCGCCACACCGTACACACTACTGCATATAGACTGTATATATATACCATCATATAGCGTGGCGACGCGTCGCCACACCGTACACACTACTGCATATAGACTGTATATATATACCATCATATAGCGTGGCGACGCGTCGCCACGCCAGAAATCAGTTTTACGTGCGGCTATAGATGTTTCACATCAAAACTTAACTCTCCTTCCTCCTCCTTCTTTCGCCGTCGTTCAAAAAGTGAAAGCCCATTCCATTCGGTCCGCAAAAATCACGGAACTAAAAATGTCTTCGTAGAAAATTATAAGTTATACTTACCTATTAAATAAAACGAAAATTACTTGATTGATTTTGAGAAAAATTATCTTGGGAGTAAACCTTTTCTAAATATATATATATATATAAATCGATATAAATTTCATCCCGATCGGTTCAATGGTTTGGAGTGTAAGCTAGAGACAGACAGACAGAAAGACAGACTTTCGCATTAATAATATTACTAAGTAAGGATTTATTTAAATAGATTATAAAGTTACAAGTCACTATATTTAAAAAGTTTATAAGAAACTCCAATGACGTATGGCTCGTCGACAATTTTGCAAGTGTTCATAAAGTCCTCTTTGCTTTTGTATTTGTAGAAACTTTTCTCTGGACGCCATTTTAAGGCGAACTGTTGATCTAAAGTGAACGGTTCCGCTGTTTGTATGTCTAATGGCTCATTGGTTAGTGGAATAACTAATCTGAAAAAAAAAACAGGAATTGGTTGGTTGATAAAAATCGGCCAAGCGGTTGTCGTGTTATTTTTTAAATGGTCGCTAAAATATCGTATTCACTAGGTCAACAGTTCCCAGAACTACAGGGCCCTTGTTCACTATGAAAATTTCGAGACGTATAACGCGACCGCGTACATTTTACGTGGAACGGTATCGCCAATGTCAAATTTTATATCGCAACGTGACACGAAATGCGCTCGTTTTGCAACATCAATGTACGTGACGAATCACACGTTTTCAACAAGGTATCTCGTTGTTCATTTTAGTTAAGGGCCCAGGGACGCAATTTTTGAAACGTTCTAATGAATTCACCACTCGACTCAGGAAGAAGCAAAAAAACTTTTTCAAAAAGTCCATAGGTCTTATATTTAAACATTCGAATGAATTTAATACTCGGTAATGACGTCACTTACAAACGATATTAAAAAAGTTGTATTCTTATTGTTCGTAAGTGACGTCATTAGCGACGTCACGACGTTCTGACTCATAATAACCAACACCCTTTTGGATTTATTTTAAATACGCATCTTGACATTTACGCAATATGTACACAATGACTAATCCGCGGCTAGGAAAAATAAAAAAAAATAAAAAAAATATTGCCTTGGTTAAAAAAAATGCTACAGAGGTTTCATTGTACGGATGCATCATATTGCAAATCAGAATGTATTGGACATTTTTCAAATCCGTCTAAATATAGATGTTAATTTGCGAACAGATTAATATAATGATATATCATTTTACAAATGCGTCGTTATGCGATAAAAAACCAGATCATATTGGTAATTATGCGTCAGAAGGATTAGCGAGTGATGAATTTTTCGAACGTTTCAAAAATAAGGCCTCAGTAGTAAAATGAATGTTCACCTCGTATGTATCAATTTACAAATGCGTCATTATGCGATTAAAACCAGATTATATTGGTAATGATGCGTCAGAAGGATTAGCGAGTGATGAATTCATTCGAACGTTTCAAAAATAAGGCTCCCAGTAGTAATACGAATTTTTACCTAGTGGCGTGCAAGAACATGCGATGCGGTGTGACGTCAGTCGCATTGCTGTACGTATAGTCTCCGAGGATAGTGTGACCTACAGCCTGACAATGCACACGCAGCTGGTGGCGACGACCTGTAAATACAACGCATCGACAATTAATACAATATAACACAATAGTTTTTTTTATTAGTAACAGAAAACAACAGAGTATTTATACAGCTTTGGTTGGTACAATAACTATAGCTATAGTGATGTGAAATAACAACAAAAAATATCGATAGTGTTTTGCGGTTTTCAAATGATTCCATGTTTGTGTTTATTTATGCCTGCGACGTTTAACTATTCGATAATTTCGTAATATATACAAAAAAATTGATATCGATGTAATTTTTTCCATTCGCCACGATGGGACTAGTGAGAAAAGTGATACTATATGTATCATAAAATAACTAAATGTACAGAGTGGTATCTCACTCTTTCTTTACAACCCTTTATGTCATTTTACTTGTCAAACAAATCTAGCTAGCTAAATAAGATCGATTTTCGTATGTCCAATTGGACTAAAAAAAGTTTATGGAAGCGTTACGAAACGACATATGACTAATGTTTATGATTGTTGAAATCTAAGGATCTTCAATGAGCTAATACAGGGGCTTGACCAACGTTACCTATACTCTATAGAACTTCATTAGCTTCGACAAGGTTTATTGGGTACTGAGAGAAAGACTTTGCGTTTCCATATATTTCCGTCTCTACCACCAGCATTCGCCATTTTTGATTGTACAAAATATGTAAGTACCTAGTAAAGATGTTTAGTTTTTAAGTTTTAAGCTTACCAGTTATTGGTTTAAGCAGAACTACAGTGACCTTCTCGTCTCCATATCTTGCCGTCTCCAGCACCAGCATACGAGTATGTACCGCTCTAGATTGCACAAAATAAGTAAACACGTAATGTAGAAGAGTGGGTATTAAGTTTTAAGCTTACCAGTTATTGGTTTAAGCAGAACTACAGTGACTTTCTCGTCTCCATATCTTCCGGTCTCCAGCACCAGCATACGAGTATGTGCCGCTCTTGATTGTACACAATTATCACTGCTCGAACTGCTTACTAACGCGCTCATGCGATGGCTTGAATTTGCCGTTAGGGGGTCGATACCTAGAAAAAAAATATCATTATCAATGGTCCACTGGTCAAAGGAATGTGAAGTGGATTCTGTATGGAAGCAATAAATGATTTCAATCTGAAACATATAACAATTTTGGCGATTGATGTGACCTAGTGGTACTTTACTCGATTTTAGGTGTTTGCTTTGAATGAAGAGCTTTTTGTCCAGGGGCCGAAGTCTGTTATCTGAATTATTTATTTTGCGTTACAGTGGTCGTTTTTGACAGTCTGTTATCATCAAGTTTAGTTAACTCTGACTTACACTATGTCAAACCAAACATTATGACGCAGTGCCTGAAAGAATTTAAATATTAGACTAGAGACCCCAGGTGTGTTGTATATATTATGTTTGTAAATGTTGCATGACATCCCTGAGCATGAAAAAAGGATCCTTAAGGATGCTACGAGTATGAGTTCGATCGTTATAATATAGCAACTTTTTTTTGTTTTAAGCATCGAAAAACAAAAGAGGCGAAAGAAGAATAAACAGTATCAATATCAGACGATTTCGAAAAGCTGAGAAATTCTGACGCTAGGGCGAACCGCTTCGCCTATATCACGAAGGTGAAGAAATAACTTGCTCTATATGTAGGTATACATCATTTCACTGCCCTTCCCTCTTCCAATATAAGTGGAGGTAGTTTTTCAGGTTTTTTGGTGTTTCACATGGTGGTATGGTATTTTCTATCGCTTGCCTCGCTAGCTACCATCCTCAAGTTGTAAAATCTGTCACCTAGCACCTAACGGTGTGTTCCGGCAGCCTTCTTTGGGAGCCAGTGTATTCCAGACTAGGCATGCTCGATCTAGGCCCACAGTATCGCTGTCTTCCGTGGTCGTGCGAACTTGTGGTCAAATACCTTGCTGTGTATGATATAAAAATAACAGCTTTGACTGAATTGCGGGTTGAGGACTTCACTTATATTCGAAAACCAAACCTTTTATACCCCGTTTATAAGGGAGAACCGTGATCAGCAGTGAGACGCTATGGGTTGATACATAATAACATTACTCACCAACGTCAAATCCGATGTCAGCAAGCTCGAAATCAACATGCCCCCTCACTATTGCCAAGTAGTATTTACATGTCAGCCGCTTCTCAAATAGTTTACCTGCGCGAGCAGCCGCACTTTTGTTCTTTGCTAGATACAAAAAAAAAATATTGTTGTGTATTTTCTTGGTATAAGAATTAGCTTATTGAATAGGGTATTAATACATTATTTAAAAAAAATGTTTACCAACTTCAATTCGGCAGGCGCTGCTATTTTTGTTTTAGTTATTCTGTTTTAAATCCAAAGTACTGGACCGATTTGGATAAAAATATAGTATATTCTTTCAATAGAAAAAAAACGCATATCAGTTCACTGGCCTTCAAAAAAAAACACGTAACAAACATTTCAATAAATGCAGTCAAATTAAGTACCCCTTCTTTTATTGGGAAGTCCCTAAAATATATTTTGAGTACCTACTCATGTGCACACCAAACATTCAGATAAAAAAAAAGACTTAAACAGAGAAGCTTCGCTCGTACGGTCAATACTAGGTAACAAGTTAACAGGTAGGTGTAAAGTACATTTTACCTATACATAGTACGCCGCTTGTAGAGTAATCCAATCGTTGAATAAAGTGAATGGGGTTTGCTGAGGTTGACAGATGAGAATCTGGGGATGCTATATGATACGTCACTGTGTTCTGAAAATATAAGGAATTTACGGGAACTATTCCATAACTATAGAAACCATAACAAATTCACAATAAAAAAACATTTGAACAAAAAATAATACAAACACAATGTTTAGCACAAAAATAAACATTAATTAAAGTTTTTTTTTATTTTTATTGTTAATAATTACCGATATGCAGCATGCGTACATCACTATTCACAATTATGACAGAAAAAGATAGACGTAAATCTGTTGTGAAATAGAATGAGATAGAAGATAACCAATCAGAATATCCAAACAAACAAAAAATAGCACCAAAATACTTCTTACCTTTTCGTTTCCATCGTCAGAGTTAATATACATATCATAAGGTTTGTTCACAACAAGAAAATCGTCATTTTCATATAATTTTTCAACACCCATCTTGCGCTTTGTTGACATTTTATGGATGCGTTCACTAATCGACAAAAAATGCTTATTTTTTTAGTCTCCGCCTTTAAATGTATCACGTAGTTGGGACGAAACCATCCAAAACAAACATAATGCGATTTTTGGATAGTAAATTACTGGAAAGCATGCTCCAGGCGCTAGTCAACGTCAAAAAAATTCTTTCTGCGTATTTGGTAAGTTTATTTTTGTGTAATTTGATAATACTTGGCGGATTGCCTAAAAACTGAAATCAAAGAGAAAATTGAAGATTTGAAATCTCTTACTTGTGTAATTACTGTATTGCATCGATATCACTTACTTTACATGTTTCTAACGTTTATTACAATATGACTAAAGGTTAATGTGAATTTGTTTGACTGACATTTTGACTAAAATAATTGAAAATGATATCATAGAGACATAATTCGACTTTATGCTTCCAAAACGAGTTTAATTATCACAAAATACCCCTACCACAAATTCTGCAGTAGAGATATTCAGTGATAATGAAAATAGGGTCTTGTTCATGTTTCGTTTGACTTGGACAATAGTAAATTACCATTGATTAAGGAATGGCGTAACGTGAAGTTTTCTAATCTCGAAAAATCAGGAACGCACTTTGTTCATGCCAACCTACAGAAGTAAATCAATGTCGCTGACAATGTCTGACAATGCTGCTGGGCAAAACCCTCACTCACTGTCACTGTCATTTCACAAGAAAAATGCGAAGCGATTGTATTGTAGACGCTTCCCCAAACAAACCCGAAAACAATGGCAAAAAATTAAAAAAAAAATAATTGAAGAAGTTTAAATCAATACAAACATAATTAGCGTGGAAGTGTTTTAGCATTACAATCTAATTATGGATGATTTATGTACCGGTTGCCTGTGTACAGGTCGTAAACTAAACTTCATCGGTGATACAGGTTTTTACCAGCTTTACTCGCAGATTTTGAATGAAATATCGGTAAGTTTAAGTATATTTTGTAATAAAAATCCACATTGAGCCCTAATTACGGCTGCAGTTAAAAATTACTCCAGGTAACACAGTTTAAAATTTGATTGAGTATGAGGCTCTAAGGATGTTAGTAATAACAGCGTTGATCCTAAGTGTCCTCAGGTTGACACCGAGGTGGGCCACTTGGAATTTTTGAATTAATTCATTAATACATATGATTATTAACTCTCTATTTTTGTTACAAATTAAAAGTGCTAAAAAGTTATAAATTGTGTTCAGCACATCCTCAGTAAGATTGGTTCACAACTTGAATAAGTTGCCTGAAGATGTGAACACTGCTCCAGCTAAAATTTTATTAGACAGCTGGCTTAGCAACAACTATCTCTTGCTAACCTGCAAAGACATTTTGTGCAATACACAGGACATTTTTTAAGAAATCAACACAACAAAATGTGGGCACATCACACTAAATATCACTAAGACATAATATCACACACTCCTGACTAATTCATCTTTCAAACAAAATCAGAATCAGTTCATCCATCCTAACCTATGATGCCACAGACTGACACACAGACACATTAAACTTATAACACCCTGTTATTATCATATCAGGGGTTAAAAATTGAAATTAGTCAGCTTTAATGGTATGCATTTCAGGTACATGAAGTGTCACAAATATGCATCAGGGTATGCTGGGAATGCTGCGCGTTACTTCGGAAGTTTCAAACATTCAAGGAACAGGTGAAACACAACTACACCGAGTTACTGTGGGTAAGTATATAGAAGAAATGATGCAGTGTGGAAACTGGAAGATCTTTAATCTTACAAATCAAAAGACGAAGTTATTTATGTGACTGCGAAAGAAAAAGGGGTTATTTTTTTTCTAGTTTATGCACCTATGTATAATTCTTTGGCACATCTTGAGCGTTAATGGCTATTCGTAGTTTTATGTAAGTGGTGTCAATAGATTCGTCAATGCAGATAGTCATAGGCTATATAAGCTGCATCTCGCGATTTCACTTGTTACAAATCATGGCTCTATGGTTCTTGCAGTCAGGGTTTTCAAAGTCACTTTTGACCACCTGTATTCTCTGAAGTTCTATTGTTTTGGTGACAATAAATAATCTTGTTATTAAGATTTTGAATTTTACTGTTGAATTTTGTGTTTCTCTGTGTCTTAGACATTACTGGACTGATATGATAAATTCTATTTTGTTCCGATGGTACTTTCCAATTGGTCTCATATTTATATTTTCATCTAAAGCAGTCCAGAAGTTTATTTAATCAAATAGACTTTTAATTTTCTTTGACTACATCGATGAAATGCTTGTAACATGTTTTGCCTACCGAAAGTAGGTTTTTAATTTTTTTAACTATTGCTTAAAGTGTATTAAATAGAGCTATTATGGTAATTTTTATTAACTTTGTTCAGAATGCACCTCCCCAAAGCCACTTGCCTCATCTCATCACAACTTCGATATTCAACCTCTCCTACCCCGATACACCTAACGACTGCGTCAAACAAGAACACAGCTTCGCCGAGGGTGTAAAGACTGAGGCTGAAGACGAGGGTACGGAGCATAATGAGCCCGTGGCCTTTGTTAATGATTTATCAGTGGAATTGGACGTGGATATGGTATGTCTTTTATTTACAGTCATGAAAGTTAGTCTTTTTTTTTAAAGACGATAGACTTGCGCTTGACCTCAACTCACCTGATAAAGTAAAGTTCCTTATCGCGCGTTGCGAAAAGAGGCTAGACGGACAAAATTACGACTAAAAAATGTAACGACACTTTTTGCTATAGTTTTAAGCCTTGCGGCGTGCGTCTGTTTCTCTGTCTGTCTCTCTCTCTCTCTCTTTCATAGAAAGCAAGCCAGTTATTTTCGTTTCGTCATTCTATATCAATATAATATATATAATATTAACATTAAAATAATAAAATTTTATTACAATTCCTTCACTAATTAATGGAAAGGAACTTCGTTCCATCCGGGTGTCCCTTGACACCTCTCAAGTTTTTTTTGTATGTTTTTTTTTGTTTATATTAATAACGGCATCTGGTAGGAAATTTAAACAATTACAGAATATTTAGTTGTATATTAATTTTAATAAAAATAAATAATAATACTAATATTATTAACGCGAAATTTTGTAAGAAGTTATGGATATGTATTAGTATATTGTTGCTCTAACACTCAAAAATGGCTGAACACGATTTGGATGAAATTTGTTACGGAGAAAGCTTGGACCTTGCTTCTTTTAATCCTAACTTAACAAGTTCTATATACACAACGATATATTATTATTATATAACCACATACAATAATTTAATATGCAGACCTTTGGGTATGCAGACGACAGCACGGTCGTTGAGAGCTACATATCTTCCCCACGCGCCAGTGCGGCTGAGGTTCAGTCACTGAGATAAGCCATGGTTGAGCGATTGAACTTCTCACTCAAGGCAGTCTCCGATTGGGGCAATGCCAATCCTGTGAAGTTTAATGCAGCGAAGACTCAGGCGTGTCTGTTTTCCGCCAAAGGAGGCCATTCCAGCTGGCCCATACTATCCGAGATGTATCCGTTCCCCTGAATGACCACCTTGAGCTACTAGGTGTCACGTTGACTTCAACGCTTAATTTTGGCGCATATATTGAATCTAAAGCTCAGCTAGCTGCCAAAAAGCTCGGCGTCCTCTCGAAGATGCGGAGGTACTTTACTCCAGAACAATTGCTCACTTTGTATTAAGCACAGGTTCGATCGTGCATGGAGTACTGCTCGCATCTTTGGGACGGCTCAGCTAAATACCAGCTGGAAGCGTCGAAGTCTGTCGAAAGGAGAGCTAAAAAACTGATAGGCAACGGTGCTTTGGCCAATATTAATCTCTAAAGACTTGAGCACCGTCGGAAAGTGGCTAGCCTATCGGTATTTTATCGGATACATTACGGGGAGTGTTCCTTGAAATTACACAATTTAATTTCAGCATCCTTTCTATAATCGGACTAGTAGATATCCTGCAAGACGCCACCTCTATATGGTAGAAATTCCACGGACTCGCACTAAACGCTTTGCGTCAACTTTTATTGTGCGAACTGCCAGGTTGTGAAATTCACTGCCGAATACTCTATTTCCCGATAGTTATAATCCCGGTCTTTTCAAATCGCGAGTGAATCGGTTTCTTCTAGGCAAGCGTGCCACATCCTAGACCGCATCGTCGCTTTAGATCAGGCGAGTTGCGGTCAAGCGCAAGCAAGTTTTATAAGCTATAAAAAAATACAATTTACAAAGGTATGCATATAATAAATTTGTGAAATTACTGATAAATTAAATACACGATCTTGAATAAATATTGTATTGTAGGACATTATATGGGTTGATATCAATTTGGTAAGCGTAGTGGACCACGACCTATTTACCCTTCATAACTAATACCCATGCAGCCAAGCCCAGCAGTGGGACAATATTATAACAAGCAATTCTGAACAAAAATATAAAATACAAAAGTAGGGAAGCATGGTTTTAGTCACGCGTCGATCTCAACTCAGCATGATGGCGGCTGTAAACAACCCGCGCTGATTTCCTGTTGGGACCGACAGGTGACGTCACGCACGACAGATAGAGCAGGTATTATTAGCAACAAATACGACAAAATTAATATACTAATAAAAAAAACTGAGTTTCTACACTCATAATCAATATACATACATTAAAGTCAATGCCACTTTTCATTGTAATTTTATATAACTCAAGAACGGGCCCACGTATCCAAATCAAATGTTTAGGCTTTGTTCGGACTATTTAGTAGATGGTTTATGTGAAGTTTGCACAAAGTCGGTCGAGCGGTTCTTCATTTATCACATTTTTATTATTTCACTTTATACGTAGCGAAGCGCGTAACCACCCGCTAGAATTATATAATACCAAGGGTGCACAGATTATTGGCATACATATACCTAAATTGACTTTGCTCCATACTTTCAGCCCGCAAAAAAGACAAAAAAGAAACCCAAAGAGAAGAAGCCCACCAAGAACAAGATCAAAGTGAAGAAAAAGAGGAAAACCAAAAAGTTAGAGACTAAAAATAAAAAGGCTATCGAAGACAAATCTGAGCCAATATATTCAGACGGTGCTAGCGATGTTAATATACTTCTAGAAGATTCTTTCCAAGAAGACGACGACGATAGACCTTTGAAAAAGATAAGCGAAGAAGTAGAAAAAGAGGATAGAGTTTTTAAAGAAGATGCTGCGAATAGGCTTTTAGAAGTAATTATTATTTTTAAACTTTAATTTAACATTTCCATGGAACCTCTTTCTATTTTGATAAAGATGCAAAAACAATTGTGAAAGCTAACCAATACTGCCCCACATATTGCGAAATTGTGTTTATAGGTTTCGTCCTTTTTCTCCTCAGCAACTGAGTGAAGGATCGCCTTGATTTTCTGTATAGAAATAGTTCGAGTCCGAATCGTGCCATGGCCTACTTTTTCCCGCGAAAATGAACTTTATCATTATAATTGTTCAGGTTCAGTTCAAGGTGAACAGTTCACATGGTAATTATGTGAACTGTTCACCTCACGACTACAATAATTCGCCATTCCTAGATTACAAAAATTACCTCACGCAAACCGTGTCATATATAACCAACTGACATATCTTCGTCGCCAAATGCCGCGGTAACGATTAACATCTTCGATTCGTGTTTTCGGTTTTTTAGATTAGATTGCCACAGTAATTTAGCTCTTGTTTCAAGAGTTATAAAATCTATAATTATAGATTTGTTTAGGTTATTGCACTAGGGACTTCAATCAATCAACCAAATTAAAAATTTCAAAACTTATCGCTGTGTACAAAATTAATTTCGAATCAAAATATTGCTACTTTATTGACGTAAATTTGTCAGAACGCGTTTTTATTGAGTCAATTTTGTCAATTTTGACGGGGCGGTACAATTCATAGACTAATGTGACTATTGAAGTCACAACCTAGGATACATTCCTTTCAGGGATGCTATAATTCCTCTACAATTCACTGATGCAGTTTTCATCAATACACAATATTAACCAAATCTTCAGGCATTTCTTGGTAGACGTACACGGTTCACGGCCGAAAATGAAGTGGGTTAATCATATTTTTGTCCTACAGGTTTCAAAGGCAAATGAATTACCAGTTGTAAAAACTAAGGCTTCCATAGAAGTACTGCCGGACAAGCCGCAGTGTGCCGAATGTGGCAAGACATTTAGCTCAAGAAAAACATATAGGTATCATCTTAAGTGAGTACAACATTTTTTTTAAATTTAAGAATTATTTTAAGAACACAATATGGGACAATAAACTAAAAAGTAAAAAAAAGTGATCACCAACTTTTATTCGGCACGCGCTAATGCATTATATCAGTAATGTTTGATTAAAAGGAAACAAATGAACTGATCGTTATAAAATTAAATATGCCGTTTTGTCAGCTTTTCAAACATAAGTACAATTTAAAAAAACTTCCATTAAGTAAATTGTTGGTGGAGTAATCTTGGATTTGAATTTATCATAATATATAGCATTCTACTAGTTAAGCCTTTTCTTTGATACCTACATTAGGGTAGTTGTGAAAAAACATGTAACCCGCAATTGACAACATTTCATTTTTAGAAATTGATTGAAATTCGATAACCATTTCGAGGCAATGTAATGAAGAGTTCATACTAAAAATACCAGATTTTTACATCCACTTTCTTCCGAATTATTTACAAAATAAAAACGTATTTATGCTAAGACCGTCAGATGCCACGAATAACAAATATTATTGTATCTGACATCTGTGAACCGTACCAAAACAAACAACGAAAATACAGATAATTAATGACATAATTTCTTTACAAGCTTTTAACGAGAATCACATTATGCTGAACTTTTCTTATATTTTCGAAAATCATTAAAAACGCAATTATTACATTCTAAATAGAATAAAGAAATAGAGTACGTTATATTTCATTTGTCTTTCCATAATAACTATGGGGGGGGTCAAAAATTTTAAATGTTGTCAATTAGTGGGTACTTCCCAACGAGTAACACCCCCAACTGTAACAAGGTGACTGGTTGGCACCTAAATATTTAAAAAAATCCCAACCAGTTACACTGTTACCTACTCGTTGGGAATGCTTTTAATGTTATTCCTATCGAGTAACATCCCCAATTGTCCACACTGTTACTCGTTGTAGCAGCGGCCATTTGAGACCGATTTTCATCTAAATTAGCTAATCATTACTAATTCACCTTTCAGTTAAAAAAAATAAACAAATTAAAATCTGTTCATCCGTCTACACACACACACAGAGAGAGAGATGTCGTTCTTATTTAGGCATTTAAAAAACCAATATATCTATGACATAAAAACAAACATAACTTTTTAATAAATAAATCATTGTTACAGCGTACTTCACAAAGGCAATAATCGCTATCCTTGCCCAAGATGTGGTAAAATATACCAATGGAAGTCGAACCTGGGAAGGCATATGAGAACGCATAAGGTAATAGCTAACGTTTCTTCTAGAACAAGTCATCACAAAAGATTACAAAAAACCCGACTGCTAAATCTTTGTACCTTTAACTATTTTTTATATTATTTTTTTGTACTCAATGTCACTCTCAGGACTAAGACGAATCTATTGACACCACTCACATAAAAAATACGACAAGCCGTTTAGGCTCTAGAGCGTGCTAAAGAAATATACATACATACACTCGAAAAACGTAACCTCCTTCTTTAGTAGTCGGGCAAAGTATGCAAAGTGTTGCCTCTCTCGACCACTATGTTTTTAATCATATTTCAAATAGCCTCTCTTTTATTTTCATATATAGAAATAATAAGTTTGTGTTCCGAACGGCCTTGGGTTGAAATAGGCCGGCAAATGGCGGATTAACGAATAAATATTGCAATAGACCGCCATTAATAAAACTAGTGTATGTATGTAAGCTTTTAATTGTTAAACTGGCTTATACACGACTGCGAAAAAAGAAGGGTTATGTATATTTCTTTGGCACGTTCTAGAGACTAAACGGCTTGTTTTATTCTTATGTGAGTGGTGTCAATAGATTCGTCTCAGTCGTGAGAGTGACACTGGGTACAACGAAATTTAAAAAATAAAGAAATTTAATATGACACACAGGTTTAACGATTTATCAGTCGGGTATTTTTTTGAACTCGCTTCCAACTAAATGTTTGTTAATAAAGATTTGTCTCATGTTATTTATCGTCGGCAGGCGGTCGACGCGGGGGAGCTTTACTGCGAGCAATGCGACAAGTCGTTCGCGTCCGTCGCCACGTACAGACAACACCTCAGGATATCAAGACGACACGTCACTGAGAACGAATTTAGGTACGATCGCTAACCTCCGACGCTTTAAGATTTGCGCGTTATAAATTACTAGCTGACCCGGCGAACTTCGTACCGCCTAACATATTATTATGCATATAAACCTTCCTCTTCAATCACTCTGTCTATTAAAAAAAACCGCATCATAATCCGTTGCGTAGTCTTAAAGATTTAAGCATACATATTGATAGAGGGTCAGTGAAAGCGACTTTGTTTTATACTATGTAGTGATTTCATACTAGTCTACATATATATAAATGAATACCTATATCCATTGGTCACGAAAAAAAATAGTGAAATCGGTCCAACCGTTCACGCTGGACCGATTTTACTATATTTTTTTCGTTGTATTTGTTATTGTCAGGAGAAAGTTATTACCTATGACAGAAATATATGTACATATATCGGCCCAGCCGTTTTCGAGTTTTAGTGAAACAAACGGATTCATTTATATATATGTATATATATATATATATATATAATATAACATAATACATATAAATATATATATACATATATAATATAACATAATACATATAAATATATATATATATATATAAATGAATCGTTTGTTTCACTAAACTCGAGAACGGCTGGGCCGATATAGCTGATTTTAGTCTTGTTATGATTGTCGTACGAAAGGAAGGTTTAAAAGGTGAGAAACATACATAACTGTTAGGCGGTACGAAGTTCGGCGGGTCATCTAGTACAGGATAAAATGTAGCCTACGAGTTAATCCAGGGACTAAGCTATCTCCGTACCAAATTTTATCCGAATCAGTTCAGTGGTTTTGGCGTGAAAGCAGAAAGCAGACAGACAAACAGAGTTACTTTCGCATTTATAATATTATATAAGTAAGGATTATGTTTAAAGTTATAATTGTTTATATTCTGTATTGAATACTTCAACGAATATCATTTTTTAAATAATGATTCTTTTAAAATATAACGATACCCTTCCATTACGGCAGGCGTCGATGGAACTTTTTGAGTTGTTTCGATTTTAAATCAAACGTCTTAGCGATTTTTATTATATTAAAATAGGAAATAATAAACGGAAAGAAAGTCATTTCCAAAAAAAAAAAAATACTTTTCAAATCGGTCCAGCCGACTCCGAGAAATCAGGTAAAAAATATTTAAATAAAAAAGTAATTATTCAGACGAATTGAGTACCTTTACTTTTTTTTGTATATTTTACAGACTTCGCAAAATAAAAATACAATTATACAATATTTATGTACAATTAGATATAGGATAGAAGGATTTGAAAAAAAAATGTTTTCAAGGGCACATCTATTTAAAAAAAGAAAAAATTGGGACTAAATAACTGAAAAAGTTCTATATGCGCCTGTCGCAATGAAAGTTGGCAATCACTGTTTGTTTTTAAGGTTCGTATGATTCAAAGTTGTATTTTCTTATTTTGTCTTAAAAACAGGGAGAATTAAAATTTTATATTTTTATTGTGCTCTTTTTTTCTAATTTGCTTGACAGTTTTACGTGCAATGAATGCGGCAAGAAGTTTGTGAACAAGACCCGCCTCAGAGACCACATAGACTGGGAACACTTGAAGAAAATCAAGTTTAGATGTCAATTGTGCAATAAGGTAATAAATATTATGGTGAATAAAGTAGATAAAGAGTAGTTTAGCCGACTTTCAAAAAAAGACGACGCCGACGTTCTCAATTCGTCGGTAACCTATTTTTACCCGCGACGCATAAGCAACGGGGTGTTATAAGTTAGCTTCTGAGCAGATGAACTGATTTTTTGATATTATTATATTGTTCGAATTAAGTCGGGAGTGGTCTTAGTTAAGTTAGGTGAAATTCGATCTAATATGGCAGCCGCCACAAAATGGCGGATTACATATTTATTTACAGATCAATGAAGATATTAAATAAAAAAGCTTAGCGAGTAGAATACTATACATTGCAATATATTTCCAATCCAAGATGGGCGCCGCTACAAAATGGTGGATTACATATTTATTCACAACTCAATAAAGATATTAAATAAAAAGGCTGAACGAGTGGAATACTATACATTGCAATATATTTTCAATCCAAGATGGCTGCCGCCACTAAATAGTGGATTACATATTTATTCACAGCTCAATAAAGATATTAAATTAAAAGGCTTAACGAGTAGAATACTATACATTGCAATATATTTTAAATCCAAGATGGCCGCCGCCACTAAATAGTGGATTACATATTTATTCACAGCTCAATGAAGATATTAATTAAAAAGGCTTAGCGAGTGGAATACTATACATTGCAATATATTTCCAATCCAAGATGGGCGCCGCCACAAAATGGCGGATTACATATTTATTCACAGCTCAATGAAGATATTAAATAAAAAGGCTGAACGAGTGGAATACTATACATTGCAATATATTTTCAATCCAAGATGGCTGCCGCCACTAAATAGTGGATTACATATTTATTCACAGCTCAATAAAGATATTAAATTAAAAGGCTGAACGAGTGGAATACTATACATTGCAATATATTTTAAATCCAAGATGGCCGCCGCCACTAAATAGTGGATTACATATTTATTCACAGCTCAATAAAGATATTAAATTAAAAGGCTGAACGAGTGGAATACTATACATTGCAATATATTTTAAATCCAAGATGGCCGCCGCCACTAAATAGTGGATTACATATTTATTCACAGCTCAATGAAGATATTAATTAAAAAGGCTTAGCGAGTGGAATACTATACATTGCAATATATTTCCAATCCAAGATGGGCGCCGCCACAAAATGGCGGATTACATATTTATTGACAGCTCAATGAAGATATTAAATAAAAAGGCTGAACGAGTGGAATACTATACATTGCAATATATTTTCAATCCAAGATGGCTGCCGCCACTAAATAGTGGATTACATATTTATTCACAGCTCAATAAAGATATTAAATTAAAAGGCTGAACGAGTGGAATACTATACATTGCAATATATTTTAAATCCAAGATGGCCGCCGCCACTAAATAGTGGATTACATATTTATTCACAGCTCAATGAAGATATTAATTAAAAAGGCTTAGCGAGTGGAATACTATACATTGCAATATATTTCCAATCCAAGATGGGCGCCGCCACAAAATGGCGGATTACATATTTATTCACAGCTCAATGAAGATATTAAATTAAAAGGCTTAACGAGTAGAAGAGTAGAATACTATACATTGTAATATATTTTAAATCAAAGATGGCCGCCGCCACAAAATGGCGGATTACATATTTATTTATAATACAATAAAGATATTTAATAGAAAGGCTTGACGAATAGAATACTATAAACTACGATATATTTCCAATCCAAAATGGCGGATTACATATTTATTCACAACTCAATAAAGATATTAAATACAACGGCTTGACTAGTACAATACTACACACTAAGATATATGTCTAAACCAAGATGTCCGCCACAACAAAATGGCGATTACGAGGGTTTATCGAAAAAATAAATTTCTCTTGTTTTATTTCAGCCTTTCAAATGTCACACATCGCTGTACGTACATTTGCAAAATGTGCATAGAAATAAAGAGAAGAAGGACAATCTATGTCACGTCTGCGGGAAATCATATCAAGTGAGTGATAATGACCGAGCGAGCGAAGCGTCTCTGCTTCTAGTCTGGCAAATTTTTCTTTACTGGTCTTTAAATAGAGAGAGGTTCTCAATTTGTCGGAATCTTTTTTTTTTATATTATTGTTTCCAGATTTTTCGACATAAATAGTTTGACACATTTGAGAAAAACTTTCTTTGTTTGAAAGTATATAAAATTTATTCTTTCCAATTCGATTGTGATATTATTTATATGGGTGAGCACTTTAATGACATTTACTTAAAGTAAGTTTCATTTTGATAATGTTTTGTAATCGTATCGTAAGTTTTTCGCGCAGAAATGGATTCGGTTTTCAGTTTCCCTCCTTCTCCTCCTCAGACACAAGGGGTGCAATGTGATCCCGTTTTAATTATTTTTTTGTAAATTGTTTAAGAAATGTTTGTTGTTTTTTGCCCACCGTAATGGACGTCAGTAATCACTTCATATTTGAATAAATATTTTAATATATTAATCACTTGTTTGTCTTTCAGTTTGAATGTATTTATGTATGTAGTATTTAGTTGGTATGTACAGGGATATCGCTTATAGGTGTACAAAGCCGAAAGTGAATCATTGTATCCATCATTAAGAACAACTTTCACAATGGGACGAACTATGAATTCGACATAAAAAATCAGCTGTTAAACTATAAATATATCTAAACTAAATTAATGAAAAAATCTCTCTATATATATATATATATATATATATATTAAATGTATTAATTATTAAAAATTATATTCACATCCTACATTTTATTTAGTACCTATTTAATTATAATAATCCATTTAGTTGCTAGTCTTTTCTTCTCTATTTTGACTTTCTATTTATTTATTATTTCATATTATTGTCTATGTACTATTTTCACTTTCCTATTCAGGTTTTTGACCTTGCGCGTCTCTAAGGGTCACGCTGAAAATCACCTGAGGAGCGATCCCCAGCATCATGCTGAGCGCCGACACGTTTTGTCGCACGGGACACCGCAACTCGACTTATTTTACTATTCTTCAATGTTTGTCTGCATTAAGTAATTGGTTGTAGTAGTAATAGTGTCCCGTGTGTACAAAATAAATGAGTTCTTTCTTTTCTGTTCTTTACAAAAAGTTCATCTATCGTCGACAAAATGTAATGGTGTTTTCTTTCTCGTATTCAGAGTTGGTTCAATAGTGAAGTTTGTTCATTAGGATCAGCATAGTGACCCCCTTTCGGCTTAGTACACCCTTAATCAATAGCCCTGTAAATATTTTTTGCTTTTCCAACAGAACGCAGCAAAACTGAAATATCATATAATAGCACTACACACGGGTGAAACTCCGTATCAATGTTCACAATGCAGCGCTGCCTTCGGATGGTATTCTAGTTTATACAGACATATTAGAGAAGTACACTACAAGGTACGTGTTAGTATCGACACATAGCGTCACACTGCTGAGCATGGGTCTCCTCTATAAACTGAAATATCATATAATAGCACTACACACGGGTGAGACTCCGTATCAATGTTCACAATGCAGCGCTGCCTTCGGATGGTATTCTAGTTTATACAGACATATTAGAGAAGTACACTACAAGGTACGTGTTAGTATCGACACATAGCGTCACACTGCTGAGCATGGGTCTCCTCTATAAACTGAAATATCATATAATAGCACTACACACGGGTGAGACTCCGTATCAATGTTCACAATGCAGCGCTGCCTTCGGATGGTATTCTAGTTTATACAGACATATTAGAGAAGTACACTACAAGGTACGTGTTAGTATCGACACATAGCGTCACACTGCTGAGCATGGGTCTCCTCTATAAACTGAAATATCATATAATAGCACTACACACGGGTGAGACTCCGTATCAATGTTCACAATGCAGCGCTGCCTTCGGATGGTATTCTAGTTTATACAGACATATTAGAGAAGTACACTACAAGGTACGTGTTAGTATCGACATATAGCGTCACACTGCTGAGCATGGGTCTCCTCTATAAAGACTGAAATGACTGACCGGTTGGTGCTGTTGGTAGCAAGCCTGCTTTCTGCAGCGCTGGTCTCGGTTTCGATCCCCGGTCAGGTCAACCAATAGTGAGCGTGAACATGTCTGTTTGTCCTGTCTGGGTGGTTATTATATATATAAGTATGTAGGTATTTATGTGTATAAGTATGTATATCAGTCATCAGGTTACCACAGCACAGGCTTTGCATAATTTGGGACCTGAAGACCTTGTGTGGATGTTGTCACGGCAACGGTGCTTTGACCATAATTAATCTCCAAAGCCTTGAGCATCGTTGAAAAGTGGCTAGCCTATCGGTATTTTATCGAATTCATTTCGGGGAGTGTGCCTTGCAATTACACAATTTAATTCCAGCATCCCCTTTCTACAATCGGACTAGTAGAGATACTGCAAGACGCCACCTCTATATGGTAGAAATTCCACGGACTCGCACTAAACGCTTTGCGTCAACTTTTATTGTGCGAACTGCCAGGTTGTGAAATTCACTGCCGAATACTCTATTTCCCGATAGATATAATCGCGGTCTTTTCAAATCGCGAGTGAATCGGTTTCTTCTAGGCAAACGTGCCACATCCTAGACCGCATCGTCGCTTTACATCGGGCGAGTTGCGGTCAAGTGCAAGCCTAGAAGCTAAAAAAAAAATATTGCAAAATCAGACTTAAGTTACAAATTACTGTTTTCTGTCACAAACCAACACTAAGCTGGTTAAAACAACCAGCGTTGATCTTCAGTTGGAAACGGGAGGTGACGTCACGCACGTCACATTCGCCATTATCTTTAGTGAGATTATTCGTATAACTGCCACATAAGTAACATAACCTACTGATATAATAAAGTTGTAAGAATGTATTTTTATTGCTCTCCTACTGAATCGATTAAGATGAAATTTGGTACGGAGATAGCTTAGACCCTGGATTAGCACATTTCATCTAGAATTAACTATTTAGTAAATGATTAATTATACTATATTTCTATTTCAGGTCAAAGCTCAGCCTAAGAAGTCGAAACGAGCTAAGAAACTGGACATTGAGCCGCCGCCTTATATAAACTATCATACGTGAAAACTCCCAAGAAACTAAAACTGATAATAAAATTCATCGTTCGAACGCCTGCCCCGGCCGGGCATCGAACCCGGTACCGCCAGCTCGACATACAATTTTTTTTTAAATATTTTGTTACTTTTCAGGAAATGAGTAGGTACTTAATTCGACAGTATTATTTTGTTACCAGATTGCCGGAGACGGCTGAACAGATTGTTTTTTTAAAGGTTATTTATACTTTTAAAGAACTGTAAAAGTTCTATCGGCGTCTGCCGTAACGGAGGTCGGTATTAATTTTTTTTTTAAATCCTATTACTATTAATATTATAAACGCGATAGTTTGTATGTATGGATGTATGTTTGTTACTCTTTCACGCAAAAACTGCTGAACCGATTTAGATGAAATTTGGCACGGAGATAGATTAGACCCCGGATTAACAGATAGGTTACTTTTTATTACGTATTAACGCGGGTAACGCCGCAAGACGCAGCTAGTAATTTATATAGTATTAAATTGTGATCCGACTTACGCTTGGTTATATCAAAATAATGTTCATATTTAACACTTTATTATTTTTTTATAAATATTGTTTACTATAATAATTATTGTAATATGATATAATTATAATTTAAAATAAAATAATATAGATTTTTAAATACTTTGTAGTTTTATTATGTTCTAACATCAATGAAGGTCTAACGCTGTTTGTTCAAAATGGCTTTCTAAAATGGCCGCGGTTTTGACGAGAATTAAATAACAGTTCGTAACCATGGAAACTCTCTTTGTTTCAGCTGAGCTAGTCATACAGTCAGTTCACACCATGTATGATTATTCAGAAATATAAATCCGCCTGGTTCTACATCTATATGATCGCATGGAAGAGATCGTTTTATAGAATAATGCCGCCATTTAAAAGTTTTTAATAAAAATTTAACTAAAAATAATTAATTTAATAATTATGTAGTCATACATGTAGAACTAAGTAGTCATAGATTAGATGGGACAAGGGGTAAATCCACATCTCCGATCCATAGCCAGAGTACTTCATATCTTACAATACGTTTATTTTCAATAAGATGGTATATACAAAATATTTAGTGTTTTTCCGCTAGATGTTGACTCTTCGAGCGAGCGCTTGAAGAGTCAACATCTCCTGAGGATGCCTTGTGCTAAGGCGAAACACGTGTCGAGGAAGTCGGATACTGAGAGAAAAAGAAATAATAAGGTGAGGTGTGGCGGTGGTGAGGAGGAACCACACCATAAAAACAAAAATATTTTTCGATTTCTCACGCTGACATCAAGACGAGGCGGAAAACACTAAATATTTTGTATATACCATCTTATTATAAATGGATTTCCGCAAAGTAACGCCTGACTCCATCAATTATCTACGGTTATTTTCATCAGAAATGGCTGAGAACACCCTCGACTAATTCACTGTTTAAACAAAATCTTGATTAATCAGCTTAGAAGTTATAATGTCACAATATATAATTATAGACATGTCATACTTATAACACCCCGTTGTTATTGCGTCGGGGGTTTAAAATATCCAACAGCAAAAAAAAACTAACTCTCTCCGCTGTCATACATTTTTCTGATTACCCTCAAAAGTACACTCAAATTTAATCCAGTCTTCGCGGAGACGCCAATCACGTCGGTTTCTTTCTTCAATTCCTCATACTCTTTTTTGGCGTCGGGTAAGTCTATTTTGTTGACTACTATACATTTTCTTCTATGTTCCAAGTCTGGGTTGTACTGACGCAGTTCGTAGGAAAGTGTCTCGTACTGAGCCATTGGTGATTCGGTTCCGTCCAGCAGATAGATCAGCCCTCGGCATCTTTCAGCGTGCTGGAGGAATTGTATGCCTGAAAATTAAATAATAATTACTGACCGAGCGAGCGAAGCGTCTATGTTTTGAATTTGGATAAATGTTCTTTCATCTGTCAGTTTGTATGTATGAATATTTGAAAAACCAAACATCTCGAAAATTCTATAGTTTTTTATTGTTTAAGAAGACCGGTTTTCACGGGTACCTGATTGTTGGAAAGGTAAACTATAAGGTTCGACACTCAATGCGAGACTTGCCATCGTTGTGGACACTAACGACTCATTTCAACCCTGATGAAGTTCGCCGAATGTGAACGAAACTATAGTTGGACCTTTCCAACAACCAAGAATAATATAATAAACAGTATAAACCGGTATTGTTAAACAAAATGAATCAAACACGCGTTAGTTTTCTAAATAAAATATACTTTAATTACTCTTGAAACAAGGTCTAAGATACTGTGGCAGTCGAATCTAAAACATCAAAAACACGAATCGAAGATGTTAATCGGCAACCATAAAACTGGTAAGTATGTTATGTCAGTTGTTAATTTTTTGTCATATTTTGCATGGAATTTTTGGTATGATGTTTTGTAGTCGGGAGGTCAACAGTTGACAGAACTAGTATTGTTTTAATAGTTCTTGTTACATACCTAGTCCATAGTTCTTATGCGAGCCTGGTATGAGTCCCGGTAGATCAGCTATCGCTACTTGCTCGTAATCATCGTAAGGGACCATACCTGAAATATACACTTAAATTATAAGAAAAAAAATATTGGGCAAGGGCATAAAAGTGACCTCAAAAAGCTCAAAAAAGTGATGTAACTAATAAAAAGTTATGAAGATTTTAAACTTTTTTTTTAGTTTTTTAACTGCTTAATCTGTAGACTTAATCTTTAGGCTAAACCGCGTAACTCAATAAGTATAGTCTAAGACCATCTGCAGATAAAAACAAATCCAATCACACTCAATACCTCAAAATCGGTTTAGGCTGTAAAAAGTTATAAAGATACAAACTCGTAAACAAAGTTATAAAGGTACACTCGAAACGAATGACCCTTTTTCTAAATCTGAATACGAGAAAAAAACCAGCTGTTCCATACAAAAAGTCTATCGGTCGTTGGCAAAATATACGAGTATGGAACAGTTGATTATTTTTTCTCGAATTCAGAGTTCGTCCCATAGTGAAAAATGTTCCTTAGAATGGTAACATTGACCCCCTTTCGGCTTAGTACACCCCACTGTTGAAATAGAAATAGAAAAATATATATTACAAACTGAAAAAAAAAACTTAACGATACAATTTATAATCAGACTAAAGTTACAAATTACTGCTTTCTGTCACAAACCGGTCTGGTCAACATAACGCTGGTTGTAACAACCAGCGTTGATCTTCCGTTGGAACCGGGTGGTGACGTCACGCACGTCACATTCGCCAATTTTACTTCATTCAGGCACATTATATATTATGCCATGTATAATCAGAAATGTTCAGTTAGTTACCTATATGAGGTTTGAGGGTAGTGAAGGGATAAGGCGCGACTGTAGGTCTGGCTCTAGTCAAGGCGCGTAGTAATGTGCTCTTCCCAGCGTTGGGAAACCCCACCAGACCGACGTGGGCCATGGAGCGGACCTCTAGGTGGTAGACTTGGATCTCGCCTACAGCGCCTATTTCCGCTACTTCTGGAGCCTGAAATGAAAAAGAAAAGAGTTGTTTCAAAAATGTATGGAGCTCCGGCCAGGACAGTGTACATGCTAACCAATAATATAAATGCGAAAGTAACTCTGTCTGTCTGTCTGTCTCGTTTTCACGCCAAAGCCACTGAACCGGTCTGGATGAAATTTGGTACACAAGTAGATTGGACTCCGGGAAAGAACATAGGATATTTTTTTAACCGTCTTCAAAAATAGTAGTTCGTCATTGGGTTATCTCGATAATCTAATGGAGAACTATTTATCAACCAAATTCAAAATAACGTAACATATCATAGAGTGTACAAAATTAATTTTGAATCAAAATATTTCCGCGTTATTTTCGCATAAAGGTGATTACCGCGTTAATGTTGTGTCAATTTTGACGATTGTGATGGGCGGTACAATTCATAGACCAATGTGACCATGGGAATCAATCGTCAAATGACAGGTTTAATTAATACCCAATATTGACCATATCTTTAGGTATTTTTAGTAGATGTACACCGACCTGGCCAAAAATTAAACAAGTACTTTATAAAACCGCCGCTATAAATGAAAAAAAAAGTTATTAGCAATTTAGTGGTGGCGGCCATCTTGGATTTATAATGTATCATATTATATAGTATTCTGCTAGTCAAGCCCTTTCATTTGATACCCATATTGAGGGAGTTGTGAAGAAATACGTAATCCACCATTTTATAGCGGCGGCCATCTTGGACCGATTGTCATCAAACGTAAAAAGTTATTAGTTACGATAAATCTAAATTGTACAGTACAGTGTATTCCAGACTAGGCATGCTCCATCTATGGCTACAGTATCACCGTTCTCCGTGGTCGTACGAACTTGTGGTCAAATGCCTAGCTTCTTAGGATAAAAAAAAGTTATAAATCTAAATTGTACAATAAGCATAGGTATTTAAAGACAAAAAATATTTTTTTAATTTATAATCACCTGTTCAGTATCAGTTAGAAAAAACTTGTTCCCCCTCCCGCCGGCCCCTCCCCGCGCGGCCACGAACATCACTCCCTCGCTGCTCAGATCACCCACCACGTTACCCGAGCAGTCCTTTACTATAGTACCTGGAACATAAGTCACACCAAAACTAATTTAGTCAATTGGCCCTCAAACGGCGCAAATATGCTACCCTTGACAAGGTGTACATGTTTGTTTTGTTTGGGGAGAAAATCATGATTCCGTGAGGATCGACCGCTCTTAGCCTTTAAAGGGATTTGGCCAGGCGTTTGGTAGACGGTAAAGGTGACAAAAATGCTGGTTTTTTTTTGGGTTTACAATCTCTATTGCCATCCAACGTGGCAATGCTGCCAGCATTTTTGCCAACTCTCCCTCAACTAACAGACTCTTTGACTAATTTTTAATTGTAAGGAGGTTTAGTTTAGTTCTTATATTAATTATTGTTCGTTAATTACATAGTCCCTAGATTTTATGTATTATATAATACCAAATACCTTTTAATTCATAAATACTAAGTAAATTAAAGAAGGTTTTTTAATTTTACTTTAAAAAGTGAAACGCAACTTCTATTCGGCAAGCAAAACAATGTCGCCGATAATTTTTCTCGAAATCAGTTTTGGTCCCATACTGAAAGCTGTTCTTTATGATGAGTACAGCGACCCCCTTTCAGCTTAGTACATCTCTAACCGATTACTCCATAAAGACTGACTCAATGCTTACCTAACGGCACTGGTACGATGACATGTGGTGAATTCTTGCCATTGCATTCCTTATTGTAGCCCTTTTCTCCATGCTTAGCTTGTATCACAGACTTGCAGTGGTTGAGACTCTTAACTGAATGTGTCGCCTGAAATTATATAAATATTGATTGAACATTTACGCAATTATCCTCAAAGGTTTGCAAAAGATAGTTGATTGTCGTATAGCCATTTTTCCAGTTGATTACTAAAAGAACTACTACTCTAAACTTCGACCTTTTATTTTACGGACAGCACCGTACAGATAGTTATATCTTATAGCTACCATAGCATATCCAATTTGCTAGCAGCATTACCACATTGAATGGCAATGCTTATTAATTAATTAGGTATTACTGCTAGCTGTATCCCAACAGGCAGGTCTCTTCACAGCGTTTTCTTTCACTGTTTATGCGTGAAGTCACAAAATCATTGGTGCATGTGTGAACTTGAATTTGAACCTGACGCTTCTAACGCAAGAGATCTGTCAACTGGCTAACAAACAACACATAACATTAAATGGAACATATTTTTCTAATAAGTAAACCCTAAAATGAATACAGCCTCCAAATTCCATATCTCTAGGTTCAGTAGTTCAGAATCTGCTTTGATTGTGACCAAGTCAGGAATTACTTTTTTATAAATATAGATAAATTAAAAAAGTATTTCTTTACTACAAACGGGCTGCCCAGATAGGCAGAGGTTTTGAAAGAAAATATGTAAATATAACCTCAAATTGCATTTACCTGAAAAACTACATGACCTCCGTTACCTCCGTCACCTCCGTCAGGACCGGCGTGGTCTTTACACCAGGCGCTGAGGAAAGAAATACATCCATCGCCTCCGTTGCCCGCCACAGCCCTAACTTTCTGAGCGTCTACATAATATTGCACAGTATTTCTTGTTGACTTCGCTTTTAAGCTGCGCAATGCTTTGGGTGTGTAATCACTGTAGTTACGAGTTACTTGAGTCGCTGTGGTGAGTTTCAAGCGTTTAAATAACAAAATTAAGCGCATTTTGTTTGGTGTTTATTATAAAATTTTAAACCTTTGAGGTTAGTTTGTTGTTTTGAATATTTTTTTTAAGATATATAGCACTACACGGTTGGTATATTATTTGCTAGCGTCAAGTTTATAAATCCATAACGTTTTTAGCTGAGAATGCATAGACTTAAGAAATCCATAACATACAGTGCAAAAAGTTTAATCCCATTTCTCCCCGAGTCTCTGTTCCGAATCGGCGACAGCTGGGAATACAAGTGCCATCTGTCTTTGATTTTCAATTCGGAAACAGATGAGAATAATAACGTGTCAACAGTCCCCGAAATGTATGTTCTTACAATAATTTAATTTATTAGAGATCTGAAATTTACTACTTTATTTAATAATTGTGTCAATAACACTCATGTAACAGTAGTATCAAAGCCTCTAAAAATTAGAAATCATAACTAAATGATTTTTCTATTTTTCCCTCATAGAGATACCTCTCTAATCCAGATTCTCATACAGATGGTTTAAAACCACAGAGTTTAACAAGACGTCTGTTTTTACAGTCTTAAATAATGAACAGCAAAATAAATGAATAATAAAATAAATAAAAATACAACTTTTAGGTAAATTGCGTAAGTATAAATAGTTTAGTTAATGCCCAAGAGCTCGTATAATTAGTGATATAAAAAATATGTCTAGTATATAATTGTTAACTCCTTATAATTGTGTTTCAATAACCTCACTTTTTACAGATCAGTTAAATAATACTTGATATTTCAAACTTTTAATGAATATAACTCTATATTACATTATTTTACAGCTTCTAGGGTTTCATAATGAAGTAGTAAATACTTATAAAATATTTTATATTTATATTCTCATTTGGCCATGAATTGAAAATCGTGGACATATGAGAATATAAATTCTAATATAAAGAAATACTTAAGCAAATAAATTTTAAACCTTTAGTCTTTTGACAATAATAATTCAATTCAGTCACAAAGTTTACGTCTAAAATAATCGTCATAAGAATATGTAATCTTAAATAAATCTCAAGTAAGTACCTATTTGAATCTCAGAAAATAGATTGCTCTTTAAGATGGATCTAAGAAAATATAGCCTCTGGGTAGTTCGTTGTTGTGATACAACCATGATGTAACAAGCTATTTATATATTACCTAGTGATAATTTTCTAAAATTTCACTTAAGGTTCCCAAATAGATGCGTTTTTGTTACCATTTTCTATCATTACCGTATACTGTGCCATGTTGGAAGTTAATACATCATGTAATGCATATACTCAATTAAAGCATGATGTTTCTAAATGCTTATATATCTTAGTTTACCAAACCATTTTAATATATTTTTGAAGAACTCATTATCTCATTATTTTGAACATGTTTCATTCGGCATACGTGGAATGTCTACTTTGTAATGTTGAATTAAATTAATCAAAATATTGGCACCTTCAGGCTAATGTATTGTTTTTGTCTTAGAATTATAGGTAAGTGAAGTTTTAAAGATAAATGTTATAAGAGCCTACTAAAAAGTATTCATTTAGAAAAGCACGTTGCTAATATATTTAACTAGGCACTTAGCACATATTTTAATGAGGCACTTTGGCTTAGCGTAACGTCGCATAAAACGAACGCTACCCGCTAGGTAGCGTTTGTTTTATGCGACGTTGCATGCGTGCCCGCCTCATCCCTGCCACTTCGCGTAGTGCGCGACGTTGTCAGACTTCATCTAGTGCAGCGTGAGAATAATTATATACTTATAATATTCTTTCCTAGGATAGTTACCGCGTGCGCGTAATGACATACTTATAAGCGATTGTGTTTTACTAGAAACATTCTCTGCCGTGATTTTGACACTACTTTTAGAAGTGTGATAATATACAAATGGGAGATAAGAAGAATCGAAAACAAAAAATATCACTTCTTATAATCTTTATGTGTAAGCGTTCATCGATGATATCGCCAATTTACTTTTTTTTGATAATTTTTTTATTGAATATTTTTATTTATAAATCTAACTATTTTGCCCGATTTTTATCAAACTTATATGAATTAATTGTTCGTTAATTTTAACGTTAAAACAGAAAAAACTTTAAAAAACCATAACTGAAATAAAAGATAAACAGTTAGGTATTTTTATTATGGCAGCTGCTCCTTACAGTGAAAAATATATTTTTTATAAGATCTCTTCCCGTAGCAACCATCAGCTATAACATCTATGATGGCAATGCCGTTCGAATTCACGCTTCCAAATCAGATAAAAACAATTATATTTTTTAGTACCTACACTGTAAATGATTATCACTGTAAATCATTCATTAATTCATAAATACAGGCTGACAGACGAATGAACATTTTACCCTTGGAGAGAGCGACGCTTCGCTCGCTCGGTTAATTAACACTATTAAATACCAATGCCTAATGTCAAACCAACTTTGAGGACGACTCTTTCATTGAACAAGCGAGCTTGTTTGAGCAACCGCCACCAAATAGCAAACTAGGTACATTTTTTTCACAACTTCCTCAATGTGGGTATTAAATAAAAGGGCTTGACTAGTAGAATACGATACATTATGATAATTTCAAAAATTGTGGATTGACGTTTTTTGTCTGTGAAACCTAATTAAATTTTTTTAGGAGCAATCATAGTTTCTAGCAAGTTTTGTTCGAAAAGGGGGTGTCCAGGAGTTATAGTTTAGCCAGGACGTTTGGGTACTCCAGGGTCTATTCCACTTTTCCCAATTTTCGGGATTTTCTCTAGGTCACACACCGCTCCTCTAGCCAGGTGTCCTGAACCCCCACAAAACTCCTTCTGGGAGGACAATTCTGTCAGTGAGTCAGTCAGTCAATGGTAGTTCAGCTTTATATAAGGTCTGATCTGATACACGTGTAACAGGCGCTTGCTTCTCAAAAAAGACAATAGGTAACAATCTTATAAAAATCTAATTAGGTAATTTGTAAAGATTAACATCGGACTGATGTTAATCGTTCCTATCATGACAGCATTTGAAATCTTATCATCGTAAATTATGGAATCACGTCTACTCGTATGGATAACATGTATAGCGAAAGTAGACACTTCGATATATATAATTAATGCGTGTACCGGCGAAATTGCCTTGCTTAAACTAATGATTCGGTGAACTGTTGACCTAGCGTCTACAAAAATTTTCTTAATCCGTAAATGTCAAAAGTGGCACTTTGGACGTACTGAATATGACGGGAATTAAACAATATTAGCTTTGGTTACCATGGATACTTACTTCTTCCGTTCGTGTATGTTGCCAAAGTATTTTAAACCTTGTTAAGTGAGTGATAAAAAAAACTGTTGTAGAATCGTCGTGCTGTTTGCATTTTTAATGAAACTTTCTTCTTTTTTCTTTCAGAGAAATATCCAACTAATCTAAAATCGCCGGTGACTAATAAATTATGAATATTCAAAGACCCTATACTCCAAGTTTCCTCATGATTGGAAGGAAACTACAACATGTACGCGGGCTCGAAATTTCTTGCGGACAAACATCCATACAAACTGACTTACGAAAGAATATTATGACAGACTCAAAGTGCATTCATCGCTGTCTTCGCTCACTCAAGCAATCAGCTGAAACAACTTCCTCATAAGTTGCAAATGGCAACTGAATCACATTTTTGGAGTATCACTTGTTCCTTATGAATATACTCTTATTTTTGACTTTTCTTCTTTCTTCTATTATTGTATTATGTACCTGAAGAAGGGATTTAACTCTATAGTTCTACGGCTTATTGACACCACCAATCAGACTTCAAGTGGAGACAAAGCCACCATAAAACAGGTCTGTAAATGGAAGGTCTTTGGTCCCCGCGCAGGGAAGACATGGATACTAGCATTATTCCCTTGACTCCCCAAGAGAGATACCAGGGGAGACACGGCCCCGAAGCCGCCGTAAATTCGGCCATGTAAATTCATGGCAACAACACTGCCAAACTTGCTTGGAAACATAGCAACTTTTTTTTGGTTTATATCATCATGAACTTGCCATGTTTATGATAATCATATTCGATCTATGTTTTTCTAACTCGATTGCCATTTGATTTTCAAACGCGATTGTTGCTTTTTTAAACGCGACGTCTACGGAAAGAATTATTATTTTTAAACATCGCCTGAAACCCATGCGATTTAACTAGTTTTAAAGTAGGCTCGATTATTTGATAAGGCTTAGAAATGATATTTAAATTAGTATTTAATGCATTTTATTATATTGATATAGATAGTCGAAAAAGTGATCATGGCCGGGTATATACTGATAGTTTTAATTTCACTGCTTGTATCGATAACAGGTAAGTACTCAAAAAAAAAAACAGTCAACAAGATAATTGATGGAGTCAGGCGTTACTTTGCGGAAATCCATTTATAATAAGATGGTATATACAAAATATTTAGTGTTTTTCCGCCTCGTCTTGATGTCAGCGTGAGAAATCGAAAAATATTTTTGTTTTTATGGTGTGGTTCCTCCTCACCACCGCCACACCTCACCTTATTATTTCTCTTTCTCTCAGTATCCGACTTCCTCAACAACAACAACAAGAGGCGCAACAGCTCACTTTCGAGCGAGCGCTTGAAGAGTCAACATCTCCTGAGGATGCCTTGTGCTAAGGCGAAACACGTGTCGAGGAAGTCGGATACTGAGAGAAAGAGAAATAATAAGGTGAGGTGTGGCGGTGGTGAGGTGAGGTGAAAATATTTTTCGATTTCTCACGCTGACATCAAGACGAGGCGGAAAAACACTAAATATTTTGTATATACCATCTTATTATAAACAGTCAACAGAGAACTGACGTCATTCCTACAGGCGCCAATTTTCCAAAGTTATTATCAACAAATAAATTATACAATAAAAAAATATTTTCTTAAGACCAAGACGTGTCTTTAAGGTATCAGGCACCATACTTGTATATATAAATAATATATGAGATACATTGAAAACCTTTAACTCGTTTGTTGCGGTTTTGTACCCAAAGCTCAAAAAAAAAAATTAATCCAATGTTAATTATATGTGACCTATTATTATTACTAGGTATACTTACTTATGCTTTCATACAAAAAAAGCATTATTCAGATCGGTCCACCACATCTTTCTCAGAGGTGGTGAACACGGGGAACATGAGTAAACAAGTGATTAGAAACGATTTCGAAGAAACCCGACTGCTAAATCTTTAAACCTGCATAATTATCATGCTTAATTTTTTTTGTTTTAATTTTTTAAAATTAAAACAAAAAAAATTAATTCGTCTTAGTCGCGAGAGTGACACTGGGTAGGCACTAAAGTGCCTACCCACTAAAGTGCCTACCCAGTGTCACTCTCGCGACTAAGACGAATCTATTGACACCACTCACATAAAAATACGACAAGCCGCTTAGGCTCTAGGGTGTAAAAAATAATACATTCGAAAAACATAATCCTCCTTCTTTCGCAGTCGGGAAAAAGACTGACGAATTCAGCTTTTACTTCTTTTTGAAATCAGTTAAAAAACGGTAATGTATTTTATTTTATTGGGGTAACTAACAGTCTAAATAACAGATTTAAATTATAACATAATAACAAACTGTCCATTTAGAAGAAACCACGTATAAATCTTGTTCTAGGTATAATTTATATAAAACTAAGATTATTCTGGATATAATCTTACTCACCATGTTTTTTGCAGTAGTAAATATTTTTAATTTTTCAAGGTAATTAGGATGTAGGCAATATGATTCAAAATTTCTTACATTCTCAATTCCAAACAGGCTTGCCACTGGACGATCCCGTACTGTATAAGCTTGACGATACACGTTACCAATACATACGCGATGCAGACGGAAAAGCACAACTGGTCGATTTGTGGGTCAAGGTAATCGAATATGTATATGAAACACTAGTGTGCCCCGAGTTGCTAGTTGATCTCTTTTTTCGAGTAATAAGTTTATACCGTATGTTATTGTAGTTTTTAACGGCAGTTTTATTCTGAAATCTGTTTAGCCGTCTCCGAATAATTTAGTTACAATCATTTAAAGAAACATGAAGTCGAATTGCTTTCTTTTTTTTTGTGAAATCAGTAAAAATCTATTGAAAAGACATTTATTAGCGATTTCGGCATTTTCAAGCAAACTTCCTCCATTTTAGGGGGTAGTTTTAGACAAAAGTCTTAAAACGGCTAAAAAATTCTTAAAGCTCGTAAATATCATTATGAAAATGATTTTTAAATTCCAGATGAGTGACTTACGCGAGTCTGCTAGGTACAGTCCAGACACGGACAATGTTTACCATCTCTTTACAAGGTGAGTGCCAGTCTAAATATAAACTCATCGACTAAACATTTAACCCGACCGACCTACACTACTCAATTAACTCGCAACCTGGCTAGGTATACCCTTCACCCTTGAGTTGATAAAATCTGTCGCCAAGCACCTAGGGTGTGTTCCGTATGCCATTATTATATAGTATTCAACTAGTGAAGCCCTTTCGTTTGTTACCCATATTGAGGAAGTTGTAAAATATATGTTATCTACCATTTCGTGGCAGCGACCATCTTGGAGCGACCGAAAGAAGACTCCTGACTCATACACCTTCCAAACAAAAAAAAAACATCAAAATTGGTTCATTCGTTTGGGAGATAAAAACAGACATGTCAATTTCGTTTTGGCGTCGGGGGTTACAAACAAGACAAAAGACGGTCAAAGTTGAGACGTCTTTATTAATAAGGTCCATGCAGATCAGTTGAAGCCATTTCATCGCATGAAACCTCCTTGGGCCTTTCAGAACCAACTCAGCAGTTAGCCAGCCTCTCCTGTTGGAGAATGAATCGTTACTAAGTGCAAGTAACTACAACCCCGAGCTGCGTACTATCCTCCTCGTGCATGGCTGGATGAACTCCGCGACCTCAGATGTATTCACCGTTCTTGTACCTGGTAAGGAATACAAGTATTGAACCTTCCAGAACCTTCCTTACCTTTTAGTACTTTCCACCGTTCGGTCCAGATAGATATTAACTCGGGCCTGAGAAACCGATTTATTCTTGTTTGTTTTCTCAATCTCTAGAACTGAAGATCGATATGCATAGAAACTGCAGACGAAAGAAAAGAGCCAGACTCAAAGCAAAGTCGATTACGAGGGTGACGTAGACTATGATCTACGGTGAAAATCATTAAAATGACATATACCTAGACATGCAAATAAGCAACGCATATCTCGGTCAAATTTGGCTCATAGCTCATTTTCTTTCCCCAGCATTCCTGGCAGCCGAAGACTGCAACGTAATCGTCTTAGACTGGAGCGAAGGAGCAGGCGTCGACTATGTAGCTGCTGTACTTAATACTGTCACTTCAGGTTAGAATTTCTTATCCTACTTCCTACTTTTAATATTATAAACGCGAAAGTTTGCAATGATGTATGGATTTATGTTTGTTATTCACGCAAAACTACTGAACCGATTTGGCTGAAATTTGGTACGGAGATAGCTTAGACTCTGAATTGACACATATGCTACTTTTTACGGGAGGAAATGCAACTCGTTATTCTCTTTCTAATCTTTAACTCCGGAGACAAAAACTTGAGAACGGCTGGGCCAATTTAGCTGATTTCGGTCTTTAAAATGTTCGTCGTACTCCAGGGAAGGTTTAAAAGGTGAAAAATTTTAGTAAATGTTAGGCGGTACAAAGTTTGTCGGGTCAGCTAGTGTATACTCGTAATAGTTATTTGTTAAACAACAGTGAAAAGTTGCTTTTTAACCGCGTGCTCATATGAATTTTGATGACCGGGCAAGCAAAAAAGACTAAAATTAAAAAATTTGAAAGGGCACGAAGTGAAAAATCTTTGCCCTCGAGTGCAACACATAACTTTACATCCCACTTCAGCAAGGGAATGACTCATTGCAAAAAAGAAAATGGCGCGCGCAATGCTCACCAAAAAAACAGTACACTAAAAAGACTAAGTCTAAGGAGTCTGAGTTTGAAAAACAATTATAAAAGGTTGTATGATCAATTCGGCGCAATAGAGTTAGAAGCTTTAATAATATTTTGAATTCACTAACTTAGTGCACACGATGTTCTAAATTCAATTTGCTTTACCTTCTAGCGAATAAAAACGGGTTTTGCACTCTGATATCAAAGAGCAAAAATACTCTTTCCGAGGGGGTGTAGAGAGTGTCTGTCGGTGACATCATAACTCCAGAACGGTTGAAACCATATTGTGTGAAAGATGTCGAAGATGTTTGCACAGTCGGCAGTGTTATTAGCTATCTTTGATGAAAATTCTTTGATAGCCATCACCAGAAAATAGCAAATGATAAAAAAATACATTCATTACTTTCTTATTTTTGTCGAGTTTTTAATTTTTTAACTTTATGTCTGCAAACATATGCAATTCTATAACATAATGCTGGTGTGCATCCGGCCAAGTGTTTAAGACTATGCTTAAACTTAAAATGCTATGTGGGAATGGCAATCAATTCAGCGTAGTAATGCTGCTAGCACTCTCTGCATGCTGGTTTTATAGTGGGTTTATAGTTATACCATGTAGATACATACTATATATTTTTGAATTTATGTATGTAACGACTACTGGACCGATTACAAAAATGCGCCATTAGAAAGCTACATTATTACGGAGTAACATAATATAAAAAATAGAAATCCACGGGCAGCACCGTAGAACCCCGCTAGATATTTTTAAAGCTGCAAAAACTTCGTGGTCGATTGTTCGTACTAGTACTGACTTGTAACAGGTGAAAGCGCTGCGAGCTTCTTGAACTGGCTGAGTTCAGTGCGGGGAGTGACTCCTGACACGTTCCACATCGCTGGTCACAGTCTGGGAGGACAGCAGGCAGGCATTATCGGGAGGAACTTAGACTCCAGCGCTGCCTACATCACCGGTACGATATATCTTGCTTATTGACCGAGCGAACTAAATGTCTCGGCTTGGGGTCTGGCATTTTTTTCATTCGTCAGCCACTTTGTATGTAAGGATTATTGTCTGTAATTTTTGTACTGCCTAACTACCTACATGTCTTAGTTTCCATCCAATCCAATCCAATCAAGAGAGCCTGAGCTACCGGTGAAGGAAAACATCGAGAGGAAACCATACTCGTAGCATGGTGGAAGGGCGTTTCCTATCGCTCGCCTGGCTAGCTACCACCCTAAAGTTGTAAAAATCTGTCGCCAATCACATAACGGTGTGTTCCGGTAGCCTTCCTTGAGAGCCAGTATTCCAGACTAGGCATGTGTAGCAGTGTAGGATAAAAAAAAACTTAGTATTAAAGTTTAGATTTTTTTAGTCATCCGGTAGTTTTGATTGGGAAGGTATTTGCAGTAGTTTCAGCAATAACATATTTCTTGGTAATGACTCAACTTTCACGAAGATAATGGTAGCAAAAACCACCGGTTAGGTAAGTATTTGGTATTATAAAGCAGCAAAAATATCGTTTGCGAAACTAATAGAGAAACACTACGTTTACAGTTTATCTCCACACCATCTTCATTGTTCCTAAATACATAGTCCGCTCTATAACCGCCCGTAACCCACGATTATGTTCAGTGAAGGAAAAAGAACAAGAAATATTTTTTGGCCTTTGAATAACGTTCGTTACAGGCAAGTCTTGTTACGTTTGAATTATTAATTACTTGCAAAATTGAACTTAAAAAACTTATTTAAATACTTTTATAGTTCTTTTAACATATATTTATTATATTATATATTTATATTGTGACTTATTTCTCTACTTCATAGTAATATTTTGTAATGGTTATTCGTTACACAAGAACGATGATTAGACAAGCTGCATTGACATATATTCACTGATATTTTGAACTCGAGTTCCATAATGCTATCTGGTATATTATTGTACATTAAAATTTTGGAACCATCTTGGACAGCTGGTTACCTCCGTGCTCTTGATAAACTTCACTCTAATATTGCCTTACCTGTTATTACAGCCCTAGACCCCGCGTTGCCAGGCTGGGAAGGCAACGACAACTGCTTCACCGAGACTGATGGAAATTACACAGAAGTTATTCACACAAACGCAGGCTTGCTCGGCTACCTCACTCCGTTGGGACACGTGGACTTCTATCCCAACGGTGGGATAGAAATGGCGGGCTGTCTTACTTTTACATGCAATCATTCACGGTAAATCGGATCTTTATTAACGTTAACGCCATCTAGCAGTTTCGCTGCTAACTAATATACTCATACAAGCGGTTCTGTGAAGTAGAACTCGCGAACACAATAGTTTGAGGAGGGGTCACCATTGAGGAGGTATGAGACACCTCCGAGTCAATACAATAAAATATCCTTGTTTTAGAGACACTGGTTTAATGTTAGTACACACTGTTTCATGGTATAAGCTTAATTATAACATTGCACTGTTATTTTTCATATATATGCAAAACAAGCAAGATGACATATGGCTCCGTTTTTTTTCTTCATTAGTGATGCGACACAAAACTAGTGGTGTGAAAGTTTGAATCGCCACAAGTTTTGCGGCTTTTTGCCAGAATAGACAACCACTAAACCGATTTATACTTATTATTTAAATTATTATTTACGGTAGTATTTCGTGACTTTTTTATTTAGCATAAACTGCATTGTGAGACTTAGGTATTTTTTGTACTTATTATGCTATTTGACGGTATTTCACTGACTATAAGTGTGTTATAATGACTTTTCCTTCATATTTTCAGTTCATATTACTACTTCGCGGAGTCAATAGTAAGCGGTGGGTTCATCGGCACGGAATGCTCCACGCATCTCTCAGCTATTGCTGGAACTTGCGACCTGACTGGCACATTGAATATGGGGGGCATCGAGCCTAAGACTGGGTGAGATATACACCAACGGTATTATTAATAAACGCGTCTTAACTTTAAACGTCTTTTGTCTTGTTTTGTTTTGTCTTGTTAACAAGAGAAAAGACGTTTAAAGTTAAGACGCGTTTATTAATAAGGCAGTAATAGTTCTACGAACTTTTGACCTCGTGACCAGACATATTGACGGAGCGAGCAAAGAGTTGCTTTGGGTCTGAAAAATTTTTCTTTCTTTTCTCAGTAAGGATGATTGTATCTCTCTTGAAACGTACAGGTCGTAGTTCCAAATCAATCATGACAAGGATTGGTGTACGAATTTTTAATTTGTTTTTTTAGTCGTCAGAGTTTTTTTTATTATCCCCCTTGCTTGTGAGGCAACGGGTTTACCGTCTAGGCTACCACTAACTTTACTAGTATTTACTTATTTTTAATTTGTTACAGTGCCACCGGCATATATTTCTTGGAAACCAACGCGGCACAGCCATTCTCGATGAGTTGATCCGATGTTCTTCGATATGCCAAGATCTTTAAAAATACCTATCTAGAATTCTTGTTAATTGTTAATTCATAAATAAATTATTATTATTAACTGATCTTGAGATTATTGACTGTGTTGCATTCAAATTGTGTAACTTCCGATGTATATAGGTACAGTAATAATCCCTACGATTAAAAAAATGTAAAAATTCGTAGAAGGCATACACCAAGTTTCGTTGAAATCTAGAGTCAAGATCACACTCCGTCGTCGATAAATTTGCTAAAAGTAGGTTCCTATGAAGGTTGTATGGAAGAGATCGTCTTTTAGTTATGAGACCGCCATGTTATATGTTCTTTTTATTCTCTTCTGGATACGCTTCGCTCAGTCGGTCAAGTACCTACATAACATAAGAAATATCACCTGCGAAGTTCCTGATAAGATAACTAAGCTATGTTTATGTATTAATAAAATCCATACTAGACTAGCTGCTTCACTAAGTATACTTAATACTGTCTAAGATTAAGCCTATAAACAGGAATAATTCTTTAAAAAAAATGTTACTACAACTGACTTCCATTACGGGAGACGCGCGGATAGAACTTTTTCATTTATTTCGATCAAAATATCAAACTTATAGACCGATTTTGATACTAATATTAATTTAGATTTAACTTGTATAGTAAAATTATTGTATGTTCGCAAGGACAATACTGTTGAAACTTTAATTCTACATTATGACCAATTTCTGTATAGTTATGCAATAAATGATTATGATTGTGATGAATATATGATGAATGTATGATAATAAATGGATCCACATAAGAGTATCTACAAACAAAAAAAAAATGGAAATGAAATCGGTCCACCGGTCTACGAGCAATCAGGTTATATACATTAAAAAAAAATACTGTCGAATTGTATACCTACTTCTTCTTGTTGAAGTCGATCGGACGGAAATCCAATTCGTTACATAGTCCTTAGGTCTTTTTAGAACGCCTAAAAGTAGACTGCCTAAAGCACTAGGAATTCCTCAAATATATGTCTAGTACTTTGCATTAAGTCCGTAATTTATTTCAACACAATTTTGGTCGTAGTTTCTAACCAATCTTCATCAAACTTGGTGTAAGGTTTCTACGAATTTTAGATTTTTTATTAGTTTGATAATTTCCGACATCGCCATTTCGTGGTAGCAGCCATCTGGGATTAGAAATTAATCATAGTGTATGTAGGTATTCTAAAAGTCAAGCTCTTTCATTTAGGGAGTTATGACAAAATATGGATTCCGCCATTTTGTGGCGTCAGCCATCTTGGACCGATTTTCATCAAACATAGCTAAGAACACTCCCAACTAATGCACCTTTGCAACTGCCTAAATTGCCATGTCTTACTTATAACAAACACCGTGTCGTTTTTGCGTCGGGGGTTAAATACGGAAAAGTTTTCTTCAAATAATATTTTGACACTGATTTGACGTCTTATGTTATTGTAAATTTGTTGTGGTGTACAAATTATTAATTTTTAAATGCTCGTGTGAGTTTCTTATTATACTCGCTGCGTATAATGGTGCTCACTAATTTTAAATGCTCGTGTGAGTTTCTTATTATACTCGCTGCGTATAATGGTGCTCACTAATTTTAAATGCTCGTGTGAGTTTCTTATTATACTCGCTGCGTATAATGGTGCTCACTAATTTTAAATGCTCGTGTGAGTTTCTGATTATACTCGCTGCGTATAATGGTGCTCACTAATTTTATTTCTACATGACAATGTAAATATTTATTGTAAGTAAATAAGCAAATGTTTTTATCCGATTTTGTTAGACTTTGTAATTAATATATTAATCAGAATGTAATGTAAGCTGGAAGGCTGAATATAGAGTTTTATGAATAAGACCTATATAATTACCATATTATGTAATTACCATAATTAACTATAAAATGAATCGTTGAACGTGTTGTTGCTAAGCACAAATCTCGAGAGCAGCTGAACCGATTCCTAATTATTTTTTTATAATATTCCTTAAAGTACGATGATGGTTCTTACGGAGAGAAAAATTTATAAAGTTGCCTGAAAACGACTAAAACAAAACACTTTCCTATACTACCATACAATCGATTCGTAATAATAGTTATAAGTCAATTTTAAACATTCATACCATACAATACAATATATCTTTATTGCATACCAAAAACAAAAATACAGCAAAATATATTATAAACAAAACATTGGTAGTACATTGTGCGGCCTTATCGCCTAAAGCGATTTCTTCCAGGCAACATTTGGATGGGTCGTACCATACTTACCATAAAGTTTAAGTGTTAGTGGAGAGGTACCGGGAAGGCTAAATAATTGAGTGACGTTAGTATCGTATAAATATTAATGTCAATATTCGCTGACCTGGCGTCCCGAATAGCAAAATACTTATTAATGTATTGACTGTTAAGCGGTAGTTTGCCGCGTCAGCTAGTAATAAATAAAATTGAAATAACATATTAACAATCAAACATACAAAGTTTCGCATCTACGATAAGTTACGTCAACGAGTGCATAAAGGAATGCTGACGTCGACCTCGATGCCGCACCGCAGCAACAGCGTTTCCACGGCATCAGCGAATTCGAGGGAAACTCTCGTGGCATCATTTTACATAGAACGTGCATTAGATATAATTATTAATTCTAAGTTATTCATTGTATACCTAACATTGCAAGCAGTACTTGTTAAGATTATTCTGTTATTAAATTTAGTTAAAAAAATTTTGTTTTTTGTGGAACCTTCGACAGCGTCCTTCGTAATTCGTATATCGTAATTTTTTGCGAGGATGATTTTGAAGTGAAAGACGAAAGAAGAAAAAGATGAAATTTTGAAGATTTTTGACAGTGACTTTTTCTTTAGCGGTTCCAGCACCTTACCCTGTGCTGCAGAAGCTGGATGAAGATCGTTATCAGTACGTGCGAGCAGGAGATGGGACACCTCACCTGGTAGATCTGCAAGCCACAGCTGAATATCTGCAGGAAGCAGCGCGCTATGATCCAGACAGTCAGAATATCTACCATCTATTTACTAGGTAACAATATCTAAGTATAAATATTTAACGTATGAAATAGCTCAACTATATAATAAATTATTTATTTAACTAGTAATTCTGTGAACTGTCGACCTCGAGACCACGATATTATTCTCGACTAGAAAAAAAAACGACAACTAATTCACCAATTTTTTATATCCAGGAATCTTAATAAATGTATTCAGCATGGCTGTACTAAATATGAATGAAATTGACCGGTAAATGGCGCCGTAATAAACTTCCCCTTTTATCGGGAGAGAAAATAGAGAAATACTCCTTATTTACCAAGTGATAAATACGTAGTAGACTTCTGATTACGAATGAATGGCCCGTGGTTCGTTCCAATTGGTCCTTTCGGAATAAAGACCCATTGTGTCGCTATATGCCAGCCGTCAAGTCATTGCGGTTAACCCTGTTGTATGGGTCTAGGAATACTGCTTTAATAGAATATAATAAATTTTTATTTGTAACAGAAACGGTGTACATAACTTAAAAAATATATATTAAACCTTAATGACTGCTTTCCGTCACAATCCAACCCCAACTCAACATAATGCTGGCTCAAACAACCAACGCTGATCTTCCGTTGGAACCGGGAGGCAGGTAACAGGCAGGTATCCCTTGCCTGTATGAGCCGACTAAAAAGGGACCCCTGGGCTTGAGGGTGATCACAAAAGTCCCGGGAAGACGTCAACGTTGCTCAGGTTGACGTTAAGAACGCGATCCAGGGCGGTACTGAAGCATTGTGCAAGGAGAGCGCCGCGCCGGTGAGTTCGTTTAAAGATCCCGGAGCCCTCCAGCAAGCACTAAGATAGGCCACTGCGGAGGCTTCAGTAGGTACAATCCTACATTACCCGGCTGCACCCTTAAAAGTCATGCGCTGCACCGCACCTTTGGAACCGGAACTCTTAGTCTTCTATACACTTCCATATTCCAGACAGAACCCTCAAGTGATCCCGCCTATGCTGGTGGGAGTGGATGGTCTCCTTGGACTTACCAACTACAACTCCCTGCACGGCTGGCTCGACTCCGTGTCTGCTGATTTCAACACCGTGCTTGTGCCAGATCTCTTTTCATTCTAGCCAACTGATCAGGGAACATACCCATATTACGTGCTCTTTCAAGGGGTGGAGGGGTCTTCAAAATATAAGCTATATTCAACATTGAAAAAATTTTAAACGTTTTTTAAACTCACATCACTGCAACACTGACGCAAATGAGCATCAAATGAGTTTTTTAACTCTTTGTCTAAACAAACAATTTTTTTTTATTGTTTAGCTTGGTTGAAAACCGTATATAGGGGAAGGGGAGGGGTCTTCTAATATAGAAAAAGTTATTATCTCAAAGACACTTGTTGATATATGCATTGTCAATCACTCGGTTCTAAATTTTTTAAATACATAGATTGATTTTAACGAACAATTTACGTGTGTTGCAGCATTTTTGTCAGCTGAAGACGTGAATGTGATCGTGGTGGACTGGAGTGCCGGCGCTGGTACAATCAACTATCTGGCTGCAGTGGCCAATACTGTCACTGGAGGTAATGTAATTGATTTACTTAATTCGGTGTTTCCTTGTGCTCCTACTAGTTGACTACACAGACTATCAGGAACAATGTGATTTAATACTAGGAACTAGGCAATTTAATAGACCCGCGAGCGAAGCGTCTCTCGTTTTGTTTTTTCTGTCAGTTCTTAATCTTTGTGTTTGCATGTCTCCTGAAAGAAATTTCGTACTCGCGTATAGGTCATAGTATCCATAAAATCTTGACGAAATTGGTGTAAATACTACGAATTTTTAGAATTTTTCCGTAGTTTTGGATTTTCGATTGGAGATAAATTTCTTCCACAAAAGAGGGTAGTTAGTTTGAAAATGCAAAAAGCTATTGAAACTATTGTTCGTGAAATAAGGCCTGGAATACTGTGGCAGATATACGAATCGAAGATGTTGTTAGTTTCCACGGCAACATGCTGTCTGTTATATATTAATGAGCCCCTTTTGTGAGTTTGAAATATGAAGTAAACAGTAAAAGAAAATCTTTTATTTCAGAAATAATATTTTTGTTCTGAGCGAAATATTTTTAAAGTAACGATTTGGCGAGGTCACCAGTTCGAAAAACTATAAGTAATTTCCTTTACTTCGCAGCAACACTACGAAGAATAGGCCTTCCTCGTGGTCCCACTAGTATGAAAAAATAGTAGAACCACGAAGACGTGCTGACTCAATGTATAATATTACAAGCGGACATGACATACGTTGTTCAAAAAGGTTGCAAAAACCTAGATACCAACTACAGTGCCACCTGCCGAGCTGAATCATAAATCTAAACCATCCAGGGTAAGTCACCCAAACGCATACAAAAAAATCATGCAAATCGTCCCAGACGCTTAGGAGGAGTTCAGTGACACACACGTACAGCAGAATTATATACATGAAGATGTTATGGTATAGAGATAGTACAAGCCAAGGCATTGTTCTAAATTAATTCCAACCTTCAGCTTAATTTCTTATTCTCATAATTTCTAGGCCAAAGCGTAGCTCGTTTCGTGAACTGGCTGAACGTTGCTACCGGCGCAGTACCCACCATGTACCACATCGTAGGACACAGTCATGGTGGACACATGGCTGGTGTTATAGGCCGACACGTCGACGGAAACGTTGCTTATATTACAGGTTTGTAAAAGAGTTTAACAATAAATATTTATTACAAACATCAGCTTACAAATGTTTACAAGGTATTTTAATGGCAGCCTTATCGCTTAAAGCGATATCTTCCAGTCGTAAATTAATAACACAAAATTGGAGAGGCCAAAATATGGGATAGATAAACATATTTGATAAATAAACGAATAAAATACAACCAATGCATTTAAATCTATCTATATATAAAAGAAAGTCGTGTTAGTTACACTATTTATAACTCAAGAACGGCTGTACCGATTTGGCTGAAATTTTTTGGGGAGGTAGCTTAAAACCAGGAGAAGGACATAGGATACTTTTTAAACGACTTCAAAAAAAGTAGTTCGATATTAGATTTAGTTTGTTTCAGTTTTAGTAGAACAACGCGGGTGAAACCGCGGGGCACAGCTAGTAGAAAATAATAAATACAAATATAACATACGATACAAATAATGATCATGGAAATACATAAACAAATTGCTAATTAAAAAGAAGAAGACACAAATTTATTGCTGTAATGAAAGGTCTATGACTCGATGCTTAAAGATGGTACGTACGTAACAACCCGTATGTTCGCACTTCTGGGCTCGGGTCTTGTCTAAGAAGGGAGTGTAGGAGATATACTCGTAGTCCACCACAGTGGGTTGGGTTAGTGGACTTCATTTACCTTGGACAGCTATTAACCTTCTTCGACATGCAGGTTTCCTCACGGGGTTTTCCGTCACTGTTTTCACCGTTTATGTTTATGGTAACTAATTAGTAATTTAGTAGTAGCCTCGTCGGTAAACTCCTTGCCTCACAAGCGATAGGGGTGTGGGTTCAATCCCAGGTTCAGGCATGCATCTCTGAGTGTTACACTTATGTACATCCTATAATTAATTATAACAAGGTAACTGGAGGATGCTTTTAAATCGATAGCCTCTAGAAAATCATCAGAAATATTTCTTTAAAATGTCATCAAGAATAGGATGAGGTCATTTCGTCGGTATTGTGAATATAGACCGAAACTAAAGTACTGTACTAGTTTTGTAATGTTCTGGAAAGTATACGCTTCCAATAAATTTCGCAATTGATTGCGACGAATAGAGAACTCTCCATCTTTACTGGAGTCAATCAGATGTGACCTATCATAAATGTTTAGACGCCCGTTCATCAATAACCTTAACCCTTACATACGTTTACTAATAACCGAATCAAACAGGAACAGAGCTCAGATAGGCGCAACATCTCACAAGCGAGCGCATGAAGACTCTACATCACCCGAGGATACCTTGTGCTAAAACAGAAACACGTGTCGCGAAACCAGATACCGAGAAAAAGAGAAATAAGAGGTGCTGAGGAGGAACCACACCATAAAGATAACAAATATTTTTCGATTTCTGACAAAAAAACAAAAACGAGAAAAACAAATAAACGAAGCGGGTAAACACGAGATATTACAAAATCTTACTAATCTGCCTTTCTATCCATATCTAGCTCTAGTCGCAGTCTTTCCCGGCTGGATAACCAACAATGACAGGCTCCGGGCTGATGACGCAGAATATACAAAAGTCATCCACACCAACGCTGGTCTACTGGGCTTCCTACCCCTGGGTCACGTGGACTTCTATCCCAACGGTGGGATCAACATGCCCGGATGTGACAGTCAAGATTGCGATCATGCAAGGTATTCATTGATGTCATAGCGCACTTGTCGATAGCTTATCTCTTTATCCTTTTATGGCATTAGTGTAATTTCAGTGGGTATTTTAAAAACACCGTGTCCTAATCCAATATATTCAATACGCATTGTATGCCATATTATTATTTTAGTTAGATCACTAGTTATATCTCAGTATACTCATAACCATGATTTTGTGAAGGTTAACTTGAAATGCTTACAACTTGCACACTAAATATTAACAGGCATAAAATATTTTAGATCTTACTTCTACCTAGCTGAGTCGCTGACATCCGGTGGATTCACGGGGCTTCGCGTTGTCGCTGCGCGTGCTACATCACTGCTATGACTGGCAACTGCGGGCTTTGGGGCACTCTACGTATGGGCGGGCTAGTACCCAAGACTGGGTAAGGTACATAACTACGCTGTATTTGGGGTACTCTACGTATGGGCGGGCTAGTACCCAAGACTGAGTAAGATACATAACTACGCTGTATTTGGGGTACTCTACGTATGGGCGGGCTAGTACCCAAGACTGAGTAAGATACATAACTACGCAGTATTTGGGATACTCTACGTATGGGCGGGCTAGTACCCAAGACTGAGTAAGATACATAACTACGCTGTATTTGGGGTACTCTACGTATGGGCGGGCTAGTACCCAAGACTGAGTAAGATACATAACTACGCTGTATTTGGGGTACTCTACGTATGGGCGGGCTAGCACCCAAGACTGAGTAAGATACATAACTACGCTGTATTTGGGGTACTCTACGTATGGGCGGGCTAGTGCCCAAGACTGTGTAAGATATCTTATCAATTATACGGGATCTATATAAATCTTTTTCTGTTCCAGTGGGACAAGTACCTTTAGAAAAATAAAAGTTTTGTTTTATATTGGTTCAATATAATTGTTATCAAAATAGATCTAGTATTTTTTTCTTAATAAAAATAACTTTCTTTGTATACATTTTTTACTTACGTAAACATTCTGTTAGATAACTTAGATTTGCCTTTCGAACTAAAGTCAGTTTTCATTTTTTCTAAATTATTTGAGCATTAAGCATAACTTAAAATAAAAACTTTGTAAGTATATAAATAAAATGTGGTTTGTCCTTGGCTAAGCTATGGTTTAAGATTATTATTTTCTCAAACGAAGTACATGGTTACTAGCTAATAGAAAGCTCCTATCTTACGTAGGTATCCATCGACAGATGTGTCAGAACTAAATATTGTTAATGCATCATCATCGCCAGATTCTTATCCTTAGTAAAATTTGTTACAGATTTTCCGGAGTATATAACTTGGAAACGAACGCTGACCAGCCTTTCTCCAGAGATGAATTAAACCAAGATTAACAGCTACAATACAATAGAATATTAGTGTCTTTATTTCACACCAAAAATAAGTACAGAAAAATACAGTATATACAAATCATTAGGCGGCCTTATTTATTATCGCCTTAAGCGATTTCTTCAAAGCAAACTTTAGATGGATCAAACTTAGTGTAAACAGTCAGTAACAAACAACAGTAGTAACTTCACTGATTACATGATTGCTGTTTAGGTTTGCAATTTGGTATTAAAGTTTTTTCAAAATTATTTTCAGTTTTTTATTACCTCACGACTTTTCTATTAGTGCTATTACTTTTCCCGATTTTTGGAGAAAATCTTATAATTCAATAATATACAAAGGTTCGGAAAAGTCGTAGAACCTGTAAACTAAGCTTTGACCAGATTAGTTATTATTAGCAACTAAGAGTAATTCCGGAAGCGAGTACCAACAGTTATGTTAGATTTATGGTGGACTATAATTTTTTTTGATGTAAAGCCACGATGCGCCCTTATGTCGCTGTTTTCTCGTGAACCCACTATTTTGTCCCACAAGGACTACGAAGGAGAGTTATTTCTCGCGGTCTTTCTGATTGAAAATGTACTGCTCATGGATTTTCACGTAATCTTCTTTTAAGGCCGGAGGAAATATTATTTGATTGAGTTTGAAGGGTCCATATGAAAACAAGGAAATTAAAAAGGTTTGAGAAATAGAAAAGTATAGTTTTATTGTTGGACGGGCGACAATTTTATAAACACCAAGAATACAAAAGTGGAAATGCAATTTGGAAATGCCAGCAAAGCAAAAAAAAAGAGCCGTGGTGCAGTCAATATCATTTTGATAAATGTATTCAAAATTACCCTTTAAGGCGGTAAGATTTTTTTAGCGAAAATAGTTTTAAATTTTCAGTCACATAGGTAACTATCAATCTCGTTTATCCGCAAGCATCCAAAAGCCACCTGTGACCTATATATCTGAGACTATGAATTGTACTTTGATTCAGTGTTACACTGTAATGTTAGATAGTTACTTTTAGATCAGGTTTACACAGATTATAAATAACTCCCTCGTAGTTCACTAGTGGAACAAATTAGTAGATTTTTAATTAGTGCAAGGATGACAGAAAGAGAGACACCCTCTCACACACACATGTCAAACTTATAACGAACTCGTCGTTTTTGCGTCGCGGGTTAATTATGTAGCTAGGTAGTATTATGAGTTGCAAACACCTGTTAATATATTCCGCGATGATAATACCGATTAGATAACATAACACACTAATTATATTTACTAGTGTTGTTACCGCGTATTTATATAAAAATAGGAATTATTTATTTATTAAAATAACATTTAAAAAATCCGCAAAAATTAAAACAAAAGCCGACGGATAATTTTGTTATTTTTGGTATATAGACGCCGTTGGTTTGGCCTTAAACGAGCTGAAGATTACCGATTGAATTGAAGTAGTACTAAATGGAATTCCATGGCGATCTCTTATTTGAAGGACATGCAAGCTTATACCAGCCGATTTCAATAATCATCCAGGGACATTGACAGGACTAAAATCATAACAAACATACAGATAAAGTTTCGCAGGCACTAATGCGATAAGCTATACCTCTGATTTTGAAGACATAGATAAAGCGTAATAATAAATAATGGCGACTGAAGATTGTCATATCATATTTGTCGTGAGGTCATGGCTGGATACGTGTTGGTGTTAGCTTTATTCGTCGCTGCAGCTACTGGTAAGTGTTCCTCTAATTGATTAATCTACCCTGAAGATGCGGTCTTCGGGATTAAGCAAAAAGAGGTTTTGTGGCTAAAGCCAGCAATATTACCATGGAATAATTGATACTTACTACAACGCTCGGCTTATCGCCAGCAGCGATGAAAACCAGTCGCCATTTAAACTACGTATATAATATGATGTGACATATATTTTTTTATATATAAAATACTGTACTTTAATTTTACTTTATTGATTAAAGTAAAATTAAAATAAAGCACTTGATATTTGAGAAAAAGTACTAATTTAGAAATATTCATTTTTGTGTTTCAGCGGTACCAGCACCTTCCCCAGTACTGCGAAAGCTCGACGAAGATCGTTATCAGTACGTACGAGCAAGAGATGGCACACCTCATCTGGTAGACATGTGGGCGACCGTTGATGACCTGCGCGATGTAGCCCGGTTCGACCCTGACAGGCAGAATGTCTACCATCTATTTACTAGGTACACTTGCATAAGTATTTGTAATCGTGTCATCTTATATTTTTATATTTGCAAGCCACATTAGCCGCAAGGCTATTATATACAATCATCAAAGAGCATCTATTTTTTAGAGCTAAGACTGCAGCATTAGGAGAATTCTCTAGAAACCGAATGCTCCTAATGCTGCTCTGGTTCTAAACCTTCTAATTCCTCAACTCAGACAGAACCCTCAAGTGAGCCAGCCTATGCTGATGGGAGTCGAGGGTCTACTCGGACTCACCAACTACAACTCCCTGCGGCGCACGGTCATCCTCCTGCATGGCTGGCTCGACTCAGTGTCAGCTGACTTCAACACCGTACTTGTACCAGGTTCGTCATATTCTTTGTTTCATTTCTCAAGACTTTACAATATTAAAACTGAGAATCGGTTCTAACGGTAGACGAGTTCTGGTTGTTTCAGCCACCGCTGTGTTGAGTTGGGTGCGTTTTGTAACAGAAAGCATTTAGTTGAAGTAAATATTGTAATTTGTGTTTTGTAAGGTTGTTATTTATTATAATTAAATATATTTCTATAATTATTGCTGCTAGATTAGCGGCTTAAATTTCCCACCACTCAGCATATTAGTAAAGTTAGAACCTGTTTATTAACAAAACTCTTGACCGATTTAACTCCTGCAAGCTGTTAACCTCACGAACACAGCTTTTTTTGCTTTTGACCAAAGAAGATATCAGTACTCAATATTTTTTTCTGGGTTTTCAGCTTTCCTGGCAGCTGAAGATGTAAACGTGATTGTAGTAGATTGGAGCCAAGGTGCTGCGACTATTAATTATCCTGCTGCAGTAGCCAATACTGTACCTGCAGGTAATACACACTAATTCTGCGAACTATTGACCTCGTGGCCACGATTTTATTTGGCTAATGTGCTGTTGGCGTCGGAATAAGAAACCAATCAATTGCCGTTGGAGATATTATTATATTAAGAGTGCGAAAAAAGTCAACAAGTTGTCAAAATCAACTTTGTTAAAAGCATTGCTAAGATCGAGCAGTGACAGCACAGTAAGCTGGCACTTGCCCATTCCTGCACTGCTGTCATCAGTGATTTAAGTGAGAGATATAACTAACTGTACTAAGACCTTACCAAAAACCAGATTGGAGTGGGTTTAGAAAGACAACTTTTGACAAGAAAAGAGAAAGGTTGGGTTAAAAGAAAAGTGATGAAAGAAATAGGACGATATTCAGAGAAAGAAGGAGAATTGGATTTACAGGTATAAGAGTTTCCATGCTACCGGGAAATGTCAGAAGAAATGGATTGGATAAAAATATACTGGATGATAAGAACAATTTCGTCCAGAACAGCCATAATCATTTTGCGACCAAGTGTCACTACCGACAGCGTTGGAAAAGTTAGATAAGCCAAAAAATGGTTATATTCGATATGATCAATATCGGGAGATAACACAGTAGAAAGATGCTGTAGTATAGCCGTCTTTACAGGCCCATCAAACAAAGTAGAAGAGGAGAAATGTTGATTCAGCAGACAGGCCAGACAAGACCGAGAATTTGCACGACGAACGGAAAATAACTGGAGGAGCTGTTAGTCAACGAAAGAGTTTATGAAAGAAGAACTCCCAATATCTCTAAAACGCAAAATCATGGACATATGTTTTCTTCCCATCTTGACTAACGGTGCTCAGACTTGGTCTTTGACTAAAGCCCAGAAGTCCAAAGTCAAAGTTTGCCAGCGTGCAATGGAGCGCAGAATCCTCGGAGTTAAGTTGATAGACCATGTCCGGAATACCGAGCTGCGCTCCAGAACAAGAATGACAGATGTAGCTCTTACAGCCTCCAAGTTGAAGTGGAACTGGGCCGGCCACGTCATTCGCATGACAGTTGAGCTCTGGCCCAAAATATCACCACGCAGTGGAGTCCTAGCTCGGCGCAAAGTCGTGGCAGGCCCCCACGAGATGGCGCAGGGAACTCGAAATGTTTGAAACCAACTGGCAACACGCTGCACAAAACCGAAAGATATGGAAAACTCGAGGGGGGGTTCTTGCCCAGCAGTATGACACTACAGGCTAACAACAACAACAAGCGCTCATTTCAAGTTATTATCCATACGCGAGTACGAAATTTTCAGAAAAAAATATAACAATAAAAAGAAAACTTTGCCAGATTCGACGCTCCGCTCGCCTCCGGTCAATTAAACTAGTATCATATGTGACTTTCAGGTCTAAGCGTAGCTCGTTTCGTGAACTGGCTGAACGCTGCTACCGGCGCAGTACCCACTATGTACCACATCGTAGGACACAGTCTGGGAGGACACATGGCCGGTATTGTAGGCAGGAACGTCAATGGAAACGTGGCATATATAACTGGCAAGTAACCCATCTATTTTAGATGACAAGTATTTTTTTTTAAAACCTTGACATTGCCATTTTGTGTTTGCGGCTATCGTGTGTATATTTTTATGCTAGTCAGGCCCTTTCATTTGATACCCATATTGAGGGAATTGTGAAAAAAAATTATATCCGCCATTTTGTGGCCACGGCTATCTTAAATTGAATACCTCATGTACTCAATTCAACGAAACGGTATACCAAAGTATGAGGTATGTTGGCTGCATTTTATTTTTATCAAAATCGGTTATGAAGCTTGATTTTTAATCAAAATAACTTTGCTGTTACAGTTCTTCTAGTATTTATTTTTATATTGACAAAAACTGCAACATTTAAATACTCCAACAAACTAAATTAATATTTGCAATTATAACGTCATATTATATAAAATAAAGAACGAGACAAAAGGCCAGGTTTGGTTGAGCGAAAGGTAACAAAAATACTGACAGCATTACTACGCTAAATGGCAACGGAGATCATTTGACCCAGGAAATACCCAGCGTTTATGTCATCTGCCGAATAAAAGTTATTTATTCACAATATTTTCGTTTTTAGCTCTCGAGGCTTTATTCCCTGGTTGGATAAACAATGACGACAAACTCCATGCTGACGACGCAGTGTACACAGAAGTTATACACACCAACGCTGGTCTGTTGGGCTACCTGGCTACTCTGGGCCACGTAGACTTCTACCCTAACGGTGGGATCAACATGCCCGGATGTGACAACCAGGATTGTGACCATGCAAGGTATTTGTCACGTGTAAATGATGCATTGTTAGAATATTCGACTGTTTACTATTAGTCGATTGGTAATGACGGATACTTCATTTCTGTAAGTCGCGGCGCAAGTCTAGTGACGTTAGCGAGAGAGAAAGAACTTCAAAATGGAGGAAAAAGTAGCCTATGTATATTAATCCAGGGTCTAAGATATCTCCGTACCTAATTTCGTAATAGTAAGTATATATTCTGCCTAATTAGTTTTATTTGTTTAATTCCAGATCTTACTTCTACCTAGCTGAGTCGCTGACATCCGGTGGATTCACGGGGCGTCGTTGCGCGTCCTACGTCACTGCTATGACTGGCAACTGCGGGCTTTGGGGCACTCTGCGTATGGGCGGGCTAGTGCCCAAGACTGGGTAAGATACATAACTACGCTATATTTGGGGCACTCTACGTATGGCGGGCTAGTGCCCAAGACTGGGTAAGATACATAACTACGCTATATTTGGGGCACTCTACGTATGGCGGGCTAGTGCCCAAGACTGGGTAAGATACATAACTACGCTATATTTGGGGCACTCTACGTATGGGCGGGCTAGTGCCCAAGACTGGGTAAGATAAATAACTACGCTATATTCGGGGCACTCTACGTATAGGCGTATGTTTCCGTATAACGAAATACGCGAAGCTCGTTATACAATAAAAAGAATAGTAATTATTATTTATGTTTTAATCTACAATAGATTACTATTGTTGTAATTCAAATTTGCGTAGTTTCTAAGTTTTTTTTATAGGTGATAGGTGTGCGTTTTACCGCAACTCACCTGATGTGAAGCGACGATACGGCCTAAGATTGGGCACGCTTGTCTAGAAGAAACCGATTCACTCGCGACTTGAAAAGACCCAGATTATAGTTATCAGAAAATAGAAAATCCGGTAGCGAGTTGCACAATGAGCAGTTCGCACAATAAAAGTAGGCGCAAAGCGTTTTGTGCGCGCGTTGGGAACTTCTACCATGTACAGGACCCGGTGGCGTCTGGTCGTATCTCTACTTGTCCGATGGTGAAATGGGTATGGGGGAATCAAATTGTGTAATTCCGTGGCACACTCTCCGAAATGTATCCGATTGAAAACCGATAGGCTTGCCACTTTCCCGACGACGAGCTTTTTTTTGTAGTTATACCTACTGACGAGCTTTTAACTCAATATACATACCAAAATTGAGATTTGAAGTCAGCATGACACCTAAAACCTCGAGGTGATCGTTTAGTGGAACGGATACATCCCAGAAAGTAGGAGCCAGCTGAAATGGCCTCCTTTTAGCTGAAAACAGATACGTCTGAGTCTTGGCTGCGTAGAACTTGACAAGGAACTACATTGTGGTACGGCTGATTTAGAAAATTCTTCTTATATTTGAAAGAGTACATACACTTTACAAGAGGTCACTTGTAAATTTTTACAAAAAAATCTTAAGGTTTTTGCCAAACTAAAGTCCGTAACTTTTTTTTTAATTTATACTTTCTACTCCTGGGCAAAGGTCTCCCCAAAAACCTTTCACATTTCTCTATTTTCTGCCACTTCCCGCCAATCTTTTTTAAAAAGGTCAAGATCGCGACGCCAGCGTGTCCTAGGCCTACCTCGGCTGCGTTATCCAGCCCACTCCCATTTTGTCACTAATTAAAAATATTATTTGTTTGGGTTTTGCAGTATAGAATATTAGCGAATTATTTAGTTCAAAGTTCTTTATTCGCCTCAGATATATATACATGGTCTTATTATAGCTTTAAAATAGATCAACATATCTTAGCCTATTGGCTTGCGAACAGTACTTATTACAAAAATAAATTCAATTTTACAGTACGAATAAAATCAAATTACATTTGTGTACGCATCTACAACTAGATATATATACATGTATTTCGGAGGTTTAATCTACACTAATATTGTAGGTACAGAGTATATGTTTGTGCTACTCGCACATACGCTTACACTTAAGTATTAAGCACCTACTTACATACTAATATATTGAAATAAACGATACGAAAAATGATAATAGAAATTAAAAACTAAGACATATATTACTGGCTATATTTATATTCATTATATTCCAAAAAAATTTTAATTTTGTAAAAATTTCTTTATAGCAGCCACTTAAAAGTTTCACATTAAATTTGAAATATGTTAAACTTTTCATATTTTCTGGAATCTTATTATAAATTCTTGCAAAACAATTATTTCTGAATAATTCATTATTACATTGCGGGAATACTAATTTATTAGGGTATCTAGTGTGGTAAGTTCGATTATTTTGCAACCTATCAAAATGATCCGGAAGTTCAAATGTTGCCAGCATTTAAGCGAAGACGCTCTGTCAACCAAAGATAATAATTTCATTGTTTCAGATCTTCTGGAGTCTTCTACTTTGAGACGAACCCAGCTCCACCATTCTCACAAGGCTGATTCAAAATCAAAAATAAACAAATGAAATGGTTGATACGGAAATATTACTGTAACAAACTTTTGCAGTGTATTTAAATAAATGACATACTAATTATGGAGTACAAAATAAATTAAATATTATTTATTCATGATTATGATTTTGTATTTTTTTTTCATCAAATTAACTAGCTTTGAGTTGTTGACTAGTGAAAGTTCTGCCTTAGGATATTCGGCTTAGTAAACCCCTAACCAATAACCCTGTATTGGATTCAAAAACCGAATTACTGATCATTGATAAAATCAATTTTGGTAAAATTAAGATGGGATCACCCTCTCAAACAAAAAGATTATCGTCAGATCTACAAAATGACTGTATGTCAATAGATAAAATGACTCGTGAAACACGGACTATACCGGAATATCCAACGTGAAAGGTGTGACAATACTTAACGGTGTTAGTCTACCCATGAAAGTGAACCCAATGTAGAAAAACACTTTTCAAAATTTAAAAAACATATAATTGCGTCCTCCATACAACTTGGCCAATCACGTGACCAACTTTGATATGGCGAACCTAATATTTTTTTTATTGAATTTTGTATCATTTGCTCTGCAACTTTGATGGATGTTTTTTATTTAATTTTGGTTTTTACCACTTATTACAAACACACATTTTTTTATTCGAGGATCTATATATAACGCTAATTCATTTTTACAATAATAGTTGAAGGCTTATTCTATAGTTTTGAGTAATCAGAAAACATTATTTTTCAAGGACTAGACAATATCAAGCATTGGATAATGTAGGACTTCGAATTTTTGACAAATTTGGGACACTAGAGATATTAGACAACTTTGTGCTTTAGACATTTATGGACACTAGTCACAAACAGTCACTAGACGTAATCAGACTTTACAAAGTTGAAAATAGACAGTTTAAGACACTGGACATTGAACATTCTCTGCCTGAACGAGTAGACTCACACCCTGAAGTATTGTCACACCTTTCTGTCACACTTTGTATAGGTTACCTGAAATGACACGATTCGAAGTTTTTTATTCTATCTATGGCAGTTACTACCATGACAATTATAGATGGTGGTAATTCGTGACACGGCACAGGAGGAGTCAAGTGGAGCTTGAAATGATTTTTAGGCCATGATTAATTCGACTAATGACAAACATTATTCTAGTCGCGGGTCAAAAGATCTCAGAACTACAAGTTCTAATCTCAGTTTATTTTATATTTATTTAGCATTTACTAGGATAAACAAATAGAGTATAAAAGTCAGTACATTTGAACACAAATTTAGTCAACCAAACCGCCCCGATTCGAACCTGGCGCAAAGGTGCCCATGACGCTAGCTGCGTTACCGCGCTGAATGACGATGGCTAACCTTTGCACCAGAAACGAGCCGGAGCGAGAGTCACCACACCTTTCACTAATTTTAAGTCTAGCTCCCTAATATTTTTTTTTTCCTCGAGTATAAATAGGTATAAATTTCATTTCGGTACATACCAGAGTTACGATTTTGTTTGTATCACGGTGAGTATTTCAATTTAGTTAACGATAAGAAAATGCAATTTTCATGTTGTATTTTAACATGTATAACGAATTGTGGGCATTATGATTTTGTACTGTGTTTTCGTTCTAGGTATGTGATCCTTTTTATTTCTCTTTCTTTATATTAAGAGCGGAGTGGCTCGCCTTAAAGCCTAGAAAGTGAAATACCAGTATTACAATATCTAGGCCAACACCCTTGTCTTGGCCTAGAAATGTCAACGCCAACGCCAGAAGGAAGAGAGGCCTTCCTCCATTGATATCATAAGACAAGAAAGTGTACAAAGTATTTAAAACTTGTTGACCGAGCGGGCGAAGCGTCTCTGCTTCGTGTCTGGCAAAATGTTATTTCGTCTATCAGCTTGTATGAGTATAAAAATTTTTTTAGTCGTCAGGGATTTTTCATTAAGGGAGTAAGTATTTCTCGCAAAAATAGAGGACGTTTGCTTGAAAATACAAAAATAACGGCGAATCTACAAAAGTAGACTTTGTTAGTCGCGATACTTGTAAAGGTCTAAACTACTGTGGCATAACGAATCTAGGGTGTCAGTTTCCCCGGTTACGTCGGCTGTTATGCCTTTCATCGCCGCCTATCACGATATGATATCTTGAAATATTTATTTTTAAATCAGCAAAATTTTTATGTTCCTTAGTTTAGCAGTTCGCAAAACAACTAGTTATTTTGTCAACCTACAGCATGGTTATGCTGTTTAATCAACTCTAAAAAGTTCTCGTTTTTGTCTATTCTAACCGTCACTTGTGGCACTAGGTACATGTAAAAAAGTATTTTTTTTAATGTTTTGTTTTGTTATCTATTCTATATCTACCTACACTGCTATAGAAAACATTGGTTCTCTAGTTTCGTCTTTATTTATTGGCTATCATACTCTGTGTATTGTGCTAGTCCTCAACTTGTTTAAATTTTCAAGTTATAAAATAATTAATTGAAAAAGTCAAACATCAAGCCTAAGTCGTTGTGATTGCGGTGGAGACTTTACTAGAGTAGAAACTATAGTAAAGTCTCCACCACTTTACTAGGGTAAAGCTTTTTGTTTTTGTGTTCGCAGGAAATCTCTATTTCTATAGAGATTTCCTGCGAACACAAAAATCATGTTATTCCGTCTTTATATCTCTTACCCACACTTGTACACATAAACAAAACATTAATGGTTATAATCATTCTCTAAACAGGTAACATTCTTTTTTTTAAAACCCTCGACATTTGTTGTCGAATCTATCTTGGATTTGAAAATGTATAGTAAGAAAACAGTCAAGTCCATTTTATTTGATACCATATTGAGGGAGTTGTGAAAAAAACTTGTACTTCGCCATTTTGTGCCCCGTCGTCGTAAATGGATATCAGTAATATCTTCTTGTCTCCTCAAGAGAGACATCAGGGGAGACACGGCACAAAAAATAGATCCAAAAATGGAAGGTCATTGTCTCCCCCGCACACACACGGAACCTAGCTGTATCCCTTTCTCCTCAGGGAGCGGGAGTCGTTTTTGCGTGGGGGGCTAATTACACATTAAAGTTTGAAGAATCACTAGTGTTGAAATAAAAGCACACACGACGACGTCATATTTTCAGCAAATTCATATAATATATCTAATATCTAATAATTATGAAAGTATTTGTGCTATACTTAATCGTTAGTTAAGTCTGTTGTCGTATTTAAAAAATGAAAATTTATAACCACCTGTGTTTCTTATGCGTTTTGATTGTTATTGAATGATACAATAACCAATTTATCATACGAATTCAATATTTACACGCGAAGGAAACATAGCTTTTATTTAATTTTGTAGTCTTTTGTTTTTCACAAAATAGCTGTGCAAACTGTCGACCTCGCAAACACAATATTTTTTGCGGTTTAATAAAAAAAACAGCAACCATTTGATAATTTATTTTTATATTAATTAATCTTATTTCATGTTTTGTACCAAATATTATTATTATCAGCTAGTTATTTGCTTTGTATAACTTAAACGAACAAATGTAGGTATAAATAATATTTTCATTAATGAATGACTGTACTTACTAGTTGAAATTTTATTTACTTAAAATTAACTTAAGAATAATGTAAAACTAGTTTACTGAGTATTCTGAGTAATCCTAAAATCATCAATTCCTATGCAAAAATTGTTCGAATCCTCAAGAGAAGCAGCGCATACTGCACAGGACTTCTTAGTGCTGTGCTCGGTACATAATGTATAAAATGAATAAATGTAATCCTAACTAACATTATAAATGCGAAAGTAACTCTGTCTGTCTGTCTGTTTCGCTTTCACGCTAAAACCACTTAACCGATCTGGGTGTAATTTGGTGCACAGATAGATTGGACCCCGGGAAAGGACATAGGATACTTTTTAACCGACTTCATAAAAGTAGTTCCCCCATTATCTCGAAAATCCAATGGAGAACTACGCGGGTGAAACCGCGGGGCACAGCTAGTTGATTATATATTTCAATCATATTTATCTAAAGAACTAAATGATAATGATTATGAGTTTTTTTTCCAGTTTTGATAATAAAAGAAAATGCAGTCGAGCCCCGTAACTTTGCAACAGCTAAAGCCAACTTTAATAAAGGAGAACTAGCTCGTATGATATACACACTCAACCAAGACAATAAATATGAGCCAGAAAATGATATTAATGTCGACAAATCTCACAATAACGAGAATGATGACGTCATAAATTTCAACTATGACGAAAATATAAATTTGAAAAAAGTCGTGAACTATAAAGACAAGATGGAAGATAGTAAACGAATACAAGTGTATAAGATTATGAAACGTAAGCGTTTTTCTATAAATATTATTATGGTGTATTAATAAGTTTTATTTGATATAATTAAATTTTAACTTTTGCAAATAACTTAAAACAATGTATGTACGTCTTCATAGAATACCAACACAAGAAGGCTGGTATTTTATGTAATTTTTTTTAAAGAAATGGTCCTGACTAATTGAGAACCTCATATTTTTTGAAGTTGATTAAAAAATATTGTAAATATTAGGTAAAAGATTCACGGAATTGATAGTTTTGTACATATTGTAATTAACTCCGCGATTGTACAGTATTTTAACCCGTCCATTGTTTAATCAGTCGACCGGTTTAAATATGAACCTTGCTTAGGTAAGGACAGACGAGCTCATTGCTAGCTCGAAGACATGCTTTTATTGAGCAACTGCTAATAAAAGTAGCAAGTGTATTGCAACGTTGCTAGTAATGAGCATGCCTATAGGTAACGTGCTCGAAAAGTGGTTGATTTTTGAGATGCTCAAAATGAGCGCGGTTAGAAGTGAGCATGTTTCTAGCATGTCTGAACGTCCATGTCCGCTTTGATCATGCTTAATTTAATACTTTAATTATTAGGTATTATTCGCAGATGTGAAAAGCTGCAAAGCATGCTAATTTTAAACATGTTTAAGAGCACGTTTTTTTTAGCAAGTTCGTCGGTACGTAACTCATCTAGCGGGATCAGGTCGTAGTGGTATCATTGAACGAGCCACAATCTACAGTTATTATATTACGTATTAATACAATGTAGCAGCTTAAAATTGAAGCTTTTTTCCAGCTAGATTATCTTTAGACCTCGATTATTTCGACATAAACAAGCTAAGAGACGCTCTCAAATCAAGCAACAAGCCATTCAAGCCTGAGAACTATAACCACATACAAGCTGATGATCAAGTGTATGACGTCCGAACGTATTATATTAGAAATCCTGATGTTCTGGAGCAGTTTAAGGAGGGACTTCGGAAAGGACGGTTAGTATTTTTTTATATATTCGATAGGCTTGCGCTTGACCGCAACTCTCCTGATGTAAAGTAACGCTGCGGTCTAGGATGTAGCGCGCTTGCCTAGAAGTAACCGATTCACTCGCGATTTGAAGAGATAGATTGATTTATTTAAATATCAAATCTGCGTCAAACCTAAATTACGATCTTGGAAAATTTTAAGAATTCGCTAGGTTTGGTGACACTGCAAAAAATATACATTTTCTAAAAAGACCGGTCATCGGTGACGCGTTGAGTTTTATATAAATACACCTTTTTTTTAAATTAATTGTTTTCATCAAAAATTTCTAAATTTAACCACGTTTATCTTTAAAAACTATAAAGTAATTAAATATCGCATCGCGTTTCAGTATATTAATCCGATCCTCGTATTACCTAACCGTATACATTTTTGTAATTTCAATCAATTTCTACATACCTAGTTTTATTTTTTTATAATGTCTACGACATGTGTCTTCGGACGGAATCCTTAAAGTTAGCATTGTCAATTTATTGAACCTCATGGCAGGCGGAAAATTTTAGATCGATCCCGGGGTCTCACATACATTTAGATACAAACTAACAGATAAAAGAAAAAAAATAGCAAAATTGAAGCAGAGACGCTTGGGTCGCTCTGTCTCTCGTATAAAAAAACGGTCAATAGGTTGTTAGTTATTAGTTTTTATAAAGTCGCAAATTTGTAGGGGTGCGAGGTCTGCAATCTGTCAACCACTAGTTAATTTAATTGTTAAGTATACTTTTTTATTTTTATATTAATTTTACTCTGTCCTGAAAAGTGTAAGTAATTTTAGGTTCGTTTCGATAATTTGCCGCTTGAACTATGTCAAATCGAAATCAAGAACATTAACATGATAGCACGAATTGTCCATTTGCTGGTGCCAACCACCTTTGGAACCTTAAACAAATGCCTCCACCTACTGTTTCAGAGCATCATCATCTTCAAGCTCCGACGATAGTGATGATGATGATGACGATGATAGTGATAGTGACTATTATGATGATGATGACGATAATGATGATGGTGATAGTGATGATTATGATGATGATGACGACGATGATGGTGGTGATGATGATAGCGATGATGATAGTGGTGATGGCAGCAGTGATTATTCGGATATTGATGGCGACATGCTCGTCCGACGAAATGCTGACTTTGGGTGGAGCAGTGAGTATTAGTACTACTAGCAGTAACTATAGTTCAAATTTTAATTAACCAAGCGAATGAATCTTCTTTGCATAAAGTTTGAAAAAAGTTGAAGTTCTGTAATAAAATAAAATAACCCTACCAAATTTGGACTTTATTAATTTGTCTTGAAAAGCAACACATTTTCGTTCGTTGTCGCAGATAAAAGCTTTCTATACCCGGAGGGTTATGTTTTTCGAGTATGTATGTATTTATGAATATTTCTTTGGCACGTTATAGAGCCTAAACGGCTTGTCGACTATGTTAGCTCCATCCCGCGATTTCACTTGTTAAGATACGTGAGTCAAAGTTTCTTCAGGTCAGGATTTTTCAAGGCACTTTTAATCACTTGTTAATGTATCTTATATCTATCTATAAATATAGTAAGTCCTGATTAACTGACTGAAATTTTCTAGAACCTAGAGACATGACATTTGGAGGGTGTAATTATTATAGAGAAGATTTTTGTAAATTCAAAAGAGCTCAAATTGAGGTTCAAAATTTAAAACTTTTTAATATTCAAACTTGTAGCGGCAACACCGCGGATGACATCTACTAGGCTACTGCTATAAATTATTACGAGTAGACTAGCAGCAGGTAATTTTCATTAGCAGTCAAATCCACTTTATGCCAAATTGAGAAAAGTGTACATTTGTATACCGTCATGACGTATGTTGTTAGACTAAGGTTAGTTTTTCTTTGTATTTTTAGGGCTTTAGGCTGGATTTGGCTGTTGAAAGTTATAAGGCAATGAAGAATTCTGTAAAGAAAAATGTTAAAATCTATGGATTTGGGTTTGACCACTTTTGAAAATTACCTCCTGTATTTAAAAGAGTAAGTCCTGACGGATTGACAGGTCACAATCAACGTAGAGCCCAATGAACCCCTGTGCTTAGAGACATATGAGTACATTTTGAAGGTTAATTACTAAAAATTAGACCCCTAGAATTAGAATTCGACTAGAATTAGAAAATTAGGGGGGTTCATAGAATCCCTCAAACTTTGAAATTTTTCTGTATTCCATTATGTGACGCAGCACGTGACAGAATGGAATATAAAGAATTGTGAGTATGCGGGGGGACGCCACGGGCGACAGCTACTAATCAATACTTATAATAAAACTGTAACAACACAAATTCCGTACATTGCATATATTTAAAAAAAAAATATTTCACGGGGGGTGTTGTTAACGATATAGAACCCAAATCTATATTATTTTTTTTTCATTTTTGTCTTTCTGTCTGTCTGTCTGTTTCTGGACTTTCCATTACTCCGTAACCGCTAGATGGATTCTAATGAAACTTGGTGTGTTTAAAGTTGTAGCGTAGGATCTTATCTACTTTTTATCTCAAAAATACGAAGGGGCTCTCGTCGGAGTATGAAAATTTGAATGATTATTTTTTTGTTGGAAAGGACTAACTGAAACTAATGTTATCCAAAAAAAAAATAGTGGGGTTCCATGACATGGAAGTCGTATATATATAATTATATAACTCGGTAACGAGTGCTTTGATTTGGATGATATTTTTTGTGTTAGAACTAACTAATTGTTCTCCCAATAATTAGTAGGGGAACCCATGAGAGAGGGCATGAAAGTCATTTTAACTATAATTCGGTAACGCGTGGTCTGATTTGGAATTAAAATGTACCGCAAAAAAACGTCATCGGTTTTGTAGTTTTTATAAAAACTATTTTAGTAACTACGTTATTGCAAGTAATTTCTGTTAGGGAAATTAAATAAGCATATTATTATTGTTTGTTAGAAATGACTAATTGAAATTAGTGTATCCCAAAAAAAATAACCTTCGCTTTTATACATACATTAGCATAATTAACGCCTAATTATTCAATTCACAAAATTAAATAGGCGTTAATGCTATGCAGAATCTTTATTTCTTAAAAATTGACCACTCATGCTAAACATTGTGCGATCTCCTCTGTATCACTTTAATCAATCAAATGTAAAGTTCAAAACACTGCTGCCTTTTTATGCCTTTTACAACAGTTAGCCTTTCAGATTACTGATATAAATTCTCAATTTTTTAAAGTCCTACTTATATAATTACGAAAGGTTAGCAACCGCGAACAAAGTCGCGGGTACAGCTAGTATTTGTATAAAATACTACTCTTTTTTTACAGATGTTGGCAAGTCAAATGTGTACGATAATCCAAAAAATGCGCAGCGAAACGGTGAAAATGTAAAAATCGACACGAAATATTCCAAAGATCAAGATAAAAAGATGGCTGATAAAATAGAGCTGACGTTTCAAGACTCTAATAAAGACTATTACTATGATAAAAACAACAACAATGAAGCTTATAAAAGAGACAAAAAAGATAACTGGGATATAATTGCCAAAAATACACTCAGTGCGATGGATAAAATCGACGATAATTACAAAAATATTAAATACAAAGACAATTATAAAAATTCCAACAGTTGGAGTTCGAATGACAAAGACAATGATAATTACAAAAATGAAAATCACAATGAACTTTACAAGAAAAAATCTTACGATGACTTAAATAATAACTTTAATAACAATAAAGATTGGACCAATAAGGTAGAGTTTCCCAAAAGTGAAATAAAGAGAAATGAATGGGCCATAAAAGACGACTGGGACAAAAAAATCAAAAACGTTAATCTTAACAAACCATCAAATAAGAAAGACGATAGTTGGGATAATTGGAAACCTAAATCTATAGAACTGGTTGAGTCAAAGCAAGACAGAAACGTCTGGGACAAACCCAAAATGATAAAAGACGTCAGCTTCGAACGAGATCTTAAAAGCAACTACGCGGAAAAAGAATTTACAAGAGAGAGAAAGAAAACAAAACAACGAGGTAGGGCTGTCGGAAACCGTGCTGGTAACGAAAACTTGAAGCCAAAGCTTTACGAGCCAAAAATACCTGATTATTACAACCGTAAGCTAAAGCATGATAACCAAGATAAAAGAGGAGCGGTTAAATCTTTTGGACGTACCTCAATACCTTTTGTAGGAAAAAAAGGGATATATGAAGATAAATAAAAAATAGGGGTGTTGATTTGATTAAATTTTACTTTATATATTTTTCTTTTTTACCGTCTTACCCCTATGTCTTAAAGATGGTTAGAGAGATTTGAAGGAGTCTTTTTGTGTTCTTTTCAATTCCATGAAAATTTTATCAATATCGGCCCAGTACTTTCTTTCCTTTCAATTTTCTTTGCATACATAGGTGTAATTAATACTGGTAACGTAAGTTTCGCCACAGAATTCAAGTTGGTCTTCTCTATTTGCAAAGTTAAACTTGGGCACAATTTAATAGAAACGAATATAAAATATAATAAAATTCAATTTTTATTATTTACTTTACCAATAAATGCAAATGGGCAATAAATTTAGTTGTGAATACATAAATTCCTTACACAATTTTTGTAGATATGGACAAAATTTCCCGTACGTGTCTTGTAAAACTAACATTAATACGAGTATCCTACATAACAGGTATGTACATAATACTTTTATTAAAGAACATAAAGATACAGGTAGCTCTTCTAACTGTCGATTGATGGCCACAATAATTTAGCCACTTTAAAAAGTCAAGAAAACGATTGATTTTCTACTAACTTCTAAAATGAGGAGGTACTCTTATCAGGTATGAACATAATGTATATGTGTAGGAAGATAAGAAAAAATATTTTTTTTAGAAAGGGTATAGTTATCTTCAGGATTATTCCCAATAAAAAAATTGTGTTGTTCAAGTCGTTTGATTTCTAAATTTTAATAACTGAATATGTTCTACCGGCAGTTGTTGTAACGAAAGCAAGTCGGTATTAGGTCGGCTTTTTTAAAGGACTTATGTTTTGTCAGTTCAATACTTTGAAAATTAAAGCAAGATTACCAAGTGTTCTTGTCATTTACCTTGCCTTACTCAAGCCATGTGGTATTGCGTAACGTTAGCGGCGAAAAAAGCGATATAAGCAACAGCAGTCTTGTTTTTTCTTTTCGATCGTTCGTCCTTTCAACTCTAATCTCTGAGGCAAAATAAAGGAACCCCAAAGCATTTTCATATTTGGTATAAATTACTACGTTACATAAAACATGGCCTAAGGTAATTATTTTATAAGTATTTCTATGGACGTGACGTTTTATTTTTAAAGCTAAAAAAACCATTAGCTTCGTCATTGCCGATATAATTTTAATCAAACGTAGTTCATTTCTAAGCGAAGTGATGGCTGGCTTACTTTGGTACGATAAGAAAAGCAATAAAAAATAGTGATAAATAGATACAAAGTCATATATATAAAATGTCATAGCCTAGATTTGTCTTTTTTCTCGTAAAAGTTAATGTAGTTGCGAGCTCGACAATTCAGCAAACTAATTCCCAATCCAGCATTCACAGTAATTACGTTAGTGCAATGCCGACAATACGACGTCAACTCTGAGGCTGTGAAGTTATTTGGCGAAGATTTACCAACTGTACTGAAGAGATTCAGAAAAACACCGGAGTACCTCGTAATTTTGAGTACAAAGGTTAGTTTTTTAATTGATCGAGCGAGCAAAGCGTCTCTGCTTCGAATCTGGCGAACTTTCGTCTGTCAGTTTGCATGTTTGTCTGCAAGAAATTTCTTACTTACAAAAAGGTCGTAATTTCCAACCTATCTTGACGGAATTTGGTTTATATTCCACGAATTTTTTAAGACGGATTTTCTGAGACGGGGATTTTTGATTGGTTGGCTATTTATCTCTAGACTTGCTGATCGATATCTATATTAATGATAGACTCTATAATTAGGGCAAACCCGTTAGTATCGATATTATCAACTGCCAATAGTATCGATACTATCGATAAGTCATTTTATGCAATACTATTGATAATGGCAATACTCTCGATAGTTTACTATCGATATTATCGATAGTTTCGGAGTATTGTGATTTCAAATAATTTTAACCAAATAATTTTTACTCGTAGTACTAAACTATCGATAGTTTGTACTATAAATTGCCAGTAGGTATATAGCGTTTGGATTTTTCAAACATTTTTTGTATTTTTACTAACGTTAGTATCGGACATAAAGCTATCAATATAGTATTGCTATTATCAATAGTATCGCTTGAAATGCCCCATCGATACTATTGATCCTAATGAAACGTGGTAATATTATCGATATCCTAAATAGTTTTCGAGGTCAACTATCGATAGTGAAACTATATATGGTTCCGCAACACTATTTCTCTCAAAAAACCGGCCAGGTGCGAGTCGGACTCGCGCACCGAGGGTTCCGTACCTTCCTATTGGTATATAAAGTTTAAAATATTAAAATAAATTAAATAAATAAAATTTTAAATAAATTATTAAAAATATTTTTATTATGTAATATTACGAGTATGAATAGATATAATAAAATATATGGATGAATCAATGAATATCACTTTATTGCACAAAAAACAAAAGATACAGCAAAAGAAATATAATAATTACTAGCTGACCCGGCCACGCGTTGCTGTGGCTAAAGTTTTTAGTATATTTACCATAGCAGCGCCATCTATTGATTACTTACTCAACCCAGTCGAAAGGTATCGACATCTGATAGAATCATTTGGAGTTAACAGATAATTGTGACTGTCAAATAATAACAGACAAATAATTAGCAATAAATTAAAATTGCGACTATAATTTGAGATTTAAACTATCCTATCTCTCAAGTTGGATCGAACTGCACATGGTGTGCGAATTTTATTATAATCGGTTAAGTGGTTTAGGAGTCCATTGAGGACAAACATTGTGACACGAGATTTATATATATTAAGATATGGATGGATGAAGATCCTTTTAGTCCAAGATCCCTGGATCATTTTTGCACTTTATTACTATCAAGCTAATTTTCCGTGAGTAGCATGATTTTGAAACATCACACATTCAAAAAACGTTGTTAATATCGGTGAACGAAAATAACAATTGTGGTCTGTTCGTCGTAGGTATAATATCTAACAATTTTCCGAACACCAGCCTGTCAAAGATGTCTCTTGTAATTAATTTGTAACATTTTAATGCACTGTCACAGATGTATCGCAAAATCCTGTGTGTCATTGAATAATTGTCTTCTTTCTTTCTTTCTATTTCAGAGAGCTGCATATGGAGAATATGTAAACGATATGATACATCAAATCACGTACGCGTACCAAGCAGTATTAAAAGATAAAATTAACAAGACTTTGACTGAACATAATCACGAACACGAACGAAAGAGGTTAGTATGGAAATGATAAAATCGGCCGAGTCGTACTCGCGCACATAGGGTTCTGTACCGTTATCTCTTCATAATTTCTTAGTTATCTATGAAAATTTCAACTGTCTAGCTATCACGGTTCATGAGATACAGTCTGGTGATAGACAGACACGACAGTTTGGTTTCGGAATGATTATGGCAATAGCCGATATAACTTTTTCAGTTAATAATCAATTCTCTACACCGGAATCTGATAAAAATTAAATGGGACTACTCAAGAAGACCTTTCAAACAAAGAAATAAGTAATCTTTGAAATCAGTCTAGCCGTCTCCGAAAAATCACGTAACAAACATTAAGAAAAAACCGTCGAATTGAGTACCTCTTCTTTTTTTGAAGTGGGTAGAAAAATATGAAAATACGATAGTCTTATCGATCGAGAAACACTTTGAGGAATGAAACCTTAAAATTAAACGCATCGTACAATCCGCAGCGCCCGATCAGTTTCACGTCATCATTCGGAACTACGCGACGGCGAAGAACCCTCAAACATCACCACAACCACCGTCAATCCCATAATGTACTTGGACTACCTTCAACACTTCTTACCTCAGTTCTCAGTGGCTGAGAGGAATCACTTCAAGGACATCGGATTTGAAGTCGCGGGGTAAATACAAATCCCGTCAAAACATAACATGTAGGTACATGCGCAGTTAAACTGCCGTACAAAAGTTGTGAAATCGAATGTAAACCGAGTCGGTTAAGTAATTCAGTTCTTATCTATCTATGAGAGCAACTATCCCAACATGGCATGCCATAAAATGACACCTTATTTGATAGTTAATAAAATGTTATAGTAATCTTACCAATATCATATTGATGGCTTATTAATTCTTCCCAACAAAAGCTTGAAGAAATCGGTTCAGCTGTGTTCGAGAAAAAAGCATAGAAAATGCGATCTAATTGAATACATCGTCCGTTTTGTAGTTTTTAGTTAAAAAGAACTTTGTTTCTCAGTGACACCATTCACAGAATAATAGCCAGTATGGGATCTGAAGATGAAGAGTACGACCGTAAGTCTACTGTAGGACCTGAGACCAAAGTCAGCACTACAACCGAGCATGTCACCGTACATCAGGTAAGAATATCTTCACTAGTAATTCTGCGAACTGTTGACCTTACGACTACAATCATTAAGCAACTCTCAAAAAATAAGGTAACTAGCAAAAAATAAGGTACAGTGTGAGCGAAAAAGACACGGTAACATTCCAAACTTGGCGATTACCAAGGCTACCAAAAAACAGCTGTCATTGTTGGTATGCCGCAGTATTTGAGACGTAGTTTTACAAGCAAGATAATTTGGTTAACCATTTTTATAATTTACAGTGGTTTTGCAAAAAAGTTGATGAAATTTGGTACCAATTTATATATGTTTTACTCACTGTATTTAATATACGTGGCCTAATGAGTCAATTAGTTTTATGACTACGTAGGAGTTCTGTGAAGTATTGATCTCGCGACCACAATACAATAATTCAACATTCTAAAATGCCAAAAATGAACTTACGCCAACTATCCCCGACGACCAAGAATTCAGAGAAACCATACACCAAGTTTCGCCAAGATTGGTTGGAAACAACAACCTGTTTGCGAGTACGAAATTTCTTACGGACAAACATCCATACATTCAAACAGTCAGAAGTAACAACGGTTTTCCTGGCTCAAAATACATAAAATGTTTCAGGTGACTCAACCACCATCGACGACGTCAGCCTCGAACGCTCGAGATGAAGACACAACACAAAAACATGGGAGCCGACACCGCAGCGGCAATAAACTTGTCCAACAAGATACACCAGATCATAAAAGCAACGGATTATAAGATACTAGACCTTAAACATTGAGAGAATAAAATAAACGTTCTCTTCGATACATCTACAAAAAAATGCCTTAAGATGTGGCCAATATTATGTATTAATGAAACCTGCATCAGTTCCATACTTCATTGTGTACAAAAAAGTGCTTGTTTAACACACTTGTTAAAACTTCGAAAACAATTCTAAATATGAAACAAGTGGTTATCCGGCTGCAAAATTTTATTCCACTCCATTTGCGAGTAAAACCGAACCCTAAGCCGGATTATCCATGGGGCAAACTAGGCACGTGCCTAAATTCAAATTGAAATTAACTTTATTTGCTAGGAACATTGTTATAAACAATGTGCAAGATCTTAAGGTAAGTAAGTAAGTGTGCACATGTCCTTGCCTATCAGCATGCAAAATAGAAATACTAAAATAAAATATTACTTACATTACATTACAAAACTTACTTCAAATACAAGTGTAAGTACCTGATACTGGCTGGCTGGTATATAGCTCCAACAATACTAAGCACTCTTGTTTGTTCCGTGAATAGGATACATTGCATACTAACTAAAACTCTTTGGAGAAATCTCAAGAACACGTTATTGCCAAAAATTGACAATGACTTACCAGTACTTTTCAATGACCCTAATGTAATTAATTCTAACTTTTTAAATATTCCTGGTATCGGAGACGCATCATTTTCACTTTTGACATTTTTTGAACATCACAGGTTCAGTGATGCAGTATTTCATATTGAACCAGTTAGCTTAGAGAGTCTCCTTAGCATTATTAGAAGCCTTAAGTCTAATGCCGAAGGTTATGATGCCATAAACTTAAATATGCTAGTGTTAACTTTGCCTGACAGTATAGACAGCATTTTAGCTCTCATGAATTCAATTATTAATTGCACGTTTCCCGATTTGTGGAAAATTGCTATAGTTCGTCCTTTACCGAAAATTGCTGATCCTACTGACTTAAAGGACCTCCAACCGATTAGTATATTGCCCTGTTTATCGAAAATATTAGAAAAAGCTGTTTGCATGCAGTTAACTAACTACTTGGAAAAGCATAAAATTTTACCGGTATTTCAATCAGGTTTCCGCAAAGGTCGCAGTACCACGAGCGCCCTGCTCGACGTCACTGACAATATAATTTGTGCTCAAGACAAAGGCATGTGCACTATACTGGTGTTGTTAGATTTTTCTAGGGCATTTGATTCCTTAAATATTAATCTTTTACTTTCCAAGCTCAGTTACTATGGATTTGACGCTGCGGCCTTGCGTTGGTTTGACAGTTATCTCAGTATTCGACACCAGTATGTGAGGGTCTCTCGCAGTGATGGTTCTTCAGCAGTCTCTGATAAACTAGCTGTTAACCGAGGAGTTCCACAGGGATCAATACTGGGACCTATCTTATTTATCTTATACTCGGCGGACATCACATCGTCTATAAAGCACAGTAGATTTCATATATATGCCGATGATACGCAGATATATATTTCATGCAAACCAAGTGATTTTGATGAGACTATAATTAAGTTAAATAGTGATCTAGCTGATATTGCTGCGTGGTCTGCAAGCAACTGTCTGTTACTGAATCCTTTAAAATCCAAGTATATTATCTTTGGTGGTAAGCATCAACTAGCCAGATTGAATCCATCGAAATGTGTTATGTTAATGGGTAAGCCTGTCGAACGTGTCTTTGAAGCTCGCAATCTAGGACTAATTATGGACAGTGGACTTCGTTATGAAAACCATGTGGAATTGCATGAGAAATTGCTTTTATAGGCTAAAAATTTTGTATAGGATGAGACCTTTTCTGTCGACAGCTCTGCGGGTACAGCTTACTGAGTCTTTAGTTTTATCCAAGCTTAACTATATGGACACTGTCATTCACCCGCGGTTGCTTGCAAAAACCAAAAGAGTCATACAGAGGGTCCAAAAAGCATGTGCTCGTTTCGATCCCACTGAGATCCCACGTCACACCTTTTCTCAACAAGTACGCTCTTCTCAAAATGATGCATCGCCGCAAGTTTCACCTGGCTTGCCTCCTTTTTTGGGTAATAAAACATAAGGAGCCTTCATATTTGTATGAGAAATTTAAGTGGAAACCGAGTCGCCAGTCTCTTGAGTCCCGCGCATGTACTTTGCAGCTCCTCACAGAGAGACACGCTACTGCTGCTTTTAGGGATAGCTTCCGCTATGCTGCGTCGAAATGCTGGAATAATATCCCACCACCGATACGGAACCTGCAATGTCTAAATAATTTTAGAAATAAACTTAAGAAATTTATATTCCTACACCAAAAAAATGAAGAACTGTTAGTTAATGACACAAGTGCAATTTAAAATTATGTGTAATGAAATGTAACACTTATCTTCTAAATTTTAAATTATCCTTCATAGTGTTGACTTATCACTCTTTTTATATATACGAAAAGTATTAAACGTCTCTATTCTATTGTTCTCGTCTGTTTGTTGGTCATAAAATATTTGTCAAATTTGTTGTAATCATTTTTTTCAAAGATAGTCTCATGATACTATATTTTTACATAAGTTTATATTCGACTCTTTGTTTCGATCCTTGTTAAAATGTTGTGTGAGTTTTATATATGATTATTAATTTTAATATTGTGTACCTACATATCTTTACATAATAATGTGCCTACTGAATGTGACGTGGTTGACGTCACCACCCGGCTCCAACGGTAGATCAGCGCTGGTTGTTTCAACCAGCATTATGTTGAGTTGAGACCGGTTTGTGACAGAAAACAGTAATTTGTAATTTCAGTCTGACTATAAATTCTGTAATCGAGTTTGTTTTCTGTTTCAAATAAATATCTTTCTTTCTTTCTTCTTTCTTTCTTTCTATTTCAAATATACTAAAATGCGAGTTTAATACTAATCGAAACAAACATTTAATTAATTAGTTTCACTACATACCAAAATGTCAAAGAAATAAACCTAGCAGAATATTAATTTGTCATTGTCAAACGCCAATGGTTGAGACACTAAGGTCGCGAGGTTAGGAAGAGGCGCGATCTTATAGATTTGTCTTTTTTTATTGGCAAAATTACCTTACCTTTGCTTTTACTCGTTACATTCACATAATGTATAATGTTGGTGACCTACACGCACTCCTGAGAAAAGGGGTCTTGACAGACAGACGGACAGCAAAGAGATCTTATAAGCGTTCCGTTTTTACCTTCTGAGGTACGCAAAACTAAAAAAGAATATGTCTCTGTTTAGGGGTCACATTATGATCTCCTTGTCTCATTTATCATCATCATTATACTTAATCCGCTTTTGACACGACCATCTGCACATAAAGACAAATCTAATGACATCTCGCACATAATTATCGGTCTAACGATTAAGGCTGTAGAGGGTCAGAATTAGTTAGACTAGGTGATAGAACAGATAACAGCGTAGCGGGAACCAAACCACCTGTCGTGGTGATAGAGGCTACAGAAAGCGGAGCTTCCGGCCGGACGACGTATCGATCATTGCTTCTCTATTCACATATACCTACTTACTCCGCTGCGAAACAACCCGAAGTAGGTCTTGGCCTCCAAAACATGAGAACGTTATTGGATCCGATCCTGTGCAATCTTCAATATGAAGACATGAAGACATATGTCAGCTGACAAGTCGGTATTTGGCCTATCCAGCGGAGTCTTTGGGCTCTAGATTCTCCCATGATATAGATGGAGTAAGCGTCAACAATCTAAGCTACGCAGACGATATGGTACTGCTGAGCGCATCAGTCTGCAGATTAAGAAAGCTGCTCAGCATATTGTGAGAAATATGGTCATGCTCATGCTCTCAAATATAACTAGTAATTCTGAGAAATGAAAAAAAAAACCTCCCAACTATAAACTAATTTTGCGATTTTAATAATATTTCTAGCTTCCACGTCTCAGATTAATCATAACTTTTTAAAAGAAACTCTTTTCCTCATGAAAGCTATAATTTCATGAGTAGTAAAATTTACTATTATAGATTTGTTTTGATTGCTGCGTTTTCAAGAATACTTTCCCCTTTTTGAGAGAAATACCCGATTAATCAAAATCCCCGACCACTATAAAATTCTAAAAATTCGTAGAACTCATGTCTATACCAAATTTCGCCAAGAATTGTTGAAATTACGACCCTGTACACGAGTGGGAAATGTCTTGTGTACAAACATCTATACATATAGTCGTATATACCTAAGCTGACAGACGAAATATAATTTTGCCAGACTCGAAGCAGAGACTCTTCTCTCGCCTCGCTCGTTTGGTAAATAAAAGGAAAATCCTACTGGCTTTTCTTTTTATTGCTGTTGGCGTAGAGTGCCTTAAACTGACGTCTTCTATTTGTCTCGAAAATATTCTCTTAAATAGGGTAAAGCTGTATAAATATCTAGGACATATTCTTTTGTTCGTCGTAGGCATTTACTGACTGCAGACTTGAAAGACCATTCAGATATGGAGCGGGTCCGCAGGGCACTGCCAATATGTTAACATGGAGTGTCGCAGTTGTTCCGAGTATTATATTTACAAATTACAGCACACACTGCACATTCTACGGCAGTCTACGGGCTGATTACACTGATAGGGCATATAGTGCTATCCAATCTTGACGAAATTTGGAGTTTAGTACTACGAATTTTTAGAAGTTTTAATATAGTTGGGCAGTTTGATTCAGGGAGTCCTTCTGAATCAAAATCCCCAAAGAGGGAAGAAGTAATTTTAATATACTCAAATTACGGTGACTAGGCTACCATTAACTTTATACACATGTTTACTTAGTTTATTGCCGGTAGTTCCAATTATATTATTACTAACGATTTTGTTTATTCGTAAAAGAAACTACACAATAAAATAACGTCATGAAAAAGAATTAACATCAATAATTATTGAATATATTACATAAATTCATCATTTTCTGCTCATGGCTAATCTTAAGCAAACATATAAATTTCATTTAATTTTTATAGGAATTTAATATGAATACACAATATTCAATAAAAAACAGTTGTCCAAATAATCAACTTGCGTACAAAAATTCACAAAAGAATGGAATATTTTATGAAAAATACCAAGGTTACGAAATTGGCTCTGGTGGTAAATAATTACCTACCCTTTTAACCGACACTAAATAAAGTGGTAATTATATTTTATGGGGCATATCTGTTTCCTTTGAGAATGCGACATAGTGACACTGATGATCGGAGTGGTCATTGGCCTTAATGCTGATGTGTTATTTTACAAATACATCTTTACACGATAAAAAATACAATAGTGGCAATTATGCGTCAGAGCGTGTTTTAAGTTAGGAAAGGCATCGGTCAGTTTTTAATTTGAAGGAAGGCAACTACTCATTTGGCTACCAACTCGCACGACCACGGAAGTCAGCGACACTTTGGCCCTATGAGGAGCATGCTTAGTCTGAAATACACTGTAAGTAAGTGTATTTACCTTTATTAACAAACAAAATTTAAGCCTATATTCAAAAAGAACGATAAAAGCGACATTAGTTGTTATAGGCCGATTGCTTTAGTGCCAGTGTTTTCAAAAATACTTGAGAAAGTTTCTTATACTTGCATATCAAACTTTTTTGAAAAAAAACTATTTATTCGTAAACGAGCAAGCTGGGTTTCGGAAAAATAAATCAATAAACCAGGCTATTTATAAATTTTTGCTAATAATTATGACCAACTAAAGGTATACCTGCTTGAGCACTTTTTATGGACTTAACAAAGGCTTTTGACTACCTATGTGGATCACAATATACTTTTTAATAAACTTGAAAATGATGGCGTAAGAGGAAATGTTCTTGATTTTCTAAAATCCTTTTTAAGTAATCGAATGCAATGGACTCAAATTAAAAGAATATGTGCTAAGTCGAAAACAGAAATAACTTATACATCAGGATAGAGAACTGTAAGATATGGCGTGCCCCAAGGTAGTGTCCTTGGTCCGCTTTTATTCATTATATACATTAATAATTTTCCTAAGATAACTAGACATCCTACTGTTCTTTTTGCTGACGATAGCACAGTGCTATTTGTAGTTAAGGACAAACATGACTTTGAAAATGAAATTAATCTGACATTGAACAATGTTATACACTGGTTGACCTTAAATAATCTAAAAATCAACCTCAGTAAGACTAACTTGACGATATTTAGGAATCGTGTTAATAAATTAATTGGTATTGACGTAAACTATCATGGTCATAAAATAGAGCTAATAACACCACAAAATTTCTTGGAATCAACATTGTTTGTCAACTTAAGTTGAAAAACCATGTTGGCAACCTAGTTATCAGACTAAATCAAAGTTCATATGCACACTATATGCTGTCCAAAATAGTCAGTAAGGACACACTCCTTACAGCATACCACAGTCAGGTCTATTCATTGCATAGGTACGGCTTAATTTTTTGGGGCAACAGTACTGAAACAGATACTGTGTGTACTTCGACAGAGAGACAGCTGTAGACCATATTTTAATAATCTAAAGATCTTAACTGTGTATTGTCTGTATATATTTGAGTGTGCAATGTTTGTGCGTAGTAACGTTACTATGTTCGACAATTTTAGTAGCGAAAGCGAAACATTTAATTAATTTGACATATAAAAATTTGACATTATACCTATAATTATTTTATTATAAACTAATTAAATTTTCACAAATTATATGTTATTGCAATGTTTAGATGAGCTTGAAATTTGTTCATGTTAGAACGTGAGCAGATGGCTTTAGTTAGTGTTAATATTTTTATTATCTTTTTTTAGTTATCTTATCTGTGGTCAGTAGGCGTTTTATTGTTTTAATTCCAAAAACTTGTAACACTACGTTTTGTTTTTGCGTACCTATTTTGGCTTTTCTGTATTAAGCTCTGATGTGTTTTGCACTGAAGCGCTGAATATTTTGCAATTTTCCTTCTGTTATGTTGCAATTGTGCTGTATTGTACAAAATTTACTGACTTTACGACGGATTGGTATGTAGATTACGAGTAACAAATTTTCATAATATGTTTACTTTGATTTTCTTTGTTTCCTATACTTAAATAAAACTACACACTTATTTTTATATTTTGCATGCCAAACTAGGCAAGGACATGTATGCTCTAATTTACTATAAGATCTTGTACAAGAATTACCGTGTTTCTGGCAAATAAAACTGATTTTGATTTTGAAAACTACAACAACAACAGTAAAATATAGCCGAAGATTAAGATCTACAGATAATGCAAATACTCCAACCCACCACCAGAGGGCAGCGTGCTCAGAATGTTAGCTGCATTACCTGCATGCCAATGCTAATATGTTGGGCCAGATAAAAACAGGCATTCTGGTCTAATAAGTTTATATATAGTTGTCGGTACTCGCCGTAGTTACAATTGACCGACTTAATCCATGACCATTTCCAGTGGAGAAATAGTAAAATCTCTCACCAATAATAATAATAATAATAATTTTGTAGCGATGATGGTTAGTGGGGTCAATTGCCGTGCAAAAGGTACGAGATTCGATCCCTCGAAAACATGCAAAAATGTTTGCTGCAGCCTGAGCTATCGGTGAAGGAAAACATCGTGAGGAAATCATAGCATGGTGGTAGGGCGTTTTCTATCGCTCGCCTGGCTAGCTACTTCTCTCAAGTTGTAAAATCTGTCGCCAAGCTCCTAACGGTGTGTTCCGGCAGCCTTCCTTGAGAGCCAGTGTATTCCAGAATCGGCATGCTCCATCTATGGCTACAGTATCGCTGACTTCCGTGGTCATGCGAACTTGTGGTAAAATGCTTGGCTGTGCAGGATAAAAAAGGATTCAAATCTTTCAAGACTATGTACGAGTACGTAGTCAAAGAAAGGTTTGAAAAATAAACACTGTTCTCTTGATTCTGTTGAGCTCGCGACCACAATTTTTTGCGACTTTATAAATAAACACGCAACCACTTGACCGATTTCTTTCATATTTAGTAATCATAATTAATTATGTATTCCACGTGTCAAAGAAATTGGCTAGTAAATCTCTCTCTCTCTCTCTATTTTAAAAATTTCTTAGAGTTGCGGCAACAGGATTTTTTCTTCGGCCCTTAAGACTCGATGTGGGGCAAGGGGCACTCAGACACAAAGCTTTTCTGCAGCTCGCTTTACTTCGCTCCAGGTCTTGCCTAGAATATAAATATGGTTTAAGTTATTTTTTACCAACTTGCCAAAAAAAAAGGAAGAAATACTACATTCGGTCGTATTTATCGGAAGTCCGCAATTACTTCGTTTTAAAAAGAACTTGTGAAAAATTGAGTTTCGTTCGTGAAGGCGGTATAAAAAGCCACTCAATAAAATACATAGCTGTAATATACAATACATAATAGCTTAATTTATTGATTCATTTAATTACCAACTGAACATACATAGACTATGGACAAACAAAAAAGTTCGCGGCGGGTATATAATGCATAGTTTTTGGGAGAAATTTCATAGTTGGCAAATGAAAAGCCACAACTATGGGCACTCTCTCGATAACAACCCTCGTGGTTACGCTGGTAAGAAATATTTTTAACCGACTTCGAAAAGGGGAAGGTTCTCAACTCTAACTGTATTTTTTGACCGAACGATCGAAGCGAGAGAATCGTTTCTGATTCAAGTCTGGCAAAATTTTATTTCCTCTGTCAGTTCCAATGTTTGTGTGTTTGTAAGTGTTCTGAAATTTCGAACTCGCGTACAGGTAATAGTTTCTAACCAATCTCGACGAAAGTCAGTGTTGGAGGTTACAAATTTTCAGAATTGTTATTCATCGGATATTTTTGATTAGGGGAGTTTCGACGCAGAGGTCAAGAACCACACCAAGACAGAAGGTGTCGTGGTTCTTTAATAAAAATTATTTAAAGACTGACGGGTACAGCTAAAATGCACTGGCTCATAAAGGAGGCCGCCGAAACACACAATTAGGTGCTTGGCAACATATTTTTCAACTTGAAGTGTTATCCTTAAACGGTAGCTCAAGCTCTGCTTGCGTGTTGCGTAGGATGGAACCTCGTACCTCTTGCACGGCAATCTACCCTCTTTAACTACTTGGTCGCTATCGCTACAAAAAATTGTGTACGCTACCTATGTGTTGATACACGTACAATCATAATCTATGCCGCAGCTGTAAACTCGTGATTATAGTATTATGTTGCGGTATACGTTTAGTCTAACTGTTTCAAAGATACCTGTAAGATTTGTATGTATTATTTTATTTAAATTTCCATTAAAAAAAAATTGACTATAGTTTATCAAAAATAAGAACTACAATACCAATGTGGTTTTTTTGTGGTACAATAATTTCAGTAAGTCCTTTCTAAAGAAAAAAAAAACTATCTATGCAAATAAAGCTTCAATAGGAAAAAACTTTGTTGTACGTTCAATGAACTTAAACGTCCAATAAAAGATTTTTTGTTACAACTACAAAGCGAAGGAATATTTATTTGGGATAAAATAATTTCAGTTAGTGATTTCTAGCAAAAAATTATTATATCATTCTTTGATTTCCATAACAAAAATTACTTGCTATAACGTTTTATGAAGGCGTCTACCACAATACTTTAGTAAAAACTAAAAAAATCAATGTCTATTTTGCTATACATTTTAGTTCCAAATCAAATCAGGCGTTACAGAGTCATAGTTAAATACGACTATTATCCCTTCGGCCACAAGTACCCCACTAATTTTTGTTCTTACAATTAGTTAGTTCTAACAAAAAAAATATCGAAGCACCCGTTACTATAGTTACCCGTTACTAAGTTATAGTTAAATACATGCCCTCTCCCACGGGAACCTCCACTTATTTTCGGGATAACATCATTTCAGTTAGACCTTTCTAACAAAAAAAAAATCATCCAAATCAAAGTACCGTTACTGAGTTATAATTAATAACGACTTTCATCCCCCTTCCCACGGGAACACCGCTGATTTCAGGAATAAAAAGTTGATAAGAGCCTACCTCATTGTATAACCTTAAGCTAAGCAAGTTTCATTAGAATCCATCCAGCAGTTTAGAATTTTGGAAAGTCCAGAAACAGACAGACAGACAGACAAAAATGATATAAATTATAGATTTGGGGTCTGTATCGTTAATAACCCCCGCAAAAGTTTTTTTTTTTTTATAAGATTGTTTTATTTCTTATATTCTTATTCAAGTTTTTCATATGCTCATTTTAAAGTATTTCTAGTGTTTATTTTTTGTGACCCAGCTCGTCTCTAAGGGTCACGCTGAAAATCAGCGCTGAGGAGCAATCTCCAGCATCATGCTGAGCGACGACTTTTTTGACGCACGGGACACTTCAACTCGACTTATTTCACTATTTTGAAATGTTTGTCTACATTAAGCCTTCTGCGCCGCTGGTCCCGGGTTCGATCCCCGGACAGGTTAAACATTTGTGTGACAAGAACATGTCTGTTTGACATGAGTCTGGGTGTTTATTATATATATAAGTATGTGTTTATGTAAATAAGTATGTATATCAGTCATCAGGTTACCATAGCACAGGCTTTGCTTAGTTTGGGACCTGAAGACCTTTGTGTGGATGATGTCCTATATTAAAAAAAATATATATTTATAGTTGTAGTAGTAGTGCCCTGTGTGTACAAAATGAATTCTTTCTTTCTTTCTTTTCTTTTGATGCAGATAAAGACAAATCTAATGACATCTCGCACATCAAAATAGGTTAACTGTTGTAGGCTGTAGAAGATCACAATGAGTTTACGACTACTCGTAGTACTCGTAGTTCCGCGAACTCTCATCCTAGCAACCACCATATTTTCTGAGACTTTATAAAAAAGCACAAACCACTTGAACGATTTATTTATATTCAGGAAGCTTAATTATGAATGAATGAATGGTTTATTTGTGACAAACATATTTAGTAATAATGTGTGTTTGTCACAACCCGACCCCAACTCAGCAAAATGCTGGCGGCATAAGCCAACGCTGGTATTCCGATTTGACCGGGCATTGACCTAACCTCGCCTAAGTGATTATTGTTGAGTTCCGCAAGTCTGTACCAAATATTATCGAAATCGGCCAGTAAATGGCGCCGTAGCAAAGTTCCTACTCTTCCCTCGTCACGTCTCGTCACGTCTTATCTCGTTACGTAGTGTCATGTTTGAGTAAAGCAGTACAGATATTGCTTACCACATTATTGATTCAAAATTATCTTGGTCATGATGGCAACAGTTTTACTAATTATTATAGATAAAAGATGTTGATTATATTTTCACTATTGATTATCTTTTTTTTCCGCAGATCCTAGCGGTGTCAGCAACTCCTCATCACAAACAAGTTGAGCATGGCTCACGCAGCCGTGGTGTAGAGCATCACAGTGGCGGTTTCCACAGCGGTGGAGGCGGTTTCGAATATATTAGTCAAGGTGGAGACAGCCGCGTGGTGACCAAAGCTCACGGAGGTGGACGAAGCGGCTTCGAGTATACTGGCCAAAGCGGCGGAGGCTACGGGGTTTCCAAAGTTGACGGTGGCGGTGAAGGCGGTTTCGAATATATTAGCCAAGGTCAAGGCAGCCGCAGGGTGACCAAAGCTCACGGAGATGGACGAAGCGGCTTCGGGTATACTGGCCACAGCGGCAGAGGCAGCAGGGATTCAAAAGTTTACGGTGGTGGTGGAAGCGGTTTCGAATATAGTAGCCAAAGTGGAGGCAGCCGCGGGGTGACCAAAGCTCACGGAGGTGGACGAAGCAGATTTGAGAAAATTGATAGTGGCATAAATAAAAGAAACGGTAAACCCTGTGGACCTAGAAGCAAAAATTATCAAAAAGACAATGTTAGTGGAATCAATCACGGTCGATATAAATTAAGTGCAGGAAGACGTAAAACCAAAGACATCCAAACAAGAAATAGTGGCAGACAATATAAATTAAGATACGCAGACAAAAGAGCAAGATTTGAAAATAGTAATAAGAGTATCGGCCGTGAACGTAAAGATAACAATGATTTTGGAAACAACATAGGGCGCAACCGAATCTCAAGATATAATGGGCGAGATGGTCAGTTTATCACTAACAGAGGTTCAAAACGTTTAGGTGCAGGCACCTATGATAGACGTAGTTTCACACAGGTCAGTAACAGGAATCGTGTAGGCATAGTACAAAAAGAAGCCAGAAAAAATAGAAATAATTTTGACAATCAGGAAAGTATTGCTGAAAACTCCTCAAAGAGAAGACGTGATGGTATCAATAGAAGTAAAACCGGAAACATTAACAAAATTACTAAAAAAACTGATGTTGATTCTGACAAAGAGTACCATCAGACAAAGACAAGGCGTGTCGACAGATACGGATTTAATACCGATAATACTGATAACAATGAAACTCGAAATACTGAACAAAAAAGTACTTACGAAATCGATTATGCAAAACGTCGAAACAACAATCAGAGAAAATCAAGTATAGATACCCGTAAAAGCGTATATAGTGTCGAAGAATATGCGCAAGGAGAAACAAATCGAGGACATAAAGGTAATCAAATTACTAAAAAATCAAAAACTGAACGCACTAGTATAAAAAACGACGTTAACCAAACAAAGACTAGAAGTACACGTATCGATGGATTAGGATCTAATACTAACTATGATGATACACGTAATATTAAACAAAAGAACACATACGAAACAGACTATATGTATGATAAAGACAGCTCGTCACAATCCAACATAAACCAAAATGACAGCGAAGATTATTTATATGACCAAGACTACGACCAAATTATAAATACTAGTCAAACACAAACCAAACTAAAAAATCAAAACATCAATAATTCTGCATATGAACAGGACGACTACGATCAGAAAATCATAAATAACCGCCGAACACAAACTAACGTGAAGGATGTGGACAATAAAACTTTTGAAAGTGAAGATGAATTCAATAAAAAGGTTTTTATTTCTGATTCTGCTGACCTAAAGGATCAGGATAGCAAAAGTAAGGATAATAAAAATACCATAGTTTCTAAACGACCGGTAACTAGCCTTGACCAACGAAACAGCGAAGATTTTGAATCTGACCAGTATTATGGCCGAGAAAACGTGAATTACAGGCAAACAAAAACTGACTTAGTTCAACAAGATAACGATGATTCTATATATGGACAGAACTATAATCAGAAAAGCAAAAGCACTATCCAAACTGATCAGGCACAGAAAAACTATGCACAGACACAAAACTACTATCAAAAACAATCTAGGCAAGCACAAACTAACCTTGCGCAACAGGAGAACGATTATTATGAATATGGACAGAGTTATAACTTGAATTACGACGAGCCTGATTATATTGAATATACTTTATACAATGGGGCAGACAACGATGCTAGCAGCAATTCTAATAGTTTCACTTATAATGGGGCTAGCAACGGTGCTGGCAGTGATGCCAACAGTTTCGCCTACAATGGTGCTGGCAACGGTGCTGGCAGTGATGTCAACAGTTACGCTTACAATGGTGCTGGCAGTGATGCCAACAGTTTCGCCTACAATGGTGCTGGCAACGGTGCTGGCAGTGATGCCAACAGTTTCGCTTACAATGGTGCTGGCAACGGTGCTGGCAGTGGTGCCAACAGTTTCGCCTACAATGGTGCTGGCAATGGTGCTGGCAGTGGTGCCAATAGTTTCGCTTACAATGGTGCTGGCAAAGGTGCTGGCAGTGATGCCAACAGTTTCGCTTACAATGGTGCTGGCAACGGTGCTAGTAGCGGTGCTAATAGCTTATATAGCAATGGTGTCGATGGTGTCGGCAATGGTTCTAGCGGTGGCGCTGCCAATTTTGCTGGCAATGCCGCGGGCAGCAATACTGGTACCGGTGCTGGCACTTTTACAATAAATAGAGCAGGTAATTCAGCAAAGGATGGCCAGGGTCAGCTTAACAACGGATGGAGTGCAACCTTTGGTTGGGCAGGTAACGCAGTTCCCCAAAGTAATGCTGGTGATGGCAATGATGACACTGATTCAGAATAATGACAAAAAATAGTCCGGATTCCCTGCAACGCTCACGTTTCTCGCACTCATTTTGATGCATTACTTCTATTAATGAAATCCACTAATCATTACCTTAAAAGTAGCTGTACGAATAATTCACTTGTTATTGGACAGTTTGATTTTGACAAGTATAATATTATGTTTTTGGGAAAGAAAAACGTTGTTAATTCACTATTATTTTCGGTAATTACTGATCGATTGATAATTATTTTTGTCGATTGCTTGTCGGTCAGATAAGTAACTATAGAGATAGAGTGAATGTTCTGTCGATTTATATATTAATTACTTATGTATCGGTTACAGCAACTAATTAGGTATAAGAAGGTTAAAAAACCAATAACGTTGATTTAATATGAAGACCCATTTATTAAAAAAAAAATAAAGAGACGTCGTCATGTTATTGACACGGACTTTGTAGTTGTCGTTACGATGAAGTATGAACTTTTAAGTATATGTATGGAACTGTATGTATTAAAAATAAAATGTATTATAATTTCCACCAATGTTTTATTTGTCACTATAATAATCCTGTAGCCATACTCGTAGCTTGCATTTCAATTTTATTTTTGTGACCCCAAGTTTGTGGGGTTGCCGCCCTTGTCGCGGCAGCCATCTTGGAAAAAGGGGTACAAACACCTTTTTCACGATATCTCGGAAACTAGGCGTTCCACAAAAATCGGCAAAACATAATTAGTAGTAAATTACTTTACCTACAAATGTTTTATTATAATTTAATATTAAAGAAGTTATGAGCAAAAAAGTGAGAAAATTGCTATAAACATTTTCTTTTATGCTCTGTACCTTTCTTTATTTTCCTTTAAAAAAAAAACTTTAGACAAATCTTGTAGATGGTCTTTTTAAGAAAATTTAAAAAAGGAATATTTATTAAATTTCATTCATTTAAAACGCTGTTACAATGCTCCATAGTTTACAGGGTTCGTCAACGCTCACGAAAATCCGGTCAAAACTAAATGTTTCACTTAGTTTTATGATCTTTTTTTATTGTTAATACATTCTTAAATACTTTTTGCTAAATCCATACAGTTTTACTTATTCATTCCTGTTTTCCTTACTATTGAAAAAAATATTATTTCTTATAGCAATTTCTAAGAGGAGTGTACATTTTTGAGAATGTTTAGCAGGTTCAACACACTTTTATTAGTAGAAAAGGTCCGTGTTACCGTTTTGGGGACAAGTGAACATCTGCCTGCTAAGGTTATTATTATTATTATGCGTATAAAAAAGAAATGACAAAAAAGTTAAAGACCAAATATGAACATTTTTATGGAAAAAAATCTCTATTTTTGCTTATAGCTTGTTTAATTATAAATTTAGGGCAAAAAATTATCCGAACTTATTTGTAGGCAAAGCAATTTACTACAAATTATGTTTTGACGAATTTCTTGGAGAACGTATAGTTTCCGAGATATCGCGAAAAAGGTGTTTACACCCTTTTTTCCAAGATGGCGGCCGTGGGACAACGGCAGTAACCCCACAAACTTGGGGTTAAGCTTCTATTGACCCCTCACACATGTAACAAAAATAAAATTGCGTCTTCTAACAAATGCAATATTAGGTCCTTAAATTGTAACATTTCAATGGTCTATGTATATTAATATAAACATAAGGGTTTATACCTCGCATCTCCATTTACATTTTTATAAAAATCGGTCAAAAGGTCATGCCGGGTCGGCGGCAAGTTGGTAGTGTCGGAATCTAACCCACTCAAAATCCCTCTGTTGTTTTTCCTTACACCAGTTAACAGGGCTAAGTTATTAAAGAGTGATGAATTCATTCAAACGTTTCAAAAATAAGGCCCCTGGTCGCTATACACATGTCAATAGTGAAATGTAAACTCTCAAGCTTTGTTACTGGGTAATTTTAATAGGCCGTATTTCATTTGGACACAAAATTCAAATTTACAATAATATCTTACATACCCCTAAACCAGGGAGTCAAGTGCTCAGAATTTGCTATTTATGGATACACTAGTTTTAAAGGATTAAGTACGTATTAATCCATAACGTCCCACTGATGGGCTCGGGTGTCCTATGTGACAAGGGTGTAGGCCATATAGTCCACCAAGATCGTCTATTTATCGCCATCTACTACAATTGTCTATGAAAGCTATTAACCTTCTTCGACAATTAGGTTTCCACACGATTTTATCCTTAACCGTTTAAACTTATGGTACTTCTTTCTACTAATATAAACGCGAAAGTATGTAAGAACGGATGTTTGTTTGTTACTCATTCACGCAAAAACTGCTAAACTAATTTGGATGAAATTTAATACGGGAACAGCTTAAACCCTGAATTAACACATTTGCTACTAGATCTTTATGGTAGGTAATCCATGTGTTTTTTATTGTTTAATTGTGTTTAGTTTATTTTTTTATTTTTATAAAAGCACTTGCCCGGTAGTTAATTTTTACCAGTACAGGACCGAGGCAGATAGTATGAAATGATGAGAGGCCTATACCCAACAACAATGGGATAAGGAAAGCGGCGGATGATAATGATGAAGTAAAAATAACAGAATAGTAGGTCATTATAATTTTTAATGACGCATATTATTCACATAATGACGTTTATTTGATGCGTACGAAGCCAGGTGGTTAAACAGCAGACATACATATCTCCGATGCGTAAAATACGAAAGATAATATTTGTAAAAAATAACACGTAAAGAAATTCGTTACGCAAGTAGATTGACACGTGGAGTAATAAGGCCACTTTTGTAACAATAATATATTGGGTCGTGACTTTTTAAAGGGTCGTTGGCTTGCTTGCCGACGAAGTAATGATGACGAACAATTATAGGAAATTATATACTATAGGAAGGTACGGTCGACATTTGTCGGGCATGAAAAAAATAAATTGTTAGTAAAATATCACAGGGCATTAACAGTGACATTAAAAGATGCTCTATTTTACAGTAATCTATGGTATAAAATTCGTTTTGTTTTGTTATTTCAGTGTGTCATATATTTACGAGGCATTACGAGCGGTATCATTGTTCGCACGAAATACCTCAGCACAGGAGCCCTGAGATCATCTGCCACAGTTTTCTAAATAAAGTTGCTACTTTCCCGAACTCTCCTCATTAATGATGCCACATTCTTCCGAAGCAGGGCATTAAAGCCGTCGGTATAGTTAGTGGCAAACATTTCGGACGCACTACAGAAGCGGGGAAGCCTCAACATCATTCTAAATATGTTATTACATTATACACGTAGCGCGCTAATCGATTCTTGGGAACATCCAAACCACAGACCACACGGGTACAGACCCTGGCAGTATGCTTTGAAAAGTGTAATTTTTACTTGGTCTGTACAGCGGGCGAAGTACAGCGAAGTCTTAGTAGTAGGGTCTCGTTTTTACCTTTTAGCTACGGAATCCCAAAATTGTTATTGATTTATGCGTACCTGCTTCTTTTGGAAATCTTTAATAAAACTACGATGACGTGAATATATCATTAGGTTATTAGGTTCTCAGGTACGTAATAATTAATTTATTCTTATACTCGTGTATATGTATCGATGATATATATTTTTTTGTAGTTGTAGTTAGTCATTTCGTTGTTTCTATATTTGTTTGTAAGTTAGTATGTGCAACTCAATTTGACACTCTACTTTCTAAACCAGTGAACCTATTATGATGTACGAAGTGTCATTGGATTTGTCTTTATCTGCAGATGGTCATCAGAGCTTATGACCATCTGCAGATTATGGAGATCATGCAGATCATTTAGGTAGGGTGTTTCCTATCGCTCGCCTGGCTAGCTACCACCCTCAAGTTGTAAAATCTGTCGCCAAGCACCTAACGGTGTGTTCCGGCAGCCTTCCTTAAGAGCCAGTGTATTCCAGACTAGGCATGCTCCATCTAAGGCTACAGTATCGCTGACCTCCGTGGTCGTGCGAGCTTGTGGTCAAATGCCTAGCTGTGTAGGATTAAAAAAAAATTGGTTTCATGCCGCGGTTTCACTCACCAAGAAAGAGAGGTAAAAAGTTTTTACAGTACTTATTGTTCAAGGCACTTCTAATCGTTCGTTGTTGTGCGCTTACAAAATGAGACAGAAGTTTATTATGAAAAAAATATTCCTGATTTCAGTTCCACAGGCACAGATACAATTTTATCAATTCTTTTGTATAAATAAACCATTGTTCTGGATTGGTTTTGATAAAATTAAAATGGGACCTCGTTTGAAATAAGTATGCTTCAAACAAAAAAGAATTTTACAAATCTTGTGTAATCTCTACACCCCAGTGACCGGCGTATTTCTAAAGTTCACCAATGCTAGTCGATTATTAATTATTTCTCGACCAGGCGGTCGAGAGAGAGAATATAAAACTGAAGTGAACTGAGAAGTATTCGGTATTTCCGCTCACTTCGTCAAAAGATAAGCTACACAATAAAGACTCACGTATCTCGGAGCAGTCTTCGGTCTCGTCTTCGTCTTCTTACTCACCGACAAACTTCGCGTGATTATAACGAACATAATGCCTGACGCAATTACACTCGTAATAATTCACTTATCATGCCGGACATTGACGATTGAAACTGTGCCACAATGACCACATGTTTACCAACACGAAATTGGGCTTTGTACGGCTGATGGACGGCAGCGGCTGACGAGCGAAGGCTCCAGGCCCGCGCGGACCGCTCCCAGCGCTAGCAATGACTCGGCACAGGCGGAACTGTCTCCCGCAGCGACCGCACCCACCTTGCTCGCCTCGGCGTACGCCTCCGCCTGCTTGCCGGCAGTCTCCACTGCGCGGCACCACGACACGGCTCCATCCAGATCCAGTTTAGTTTTTGCCAACATACGCTCCCGCATGCTCCAATCTTTGATTTCTGTGTCAGCATTAAACTGTTACGCAGGCTCCCGAAGACGCACGATTTGCTTCTCTGTCCCAGCGAACTCATAATTTTATCGAAAATGTCCTCCCGTTGATAAGTTTCAAAAAATACGTCATGTTCATAATTTACATTCTTTGTAGGGTCACAATGTCCTTCTTCCAAAATTTCCTTGCCAACTTTTCCGATGTTATGCATGAACAATGCACATTTATCTCGTGACGATACCACATGCCTGTAGCGATCAAATAATACTCAAATGTGTACTTTCATTCTCGACAATTCGTAGCTATGCTGCCTTCTCCGCTCATGGCTGCAGGCTGTTGTAACACGAACATATTTATTTCCAGTGACGCCTCATGAAACCAATAAAAACCTAAAAAAAAACATGTACGGTATTGACAAAATTCCACCTAACCTACTCAAAAATGCGCGGATGAGATAGCTTTGCCATTTTATCTTTTGAGTAAGCAATCTTTTAATAGCGGATTTTTCTCTCATCAAGTTAAATAAGCCATAATAATATCTTACAAAAACCCATCAAAATTGACATAAATAATTACTTACGTCTGTTTTTTATACTTTTTTTAGATAGTAATCGTCCCATTTCTCTCTTTCCTTCTGCGTATAAAGCATTTGAGAAAGCAATGAGCAACCGGATATATTCTTTTTGTGAAAAGTATAACATTTTTAACGAATGCCGGTTTCGAAAAAATAGGTCAACGACATAGAACATCTACAAGAAGTACTAAATATAATTATTATTCGACTCATTAAACACGGCCTATAGGCCGTGTTTAAAAATAAATGAGTCGATCCGGCTATAGCCGGATCTTTATAAACGAGCCTTACATAAAAGATCTAACGAAAATTATGACCGACCTATATATATATGTTTTGCAGACGATTTATCTCTGCTAAGTTTCGCAAAAAATAGCTCTAGTATAAATTCAATACTTACCGCAATATTAGAAAATTACAATGGAATGGATGCAGATGCACAATCTACAACTTAATTTAACTAAAACTAAAATAATTACTTTCCATCCATATCAGAAACCCCACTCCAATTTAAATATATTTATTTAAAATGGAGCGAAATTGAAAATTGTATAACTGGCAAGCACGTATTACGAAAACTAAATCATTACCTACTTCCGTACTTCGCAATATAAAAAGACTTAAAAACAGCAATCTGTTCTTATTTTTCGTTCGGTCATTCCAGACTATTCTATGGCATCATCCTCTGGAGTTCCAGATTATTGGCTAAATATGCACTCGTCTGCTACTTTGGTCTTGGCTATATATATATATATATATATATACAATAAATTGCCTGACGATTTAAAATATATAGAAAATGACATGAAATTTACGCGTTCTAGTTTCTAAATAACGTAGTCACTTCATTGGCGAATACTTTAATGAAATTCCGGATACTAACATTCAAATTTAATTGCTTAATGGTTTAGCTTATTCCTCTCGTATTAAATATCCTCCTCTCTTGTACTTATTTACTGCACCCGACGGAGTTCATTGTTCTACTATTTATGTATTAGGTCCCTACATATGAAATTGGCGTTTTGTCGTACTGGCCACTTTGATCTCAAATATCTCTTCTTTGGTCAGGGATTCCAATTTCAAATTTATACAGCTATTTATTCATACATTTGTATTTCGAAAACCGTAATTCATTTGTTTTGTCTTCGTTTGGTTTTTTCTTTGCGTCATGCAGTTTACAAAATGGAAAACTTGAAATATCGCGTTATTTACGAGTACGAGTTCCACCGTGGTACCAGTGCTGCAGAAACGGCTCGAAGGATTAATGATGTGTATGGCAAAAGAAAACACAGTGCGTTTTTGGTTCCAACGTTTTCGTTCTGGAAATTTCGACCTGCAGAACAAGCCCCGTGGACGGCCGGAGACTAAAGTTGCTAATGAAGAATTGGAAGCTATTGTGGAAGCAGATCCACCTATTCCTCCTCCTAATACAGGTATTAGGAGGAGGGATAGGTGGGAGCGGGAAAGTGTACGCTGGGGGGTCCGGGGAGGCAAGGGCAGCGGGCGAAGTGGGAGAGATGGGAGTAGCGAGGGAAGGCAAGAATTAGGAGGAAGAATGGGTGGGAGCGGCGGAATTGCACTTCGGAGATACTTCAACGTGGACAAAGTTGAGCGGGGAAAAAACGCTTCAACTTCGGCGCTCACAATCACCTACAATCCGGACAATACATCGGTGAGTTTCTTTTTTTTATAAGTAACTACATATAATAAACACGTTATATACAAATATTGAACATAAAATTATTTTTGTAGTTTATTTATAAATTGAAGTGGCGATACAATACAAAGCATACTCGTATTATACTTGCGTCTAAAATGTAAACAATTAACCAACTTGAGTGAACAGCGCGCGCGTCGTATTTTACTTACCTATTTGTCGTGAACCAAGCGAACACGCGACGTCATGCACTCGCCCGCTCGGTAGCTCGATATACAAGCTGCTCCATGTTACTTTATTTATTGTGATAATATTGAAATAAATTTGTTCCAAAAAGGTGTTAAAGGTACGGCCGTAACTACTAAGTCCATAAGAGACAATGCTTTCCATCAGTACTTTGTACATAGTCAGTAATACTGTGAATTGTACACGACTTTTAATGACGTGGAATTTAGCCATTATTGCTCGATGCTTAACGCAAATTTTGTCTATGTGTTTACCCCATTTAAATCGATCGTCTATGACCATGCCCAGATAGGTTTGTTCAGTGACTTGTAAGATAGCAAGTATTTCCATTCCCAATTGCATCTTTATGTAGGCAATCATGGTTGTGTGCAAATATTTGAACCCCTTCGTTACAGAAGTTATGACTTGATTGTAAAAACTTTGTTTTATCGGCATTAAGGACAAGTCCTGAGCCGTGTGACCAATTGTAAATCAATTCATCATCGTCACCTATGTATGAATGAAAGCTCACTTTAGTCATAAAGTTATCGATTTTATAACTTCTTGTAATAATTTTATTATAAGAGTTATAATATCTTAGAGTAGTAACACTTGTAAGAAGAAGTTATAAAACTATTCAAAGTTCATAAGTATGATAGTATTAACTTTGGGAGATGCAGGTTCGAATCGCCTACCGTGACATTTCTTGTTCGCACGGATAAATTATAATTATATATTGCGAGCAACCATTCAAAGATGCACCGTGCACATCATAGAACCGTGGGTATTTACTGATGATTTATTTATTTTTCAGGCATTAACAAGCGTGGGATTGAAAAACTGGCGTAAGTGTTAAAAGTTCTAATTATTGGCAGTCAAGCAATTCTGTCAGTTATATCTGAATCATATTATGATTGACCGAGCGAACAAAGCGAGTGGAGCGTCATTGCTCCTGGTTCTATAGAGTTAGGGTTTGGGTCCTGGAACATCTCGTGTATCGAAGTCCCGCGACTTTTCGTAATTTTAGTTATCTTGAGTCCCGGAACTTTCAGCCAAAACTATGAAATATTGATATTCGAAAGTTTAACTATTAATTTTTTATTTTAATTTTTCTCAAAATTTGCACATTTTACTTCAAATATTAGTTACTAGCTGTACCTGCGACCGTTCGCAATTACTACCCTTGTAAATTTTTATGTCAGTATAAATTTCAGTGATCATTCTTAGTCTTTTTTTTAAATACCCATAAATAATATAGCAATATTTTGAACTGTGAGTTTGATTAGCTGAAGCATGAGTGGACAATTCGGAAAAGCTGATGATTCTGCATAGCATTGACGATTATTTAATTTTTGCGAATACAGCACTCATTTTGAGAGTTCAGTATCCCAAAGGGTAAAAACGGGAGCACATTACTAAGACTTCGCTGTCCGTCCATCCGATGGTCTCTCACCAAACTGTATTCCTTGAGAAGTACAGTCTAAGTTTATCCCATATTTCGTAGACCGGATAATATTAGATTTTCTATTTGACCATTGAGGTCTGATCCCGACTCTTACGCTCATAACCGCTCCCCGCTTTCCCCTCACACTCTTACCTTTTTATTTCTTATCCCCTTATCCTGAGTAAAACTGCTTGTAGGTAAAGGTAAAGAGTAAGTGATTTATACTCCTGACTGACTGAGTCACTATATTTGTTAAAGAAATAAAGAACAATAATATTTTCTTCCCACCATCTCGGAAAGAGTATTTTTGCTATTCGATATCTGAGTGCAAAAGCCGTTTTTATCCGCTAGAGGATAAAGTACATTTAAATTTAGAATATCGTGTGCACTAAGTTTGTGAATTAAAAACCTCATTCAACCTCTATGGTACCGAATTCATCATACAACCTTTTTTATTTTGTTAAAAACTCAGAATCGGAACTTATTTTCTGTACTTTTTTTAAATTTGTTTTGCACGCGTCTTTATTATTTCTCGTCTTGTTGTTAAAACGTTATGTTAAAAAATAAATGAAAAAACTAAAATGAGTGATTCAATTTTTTTATTTTTCGTATGTAGTCATTTCCTCGCTGAGGTGCGATGAAAAGTTACGTGTTGCACTCGAGTGCAAAGATTTTTCGTCTTGTGTTTTTTTAATTCCCTCGCTAACGTTCAGGATTGTAATTTAAGAATCCTTCGCTTGCTCGGTCACCAAAAGTGGGGTTTGAAAAGAACTTTGCACTCTTGTATAAGTAACAAATAACTATTATATGGTTACTACAAAATTTTATCACCTAATAAACAAAGTATAAATTTATGACATACCTAGTCATGCCACCAGCGTCTGTCACTCGGCCCTTGTTTATATCCCAGTAATAGATACATTGTCATCATGTTTAGTCTACGCGCCCACGCAATAACATACGGTGGGACTTACTGGAACGCTGAGATGACAAATCTCTTCGTTAACTTAGCTCTAGCCTTAAGGACATTTATTCACTCTATATTCAGACTGCATTGAGGTCACAAGTGTTAATTAAATAATTTAAATCGATTAAATTGTTTTTTAAAAACATCATCACGCGCTTCCTTCGCTTCGGTAGGATTTTTCACAATTTTCGCGAGTCGCGATCGCCCCTAAATCTGTGACGCGAACTAGCAGCTTTTCGAAAACCGACTTTACGCGGAAGTGGAAATCTCGAACCAAATAAATTCGACTCCAGTGGAAGAGCGTGAATCAAGAAGCTGAAGTAGAGTCAGGAGGACATGGGATCGAGCAGATTGTGAGTAAACCTTTTCACATCCTGTATTCATATTCCTGTGTCTTTTCCGATTTTTCCTCTCGATCACAAATTATCGGGTGGAATAGTTATAGTTTATCTGACTTTGGTTTACACTTAAATAGGTAACGTTCAGATTAGTTTAAGAATAATTTATCGCGATCAACATTATTGTGATAAATAATTAATTATATTTACATCTTTTACACATAAATTGGTAAATTGAATCATATTAGTTTAAATAATAACAAAATAATTTTGTTATTATTAGTTATAGTTTCTTTTTACACTAAATCGGTAAATTGAATAAATTAATTTTAAGAAATATTAGGTAAATTTATAAATTAAGAAAAATGGAGTACAGATCAATTCCTAAGGAAATTTTGGCAGTAATTCCTAAATATGACGGAGATGAACAACAACTAAATCTCTTTTTGTCAAAATGTGATTATGTGGTTAACGGGAGCAGAATTGCGGGAAACCTAGCTCAAGAAACTTATATTTTCCATTCAATTACTAGCAGATTGACTGGTAGAGCCGCAACTCTCCTCAGTGATAACCCTAATATAAATACTTACGAACTTGTTAAAGATATACTGACCCAACACTTTGATGATCCGCGATCTGAAGAATGCATAGCTATAGAACTAGAGTCACTTAAATTAAAATCCAGTGAAACATATATACAATTTTGTCATCGTATCCAAAGCGTAAAAAGCTTACTTTTCTCTAAAGTAAACAGACTAGTTGATGAGGGAATCAAAGCAGCAAAAATGATCGTTTACAATAACATGGCTTTAAATGTATTTTTATACAATCTACCGGAAGATATGATCCGCATAGTTCGATTAAAAGGTTGCTCAAATTTGGAAGCTGCACTGAGCATTGTAACAGAAGAAGTAAATTTCAAATTTCAATATGACGCTAAAAATAAAATACTTAAGCAAACCTCACTACAGTTACAAAACATGAGTTTGCAAAATACATTAAAACCAGTTATTACGCCTCAAGGTTTTGAACCATATTTTAACTCTAACCAACAATTTAAATTCGGCATTAATCAAGGTCAAGGTTTTAAACCAAATTTCATGCAGCCACTACGATTCTCTCCACCTGCACAAAATTTTAAATTTGGAACGCCCCAAAATTCGCCTTAACGCAGTTTCGGTCAGGCACCCGTTCAACGTGCACCGTTCCAACACGGTGGTTACAAATTCGGTATTCCCCAACAACAGAATTTCAGATTTGGAATTCCAAACCAGCACGCAAATCTATTTGGATTGCCTGCACCTCAAGTACAAGCACCTCGACTCCAAGAGTCGGATGTAACCATGCGTACTGCCCCTGTAAGACAAAATTTAACTATGAATGAACCCTTCTATGATACTGAAAACTCAATACAAGAATATACACAAAATTACGAAAATGACGCGCAAGATAATGACTACGCTTATTATTGTAATTTAATGGAAAATTTTGACGATATGCATTCCGCATTTCCCGAAAACGCCTATCCGGAAAATATGTACCCTGATACACCTGAACATCCGGAAAATTTTCAGGTTACAGCCTCAGCGGATGTGGTGAAGTAATAAGCCTTAATTACTGTGACAGTATATTGAAATTACCACACATATTAATCCCGGAAATCAATTCTAAATTTCTAATAGACACGGGAAGTAGTCGTTCCTTTATAAGCCCCGCTAAAGCTAATGAATTTGCCTATAAATACTACGAACCTTTTAAAGTAATTAGTACACACGCTCAGAGCGTACATGACGAAGCTATATTTATACCTTTGTTAAAAACTTTCAAAAGCACACTTCGCCAAAAATTCTATGTATATGACGTAGACAATCGCTATGACGGATTGATAGGATCAGATCTTCTATCAAAATTGGGAGCCAACATCGACATGCGCAACCAAATGTTGCTGACGCATAATGCATGCATCCCCATTTTATACAACCCACCTTACGAGGTTGAGGTACCACCACGATCGAAAATGGGAGTAAGAATTCCCACCAATTTACAACAAGGTGATGAAATAGTAGATTACGTACAGTTCCAAAATGGTGTCCGTATGCCTAGCGCTCTTGTTAGGTGTGAAAACTATTTTGCGGAAATTATAATCCAAAATACATCTGAAGTAAAAGCTATTATAACCTTTAAAGAACCTTTTCGTGTAACTGTATTTGAAAATGAAGAATGCAAGGTGAACTTTACGAAAGATGATTGTATGATTGATGAGTTTCTGAAAGAAAATCTAAAGAAAATTCTATTAGATCACGCAAACTCAGAAACGCGAACGCGAATGTATTTCTAAATTATGCTACAAATATCGCGACATATTTTATTGTGACAAAATACCGTTGTTTTTTACTAACCAAGTAAAACACAACATCAGGACAACTAATGAAGACCCGATTTATATAAGACCTTATCGACACCCACCTGTCATTAATCAGGAAATTCAAAAACAAGTCGATAAACTTTTAACAGATAACGTAATATCCAACTCACACTCACCTTGGAGTGCACCTGTCCACCTGGTACCCAAGAAAATAGATGCATCTGGAGAAAAGAAATTTAGGATGGCAATTGACTATCGCCGCCTTAATGAAATCACAGTTGATGACAAGTACCCGCTACCTAATATTACTGACCTCTTCGATAAGATAGGTAAAGCACAGTATTTTAGCACGATAGACCTTGCTAGCGACTATCATCAAATCGAAGTAAATCCAGCAGATAGAGCAAAAACGGCATTTACCACACAATCTGGTCATTTTGAGTTCAAAAGAATGCCGTTTGGTTTAAAAACTGCACCGGCTACCTTTCAGAGAGCAATGGACAATGTTCTGCGCGGTCTCCAAGGTACCCATTGCCTGGTACATCTTGACGATATTATAGTGTTTTCCTCGAGCTTACAAGAACACGTCGAAAAACTGAGGAAAGTTTTCGATAGACTCAGAGAAACCAATTTTAAAGTCACCCTTGACAAATGCGAGTTTCTAAGAAAAGAAGTTTTGTACTTAGGACACACCATCACTAAAAATGGCCTTATGCCAAATAACGACAAAATAAAAGCAGTAATGAATTTTCCACTGCCACGAACATCTACGGAAATCAAAAGTTTTCTTGGTTTGGTAGGTTATTACAGAAAATTCATTAAAGATTTTGCTAAACTGACGCAACCTTTAACATCAAGTTTAAAAAAGAAAAAGAAAATTGATTGCACAAAACCGGAATATGTAGACGCATTTGAAAAGTGCAAAGAGTTATTAATTAACGCACCACTCCTACAGTTTCTCGATTTCGATAAACCGTTCGTCCTTACGACGGATGCGTCCAACTTTGCCGTAGGCGCTGTCCTTTCACAGGGACCTATTGGTAGCGATAAACCGATAGCGTATGCAAGCCGTACATTAAACGATGCCGAAACACGGTATAGTACAATTGAAAAAGAATTGTTAGCTATTGTTTGGGCTACAAAACATTTTCGACCATATCTATACGGGAAAAAGTTTACAATTTACACGGATCATAGACCCCTTATTTGGGCCAAATCAATAACTGAACCAAACAGTAAACTCACGCGATGGAAACTGCGTTTAGCGGAATTCGATTACGACATTAAACACAAAGCAGGAAAACAAAATTGTAACGCAGACGCTCTATCACGAATACGTATAAATGCTTTAGGCGAAAAAGACGATGTATCAATGAAAGTTAATATTGATAAAATCGAGCAAAAACTCAAACAACATATCAAGGACGTGACCAATGAAATCGAACGATTAAGTAAAAATAAGACCGTTTCTCCTCGCGCTTCTGCATCGCGCGAACGCACACAATCTCCGATTGTTATTTCCTCTGATTCAGAGAAAACTCTATCTATTAGTAGTGGAGGTAGAAAATTGCCTTACTCATATCCATCCCTAAGCAGTGTTACTGCATCTGCATCAGAAGGACGAGACGATATAAGTACTATAGGCACAATCCATTCAGCACAAGATCTTGATACGGATGGTATGCATATATTACAGGAGGCTATAGACACAAAGCCGAACCAAATTCTTGTATACACTTGGAACAGAGACCAACTGTCTGTAAAAGACTTATCTAGGGATAAACAAAAGGGATGTGCATTTGCCTCTTAACAATCCGGAATTAGTGAAACGATTTCTAAAAAGCTATATTAAGCCAAAAATTAAATATATCTTTTATTTCGAGGATCCGTTACATCGTAAGCAATTTTCGGAAGCAACTATTTTCCTGTTTCAGAAAGGAACTGTTAAATTTTACGAATGCACAAATAGAGTAATATATGTAGAAGATGAAAAAGAACAACGTAGTATAGTGCTGAAATATCATGTAGGAAAAAATAGTCATAGAGGAATTAAAGAAACATTAGTACTTTTAAGACGGACATTTTACTGGAACAAAATGGATGAGACTGTATCCAGCATTATAAATTCATGTGAAATTTGCCGAAAAATGAAATACGATCGTAAACCCTTAAAACCTGAATTACAACTAACGCAAACACAAATACGACCATTCCAAGAGTTGTTTATCGATACATTTTCCATTGATGGAAAATACTATCTTACAATCGTAGATGCCTTCAGCAAATTAGGACAAGCGTTTGAGATAAGTTCTAAGTCAACCCCAGAAGTAGTCAGAGCACTGATAAGGTACTTTTCATTATATGGTACACCAAGTAGAATCAGTTCGGACCCTGGTACCGAATTTAATAATACACTACTGAAAGAAATGTTATCTTTTTATAAAATAGACATTCATATCGGTACACCTCATAACCCCAACTCTATGGGTGTAATTGAAAGATTCCATTCAACAATTATCGAAATATACAGAATAGCTAAATACGAACAAAAAATAACTGACGCCTCATCTGTTATGACATATGCGATAATGTCTTATAACCACACTATTCATTCCACTACAGTGCTTACCCCATTTGAAGTAGTTTTTGGCCATACAGAGTCCAACAACGCTTTTGACGTAGATTTCAACAAACAATTTACACAACAGCTAGTCAAGGAACATGTTAAACGTACTAAACACTTATATGAATATCTGACCGACAATATTATCGATACTAAAAGAACTGAAATAAAGAAACGAGGTGGTGAAAAAGAATTTGACATAGACGTAGGAGATACGGTGTTCATCAAAGGTGTCAATGTTAGGCGAGGTAAAGACAAGCCACGATACCAGACAGCTCAGGTCAACGGACCTATAGAAAGAAACATTGTGCCGGTTGTTACACATAATAGGAATACTAAAGTTCCCATTAAAGATATCAAGCGCCCTCCACAGGTTAATCCTCTTCGTGATCCAGGCGGGGGCCCTTCAACTTCAAAGGATTGAAAAGAATCCTGGACTGCTACCTATAAAGGAAGGTCAGGCCATAGTTAGCCATGACACATGGACTATCATTAAAATCCTAGATTTAAGAATGTTATACGAGGACATAGAGTTAAATATTAATACATATGTAAGACTAAAAGAACAAGTACAAAGCTGCTTCGGCAACAAAACATTTGATTCCAATTTTATTGAAATAGAGGTACAAACGGATTATACTATGAATATAACTATAGAAAAGTATAGAGAATTAATTTCATCAATAAGGTATAAGCGCGGTCTATTAAACCCTATTGGTTCTTTGATCAAAACTATTACTGGCAATTTTGATAATGATGACGCTATAAGATACGAAAAACTAATCCAAGAAGTTAAATCAAAACAAAACGTATTAGATTATAAAATGACAATTGTTGCCGAAATGTTGGGTACGTACACAAAGAATACTAACTCTACCAAAAGCAATTTTATACAGATTGAGGAAAGTATCGAAGATTTAACCGCAATCTAAATGAGTCCAAATTAACACAATCTAGATACCGCATTATACACATCTATAACGCGTTTATACATAACTTTCAAACCCTCTACATGAAGTTAGATGAAATTGAAACAGCCATTGCTTTTGCTAAAGTTCACTTATTACACCAATCTATTAAAGACACAGACGAATTAATATTGTTACTAAAGGAAATCGAAAAAACTGAACAACTCGTTATTCCAGCAAACCTAGAAAACATAGTTAACATTGAACAATATATAGAAATAGAAGCTTATATAAAACAAAATCAGATAAAACCTATAATGCATATTCCCCTTGTTAGAAACGAAGTTTACAACTATTTTAAATTGATTCCTTTACCATTATATAACAAATCCAATGACCTTACCTCTCTTATTATTCCTAAAAAACATCCCTACATCCTTGTGAAAGGGTTGAAAGCAAATCCGCTTTCTCAATCATGTCGAGAAGTAGATGAAGATCGTTTCCTGTGCTTCGAAAACGAAATTTCACCGATAACTGATGATAATTGCATTTTTGACCTTATGCAATTTACTACAAATATAACAAGTTGCCACCCAGTTCCTGTTGTAATTGATGACGTAAAGGCTGATCTTATTCAACCTAACCGATGGATTATTTATGCAAAAATGGAAACTATACCAAGAACTGCGAAGACGAGATAACGCAGGAAACCCTTTCCGGTACATACATTTTAACCATGGACGATGATTGTTATGTCGGAATAAAGGAATTGAAGCTGAAAAGACATCTAAGCCAAGGAAAGGCCGAAATTGGCAGGAAGTTTCCGGAAATCAACTTACCAGCAACACTGACGAGCACGTCAGGTCGTATGCAGCGAAAACCTGTCAACCTCAACGGAGTCGATCTTTCCGATACTCGATTCCTGAATTATTTATTGCAGAAAAGTGGAAGTGAAATTAGTGATAGTGAAAGCCAATATAGTGCTATAGCATATAAGAGTGTTAGTATAGGAAACGTAGTATTTTGTATAATCATAGGTATTTGTATAACCTTAATAATGTGTAAAAGTAAAATTAAGAAATTGTAATAAAAAATAATCCTCATCCTTCGGATAATCTCGAACTTGCGGAGGGAGGAGTCATGCCACCAGCGTCTGTCACTCGACCCTTGTTTATATCCCAGTAATAGATACATTGTCATCATGTTTAGTCTACGCGCCCACGCAATAACATACGGTGGGACTTACTGGAACGCTGAGATGACAAATCTCTTCGTTAACATAGCTCTAGCCTTAAGGACATTTATTCACTCTATATTCAGACTGCATTGAGGTCACAAGTGTTAATTAAATAATTTAAATTGATTAAATTGTTTTTTTAAAAACATCATCACGCGCTTCCCGAACAAGTCTACCTAGTGGTTGTATATTTACTTCCATAGATAAATAGGTCTGAATGAATCGACTTGATTACAATTCAATTTCACAACGGCAGAAAAACTTGTGCATTTTTGTACATGTAATGTTTTTGACGGGATTATTTTTGAAGTAAATTCTTGGCCAACACCTACAAAATACTCGTTAATTTTTTTAGTTGACAGAGTTGGGTCAGCATTTAAGTTAAATTAGAGCAGAGGCTGATATGGGGAAGATAAACAATTAGAAACAAATTAAGAACAATTCTTTTTATAGTCCTCGAAGCTTTTTTTGGATTACTTTTTGCTTTCTGAAAGAGTCGTTTTAATAAATTTTTACAAAAGTTTCTATAACTCATCAACAGTTGCAAAAAACAAGAGCTTGAATATTTTTCGACATTAACTTGATTACACCTACCTTTACCTTTTGTCACCTACCTATTAAACGTACCGTTCGTCCTATATTCATGAAACTTTGCAGTCAAGGCTATTAGATTAATAATTACCTATGTTGGTTCTAATTAGAGAATTAGCAAAGATCATTTCAAGAACGCGAGGCTGGGAGTAAGTAAATCTAAAGTAAGTAGGTATCTATAATATAAAAATGAATCGCTGAATATGTTGCTAAGCGCAAATCTCAAGAGCAGCTAAACCGATTTTGCTAATTCTTTTTTTAGAATATTCCTTGAAGTACAAGGATGGTTCTTACTGATAGAAAAATTTAGAATAAAACCAATACTTTTCTATACTCCCGTACAATCGATTCGTAATAATACTTAAAAGTCAATTTGAACTTTAATACCATATCATAAAGTTTAAGTGTTAGTGGAGAGGTACCGGGAAGGCAAAACAATTGAGTGACGTTAGTATCGTATAAATATCAATGTCAATATTTATACGATGGTAAAATTACTTTTAAAGAATCATTTTTTAGGCCGAAGATCACCGGGTGAACTAGTTGTGAATAAATAAAATTTAGCACGCGCAATAGAATTTGTTGTTCTAAACAATACTAGATGGCGCTGTTCTACCTTAAAACGCACAAACGCTTGTTCACTGAGTTTAGCAAAGCTTCAGCACTCAGTTTACTGGTAGTCAGTCAAGTTTACTGAATTAATAAATGAATTTAATTAATGTTTTAAGATCGCCTTCAGGAGTCCTTTCACTGAAGCGTTAAAACGATAATAAATGAATAGTATTAAATTAATAAGTTTGCTCATATTTTGCTCTTGCACTGTGCGGCCAAAGCCCATATCTAGGGAATTCCTGAAAGAAATCGTTCTATGAGATAATGCCGCTCAACGTACTGGCAATGTTTTCATATTATCTCATTATTTTGTCGTTTTTTAAGAACAAAAGTTATGTTTGAATTTAAGTTCAGTATATTGATTGCATTCCAGACATACAGCGTATAATTATGTAGGAATGCCGATGAGTTATACCTTCAAGAACATTGGCTAATGCCTCATGACCTTGGACTTATTAACAATATAGACGAAGAATTTAGCTGCACTAGCAAATCATCAGTGGACACGACGAAGGTGGTGTCTGGTAGACCGTACGGAGGAACTGCGATTTTATATCGATGCAGCCTCTTTACCAGGGCTGAAATTCTTCCGTGCGATAATGACCGCGTGATAGCTGTGCGTCTGGATCGAGGTGATCTTTGCCTACTAGTGTTCTGCCTACGAACGATAGAGATAATTTACCAGAATTTACCCAGTGTCTTGCACTTATTAGCGCCGTCATCGAAAACACGGATAAAGAATGTGTGTTAAATACGCATACGGGGACCCTTTTTGCAAAAGAGCTTGTAGAATATTGTAGTGAGCATTCGTTAGTGTGTCTGAACCTGAACGTCTGGCATGACGCGAATACGTTTACATATGTTAGCGGAGCAAACTCAGCGTGTCGATAGCTTGATATCGCGAGTGAGGGAGCCGCTCGACTGGTGACCGACGTACGCGTCGACCACGTCACTACCCCGTCGGACCACTTTCTGGTAATCTTGAAATGTGATTTTGATGCTACGAGTATTGCTCCGAAAACAACGGGCGAGTGCAACAAAACAGGTGTTCATAACGGACCAAAGTATTTGTGGGGCAATAGGGACCGCGAACAGACCTTACTGTACACGAATATGTTTTATTTATTTATTGTATATAGTACTTAATTTATCGCACTAACTTTGGCGCACGTAGTTTATCTTTTAAGCCTAAATATGGATGAAAATCTTACCTCTTAGATGATATAGATAAAACTGAAATAATTCACACCTACAGCACATGTGTACCCCAACATTGCAAAAGCTACTTAGGGTTAGATCAAAATAGCGCTCAATTTGTTATAGTAACTCAAAATTTTCGTAGTATACGTAAGAATTTGGATAAATTTACTGTACTATTATCGCAGCTAGATTTTTTGCCTCACATTATAGTGTTCACTGAATGTTGGCTAGACTCATCGTTTAATGGCATCTTTATGGACAACTCATACTCAAAAATAAACTTAAACAAAAACGATGGTGTTGTTGTCATAACCAAAATTGGTCTTAAAGTAAGTATCACTGAGCCTCTGCTTATTGAGGCTACTGGATTGATTATCAACATATCAGATGTATATCATATATTGGGGATTTACAGATCCCCTTCTTTCGAATGTATAAATAATTTCCTCCAATCACTGAAAAAGATACTTGACAAAATGAAGGGACCGGCTACTTTAATACTTGGTGATATAAATATCGACACTTTAAATTTGCAGCAAAATTATAAAACGAAATAGGTTGACAAATATCTAGAACTGTTGGCTTGTTACGGAAAAACGGGTCATCAAAATCCGACTCGTGAATCATCATGTCTAGATCATGCTATAATTAAAAGTCTGCTTAGACCTACGGTTGTAGTCTGCGCTGCTGAGGTGTCAAATGCAGACAGTGCAGTTATTGTAAGCATTCCAAACAAAAGCAAATCTATTCATTCGGATAGGCTGGTCACAAGCATTGATTATATAGGCGTAGTAAAGGAACTTTTTTTCAAGTTCCTTGACTTGACTGGTCTAAATTATACTTGCAAACTGATTCAAACAAGGCAGTAATAAATTTTGTAAATACCATAAATGATTTAAACCGAGCTCATAAAACCATTAAAACTGTACGCAACTCCTAAGATTATTCGCAAAACCTGGACTACGGCAGGGCTGATTAAGTGTATAAAAAAGGGGCCAACTTCACTCTAGACATAAAATGAATCCAAATGATAGACAGTTAGAAGAAACATATATAAAAAATATTCAACACATGCAACAACATACTCCAAAATTTAAAAAATATACATGATACTGAGAAAATAAAATCAAACATTGACAACAGCAAAGAGTTATGTAATACTATAAAAAATACATGCAACATTAGAGCCAACCAAATTAAAAGTAACGACTTATTAAATATTAATGATACACCTACACAGGCGCTAAATAAAGTTAATAACTACTTCAGTACAATAGGAGAAGATTTGGCCACAAATGTACTAGATTGCATTGGCAAAACTGAGTAAGAACTGGCACAATCTGTAACATTGTGTAACTGTCCCTCCGAATCACTCCGAATTTCTTGCATCAACGGACCCTGTGCAAATCAATAAAATAATTAATGCTCTAAAAATAAAATCATCACCTGGAGCAGATAACATTTCAAACAATTTACTCAAATCCGCAAAACACATCCTTGCAGCTCCAATAGCATTTATATGCAACTTAAGTTTAGACACTGACACTTTTCCAGAATGTCTTAAAGAAGCTGATGGGTGTCCAATTTTCAAAGCAGGAGAAACTAATTTACCTTCAAATTATCGTCCAATATCTCTACTTTCCTTCATATCCAAAATCTTGGAGAAAGTAGCAAACAAAAGCTTCACCAGTTTTCTCGAAAAGCAAAACTTACTTTCACCTAATCAATTTGGTTTCCGATCAAAGAGGTCAACGGAAGACGCCGTTATATCTCTTGTCAATTTTGTAGTAGAGAAACTGGACTCTGGGCAGAAATGTATTGGCGTCTTTCTTGACCTCGCAAAAGCATTTGATACCGTTTCTCGACCCATCCTTCTGAAGAAACTAGAATATCTTGGAGTTCGTGATGTTGCACTTAAATGGTTTAGTTCTTACCTCTGTGATAGAAAACAACGACTAAAAGTTAACGACCAGTATAGTATCTTCAAAAAAGTAAGTTTCGGAGTGCCGCAGGGCAGTGTACTTGGTCCTACGCTATTTGTGGCTTATATAAACGATCTCTGACATTTAAAAGTTGACAACAGCAAGCTGTTTGCTTTTGCAGACGACACGGCCATTATATTTTACGAGCGCAGCTGGAACGCAGTGAACAGTATAACTAACGAAAGGCTTTGCACTGTGATGGACTGGTTGCAAAAAAACCTTCAATGCTAACAAAACAAAAATTTTGGCCTGCCTAGTGTCAAAACACTCTGCCCCAAAACAGCCTGTCTTATTGTATCAAACTACATACTTACGACACTAGCTTAAACTGCTCACATTGCGAATGCCCATTGTTATAAAAAGCCAAGGAAATTAAATATCTAGGAATTTACATTGACGAACTCTTATCCTGGGTAAAACAAACAGAATCAGTCAGAAATAGACTTAAAAAGTTTTTGTTTATCTTTACAAAATTAAGATCTGTGGCTGACTCCAAAATAGTAAATATGGTGTATGACGCGTTTTGCAAATCTGTCTTAACCTACTGTATAACCTCGTGGGGAGCTGCTTGTAGCATCTGGTAAAAATAGAAAATAGCTCAGAGACTCATTCTTAAGTATAATAAGCACCGTCTGTATTCTAATACTAAACACCTCTGAGTCCGGCAACTCTTTATCGAATCTTGCACTTTGCGTTTTCATAGAATTGCCATCAACACTGCAATTGTCCATCCCTCTATCAATTTCAAGCGTGCACATATATGGGAGGTTCCAAAGAGATACTTAAGATTTGGGCAAAGGTGTTATAGATACGTGGGACCTTATATTTATAAACGAAGAAACAAAGTCCTGAATACCATTGAAGACTCACGAATCAAATGCAAAACAAAACTAAAAGATTACCTACTAACACGCGGCTACAATGAAAAAGAGGCACTTACTCGTGATGATGTTATTTAAGTTATATGTCTATATTCTGTTTTGTTTTAATTTATTTACAACTTTACCATTAAATTACACTAACATGTCTGGACACTGACCTCGAAACCATTTTTACAAAACATAACTCGTCCTAAACGACGAGATCTCTCACTAAATAGGTGTCTCAAAAGAAAGTTCACATTTAAATCTTTTTTTAAAAGAAAAGTCTTAGCTTTATTGAAAAAATGTTTATTTTATATTGAAGTGCACTGTTTGGGAATTTATTTTTTAAAAATAACATCGTCCAAATGTAAACCGTTGCGCTCTCGGCATTCATTTAGTCGGGCACTAAAATTGCCTATGACAGCTCGGCAGGTAGTCTCCGTGATGGCTGCCATTTCATGACGGATATTTTCTTTTAATTGTGCCAGGGAAGTCGGTTTATTAGCGTAAACTTTTTATTTGACATAACCCCACAGGAAAAAATCTATAGGCGTTAAATCGGGACTCCGTGGAGGCCAATTTATGTCACCTCGCCTGGAGATTAATTTGTTCGGAAAAATTTCTCGAACTCGAGGCAGAGATCTGTTGGACGTGTGTGAAGTTGCTCCATCCTGCTGGAACCATGTTCTTTGGTTGTAACCAGGAAAGTTTTGCAGTTGGGGTACGAAAAACTCGTCTAACATCTCCACATAACGCTCTGAATTCACTGTGAGTGTGCGTCAACTTCCATCTTCAAAAAAGTAAGGGCCGATAATTCCTCGCGCCGACATCGCTGCCCATACGGTGACTTTGGGTGAATGTAGCGGTTTCTGATGTTTTTGTTTTGGGTTGGTTGCACTCCAGTAACGACAATTTTGCTTGTTTACATGCCCATTCAGGTGAAAATGGGCTTCATCGGAAAACAAGATGTTGGTGAACGTTGGAAAGCGCTCAATTATCTGATTTACAAAGGCAAGCCTCTGACCAGCATCTCGAGGCTTCAGTTCTTGCACTAACTGAATTTTGTACGGGTGCAGCTTTAAATCTTTGTGTAAAATGCGGCATAATGAAGATCTGTGCACATTTAAAGCAACAGCACGCTTCCGAATCGAGAGGTTTGGATCATCTCGAATAGACTGAGTAACACTGTCCACGTTTTCGGCTGTTCTTGATGTTCTTGGCCGCCCAGATTTTGGTTTCTCCAGAGTTGACCCAGTCTCTTCAAACTTCTCAACCCATTTTGCAATGAGTCGAGTGCTAGGCGCATCATTTAAGTGACGAATATGTCGAATACTGCAGAATTTTCTACGCGCTACAGTCGCCGAATTACCGTTTTTGTAAAACTCACGTACGCACAACGCACGGTCCGCACCAGAGAAACGCTCCATGGCGACTAAATTCCCAAGAGCCAGACTACCGACTGACATACCCCCCGCGCCCCTCAGAATAGTTGCTTTCGCGTAATAAGATAAGCAAATGTGAACTTACTTTTGAGACACCCTGCAATGCAACTTTATGTTAACACATGAGCAGACACCCTTACCACGCACTTTCAAACACAGACACTCCGCAATATTACTCTTATGTTAATGTGACACAATCATCAGCAATCATGTGTTTTAACAAATTACTTACACCCCTGAATAGAACTAGTTCCCGCAAACCCAGGGAATCCTACTGTGGGAGCTAGAGCCTCAACATGTGTGTTATTTAAGTTTTTAGTATAGAACTAAATTTAAATGAATTGTATTTTTACTGACCATTATTTTTGCATGTATTTTTGTTTGATAAAATTAGACTAAGTATTAAAAAAAATAACTTGCTGTATCTGTGATAATAATTTTAATAACTTATTTTGACGATATATTTAGCAATATGAACTGCATGAAAACATACATTATGTACTTGTACAGAACACTACAAATGTATAAATGATTGTAGAATTGAAGTGGATGATGTACAATTTGGTTATCGCACTCAAGTTTCAACGGACATGACTATATTTCCACTAAAAGAAGTTGTCAGATATTATACTCAGTAAGATACTTCAGTATATGAGAGAAAATGTAGAATACGGATATACCACCAGAAGTTCTGGATCTCCTGGCGTATTGGTACGACTACCAGACTAACAACGTCAGATGGGACTCTGAGGTGTCGGATGGCTACCGGCTGACCTGCGGGATGAGGCAGAGGGGGTTACCTCTCCTGACCTGTATAATTTGTACGTGAATGACTTGACCTTGGAGCTGAATAGCACCCCGGTTGGGCTCAGATTGGATGGCAGATACATCAACAATATGAGCTATGCTGATGATATGGTGCTGCTCAGCTCCTCGATTAGCATATATTTCGATCAAATTCCAATGAGTTTTCGTCATTGGAGTTTGTGAAAGATATGCTGAGGATCATTACTTAACGTATAATACCAAGAAAACGGAGATTATAATATTCAGGTCGGGAAAGGGTCCCCAAAACGTGCCCGTGGTTTGCCTCAATGGGCAGCTGGTGGCCATAGTCGACAGTATCAAATACCTTGGCCATATCGTGACGACAAGAACATCGAACGACAAAGATGGGCGCTTTGTGTAGTAGGCAACATGGTCGCAAGAAAATTTTTCAAAGCTGCGGATGACGTCATTGTCACTTTGTTTGGGTCTTTTTGCCAGACATGTTACACGTCTTAACTTTGGACTAACTATACACAGAAAGCGCAAAGTGCGATACGTGTAGCATACAATTAAATTTTCAGGCACCTGATGGGCCTGAAATGGTATTGTAGTGCTTCGGAAATGTACACTGAATAGCGGGTGGACTCCTTCAATGCTATACAGCGGAAAAGAATAGCAATGTTCATGTCCAGAGTTGAGACGTCTAAAAACTGTATTATTAAGAGCCTGGTTGATCGTCCTATACTGACTTCAACATACAGACGATGGACGGCTATTTCCACATAATAATAACCTGTATCTATTTTATTTTTATTTTACTTAAGTTTTTACTCTTGACCGAAATTTACTATTGTGTGTACCTATGGATCATTGTGTCTGAATTAAAGTAATATTATTATTCTTCCGTATTCGTTTTAATTCTTAAAACTAAGTTTTTTACAATATAAATATAAAACAATAAATATTATAAAAAAGACACTAAACAAATATTATAATTATTATATGTAAGTATGTAATTTAGCTTAGAGTCAGTCAGGACAATTATACAGGAGACGAGTTGCGTTGCAGCGCAGCGTCAGCATGCTGTGTGGTTGTTGTTGCGACGTGCTATGCTGGGCTGTATCCGGTCTGCTCCACGCTTAATAGTGGGATCGTCTGTTTTATGTAATTTCTTACTTACTCTCATAATTGCGTCAATAGGCATTAGCTATCAAATTTTTAGGTGATTGTTAGTAAATAGAAATTGAAAATGTTTATTGGCCTTTTAACTACATATGTAACATTAGGCAAGTCATCAGTTATTAAAATTTAGGTTTGAAGTTTCGTGTGGTATTAAAATCAAATATTAATTAAAAATTCTCGTAGAATTAAATAAAACAAATTGTCGTTATTAGAAAATTGGAAGAGTAATTCTGGTAATTAATAAATATTAATTATAGTGATTATTATATTTCAAATCTTATTATATTACTTATTTTTATTTCATTCAAGAAGGAAGATTCCGTCAATGGTAGGTAATGTTATAAAGAGTATAATAGGGACGCCTCAAAGAAACACTTTAGTGTCTTTTTTTAATTCATTGACATTTAGCTTAGTAATTGTAGGTGGAAGTTTATTAAGCATCTACATCATGTTATTATACAAACCTTGTTTTTGTACTTTAGCAAGGCGTACCCGTGGTTTGCTTAATGTCTCAATTTGTCGTGCTTTTCTAAGATTATATTTTTTTTGCGATGTCTGTTTTAAATTGTCCATTTGCTCATATAACTGCTATATATGTACATTGATGTTACAGTCATAATATACGTGTTTCAGTAATGTATGGAGCCTCGGCCAGGACAGTGTACATGATACCTGTATCTATTTTATTTTTATTTTACTTAAGTTTTTACTCTTGACCGAAATTTACTATTGTATCATATATACGGTATCATACTAAACCCAGATAAAAGTGTTGTAATGACATACCAATCCAGGAAAGGTGTTGATAGTAATTTCATCTTAGAAGAAAATATATTCTTGGGATACACAATAGATTACACAATTACTCATTCAAAACATATTGCTAAATTGTGTAAAAAGATGTCAAGTGCCAATTATGCATTGGTGAAATTAAAGCCATTATTAGATAAGCATGCAATGTTGTCAGTGTATTACGCTTACACACATTCTATTATTAGATACGCAATAACTGTCTGGGGAAATGGTAAAGATGTAATAAAAGTACTAAGAGCCCAAAAAAAAGCTATAAGAATTATATTTGGATTGCGTAAACGGGCGTCAGCTAGAAATTATTTTCAGAATTATAGAATCATGACGGTTATATCTTTGTATATTTATAATTGCCTCCTAGAGATCTATGAAGATAAGGATATTTTACAGAAACAACCATATGCGCATAATCTAAGAATGGATGAAAGACGAAAAGAGATACTATGTAGTACAAAGTTAGAAAACAAGGAATTTATATTAAGATATGTTTGTTTAACAAATTGCCCCATGCCGTAGTTAATCTTCACGCGAACGATTTTAAACGAAAAATAAAGCGGTTTTTTGAGTCTACCCCAATTTACTCGGTCATCTTCGTTCGTGAGTGAGCAAACATAATTTTATAAGTAGGTGATAGCTAAATTTTTAGTAAGACTTATCGTCATTGTTTTTTCTTATTACTAATTTTAATTATAATACTTAATTTATATAACATATTGTCAAATCCAACTAAACAATTATAGTCAAAACTCACAAACTAATAATGACATTAAAGTATCTTATTATATAATGACTTTATTAAATTCTACTCACATTAATGTAAACTATTTTAGAGGTATTATTATATCAGTAATATATCTATTAATCGATACTACATAATCTTATTTAAATTTTGTAATTAAGTGAATTGTAAATTTTTTGACATATGAAATTTACTAAATTAAGTATTGTGTGAAATATTGTAATGTGACTTGCCTAGTATAACATAATTGGTTATAAGGCCAATAAATAATTTCATTTCATTTCATTTCATAAATCCGTTAGGGATTATTATCTATCAACCAAATTCAAAATAAATACATTATGACACATTATCGCATTATTTCAAAATAAGGTTTAAGTAATTTGACATGTAATTCAGTTTAATTTATAATATAATGAATGCTAGATTTGATTGTAAATAACATTCCTTACGTTTGATGCATGCAAATGAATAAATGGCTTTTTTACTTTTACTTTACAAAATAACGTAATTTATTGCAGTGTACAAAACTAATTTGGTATCAAAATGTTTCCACCTTATTTACGCAAAATCGCGAAAATCGCGAATGGAATAATTATAATAGACCAATGTAACCATTGAAGTCAACCTGGGATACGAAAATCTTCCAGGGATGCCAGAATTTCACTACAATTCACAGAAATTAGATATTTTTGTACGCATTGAAGTAGGCAACTGATGCGGGCTTTATACATAGTACGAGCATGAACCAAATCTTTCGAAATTTATTGGTAAACGTACTTAGTGTACGTCTTGCCTGAAAATATTAAACAAGTTCTTTAGTGGTTTTGAAAATACTTTCTGGCTGATATTAGTCGTCTTATATATCTTAACTCCATCGAATCTTGTTCCCATTTATGTAAATATAAATGTTAACTAAATGGATGGAGTTTTATTGGACTTTAGAACCACTTGGCGCTTCACAGGCGTGCTCTAGGTATGAATATGAACAAATAAGTCAACACATAGTGTAAGTAGATGGTCGCACAGTGCAAGGGCAAAAAAATTGTGCGTGTCCGTTAACTACTAGGTACCTATTTATTACTTTTACAACGTGTAACAGAAAGGTGTGACGTATTTGGAAGAGGCGCCTTCCCCATCATAGTGCTCACGCCGACCTAAAACAGTGCCTGGAGCTTATCTAATGAAAATAAGAACAGGAGAACGAACGAATTAGCAAGCCTATAACAGCCAGACATGAATCGACGTACTTTTGAACGAAAATTAGACCCGCCATCACGGATGGGATCACATTAGCTGTGATGAGATCGTTTCAAGAAATCTTCAATTCCAAATGAAATTAACGGCAGCGACCACGAGCTTCCGACGATTTTGATTTGCGATAGAACATACTCGTATATAATGTTCAGAACAGTACTAATTATGAAGGGTTTCAAGTGATTCCTGAATTTATGAAGACGGGTTATAGAAGTAATAAATGGCTGGATAAAACGAGATTTTAAACTTCTTAGACAAGAATATTTTAATAAAGAAATGGCACATGTTTTTAGATGTACATATTGCTGCAGCTCTTCCAAATGTTTTCCGAGGACCATTATAAGACCACCTACAAGCTAACGAAATAAAAGAGATTATAGATCAAAGAATCAACATGTCAAACGAGCCGATAAAAATTAATACAATAATACTGTTTTTTTATACACATACACTCGGCTCGTAAATAAATAACGACATAAACCGTCAGCGAGTTTCTTTTCGCACAATTGCCGAGGAGGACAAACAATTATAGTTTAAGTAATTACGGTACTAGTGACACAGAAACACAGTAGAAGTAACACAGATAGATTTAACATTAAAATCGCTAGGAAGTTATGAAATTATTCTAGGTGGTATATAATGCTAAAGTAGCAATATAGCCTTTTTTCAGAAAGGACTGAATTGCTGGTCGACCTCGGACAGCTTGACTGGACGTTTGGCAAGCGCAACTGCGCTGGGCTGCGGTTTGGTTTTGGGGCGACAAGCACAAGAGCGCCTGAGACGGCACGAACCTCGGCTTGAGCCGTCGCCCAGAGATGGACTAACGAACTATCCTGGCTACCCAGACGGGGAGTGCCTAGAGCCCTAGCCACTGGTGGCATCCTAGCTAAAACTTTTTAGAGCGAATTTGCCCAGACCTCCCCGAGGAGGAGGACAAATGAGCCGTATGAATCTGAGTGACTAAAAATAACATTCACAGCGAGGGATCGAACTCGTATCCTTGACTATAAGAAGCGAAGTGCGTATCCGTCCGACCAGTAAGCTAGCTTAGATATAGTTTATATACGCGTGCAGTAGTACTTTAGTAGTAGAGTTATGTTTGTAATATCAATAATAATTGCATATTAAACGTAATGATTTAATTGCTAAAACCATATTTTTTTTATTTTTCCATATTACATTATACAACACGCTTGCTATTGTTAAAAATGACTCGATAACGTCTTATGTAAAAGACTGGATAAATATGTATTGTTCTTTATTTCTTAAATACATATAGTGATTTGGCAATTGCACACGGCATGACAATGACTAAGCTTATACAACAGAAAATTATTCTATATTAGCCCTCGGTGTCCATAGTTATCGAGGTATACCTATACCTACCTGGTTATCTACCTGGTATATGACGTTGCAGTGTGCGTTTGCCATGCCGCTATATTTACTAAAGAAATGTAGAACAATAACATTTATATGCTTACTACGAAGTTTTATTACCTAATAAACAAAGTATCAATTTATGACAAAGTGGTTGAATACTTGCTCACATATATAAATAGGTATTGAATGAACCGACATGATTTACATTCCATTTCACAACATTCTACTGCAGAATAACTGTGCTGCTAAACTTGTTTGAGTAATTTTTTGTACATGTTTATGACAGTTTATTGTTTACAAAAAAATATTTTTCCTACACTTAAAGACGGCTAAGCCGCAGTACTAAACTAAAAGGCTACTAAAAATGTACTTAAATGTTTCGTTTTTTATTTCCATATTAAATACCAATCTTAAAATTTGTTATAATTTCTTGGTACACTTATAGGTGACTAAAGAACTTTATCAGATAGTTAACATGGTTCCGTTAATATGATATACTTTGCTCATACCAAACTACAAGGCGAGTACGTAACATTGACTCAATGTAAAGCGGCTAAAATCACATTCCCGCCTTTTAGTTCTGTATTAGTGATAATTTTAGAAATTAATTTATAATTAAAAGTCGGATGGGTCCATCTGCAATGTAAACCAGATGTTTTCTTTAATGTTTATATAATAATCAAGTGTTTAAAAGTAACTTCAAAGAAACCGACTGCAAGAATTTAAGACCTACTAATCTTAACAAGTGAAATCGCAGGATGCAGCTAGTATAGCCTGTGACCATCTGCAGCTGAAGACGAATCTATTGACACCACTCACATAAAAGTATGACAAGCCGTTTAAACTCTAGGGCGATCCAAAAAAATATACATACATACACTCGAAAAAAATAACCCTCCTTCTTTCACAGTCGGGTAAAATGCGATTAACCTACAAGACATGACTAAGAAGCGGAACACCTGCCTTACTTTAAAATAATCAGTGAAAAGTGTTTTTTTTACATTCTTACAAGTAGGTTATTAAGCAAGTAGGGTAATAATACTCTTCTTGTTTTTTAGGAACTAGAATATGAAGACCGATTTACTCGTATTCAAAAATATTAAAGAAATGGGCGTCCTCATGTTACTTACATGGACTTCGTAGATGTTGTTACGATGAAGTATGGACTTTTGAGTTCATACTTTATATAAAATATATACATATATATATATAGTATACAATTGTATGTTTTAAAATAAAGTACATAGATTTACTGTTGTTTAATTTTTCATTATGCTTTTAGGAGAAGGAAAAAGGAGGAGGTTTGTTACACGGTTACTACGCCAATAATGAGTTGATGATATAAATGATATTTTTAATTTGGTACGGGTCATACTTCAGAGAAAACTTAATAGATAATATCTTGTGTACCTTGTAGCGCAAACATTGTGGTGGTTAGTTAGTAAAAATAAAAACACCTAAAGTAATTATAATGTTTGATAACGCCTACTACTCACATAAGACGCATATTTGATGCGTACGAAGCCAGGTGGGCAAACAGCAGACTTACATATCTCCGATGCGTAAAATACGAGAGAGGAAAAAAAAACACGCGATGAAATTCGTTACGCAAGTAAATTGTAACACGTAGAATAATAATGCCACTTAAGCTATTGTTAACATTAGTAATTTTAACTTATTTCAAGTCAAAAAGAGATCAAGAAAGAGAAAATAAATGAGTTCTTGCTTTCTTTCTGTGGAGATTTCCTGCGAACACGAAAACTACGTTATTAGTTCTTAAGTTTTTATTGTATGTTCGTAATGGACAAATAGTTGATACTACTAACCTAAACTCTAACCTAACATCTTGTATGTACACTTAAAGAGTTAAATTTTTTTTTTAATTTATATATCTGATTTCTATTTCCGTCTCTATATCTTTTGTCCCTACTTGTGATCATAAACAAAACTTTATTAGTTAATAACGCACCGCTATTACAATGGCATATTTGAGACTTAAATATATAAAAAAAATCCTATGACCAAAAAACCTGACGAAACTTAGTATGTATACAGGTTTTACAATTTTGTTAAAATTTTTTAGTCGTCGAGGACTTTATTATATCTTCCAAAACGGTAGAAAGTTTGCTATAGTACCATTTCCAATAATATTTGGTACAAAACTGGGAAATCGGGTTATCTTTAATAGTAATTAAAAGTACAAATGAAAAAAAAAGATTCGGTTTAGTCATTGAAAACATGTAGGTACCTAGTACTGTACTTATAAAAAAATAAATATTAGTTCAAAAAAACTAAAAAATAAAAAGCAATTTTTTAAAAATTTGAATTAAGAATAGTTTAAATAAGAAAAAAATATTTTTTTATTGTAAAAAAAGCTTGGGGTGCTTATCATTTTGATAATATCTTAAAAAGCACCCCACGCTTTTTTTACAATAATTTTTTTTTCTTATTTACACTATTCTTAATTCTATTTAAAAAAAAATTCAATTTTTTAGTTGAATTTTCTATAAAAAGCGTAATTTTTAATATTTTAAAACTATTATTTATTTTTCATTTTTTAGTGATTATTTTAGCAATAGCTTTATGATATTTACATCTCTATGAGCTTTTTAGCCTGGTAGATTCCTTTATTGGTCTTGACGCAGACCTCCCGGGTCTCAGGAAAACAAAAATCGCTGATCCTGACTATCCTAGTAAAGATAACGGCTCAAAATGTTTAAAATATTGAATTGTCAGCGGTCCTTAATAAGTATGCCGAATTTTGAGTTAATCCGACGTTTTGAAGGAGGTTAAAATCATGTTCAAACATTCCGTTACATACTAACATACAATCATACATACGTCTGAAGCTAATAAAAGCGTATGAATGAAAGTTACCTACATTAAAGCAATCTGTAACTAATTGAGTTTCTACGGCATTCTTCGTTTTTTAGGCGGTAAAAATTAAAATAACAAACATATTAAAAAAATGCAAAAGTATTTACCAACTTCAACTTTTTGAAAATCTATTAGGTTTTCAAGTCAGTACGTTATAATTAAATAATTATTATGTATCCGTACTTTATTAGAAGTATTAAACTCATAATTTGATAAGGAAATCAACAATTTATTAAATTTTCAACGTCAAAAACAGATGTGCCAAGTTAGTTTTACAGCTGGCGATGGCGCCACTGTCGCATTTTCTAAACAAAACCATCCAATTTCTGTTCTTTAACATTTAGTTCCACGTTGTAGTCGGTTTCGGTGATAATTTTGTATATTATAATTCTATTGAAATGTTGACACAGATGTCTATTTTATAAGAACATCAAACAGTGAGAGGTGTTTGGTTATGGATACACTTGCTGCTGGTTGTGGTAGACTTTTACCATCTTTAAAAAAAAATGGTTTGAAGTGACTTTAATACACCGACCGTAAAATTTTAGATATGTATATATAGACAGATGGATAGTTTTTAAGTATAAATTTTAGGTCTTAACTAGGGAAACCGGGGGGTGAGACAAGACAAAGACAAATCCTATGACACCTTCGCACTTCAATGTCGGTCTTCCGGTTGAGGCTGTAGTGTTAGACATACATACATACTTGTATACAAACGTTTTAAACATACTCACGAAAAACATAACCTTTTTTTTGGGCAGGCGAGTAAAAAAGATCAGATACTCAATTCGACTCGTTTTTTTTTATGTGTTATAGATCTGTATTTTCATAGATGCTTGGACCAATTTTAAATTGAACTTTCAATATTTGTACCAAATATTGAAATTGGATAGTCAACTTTGGTGGAAAAATAAACACTTATATCCGCGACGACACTTTTGTTTTAATTCGAAGTTCGAAGTTTACTTATAATTGTTTAGAAATTACTTGCATTACTAAAAAAATTAAAACCGACACACAGGAGAATATGGTACACAAGTTCTACGAACTTTTTATTCGTCAGAGATTTTTAATTGGGAGAGTATTTAGCTTGATAATGCATAAAAACTATGAATCAAAAATAATCGGATATGCGCGCAGACTCGCACATCACGTACCATAATTTATACAACAAATACGGCAAAAGAAACACGTTTGTAGTAATCCTGAGCCTTTTGTAACTGATAGTCCTGGTTCTACAAGTTCTTAAAATTATTAGTTGTCGGGGATTTTTGATTCGGGTAGCGCCTCAATAAAGGAAAAGTTTGCTATTTTGCCATTTACTGGCCTATTTCTATAATATTTGACAAAGACAAGCAGACCAAACAATCGTTTTATACAGCTAAACTTGGTCTAGAGGTTGTCTTTTAATCCTCTACAGCTTAAACCAGTAGACTATTAAGTAAACTTTTTGTGAAAATAATCTGAAAATTAATAAAATAGCAAAAATCCCTTGACCCTGTTGGGATATCTCGCAGGCCGGGCCAAATGATGCGCCAGAATAGAAAAAAAAACCAGTATACCGAGGTGTCATTGAATTGTCTATATCTGCAGATGGTCATATGCTGTGTTGGTTGCATTCCACGATTTTATTCATCGAGAAAGAGTGGTATAAAGTTTTACTAGACGGGGATTTTTCAGTCTAGTCTATATAAAAAAAAATTAGTTATGATTGCAATTCGACATGCACCATACAATTTTTTTAAATATTATTTAAATGAGACCACGTTTCAAATAGGTAATTCAATTCGATATTCTTTCAAACAAAAATATGTTTTATTGATTGGTTCAGCTGTCGCTGAGAAATCAGGCAAATAATTTAAAAAAATACTGCCGACTTAAGACCTACCTCGTTATTTTTTGGTCAGTCTGTAAAAAATAGAAACGTTGAATTGTTATTTTTCTTCACAACAACGTGATAAAATAGTTTATCTAATTACGTATGAACGGGTTTACTCGTATACATTATTCATCGAAAAATATACTCGCAAGTGTTTAGGTATATATTCTGAATATTAATTGAGCCAAGTAGAATATTTATTTTTATTATTAACACACATTTATTTGAAAACATCTGATTAAACTGTCAATTGTTACGGCTATTAAGATATTTCTGTGCGGGGTATAAAATTGGGGGTTTTTAGGGGGTTCTTTCATAGTGGAAGACGCCGTAGAGCCTTCATCATGGGCTTCATAACGGTTGTCACGCTAGCGACGGCTTTGGTGAGTCTTATTTTATCTTCATAAATCACCATCATCTTTTATTTAAATTTTGTACGAGACGTGTCAACGTTGAAGACACGAACGGCTCATTTCATCTCTGATGAAGTTCAGCGAATGTGAACGAAACTATAGTTGGACCTTTCCAACAATCGGGTACGTTTGAAAACACGTCTTCTTAAACAATCTCATCATCTTCATGCAGGGGTCTTATCATCATCTTTACGTCTGTGCCCCCGCCAAGTCGAACAAATGAAACAACTACACCATCTTTTCACGACGCGATTCGGCCCATTCAAGATTATAACTTCGTTGCGAATATAGCTAGAAGCATGAATTTTTGGTGACCCAAAGAGCATGACATTTATAGATACTTAGCAAAATACTTTAAATTTTAACCGTTACTTTAAGAATTATAGCAAGACAAATTTTCTTACTTTTGTCATTGAATCGCGGTTCGAGCGATTTTCGACCTCCTGTTACTTCATTGTGGGAAAAGCTAGAAGCTCAATGTCTATATATTTATATATCTATAAATATATGCCCTTACTAGCCATAAATTTAATACCCATAATATAATAACCCACAAATATTTCCAAATCACATGAAATTTGAACGAGTAATTTAAGACATATAGTAAGTTAAAGTTCCTAAATTTTGTCACTGACTCACCGATCATCAGAATTCAAAGGCACTTCTAGAAAAACGTACAAATTTCAAATTTTGAACTCAGTTATTGTTTAGCCTATATACGAGCAGTACAAGAAAATAAGACATTCCAAATTTATTGATCCGTTTTCGAAATATACAATCTGAATAAGTAACTCGGTAATCCTTTAGAAATCCCATCTGATTGTATGGAAATACATAGTTACTTACTTATTATATTAACTATTTACTCGTATTTCCATACATACTTAATAAACTTACTTATTTTATGAATAGAGCTTAAAAAATTCTATATATGTGATATGGTATTACTAAAACCTGCATTAGTTGCCTACTTCATGATGTACAAAATATTTAAATTAAATGAATTTTAGTGGAGTAATGGTAACCCAAAATAATTTTTGTGTCCTAGTGTGTGTGTAGTAGTAGCTTTGAGTCCTTCCAATCATCACATTAATCCATAAATTGTGCCGTGGTAAACCTTAAAATTCAGAGGCCAAAAACACGTTCTTAATTTTTTTGATTAAATAAAGTAGAATTGTTTTTATTCGGAATGAATCTCGTACACGTAGTAGGAAGATTAAGGATTAATAATCCTTAACGCACCTAAACTATCATGTGCACGGTCAGAAACATCTATTCTGTCTGTCGTCTGTCAGTTTGTATGTCTGTCTGGATATCTCGAACTCGCGAACAGGAGTCAATTTAGAATTACGATTGCATATATCCATTCATATTTTTAAGTTGTGTTGATTTACAAACTAATTTACTGACCGGACCGATTGTGATAAAATAATAAATATACATAATTCGCCTTTTTTATCCTAAGCTATCTCAAGCTAGGCATTTGACCACAAGTTCGCACGATCACGGAAGTCAGCGACACTATAGCCCTAGTTGGAGCATGCCTAGTCTGGAATACACTGGCTCTATGTGAATTTATGTGGTGGCGGCTACCTTGGATTTGAAATTGATCATAGTGTTTATCATAGTGTGTGTTTATCTACTTGTTAAGCCCCTTTCATTGATACCTATATATAGAGAGAGCAGCTGTGAATAAATATGTGATCCGCCATTTTGTGGCAGCAGCCATCTTTGCCTGATTTTCATCGAACTGAATAACGGACTGACACACACACGGACACGTCCAATTTAAAACACCCAGATACACACATAGAGAAGATTTCAACGTATTGAGGATCTCCTCATTATTGGAAATTTACTAAAAATAAATTTAGGTATTATTAAGTTATAATAATGTACAATATTATCTTTACTTTTTCAGATCGCAGCAGTGTTGGCACTTCCACATGGCCTCCTTGGCGGAGGTACGAAATAAACTAGTTCCTTGTAAACTTGACCTCGCGACCACAATAATTCGACATTCTAATATCCCAAACCGTGTCAATAACCAACTGACATATTTTCCGCAACAGATAGACATCTTCGATTGCCACAGTATTTAATAGTACCGTATTTTAAGAGTAATAACATATCTAGTTATAGGTTTTCAAGCTATTTGCATTTTTAACGAAACGTCACCCTTTTTGGATAAAATTCCTTTCCAATCAAAAAGGAAAATCTTAGAATCCATACTTATAATAATAATTTTCACCAAGATTGATTGTCAAGCGAGTTAAGCTTCAGGTCTGGCAAGTTTTTTTTCGTCTGTTAGTCCGTACGTGGGTGTTTACCTGGAAAATTTCGTACTCGCTAACAGGTCGCAGTTTCTAACCAACTTTATGCAATCTATACCTATATAAGGATCTGTGCTGACTGACAGACAAAGCACAGCCTAAACTGCTGAACGCAGACAGTTGAAATTTGGAATGTATGTTAAAAATGTGTAGAAGTCTAAGAAAAGATTTTGAAAAATCGCATTCTAAAGGGCCCAAACCGGGGGTCAAATTTTAGTACAATATCTTATGTTTCATTACGTTCATAGAAGTCGTCAAAAATAAAATAAATTTTTACTTGTAAAAATAAAACATATTTATATTTTGCTGTTACTATTCACACAACGTCAACATTTTAATGTATACTTCAAAACCTATGGTGTTGCCCAAATTCAAAACTAAGAAGTCACGAGTCACATTTACCAAAGAGAATCATCACAATAAAATTGGAGGGAGGCTATGTTTAGTGCGGCATGTAAATGCATATTAGCTAAGGATTTTGAAATGATCACTCCCAGTAGTTTGAAATGGGGGCGAATATAAAAACAAAATCTTCCATTTTGCTAAGAATATTTACACAATTACATAAAAAATTGGAATTAAATTTCAAAAATATAACAACTGAACACTTATTTTAGGTTGTTCAGCTAGAGGTCACAGGTACTACAGAAAAATAAATTATATGGTATTTAATATTACCATCTGCCCCCATTTCTCGTATGTAAGGCTGTCTGCCACCGCGTGAGGGACGTTCGTAAAGGCGTTAATAATTCGTCAAAAATACCCCCACGCAATGCACCTTGCCCAAATGTGACCATTACTGCGGCAGCATTACCGCGCTAAATGGCTAGAGAAAATTGTTGAGTAGAGAAAATCAGTAATTTAACCAAAATTAAATAAAGATATAAATTTAAGGAGGGCGAACGTGATTTTTTGCATTTTTTTTATATTAACAATGACAACAAAACAGGTAGAAACTATAACTAATGTTGTACAAAGTAATTACGGAAACCTTCGGGCACGAGTCCGACTCGCACTTGGCCGATTTTATTGTATAAAGTCGCAAATAGACATCGCAGTCGTAACCATTTGATTAGTGAGTAGTTATAATAATTATAATTTTTATTGTTTTTACTTTCCTAGGCGGCGGTGGCGGCTTAAGTTTAGGAGGCGGGAGTAGGGGATCTTACAGTGAAGGGGGCAGCGAGAGAGATGGAGGTGGTGGAGGAGGTGAGGAAGGCGGGGGAGGTGGAGATAGCGGGGGACGTAGGGGATTAGGAGGAGGAATAGGTGGGAGAGGTGGAGCTGGAGGCTGGGGGATATTGGGTGGTGAAGAAAGAAATAGCAGACAAAGTAGATCAATGTGGACACAGTTAGGCGGCGGAAGTGAAAAATTCCATCTCAGAAAACGCTTTAACTTCGGCGGTCACAAGCAATTACAATCAGAGCAATACCTTCATACATCGGTAAGTACTCGTAGTACAAAATTGTTTATTTGACATAAAATCAAACTACTAAAATAATGGACCAGGCTTCAGGAGTCAATAATTTCTCTCATTCGTAAAAATATCATTAATCATTTTTGACTTTAGCCAATAACAAAGCTATATATGGGTTAGTAGCTTTATGACTACATCTCGATTGGACTAGTTAGCAGGTATGACTAGATCGCTTTATGACTGAATCTCTATATGACTACATTGTGTTAGGAATAAAGTAAAGAGTTGAGGAGTCATTATTTTTTCGTGATTATTTTTGCTATCCCTAACGCAATGTAGTCATATAGAGATTCAGTCAAAGCGATCTAGTCGTACCTGCTAACTAGTCCAATCGAGATGTAGTCATAAAGCTCCTAACCCCTATATATTATACAAAAAAAAATACATTTATGACAAAGTATAAAATATCAAATAAAATAATTTATAAAGTTTACACATATGTGTCTGTGCAAGGATTAATCAGTGTGCGTGTCTGAAAGGGTGTGTTTGTGTGTGTAAAGATGTGTATGTATGTGTACCATGTAACAAATGTCTTTATTTCGGGCAGATAACCTATAAAATTTTAAATAATTACAAATCTTATATCTTCTATACTAAACTATACCAGTATTATAAAGAGGAAAGATTTGTATTTTTGTATGTAACGAATAAACTCAAAAATACTGCAACGATTTCAAAAATTCTTTCATCGTTAGAAAGCTACATGATCACTGTTTAACATAGGGTATAAAGAATCAGATATCCGCGGCTAACAGTGCAATCACTCATCTTACGAAACCAACTCCCAATTTGTAACTTCAGTCTGACTATAAATTGTGTAATCTAGTTTGTTTTCTGTTTTTAAATAAATATTTTTCTTTCTTTCTTTCTTTCAATTCGAAAAAAAAAAACAGTTATTCCATAGAAAAAGTATATCGGTCGCCGACAAAATGTATGAAACTGCTGATTTTTTACTCGAATTCAGAGTTGACCCCATAGTAAAAGTTGTTCCTTAGGATGAGTATAGTAACCCCCTTTCGGCTTAATACACTCCTAGCCTGTTAACCATGTATATATTTTAAATAATAATGTAATGTTGTTAAATATTGCGAACAACCTTTCAAAGATCCGTGGGTGTTTTGCTGATGATTTATTGATTTTCCAGGCGTCAACGAGCGCGGGATTGAAAAGCTGGCGTAAGTATACTGAAGACCTAATTATTGGCAGTTAAGCAAGGCAATTTCGATAGTACAATCTGAATTATCAATATCTGAATTTTTTTAAATTCTATGTCTAAGGGGGTAAAATTTAGTTTTAAACTTCTGTTTAATTAATTCTACGAGTGTTTCCTTTGCAACGATAGTAAGCAAGGAAGTTATATGTGCATTTTCTCTTTGTTATTCACAGAGAGCGCTATAGCCGCGTTCAGCTACAAAAGTGGTGGTGCTGCCAATATTATGAGACAGATGTCTAGAACAAGTGAGTAAATTATATAATCAGTCCCATTTTAAAACAAAGAGTTTAATAATAATTTATAACGTGACAAGAACATTCTTACAAGGCGACAACTCGTACAAACAAGAAAAAAAATTAGATCGAGTTTATGCTCACACAGTTATATCTAACTGAGCGAGCGAGCGAAGCGTCTCTGCTTCGAGTCTGGTAACATGTTCTTTCTTCTGTCAATTTGTATGTATGTGTCCCCAAGAAATTTCGCAATTAATCATAATTTCCACCCAATTCATAATTACGTCATTATAATAAAACTTTAGGCGTCGAAATTCTGTACAATGAATAAAATGTGCTAGAAACCGAGTCAGAGGGATGTAAGAAGTAAAATAGACCTAATTTAGATTTTTTTCTCAGTTTCTCTGTCTGTTTGAACGGGCTAATCTCCGAAACAACTGGACCGATTTATATGAAAGTTTGTGCAGTGTTTTTTTTTGCTTATAGCCGTGTTAAACATATACTTTTGACCTAGTAAATTAAAGAGAAGGAATAATAAATACCACGCGAGCATCAACTAGTCTTGATTGAACTTAGAATTTTTTAGTCGTCGGGGATTTTCGATTGGTTTCAATTGAATTTTGTAATAAAGTATAATCATTATTTTACAGGAAACAATGCGCAAAATGTACACCAACTGACACAAGCCTACTTTAGCAGTAAGTATTGAACTTTACTTATTTTTGTTAGAACCAGACCTACCGCACTTACCCCGCATCCAATATTCCGGCCGTCCCAACCGCGGAGCCTACATACGATGCCTTTATTTAAAATCTATAATCACATGAACTGTGGAAGACAGCCGGAAAAAACATACAGAGTGGTACAAAACTAATAAGATAAGAATGTTTTCCCGATTCGTTTTGATGTCAACGTGAGAAAAAAAAAGTTTTGGGTCTTTATGGTGTGGTTCCTTTCTCCACCTAACCTTATTATTTCTCATTTTCTCAGTATCTGACTTCCTCGACACTGTGACGCCTTAGCACATGGTATCCTCAGGAGATGTTGATTCTTTAAGCGCTCGCTCGGAAAGGAGCTGTTGCAAATCTCTTCGCTCTTCATATAGTGATCAGTGACGTACTCACGTTTTCTCACGCTGACATCACAAACGAAACGGATTTTTTTTTAAATGGTTCCTTAAACAACGTCTTATCAGAAATGAATTTCCACAAAGTAACTAGTAAAAAACTGACTTCACGCCAACGTGATTGTCTAAAAGAACTCGCACAAAACAGTGACATGTACTCACGTTTTCTCACGCTGACATCAAAACGAAACGGTTTTTTTTTTAAATAGTTCCTTAAACAACGTCTTATCAGAAATGAATTTCCACAAAGCAACTAGTAAAAAACTGACTTCACGCCAACGCGATTGTCTAAAAGAACTCGCACAAAACACAGTTACTATATTAATATTTGTAAATAAAATATCACTTTCATAAATGCTTGTCTTTAACTGTCAATCAGAAAATTCGAAATACATATCTACCGAAGTGGATAGATTTTCACCATCTGGTCATTCATAATAGTAAACTATTAAAATGACCTCGAATTTAAAGCTCTTGCTGACCGTGTTAATTTGTCAACAAAAGGATCTAGAGATTGTTATAAATAAAATAACCTTAGCCTACAGCTATGTCGGCCTAAACTGTAACGAAATTATCTCCGGATTATCGAACAATATTTGGTTAGCATTTTATCCATTTTGGTAAGCAAAGTAATATAAAATTAACAAGTACCTACAGTTATTCTGTTAATCGTATTTTTTCACATAGACGTCTTATAAAGGCGTACACATAATTTTTATGTTAACCATTCAAATTGTACTTCAAAACTACTTTCTTTCCAGCTGTATATGTATCGGAGACTGTCCTCAATGGATGGGTTCCTGGGAGTAAGTTAACATAATATTTTGATTAAACTTTCCCTGAACTGACAAACATTTTAACATCAAAATTAGCTAAATTGGCCCAGCCGTTCTCTAGTTTTAGCAAGACAAACAAACAGCAACTGATTTTTACATACTTACTACATAGATAGGAGTAGCTAAGTAGTCTTCCGACTAATACTTTAACCAAACAATAAAAACAACATCAGAATTGGTTCATCCGTTCAGGAGCTACGATTCCACACGCAGTCACACACGCAGGAGGGTTAACAAGTAAAATTAATAAATTTTAGTGAAAACCTCGACATTTATTTTGGCAGCCATCTTGGATTTAGATTTATCATTATGTATAGTATTGTACTTGTCAAGTCCTTTCATTTGATACCCATATTGAGGGAATTGGGAAAAAAATTGTACTCCACCATTATGTAGTGGCGGCCTTGAACCGATTTTCTTCAAACATGGCCAAGAACACTCCCGACTAATACAGCTTGTAAACAAAATATCAAAATCGAAATCGGTCCATCAGTTTGGGAGCTATGATCACACGGACAGACACACGCACACACGGAGAGACACGTCATTTATAACACTCTGTCGTTTTATCGGGGGTTAAAAAGTGATTTTGTGCTTTCTCATGACTTTACTAAGTTCTGTCGCGTAAGTTTATGATGGAACTGAGTAATCTGGAACAGTGGTAGAAAATTTCGTACATAATTTTTCTATATTATTAAATTGTCTATACTAGTTTTTAAATTTTGTTTTCAGTGGGAACATGGTGGGCAAATGGTGAGTGCCAATCCATTTCTTCATCAATTCAACTTCAATCTTGTGTGATAAAAATATTTTTTTACCCGACTGCCTAAAAGGAAGCTAATGTTTTATTGTTATTTATTATGTACATTGTACATATATGTATATATATAAAATGCCGATGATTATAAAATATGTGTCAACGCATATGTATTGCCATTCAGTGTGGTAATGCCGCCTAGCATTTGGTCACGCTGTGTTTTGATCTGTAGATCTTTAGCTATAAGCTATCTGCTATTATTTTTTGTTCCGTGCATCAAAATGGCCAGCGCTCAGCATGAATGCCATGGATTTCTCCGCAGCGCTGATTATCAGCGTCAATCTTTAGATGCGCGCGAGTTTCAAAATTAATCGTATTACTAATTAGTTATTTAATTTTTAGCCGTCAGATACGTGACAAGGAGCTCGTCATGTGATAACAGTGTCCAGTCAGTTGCCTTCCCAAGCTACCAATCTGGAGGTATGTGTGACACATCCGTTAACATGTCCCATAGTTAAATAGCATAGTTTATTAGAGATTATGAGACGTATGAGCTAGGCAAAGGACTTTGTTATTGACAACTAGCGGCACTTCACGGCTTCACACAAATGAAAGCTTATGTTACTCAGTGATAATGAAGTTTCGTTAAAAGATTTTTTGTAAGTTGATCTAGTAGTCTTTAAGTTTATCCGTTATTAAAATACATTCCTGTTTATAATATTCGTGTAGTTGTGTAGATAGTAACATAATCATTGTGTCCACAGATTTGCCAACGGAAATCTGTGCAGCGAAGTACGGCGGAGGTTGGAACTGGCAAGTGTTCGGTTCAACCAGTTGGACTGAGTACCGAGACTTCTATCAGATACAGAACTACAACCAGCAGATGGAGACCTACTTCAGTTCTATCTCTGGAGGCTACGAGTCAGGTAAGAAGGTCTTATTGAGCTGGATGTGTTAGGTTCAAATAGTTGGGCCAAGTACCAAAATACAAAAAAGAATTATAAATGTTATTATAATGTATCTAAACACTTAAATGAATAAAATAAATCGTTCCTTTCCGCTCTACACACTACTTCATAACCAAGATGAGTATTGATTACTTTTCTATTGGTACAATATAAATTTTATCAAAAGTTTATTATAATTTAAGAAAATAAATTTTAATTTTCTTTGTTACATATTTGTAACGAAAGTTTTGACTACCGAATAAAAGTCAGCTTTCACTTGTTTAAAATATTTCTAGTTAAATGAAGTAACACTAGCTTATTTATAAACGTACTTGCTTTTATCCGCGGTTTTTTCCGCGTTACATTTGGTTTTTTTTTCCCGAAAAGTAGCCAATGTCACACTCTCCTGACATCGAACTTTTTCTGCGCAAAAAATCTATTCCGTCTGTCATTTTGTTGCTTCGCTGTTGTTATAGCGAATAGATAGCGATGAAAGAAAATAAAAGTTATTTCGTGATTGCGAGTTCAACAGTTCGCAGAACTACTTGTACCAATTGTAGTATTACTTCGCACTTTTTCAATAAAATATTTTTATAATTAATGTTTTATGTTATTTCCGATTCCAGGCACTCCTCGTGTTATTTATGAAGAATGTCAAAGACTTGGCGTGATAGTAAGCAGTAAGTATTTCTTCGACTTTACAGAATTGGTTAAAGATATATTCGTAGTATACTAGCTTTTGCCCGCGGCTCCACCCGCGTTATGTTTGTTTTCCCGGGAGGAAAGTAGCCTATGGCCGTAGCTATACCGGAACTCGCACCTATCTACGTACAAAAATCAAGTCGATCTCAGTTGTTCAAGAGAAGACAAACAAACAAACCATCAAACACACTTGAATTAATAATATGAAATGAAATTGAAATGATTAATTGTTCTGTGAGACAAGGTAATTACAGTAACAGTTTTCCTGATTTAAGTATAAGTTTTCTAGCTCCACCCTCAGGTATACAGACATAAGAGTTCTTAACAACTAAATTAATATAAACATAGGTACATATGGAATGATAAACACAATATTAAAAATTAAATACAATAATAAATCTCATAATAAAAAATGACATTATACAGAATGAAGTGTATATGTAGAGTAGAGATCCCGACAAAAACATAACCAGTCTTATTAATAAACGTTTTTAAAAGTTAGGACTCTTGCTTAGCAACGGATTAGCAAAATTCTTATTAATAAACACGACTTAGCCTTGTCTGGTGCTAAGCAGCCGTTGAAATAGCTGACAAATATAAACCAGGGCAGGACGTGGTTAAAACCTCGCTAAGCAACAAAAATCGAGATGGCTATGGCGGATCAGCTGATCGACGCCAAAGAATATCATAGTAAAACTAATCATAAACTTCATACTATTACTTTATTTTGACATAGTAAACTCGCACTTAAGGCATTATGAATTACGGCGATTAAGGCTTATTGCCGATTAAGGAGTTAAGAATGAGTTAAGTTAGTAGACGTTAAGAGTGTTTTAAAGAAGATTTTTATTACTAAAGCTGGTATCTACAAAAATGCACAATTCTCGCAGCGCAGTATTTCTGCCGAAAAAAGTTGTGTAATCGAATGTAAACGAAGTCGATTAATTTTGATGTGAGAGTTGTCATTGGATTTTCCTTTATTTGTAGAAGGTCATAGGTTATACTGGTTGCATTCCGCCGTTTCACTTGTAGAAATACAATGGCCTAAAGATTCTGTGGTTGGCTTTTAGAAGTCTCTAAGACCGAAGAATCGCGTTTGCAGAAACCATATCCATAACATAATTAATAATATCAAGATCATTCTTACTTTGAGAAACTTTGACTTGACATACAGCAACGTAATCTAAAAGAAATAAAAATTATGTGTCAAAAATATATTTGTGTAAAATATGTTTGTATTAATAAACTCTAATCTAAGGTTCATTTATAAACTCTAATCTAAGGTTCATTTATAAACTCTAATCTAGGGTTCATTAGTAAACTCTAATCTAAGGTTCAGGTTACATTCAAATAAGATAAGTAAAAGCACAAAACGTGTACATTAGAAAAAAAACTACCGACATCCCAATAGGAGGTATATTTATTGTATAACTTGATTGTATTTTTTATACTAGTTACTTGAATTGTCCGTTACGACGGGACCGATTTGAAAATATCGTGTAGTCACATTTAATTTTATGAAAATCAGTACAGAAGTTTGATTTTTAAATTATCTAAAACTAGCTGACCCGCCGAACTTCGTACCGTCTAACAGTTATGTATATTTCTCACCTTTTAAACCTTCCCTGGAGTACGACAATCATTTCAAGACTAAAATCAGCTATCGGATTCATATCATAATATCAAAAAATATACTATACTAAATACTAAATATACTACACTATGTATAATATATATATATATATATATATATAATATTATGTTTTTCTGTCATAAGAACCTTCTCCTGACAATAACAAACTCAACAAAAAAAAATATTGAAATCGGTCCAGCCGTTCACGCGTGATGGCGCGACCAAGGGATATAGAGATTCATTTTTATATATATAGATAACTGAAAAAATTCTATGGACGCCTGCCGTCATGGAATTCGGACGTCACATTAATTGAATAACTTGTTTTGTGTATATTCTTTACTTTCCAATATAAACCTTCTTCGGCTTAGTATTTTGGGGACTCTTGAAATATTTGTTAAAGTTGTACATGATATTGTTTCCAGAGGATGCCACGCAATGGACTCAAGAGGACATCTACGGACTGTGGAGGACAAGTTAGTATTGATATCTATAAAGTCTTCGTAGTAATAATATACTCGTAGATTTTTTTTTTAAATTAATACATAATTTTTTTGCGTACTTTAAATAGTAGGTATATTTTAAGGAATAACATCTGCGAGCATAGGAGGTTAGTAGAATTTTCTCGTAGCACTTTCGTAGACTGTTGGCGTAGCAAATTAGCGTAGCGTTTTCGTAGATCAATGGCGTAGCTCGGGAAAAGATAATGGAGGATGCTTTCACCGCTAATAAATCGCGGTTCACGTTATAAAGTGCTACTTGCATAAATGGAAATTAATGTATTAAGTTTACTATACAACGTGTAACAGAAAGGTGTGACAATACTTAACGTTGTTAGTCTACCCATCAATGGATTTTACAACATCAATATTTTATTAAAAATTTTGTTGTAAAATTTTGTTCTACGCATGGTTTTCATTACCATTATTGTTTGTATTTCTTGTATTGTAAAGTTGGAGAACGTAATTTATTTTTATTTCATTTGAAAATATTTGTTCTGTAATGGTTTCGCTTTGTTGGCTAGACTAACACCCTTAAGTATTGTCACACCTTTCTGTTACACGTTGTATAAATAAGTTAATTAAATTCTAGGATACAATACAATATGTCTTTATTGCACACCACATAATAAATACAGTACAATACAATACGTATAAACAAGACAATGGTAGTTGGGAGGAGGAGAGAGGAACAACATTGGGAGGCTTTATCACATTTCTGCTTCAAGTCTGGAAAAATATCATTTCGTCTGTCAGTCTTTATGTTTTTGAAATTTCGTACTCGCGTACATATCATAGTTTCAACCAATCTTGACGAAACTTATTGTATAGATTCCACGTAATTTGAATAAAATAAATACGTTAGAGAAATTGTCGTTTTTTTTTTCATGTATGTTGTAATGTGGTCGCGAGATCGACAGATCGTCGGACTACCAGTTTAATTAAATATCCTTTCTTTTCTACAGGTGTCACAATGTTTGGAGTTATGGTAACAAGTTACAACAAAGTTGGTAAGTTGTAATAAATATTTTTCATAATTAACAAAAAAGGACAAATCTCAATTTGAGCTGTATTTATTTCCCAAATTGGTTCTGAGGTATGTGATAAATCAGGTGTATATTAGGTACCTAATTTATTTTGGTTTCAAAGGATACAATTTTTATGAAGTCCTGTTAAGTGTAAAGTAGTTTGGTTTTTAAACTAAAATAAGAAAAAAAATGTAAAGGTGCCTTTCATATGTTATCACCAATATTAAAAAAAATATATATTATACAGTCAGACTTATAAATAGATATAAATTCACATCATGTGAGCCTTTCTTGACAAACAATCGAATCCAAGTCTAATTATATAACCACTAACGGTATGAAGCTTGTCCTGACCTTCTAATAGGATGCGACCGAGTTCCTTATTTATTAATTCAATAAGTTAATAATAATAATAATAATATGGGACAACATCCACACAAAGGTTAAGAGATTGGTTATCTTTTTTCCAGTTGGTCACACTTCGGTGTCTGGTGAGTGCTATTTTTTTTACTAAAAATGAACAATTTAATTTAATTAAAACGAATAATATTAGTAAATTTCTAACTTGAGAATTAGTATAATATGAATTCAATAATCGCATGCGAATAAAACTTACCGGTGAATTTAATTACGACTGTATTGTTTTTGCGCAAGCTGGGTTAGCTGTTTTACTAGTTTTTGTATAAATATTTCAATTAAAGCAGTTCAAAAAATTTGCCCCTGCAGAGCTAGAGGTAAAAACAAGAAGTAAACATACTTTTTTTTCATTTTGAATCGGCGAAGTTTCAAAATGAAACCAAATTAACTTACGCTTGTTTTTACCTATTTCATACCTAAATCGATAACCCTGAAAAGGAAAAAAAATCGTTCATACATTGGCCGAGCGAACGAAGTAAGCAAAACATCTCTGCTTCAAAAACGCCTGCAAAAATATTTTTTCGTTTGTCAATTTGTATATATGGATGTATGAAATTTCGTACTCACGTACACGTCGTAACTTCCAACCAATCTTGACGAAATTTAACGTCCAGATTGGTTTACGATATTTATGATTTTTTAGAATTGTTCGGTCGTCAGGGGTTTTTGATTTGGCAAGTAAGGTACTTCTCTCACTAAGGGAGGAAGTTTGATACATTGCCATTAACTGGCAGCATTTAAAAATATTTGGTAAAAACATGCGGAACACAATTATTAATTAGGTAATTAGGATTCCTAAACATACAAAAAAATGTGTTTAAGAAGACGGATTTTCACGCGTACCTGATTTTTGAAAAGGTCCAACTTCTTCTTCTTAAACAATATGAATCAAACGCGTGTTAGTTTTCAAAATAAAATAAAAAACAAGCCAAGTGGCTGTCGTATTTTTTACAAAGTTGAAAAAAATATTTGGTCACGAGGTCAACAATTCTTTTTCTTTTATCCTTTAAAGCTTTCTGCAGCTACTGTTCGACAATACCTCAAGGGCAAGGCATTGACGTGAAACAGATGGAGAATGAAGTGCATCAAACTCTGCAAAGCTGCAGCTCTTACAGTTTCAATGGAGTCCTAAACACCGGCCGCACTACTGTCCGCTTGCACAATGTGAGTTCAGAGTTCTTTTCCAGCCTTTGTAGTTAGAAACTAGTTACACTTAAATTAAGGCCATCCTGTCTCTGCTACGGGTCTGGCAAATTTTTCTTTCGTGTGTCAGTTTGTATGGATGTTTTTTTGCAACCAATTTTATGGCGAAACTTGGGTATGGATTATGTTATATCAGTTGATGATAATTGACACAGTTTGCGTGGGGTAGGTAATTTTTGGGATCTTAGAATGATGTTGGAGTGGTCGCAAGCTCATCGGTTCACTTAACTATAGTTATATAAGTGGAGTAAATGTGTACAACAACTCGTTTCATTTTTCTTTCAGACATGGGGATTCAGAAATTGGCGTAAGTATATTTTTTTTAGAAGAAATAAAAATATGATTGAATTTTTTGGCTTTTTTGCCGTAATATAATATTATAAATTTTAAAGCAGCAAAATCGTTGTTTCAGTTAATTGGCAAAAATATTAGTTGTAATAACAAATCTTTTATGTCACATCTAGATGACGTGTCGGCATTATTCCGCGGGAAACATAAGAAGAACGCCCAAGACTGCGCTCAACTAGGTAAGTAACTTAAAAGCTTAGTTTCCGTAACATACAAACAGGCGGTTACTTTTTCTTTCGTTGTTTAATTTTTTTCCCTGATTTGTTTTAAGTTGAGATTTAGTAACTTTTTCTTTTTTTCCCGTAACTTAAAAATGGACTTTCCGTAACTTAGCTGAGCTTTAGTTACTTTTACATTATTTGATAATGAAGAGATACTTCTCATCATTATCAAATAATAATAATAATAGTTTTGTTGATATAAAAAAACATGCTTTCTTCATTAAAAAACATGATAGTTCAATAATTTGACATTTTTTTAAGATTATATAACATGTAATTGAACATAAAAGAATTGTATGAAGAGTGTTCGAAAAAGGGTGAAGATATCTCAATTACAACTATGAAAATACTGTGAGACTTCCAATGTAAAATCAGTGGTAGAGAGTTGTCTCTCTACAGAGACTACAAACGACCCAGTGTTCAATACTTTCGACTAAACTTCTCAATTTAGGTGCACTTATACACAGCATAATGGTATATAAGGTACAATACCTTATATACCATTATGCTTATTATCAAAGTTTCAGGATACAATTTTCTCAGAACAAATTAAACTCATAATAAATATTTAACTAAGTGATCTTAACTCTAGCTCCGAATATTTCTAAATGACTCCCCCAGTTATTCCCCCAATTATTTTCCCACCCCTTCAACTAGAATACTGTGTCTATAATAAAGTTAAAGTTTAGTTAATCAGTCAATTTAAATTCATTTTTGTTATCAAACTTTACAGGACGTCAGGCAAATACCATGGACGATGCTTACAAGGGATATGCTAAATGTAAGTCTTAATTTTGGTTTACAATTATTTTATAAATGTATGTAGTAGGTATAAAGTTATTTTAAATCTGTATTTAAATATAATAGACCGAGCGATCAAAACGTTTCTGCTTCGTGTTTATATTTCGTCTGTCAATTTGTATGTTAGTATGTCTAATGCAAGTTTCGTACTCGCGTACATTTTATAGCTTCTAACCCATCCTAACGAAACTTGGTGTATATGTTTTACGAATTTTAGAAATGTTCTATTGTTGGGGATTTTTGATTGGAGTAGTATTTCTTCCAAATGTTCTCACCTGTTTGGGCCGATGCCATTTATTGATTTCAAAGAAGAAATCCTTAGTTTACGCCGTTCAGGCAGAGAATGGTCTAGTGTCCAGAAATGTCCAGTGTGTAAACTGTCCCGCGGGTAAGAACTAGTATTTTTAACTGTGTTTAATTTTTCAGTAAACAAATTAAACAAAGGGCTTCTCAACGAATGGATTCCTGGCCGTAAGTACTATCTCTTTTATTTATATAACCTTACAAAATACAGCTAAACCTCGATTAAGATGAATCCTAACACTTTTAAACCTGCATTCAAAGAACCATATTATGTTTAATCTGTTGATCCATTTAAGAACTACGAAGCAACAAACGAACAGACCCATACATACTCGTATCGGTCAAATTATATCACTTATATATACTTTTTGGGTCTTGGCCTAAGAATTGATGACTTGCTTGTTTTCTTACTTAATTCATAGCAAAAAGTTAAAAGACAACATATGTAACATTTATATGCGACTGTTCAAAAGATGGGTAATTTTTTGAGTGTATATTTGTATGTCTCTCTGTGACCCTCTACAGCCTAAACCTTTACACAGATTTTGATGTGTGTGGTGTCATTGCATTTGTATTTATTTGAAGATGAGCATAAGCTATAGGTACTGGTGGTATTCCGTAGTTTCACTTATTAACATGCAGTCATCTAAAGTTATTGCAGTCGGGTTTTGGAATTCACTTCTAACCAATTGTTGATGAATTTTTTTTTGTTATTTTTGACGTTAATTGTAAAACGTACGAAAACTAACTTAAAACGTTTATGTTTCAGTCGGAACCTATCAATTCAACAGTAAGTATATGGTATATAATACTTTTAAAATAGTTATATCCGATTTCAATTCGGAAAAACTCAAGTTGCAAAACAGAATGTCATCTATTAAAGCTTCAGAGCTTGGACCATCGACGTAAAGATGCAAGTTTATCTGCTTATTATCGAATTTTCCACGGAGAGTGTGCACAAGAGCTGTTTGATCTTATCCCCCTTCACCATTCCACTACCGTACTTCCAGAAGATCGGCAGGACGTCTTCCTCTTATGGTAGACATACCACCAATTCGTACCAAACGTTTTGCTTCCTCCTTTTTAACAAGAACTGCAAACCACTGGAATAACCTGCCGTTGTCTGTGTTCCCGGATAAATACAACCCGGGTGTTTTCAAGCGCAAGGTGAATAGGTTCTTACTAGGTAAACGTGCTACATCTTCGATTGTATCTTCACTTACCATCAGATGAGATCGTGGTCAAACGTTGCCTAGATGTAAAAAAAAGATTATTAAAAATTTCTTTGATAAAATAAAACTAGTAGACTGGTTTTGATAATATTTATACATTACTAAATCTAAAGTATACGATTTCGAACAAAAAAATTCCTACATTTAAACATTTTTAAAAACCCCGATATTGTATTTGAATTTTATGAGAGTACTAGCAGACCTGGCGAACTTCGTTCCGCCTAACAGTCGATTCTTTAAGAGTAATGACCATCGTATAATAAATGCCATATATAATATTTATACGATACTAACGTCACTCAATTGATATTTGCCTTTCCGGTTCAGAACCTTTCCACTAACACTTAAACTTTATGGTATGGAATTAAAGTGCAAATTGACTTTTAATTATTATTACGAATCGATTGTATGGACTATAGAAAAGTGTTGTTTTTAGACAGTTATAGACAATGTTTAAAAATTTTCTTTTCTTACGAACCATACTTCAGAAATATTCTAAAAAAAGAATTAGCAAAATCGGTTTATCTGCTCTCGAGATTTGAGCTTAGCAACACATTCAACGATTCATTTTTATATTACAGATATTCTGGTATTTATAATCCTTTTATTAGATACATATATTGAGAGTTGTGAAAAAAATAACAAGCCGCCATTTGGTAGCGGCGGCCATCTTGGACTGATTGTCATCAAGCTAAGAACACTAAAAATATCCATGTAAAATATCATCTGTGTCTTGCTAAAATTATGTTTTATTTTTCAGTGTACAGGGCCATTGCTGTAGTAACGATGTGCACACCAAATGGTCGCATCTACAAGAAATATAATAAAAAAGGTTTGTTATTAACTGTCTTATTAATAAACGCGTAAAACTTAGTCTGCGGACACGAAAATGACGATGGCCGAGCGATAGCGAGGTAAAGCGACGGTGGGCGGGTGAGGAAGTGACGGGCGCGGCGGAAGCGACGGGAACAAGCTAGTTTGATGTGGTCGCGATTACAATAGACTTACGCGACTCACGACTGAACGACTATATGTTGCGTGGCCACCAGAGATACCGCTCGCCGCTTGCCCCGCGGTTGCCATCGCTCGGCTGTCTCTATTTTCATGCCCGCATACTTAATCTGTGGGCATAGAAATGGCGACGGCCGAGCTATGGCGAGGCGACGCGACGCTGGAGCAGTAGCGATGCATACAACAACATGGACAGTTACGGGGACGGGTGCGTTTAGACGCTTTGAGCGTGTGTTCATTTTAAGACCCACTTGTTGGGAAACGTTACGTCCCTGAGCATAGTATGACTATATCATAGGCAACACGTAGGTGAGTGATGTGTTCGTTATTGATGTTGATACCGTATCCGTCCCAGTTCAAAAGCTTGAAAACGTCATCTGTGAAAAGTTTCGTGTTCTCGTCCTGTAATCGGATCGACATGATGGAGTTTCTGGACAAACACTTTAACACTTCGATATACGAGTACCTATAGTCAATATGACATCGCTGAAGAGACTGCAATACTGGCTAGATTTCGACTGAATCAAAGGTTTTATCATAATCCACGGATGCTAGACATAATGGCCGTTTATACTCCTCGGTCTTCTATATAATCTGACGGAGCGTGTGTATGTGGTCTGTAGTACCAAAGCCTTTTCGGAAACAGGCTTGTTCGGGAGGCTGAAAGTCATCAAACCTGCGTTCGAGACGATTCGTAATCGAGAACTACTTATACACATGGCTCAGGAGTGAGATAAGTCTGTAATTCTTCAGTAAGGTGTTGACACCTCTTTTGACGAAGAGAAACACCAAACTACTATGCCAGACTTCTGGCCTAGTATCTTCGAGTAAGACGGAATTAAACAAGTTTTGGAGGACTGAAAGTATCGGTTTACCACCCGCTTTCAGAAGTTCTGCCTTAATTCCGTCGTCACCCGGCGCCATGTTATTCTTAAGCTGTTTAAGAGCCATTCTAATCTCTTACAAGCTGATATCTGAGATGTCCTCATTATGGTGTCACAGATCGCGCCGCAAAGCTTTCGAGATTCGTCTATTAAGCTCTCCATATTCCGACATACCAGCTGAAGATTGCAGTCTCATCTCTCTCCAATCTTCCAAAAACTTTATGGTTTTGTCTGAGAGCGTTTGAAGATTTTTGGCTTGGGATCTTATAAAATTTAGACCCCACAGCTTTAAAAGCTTCCACTAGCCCGATGTTGATCTCATCCACAGTTTTACACTCGGCCAAGCACTGGTAGCGATTGTAGTTCGAGTTGAAAGCTTTCTAGGTCTTGGATTTGGGCAGGATTAGGACAGGACAAAGAGGTCGAGACATAGCTCGTAGAATTTGCAAGCTGAAGTGACAATGGGCTGGCCACATCGCTCGAAGAACCGATAACTTTTGGAAAACCTGAAGTGGGAAGAGACACTTGCAAACCTCTTTCAAGGTTCACTTTGCAAATTACTTTAAAATATATTGTAACAAACTTTTCAAAAACGTTGAAACGTTGCCTTGATTGCAAAAGACCAATTTAATTAATACCAAGGTACCGGAGGGTATTAAGGCCTAGCTAAGAGAAATTCCAAATGAAACAAAAAATAAAGTATTAATCAACAAGGGTCTATTTCTATCTACCAATATTTGACAATTGAGAACAATTATCACTTAAAATTAATAAGTGTTAAAGGTAATAAAGTTAAATGATAATTATCAAGAAGGTCGAATTAAAGTTTACTCGCAAAGTCAACTGTTTGCAGAACTACCAGTAATATTTTTATAACTTTTGCCTCCAGGAAAGTCGGTGAAGGTGTGCAAGAAATATAATCAATTTAAAACTGATTCGCAAGTATACGCACATTTTAAGGTCAAGAAAAATTCCCGGCAGGAAATCGATTCGTTGATCACAAAGAAAACTGGAGGAACTAGCTTTAGTACTCGTAAGTATAGTGTACAGCTTTCATTATGTAATATGTCCTGAAAGAGCAATACGTTTTAATTAAATTTATTAAATCCCTGGTATCGCCATTTTGCGGTAGCGGCCATCTTGGATACGAAACTTACTATAGTGTAAAGTAATCTACTAGTCAAGCCGAGGAGTCGAGGTATTTGTAAAAAATATTTAATCCAAGATCTGAAGACTTTTATCAAACACAGCTATAAACAATCGCTAAGTCACGTATCAAATAAAAAAAACATAATTGGTTCATCCGTTCGGGGGCTACGATGCCCCAGACTGATACACATACCAGTCAAACTTATACACCTCATCGTTTATGTGTCGAAGGTCGATACAGTCAAAATGTCAAAAAATACAACTAAAACCCATGTGTTTCAGGGAGCGAGCGAGCTATGTATGACGCCGTAATCTACGGATCTACTCTTACTGCAAGTTAGTATTATAGTTTTAACAAGAATAATATTTATTTACAACAGAGAAACAAAGATAACCATTGGAGTCAGGCGTCACTTCGCGGAAATCCATTTGTAATTATATTCTCGCTCCGTATTGATGTCAGCGTTTTAAAATGAAAAATATTGTTGTCTGTATGGTTTGGTTCCTCCTCATTACATCCTTATTATTATTTCTCTTGTACTCTGCAAACGCTGGAATACACCAACAGAGATACTTGGAGTCTCACCGCGTTCGCTAATAAAATGTGGCAACTGGCATCATCACTAAAACCAACCAGTTGCCAATTGAGTATAAAATATTTAGCTGTATTTTTTTAATAATACAATTGATGATATTCTCTCGTAGCGTCAGCAGTTTACTAAACACATTCTTGTTTACAGTCGATTCTTCCAAATGGACCAGTCAGCAAATTACCGATGCTAGTTACCAACGTAAGTAAATTAATTTGTTCATATTTTAAGAAAGTTATTGAAAACGATATTCCACACAGTTAGTGATGAAAATAGTAATAAAACAAGTGTCTATCTTGATTTTGTCTTGATAATATTTAATTTGGAAAATCGAAAAAAAAACTTTTTCATTTCTTTCATCACTAGCTCTACGCGTACTTTGATGGCCTAAAACTGCGCTACACAGCGCTCTCGGCCATCATAATCGCTGCCATCTATGCTGTCACTTCTGACTGCAGCAGTAATGTACATACTATTCTACACATATATTAAATGCATTTATAAAGATCTACAATTTGAAAAACTATAGGAGTCGCAGTTAGGTTACTGTGTAATCCTAAACGTCATTGATGGTGACATAGTATAGAAACTTACAGTCTCTATTAACATTTGTTTCAGCGGCTTTGATGTCGGCTATTATGGTCAATAGCTACGATCAGAAACGTAAGTCTCTTGATACAAAAATCTACTTCTTAAAAATTCGCGTCTTTTAAACTATGAGCTTTTAAAAAAAGGTTTTACTTCGCTAACAAATTGACCGTCAGTGCCTACACAGTGGAGTTTTAATAAAGGATTTTAACCTCCGTACATTATATCTAAAGCATAAAAGTCGAGCTACGAGTACGATTATGGCCAAACCTTACATTTTTCATGTCATTTTGATTATAATCGACTTATTTGATTTAGACGTTATAATAACTATGCAAATGAATGCGAAAAGTTGAAATGACGTGGACTACATAATTCAACAAATTGATTAATTAATAAATATATAATATTTAGAAGTCGACCATTGAAGGTTTCAAGGAAATATAATTAATTAAGATTAATCAAAGTTTTTGTTTTCCAGTGGGAAGATATGTTATAACATGTAAGTATACCTCTTTTATTATTATTTTTATATTATAGGCAGAGATTCGATCTCCAGTGTATCTATGCCATTTGAAGGGTTATAATTCTACATCAATAATTACTTAACTTTAGTTTAGCGCAACCAATTTTTTTGAAACTTAAAAGACGTTTTTTCATTTTTCTAGCTTGGTTCTATTACTGCCAAGTAATTGGTAACCAATTTGGCATATCATGGAACGCATATAGTCGGAGACTTACCACTGAAGTATCTAGCTACAAAGAAAGCAACTCCTACACTTGGATTCATGCAAGCCAATCTAATGATATAAGTATCGTAGAATATGGCAACAATAAGGGTAGAAGCAGCGGTCAAACTAACGACCAAGCCAACGTCCAAGGAAGCAGTCAAACTGATGTCCAAAGTGATAGCCAAACCAATGTTCAAGGCAGTAGTCAAACTGAATATCAAGAGAGTTCTCAAGGCAGTGAAAGCACGCAAGTGAACCAACAGTCCTCACAAAAGACTTCGGCTCAAACCGACGGCTCAGTTAGCAATCAGCAGGACACGTCATACGGTGGCAGTGATTATTCCGGCCAAGACGATGATTATGATTACGAAATGTTGGATGACGACACCAATTATGACACTCAGTCTGATAGCACTGCACAAACTAGCACAACTGACACTGAATCTGAAACAACAAACCAACAGAGTTTGAGCGCCACGAGAAGTTCCGGGACAAGTACTTCCGGTACAAGTACTTCCGGCACAAGTAACGGCCAGACAACTGGAACATCAGATACCACTAGCTATGATGACCAAGACGACGATGATGATGACGATGATTTCGCTGATGAAGAATATGATAGCTCAACCACAATATCCTCTACTGACGTCGATAACGATGACCAAGGACAAAAAGACGTAACACAAGACAATAACAACAATCAAGATGACCAGGACTACGAAAATGACAGAACCACGGAAAGCTCAAATGACGACGATACAAACGGAATGCAAGTTAATAAAAGACGAGGAAGTGACACTAAGGCAAACTACCAGTCAAAGAATACACGCACTGTAAAGACTAGAAAAGACACCACTGTTGTCAACAAAAGGAGAACCAAAGACAAACAGCGGAAAACTCGAACCAAGAAACGTAGATCGAACTACAGTGATGACGACTATGAGAATGATGACGAGTATAACGATGACGAGGAAACATATTATAGTGACGATTCTACGGACATCGAGGCGGATACAGAATCTAAAGTGACATCACGAAATAGAGGCAGCAAGAGGAGCGGAAGCAGTAGAAGGAACAACAAGGGACGTAGAAATAATGGACACAATTATGTCTGCAAGAAAAGAAACCAACGTGGACAAAGAAATCGGGGTCGAAGTCAGGTTAGTGTAGTACATTTCTGTATAGACTAGTAGTTTTGCAAATAGCCAACGGCTTTCGAAATTCGCATAAAATTTCGTGTGACTTGCGAAAATTACTGATCTTAGCGGATTTTATAATAATATCATTTCTTTTTGTTTTTCGTACATCTCATTAGTTTTTTTGTCTGAGCGATTGAAGCGACACTGCTTCGAGTCTAGCAAAATGTTCCTTCGTCTGTCAGTTTGTATGTATAGATGTTTGTTGGCAAAAAAAATTAGACTCGCGTACAGGTCGTAGTAGACGAAACTTGGTGTATGGGTTCTGCAAATTTTCAGAATGTTTCAGTCGTGGGCGGTTGGTGATAGGTCGGGTGTTTTAAAGAAAGAGGAATGATTTCATTAAAGTAAATTTGAATACTCATGAAACAATGTTTAAAATACTGCGGCTAAATATTCGAATGGAAGAATATAAGTATCCATGGCAACGAAAGTTGTTATATATTTCCCGTCAATATTGAAAATGTTGAAAGTGGCAATACCACATTTGACATTTTTTTAAGTCTTTGAGAACTCCGTACAATAAATAACCTTATTTACAAGGCAAAGAGTTTCTTTTACAGTGTTTTATTGCTCTGAGATTTAGATGCCAGATATATAATCGCCAAAAGTTGCGAGGTCATCAGTTCGCAGAACTACTAGTTTAGTGTTTTTAGTAAAAATAATAATTAATTTTAGTAATTATTAACTTATTGTTTAAACATTTACATTTTACTTTTCAGAGAGGATCCATGTCTGTTTTTGGTACGTTACCTTAATTATCTCATCTGAAAAAAAATACGAAGCTACCAATTCTACGGAGAAAAAAAACTCAGTTATCTACAAAATGTAAAAGATATAACAGGATAAGATCAAACTAAATCCTAGGAATTGATGTGATGGTCTTCAAAAATAAACAGATTCATGAAATTCATTCAATCGTCATAATGGTGTTCAACAAAGTTATAGCTCAAAATATAGTTCTCTAGCTATCCAGCGCGGCAATGCTGCCACGGAAATGGGTACATTTGGGCAGGGTGCATGGGAGTATTTTCGAAGATTGTATCATCATCAGCTTACTCTTGTTCACTGCTGGACATAAGCCTCTCGCATGACACGCCACTCGGCCCTATCCTGAATTGTATAGTTTCATGTAAATCCTAATATTATAAATGCGAAAGTAACTTTGTCTGTCTGCCTGTTTCGCTTTCACGCTAAACCGATCTGGATGATGAACCGATTTAGTGCACAGGTAGATTGGACCCCGGGAAAGGACATAGGATACTTTTTAACCGACTTCAAAAAAGTAGTTCCCCCATTATCTCGATAATCCAATGGGGAACTACGCGGGTGAAACCGCGGGGCACAGCTAGTAATTTATATTAGGTACTTGTGTTTAGCTAATTAATCTGAAATATATGTAATGAACGTGTAATGTTCAAAAACAGAATAATCACTGAATATGACTCTTTTCATGTCAAAAACAAAGCTTCACTGTGTTTTTAAACTTGTGGATCTAATATTGAAAGTCAGGTCTAATGTTACACGGTACAGAGTCAGACTGTGACAAACATTTTTCTTCGAATTGTCTTGATAATGTTGACGTCATGTGTTTTGCACAAATAAACAGATCGTTGAATGAATGCATTTATTCACTGTTTTTTTTCTTCATATTACAGCAAGATATGGAAGAGTAATAAAAAGCAAATACTTCGCGCAAACGATTACCAGCTTATCGCAAAAATGTAAGTCACTTTCGTTTAACATTGAATTTTATTTATTAAATTATAATTAAGAAATGATAATATTCATTATAATACTTAATTTCATTTCAAATATATTTTTTAATTTATTGTTTTAATTTTGTTACAGCATCCCGTGCCTCCAGCTTCGATGACGTCATCGATTTTTTGGTAAAATGTAAGTGAATTTATATTTTTAAAGTTACTTTTGTTATTAACGTCTATACTAGCAGTCACTGGAACTGAGAACCTTCAGCAGTGCTCTTCACTTGGTTAATTTTGTTTAACAATAAGGGTTTTCACGCGAGCGTGATTGTTGGAGAGGTCCAACTATAGTTTCGTTTACACTCTTAAAACTTTATCAGGGATGAACTGTATCGTTCGTGTCCCCGATAATATTAGACATGCCTTCACCGTGAACACGAACGTTTTTAACAAAAAAGGAAAACAAGTTTCTCAGAGGACTGCCCCTTATTACTATTGCGTAAAACTCATGTCATTATTGTTTTTCAGTGACCAGAGGTCTAAGTTTCGTCTTGAACGGAGTGGTTAAGGGAAGAGATCGTAAGTATTAGCCAAATATATGTTTAATCGCAACTTATTAAGTAGTTAGATGTAGTAATAAATCTTTAAAAAATAAATGAAATAAAATACAAAATTAACGTTGCACTTTTTTTTGGAAGTATTATTTTATTTTGTCAATAGATCACCTCATTTGTAGTAAGCAGGTTTTGCCTCATTTGCATACACAAAATAATAAACCAATGTGGCATTTTGGTAATGTTTTTGTGTTTTCTATATATAATTATAGTTTATATTGAGGTTCAGTAGTTTCGGAGACTATTCAATGCAAAAAAACAAACAAACAATCAGATTTTCCTGTTAATAATATCAGTAGATATTATTCGTAGGTTTTTCTTTAACTTAAGTTTGAGTTGAAGGTTAGAACCGATAAATAAACTTAATAGATTATAGTTTTTATTAATTAAATTTTATCATTTACAGTTGGAAAAACTACACAGAATAGTAAGTATTCGCAATATTTGTTAAGTCTTAAACAAATTCAGCTTAAGTGTACAAATCCCTCGATGACGTTTTGAATGTTTTTTTAACCTACACAGCTAGGTATTTGATCACAAGTTCGCACGACCACGGAAGTCAGCGATACTGTAGCCCTAGATGGAGCATGCTTAGTCTGGAATACACTGGCTCTAAAGGAAGGTTGCCGGAACACACCGTTAGGTGTTTGGCGACAGATTTTACAAATTGAGGGTGGTAGCTAGCCAGGCGAGCAATAGGAAACGCTCTACCACCATGCTATGGTTTCCTCACGATGTTTTCCTTCACCGGTAGCTCAGGCTCTTTTTGCATTCTTTTTTCATTTCATTCTTTTTTTTTTCGTGGGATCGCACCTCGTATCTCTTGCACGGAAATCGACCTCACTAACCACTTGACCATCATCGCTACATGTATCTAAATAAAGTAACATGAATTCTAAACTCATTGATATAAGATTTAAACAAGTTTACTTGTAATAAATTCCTATGCCATGACACGCCATGCCGTGCCGGCTATGAGCGCCGGGCCTTAAGCCTCATAATCATTTTATACAAAGTGTTTTGTCAAACACAAACAAAAAATATTTTTCATCCCACCATCTCGAAAAGAGTATATTTGCTATTTTATTTTCATCCGCTAGAAGATAAAGTGTTTAGTTTAGAATATCGTGTGCACTTGGTTTGTGAATTAAAAACCTCATTTCATCTCTATGGTGCCTAATTCATCATACAGCCTTTTTTATTTTGTTAAAAACTCAGACTAGGAACCTTTTTGCTGTACTTTTTTTCTAATTTGTTTTGGGCGCGCTGTTATCTTTTCACATCATATTGTTAAAACCTTATGTTAAAAAATAAGTGAAAAAACTAAAACGAGTGATTACATTTTTTTATTTTTCGTATGTAGTCATTTCCTCGCTAAGGTGGGATGAAAAGTTACGTGTTGCACTCGAGTTCAAAGATTTTTCACCTTGTGCTCTTTAATTCCCTCGCTAACCTTCAGGATTTTAAATTCAGGTTATGGCGCGCGCAAAACAAATTTAAAAAAAGTACAGCAAAAAGGTTCCGAGTTTGAGTTTTTAACAAAATAAAAAAGGTTGTATAATGAATTCGGCATCATAGAGGTAGAAGTAAATAAGTTGAATGAGGTTTTTAATTCACAAACTTAGTGCACACGATATTCTAAATTCAAATTTACTTTATCCGTTAGAGGATAAACACGATATTCTAAATTCAAATTTACTTTATCCTCTAGCGGATAAAAACGGCTTTTGCACTCAGATATCGAATAGCAAAAATACTCTTTCCGAGATGGTGGGATGAAATTAACTATTCTTTGTTCTAGTACATTTATAATTCAGAAGTGCAATTTTCATTAAATTCGCAGTTCAAATGTGAATTAAGTCAGCGGATCAGATCATGCTCATATATTATTTATTTTTCATAACTTGATGTCACAAAATGTTTAAAGCAATATGTACATACATAACAAAATGTTTCATTTTTTACAGTGGTGATTGGTTTCTTCAAGGCGGCAACTTGCGACTCTGACGGCCCTATCGCCAAGGCATATGATTCTCAAGGTAACATTGAAAAAATAGTTATAAAAATTGTTTTTTATATTTATCAAGTTTAAAACTCATCAAAAATAATTTCATTTATATTCTAGAACTATCTACACCCTGCGGTGTTACCCGCGTTAATACAGGATAAAAAAAACCTATCCTAATGTTAATACAGGGTCTAAGCTATCTCCATACCAAATTTCAATTAAATCGGTTCAACAGTTTTTGGTGTAAAAGAGTGAGAAACATACATGCATACATTATTACAAACTTTAGCGTTTATAATATTTGCCATATCTGTTTTTTTTACGAGTATGTTCAAGTATGAAAGTTCTACATCTAAATTCCAGTACAAATTTGAACGCAGGGAATATCCTATGATTATTGGTATAATCAAATTAAATATTTTGAAAAAATACATTTTTCGAAAAAACAAACACAGTAGGTACGTCGGCTGTTTTCTTCCGGCGGTCATTATTAATAGAAATAATCGTTTGACTTTATTATTCATATACTTTTTCAGGATGGGACAGTCCTGACCTTTGCGAAAAGAAATATGGCTCTAAATGGGGTTACAAAAAATATGATCAAAGCAGTTACTCATACGAATCTGTAATGAAATTCTACGAAATAATGAACGTATGGGATGAGATCGACGATGTCTACAATTCAGAAGATTTACAAGGTAATTTTGTTGAAATAATACTGAAAATATTCAGAAACGTTTATTTAACTCGCTATAACAAAAGTTGCCTGGCAGAGATCGCTTTTAGCGATAATGGTCGCCACTTGTGGCACTACATGTAAAGGACTTGTTTCATTTCCGGCCAGGACGGTGTACGTCTACCAAAAAATGCCAAAAGATGTTGTTAATCTTGTGTATTAAAGAAAAATGCATCAGTCGCCTCCTTCATTGCGTACAAAAATATCTAAATTCTGTAAATTATAGTAGTATTATGGCATATGTGGAAGATTTATGTGTCCTAGGTTGAGTCCAATAGTCACATTGGGCTATAAATTGTACCGCCTGTCACAAATGTCAAAATTGACACAATAAAAACGCGTAAATCACCTTTTTGCGTAAATAACATGAAAGATGAATAGTCCCTAACGTATTTATGGTATCTGTCATGTACACTGTCCTGGCCGGAGTTCCATACATTTTTGGAACAACTCTTTTATATTTTTGTATTATTATGTTTTGTTACAATAAAGCGTTGATCTACATATATTTGTATGTATATATTTTAGAGTCAACTTGTGAAATCTTGCAACGCAATTTTAAAACACCATTTCTATAGATAAGGCTGCCATTTAAAAGCTGGTATATGTGTATAAGCTTTTCTTTAATCATATTTTATGTATTGTTGCTGGTTTTTGAATAAAAAGTTATCTTATCTAAAATACTAATCCTTAGCTAAGTGACGTTATTATACATCCAATATGGCGGACTTCGTTTTTTTTTGGTGCAATCAATTGATAGATTTTCCTATAGGGTTTTTAATGTATGCTGTTAAAAAAATTGATCTTAACTTATTTAATCCCAATGAGTTTTATGATCAATGTAGCAAGTTAAACCTAGAGTAGAGATCCAGAACAGTGAAAGAAATTGAGACTTAATTCCGCCGTTACATAGTGTTCCTCACAAGTTGCGCTATTTTAACTAACTCTAAATTATTAATTTACTTGTATTTTCTCGTTTTATTTATTTTACTCGTATTAAATCGAGTTCATCACCATCGACTTACTTTCGTCAAATGCTGAACAAAAAACACTCCAATGGTACGTCTCTTGCCCCTATCATGTGTTTTCTCGTCTACAGCCCCGTTAAAATAAGTTAAAACTATTTAATTTAAGTAATAAAAATCGTTGATACCTTGTCAGTTTACATTACTTACATTGAATAAACTCGTTATATCTGATACACTTGAATATACTTCTATCACTTTTAGTGCTAAGGTGCCCATAACGCTTGCAGCATTACTGCACTGGATGACTATGGCCATCCTTTGCACCAGGTACAGGCCGGAACGGGATTCGCCATATCTATCCTTTATCTTGCGTCCAATCTCCCAAGTAAAAAAAGCCTTACTGCCTAAATATGTGAAAATTTTGTATTTATAAGTTCATGTTCCATAAAATAGTTTAGTGTAGCATCGCCTTGGTTTTACTGTTATGATGTTATTACTGGGTTTGTATAAATAAATGTTAATTTTGCGTGCAAAATCCTCAGTAAAAACCTTATCATTTGTCCACAACTGAACAAGTATCATTGCCGTCTTCTTCTTACTTGTATTTATTATGTCATTAATTAAATTATAATTTTATGTAAAGGATTCTTAGTAAATAATATAATTAGTTAAATGTTAATTTTACTAAAAGTACTAAATTTTACTAACTACTTTTTTCAAACTATTCGTTTTATTATTTTGTTTATTATTTTCAGCGACTCAAAAGGTGATCGTTAAACAATTGAGAACTATGTCTCAGATAATGAAAAGTAAGTCATTTTATATCTTAAACAACATTTTTTTAATTTTTTTCAAATATATATACCTACATAATATTTGTGCGATATTTCTATCTTATATCTTAAATTGACATTGTAATTGTACAATTATGAACAATTTTTTAATTTTAATTTAAATATTATTGTATTAAAATATACATAGTAGGTAGGTACTTATATATTATATTGATAGGTATTTAAAATGTTTTTATGTAATGTTTCATAAGATTATATATTTTTTAAATTATCAATTTTTTAATTCTAGTCGTTCTAAATTATATTTTGGTTTGACCATGTTCACCTATATGTTAATTAAATAATTACTAAACCAAAACAGCATCGGGTGCTATACTTCAACACTTGTATTATAATTTTTATGACATTTTAATCTTCTCTTGTTATTTCAGAGCAAACCAGCGAGTGGACCGAAGAAGATGTTATGACTATGATTAGCAACAGTAAGTATAATATCTCTTTCGTTACCTGACTTTAAAAAAACTGTCTGTACCGCGCCTTGCCCTTCAAAATTCAATTAATTTAGTTACATTTATAACTTTGCACACTTAAAAAAAACCGATGACAAAGCAAAAGTTTTAAAAGATTTAACAAAGAAACTATTTTTCCTTAATTGGCTTGCTCTATAATTTTGTTATAATATGACAGACGTACACATGGCGACAATCTGTCCCCTTACCAGCCGTAAGGAGACAGGCAGGTTGTTTACCTGTTTGTACCCCTTCAGGAATAAGATTGAAGGTACAACCAGGATTAAAACGATAACATACGTCATCTTGTGTTTGATAAATCCTACTTAAAGTAATAGATAGATTATTATTGATATTTAAGTACCTTCTGCGCTAGCGGAAATATTTATACACGCGTGTTCGCGTCAACTGCTTTAATACTAGTGGTACTCGTATAACTGGCCCGTACAATCTTCTTAGTTGCTACTCTCGTGCCAGAACGGTTGGTGATCTTTACTTTGTATCGTAAGTAGGGCCAGAGACAATGTGCCTCACAATGTTAATAAAAAAAAAACATGTAGCAACAGAAATTCACCTAAACGACGAAGATCTAACACGTGCTAACTCTAACTTTTCTCATAGTTCTTTATGCTACGGAAACGTAAACACTGCGTGAAGTAGAAAAGAAAAAATAAACGCTCTAAAAAATGTGGTGCTGGAAAAGAATGCTTAGGATGACGTGGATCAAAATTCGCACATACGTCACAAAATTGACGACATCAAAATGTTTACAGAATCTTTGTTTTATATGTGCTTTGTAATTAATAAAACAAGTACCTAATACTTATAAATAAGGGAAAACCGAGGTTAATACGGCGGTCAACATTTACTACCAAGACTATATGTTCAATATGATACTATTTCAATTTAATATTATACAGTACTTAAATATATAATTCTAATACACAAAGTAACTTAAAAAGAACCTTAACTGTAAAAATGATTAAAAGTCTTAAAAAGAAAATTATGTCCATGTGGCAATTATATTATGTTGTTAGTTGGTTCGTTTTTCCTCGATTTTTCTCGAGAGTCTATCATTAGATCCAAACTTGATGATAATGAGACCAACTCTGGAGTATACATACAGCTTTACTAACTAAAAAAAAATTACCGGTTCACAATTAGCAAAATATCCATAAACATATATACAGACGAACAAAGAAAACAAAAAGAAAAGTCATTTTTGAAAGTCGGGGAAAAATGAAATACGTCACTAATTTACATTAAACTATTTCAGTTGTAACAGTCGCTGGTGCTTCTGCTAGCGGAAGCGATCAAAAAAGTAAGTATACTCGTATGGGCTATCCATACAAGATTTTATCACATTGGCGTCTACAGTCATCACACACACATCACTTCCACCAGACGATAACAAACACGGCCCATTATGCGGCTTCGAATAAGTTCCAGTCAAATTAATACCAGCGTTTTACCTGAAATAAAACGCATATTAATTTACCTACCTACCCTCAATTATAAAGCTGATTAGACAAGTATAATTATAAAATTATAAAAATAAGTTTTCATTATGTTTGGTAGCAGACATCTTGGATTCAAAATGTTTCATAGTGTATAGTGTTTGTTCTAACAACTTTACTTAACTGATTTTCATCAAACATAACTAAGAACACTTTCGACTAATTCAGCTTTCGAATGAAAAAAAAACAAGGCAGGTTGCTTCGTAGGGTGCCACAGACAGACACACACACATTCAAGTCATATAACACCCTGTCGTATTGCGTCAGGGGTTAGATATAAAGCCTACCGTAGTTTTATTTTCAACACACTTCCTCGTAAAAGGCTTCTAATTGTATCGATTTTAGTGACGTAATGCATCTCATTACGCACACTCGCCTTTTTCACTTTACCATTATTGCACAGGTATAGTTTTCTTTTCATAAATGATTTTCAACTACAACTTGCACTAATGAGTTTTTAAGCCGCTAAAAATAGTTGCAACATTTTCATAAATGAATTCCACTTAGTTAATAATGAAGAAAAATAATTTGGCACTACATTAACATATTTTAATTAATTTAGCAAAAAATATATAAAAAAGTAAAAAATACTTACCAACCTTAAGAATAAATAATATATTGATTTATTCTTAAGGTTGGTAACAGAACTCTTTCGATCGCGCCTTCTTTAACATGCGCGCGCTGTTGGCCGATGTAAAAAAAAGTACCGCTCTCGGAAAAATATCCTCGATTTTTCATAACTCTTTTTTGTTTACTGTTTTATTAATAATCCTTTTTTTACTCGCAAGTGTGTTGAAAAACTTCGTATGACACTCGTGTGTATTGATCATTACAGTCTCGGCTTCTTGATCAAATTAATACCAGTACCGCTGTTTTTCCGAATTATGAAATCGCTTCTGCTGTAATGATCAACTTAGCACGCTTATATCATAATGTTCTATTGTAGTTTCCTAACTTTAGTAGGTATATCATAACTACTCGAAAGTAGTCTGTAATTAATATGAGCAACAAAATATTAATGTCTTTTATTTTTGTTTTCAGTGGGCAAGCAAGTAATAAGTGGTAAGTAGATATTTTACGTTCCTTCGCAAAGTCAATATAGATACCATTACAATAGAATTACTAATGAATTTTCGTTACGTAACGTTTACGGTGCAACTGTGATGCTTAGGTTTCTAAATTATTTTTATTTTGACCAGGCGGCTTTAACATGGTTCTGTGGTCCGACTTTTAAAGTAGTTGGAACACAGCTCCTAGAGAATGGGTCTTCACTAGCTCCGACTTGTTAGACAGCATAGTTAGAACACTGACGCAGAAAAGAGGAAAAAAGCAACTACCTTTTGTGAGCGAAAAAGTTAAACTGAATCTAGTTTCTAAAAACAAATTTAGCAACCTATAAACACTTTTGGAACAAAGTTCCTTATCGCGCGTTGCGAAAGGAGGCTAGACGGAAAAAAATAAGACCAAAAGTTGTAACGACACTTTTTGCTATAGTTGTAAGCCGTGCAGCGTGCGCGTGTTTCTCTGTCTGTCTTTCTCCTCTCTCTCTCTATCTCTCATAGAAAGCAAGCCAGTTATTTTCGTTTCGTCTTTCTATTGCAATATAATATATATAATTCCTTCACTAATTAATCGAAAGGAACTTCATCCATCCGGGTGTCCCTTGATGCTCTCAAGTTTTATGTTTATTCTGGATTCTCATGAAACAAATTCTATTATTTTTAGGCTATCCTCAAGAAACGCTTGAACTATTGAGATTTATTTGTTTACAATGTACGGATTGCAACAAAATAATATGCATGCTTATAAAACGCAGCATGTACCTACGCTGTGAATTTATTTAGGATAAAGCAGCATCTGCCTCAATTATATTTCTCTTTCAGCCATATACGACTACATCACAACAAGCACTGAAGAAACTTTCACAAGCATTAGCGTGAAAACTTATAGATCTCAGAGCACAAGAAGCGTTTCAAGCTGCCAACGAACCACCTTCAGCGGCACTACAACCAGAGGCACTAGTTCTCAAAACAGTTACGATGACGAAGATTCAGGATACGACAGTGATAACGACAACGATAATGACTATAGTGACTACAATGACGACTATAGTGAAAGCAGCGGTGGTGGAGCTGTAAAAACAAGTAAAAAAGTAACAAAGAGTACTAAAACTACTACAAAAAAAAGCAGAGGGACATCTGGGAGCGAAGATGACACCGGCAGTGATGACGATTATACTGAAGATGACAACAATAACAACTATAATTACGCTAATAATGACGAAGTTGGAAATTATGATGACACAAATACAGAAAACGATGATGATGAAGGTGAATCAGGTGGATATGGTAAAGATGACAAAAGTGTTAGTAGCGGCAAAGGTTCCAGAAGCCAAGACAACGAAAATACTAGCAGTAGTGACGCCGAAAGCCAAAGCGAAACCAACGTAAGCAAAACAGTAGCTACGAGTAAAAGTGCTACTAGTGTAAATGAAAATGAAAGTCAAACTGGTACAGACAGCAAAAATGGTGGAAAAGGAAACACCAGCGGAGGTGGTGGAAGACAAAAACGGGGCAAAGATAAAAAAGGTGGCAAATCTGGAGGAAGTGACGATAACAAAGGCAACCGCGTAGGCAAAGGTAAAGGTGGAAGCGGAAGTAGAACGGGCAAAGGAAAAGAACGCGGATATGGAAACGGAGACGGAAGAGGGGGCAGAGGCGCAAGCAGGGATGTAAGCGGAGGTGGGGGAGGAAGAGGAAAAAGAAAAGGAGGCAGACGCGGAGGCAAAGACAGAGGCAGAGGCGGAGGCGGAGGCGGAGACGGAGACGGAGGTGTAAGCGGTGGTGAAAGCGGAAGAGGAAAAGGAAAAGGAGGCGGAAGCGGAGGTGGACGTGGAAGCGGAGGCGGAGGCGGCAACGGAAGCGGAGGCGGAGGCGGAGGTGGAGGTGGAGGTGGACGTGGAGGCTTAAGCGGAGGTGGAGGCGGAAGCGGAAGTGGAGGCGGAAGCGGAGGCGGAAGCGGAGGCGGAAGCGGAGGCGGAAGCGGAGGCGGAAGCGGAGGCGGAAGCGGAGGCGGAAGCGGAGGCGGAAGCGGAGGCGGAAGCGGAAGCGGAGGCGGAGGCGGAGGCGGAAGCGGAGGCGGAAGCGGGGGCGGAAGCGGAGGAGGAAGCGAAGGCGAAGGTGGTAGCAAATCCAAGACAATAATGAAAGGCCAAAAATCTGGCTACCAGTCAGGCTCACAGCACGCCTCGCAAGCCAGTACCGCGCAAGAAGCCAGGGACAGTGAAGGAAACTATTACGGCGAGAAACACGATCAAGCAAGCGCCGGCAAAGAAGAACACAGCGGCTCTTCACAAACTATACAAAAACAAACGGTTAATAGTGATGGCTCCGCGAGCGAGTCAGAGACCAGTGCAGCAAGCAAACACGACGCTGCTGCTGAAGAAAACCATTCACGAGACACTAAAGTTATTCAACAAGGTGATTCTACGTATGCATCGGAATCTGAGAGCCATAATGCGGCACAGGCTTCCAAAGATAGTAGCCAACAATCGTCTGCATCACGAAGCGTCGGCCCAGACGGTAGCACTATGTCTAGTTCTTCTTCTTCATCGTCTAACTCTCAATCGTCTTCTCAATCGTCTTACTCTTACACGGTAGTAGAGGAAAGTAGTAAAAATGATTAAAAGTTTTTCAAATAAATAATCTTGTAGTACTAATAGATTGCGCCTAATCAGATTATGCTGACACGCGCAATTTACTCGGTCAGTTTCCTAATAAACGTTATACTCGTATACTCTGAAAGTTCTTACATTTGACATCCATAATCCATATTGACGCGGTTTTTGTAGCAGCATTTTGTATCGGCAGCCATCTGAGATTTACAATAATACTGAACACGTATATTAAATTGTATTATTATTAGAACTAAAAATACACGAAAATTCTGTTTAATTATTTTAGTCTGTCTCCAGGAAATAGGTAGATAATAATTTATTACTAGATTCTACCCAAACAAATAATAACAAGAATGAACAGAAATGACACGTTTCATCATTATCATTTCGTTTTATCAGTCAGTTTATAACTGTATAATTCCTCCGCCGTAAAGCTGCAAAGGTTATTCTATGTATATGGTACTTATTGTTTAAGAAATGAAAATACTTAGATACCTAAATATAAAGTAAAGTTTTAGTAATGGAAGACGAAGATCGCGTACAGAATAGATTAGGGCGAGCTGTACCTAATAGATACCTTAGATTAGATTAATCTTTTGTGTGCCTGCTACAATAAAGAGATATCAAATGTTTGTGTCCCTTCATCAGAATGAGAGGATTCCCCCGCGGTCGCATAAAAATAGACGTTTTCGTCTGTATATTTATTGCAAAAGTGATTCTTAAAGTATCTTTGTGTATAATGGTGGATTATCAACTAATAATGTATTTTTTATGTCCCACACTTGTATATAAAGTGTGGGCAATAAATGTAAAGACGGAATAACGCGGCTTGTGCGTATGCGTGTTCGTGGGACATCTCCATAGAAACTTTAGTAAAGTCTCCACCGCTTTAATCTGGTACGTGATGGTGACTTCAATTTGACCACGACGAATAACTACCTGATATTCGATTTAACAAATTGATTATATTATAGCTTGCACATTCAAAGAGTTTGAGAACTGGCTAAGTACACAGTGTGATGATCACTGTATAAAGAACAAAAATGTGATATTACAGAATATTGCGCGCCAAAATGAGATAAAAGTGTCAAAATCAGACAGATTAAACGGTAATCTAGTGTTTAACTAACTTTTGATTTGTACTGGCTTGTAGTTACTTAATTTAGACACACTTAACTCACACTTTGAATAACAACTCAATAAGCTGCCAGCCGCAACGAAATAAATAGAGAAATTTATGGCTTTAAAACGCCATTTAACCTCCTTAGGGTCAGAATTTCCAAAAACCCTTTCTTTGTAGGTAGGTCCCATACACCTTGTAATAAATACATACACCCTCCAAATTTCACGTCATTAAATTTTGCGGATTAGACTTTACATTGATTCCTAGCGAATATCAGTCAGCCAGAACTTACTCTTTTATTTTAATGCAAGAAAGATGTAATACTTAGAAATGATTCTATACGTTTCGTTGCAACTCGCCCTAATGTACGTATTAATCTTTTCAATGCAACTTGTATTAAATACTAACATAGCCTTTAAAAATATTAATATTAAGATTTAGACTACCTAAGTAGAAATAATTATGATAAATCCGATATACTTAAGTTCTTATCAAGCTCTAAGTAGTAGGTACATTTTCGGATTTTGTATTAAATTTAAGTACCTACATATTCAATGTGGATTTTCAAAACGACTTACGCTATTGTAACGGATAATTTCGATGTTTTTAAACTTTTTTAGTCTTAGTAACGTAATAAAGAGCATATTTTGAATTCCGTTTTTCTATTTTCTATTTTCCGTTTTTTTAGTTTCACCTACACTGATTTTCATCACAGTTCTAGCCTAATATCCAACTTTTCGTTACACGAATAGATATATTAGAAAATAACCAACATTATAAAATACTTAAACCCTAAGGCCCTTGCTTCCGGGGGTAGGGGCTACAAAGAGAGGAACAAAGAATCACTTACCTTCTTATCCGACACTTGATCCAACCATCTAGCGAGAGTGTCTTATGGTACTGGTCGAGACTCTTCGCTATCAATCCGTTCGCTGATGCGGCTATCGGGACCATGATCGTCGAATAAACATCCCATATGGCGGTCACCTCGTGACGTAAGTTACTTGCTGACTTTTTCCTTCTCAGCCTTAACGAGGTTCTCGTCATGCGGAATGGTGATGTCGACGAGCACCGCCTTACGTTGGAATCGGTCTACTATTACGATATCAGGCTTATTGCAAATAATAGTCCTGTCCGTGATGATAGAGCGGTCGCAGTAGAGCAACGCACGAGAACTGGCGACGGTGCATACAGCAATTCGGATTCGACAAGGCCGTATTGAAGAGCAAGTTGCTGATGGATTATATTTTCTGGTCTTAGGTGAATCATAGAGCGAGAATGTTCTTAATTCTTTTAAATTTTTATATGAAGAATTCGTTTATTGGAACTAAAATTAGGGGAATTTATTAAATTATTATTTACTAAACGCATTTGCGTCAAAGCTAAATTAACATCTAGGACTATGTAACATTTTAAGAATACATTACAAAAAATATGCAATTGCTAAAAGGACTGGTCTACGGAAACGCGTCGATTTGTACTTTAAATTCTTTTTTTTTTTGAGTGAAAAGTTATTTATATTTTCCAAAAACGTCGAAATTGAACTTTTGGAAAGTGTCGGTTTCAACGTTTTGTGTACAATTAATTTTTTTTTCAAACGTAAATTATTATTCAACTATATCGTATCGCATTCCTGTATTGTACTGTATTACCTAAGAGTACATACATATAAAGATATTGTTTAATTTTCGGCCAGGACGGTGTACCTACGTCTACCAAAAAATTCCCAAAGATGTGGTTAATATTGTGTGTTAATGAAAAATGCGTCTGTCGCCTCCTTCTTTGAGTACAAAAATATCTAAATTCTGTGAATTGTGGTGGGAATTATAGCATTTCTGGTAGATTTATGTACTTATCTAGGTTGTCTCCAATGGTCACATTGGTCTATAAATTGTACTGCCCGTGAAAAATGTCAAAATTGACACGATAAAAACGCGTAAATCACCTTTTGTTGTAAATAACATAAAAATATTTTGAATCTAAATTAATTTGGTACACCGGATAAGTTATTTTGAATTTGATTGATATGTTAAAGATTAGTATCCTTTAAGGTATTTATAGTATCGTGTACACTGTCCTGGCCGGAGCTCCATACATTTTTGATACAACTCTTTTTTTTTTAATTTGAGATATATTTTTTTATAGCTTTGTGACGGGTTTCTGCAGATGCGTTCCTATCGTTTAGCCAGTAATTCTATATCGCACTATTTTCTACTAAAAGCTTTGACAGATTTCTTTTTCCCAGTCTGTGGAACGTCACCAAAAATTAAAGTCTTTAAATATGGCAAGAACAACTTTTAATTACAACTATTTACAAAAACAGAAAAATTAACAATAAATAAATCCACTGAATTGATGGTAGGTGAGAAAAGTGAAGTGTAACTTCAGAGACCCATGACTGTAGTATGAATTGTTTCAGAATTACAATCGCATTACAGCATAATGGTCGTTCTTGTCAGATTCGGTAATCTGTTAACAAAAAAACTAAGACCAAAAACAAACGTCATATTGAACGTTGTCATATTGAATTATGACTTTTATGTGGGTTTTAATTTGTCAAGTAGTATTGTACCAAAGTAAGAATAATTTTTTAAGTAAAATAAAATGGATAAATTATTAATTCCTACGTAAAAATGATCATTATGACACAATGCAATTGTAATTCCGGAAACAATCCAAATTATAGACTTAAGCTACTGTAAGATCTGGCTTTTATAGTATAACGTCCATAGCACACCTCCGGCTCCGTTACGAAGCCATAACAGCGGAACCGCAGTAATATTGCCACGTCTTCTCAGTTGCGCGAACATTTGCCCGCGCAACCGCAATTATTCTTTAATAGCTGTCAACCGCGGTAGTGCCCGCGATTAAAAATGGAATATAAGAAGTTTTAAACTTTGAAACGCCAACTTTTTGAGCCACTCAGAAGTTGAATTCCTAAAAATCCATTCTTAACCGATCCGTTGCGGCGCCATTTTCGAAATCTTTTCGCAATGGCTGTTCACAAATTTTCTATGACACGACTGGCGTGTCAAGCGCCGTAGGCTTAAAATTTAATTTGAGAGTGTTACAATCGATGAAAAAATCGACACGCATATCGAGTTATAAGCCGTTCCTTAACTGGTTGTTACGTGCGTGACGTCACAACCCGGTTCCAACGGAAGGTCAACGCTGGTTGTTTCAGCCAACATTATGTTGAGTTGGGACCGGTTTGTGACGGAAACAGTCATTATAGTTTTTTTTAATCTACTTTTTAGGCGCTTTAGTCGATCATTAAGGTAAAATATATGTATATATATATATATTTTAATTGTGTACGTTTTCTATTACAAATAAAAATGTATTCCATTCCATTCTAAAAGTTAATAAAATAATATTGATGACTCGCCTGTAGTGTCATCAGCAACGAATCGGTTAATACCTTTTCACCTTACATTATAACGAATATACTCGCAATAACATGAAATTTGCAGGGTGTATTAATTTCGGTGTAATAATACACACTCTCCAAACTTCACGTACATGGATTCAGCGGTTCAGGCTCTGTGTTGATTCCTAGCTAATATCAGTCAGTCAGGACTTACTCTTTTACTCCTATGTATATAGATAATTCGCGCAACTCGAAGCAGAGACGCTAAAAATAAAATAAAATACACACACATACACACAAACTATCGCATCATAATTTTATGTTAATAGGATGCTTTATGAAGAATATTCAGTGAAGAAGAAGAATATTTTTAGTTTTGTATTATCTTTCGAGTCAACATCTCCTGAGGATGCCTTGTGCTAAGGCGTAACACGTGTCGAGGAAGTCGGATACTGAGAGAAAGAGAAATAATAAGGTGAGGTGTGGCGGTGGTGAAGAGGAACCACACCATAAAAACAAAAAACATTTTTCTATTTCTCACGCTGACATCAAGACAAGGCGGAAAAACACTAGATCTTCTTTATAAACCACCTTATTATAAATGGATTTCCGCAAAGTAACGCCTGACTCCATCAATTATCTAATTTAATGTTACAATTTATATTACTACAACATATATATATACAACGTGTGACAGAAAGGTGACAATACCTTAGGGTGTTAGTCTACCCATCAAGGTACACATTGTAAAAGAAAAATTTTGCAATATTCAAAATGTTAGTCACGTGATCGGTCAAGTTGTATGGAGGACGCAATAATTTATTCTAGAATTTTGCAAAATTTTCTTCTACAATGGGTTCACTTTGATTAGTAGACTAACCACTACTTATCAAAGTGAACTCATTGTAGAAGAAAAATTTTGCAATATTCAAGGTCCTCCATACAAAAATTTGGTCACGTGATCGGTCAAGTTGTATGGAGGACGCAATAATTTATTCTAAAATTTTGCAAAATTTTTTTCAACATTGGGTTCACTTTGATGGGTAGATTAACACCCTTAAGTATTGTCACACCTTTCTGCTACACGTTGTATAATTATAATTAGTCTAGTCACAGCACTTATATACAATAATACAACGAGGTACTCATTGGTACATATCAATATAGAGTTATCGGCTATACTGAGGGGTATACTGAGCCGAAAGGCGGTCACTAAATTCCTCAAAAGGAACAACTTTTTTTCTAATTAGATGGTATATACAAGATATTTAGTGTTTTTAAGGAAGTCGGATACTGAGAGAAAGTGTGGCGGTGGTGAGGAGAAACCACACCATAAAAACGCAAAAATATTTTTCGATTTCTAACGCTGACATCAAGACGAGGCGGAAAAACACTAAATATCTTGTATATACCATCTTATTATTAATGGATTTCCGCAAAGTAACGCCTGACTCCATCAATTAACTTTTTTTCTCTCAAATTCAGGGTTGGTCCCTTACTAAAAGTCGTTCCTTAGGCTGAGTAAAGTGACTCTCACCAGGCTTAATACACCCCTTGCCGATAACCCCGTATACATTTATTTATATCTACCTTAGCAAATAACATTTCATTATATTTACAAACTAACAAAATGGAAAACCTAAAACTTTTCATTCTGTACTTCTTAATTATTATTTTTTTGGGATATAAAATCACAATGTTGTACAAATTTTGCGTTAATCTATCAAAAACATAACCCCTTCTTTTGGCTTTGCCTTTGTCGGGTAAAAACAGATGCAAATAATAAATAGGTGAACATAAATGTAACAATTTCACAATTCTAGATCTCCGCTTAGGCACCAGCGAAAACAATTTTCTTTTAGCATTTTATGATTCTTGTCTTAAAGTGACTACATAAATGTAACAATTTCACAATTCTAGATCTCCGCTTAGGCACCAGCGAAAACAATTTTCTTTTAGCATTTTATGATTCTTGTCTTAAAGTGACTATACTACAACAGGCGGCGATGGAACTTTTCTAGTTAATTCGATATCGATTAAGGTAAAATAAAAATATGACCACATTGGAGGTATATGCACGTTTCAAACAAAAAAAATTTTTTTTCAAATCGGGGTGGACCGATTACCGATAAGTAACAAACATAATTAAAAAAATTTGAATTGAGTACCTCTTTTTTTGAAAGTCGGTAAAAAACAAATAATTCCCTTTTATTAGCTATCTATCTATCTATGATTGTGGCCTCTGCGGTAGGTATAGCCGCAACTTTGCCAATGTCGCGTGGCTTAGAAGACATGCGCTATCAGCTGTCAATATATGTCGTCTGTCTTGTTCTTGCGCGTGACGCTCTCTATCGGATTAAACGTGACAAAAGACACTCTAAGTAGAGTTGCGTTTATTAATAAGACAGAAGAAGTGCACATGAGCAAACTTTCCCCCACCACGTCGCTTATAGCGCAAGAAGTTTGCCACGCAATATGTGTACGAGAATACGTTTTACAGCAAGCGAGTTGCGGTCAATTGCAAACATATCATTTATTGCTTAACCGCAATTTGGCTTGGAATTGTGTTTTTGCATTTGAACAATAAAACCAATACTTCCCGTGACTTCATTTTGAAATATTAGACTCGTACTCAGATAGCCACACAGGCTCACGCCTAGTTACTTTGGGAGTCAACGCAAATGCTGTAATTTGTACTGTAAAGTTTTTCTGTGAAATATTAATTATCAATAAATATATATTTGATTTTTGATTTTAGAAAAATAGTACCTAGTCGCATACTGAATTGAAACTTTAGAAAATAATGAACCAACAGTCAGCCTATAGTCCTACGAATGTATGGATGTTTGTTGCTCTTTCGCGCAACAACTTCCAAACTTATTTGGATGAAATTTTGTACGGAAATAGTATGCTCTGGGCTACTTTTATCCTGTATTATCGCGAGCAACACCGCAGAGCGCAGTTAGTAATTAATTATTAATTCATTGTTTATCCCTCCAATATATATGACTACTCAAGGTGACAACAGAAATACATTATCCTGTTTGTCCTCTTATACCTTGTAAGGGGACGAGCAGGATTATTTCTATCCTGATTGCACTCCTGCTATATTTTTAGAGGTTGAAACAAGGATGACGTAATCCTATCAATCACAAACGAGTTTTTCACGAGATCCTAAGTAAAAAAGCAACCTTTAGCCTGTTCACCATTATTGTTGATTTTAGCTCTGTTATCTACGTACTTAGTATAACCTCCTCCTAGGATACCTAACAGTATAATGAGACCTACGAGTGAATTAGATTTAAACTTATCCGCGCAATCCTGTGGGTTGTCTATATCTAACGTATATATCTGAAACAAAAACAATTTATGTACTATAGACAAGTTAAACTTTATAACAAGTTATTTAAAAAAAGTAATAAGACGTTATATAAAAAACATTTAGTGTTTTTCCGCCTCGTCTTGATGTCAGCGTGAGAAATCGAAAAATATTTTTGTTTTTATGGTGTGGTTCCTCCTCACCACCGCCACACCTCACCATAATGTTTCTCTTTCTCTCAGTATCCGACTTCCTCGACACGTGTTTCGCCTTAGCACAAGGCATCCTCAGGAGATATTGACTCTCGCCGAGCGCTTGAAGAGTCAACGAGGCGGTAAAACACTAAATATTTTTTATATACCATCTTATTATAAATGGATTTCCGCAAAGTAACGCCTGACTCCGTCAATTAATAAAACAAGTAATAATATAATAAGGTGCAAATAGAACTGTTTTCAGTTATTTTAATTTAAATATCAAACTACTGGACCGGTTTTGGTAAAATAGGAACACTACAAAAGTATATCTAGGTACTCTTTTTTTGTAATTCAGTCCAGCCGTCTCAGAAAGATCAGGTAACAAATATACTTAAAACAAAACGCGGTCGCATGGAGTACCTCATTTTTTAGGATGTTGGAAATAAATCAAAATCGAGTTAAATTTGAAAGGCGCTTATAATTTTTTTTTTTAATGTGTGCAGTGCTGGCTAATAGTTTCTTTGATATGGTCATGAACGCAGCGGACAGTAAATATGGCCAGTTTTGTCTAATCAACTAGAAGTGTTACCAAATCAATAGAATAATACGATAGATAGAATTATTATATATATAAGTTTTATTATTATATTCCATTACTATAAATGTTGTCTGGAAGAGATCGCTTTTTAGCGATAAGACCGCGTTTTGTGCCATGTTGTTTGTTTTTTTATTTATTTTTTGTGTTGTATTTTTGTGGTGACAATACAGAAGTATTGTATATTTCCTGTCTACTATAAGCTTTGTAGGTCACTAACGCCGCATAGTATGGAGCTCCAACCTCGGCCATCACTCCGATAGTGGCCATAGGACCAGTGCTGGCTATAAGTACAATATTGTAGTGGCCATAAGTTCAGCTAAGGCCATGAATCCAGTAATAGGCATCAACACAATGAATAGTATAAAGCGACAGTTATACAAATTAACTTTATTGCTAGGAACATGGTTATAAACAATGTACAAGATCTTAAGGTAGGTAAGTGTGCTCATGTCCTTGCCTATCAGCATGCAAAATAGTGGTTGATACTTAGAGAGTGTATCTATTCCTAGGTATAGTAAAGTAATGTTATATAAGTATTTTATCGTACCTGTCTGCCAATATGAGCAGTATAAGCCGCTAACGCCGCATAGTATGGGGCTCCAAGCTCGGCCATCACTCCAGTAGTGGCCATGAGACCAGTGCTGGCCATAAGCGCGCTGGTCAACGCTGGTTTAGTATGGGAACCGAATGTGAGAGCTGTTGACTTCATGCCTATACGGGCGTCGTCGAGTTTATCCTGAAATAGTAGGAGACAAGTCTTTTAAAAAAAAGGTATATTATATCTTTATCATATTTTTTATGTACAAATATGTGATCCGCCATGATGTTGTGGCGGCCATCTTGGACCGAGTTTTATCACACATAGCTAATGACACTCACGACTAATACACCTTTCAAACAAAATCAAATTGGCTCATCCGTTTGGGAGATAAATACAAAACGATATTAGTGAATAGCAAAACTTACTTGATGTGCATAAATAGTGTCATAAACTATAGTCCAAGCCAGAGCTCCGAGATAGAGAGGGACGCATATATACGGGTCCACGCTACCAGTAATGGCACTGTAGCCGAGCAGGGCGCCCCAGTTGAACGTAGCACCGAGGAACACTTGAGGGTAGTCCGTGAAACGTTTCGCGAGAGGATAAGTCACCACTAGAACTGGAGAATGGTGTTGTGTGAGCGGGGCGAGCGAATTTATGGTAGGAGCGAAGCGAGCGAAAACATTAAAATAATTACTTTTCCTGTTTGTTTCGCTCATTCTCTTTAATAATACGGCTTTTCACGCGTACCTGATTATTGAAATGATCCAACTATAGTTTCTTTCACATTTGTTGAACTTAAATCAAGGTTGCAATTGAGCCGTTTATGTTCACAATGTGACACGTCTGTCACTGACATCTTCCCAACGATCATTAGTGCGTGAAACGTCGTATTGTTAATCAAAATTAAACACGCGTTAGTTTTCTCAATAAAATTGTTTCGCTCGCTTTGCTTTTATCAATACTGAGGAGTTATTTTATTCATATAACAGAGCGAGCGAATTTGTGTTGGGAGCGAAGCAAAAGAAATGATAATAAAAACAAAACATTTTTAAAGGGGAAATAGTATTTATTATGATAGAATTTGTAAAAGCATTGATTACCTTATTACGTAATAAATTAGGTAACGCTTTTAATCATGAGGTAATTTAATAAAGAATGAGGGTAAAATTTAAAATTTGTAGTTCTTAAATCGATCGCCAGGAGCGCTGTTCAAATTACCACTCATTTATTTACCGTTTATAGCGTTAAATTCCTGCAAAGACTGAAAGCTCCGAGATATCGAGTGCAACTTACTGCAACTAGCCGCTCCAATAGCGATGCTGTTGCAGTTCAACTGCAGCAGTACTGCGAGTGCGGCTGTCAGCTGTAGAGCTAAGAAACCAGTGGCCTGACGCGGGCTGATTACACCAGTTACTAAGGGACGTTTGAACGTTCGTTCCACCTGCAATCGAGAATTTGTACGGAAAACTCCATAATGTACACTGGATGTCAATTGGGCCTTTCGTTACTCTACTTAAGGTCAGTACGACTGCAACTTGTATATGTCTTTGTGTTTGTTACATGTCTTAAAATAAGCTCACATTGAAATAATTATCAATTATTGACACTGGGTAGTGCCAGCGAAGTGTTCTTTGAATTATTCGAGGACGACTGAAGCGATGTGTGACTGTGTTTGCGACCTACCAAACTGCTGACAACGTTGTGACACGCACATCGCTACAGAAGCGTTCGAGGAACATAAGATGTAAAATTGTTTACCCAATTTGGACTTCATTTGGTATGGAGATAGCTTAGACTCTGGATTAACACACATACTACTTTTTATCCTGTATCAACGCTAGTGACAGCGCAGGGCACAGCTAGTTATTTTATAAGCGCGAGTGAAATATTTTAGGTGATTTGAACTACTAAATTAGATGCCCGATTCAGAATAGAATTCAGAAAATTTACCTAGAAACTAAACAGTTACGTCCAGTTGCAGTCTATCTAACTATCTATGGAAAAGAGGATGCAAAAGAGGATTTTAACTGAGGAAGGTATTTAGATAATATAAACAATTTTCACAAAAAAAAAATATAAATTAAATTTTGTTTGTTAGAACAAAACGCATGAAATACAACGAGGGAACACTTAAAGCATACTGATATTAATGAATAGGTGAGATTCCATACGGACTGCGTTACTAATACAAAAACGAAGCGCTTTTGTATTGCATTGAAGGAATTAGTTCCATGGTACGTACCGTCACTTCAATTGTATATTTGCTTCGAGGACTTTTTACTTTAAAGAAAATATTGTTTAAATTGAATATGTATGATTATTGCGAGGTTACAGTGACTAGGTACGTATATATCTGTCCTACTCACTCGTGCTATCTAATCTATAGATCTATCTATTTATCTATCTCTGTTACACATGGCGTCAGCTTTGAGGTCACAAATAGAGAATGTATATCTTTCTCTCGCTCTCGATCGCACGTACCTACCTGTTTATCTATATCTCTGTCCCACATGTCATTGATAGTGCACCCCGCAGCTCTCATTAGGCCTGCCCCCACTAAGAACAGACCAGCTGTGTGTAGGGCGGTCGACATTGGCGCTCCCGAGGTTATAGTGGCAAGAGATATAGACCATGTGCATGGCCAGTATAGCAGGTATATGCCTGGAATATTACATTAATTTATCAGACATACGTAAGGTAGGACTATAACTGGCCTGGTGTAAAGCAATGATGCGAGGATGTATCATGCTTGCCTACAATAATCCGATTCACTGGCGATTTAAAAAGACCGAGATTGCAGCTAACAGAAATAGAGGACTCGGTAGGGAGTTTTTCATAATGGCAGTTTGCACAATAAAAGTAAATACAATAAGTGTGTAGTGAGAGTCTGAAGAATATCTACAGTATACTATTCTATTCTAATTGTAGAAAAGGGATGGGGGAATAAAATTCTGTAATACCATTATGCATTCCCCATCATGAAATAAATAATGGTTCATTCCCAAAGCTCCTCCATAGACATTCTCTTGTGACAGGGACACAACATACTACAAATAGTCCCAAAGACAGACGTTTCAAGTCATTCATTGTATTAAATCTTTATTTAATTAATTAATTTATTCTTGTAAATTTAAGAAGCTGGTCCAAGACACTCTTAAATAATTTTCGAGAAAGTACTTATTTCACATTTTGAATAAATGAGTGTATATGTACAATTGAACCTACTTATGCATAAGTAGGTTCTGTGTATACTAAACTATCAATTGTACATATACACTCATTTATTCAAAATGTGAAATAAGTACTTTCTCGAAAATTATTTAAGAGTGTCTTGGACCAGCTTCTTAAATTTACAAGAATAAATTAATTAATAAAATAAAGAATAATTTATTTTGGCAAACACAACAACTTTAGTAAATACTTATTCACTTAAAAAAAATATTTAGCCATGTATATATTTTTTATTTTGGTTCAATGGAAACATTTTTATTTTAAAATGCACCACCATTCATACTGAATTTTGTTTCTCAATTCTAAGCTTACATCATTAGAGCACTAAATAGTAACTAGTCCACTCACCTATAGGTTTATCCCATCTTCCTAGTTGTATATAGGGATCAATTTTATCCCGCCAGACTTTCTTTTCCACATCACCTTTATCCAAAATCTTCTCTAACCTTAACTTGTCTATGGCAGGAGTGCTTGTCTCTAGGACCACTTTTTGTCTATGCTGATCACTCTGCGTAGAATGTACTCTTAAATTTTTAAAATAGGAACCTTCGTGTCTTTGGTTTGTTTTTATAAATACTTGACCGCACAGACATGAGTATTTAGCTATTTTTTGCGATTGCAAATACTGTATTTGTAGGAGGGATTGTATAATTTTGTATGATTTAAGACTTTGGTTCAGCATTTTTGTGTTGTTTTTTCACGGCACTCAGGGTCTGAAAAATAAATATTTATGCATAATTATGAGTTTTTATAGATGAAAATGGTATACAACTGATTTTAAAAGACAAAACTTTATTTGCTTTGAAACAATTTAAGCTTTTCATCACAAAATTATATAGTGTATTTTTTTAAAGGAAACTGTTAAAATATTAAACAATTCCAAAAAAATTAGCAATGCATTAAACAAACTAAAATAAATAATGTATCAATCAGCTTTTACTCAGATAACTCTGGTGTTGGTTAAGCTGGAACACACACAGAGACAATTGAACATAAATACCCACACTTATGACAGTCATTCAAATTCACTTTTTGTACAACATAAGCCACCGTAAAACACAGCCTTAACAACATACACATACACTGGTAAAATTTCACGGGTTAGGTACTCACTTTGGATTTGAAGTGTTAGAACTATTACTATAGAAACTGAAGTATTTAAAAAAAAATATATTTATCTGCATTTTCTGAACTGGACCTTAATTAGACTACCTTCTTTACGTCCTACCGTACCATTCCGACCAAGACAGCTGGACCACGGGCAATATACAGATAAAATACATATATTATGACATAATCTTAACCTATACAAATTGCTTAAGCTAGCTTAGTAAACGGAAAAAAGCATGATTACCTTGAGCGTTTAACTTACACGGAAATAGCACAAAAACACTTGATTACAGTCGCTTAACCATAATACACCTACAAAAATAAGCAATTACTCCGTAATTGCGAAGTTCAAGGTTAGGTTAGATAGTGTAGCAGTTGGTACAATGAATACGAAGCAAAGGACTCCTAAGCTATCCAAAACACATAGTCGCAACTGCAAGAACGCTTATAATAAAAAATCAATTTAATACACGAATATTTTTTGATAAAATCTATATTTTCTCTAATAAAATCGAATGTACCGCGCCTGCTTAATGCTTAAGTCAGCTGCAGCTGTCAATCTGTCAACTGTCAAGATAATAAGACGTCAAGTCAGTCAAAGTATGTTCTCGTTAACACGTTTATTGATAATGTTTGATTGTAATAAGTAATTTTTCTTTACTTGGGGCAGAGACGATCAAATCTATGATCCGACATCATTTCGTGGTAGTCGTGAGTAGTTCGCGAAGGAGTCCTTCAATTGAACTAGTTCAGTTGCGTTTAGTTCATCCTTCACTAGTTCACTTTCAACACAAACATACCTTTAGTTCGCGTCGTTCACCGCGAACCGACGCGACGTTAACAAAACGCTGAGCGGCTTTATTGAAAATGAGCTTTAGGATATGAGCGTAGCGTTAAATTCTCTTAGGATATGACTAAGATTAATTTTGTGCTCGAGACGGCTAGAACATTCGCGAAGGACATTCTTTCTTTTAGGCATCGTAGCTGCAAGTAGGACCATTTTAATTTAGTTTCTCACTATCACATTATCCTTAATTACTTTAAATGCCCATTATTTAACTAATGTGTTAGCATATTGTTATTTGCCGCCGTTTGTTACTATTCACGCTTAATGTTTATTGTTTTATGGCAGGAAAACAACTCAGTTAAATCTCTTTCTCAAAAACATCATAAACCCAGTGTCTAAAGTCCCGCAAGATGCAGCTGTGATCCTATAACCGTGAGAATAGAAAGTTACGCAATATTATTTGTTTTCGTACCTACTCTAACTCGCCCTTACTTTAATTGGCTTTGTAGATTTATATGTACTACAACTTTGTACATAAATATGTGATATTATCATATTTCATCGTAATCCTTAAGTTAGTTATAGGTAAGTACACCAATTATGTACTTAGTTTAGTTTAAGTTTATTGATTAATCATTCATATCCCTGTGTTGTACATATATGAGACCCAAATAGATCAAACAGTTATGTCAGAAACCTATACGTACTTCTGGCGGTCGGCTATTATATTAAAGCGTTGAAGGGATTGCATAAATACGCACGTTAGCTGGCCGCGCGGGGTGATAGCTAAATATTCTGACAGCGACAACAAGTACACGAAGCGATCTCTTCCTGCCTTCATTTATTGTACCTCATTCCTCCAAAACCGGTAAAAGCTTCCGAGAATACTTAAAACCTTGTTCACCTGTCTTATTGTTTGCCTGTGCTCGTTCACGTTCATTCGTTCAATTTTAGTTCACCGCCATCGTTCAAAATAGAATAATAGATTTCATATTTCTTATTATTGTTGTAAAAGGAGTGATCGTTTCTTTTTCATCGATGAAATAGCAAATCCATATGTAATAAGTTAGTCTAGTGGCAAAAAAACAACATCGCTATGGGGAAGGTATGTTAATTCACGTACACTAGAAATGACATACGCTTTGGATCCTATTCGCTAACTATTTTTTATCAAAAAAGTATAAGAATGCGTAGATCTCGCTTGGTAGCAATATCATTCATCATACCAGAGTTCTTTAAGTTTGAAAAAAGCATAGTTAAGTACATGTCGAGTGTTTAATTTATAAGATCTGTATGGAGTAAAACTAGGAATTGACATGGCTCCATATTCGTTCATTATGTGTCAGACAATGTTCAAAGTATTTTTGTTAAATTGTAGAATTGTGCACAGCACAGGTTAATAGTATCATATGACCTTAAATGTTATGACAATAAGATAATGTTTCCAAGGATCACCTCAATAAATAATATAAACAAGGGACAAAATCCACACAAGTTCTTCAGGTCCCAAAGTAGGCAAATCCTGTGCTATGATAATCTGATGACTGATATACATACTTATGCTTAATAAAATAAACACCCAGACACAGGTCAAGCAGACATGTTCATGTACACAAATGGTTGACCTGTCCGGGGATCTAACCCGGTGAGGTCAAACATTAAACATTTAACTTTGCCTCTTATCTATCTATACCCTGTAGACTATTTTTAACCAGACTAGTAACTTATAGAAGATCTCATTCTGTTCATTCTTGGTGCAAAAGATAGTGTTGCAATTCAGCATGGCAATGCAAATCATATTAAGGATTTACGTACTTATATTAGCATTTAATAGTAGATTAGTAGCCAAGGGCTGTAAGGCATCAATTGCAGTCCGAGATATGTAGTTCGAGGGTGCAATTGATGCTTACACCCGAGCTAACTACTCTGCTTTACATCTCGATTGTGAGGTAAGTAGAAAAAAACACCGGCATTACAATAATTAGCACGTAATTATAAAAAAAACCCAAAAACAAACAATATTTAAAGTAAAAGTTTTCTATTCACACCTTTTTTTTAAAAAATTTTTTTTGGAGAATGAAATTGAGCTTCTCCGTTCGATAATTAAAATTGATGACTATTATACTCATACGAAGACAAGACTGAATAGCGAAGCGACCTCTTTTGTCATTGGGCTGAATGCATGATGTATAGACATCATGTTGGTTGCCAGTATGATGGTTAGTTGTATGAGAACTTTTTGAAAGAGTGAAGTTTTTTTTAGTTACTTACCGCCCTAGGGCTTTTCTATCTACATTATTACTCTAGAGTGCTAATTGGTCACCTACAAGCCCCATTTGGGGGTAATAAGGACCTACTTACCGAATATGAGAGATGTAAAACTAATTTCAATTATTCACTATACTTCTTCTTCAGAGTATGTATTAACTTTGAGAATGCTCTTAGGGTAGCATAACCAAAGGTTAAAAGCGGGACCCTATTGCTAAGACTTCACTGAGTTCTTCCTTCACCAAGCTGTATCTCATGAACCGTAATAGCTAGACAGTTGAAATTTTCTCAGATAATGTATTTCTATTGCCGTTATAATAATAAATACTAAAAACATAATAAATAAATAATTAAAGAAGGCTCCCGTACGAAAAATATGTTTTTTGCTTGATATTAATAAGGACAAGATTAGTTAAACTGGTAGTAACTTAAACTTTTGTTGCATTGATAATAGTAAATAACTCTTCATGCCTAAGTCCAACAGTCCTTGCACATATCTCTATCTTTCAAATACTCGAAACGTCTCCATCAAGCAGGTGTCCTAACAATTTCCTCAGCTGTTGGAGCAAGTGTCAATAATTTCTACTAATATTTGAATTTCAGCCGAAGAAGTCGTCAGCGAAAGACGAAGGGCTTTCCCTCGAGGAAATACGTAAAAAATTGAAGAGAACAAATAAAATGGTAACTAAAGATGGAGTTGTGAAGAAAAAACTACCAAAACAATTTACTCCGTTCCAATGTAAAGTATGCCATAAGGTGAGACTTTACTCAAGCATGATAATGTTATTATGACAACCATCTTGGAACAAAGCTGTTGTTGCGTAGTCCACCGTAACAAACACCAGCAAAGTTGTATAAAATTTTATTCTTAACATGTTTTAATCGCTAGCAGTTTGTTTAGAAAATCATTATCCCCAAGTTTTATTTCAAAGCTTTAAAGCTTTAGCTTAATTGATTTCTCACATCAATTCACATCATGCCAAGTTTTGAAACTCCATGTCACTTAACGTTGAGTCACTAGCCATGTCTCTTCACAATTTATGACTTTGTCAATTGCATTTTGAGAAAAGCACAAGCATGTGATGATGTTGATGATGATGTAGCCGCCTATGCTGTCAGGTACGGTTCATTAGTTTTACGTTTTATGATGTTATGTAGTCCAGGATCCCTAGAACATTTTTGCACTTTGATTACTATCAAGCTAATTTTCCGTGAGTAGCTTGATTTTGATGAGACGCCCAACTATGTCCTGTATATGACTCTCGGTTGTGGTAGCTAACAGAGATAGCTGCATGAAATATGTCGATTTTATGATCTTCAAATACGTATTACTGTTTCTTTTTTTGCTTAATCTCAAGATAATTATCAATATTATTCATAAAAATATTCTAGGGATAGTTTTAGAGATCCTGGACTAATGATATGTGCGTGTACTAAATATTGTTAGTTATTAATTTAGGTCACTGTTTATACATGTTAATTTTGAATTAAATTTTTTGTCAAGTATCAAACATGTCAAATAATTTAAAGTCAGACATCGGCACAGCTTTTATTTTCCTTCAGCTTGCCTTCTGGCAAAGTTCTCTTCCTGGGCTTTCCAAATATTGCTGTTTTGTAAAATCAATATTACACACACACAGTCACGCTTAGTCTACACCCGCCGTTGTTACGTCGGCGGTTGTTAACGTCTACGTCGTATTTCTAATCTAACACACATCAAGGAGTGCTACCACTTAAAAGATGGATTACTTTCAGGTATTTTCAAACAAACCTTTGCTGAACGCTCACAAAGCTATCCACCTAGACTTGGAGTTCCACTGTCCCACATGCCCACACGTGTGCAAGACTAAGAAGTACCTGACTCGTCACATTAGACAGCGGCACACTGCAGCTAAGAAGCACAAGTGCAGAGTTTGCGATATGATGTTCCACACTCCTAGTGCGTTGAAGAAGCATTTCATGGTGCATACTGGTAAATATCTCTTGCAACTCCCTAAATAAAAAACTAAAAGTTTAAATTCGATAATAAGATGGTATATAAAAAATATTTAGTCTTTCGATCGAGCGCTTGAAGAGTCTACATCTCCTGAGGATGCCTTGTGCTAAAGCGAAACACGTGTCGGATACTGAGAGTAAGAGAAATAATAAGGCGAGGTGTGGTGGTGGTGAGGAGGAACCACACCATAAAATCAAAAATATTTTTCGATTTCTCACGCTGACATCAGGACAAGACGGAAAAACACTAAATAATTTTTATATACCATCTTATTATAAATGGTTTTCAACAAAGTAACGCCTGACTCCGTTAATTATCTCTAAATTCGATTGAATTTTTTTTTGTATTTGGTACCTGATGTCTCGGGGGCGGGAGGATTTTTCATTTTTATTCGACTGCGAAAGAGGGTTTGGTTTTTTGAGTGTATGTATGTATGAATCTATATTTCTTTGGCACGCCCTAAACACTAAACGGCTTATCGTATTTTTATGCACTCATACCAACCAACAGATTCGTCTTAGGAGAGTGACACTAAGTACATCAAAATAAAAAAAAGAATAATTATTTATTTATTTAGGATATATTTGGTGCCAAAAGGTAATCTAACAAAAAATGATGTTTCCAAATTACATCGAAAGTGGTATCATAACAAAAGTATTTTTAATGGTGATTACGAATATATACATATATTTACAGGGTTATCGATCAGGGGTGTACTAAGCCGAATGGGAGTCACTACACGTCCCAAGGAACAACTTTCACTATGGGACCAACTCTGTGTTCGAGAAAAAATTCAGCGGTTCCAAACATATTGTCAACGACTAATATGAATTGTGTTGTTGTATGGAACAGCTAATTTTTTTTTCTCGAGTTCATAGTTGGCCTCATAGTGAAAGTTGTTCGTGATAATTAGTATAGTAAACCTTTTCGGCTTAGATAATTCGATAACCGTGCACATAATCAAAGCGCGTTAAAAAGAACTTACATATTAATTAATTAATTTAAAATTTCAGGTGAAAAACCGCTTGAATGCGAAGTGTGCGGGAAGAGATTTAGAGTGAGCTACTCCCTCAATACACACATGCTGGTGCATACTAGTGAGTACCCTCATTGACCGACCGAGCGAAGCGACTTTGCTTCAAGCCTGAATAAATTGCGACCAATTTGGTGCTCGTTCAATTGCAATACATTTTACTCGACTGCCCAAAAGGAGGGTATATTTGTAGTATGTAATCGTATGTTTAATTATTTGTGGCCTTCTACAGCCTAAGCCGGTAGTACAATTTTGATGTGCGAGTTGTCATTGGATTTGTCTTTATGGTCACAGGCCTGAGGCCCAAGTCAATAATTTAGATTGTTTCAGAATTACAATTGCATTAAGTCATAATGATCGTTTTGACAAAGAATAGGCTCAAGTTAGTATTAAACATAATACATATTAAACATAAGCAGTCTAATGTTTCGAAGACGCTTCTTACCACTTGTTTAAATTGTAAATAAAATCTTTGAGTTTAGGAAATCCTCTAGGTTTGTCTCCTGCCTAAATTCAAGCCCTCTTGAACTTAAGCAAGAGATCTTTGACCAGCAGTGGGACACTTTACGTCAATAATAAAACACATTTAATACAAATATTTAATTATGTCACATTAATTCTTGCTAAGTAATCTTTGATGTTGTCTGGATTGGGAAAACAATCTGACGCTCGCACGCATTGACCTCTTTGTTCTACGTAACTGAAATAGAAAATACCAACGTGTAAATACTAACTGTCTAACCTAGCTATAATATATTAACATATTATGTCGGTTTTCACCAAAATTAGGCAGGTGTTTTACCGACCTCAATTGAAACCCGTACTAAATGGAAATACCTAGAAATAAAAACACCCCGCTATATAAAAAATAGGCAGGTGTTTTACCGACCTCAATTGAAACCCGTACTAAATGGAAATACCTAGAAATAAAAACACCTCGCTATATAAAAATTAGGCAGGTGTTTTATCGACCTCAATTGAAACCCGTACTAAATGGAAATACCTAGAAATAAAAACACCCCGCTATATAAAAATTAGGCAGGTGTTTTACCGACCTCAATTGAAACCCGTACTAAATGGAAATACCTAGAAATAAAAACACCCCGCTATATAAAAATTAGGCAGGTGTTTTACCGACCTCAATTGAAACCCGTACTAAATGGAAATACCTAGAAATAAAAACACCCCGCTATATAAAAATTAGGCAGGTGTTTTACCGACCTCAATTGAAACCCGTACTAAATGGAAATACCTAGAAATAAAAACACCCCGCTATATAAAAATTAGGCAGGTGTTTTACCGACCTCAATTGAAACCCGTACTAAATGGAAATACCTAGAAATAAGAACACCCCGCTATATAAAAATTAGGCAGATGTTTTACCGACCTCAATTGAAACCCGTACTAAATGGAAATGCCTAGAAATAAAAAAACAGCCCGCTATATAAAAATTGAGACAATATTTGGATTTCAAAGGGTTCGATCTCTTGCTCGCGAATGCCCTGGCGTGTTTCTTGTAAGTTAAACTTAAATTTTGTCTCATATAATTACATGGAAATTAGATTACATAGTTTTGTACTGGCACCCCGGCTTATAAACATTGAAACTGTATTTGGACTTCAAAGTGATCGATCTCTTGGGCGAGGACGCGGTTTCATGGTTCTAGTGCATTTAAATGACGTAATATGTAAGTAGATCAATTCCGAAAAATGTAAAAATTACATTAAACTGTAAGTACGTACCCAGGCATACAAAAACAACCCGGCATATATACATTGAGACAGTATTTGGACTTCAAAGTGATCGTTCTCTTGCTCGCGGACGCCCTGGCGTGTGTTTTGTGGATTGAAATGACGTATGTTAATCTATCAAGTACTCGTTGCACGTTGAATATACCTAGTTGAGCATCTATGCTCTTGCCCAGGACCTTCTCTAGCATCATCTAGAACAATACACATTTATTAATATTACGAGAAGTTCTGAGAACTGTTGACCTCGCGACCACAATGTTTTTTTTGGGATTTAATAATGACAATAAGCAACAAGCACAAACAGAATAATTATCAATAAGGGTTGTTCCTTAATAGAGTCAGGCGTTACTTTGCGGAAATCCATTTATAATAAGATGGTATATATATAAAGAATATCTAGTGTTTTCCCGCTTTGTCTTGATTTTAGCGTGTGAAATATGAAAACTGTGATAAATAAATTTTCAAGCTGATTATTGTTCATTCGTTTATATTTAGTGCCTGAATTTATAAAAAAAAATTATTTCATATTTAGTATGCTTAAATAATGTTTTATTGTTAAAGTGTCCAAAGTTGGTCTTGCCCAAGTCAGAGTACCCGTTTTCGGCCGTATTTTCATCCCTCTGGGAAAATTATAAATGATTTGATCGTATTATTCCGAAAATCAAGATACTTTGTAGGAAATTTCCTCCTCTTTTTTTTTCTCTTTTACAATTTTTACAAGCGGATCTTCATTTTTTTTCAAAAATTATTTAGATGCCATTTCGAATCGAACGACACCTCGATCATAATATTCGGAGACTGCTGAAAAAAGTTGGTTCAAAGGGCACTTGTTGACTAAACTATGTGACTATGTTGTTATATTCACGTAATGTTTAGTTACAACCAAATACTTTAACTGCAAAAATTAAATAAATATTAAACGGAGGCTCTTATACTACAAAAGTAATTTTTTGTTTTTACTACAAACGTGTTTTTTAAAACTTGAAAATCTGGTATACCGATACGAACTTAGTCGATTTTCAGAGAAATAACCGATAAACCAAAAACACCATATTATACACCATACCATATATCCTAACTAATATTATAAATGCGAAAGTAACTCTGTCTGTTTCGCTTTCACGCCAAAACCACTAAACCGATCTGGATGAAATTTGGTGCACAGGTAGATTGGACCCCGGGAAAGGACACTTTTTAACCGACTTCAAAAAAGTAGTTTTCCCATTATCTCGACAATCCAATGGGGAACTACGCGGGTGAAACCGCGGGGCACAGCTAGTATATATATAACTTACTTCGGTCAAATCCTCGGTGAAATATTCGGAACTGTTGTGTCTATTTAGTATCGCAGTTATTTTCTTCACTAATATAACTCTTATTGACGGCTGTCGCCTCCTACAGTCTGTGTTATTGCTGGAATTAAGGAAAATTATTGACCGAGCGAGAGAAGCGTCTCTGTTTCGAGTTTGGAAAGATGTTCTTTCGTCTGTCGGTTTGTATGGACGGATGTTTGTCCGTAATAAATGTCGTGTATTTGTGTACAGGTCGTTGTATGCATCCAATCTTGGCATGGGTTCTAAGAATTTTTAGACATTTTTATTTTGTGAAAAATGATGTGTCAGTTTGGTTTGAAAATGCAAACACATATATAAATAAAGATTATATTACTAAGAATATGGCAACAGATAATGACAATCGAACCAATAAAAATCAAAAACACGAATCGAAGATGTTTATCGTAAATATGGCAACTAGTGAGGAGTCATGTCAGTAGGCAATAAAAAACGTAATTTTTAGATTCTTGAATAGATGATTTTTTGTTGTCACAAGTTCAACAGTTCACAGAACTACTAGTCGGTCTATAGATCGCAAAAAATATTGTGGATAGCTTTTACGTACCTCTGGTTGTTAATAACTCGGCAGGAGTCCTTAAGATGACTCTCAGCCAGTTTAAACGCCATCTGTATGTCCCTGCCGCTATGCTTATCCTTCAGTACGTTGAAAAAATCTATGTAATGTGTTGTCTTCAACTTAGTTGGAGCTATCAGGTTATCTGAGTAGGCATTTTTACTTATATCTGTGGACGAATATAATATTTTTTTTAAACTTGTATGTAGTTAGGTACTCAATGTCTCCTGCAATTCGAAAGTGATTCTGTTCTATTTTATAATTAATTCCTTACACTTATTTTGTATCATAGTCGTATTACCAGCACTAATTTTATATTTGACATTAGTAGCTGTCACTCGCGGCATAAAATGGGATATAAAGAAGTCTCAAACTTTGAACCCTCATTTGACCCCCTTAGGTATTGGATATCCAAAAATCCTTTCTTAGTACACCCCTACAACTACTACTCCAAAAGTGAGAGCGAGAGAGTGAGATAGAATAGGTAGTTTTATCACTTTTACGCTCAAATTAGGACATGTTTATATTATAAATATGGTAGTATATCTCTAGCGAACTTAAAAGTTACTTTCAGTAATATTTTCTTCAATATCACTTTTACTTACATTTCCTACTCTTATATTCATGATGTTTTTGCGATGTTAGCTTTCGTCCGGTCTTCTCAATATAATTTTCCTGCGATCCGTCTCTTACTAAAAGAGAGTTTCGAGATATTGGAGAAAACGGCGTAAAGTGTATGGAAAATATTTCGTCGTAATCTATTTGTTTTAACCTGCCATAAATAATAGGGTATTAATTGTGACGAAGTTCAACATATTCAAGATTTATGGGATTTTAAATTTGTAACTTGTTGATGTAATCAATTCAATCGAAACCTTGAGACGCAATAGCTAGTTTTTAGATACCTTTTAACTGCTTCTACTATACTTGCGCAGTTGATAGGGCATGAGTAGCCTAGTGGAGTCCAATCTGTTGCGTGGATGTCTTGACAGAACACGTGAGCTTCGCATAAGTCTGGAAAATATTTGGTGTTACTCAAGGAGGTCTAATAGAGTACATACTGTTCAACGTATTCAAAACATCCTTACATTACTAAATTGTAGTTTATCACTAATTAGGACTTCGTTTTTGTTATTTGAATGTTTGACTTATTAAGTTATATTGAAAACTTGGCCAACGAAAGTGGCATCACATGCCAAAATTACCACACATGGAGCAATCAATTATTTATTAACCTCCGACGCGAAAACGACAAGGTGTTATAAGTTTGACGATTTATTGATTTTTTTTATTCTTGAAGTCGTAATTTTAGAGATGTTTGTTGATAATCGGTCCAGAATGGCCGCTGCTACAAAATGGCCGAATACATATATAACTAGTACAATAGAAGACAGCCGCAAGAACAAACGTCGGGAGTTTTTTTAAATTTACAATTTTACTTGTGTATAAATGTTTAATTTACTTATACAAAAATAATTTATTGTTCTATGTTCCATTCTTTCACAGGTTTTTAAGTATTGCTATACGATCAATTAGCGTTTTTGTAGTTTACCTGTGTATTTCGTCATCATTAATATAATAACAAACAGTTCATACATTTGGAACGTGATAACTGAACCACTATTACTAAACATTTTTTTTCCTCAATAAACTAAAGGGAAATCACTAGCTACATACGTTAAATCATACTGTGTGTATGGGTTACTTATATATATGAAAATAATGATATGTCTGTCAGCATTTCTGCATTCAATTAAAAATCGCGTAAGTTGTTTACTAATAGACAAACAAAATGAATCTAATTTTTTTACGTTTCACTCTACTTCTCTCCATGTGTAAAAATTACTTCATGTATTTATGTTACTACAGACTTTCCAAAAAAATTAAGTTTTTGAACACATTTTTTAACGTCTTTACTCGTACCTGATATCTTGGAAACGGCTATATTGTATTTAAATTCGCTTATTAGCGTTATTCGCTTTTTATAAATAATCTGCTTTTCTCTCTGTCTCAAGGTACTTTGACGTTGGATTTGCATTAATTACATTCGGGTTTCCAGGCAAAGTCACGGGCTATCATTATTTTAACTATTATCAAAACAAATCGCACAAATTAGTAATTTTATTGTCGCTATAAAATTGTTCAGTCACGGTCAATTTAAATTTCATGACATAAATGTAAAATACTCTCTGCGAATAAAGTTATTGCTTTTGACATAAATTAAGCATGTACAAATAATTTCTGTACAAAAAATTAATATAGTCATTTATTTTGCATTAAATATCATGGTTTGGAAATATAGCTATTTACTAATAGGTACTATATTATTTTTACTAGTAGATTCGCTAACTGTAGACCACGACTTTTTTACTATTTTGTAATAAAACGACTCACTGGGCTGAATTTTAAATATTCAAGAATCTTAACCAATCGTTGTGTCCTAGATCCGAATCAAACATACTCTTTTTGACAGAAATAAAAACCAAAAATCCCCGAAGACTAAATAATTCTAAATACTTGTAGAACACATACCTACCCCAAGTTTTTTTCAAGATTGCAATTGGAAACTACGACCTGTACGTGAGTACGAAACTTCATGAAGCGTACGATCTGATAGAGGAAAAATAAATTGCTAGACCCGAAGCAGAGACGCTTCGCTTTCTCGGTCTTTTTGCGGCTTTAATAATAGTTTAAGTTACAAAGTGTCATACACGTCGTGAAGGGAATAACAGCGCGTAACTATGGGAACAAACATCTTCGACACATGTCCTCGCTGCCACAGTATTTTAGACCTTTTTAACGAGTACTAAAATCTAATTTTACATATTTGTCGTGGTTTTTACATTTTCATGCAAACTTTCTCAATTGAAGGGGAAATCTTCAATTTTGGGCCCAATAAAAAGTCTCTGACGATCAAAAATTCTGAAGATCCGTAGAAAATACCAAGTTTCGTCAAGATTGGATGGCAACTACTACCTGAACGCGAGTACGAAATTTCTATTCATAGACAAACATCCATACATACAAGTATACAAACTGACAGACGAAATAACATTTTTGCCAGACTCGAAACAGAGACGTTCCGCTCGCTCGGTCAATAATATCCAACAATATTTAAGTGCACGCGCGAAGATAGAAGATATTTCGTAGATTTAGTTCAAGAAGATTGCCGGGCACTTTAGCCATTGACGTGTTTAATATATTGTTAATAGACCTGAAGCCGTTCAAATGCTCTTTCTGCGAGTACGCGTGTCGGGACAGCTCCACTCTGAGGAAACACGAACATCGCCACATGGGCATACTCAGAATGTTCACATGCAAACTGTGTCCTAAGAAGTAAGTACTTATACCTACTAAATACGGGATTATCGGTTAGGGGTGTACTAAGACGAAAGGGGGTTACTATACTCATAGCATGGAAAACAAGTTTCGTTATGGAGCCAACCCTGAATTAGAAAAAGAAAAAAAGCTAGGTTTATCAGCCGTCGACAAATTGTATGTCCCGCTCTTATAAAAAAACGTAGAATTTAATCAGCAACACAGCAACTGCAATTACCAACATTCAGACAAATCAACATAAGAATTACTGACTTTCTTTTTTATTTTTAGTTTCTGCTTTTTAGTTAATTGTCTCGATCAACATTAGGATGTTGCCTGTAAGTGATCGCTAATTAGCGATAAGGCCGCCACATTTAGCAGTATATTTTCTGAAAATTGTTCTCATGGATTTAACGTTTTGTGTGTCTATAATTAAGAATTAATCTTTTTCCAAACGTCGAGAAAATTACTTTCTATTTTTATTTCCAGGTTTGAGACCAAATCAAAGCTGAAGTACCACGTAGCAGAAATTCATTTAGACTATCTCGATTTGGATTTGAGGAAGTATAAATGCGAGCACTGCGGTAAAGCGTTCAAACGAAGGACCAACATGATCAGCCATATAGTAAATAATGATATATTAAAATAATCCTACTATTATAAACGCGAAAGTGTGTAAGAATGTATGTGTGTATGTTTGTTACTCTCACGACAAAAACTGCTAAACTGATTTAGATTAATTTAGGCACCAAGATAGCTTATGTCCTGGATTAACACATCGGATACTTTTCATACCGAAAAATGCAGTGTTTCTTGGGATTATCGAATTTCTGCAGGTAACACTGCGGGGCACAGCTAGTATGTTATAATAATGTATAAACGTAGGGACTCTTTTGTGGCGAGCCGTCGGCGTAAGGGCTAAATAAGACCCCCTGCCCTCTGGCTTGCCTTAGTTGGCCGTTCAGGGGTGGAAAACTCAAGAGCCAAGAACCTACGCTCCAGGGTGTTAAAGAACATTTTTCTACTTATTAATATTGTCATAGGGGCCTCAAAAGGTCCGGCTTTAGGCCGTGTTTGTCAATAAATACGTAGTATACTATTTTTTTATTGTTAAAGTCTGTTGTCACTTTGTTAAAGTATCACTAGAGTAATATTATTAATGTAGTGCATGAAAACTAAAAAAATCGTCATCGTTATCATCATCAACTTTCCTTATCCAAGGCCTCTCTCATATGATGCCATCTTCCTCGGTCCAGTGCCAATCGTGTCCAGACGGGACCCGTGACAGATCTTGTGCCGTTGACACATCTTGCCGCCGGTCGACCAACGCTCCGCTTCCTTGGCCTGGGCCACCAAAAAAATACATAACTTTTTTGCAGGAATACACCCACGACAAGGCTCAGTCTGTGCCATGTCCCGTTTGCGGACAACGCGTCAAACATAAGAGGTATCTCGAGCGTCACCTGCGAATTCACCTCCCACAGCGGCCTTACACTTGCAAGCACGAAGGTTGCGGGAAAACGTTCAAGGATAAGGTAAGGAATTAATAATAATATAAATTAAGACTAATTATTGATTAATTATATTATTACATCTTAAGAGGCCCTCGCTAGATGGTTGGATCAAGGGTCAGGTACAGAGGGCTGTGCTCCTCGATACAGCACGTATTGTAAGGAGGTTCCTCTCTCTGTAGTCCCTACCATCGGTAGCTTGGCTCTTACCCCGTTGCTGGCGGCACTCTAGGTTTAGGTTTTTAATAATATTTATTGTTTTGTATTCATATTGTAAAAACTTTAATTTAAGAAATAAAATGGATACTAAAATATAAATGAAATAAATAATAATATAACCATTGTTCCGATAGTCGTTTCGGCAAACGGTCCGACAGCTCACAGAAGGGACTCTCGCTAGATGGTTGGATCAGGGGTCAGATGCAGAGAGCGGTGGTCCTCGATACAGCTCGTATTGTCAGAATGTTCCTCTCTCTGTAGTCCCTACCACCAGCTTGGGTTCTACCCGCATAATATTGACATTAATATTTATACTATACTTATGTCACTCAATTGTTCTGTCTTCCCGGTACCTCTCCACTCACTTAAACTTTATGGTATGGTAATAAAGTTCAAATTGATTTTTAAGTATTATAACGAATCGATTGTATGGGAGTATAGACAAGTGTTGTTTATAGATCTTTACAGGCATTTATTTTTTATTTTTTCTCTCAGTAAGAACCATCCTCTTACTTCAAGGAATATTCTATAAAAAGAATTAGCAAAATCGGTTCAGCCGATCTCGAGATTTGCGTTTAGCAACACATTCAGCGATTCATTTTTATATTATCATCATCATCATCATCCACAGCATTGCTTATCCCACTGCTGGGTATAGGCCTCTCTCATACGATGCCATGTTCCTCGGTCCTGTGCCAATCGTGTCCAGGGCTGGACCTGCCTATACATTATAGATTATAAAAAACTTAGATTTAAGAAACAAAATGAATGCAAAAATATAAAAAATAATACATTTCTTTAATTCAAATACTTAATCCATGGACTAAAAAAAGTACATAGTTGTATAAAAGCTAATCGTCAATAAATAACAAGTAAAATTTTCTTAAACTTTAAAATAAAACGCATTAAGAAGCTACAAAAGTTGCGGTTCAATTAATAACTTTCTGTTTCCGCTCTGGTATACAGATATCCATGATTAGACTAAACAATGATCGGACAGGCGCTGTAGTGTACATTATGATAATTTCAAACTCAGTTATCAATTTAATCACTTTTATTCACATAGAATTACTTATAACTATACATAAGTTGATATAATACGGTTAACAAGTCGGGGAAGAACGTTTCTATACGATGGTCGGAGACGGAATGAGCCAGACAACACATTTTCTTTTCTTGATTACTATAACTACCCCTCCTTTTTGATAAAAAAAAACCCCGGGAGCCGTCTCTATTGGCTCTCGTTTCTGATTGGTCTTTATATCGACCAATCAGAAACATTTATTTTAATGTTGCAAGTATACTAATGACAATATTAATTCCAAATAAAATCTGGCAATACTACAAATTTACGACACTATTATTTGATTATAACATTTTTATCATTATCATGAATTAAAAACAGTAAGAAAATAGCACCTTTTTTGTAGGAATACGCTCGACACTAGTCTCTTGAATAAATTTGAAAATTTAACTAAGACAAGCTACCTATACTATTGTACTTCTGTGAACTGTTCACCTCACAAACACAATCATTTTGCGGCTTTAAAAATATATCAAGCTTCCAAATGGCTTCTAGAAATATCTAGTGTCATACGCGTCTTGAAAAGAATAACAATTCCTAACTAAATAAACGTCCCATTGCTGCCTCAGTGTTTTAGTCCTTGTTTCACGAGTAATAAAATCTTACTTTTACGGTTTTTGCAACTTCTCACTTTTTGGGGGAAATATAACCCCCGAATAAAACATTCTTAAAATTCATTAAAGCTGTATACAAAGTTTCGTCAACATTGGTTGGAAACTACGACTTGTGCGCGAGTACGAAACTTTTTGCCGACAAACATCCGTACATACAAACTAACAGACGAAAGAACATTTTGCCAGCCTAAAAACCGGAGACGCTTCGTCAAAGTCACTACTAATTATAATTTTTGTTTCCACAGGGCTATTTAAAAAAGCACTCCATAATCCACACGCCGCATCTGCACCAGTCTTGCAATATATGCGGCGCTAAGTTCTCACGCGGGTATCGGTTAGTGAATCATATGAAGACTCACGAATTAAGAGAGAAGAATGTCATCTGTGACTATTGTGACGTCGCGTGAGTCATTTATGTTATTTACTTGCAATATATGCGGCGCTAAGTTCTCACGCGGGTATCGGTTAGTGAATCATATGAAGACTCACGAACTAAGAGAGAAGAATGTCATCTGTGACTATTGTGACGTCGCGTGAGTCATTTATGTTATTTACTTGCAATATATGCGGCGCTAAGTTCTCACGCGAGTATCGATTAGTGAATCATATGAAGACAAAGTAAAAGTCAAATCAAAGTCAAATCATTTATTGGCCTTATAACTGCGTTTGTTACACTAGGCAAGTCAATACGTACAATAATGAATTATAATATTATGACGAAACAAGAGTTAAAATTTAAAGAAAAATTAGAAAGAATTAATTTGTGTCTAGATAATAATGTTAAATTTAATATTGATGTCTGATTACCATATACATAATACTTATTTATGTATCAGTCTGGTAACATTACAAGTCAAGTATTGTTTAATGTCAATATCCATTTTAATTAATAAGACTCACGAACTAAGAAAGAAGAGTGTCATCTGTGACTATTGTGACGTCGCGTGAGTCATTTATGTTATTTACTTGCAATATATCCGGCGCTAAGTTCTCACGCGGGTATCGGTTAGTGAATCATATGAAGACTCACGAGCTAAGAGAGAAGAGTGTCATCTGTGACTATTGTGACGTCGCGTGAGTCATTTATGTTATTTACTTGCAATATATCCGGCGCTAAGTTCTCACGCGGGTATCGGTTAGTGAATCATATGAAGACTCACGAACTAAGAGAGAAGAGTGTCATCTGTGACTATTGTGACGTCGCGTGAGTCATTTATGTTATTTACTTGCAATATATGCGGCGCTAAGTTCTCACGCGGGTATCGGTTAGTGAATCATATGAAGACTCACGAACTAAGAGAGAAGAATGTCATCTGTGACTATTGTGACGTCGCGTGAGTCATTTATGTTATTTACTTGCAATATATGCGGCGCTAAGTTCTCACGCGGGTATCGGTTAGTGAATCATATGAAGACTCACGAACTAAGAGAGAAGAGTGTCATCTGTGACTATTGTGACGTCGCGTGAGTCATTTATGTTATTTACTTGCAATATATGCGGCGCTAAGTTCTCACGCGGGTATCGGTTAGTGAATCATATGAAGACTCACGAACTAAGAGAGAAGAATGTCATCTGTGACTATTGTGACGTCGCGTGAGTCATTTATGTTATTTACTTGCAATATATGCGGCGCTAAGTTCTCACGCGGGTATCGGTTAGTGAATCATATGAAGACTCACGAACTAAGAGAGAGGAGTGTCATCTGTGACTATTGTGACGTGGCGTGAGTCATTTATATTATTTACTTGCAATATATGCGGCGCTAAGTTCTCACGCGAGTATCGATTAGTGAATCATATGAAGACTCACGAACTAAGAAAGAAGAGTGTCATCTGTGACTATTGTGACGTCGCGTGAGTCATTTATGTTATTTACTTGCAATATATGCGGCGCTAAGTTCTCACGCGAGTATCGATTAGTGAATCATATGAAGACAAAGTAAAAGTCAAATCAAAGTCAAATCATTTATTGGCCTTATAACTGCGTTTGTTACACTAGGCAAGTCAATACGTACAATAATGAATTATAATATTATGACGAAACAAGAGTTAAAATTTAAAGAAAAATTAGAAAGAATTAATTTGTGTCTAGATAATAATGTTAAATTTAATATTGATGTCTGATTACCATATACATAATACTTATTTATGTATCAGTCTGGTAACATTACAAGTCAAGTATTGTTTAATGTCAATATCCATTTTAATTAATAAGACTCACGAACTAAGAAAGAAGAGTGTCATCTGTGACTATTGTGACGTCGCGTGAGTCATTTATGTTATTTACTTGCAATATATCCGGCGCTAAGTTCTCACGCGGGTATCGGTTAGTGAATCATATGAAGACTCACGAACTAAGAGAGAAGAGTGTCATCTGTGACTATTGTGACGTCGCGTGAGTCATTTATGTTATTTACTTGCAATATATGCGGCGCTAAGTTCTCACGCGGGTATCGGTTAGTGAATCATATGAAGACTCACGAACTAAGAGAGAAGAGTGTCATCTGTGACTATTGTGACGTCGCGTGAGTCATTTATGTTATTTACTTGCAATATATGCGGCGCTAAGTTCTCACGCGGGTATCGGTTAGTGAATCATATGAAGACTCACGAACTAAGAGAGAAGAATGTCATCTGTGACTATTGTGACGTCGCGTGAGTCATTTATGTTATTTACTTGCAATATATGCGGCGCTAAGTTCTCACGCGGGTATCGGTTAGTGAATCATATGAAGACTCACGAACTAAGAGAGAAGAGTGTCATCTGTGACTATTGTGACGTCGCGTGAGTCATTTATGTTATTTACTTGCAATATATGCGGCGCTAAGTTCTCACGCGGGTATCGGTTAGTGAATCATATGAAGACTCACGAACTAAGAGAGAAGAATGTCATCTGTGACTATTGTGACGTCGCGTGAGTCATTTATGTTATTTACTTGCAATATATGCGGCGCTAAGTTCTCACGCGGGTATCGGTTAGTGAATCATATGAAGACTCACGAATTAAGAGAGAGGAGTGTCATCTGTGACTATTGTGACGTGGCGTGAGTCATTTATATTATTTACTTGCAATATATGCGGCGCTAAGTTCTCACGCGAGTATCGATTAGTGAATCATATGAAGACTCACGAACTAAGAAAGAAGAGTGTCATCTGTGACTATTGTGACGTCGCGTGAGTCATTTATGTTATTTACTTGCAATATATGCGGCGCTAAGTTCTCACGCGAGTATCGATTAGTGAATCATATGAAGACAAAGTAAAAGTCAAATCAAAGTCAAATCATTTATTGGCCTTATAACTGCGTTTGTTACACTAGGCAAGTCAATACGTACAATAATGAATTATAATATTATGACGAAACAAGAGTTAAAATTTAAAGAAAAATTAGAAAGAATTAATTTGTGTCTAGATAATAATGTTAAATTTAATATTGATGTCTGATTACCATATACATAATACTTATTTATGTATCAGTCTGGTAACATTACAAGTCAAGTATTGTTTAATGTCAATATCCATTTTAATTAATAAGACTCACGAACTAAGAAAGAAGAGTGTCATCTGTGACTATTGTGACGTCGCGTGAGTCATTTATGTTATTTACTTGCAATATATCCGGCGCTAAGTTCTCACGCGGGTATCGGTTAGTGAATCATATGAAGACTCACGAACTAAGAGAGAAGAGTGTCATCTGTGACTATTGTGACGTCGCGTGAGTCATTTATGTTATTTACTTGCAATATATGCGGCGCTAAGTTCTCACGCGGGTATCGGTTAGTGAATCATATGAAGACTCACGAACTAAGAGAGAAGAGTGTCATCTGTGACTATTGTGACGTCGCGTGAGTCATTTATGTTATTTACTTGCAATATATGCGGCGCTAAGTTCTCACGCGGGTATCGGTTAGTGAATCATATGAAGACTCACGAACTAAGAGAGAAGAATGTCATCTGTGACTATTGTGACGTCGCGTGAGTCATTTATGTTATTTACTTGCAATATATGCGGCGCTAAGTTCTCACGCGGGTATCGGTTAGTGAATCATATGAAGACTCACGAACTAAGAGAGAAGAGTGTCATCTGTGACTATTGTGACGTCGCGTGAGTCATTTATGTTATTTACTTGCAATATATGCGGCGCTAAGTTCTCACGCGGGTATCGGTTAGTGAATCATATGAAGACTCACGAACTAAGAGAGAAGAATGTCATCTGTGACTATTGTGACGTCGCGTGAGTCATTTATGTTATTTACTTGCAATATATGCGGCGCTAAGTTCTCACGCGGGTATCGGTTAGTGAATCATATGAAGACTCACGAACTAAGAGAGAAGAATGTCATCTGTGACTATTGTGACGTCGCGTGAGTCATTTATGTTATTTACTTGCAATATATGCGGCGCTAAGTTCTCACGCGGGTATCGGTTAGTGAATCATATGAAGACTCACGAACTAAGAAAGAAGAGTGTCATCTGTGACTATTGTGACGTCGCGTGAGTCATTTATGTTATTTACTTGCAATATATGCGGCGCTAAGTTCTCACGCGGGTATCGGTTAGTGAATCATATGAAGACTCACGAACTAAGAGAGAAGAGTGTCATCTGTGACTATTGTGACGTCGCGTGAGTCATTTATGTTATTTACTTGCAATATATGCGGCGCTAAGTTCTCACGCGGGTATCGGTTAGTGAATCATATGAAGACTCACGTACTAAGAGAGAGGAGTGTCATCTGTGACTATTGTGACGTCGCGTGAGTCATTTATGTTATTTACTTGCAATATATGCGGCGCTAAGTTCTCACGCGGGTATCGGTTAGTGAATCATATGAAGACTCACGAACTAAGAGAGAAGAGTGTCATCTGTGACTATTGTGACGTCGCGTGAGTCATTTATGTTATTTACTTGCAATATATGCGGCGCTAAGTTCTCACGCGGGTATCGGTTAGTGAATCATATGAAGACTCACGAACTAAGAAAGAAGAGTGTCATCTGTGACTATTGTGACGTCGCGTGAGTCATTTATGTTATTTACTTGCAATATATGCGGCGCTAAGTTCTCACGCGGGTATCGGTTAGTGAATCATATGAAGACTCACGAACTAAGAGAGAAGAGTGTCATCTGTGACTATTGTGACGTCGCGTGAGTCATTTATGTTATTTACTTGCAATATATGCGGCGCTAAGTTCTCACGCGGGTATCGGTTAGTGAATCATATGAAGACTCACAAACTAAGAGAGAAGAATGTCATCTGTGACTATTGTGACGTCGCGTGAGTCATTTATGTTATTTACTTGCAATATATGCGGCGCTAAGTTCTCACGCGGGTATCGGTTAGTGAATCATATGAAGACTCACGAACTAAGAGAGAAGAGTGTCATCTGTGACTATTGTGACGTCGCGTGAGTCATTTATGTTATTTACTTGCAATATATGCGGCGCTAAGTTCTCACGCGGGTATCGGTTAGTGAATCATATGAAGACTCACGAACTAAGAGAGAAGAATGTCATCTGTGACTATTGTGACGTCGCGTGAGTCATTTATGTTATTTACTTGCAATATATGCGGCGCTAAGTTCTCACGCGGGTATCGGTTAGTGAATCATATGAAGACTCACGAACTAAGAGAGAGGAGTGTCATCTGTGACTATTGTGACGTGGCGTGAGTCATTTATATTATTTACTTGCAATATATGCGGCGCTAAGTTCTCACGCGAGTATCGATTAGTGAATCATATGAAGACTCACGAACTAAGAAAGAAGAGTGTCATCTGTGACTATTGTGACGTCGCGTGAGTCATTTATGTTATTTACTTGCAATATATGCGGCGCTAAGTTCTCACGCGAGTATCGATTAGTGAATCATATGAAGACAAAGTAAAAGTCAAATCAAAGTCAAATAATTTATTGGCCTTATAACTGCGTTTGTTACACTAGGCAAGTCAATACGTACAATAATGAATTATAATATTATGACGAAACAAGAGTTAAAATTTAAAGAAAAATTAGAAAGAATTAATTTGTGTCTAGATAATAATGTTAAATTTAATATTGATGTCTGATTACCATATACATAATACTTATTTATGTATCAGTCTGGTAACATTACAAGTCAAGTATTGTTTAATGTCAATATCCATTTTAATTAATAAGACTCACGAACTAAGAAAGAAGAGTGTCATCTGTGACTATTGTGACGTCGCGTGAGTCATTTATGTTATTTACTTGCAATATATCCGGCGCTAAGTTCTCACGCGGGTATCGGTTAGTGAATCATATGAAGACTCACGAACTAAGAGAGAAGAGTGTCATCTGTGACTATTGTGACGTCGCGTGAGTCATTTATGTTATTTACTTGCAATATATGCGGCGCTAAGTTCTCACGCGGGTATCGGTTAGTGAATCATATGAAGACTCACGAACTAAGAGAGAAGAGTGTCATCTGTGACTATTGTGACGTCGCGTGAGTCATTTATGTTATTTACTTGCAATATATGCGGCGCTAAGTTCTCACGCGGGTATCGGTTAGTGAATCATATGAAGACTCACGAACTAAGAGAGAAGAATGTCATCTGTGACTATTGTGACGTCGCGTGAGTCATTTATGTTATTTACTTGCAATATATGCGGCGCTAAGTTCTCACGCGGGTATCGGTTAGTGAATCATATGAAGACTCACGAACTAAGAGAGAAGAGTGTCATCTGTGACTATTGTGACGTCGCGTGAGTCATTTATGTTATTTACTTGCAATATATGCGGCGCTAAGTTCTCACGCGGGTATCGGTTAGTGAATCATATGAAGACTCACGAACTAAGAGAGAGGAGTGTCATCTGTGACTATTGTGACGTCGCGTGAGTCATTTATGTTATTTACTTGCAATATATGCGGCGCTAAGTTCTCACGCGGGTATCGGTTAGTGAATCATATGAAGACTCACGAACTAAGAGAGAAGAGTGTCATCTGTGACTATTGTGACGTCGCGTGAGTCATTTATGTTATTTACTTGCAATATATGCGGCGCTAAGTTCTCACGCGGGTATCGGTTAGTGAATCATATGAAGACTCACGAACTAAGAAAGAAGAGTGTCATCTGTGACTATTGTGACGTCGCGTGAGTCATTTATGTTATTTACTTGCAATATATGCGGCGCTAAGTTCTCACGCGAGTATCGATTAGTGAATCATATGAAGACAAAGTAAAAGTCAAATCAAAGTCAAATAATTTATTGGCCTTATAACTGCGTTTGTTACACTAGGCAAGTCAATACGTACAATAATGAATTATAATATTATGACGAAACAAGAGTTAAAATTTAAAGAAAAATTAGAAAGAATTAATTTGTGTCTAGATAATAATGTTAAATTTAATATTGATGTCTGATTACCATATACATAATACTTATTTATGTATCAGTCTGGTAACATTACAAGTCAAGTATTGTTTAATGTCAATATCCATTTTAATTAATAAGACTCACGAACTAAGAAAGAAGAGTGTCATCTGTGACTATTGTGACGTCGCGTGAGTCATTTATGTTATTTACTTGCAATATATCCGGCGCTAAGTTCTCACGCGGGTATCGGTTAGTGAATCATATGAAGACTCACGAGCTAAGAGAGAAGAGTGTCATCTGTGACTATTGTGACGTCGCGTGAGTCATTTATGTTATTTACTTGCAATATATGCGGCGCTAAGTTCTCACGCGGGTATCGGTTAGTGAATCATATGAAGACTCACGAACTAAGAGAGAAGAGTGTCATCTGTGACTATTGTGACGTCGCGTGAGTCATTTATGTTATTTACTTGCAATATATGCGGCGCTAAGTTCTCACGCGGGTATCGGTTAGTGAATCATATGAAGACTCACGAACTAAGAGAGAAGAATGTCATCTGTGACTATTGTGACGTCGCGTGAGTCATTTATGTTATTTACTTGCAATATATGCGGCGCTAAGTTCTCACGCGGGTATCGGTTAGTGAATCATATGAAGACTCACGAACTAAGAGAGAAGAATGTCATCTGTGACTATTGTGACGTCGCGTGAGTCATTTATGTTATTTACTTGCAATATATGCGGCGCTAAGTTCTCACGCGGGTATCGGTTAGTGAATCATATGAAGACTCACGAACTAAGAGAGAGGAGTGTCATCTGTGACTATTGTGACGTGGCGTGAGTCATTTATGTTATTTACTTGCAATATATGCGGCGCTAAGTTCTCACGCGGGTATCGGTTAGTGAATCATATGAAGACTCACGAACTAAGAGAGAAGAATGTCATCTGTGACTATTGTGACGTCGCGTGAGTCATTTATGTTATTTACTTGCAATATATGCGGCGCTAAGTTCTCACGCGGGTATCGGTTAGTGAATCATATGAAGACTCACGAACTAAGAGAGAGGAGTGTCATCTGTGACTATTGTGACGTGGCGTGAGTCATTTATATTATTTACTTGCAATATATGCGGCGCTAAGTTCTCACGCGAGTATCGATTAGTGAATCATATGAAGACTCACGAACTAAGAAAGAAGAGTGTCATCTGTGACTATTGTGACGTCGCGTGAGTCATTTATGTTATTTACTTGCAATATATGCGGCGCTAAGTTCTCACGCGAGTATCGATTAGTGAATCATATGAAGACTCACGATCTAATAGAGAAGAATGTCATCTGTGTCTATTGTGACGTCGCGTGAGTCATTCGTATTTTTTACTAGCAAAGAAAGAGAACCGTTTTAGTTTGCAAGATAAATTTAGATTTATCTTGCAAACTAAAACGGTAACGGTAGTAAAAATTGCAGCATTGATTAATTTTGGTTGAAATATTGATTATTCTGATTTATTAAGGGTTACTTATTGACTTGATTACGTTGTATTAACCTTAAGGTTATAAATAATACAACCAAAATCAGTATAGATAATTGATGGGTGCATTTTTTATTCTACACTAACTGACCCAGCGAACTTCGTACCGCCTAACGGTTATGTATGTTTCTCACTGTTTGAGCCTTCACAGCCATTTCAAAATCAAAATCAGCTACTTCGGCCCAAACGTTCTCGAGTTTTAGCGAGACAAACGAACAGCAATTGATTCTTATCTATTCTCAATTGTTACAGATTCTACACAAAGAACTATCTGATAAAACATATAACACAGAAACACTGCGACAACAAGCAACATTACATATGTGATTATTGCGGACTGATGACGTACAACAAGCCGAGTATTGTGATGCATATCAAGTACGGACAGTGTCGAGAAAAGGTAAGGCCGATTCCGACTTAATGGCGGCTGTGAAGTGCGCCACAAGCGAGACTTCGCGTTTGTACATTCGGGTTGAAAATAGTTAATAGTGAATTCATACTAGGTACATAACATACATGTAGGTAGTGAATTATTCAGATGGGATTGTGTTAACTTATAGCTCTACTAAATAAGGTTAAAACTAATAAAAATACTTCAACAAATAGCTATCTTTAATGCGAGTGTAAAATGATAAATACCTATCTGAAATAACAATAATAAGATTTCACCGATTGCACCATGTACCGGTTTCTTTTTTATTAATTTTCAAATATTTTAAGAAAATGGTGTTACACCTTCAATGTCAACCTCTCGGCTCGTCAACACAGTTTCATTGGAAGAATCCTAACTGCCGAAATAATAACCAAAACTCATAACAAAAAACAATAACAAATAACTTGCAACGATAATCATTTCAACTGTACTTCAGGGCCTTGTTCCGTACCTCAGTGTGTAGTTGTTTCGTTGTTTTTTACCCTGCCAGAGTGTTATTTACCGAGCGATTTTGATCGTCAAATAGTTGCACCTAACGGACGCACGGAACGAGTCAGTTGCATGTCAGCTGTTTTATACTCTGAGGCCGTGAACGCGAAAAGAGCGATTAGTTGCACTTAGAGTGGCACTGAACACACCCCAGCTAAAGCTCGCGCTTGTGCACAGCGTATCGACACAATACGCACACTAAGGCACACCACCGACAGGGGCCCGCGGGAAGAAGGAGGCTAGTGGGCGGGTGTGCTCCCGCGTCGCGTAACGCCCGAGCATACTTTTGTTTTCGCTACTGCGCAGCGTTTCGCGCTTAATTTCACAGCCGCCATTAAGTTTAAATCGGCCTGCACAGTACATTACTTGCGCGGTCTAAAATGACTGCATTGCTAGCGGCGATTACTATGGTCGAAAGCGCTGCGTTGCGCAACTCCTGGCCATCATAGCGCGGTCTGCATTGTAGCCCTTGATGGACAAGCTGGAATAAGGATCGAAGGTCGAGGCCTTTACAGCGCGGATGCAGTGCTGACCAAGCTTGAAGGCCGAGAATGTAGCTAAGCTGTGCTCGATGCCATCATGGCGTGACCAGCAGATCAGCATCTTTCAACTTTCGAATCATAACTTGGCAATAAGTGAAATGAAGTTCCATACTATTTTGTTGGTTGCATTTGAAACAGACCAGCAACGACGACTTTGCTCAAAGAAGGCTGTCAATAGTGTCGAGACACGCATACCCTATGATTCCTTATCATTATATCATTTCCATGCAATAATATTTTCAGGATCTGTACTGCAGAATATGCAAGAAATCTTGTAGAGTACGTTACAAGAATCAATCAACACTTAGAAATCATTATTTAAAGACACACAAGATGAAATACAGACCGCGGAAGAACAAGAAAAAGTAAGTAGCACGTCTTTTTAACAGAGGCTTTCCAAAGCTATTGAGATGTTGTTTTAGAAGCTTCTTAGCAAATTTAAATTAACTGAACTAGTAGTTCTGCGAACTGTTGACTTCGCGACTGCGATGGTTTAGCTGTTCTAAAAATATTTCTTGGTTTTAAATCGCTTCAAAAGTATCTTACGCAGTGTTGAAATTATATAACAGGCGGCGTAACCGTGGAAATTGACATCTTCGATTCGTTTCATGGCTGGTTGTTAGTCAGAGTAATTTAGACTTTGTTTCACGAGTAATACGTCTACTTTTATAAATTCGTCTTGGCTTTTGTATTTTCGAGCAAACTTTCTCTTTTATTTTTTGGGCGAAATGGGGTATATCCCGAACAGAAAAGTTTTCTAAAATGTTTGTTGGAAACTACGACCTATACGCGAGTACGTAATTTCATGCGAACGAACATCCATACATACAAACTGACACGAAATTATTTAGCAGTTTCAAGATTGTTCGATAGATTATAAGAACTATCACTTTACTTATCGTAACATGTCGCCTCTGTTTCTATTATTATTAGTAAGAAAAGGACGACTATATTTTAAACTAGTTGTGCTCCGCGGTTACCCATTTTACTATCGAGATAATGGGGGAACTACTTTTTTTGAAGTCGGTTAAAAAGTATCCTATGTCCTTTCCCGGGGTCCAATCTACCTGTGTGCCAAATTTCATCTAGATCGGTTCAGTAGTTTCAGCGTGAAAGCGAGACAGACTTTTAATATGAGTTAGGATTAGGATTGATGTGCTTGTATGTTATATCCCATGTGTACTTTAGGAAAGAAAAGAAACCGCCCATAGAGATCAAAGTGGAACCTGTAGACGAAGATCCTTACCAAGAAGTACAGCTATCACTTTTGGACGTGAGCAAGGAGGAGATAGAAATCGGTATGTATTTGTCAAATACGTTCTTAAAAAAGATGTTTTACTCACTACCAAAGACATCCAGCTCCAAGAGACAGCTCCGGCCAATACAGTGCACACGATACCATAAGTACTTTAGGAATTATTAATCCTTAATATCTATCAAACAAATTCTAAATATGTATGAGTACAGAATTAATTTCGAATCATGATAATGCTACGTTATTTTGCGCAAAAAGTGAATAGCGCGTTTTTGTTGTCAATTTTGACACATTGACGGGCAGTACAATTCGGTTAATTCCAATGGCCATATTGAAATTTACTTAGGAAAATCTTCCAGGCATGCCACAATTGCACTAAAATTTAAATAATTTATATATGTTTTCACACAGCGAAGTAGGCAACTGACGAAGGTTTAATTCATACATGATGCTAGCCGCGTCTTTGGGCATATTTTGGCAGACTTGCCTACACCGTCATGGCCTAAAATGAAACAAGTGCTTTAGTATGATAATATTAACTAAGAACTGTTCCAAACTTATCCTGCAAGAAATATAACGAAATGCCTTTTGCAAGGCTAAGATGGCGACACCGCAGCCGAAATTCAAATGATGACTCGAAAAGACCGATTATTATAATAGATATCATATATTCCTATAAAGGTTGTCTGGAAGAGATCGCTTTTTAGCGATAAGACCGCCTTTTGTGCCATGCTATTTGTTTTTTTTAATCTTTATGTGTAGTACTTTTGTTGTGATAATAAAGAATTATTGTATTGTATAATTGTTTTTTTCTTGTTTCCTATTTTATATTTCATTTAAGGCGAAGACGTTATCACAGAAGACGACCAAGTCACGTATTCCAACCTGGTGTTATCAGAGGACCTTCAGGAGTACCTCCTTAAGGACGCAGACGAGGCGCCAGCGCGGGACTCCTTCGACCACTTTCTGATGCAGCATGTCTTCCACAAACAGGTCAAAGGGGAGCCGGATGGTACGTACAAAGAACTTTGTATTACTGCTGAATGAGAATAGGGGGCGGCCATTCTTCGAGCCCCCCTCCCCTTGGTGAGATATCGTAAGGTTTTCCTTAACTCCCTTAATTAGGAGAGGGGTCTCCTAATCTCACTCAAGATACATTCAAAACTTCTATTAGAGCTGTAAACGTGTTGGATTATTGAGAGAGAGAAAACACAACCTATCTTCTTCAGTTCTATTTATTACTTTTATTGAAGACTAGCGAAGACTTGTATTTGTGAATATGACCGTAATTTAAAATCACAATCATAAAATTAAATAGTGAATATCAAACAACTAATAGTTCTCTGCTCTGCGGAGTTCGGACGAATACAACCAATACAGATTTGGCCATATTTTGTTACTAGCTGTGCCCCGCGGTTTCACCCGCGTATTTCCCCATTGGATTGTCGAGATAATGGGGGAACTACTTTTTTGAAGTCGGTTAAAAAGTATCCTATGTTCTTTCCCGTAGTCCAATCTATCTGTGTGCCAAATTTCATCCAGATCGGTTTAGTGGTTTTGGCGTGAAAGCGAAACAGACAGACAGACAGAGTTACTTTCGCATTTATAATATTAGTTAGGATTCCAAGTCATAAGCTCTGTTAGTCTGGTGCCCACCTAAGTCCGTTCAGCCGTTCGAGTGTGAAGATTAACAAACACACACGCGCGTAAATACATTTGTCTTTATAATATTGGTGTGATGTGATAGTGTAATATGGGCTTGAAACTGTTTTACAATATCAATTTTGAGGATTTAATGTTACTTCTCAAACGGTAGAGAGCGAGACAGCAAATGTATAATCATATTCAGTATCGTGATACAAACCACTAATCAAGAGTTTCCTATGAGAAGACCTAAAGAAATGCCTTTTGCATGGCTAACATGAGAAACAGCCGAAATTCAAATAGTGACAGCATGATACAGATTTTAGCGATAAGGCTTTGCGAATTGTGACACTATAATTAAATATTTATTTACTTACTCTATACTAATATTAAGAGTATAAAGAAGAAAGATTTGCATTTGCGTAAGTAACGATTAAACTCAAAAACAACTGGATTGATTTAAATAAATTCTTTGGCCGTTAGAAATCTACATTATCATTTGCTATAAAAAATTTGAGATCCGGCTAGTGCAGCAATTTTAAAATATGTCTAAAATAACACAATTAGTCGAAACATTCAAGTAACAGTACACTAATAAAATCCTGACTGCTCGCGGGGCACAGGTGCCATCCTTTGTAATCACTTTTTCTGATATCACACTAATTACTATCACACACTGAAATTTGTGTGTGTGTGTGTTTTGTTCTATAGTTGATAGGCTTGCGCTTGACCACAACTCACTTGATCTAAAGCCACCTAGGATGTAGCGCGCTTACCTAGAAGGAACCGATTGCATCGCGGTTTGAAGAGACCGAGATTATAGCTATCGGGAAATAGAGAACTTGGTAGCGAATGGCTTGGCTTGGTGTGTGTTTGTTTGTTCCTCCGTCACGCTCAAACGGCTAAACGGATTTGGATAGTATTTGGCACGCAAATAGTTTATGACCTCGATAAACACATAGGCTATACTTATTATCTCGGAAAATTGAATTGTTCCCATGGGATAATAAAATATCTACCGCGGGTAAAACAGGGGCAGGGGTCTAGTATATATCTTCTTCTTCTTCTTATATACAACGTGTAACAGAAAGGTGTGACAATACTTAATGGGTTAGTACCCATCAAATTGAACCCATTGTTGAACAAAAGTTTGCAAAATTTTAAAGAAAAAATAATGCCTCCACCATACAACTAGACCGATCACTTGACCAATTCTTATATGGAGAACATAATATTTTTTCTCAAATTTTGCACAATTTTCTTCAACGCAGGGCTCACTTTGATTGGTAGACTAACAACACCTTTACGTGTCACACCTTTCTGTTACACGTTGCGTAAAAATAAATTGCTGTTCGTTTGTCTCGCTAAAACTCGAGAACGGCTGATCCGATTTAGCTGATTTTGGTTTCGAAATGTTTGTGAAAGTTCGTGAATAGTCTAAACATTAAACTGTTAGGCGGTACGAAGTTTGCCGGGTCAACTAACCTGTAATAAATATCAAAGAAAATAAGTAAAGGTTTACAAGCATAGCGCATTTATTCGATTTTGACAATATTTAAAGGCAACTGTGATGATTGCATATAAACAAACTTTGTTTCATTCTTTGTCGTATATTATTTGAAAGTTTCTCTTATATTGTCAGACGGAAAATTCGAAGAAATCGACGAACAGCAAGAAGAGACCGTAACACAAAAGATAAAAGACATAATTCTAGCTGCAAAAGAGGCTGAAGCTAAGAAACTAGAAGAGAAAAGGAAGAAGAAGCAAGAAAGAATACTGGAAAGAAAGTTGAAAAGAGAAGCAAAGATCCTTAGAAGGAAGAAAAGAAGAGAGCGGTATGAGTTGGAGAGAGTGAGATTGATGTACAATGATAGAATGAAAAAAGCAATTGCTGAGGCTACGAAAAAAGGTAAAGTAAAATTCTACAGTAAAGTAAGTAACTAAGTACAAAAAGGCCAACATTTTCAATAAATAATTAGAGGCCGTATTAAATCGTACTACGGCAAAACTTTATATTTATTTCTTTCATTATTACAATTTTCTATAATTATTTTTGATATTTTAGAACCGGCGAAGAAAATAACTTATTTTAAAAATAAAGTCACCGAAGATGTTGACATGGCAAAAGAAAATGATAAAACTAATGATAGTAAGGATCAACAGGATACTCAAGTTTTGAATGATCCCACAAATGGTACAATAGGACCTCACAATGACAGTGCTTCTGAAAGTAAATCTAACAATTTTATAGTAAATAATGCAATAAACAACTTGGACGTAGCGAATGATATTAATAGAACAGATATATCAAATGATGATATGATTGATGTATCAAATAACATAGAAAACTTATCAAATGATATACTAAAAAATTTTGAAAGTCAAGTAGCTAATGAAGCAAGTAGTGTTGAAGTTGAGGTGAATATTAACGATGTTATCACACCAAGAAATACTTTGAGTGATATTGAAAAAGATAAAATAGGAGAAGCTAATATTGAAAATAAGTTAACGAACGATGGAAACTATAGCACAAGTGATAAAAGCAGTCTTAGTGATGCTCATATAGGGAAAAATGTTTTGGAAAAAGTTGTAAACGAAGAAAATATATCAAACGATACTGATAATGCCACGACAGATATAAGTCTTAGTAATGTTGAAGAACGCGAAGCTGAAGAATTGGGTACATGCTATGAAGAACACATCAACAGCAATGAAGGAAAGTGTTCGAATTACAAAGAACATACTATAATCAACACAGGAAGTACAACTGAAAGAGAAACATCAAATAATAATAAAATTGACACGAATAATACTGATTCGGAAAAAGATAGCCCAAATGAAGATAAGTCAGATTCATATAGTGATTATGATCCAAACTCGGCGGATGAAATTGCGCCGAACAAGAAGATGAATTTCAAAACTTTTCAATGCTACATATGTTTCAAGGTGTGTGCTCGATTTTTTTATCCTTCACAGCTAGGCATTGATTACTAAGTTCGCACAACCACGGAAATCAGCAATACTGTAGATGGAGCATACCTAGTCTGGTATACACTGGCTCTCAAGGAAGGCTGCCGGAACACACCGTTAGGTGCTTGGCGACAGATTTTACAACTTGAGCGTGGTGAGCTAGCCAGGCGAGGAATAGGAAACGCCCTACAACCATGCTATAGTATCCTCACGATGTTTTCTTTCACCGGTAGCGGTATCTTTTTGCATGTTTCATGGGATCGGACCTGTACCTTTTCCACGGCAATGGACCCCAATAACAACTCGACCATCAACTACAAAATTACGATTAGCTTAGAGTAGGATGGTAACATGAACATGCATTTAAAGTACATTTTAATTCTAACTGATTTTAGTAAAGTAAGCCGCAATGAGTATAATACAACTTTTTTTTTATAAAAAACAAATAATATAATAAAAATCAGCTTCCATGCGGACTCCGTAGCGCTTTTGAAGGTAATGCAATTTTATAACCAAGATAAGAGTGAGATCTGTCCACTAATAATCACAAAAAAAACGATTTATTGACTTTTGGCAACAAAATGCATCTAAGGGTTAAGTTATCATTTAGTGACTTTTCGCAATTCATATTTCAGCTGTTCCCAACAAAAGAAGACCTACTAACACACTGTCAGATACATTTCGACATTTGCAACAGCACACCGTTGTCTAAATGTCCCGCGTGTGGTGACGTGGTCAGTCGCAAGATGGGGCAACACATGAGGGATGAACATGGCATCAACGTGACCATACCACACCATAAGATTATAAGGAGAGAGGTCGACGAAAATGGTAAGCGAGTAAACTAAGTTAGGTGTAAGAACTGAACAAATATTGCAAAAGGAGGACGAAAGTTGCTAGAAATAGGTCGAGAGCGATGAAAATGGTAAAAAGTAGCTTATTATTGAGTAAAAATGCAAATTTATCTAGTAGTTTAAGAAAAAGAAAGATAGGAACAATGGGAACAGCACACCGTTGTCTCAAATATACCGCGTACGGTCTTGCGCTCAGTCCCAAATGATATGTCGGCCGGCCTCACCGCTGGCTTTCGTGTCATATCAAACTAAACCAGAAACCCAACCTTCACACACATCTCCGCTGTTATCTATCTATCTGCGCTCAGATTTGGTGGAAACACCTTTATATAGAAAACTAACGCGTGTCTGATTCATATTGTTTAAGAAGACGGGTTTGAACCGAATGTGAACGAAACTTTAGTTAGACCTTTCCAACAATCAGGTACGCGTGAAAACCCGTCTTCTTAAACAATATGGATACACTTATGTTAAAAACATCTTTTCTCGTCTCCACACATCTTCGCTTTGGTGGTGTCCCGTCCATACAGTCAGTGCTACTTTAAAAAGTATCGCTTTGTGAATTTGTGATATGTTTTTCCAGGCTCGAAATACTGCTACGAAATGGCCGACAAAATGGTAATGGAGATCATTCCGTCAGTGAAGATGTTGAACCACAACGCGGCCGTCGCTTTAGATAAGAAGAATCGAGAACGGAAAGACATGATGGTGGCCAAAACTAAACTTGTCAAGAAAGGCAACGAGTGGATACTGGAGAAAGTCAATATGGATATAAAGTATGTAAATTTGTTGGAGCATTTTGTATAATCAGTAGATCTTAAATGATCTGTAAGTAATCTTTCTGCTATTTTTTTTTTGTTGTTGTTGTTGTAGTTTTGTATTTTATCAGTAGGTTTTTGATGGTCTGTGTGATTGTAAACGCTCCTTTCTGTAAGGTGTTTGCGCAGATAAACCGGGAATAAAAATCTCACGTGGGAGAGAGTGGGTCTCAGTGAAATGTTACGTATTTTTAAACACCCGACGCAAAAACAACAGGGTGTTATAAGTATGACTTGTGTGAGGTAGCTCGTAATCGTTACTCCCAAACGGGTGGTATTTTTAAATTTTACTTGCTAGTTTTTTAGTCCAAAAAAGTGTGAAATTGCGAGTAAAAAAGTTAAATTAAGTTAATGAATCCTGTAAAATATTTCAACATTTTAAACGCGCATCATGTGCGATTAGGGGGTGGCACAAAATCTGATGAAATGAAATGAAATTATTTATTGGCCTTATAACCACCTATGTTATACTAGGCAAGTCACATTACAATATTTAATTTAGTAAATTTCAAATGTACCTATGTCTAAAAATTTACAATTCACTTAATTACAAAATTTAAATAAGATTACGTAGTATCGATTAATAGATAAATTACTGATATAATAATACTTCTAAAATAGTTTACATTAATGTGAGTAGAATTTAATAAAGTCATTATATAATAAGATACTTTAATGTCATTATTAGTTTGTGAGTTTTGACTATAATTGTTTAGTTGGATTTGACAATATGTTATATAAATTAAGTATTATAATTAAAATTAGTAATAAGAAAAAACAATGACGATACGTCTTATTAAAAATTTAGCTATCACCTATTTATAAAATTATGTTTGCTCACTCACGAAAGAAGATATCTCTCTAAGAGGAGATGGTCATCGAAAAAAATCGTAATTAATTATTACGTAAGCGAAAAAGAATGTCTATGTTCTTTCTTTAAAACTGAAGAAAATTTAGATGCGTAACAAAATATAAGCCTAAATATGGTGGTAACCGATGGGAATAGACCAATTATTTCCGTCATATTTTTGTCAAACAACACATGAACTCAAGTGGCCAATCGAGGGGCAAAAAAGTGATGTAAATGAGTCACGTGGTTTGGGTATGTTCCCTAAGTTTTAATCAAGGTATATTTTTTTTTTAGTTTCGAAGAACTTCCGCAGTTCACTGTAGAAGAGCTGAGTTCTATACCAGTGTGTAACAACTATACAGACAGACTGGGACACCTTAGCAGACTGGCGAAGAGTAAGGGAGTCAGAATGATGTTCCCTTGCGACCGCTGTGACAAGATCTGTCAGGTGAGTGACGGACTTATAGCCACTTATAGAGTAAACTAGTACCTCTGTGAACGGTTGACCTCGTGTCTCCAATAATATTTAAAAAAAGCCAAGCACTTATCTGATTATTGATATGTTAAGGATTCTGAGAATAATTGTTGTGTTCCACGTGTGTGTATAAAATATTATTGAAATCCGCTAGTAAATTTTTGTTTCCTGATTATTTACGGGACGACCCACAATACGAAAATACAAGGAGTTTCCAGTTAGTTTCATACAAATTTTATCAAATACAATCAAATAATTTAATTGATGTAGTCAGGCGTTACTTTCTCTTCGAGCGAGCGCTCGAAAGGGAGTTGTTGCAACAGCTCACTTTCGAGCGAGCGGTTGAAGAGTCAACATCTCCTGAGGATGGCTTGTGCTAAGACGAAACACGTGTCGAGGAAGTCTGATACTGAGAGAAAGAGAAATAATAAGGTGAGGTGTGGCGGTGGTGAGGAGGAACCACACCATACAAACAAAAATTTTTTCGATTTCTCACGCTGACATCAAGTCAAGGCAGAGAAACACTAAATATCTTGTATATACCATCGTATTACAAATTTTAGTTTAGTTAAAAATCAAAATAACTGGAAAATTTGTCTAACAAATGAAAGTCTTTTTTAATTTTTTATAATATTTGTATTTACCGTCCGTCTCAGAGGGAGAGATTGTCTCAAGAAAGACAACTATAGCACAAGGTAGAGGCATTTACCCAGCGGCGGGCCGATACAGGCTGAAAATGATGATCTGTCTCTTTAAATTTTAAAATACCTACAATGACCCCAATTCGACCAGTTACACAAACTAAAACAAAATCCATCTTTTTCTCACTTTTGGAAACACAGAAACTGACACATTGAGTTTGTTTAGCGATGATGGTCGAGTGGTTAGTGGGGTCGGTTGCAAAAGGGACGAGGTTCGATCCCACAAAACATGCGAAAAGAGCCTGAGCTACCGGTGAAGGAGAACATCGTGAGGAAACCATAGCATAGTGGTAGGGCGCTTCCTATCACTCGCTTGGCTGGCTACCACCCTCAAGTTGTAAAATCTATCGCCAAGCACCTGACGGTGTGTTCCGGCAGCCTTCCTTGAGAGCCAGTGTATTCCAGACAAGGCATGCTCCATCTAGGGCTACAGTATCACTGACTTCCGTGGTCGTGCGAACTTGAGGTCAAATGACTAGCTGTGTAGGAAAATAAAAAGTTTAGTAAGCTTGGCCTGACCGAATCGGGATCATGTTTTTTTGTTGTTTAGAATTTCAGCGCACTGAGGCTGCATGGACGCCGCCACGACCCTAACAAGAAGCCGTTCACACCCAGGAAGTACAAACGCAACTGTAAACCACCGCCAGTCGCTAAGGAAAAACCAAAGGTAAATAACGCGACGTGCATGTCCAAGCACGCACAAAGAAGAGTTTTTTATGCAACGTACCCAAACCACGACCGCTGTTTTTCCATTTTTAATCCCCCCATGTGACCACCCGAGTATATATAAAGACCCCCCTTCTAGTTTTCACGTAGTATTTTATAACACAGTTTTCAATTATTATTTTCCAAACAAAGAGTTCATTACTAAATTTGGTGTTAAAGTTGATGCGCCATATTTGAATACAGGATATTAAGTACGTCACAGAAATATTTTAATTTTTGTCGCGTGTTTGTTAATTCCGCAGGTGACAGACTTGGAACATCGCGTCTCCAAACCTCAGCCTATTAAAAACAAACACAAATGCGATGCAAAACTGAAGCAATTCTACGAAACACACATCCGAGGCGCCGATATAGAGTTCTGGCAATTCCTTAAGATATATAACAAAATGGATCGCGAAAATATACAGGATTTCAAAGATTTTGAGGGTAGAGTCGAATTCGGTATACATACAAACGAAGATAGAATTAATAATGAACCGAAAACTGGTAATGATTCAACAACTGTGTCTAAAAATGGCAACACTGGACTAGAAAAAAATACGCCACACACAGAGTTGACTCACGAATCGTCAACCGAAATAGCCCAGCCAAGTAATACAGCAAAAATATCTGCAAAAAATACAAAACTTCAAAACACTGGTGCTATGTCGCGGAGAGACTTATCGAAATCGAGCAAGCAAATCGATAGAAAAAATCAAAAGCCTGCATATACGAGAGTGATTATGATAAGTCGGAAACAACATTTGGAGAGAGAAAAGGTTAAAATGGCGTTGAGAGAGAAACTCAAACAAAGTAATAGAGAAGACTTAGGTTTATAGCCTTGCTGTTTCTAACACTAGATACAAAAATAAATTTTACGTGACAGTCATAACATAAGAAAACAAGTAGTAGCCATTTCTTGTTTCAAGATTAAACTACTAACATTAGCGTGAGTATTCCCATTTAGAGAGAGCAGAAAAAGGAACCGATATGAGGGCGCCACTGCGTAAATTTAACGCATTATAGCTATATTGACAACACTGTTATGCCATCGTAGCGCGACTTAGTAAACTATTATTTAGCAATTTTTCTTATTTCATATGAATTATTAATATGCATGGTCGCCTGGAAGAGATCGCTCTAAGCGATAAGTCCGCCATTAAGAAACCTAGTAAGTATATATTTGTAAGTTTTTATTTGTTATATTTTTTTTAGTTAAGCTTGTTTTTTAATAAAGAGTTGCCTTATCTATGCTCCGTTGAGGCTGTCACATAAATCATAGTGTTAGTTCCATTACACGCCACCACGGTTCTCTTTCCGCGCAGATTTTACCTACTTACTTTTCTTTGGTTAACTAAAGAACTGGCACATTATAGAGAGCGATGGCCAAAGAAAAAAAAACGGAATGAATGAAACTATTAAAATTTAGTTTCGTTCCTATATCCGAAAATCTACACAGAAAGAAACGTTCATAGAAAATTAATTTTAAAGGTTTTGTATGAAAACTTGGATGATTTGAATAATAATTAATAAATTTATAAAAATTTACGATTGGTTAGGTATTTTGCAGATTATTATAAATGATTTGAAAGGGATTATTTTAAGATTGTAAAGTTGAGATAGCATATTATAAAGCTTCCAACTACACACATTATATCCTAGTTGACGTCGATATATCCTCTGTATGGAAACCACGTAACTTACTAACATACTTCCTGTCGTTGAAATTTTACAGTCTGATAGAATAAATTTAATATATCATAATTGAAGAAGACTCCAACAATTTTTTTGTTCAGTTATCTTAATGTTTGTGTGACAAAACCTAAAAAAAAAAGTTGGATTCTTCAGCGACAGGTTCAAACCCCCATTAACTGGACTATTATTTCTAAGGGGTTTTGTATAACATGCTACTTTAAATATAAATAAATAAAATGTTTTTATTGGCGGACAACAAATAGATCCATATTTTGTTAGTAGCTTACTTAACTAAAAACTTACAATAAAATATAACTAAGGTTAGTAATTATAAAAGTAATAAAATTAATTAAATTATCATGTATTTCGCAGGCATCTTTTGCGAAATCATGGTTCGCACTAGATGCCTGAATACAGGAGCATGCGGGTCATCCGCTATGACTTTCAGGATGCTATTGTCACTCCCCCGAAGCCTTTCAACCATAGACGCTACCTTTTTTCTAATGATGGCATGAAAGCCATCGGTGTGGTTTTCAGCGAACATAAAATATGTTGGTGTTATACAAATAAGCGTTTATATTTTTAGTTATTATAATAAGTTTGTGCAATAAATCGCAATGCATATGAAGAGAACTAATCTTATTGAGGGAAAAAATAAAACACTGTCACCACTATCTCAAAAATGCTTCTTATCATAAGAGGTATTTATGATAAGATATTTTATAAGATTAATTTTGTTTTAGTATAATGAAATAAGCTTCTCCGAATTGTGATTATGAGATATGGTATGCATAATAGTATGTTAAATTAGTCTTTAGATTTATAACTACAACATTGTAACATATAAGTTTAAAGTTATGTTTTTATGGTTAATGCATAGTATCAAAATATATTATTGCCTTAGGACACATGTTTTCGTTCTCAAAATGTTCAGACCCACGTCTTGCGGTAAACTTTTTTATTCAGTAGTTCTAAAGATTTGCTTTACATTTAGTGGTTGAAACACTTCTATGGCTTGAGTGAAAACATAAAAACCTATTTAAGTTTTACATCTTTTGTTATGAATTAGCATCACATGAAATTCTCTTTCATAATTTTTTTATAAAGTTCTTGAAGTTTAAATAAAATATTGGTTGTTGATAAAAATGTTTTTATTAAGCTGATTTTCTTCGAGTTTTATTGTTAATAATGTAATTTGTCTGCTTCCATGTTTTTAGTTGCTGTGAAGCTGAAACAAAGAAAAACCAGTCATAATGGCAAATCAAAATTTAGATTGAAACAATATGAATTTGAGTGTAATCCATACCGGACTTAAAGGGAACTCTCACGTTTGGGCGCTGCGCAAGTTTAGGTATTTTACGTTCGGAGAAAGTCAGCGAGCTATGAAACCGATATCTTTATTCAAAGCTTCCCATCCGCCCGCACCAGAGAGCTGCGTGACTACTAAAACAATCTTGATCCATAGTATACTATATTTTATTGACAGAGCGAGCGAAGCATCTTTGCTTCTAGACTGGAAAAATGTTATGTTGTCTGTCAATTTCGGAATATTTTAATAGTGAGGGTTTTTTGATTGGGGTTATATTTCTCCCGGAAAGAGGTAGACACACCACAAATCCATGATTTGAATGAATGAAGATTTAACTACTAATTAAAATTACTGTTTTATTAGGCTACCGTATTTGCTCCTCAGTTGTACTTGAGCTGCATTTAAGTTGCACTTGAATTGTACTTGAGTTGCACCTAAGTTACACTTGAGCTGCATTTGAATTGCACCTGAGTTGCAAGTTGCATCTGAGTTATTCCTGTATTGTATCTGAGTTGCACCTAAGTTACACTGAGCTGCATTTGAGTTCCACTTAAATCCATCCAGGCATCTCTGATATACGAAAAACAATCAAATTTGATAACCTTCTACGCACTAAAAAGAAATTTCCAAAATCTATCCAGGCATCTCTGATATAGGAAGAAAAATCTAATTGTGTAACCTCCTATTTTTTATCAAGTCGGTTAAAATGTTACAAGCAACTTGATGATGATGAATTAAAACATGAAACATAAATAATTCTCACAAAATATCAAATACGGTCAATGCAAGTGTATGTTTTAGCACGCACACAATCAAAGCGCTAGCATAGCCAGCGACGTATACGGCAGAAAAGATTTACTGTTCTCGACGAGCGCTCAAGCGCGACTGAGCGCACGTTGCTAGCGAAGTGAAATATATAGTACTTATAAATAATTAAATAAAAAATAGATACAGCATTCTAAAAAAAAGATGTACATGTCAATCTTTTCAGCACAAACCAAATAATACTTTGGTGTAAAGTTGCGTAGTAAAGGAAAAATATCGGAAATTTAAGGACATGTTTCAAAGCCTTTTTGGTTGAAAATTAAAGTAAGAAAATGTTTTTTTTCTCCGTTATTTGCGGCTTCTATGGAATATATGAATCATGATAATCAAAGCCCATGATATCTGTAGAGAAAATATTTTTTTTGAGGGACTACAATCAATAGAATCTGCAAAATAGAGTTCCTAAATGAGGTCTGCACGAGTTTGTACCATGTACCGGGGAAAAAACATGTTTAAATAAATAAATAAAAAATTCAAAATACACAGCATGATAGTTCAAGAAGAGAAAACAAACTACTTTTATTGAGTTATTGCAAATAAAAAAAACTATGGCAAAGTAAACAATTTGAACGCAGAAAACTACGTATTTACGCGGTATGCTGTAATACGTTCCTTAGCCACCTTCACATACTAATGAATTAACCCTTACAGGACCATATGGTTATGAAAAATTTTCTCATATTTTTAGTAGTTTATACAGACTCATTCGGTTTTTAAAAAATAAAGTTACAAGTTAAAACACATTAAAATATCGTACTTATATGGAATTTTTCTGGGACAAATATGGGGTCTCCATGGTCGTCAAAGGGTTGAGCAATATGGTACTCACCACTTCTGATATATCAATCCAGTCCAAGGCTTTCACTAAATTGTCGTTTTTAGATGGCTTTTTGTCCCAATTCCAATAAGTCAGCTCTTTAAATCCACCTGCCGCCTTAAAAAAAACACATCAGAGATAAACATGGCAAGCCTTGCCAGGCTTGATACAAACATACTCAGAGATACCAGAAAGTTAGCAAAAATATTTTTTCAAACAATACAGCTAGGCATTTGATCACCTCACATGGCCATAGGTGATTCTTAAATGGAGCATGACTAGCCTGGTTTGGTGTTTGACAACAGATTTTTCAACTTAAGGGTGCTAGCTACCCAGGTGAGTGCACAAAATGTTTTCCTTCACCAGTATATAAAGCTTTTTTTACATCTTAATGTGGGATTGAACATCATACAGACCTCTGGTATGCCAATCAACCTCACTAATCGCTTGGCCATCATTACTGCAAAATGCTACCCTTAAATGCATTTTTTGCCAAAAGTCTGAGATTTCATGCATTTATTCTCTATTTTTTTTATTATATAAATCATGCATTTAAGTTTTAACAACTAGGCTATGCCATGGTGGTCACCCAAAAACTACCTACCTGAAATCTTCTGTTGGTATCTTCAGATAAGGGCCTCTTTGTTTCTGTCACAACAACTGCGCTGAATCCTTCTGGCAGAGATATTTTAGTGCCGTCTAAGGGATGTCCTCGAAATGTCGCCTTCAACTCTAGAATTACATATATATACTTTCAAACTTACCCACTAAAAAACAATGAATACTTGAATTCTACAATGATAGAAAGACATGAAAATATTTAATGCAAGACCTATGTTATAAAAAAGTTATATGTTAACCCACTTGTTACTCAAACCTCTAAATTGTTTTAAACATTTTGAAATTAACTAAACAACCTATATGTGGGGTACTTACATTATGAAAAATAGTAATAAAAATCCTACTTCGTTGGAAAACTCGGAAAATAGTGATCTTTATAAAGAACAATAGTAAAATCCACTACTATGATATCTAAAAAAGTATAATATTATTTTCTAGTCTTTATGTATGTTTTATTTTTGTTACGATTATTTTGTAATATGTTTTAACAATAAATATTAAAACAATGCTTGAATTAGAGCCCTAAAGACATTTTATGTAATGAAATTTGACTGTTTCCAGTACCACAATCAGCTATTTGCAAGTCCTTATTGTACCATAAAGATCAAATCAATATGTTTTCCTGTATAAAACTTGAACCTTTCAAGCCTTTTTCCTGGAGTTTATCTATACGATGATCAGATGTGAAAATAGAGGTAGAAATTTGTTAATTGACTCTTAAGAATGCATCTGCAAACCATATACCATGCTGCTAAGAAGAAATAGTGGGAGAGTTGGTTGTCACTGGACATTTGCAAATTTATAATCAATCCATTGTGTTTTAGCGAATGCAGACAAGATTATGCCGTCGTCACTTCTGTACTTTTAGGATGTTGCAGCGTCATAAAACACTTCTGCTGTATCTCTTAGTAGTCCACCAGGAAAAGTCCTGAAGTTTTGACAATTTTTTCTCCATGAGCTCTGTATTACAAGTGCCCAGCGGTAAAATGTGAATTAAATGAGGGAATATTAGATTGACATCATCCTTGTACTTCAATTTCCCAATAATACTATTGACAGTAATGCTTCTATACTTTGGTCTATAACAATAAAAAACAACGCCTTAGTACCCCATATTGCTAGCATTCTTTATAAAGATCACTTTGGGACCGTCATAACAACAAAAATAATATTTTAGTCAAATAAACACATGTATCCTAAGGATTCAATAACAAAAATAGCAAAAAGTCTAAAATATAATCTATATAAATACAACAGTCAATGTCAACAATTGTCCCAGTATATCCAGTAGTATCGCAAATACTACTGCATATACTTATTTCAACTAAAAACAAATGACATACAGTGACATACAATATTCACCTATAATCTGAAAGTGATAAAATATATCAATCTACCTTCTTATGTGTGATATATTTATTTTATTGCCTTGATCGTTTAAAAGAACGATAGCATCAAGTGGGTCAAAACCAGAGACGTGTATTTCAAAAAAAATATGGTAATAATTTTTCTAATTATTTGAGAGAAAGGATTTGAGCGCGTAGCGGTCTTTTATTAGTTCGTGGATTTATGAATGAAGTAATTGCAAAGAACTTAGAAGCTAGGATATTTTTGAGGAAGATATCTTTTTATATCATATAACTCTAAGGAAGTTTAACTTTGTTTATCTAGACTAACCTCCGTTCCCATTGTCAATTATATATGGCTCAAAATATTTCTCTACATTAGCTGGTCCATCATCTTCGATATTACAGGGTACATAATGAGCTTTTTGATCAAACACTGCGGCGTTTTCACTAATTTTCAAATTGTTTTCTACACTAATGATCGACATTGCGTTTATGTTTTATTTTTGTTATTCCATTCCCGCCAAACCAACCAAAACCAAAACACTTTGTCTGTCATAGAAATGCACAGGTTAAAGAAAAGTAAGGAGATTTTTAATTCTATATAAGTGGATTGGGTGGGACAACCACAGATTAGTTACAGTAGTAAAGATAAGACTCTTAACATGAATCTATTAAGAATGAATGATGGATGGGGACAACTACTGACAAAAAAGATGACAATTCTAAAAAAGGCACCTAGCACAATCATATACTTATATGAAAGAGGCAAGTATTAATCTACGCATTTTTTTTTGAAACCTGTAAATGTAAAGTGCTTGCTAAATGGAGGCTAAAGATACAGAAAGTAATAAATATATATTGAGCATAAGCCGATTCAGTCACACATATATCTAAGCTAGGTACGCTGCCCTCTGACTGGAGTATTTAGAGTGATCTGACATCACGACTGAAACGTATAAAATGTCCATGGAAATGAAAGAGACTTAACGTATTGTTCTGTGGTTCTAAGCTTTGGTGGTTGTCCCTTATCTTTAATTAGTAATTATTTATAATATATTAATATATTAGAAATACGCTGGGAATTATAGTACTACAGAAGTACTGTAACTTCATTATGGAGGCTAAATATATTGGTCGTACAAAATCACAGTCAAAGAAACTTCACTTTTATCTATCACTGTCGCAGTCACAAGTCACAATTTTGAAGTTTTTGTGTTATTCTCATTGTGTATTGTATTGCAAAGCTAGACGAAATTATGTGAAATTCATGACGAAATAATCGTTACCCTTATGAAAGTCTTATCGTTGAACAATAAAAATTATTGCGCTTACATTAACGTCTGCCATATGAAATTATACAAGTTTCCTTTTGTGTAAACTCAGTGTTGGCTATGCTTCAGTTGTAATATTTGATCAGGTGCAATAAATTGAACGAATTTACGTCATTGTAAATATTTTGGCCGTGTTCTCTTGTTTGTTTTGTGTTTGTTGACTCACAATAGTGCTAGACGTCGTGTTGGCAACAACGAGAACTCTTTCAATGACCTTGGATATAAAAAACAGCTGTTGGTAAGTACCTATGTATATTAGTCTTTTTATATGCACCAAAAAGGTACTAATGCACTGTAAAGTTGGGCCTATTTCGCCTAAATGCTCTAATATATACCTTTACAAACTTTTTCGCGGCTCTGTGATTTAATGTTGCTATAAATCATAAGTTTGTATATCTGTCGATGTCTACATACCTACTTATTTGACCTTGATTAGTGCCTTTTACCTTTAGAATGCAGTAGGTATATACAAGTCATACTTTAAAAAAATTGCCTCTTTTTGGCTTGCAAAACCTATGTTACAAGACTGACATCTATGTATACTCAAAACTGAATAAAGTTAGATTTAAAAGAAAATACCAGTATAATAGTATAGTAGTAGTTACAAGACCAGTTAGATAACTTAACCACTTCAAACAAAAAATATTATTCTAATTGATCTAGCGATCTTAGAGAAACCCGGGGGAAACATACATTGAAAGGGTTCTGATAAATTGAGTTATAATATTCCTACAATGTAGGTATAAAAATATCTTTCTTGCAATATTTTGTAATACAAGTGTTGCTCGCTATAAATACTGTAATCCATTAAGACCCTTTGTTTGGGAACAAACAAGCTATTGTTCTGCGCATAGTTACCAACTATTGTACGAGTATCCTATACATATTGTTGAAATCTGTAAGTGGTTCCCTACCTAATAGGAAAAATGGGACTATTACTAAGACTTCATTCTTCTGTCGTCAGGCTGTACCTATAAACCATGATAACTAGAGAGTCGATGATATATAAGGGGGGTCCCATACAACAAATGTATTTCTTGCCGTTTTTTCTCAACATTAATAAAGACAATAGGTGGAAACCAGTGTTGTAATGATAATGGTACCAAACCCTTAGTGTGTGAGTCCAACTCGCACTTTGTGGTTTTTTTATGTATGTTTTCCAATTTCTTGGAGACAGCTACTGATACTGATTTAAATAATAATATTTTTTTGGAAGGGTATATTTATAAGGGCATAATTAAACTTTGTTATTTTTAATTTTACTGAAAAAGTTATATCAGTGGCTGCCGCTGCAATGGTAGAAAATAACAACTTTAAAAAAAAATTATATATTAGAGATGTTATGTTTTACGAAATGTATCATTCATTAATTTATTCAAATATCATGGAATTACACATTCATAGTTTGTTTGAGATCAGTTAAAAATGCACATAATTGAACTTGCTATTATAATCTTTATTTTCAAATGCCATAAAAACACCATTTGGCAGCTAAAGAAATTAAGAAAAAGCGATTCTGATGCAATGCCAAAATGTGCGAGATTTTGGCATAAACATCAAGACGTAATATTAATCTTAGTACATCTATATTTAACTTTGAACCTATGCATGCTTTGAAGAGAGCTTCCGTCATCTGGAATGTAAAGCAAGTCAAATGATTTTTTAAAACTTAGTAACGTAAACAAATGTATTGAACGAAGTGTTTTGCCATGGATCTGGCTAATTTATCTTTTGTCTGTTAGTTTGTATGTGCCTCCAGAAAATTTCATACTTGCAATATAACTATAAAAATCATCATTATTTATAATGTATATTTCTCTCGAAATGGAGGGAAGTTGCTACGACTCCATTTACTTGGTTAATTCAATAATAATTGATACAGACATGTGGACACAGTAATTAATTTAAGATTTCTGGATTTAAAATATTGGTCAAGTAGTTATTTTTTCTTTTATAGACATAAATAATATTGTAGCTGCGAGGTCGACAGTACACTTCACTTATAATGCCTGGAACATATTGCCCATCGTTTTATTTTGTATAATATTAGTCCTATCCATCCAAATTTTGCCTGGAAGAAATTGCTTTAGACGATAAGGCTGCCTTATGTACTACAATTGTCTAAATGTATAGATTTTTCTTGCTGTATCTTTTGTTTGGTGTGCAATAAAGCTATATTCAATAATTCATTCATTCATATTGTATGGAATCCATTGAATGTTCAATGCAATTAATATATACAAGATTTCTGGTTGTATAAAATCGGTCAAGCGGTTGTCGTTTTCTGTTTGAGATGGCATTCAGGTCCAGAAAGTTTGATTTTTTGAAAAGAATTTGCCGAAATGTTGAATTCTTATAAGGTTGAAAACATCTAAACGTTGAATCCTACAATCTTGACCAGGCTTAATTTTGAATTTGACAATATAAACCGTTCCGTCGCGAATAAGTTTGAAAACGATCAACTAAAACTGAAAACGTTTGACAAAATTTTATCCTAAACATCGTTCAAGGTCATTATGAAACCTGGAATAGAATTTTAAGGCCACATATCATATATTAAAATTAGTTACAATTTAGATGACTTCAGCTGCGTAGTTTTTAAACTAGTGCCATTCATAACATTCGTCGCCTACAGTTTTGATGAGCTATTTTTTTTTTTTTTTTTTTTTCTTTATTACTAAGTACACTTAAAAAACATAAATTTATTAAACTATATCTAAAAACCAAGAAGTTTGTAGAGATATAGAATCGCTCAACATATTACTACTTATAATATATAATAACATACTACTTGTAATTTATACATTAAACTGTGGTTGTAATAAACATCTACTTTAGAAAGAAGAAGAAAGTTGGGTTATTTGTCATCATAATTATTATTTAGATTTTATCGAGTGCAGTAGGTACTCGTAGCTAACTGAAACCGGTCCTAGTGAGCGGTGAGCGAGCTTACCTGTACTATACAGCATGATTTCGATCGTGCTGTTTTATCATAGTTTTAGTTTCTTATAAAAATATTGTTTGAAAATACGTCTATAGTTATTAATGTTAGCTTTTTGTTTTATAGTTTGTGGTATGTTATTTAATAAGCTGGGAATCAAATACTCAGAGGTTCTTCTTCCGTAATAGTTTTGTTTTGTTGGTATTTTCAGCATATTTTGAGTAATCCTTCTTGTTGTTATATCATGAGTTATAGGTATTTGTATTTCCGTATTCTTATATTGCTCAATTAATAGACACATTTGTACCCTGTCTTGTACTGGTAATACATTACAAAATTCAAATAGATCTATAATATTTTCTTTGTATAGTTTTTTAATGTTTCTGGGGACTATAAGTTTTAGGATCCTAATTTGTAAGTTCAAAATTCGATCAATATATGTTTTAAAAGTTCGCCCATAGCTTGTTATTCCGTACGATATAACCGATTCAACCATAGCCACATACATGCTTAATAGAATTTTATATGGTACTTTCGGTTTTAATATATAAAATTTAGCTAGTATTGCTCTTAACTTATCACATACAGAGTCAACATGACGAGTCCAGCTGAATCTGTGATCTACTACTAGCCCTAGATACGTATGGTTAGATACCTGTTCTATTATGTCACAGTTGCAATTGCTAACGGTACCATTAGTCATATTGTGCAGGCAGTTATGACTGTGTGCAATAATTTTAAATGTACCTGGATCGCGTACATGGCTCGAACGAATATGGACAATTTTTGTTTTAGCTGCATTCAAAACGAGACCAGCGTCGTGAGACCACATTGCAACCCTCGTGAAATCATCTTGAATGTTTTTGGCAGCTGTATTAAGGTCCTTACTAGCGGCCAATAGGCAAGTATCATCCGCATACTGGTAAATGGAGCAGTGATTCACTACATACTCCATATCATTTACATAGGCCAAGTAGTGCAAAGGCCCAAGTACAGAGCCTTGAGCTGTACCTTCAGTAACACTAATTGCTTCGCTATAATCGTTTCCTACTTTAACCCGATATTTACGATCCTTAAGATAATCTGCGCACCATGTTAGCATTGGTCCACGAACGCCTGTATTATATAGTTTTTGAAGTAGGGTTTCATGCCTAAGTGTATCAAACGCCTTACTAAAGTCAATGAATAGGAGGACTATATGCATCTTATGATTTAGACATTTCACGAATAGTTCTAAAATACCACAAGTGAATGCCCTCCAGCGATAATATTTATAAAGGAGCCGCGTTATTTGATAATTATAGATAGCGTGGGCGATAATATATACTCGTCAACTTACAAGCATTATCCCGCCGCTTTGCGCGTGATAATTTTTCTTCTCTCTAGTGAGGGCTTAGGCTTTACATGACTGCATTTGCATTCTTCAAGTAAGTGATTCTCACCTCACTTACAAAAATCATTTAAAGAACTCAAGAGAAAAATTAAATGTTCGTTTGAGTCAAATTATTTCTACTCTCTCTAAACAAATTAATAGAAATATTTCAACAGAATCTTCATTCACAGGCGACTAAAAATTCTAAATATTCGTAGAAATCTGGTATTACAGGTTTACCAGATTTCGTCGATTTGGTTGGAAATTACGAAATTTCTTGGGGTCAAACATGCACACATACAAAAAAACAAACGAAAAAACAATTTTGCAGACCCGAAGCAGAGACGCTGCGTTCGTTTCGTTAGCTCGGTAAATTGAATTAAGACTGATAAACAAACATTTTCGCATTCACTACATGTATGTGATATGTGTAGGTATATCATTGTTGTCGTCAGAACATTTGGCGCGGTATCAAGACTCTTGGTTTACGTGCTTGTTTGTGCTATTGTGGAATTTACTCTAAGAGATTGTTAACTGACTTAACGAAATGCGGCTTAGGAGTATACAAGGCAAAGAGTTTATTTTACAAGAAGTCCAACGCTCTTTGGCTAGGCCAATCACAGCAAGGTGAACTCTTGTAAATGAAATAAATAAGTTATAAAAGGTTTTTTTTTTTTATTCTACACAGGCATTTAAACACAAGTTCGCACGACCACGCATGTCAGCGATACTACATTCATATATATATATTGTTCTTAGTGTCCCCCCTTACCCTAGAAGCAATGCCCCACACGGAGAATAATTGAAACTTTTTGATTTCTATCTTTTTAGCCGACTTCCCAAAAAAGGAGGTGATATCAACTCAATCTGGATGGTATATTTTTTATAGTTTGTCTATGTACTTCATGTAGACTGAGTAGAAAAATTCTTTTATTGTCTGAAATTCTATCAAAATCCGTCCAGAGGTTTTTTTTATTTATAAAATCGAAATAACTTAAAAAGTTCCATCGGCGCACGCCGAAATGGAAGCCTATATTTAATTCTGTTTAAAAAAAATGAACTTATTTTTGTCTATGGTTTTTCCGATTCAGTGTAAGTATGCTCTCTATTTTAATTTATTTGACAGTAGTTTATTTTTTGTGCTCAGATTAAATGGTGTTTAATGTGATTTCAGAACCATGGACTTCCTGAGTCTATTCGATCCATCAGATGGGGGTGGTAAAAGTAGCAAGAAGAAGCAGAAAGAAGAGCCTGCCAAGAAGAAATCGGAAGGAACCGGAAAAGGTGAGTTGTATCTTCTACCATCTACATGTAACAATGTTCTAGTATCAAAAAAGCGAAATTAATTTGTAACTAAATCGGGAGGAAAGTTAATTGTTGTTAAAAATACTTGCTACAAAAAAGTGGATAACCTGGCTTTAATCGGCATTCATATTTTTCAGTAATTTTGATTTATAAATAAACTTTTGTAACAATTTTGCTAAAACCAACTAGAATGTATACTCTTTAATTCAACCGGTCCAAGTATCTATTATAGATTCCGACGTAATGGCAGCCTAAATGTTTTTTAAATTCAGTTAAATACTTTCTAATACGGTTTTTTTTTAATTGGCAGGCAGAAGAAGGGGCCGCAAATCCAATGGCAAGAATGAAACCTTGCCCGAAGAATCCTCGTTTCTCTGCGAACCTCATCTCAGTACTGAGATACTGATGAAACACGGGAGCTATATAGAGAGCTACTTTGAACTCAACGAGAGAGATGGTAAATAGAAAATAAAACATTTCATTTTTGGAAAGTAATGGAAATTCTAAAACCATTTCGAGATAATGTAATGAAGAGTTCATACTAAAAATGACAGATTTTTATATCCACTTTCTTCTGATTTATTTACAAAAAACTGATGAAAAAACTGAATAATCTCGTATTAATGCTAAGACCGTCATATGCCACCTATAAAAAGTATTAATTTAACTGTCATCTGTGAACCGTACTAAAACAAACACAAGAATACAGATAATTAATGTCATCATTTTTTTACGAGCTTTTGACGAGATTTACGTTATGCTGAACGTTTCTTATATATTCAAAAATGTTTAAAACGTGTAATTATTGCATACTGAATTTAAAAAAAATAGGAGAACGTTATTTTTCATTTGTCTTTCGTTATCGTAATAAAAATAGAAGGCTAAAAATTTTAAATGTGAAAATCAGAATATTATTCTCGTCAAAGCTCATAAAAATTACGTCATTAATTATCTGTATATTTGTGGTTTGTTTTAGTATGGTTCACAGTTCACAGATACAATAATATATTTTTATTGGTGGCATCTGACGGTCTAAACATAAATACGAGAATTTTGTAAGTAACTCGGTGGAAAGTGGATATAAAAATCTGGTATTATTATTATGAATTCTTTGTTACATTATCTTGACATGGTTTTCGAATTTCCATCAATTTTATACAAATAAAATGTTGTCATTTCTATTTTATTGCGTAGTCAGACATCTTTGAAAACCAAAGAGCAACAATTAACTAGGGAGATAATAAGTGACAGTCATAGTAATTTACTCGTATTGATTACAAATACAGTTACACTTCAAATATTAAATAAATTAAGATAATTGATGGAGTCAGGCGTTACTTTGCGGAAATCCATTAAAATAAGATGGTATATACAAGATATTTAGTGTTTTTCCGCCTCGTCTTGATGTCAGCGTGAGAAATCGAAAAATATTTTTGTTTTTATGGTGTGGTTCCTACTCACCACCGCCACACCTCACCTTATTTTTTCTCTTTCTCTCAGTATCCGACTTCAACGACACGTGTTTCGCCTTAGCACAAGGCATCCTCAGGAGATGTTGACTCTTCAAGTTGAAGAGTCAACATCTACAAGAGTATGTCTACGGTTTTACTAGCGGAAATTTTTATAAAAATAAAATAAAAAATATCCAATGTGTTATTGCAGGACGTAAGCTATGTTGATGACAAATTTCATCCAAATCTGTTCAGCCGTTTTTGCATGAAATAGTAACAAACATACATAGGTACATTCATACATACAAATTTTCGCGTTTATAATATTTGTAGGATAAGACACACTTGCACGGAATACGAAACAAAACGAAGGAGTTCTCTATTTCTTTTTCTTTCATGTATACTTGTAATTACTTACCTTTTTCCTGATACGTTCGTATTAACTTTAAATTAAATTATATCAATGCTTTCTTTTTTTTTGTAGACCATACACAATTAATGATATTTTTATACATAGACACAAAAACGGACGACAAGAAGCCGCGTCGGCGCAACTCTGGTCGGAAGTCCCGCCGAAGAAAAAAGAACTCGCCAGGCAAAGAAACTACGCCTCCACTGAGCCAAGACGAACCGAAAAACTTAAACAACCTCGCCTTCAAGCCCAAACTCTGCGACGAAAACATCGGCAAAAACGTCAACGACCTGTCAAATGTGACAGATAGAAGTTTGACAGACATAGACTTTAAAAAGGCGCGCAGGAAAAGCATAGACAACGAGTTCAAAGACAGGGCGGTTTACAACGTCATAGACAAATTAGAAAAAGTTAGTTTGAAAGATGATATGTATTTGGCGGGAGATTTCAATACGGAGGATTTGGAGAGCGATTTTTTCTACTGTTCCGATGAGAATGACGAGTTTGTTGACGATTCGTAAGTATATTATAAAACGGGCTAGTTCGTGGTTGTCCCCTCAATCTGTCCTCTTTTGGGGACAACAGTCAAAAAATCCTATTTATATCCCCACAGCTGATAAAAGGATGAACAGGAGTTATTTTTTCCTTGTCCCTAACTGCCTGTATGTCATATTTCTGTGTGTCATAGGGGGGACAGATATGGGGACAAAATGGAATAAATTGATTTAAGCGCATAGAATTTACGTATAACGGTATTCACTTAGACAATGTCAAGTGTTATATATGGTTATCGGTTAGGGATGTACTAAGCCGAAAGGGGGTCACTTTATTCATCCTAAGGAACAACTTTCACTATGAAGCCAACTCTGAATTCGAGAAAAAAAACAGTACGCTGGCCAAATTGCGGGTAGGGGGCTTCGCTTATCTTCGAAAGTTATTATCTTTCACCGATCATCAGGTTTCCTCACGATGTTCTTTCACCGTTTCTATTAATTAATGAATCAGTGAAAAACACAGAGGTACATGCCTGAATCTGGGATTGAACCCACGCCGTTTCGTTTGTGAGGCAAAGTTATTTTCAGACTAAGCTACCATTAATTGTAAAGTTTGTCTATCCCATCACTAATAAAAGTTCCATACACTCACATTGGACGCACACATCAGCGACAAAATGGCGGAGATCAAATGGATTAATTGTTACTTTGTCAATCTTTTACTGTGGGACTACCAGATTGTGGAACTCGCTGCCGGCTTCTCTATTTCCTGATAGCTATCATCTGGGTCTCGGCATGTTACGATTGAATCGGTTTCTGCTTGGCAAGCGTGTCCCATTTTAGGCTGCTTTGTAACTGCGGTTAAACGCATGCTTATCTTCTATATATATAAAAAGAAACACTGAAGTCCAGCATACTTGTATATTTCAGGTCAGTGAGTGTAGTATATCTGAAACAATTCTTTTATTCCAAAGGAATTGACATATTTTGTATGGGATGTGGTTCCGCTTTTCTTACACAATTATATTATATATTTCCGAGTATTATAAAGACTTCGGAATACATCCAGTGCTGAGTTATTTTTATACACCGCCATTTGTCTGTAATCTTGAAATAATAAAAGCAGTAAACTGGCAATACTCACTTGACTATCAGTACTAACCATTAATTCGAAACATGGCAAGCCTTGCCAAGCCAATTAAAAACAAAAGATCGTATGACGTTTAATAATACCAATAGATCGCTATTTACATAGTTTTGGCTTTGTACGATGGTGTCTGTTAATTTGTGAAAATGATTTCATAACATTTAAATAATTAAAAGTGATAAAATAAGGTTAGGGCTTCCAATATATCTTCCAACTCATATATTTTTTAAAAGAATGGTCATTTAGCTTTATCATACATACATAATTTATGTTTGTAGGAAATGTCGAATGCGGTTTTGAACTGTGTGCTTTAATTAGATATATATATATATAAATACTCGTATTTATAGGAGATATGATGTGACGCCTGATGTGAAGCGACGATACGGCCTAAGATGGAGCACGCTTGACTAGAAGAAAGCGATTCACTCGCAACTTGAAAAGACTCATATTATAGTTATCACGAAATAGACAAGCCGGCAGCGAGTTCCACAATCTAACAGCTCGCACAATAAAAGTAGATGCAACGCGTTTTGTGCGAGCCTTGGGAACTTCTACCATGTACTGGTGGCGTCTGGCTGTATCTCTACTTGTCCGATGGTGAAATGGGTATGGGGGAATCAAATTGTGTAATTCCATGTCACACTCCGAAATGTATCCGATAGAAAACCTTAGTGTGTCTTTCCCCCAGTACGTCAGAAGGTGAAGATTCAGCGGAGGAAGTTCACGGCACGCTACCACCCGAGCCTCGGTTCGGGAACGTCGAGTACAAACTGCGATTGTACGCGCTGTGCGAGAAGAGATTCCAACACCTGGTCACGCAGGTACGGGAACGTTAATCATATAATAACTTATTTTTTTTAATTGTACTTCTTCAGTGTTCCCATTAAATTTAGGTTAGATCACGAAACATGCAAAAAGATCCTGAGCTATTGGTGAAAGAAAACATCATGAGGAAACCATAGCATGGTGGTAGGGAATTCCTATCGCTCCCCTGGCTCAAGTTCCTTTCTCAAGTTGGCCTCAACTTGTAAAATCTGCCGCCATGAACTAAAACGGTGTGTTCCTTGAGAGCCAGTGTATTCCAGACTAGGCATGCTCCATCTAGGGCGACAGTATCGCTGACTTCCGTGGTCGTGCTAACTTGTGGTAAAATGCCTAGGTGTGTAAGATAAAAAAAAAACAGTCGGTAATGGAATTTCGTAATCACTTTTTTAATTAACTTTTTGATATTGATTATAAGACCGCGTTTGGCCATTAGCTCGTCTACGAGTAGACGACGGTGTGGTCGTAAATGAAGCACGCAGTCCTTGAAAATACTGTCTGACTTTGTACAAACCTAGATTGTAGTTTTCAATTAACAAGACAGATGACAATGTACTCGTATTCCACACTCGGGTTGAACAGACTAAAAATGTTAGAAGCGATTAGTACGAAACATAGGAATCTCCAAGATGTAGGGGTGATAATGGGCCGACTTTCTGCTTGTCTTTGTGTTTTCTGCTATCTGCTTGGCTGCAGTTTAAAGACCGAGCGAACGAAGGGTCTCTGCTACGATTCAGGCAAAATCTTTTTCGTTCAGTCAATAGCGGTTTAGACAAACTTTCCCCCTCTTTTTAATTTCTTTAACATGTTTTTTTTTGATTAAAAAAGTCTACAAAATTCGTAAAACCCAAGTTTCTTTAAGATTGGATGGATACTACAGTCTGTATGGAGAGATCATGGAATTTCTTGCAGGCCAATATTTAGTCAGCCTCGAAGCTTCGCTCGCTTGACTCGATCGACTCGCTCGGTCAATAACTGATAAAGTTGTATCGGTACCTGTCAAATTGAAGCTGGTAATCACTTTTTTTAAGGGTATAATTTAGACGGTCACCAAATTATGACACTCCGAATTTATGGCCACAAGTTCTACCGTAGATTCAGGACATTTTTTTTATGACAATCCGAATACTTTCGGCAACAAGGTCCGTTTTAGGAAACGTTATTTGATGACCATTTATCCATTTTGGTAAACGTTTAGAATTTTTTGGTAGTAAAATAGGTACTTTTTGGGACAAAAGCCTTATTTTTAATACTTGCTCGTCAAAAATAACGCCGTTAATAATAGTTGTGACTTTTACGGTTTCTGGTGACTTATTGCATATAATTCACCGTAATGAATTAGAGCATGTTTGTGCCGCACTGAGCATCGCAAGTTAACGCGGATACACCGCGCCGTGTGTGATCTCAACGCATTTCTTAGAATTTATTCCGACTGCATTTTTTTTTTTTTGCGAAAAATAATTATTTCATTTGTTTATTGACGTTTTGTGAGTCGTACGACCTCAAAACTAATAAAATTGTGATATACTTAACCGTAATTCTTGGTTTAATTTTAATATTTCATGAATAATAATTGGAGACCATTCTGTATGATTTAATAATATGCGTTATTGCTACTAAATAAATAAATGTTGTGATCAGTTAAAATGGCGTCTCCGGTCGGGCGGCGGTAGTTGCGTGTATGTGGTGGGCGTGCGCGACTGCGGCGCGCTCGTGGGGCTGCGAGCGCGAGCGTTGCGCGCCTCACTCGCGGCGCTGCGTCGCATGGCGCGAGCATTACACGCGCACATAGAACATGTTACAGCGAGACGCGTGGCTCAGCACCGGGCCGTCGCTGAAGTTTACATTAAAAAGGTATTGTGATTAATTACTAAATTAAATGTTGTTGCAACACATTTGCACACCAGTAATGATAGGATGCAAGGTGTTCATACTAATATTATAAATGCGAGAGTCTGTAAGAGAGTTTGTGTATGTTTGTTACTCTTTCACGCAAAAACTGCTGAACGGATTTGGATAAAGTTTGGTACCAAGATCATTCATCTAGAAAAATGCAGTGTTCCCGTGGCATAATCAAATTTCCGCGGGTCACACTGCGGGGCACAGCTAGTTATATATATAGTTAACATCATTTCCCCTTGAATTCCTAGAGAATAAATTTTTATTTAATTTTCTGTTAAAAAATATAGGTGAGTCCAACTGCAATGTATTAAAAACAATTTTTTTCAATACGGTCTAGGCGTCTCTGAGACTTCAAAAAGACATTTAAAAACGACGAATTATTCGAAACTTCTCCTTTTAAAGGCGGTTAATTATAAACAGGGTTTATCATTCTGGATTTATGTCTAATCATATTTTTTGACAGCTGGCAGATCCACAACAGAGCGTGGAGTTAAGAATAGCAGTGATGGGCGCTAATGAAGCGGGGAAATCAACTCTCATAGGCGTTCTGACGCAAGGTAACCTTGCAATAATGTTTTTTTTTATCCTACACAACTAGGCAAGTCAGCGATACTGTAGCCATAGATAAAGCATGCCTAGCATGTTTTTCAAGTAGTTACGTACAACGACACGTTGAAGAAAAATGATATTCTGTTGTTGCAAAACCAGCGCGTTTCGTGCCGCAGCAAGATATAAAATTTGATGTTGGCGTAGTGAATACAGTTCCATTTGTAATCTACGCGCATAAAATGACGCGGTCACGTTATGTGTCGAAATGTTCATTGGACTTGATCGGTTAGAGTTAGGCATAAAGGAGACAAAAACAAGAGCTAGCAATAGTTTCGATATTTCGACACTTCGCCGCTTCAACGCTGTTAAAATGTAACAAAGTTTGACTGCTCTTCCTGCTTCCTGTACGAGTTCTACGAATTTATAGTATTTTTACTCTTTTTTTATTCAGATGTAGTTTCAGGCAATCGTAAGGGATCCCATCTGAAACTGCTTTGTTGGCGGCCTGATCTACTTCCTCGTTACCCACGATACCAATATGTGAGGGAATCCAGTGCACGACAGTTGGCTTATTTGAGGCCCGAAGAGAATATATACAGTCCAATATGAATAGGCTATTCTCGAAACTTCGAGGTTAAACGAGCCAGTAGTTGGAGTGCCACATACAACTCTGAGGGGGTCAAATGGGAATTTAAATTTTTGTGTCTCGTGGAACGCTGCGGGCTACAAGTATTAGTTATTTAATAACTATCATTACACCAGGTGAACTGGACAACGGTAACGGCAGCGCACGACTGAACATGTTTCGTCATCAGCACGAAGTGAAGACTGGGATGACGTCATCACTCTCACACGAGATTCTAGGATTCGACGCACAGGTACTTGTTTACACATCATGTTCACTTCATCGAGTGAATTGGAGATAATGTTTAATTGATCAGGTGAATTAGACCATATATTAACTTCAACACAACTTGACAACATTTCAAATTTTTGATTCCCCATTTTTATACTATAATGGAAAGACAAATGAAAAATAACGTACTCCTATTTTTTCATTTTAAATAATAGTTATGTTTTTAAGGATTTTTGTAAATATAGGAATAATGTTATTCTCGTCAAAAGCTCGTAGAAAATTATGTCATTAATTATCTGTATTTTTGTTGTTTGTTTTGGTGTGGATCGCAGATGACAGTTACAATAATATTTTTTATTGTTTGCATATGACGGCCTCAACATAAATACGAGAATTAATTCGTCAGTTTTTAGTAAATAACTCTTAAACACTGAATAAAACAAATCTGGTATTTTTAATATGAACTCTTTATTACAATATCTCGAAATGGTTTTCGTATTTCCATCACTTTCCAAATAGAATAGAAAAGAATATGGTTTATTTGCGATAGAAAACAACAAGCAATTTTTAACATAAATAAAAAGTACTGTGATTGTGAAGCGAGTTTTTTGTCACGAGTCGATCCCAACTCAGCGTGGTGCCGGCTGTAAACAATACGCTCTGAACTTACGTTGGAACCGAAAAATAAAAAATAAAATGTTGTCGATGTTTTTTCTCAACAAATGTAATAGACAATGCATTGACTGATTTTTTTATTATAAGATTTAGTGTTTCTCAGTTTTGAGAAAGTCGGATACTGAGAGAAAGAGAAATAAAGTGTGGCAGTGGTGAGGAGGAACCACACCATAAAATCAATAATATTTTCCGATTTCTCACGCTGACATCAAGACAACGCGGGAAAACACTAGATATTCTTTATATACCATCTGAAAAAAGTAACGCCTGAGTCCATTAATTATCTCTGATGTTTTTATTTATTATCAGGGCAACGTAGTAAACTACGGTTGTTCGGAGCTGATGACGGCGGAGCGGATCGGCGAGAGGAGCGCCAAGCTGGTGTCGTTCCTAGACCTCGCGGGACACTCCAAGTACCAGCGCACCACCCGCCACGGACTCACTGGCTACTCGCCGCACTACGCACAGCTCGTTGTGAGTCCACAATTTATTAATTAATGGTTTATTTGTGACAAAAATCTAAGAAAAAGAAACAAATTTAGTAATAATGTGTATTTGTCACAACCCGACCCCCAAGTCAGCATAATGCTGGCTGCACAGGCCATCACTGGTCTTCTGCTGGTAGCGGTCAGTGAGCTCACGCGCACATGAATGAGGCAGTTCACTTTGAATAAAATATATACTTAGTATAAGGTACTTGCTAAGATTTTTTGTTGTCTTCCATACAGGACGTTTTTAATTCATGTTCATGAACATAATGAAAACAGAAAAAAAAATCCAGACTTTTCTTAATTTTACTTCTTATTATATACTCTAACAGCTTGGTTATCGAGATACATGTGTTCGTAAGGTGTATTGGCAAAGTTGCCAGTATTGGAATGTGTATTGATATATGTATGTGTATGTATATAACTTTTCATCCCACCATCTCGGAAAGAGTATTTTTGCTATTCGATATCTGAGTGCAAATGCCGTTTTTATCCACTAGAGGATAAAGTAAATTTGAATTTAGAATATCGTGTGCACTAAGTTTGTGAATTAAAAACCTCATTCAACCTATTTACTTCTACTTCTATGGTGCCGAATGCATCATACAACATTTTTTATTTTGTTAAAAACTCAGACTCAAAACCTTTGCTGGTTATTTCCTCGCTGAGGTGGTATGAAAAGTTACTTACGTGTTGCACTCGAGTGCAAAGATTATTCACCTTGTGCTCTTTTAATTCCCTCGCTAATGCTCAGGATTCTAATTTTAGAATCCTTCGCTTGCTCGGTCATCAAAAGTGAGCACCCGGTTAAAAAGCAACTTTACACTCTTGTATAACAAATAACTATTGTCAAGCTCTAGAGACTAAACGGCTTGTCGTATTTTTATGTGTGTGGTGTCAATAGATTCGTCTTAGTCCTGAGTGTCACTGGGTAAATCAAAATTTAAAAAAAAATTATGATACACAGATAGTAATTAATGATGATGATTTAACGATTTATCAGTCGGGTTTTTTTGTAAACTCGCTTGTAACCACTTGTTTTAAGTAATTTGTCTGCTATGTTAGATATCAGCGACGGCCGGTATAACGTCTATAACAGAAGAGCACATGGGCATACTACTGGCGCTGCAGCTGCCATTCTCCATCGTCATATCTAAATGCGAGCTCGCGCCGCACGCCGTACGTCCGCTGCTCACCAGCTTACAAGACATACTGACTGCTCATAACAAGGTATGTTCAACAAACTATTTATTTTATTATCCATGTGATAAGATAAGATAAGACAACTCTTTATTTAAAAACCAGCAACAATACATAAAATATGACTAAAGAAAACCTTATACACATATACAGGCTTTTAAATGGCAGCCTTATCGCTTAAAGCGATCTCTTCCAGGCAACCATGCACGTAAATGATAATAACTTATATTAAAGAGGCCTTAAAATATAACACCATCAAATAAACAGCTATAATAAATAATAATAAATACAATCAATACTAATATAACTACACAGATACATATATAAATACATATACTATACTATGCATGGAAATAAATAGACAAATCATAAGAAATAATAATTATAAGAAACAAATTTTAGTGCTATAGCGATAGATAATGTATTATGACTCTCTGTTTAAAAACGTTCAACGAAGGAGCACGTCTTATGTCAACGGGAAGGCTGTTCCACAACAAAATAGCTTGAACAGCGAATAACGACTTATAAAAAGTAGTAGAATGTGATGGAATAGATAACTTGAGATTTTCAGATGATTTTAAGGTATAGGAATGGGTAGTGTGACAATATTTGAAACACTTCTGAAGGTACCGCGGAGAAGAAGGGTTAAATAATACATTGTAAAAAGCTTAAGTGGTAGTGCGCTGGCCACATAGCACGCATGAATGAAGAAAAATGGACAAAAAAATCAACAACATGGACAGGACCACTAATCAAAAGAAAAAGAGGAAGACCAAAACAGAAATGGATAAATGAAATAATTAAACGAGCTGGTGAAGATTGGATAAACAAAGCAAAGGATAGAAAGAAATGGAAAATATTGGAGGAGGCCTTTACTCGTTGAGAGGTCCTTAATAATAATAATGTTGTATTCTTTATCAATAAATATAAGGTTAATGTGCTTAGGTACTCACATGCATGCTTTGGTTAAAAATACTAAATTAATAACTAAATTCGCTTTGTGGTATTTTTTGTAGGTGCATAATAATATGTTTTGTAAGTATTATTAAGGAATAAATGAGGCTTAAAATAAAGGAGGGAAAGTATATGAACATCCCGCCGCCGGCGAATAGGGAGCCACTTGAGCTTAGTGCGATATTCGGAGACGTGGTCATATTTGCGTAAACCAAATATGAACCTAAATAATAATCTATATCTCTCTGTCTATCTATCTTCTACGAGTATAGTATAAAAATAAATCGCTGAATGTGTTGCTAAGCGTAAATCTCGAGAGTAGCTGAATCGCTAATTTTTTTTTAGAATATACCATAAAGTACGAGGTTGGTTCTTACGAAGAGATTTTTTTTTTTTAAATTGCCTGAAAAAGATCTAAATACAACCCTTTTCTATACTCCCATACAATCGATTCGTAATAATACTTAAAGGTCAATTTTAACTTTGATACCATACATAAAGTTTAAGTGTTAGTGGAGAGGTTCCGGGAAGGCAAAACAATTGAGTGACGTCAGTATCGTATAAATATTAATGTCAATATTTGATGATCTGTCGAATCCAGAATAGCAATATAGTTTTTTTTAATCTACTGTTAGGCGGTACTAAGTTCGCCGGGTCAGCTAGTACGTTAATAAATCTCTGTGTGAATGCAAAAAATTCCGGATTTATCTCGGTATGTAAATGAATACAATGTTCAAAAATTGTAATAATAGTTTTTAATAGCTTTAATTAGCTAAGTATGTATTTGTCTTCTTTTATAAGTCTAGAAGTTAAAGATACATAATCGAATTCGCAAATAAATTGTCTAACTTCACAAACAGCACGGACAAAATCATCTGAGAAGTGTATTTATAATTAACAAAAAAGCAAAAATACCGTTTTTTATCGCGCGAATCCCATTTGATAACGCCATAATCCCCATTTCATTGATGACGTGACACCTTACATCAAAGCTGACGTTTTAATATTTAATTTTAATAAGTATTCCTATGAGTAACATTGACTTCATTTTCTATATGTACTTATTTCTATTTACTATAAATTGTTTGTGTTACAATATTAGCATTATATAGTGTATACAATACAATACGATACGATACGATACGATACGATACAATACAATACAATATTTCTTTATTGCACACCAAAAACAGTATAAACAATAAGATACAGTCAAGAACAAAACATCGCTAGTACATTGGGCGGCCTTATCGCCTAAAGCAATTTCTTCCAACCAACCTTGGGATGGATCGGACTAAGTAAGAACAGTCACGTCGGTGGTGCATCAATAGAAAAAACAGAAAAAAAACACAAGAACAAATATTGTGCCGCAAAAAAACAACAAGAAAAAAAATATATTTTAATATTAATCAATATACATAATTAATACATACCTATACATACATTTTATACTCACAATAATCGTTAATAAATAAATGTTCCCTTTAACTTACGGAGATATAATGATTTTTCAACAAATTTTTAAATATAGAGATTTAGCCTGCCTGATTGACAGCGGTAACATGTTCCATAGCAGGATAGCTTGCACAGTAAATGATGTTTGAAAAAAAGTGTTGGTAGAGGTGGAAGCTGGCAGCATAAGGCGAAGATCTCGTGAAGGTCTTAAACAAATAGAATGAGAAGCAGTCACAAAGACAAAATTATCTTTTAAATACGAAGGAGTGGGATTGAACATTATTTTATAAAGAAAAGACAGAATATGAGAATTACAGCGAAGACGAACAGGTAACCATTTGAGTCTCTTACGGTATTCGGAGATGTGGTCATATTTGCGTAACCCAAATACAAACCTAATGCAAAAATTCTGTAAACGCTCAAGCTTGTTGAGCTGCTCTTAGGTTAAATCAAAATAGCCAGCGTCTGCGTAATCCAATATGGGAAGAAGAATGTATGTATCTGTAAACCCCTAGGGGTAGATACTAGCGAACTACTATGTTATTTAAGATCTTTACTTGTACCTAGTTTCACAGACGAATAAATCATACATTAATTCATCAATTAATTACTTCATCGTCAAGAAGTAACGCCTATAGAACAGAAGAGCACATGGGTATACTACTAGCGATGCAGCTACCGTTCTCTATACAAATAGAAATATATTTATTTGCATAGAAAACATAACTTAGACAAAAACTTTAATCATAATATTACTTCATATATTATTAAATGCTTTCTGTCACAAACCGGTCACAACTCAGCACTGTGCCGGCTGAAGCCAGCGTTGATCTAAATCATGTCTAAATGTGATCGCGAATTACGTTCGATAACGTATAAATTCCATTTGAGAAATTGCTTTAGGCGATAAAGCTGCCTTAATGTACTACTAACGTTCACTAACGTTCTTGTATTATCTTATAAGCTGTCAAAGTGAGGTCGGTAAAATTTGTAACGGAATAAGATTTTTTTTTATCCAACACAGCTAGGCATTCGATCACAAGTTCGCACGAAAGACAGCGATACTGTAGCCCTATATAGAGCATGTCTAGTCTAGAATACACTGGCTCTCAAAGAAGGCTGCCGGAACACACCGTTAGGTGCTTGCTGACAGATTTCACAACTTGAGGGTGGTAGGTAGCCAGGCGAGCGATAGGAAACGTCCTACCACCGTTCTATGGTTTCCTCACGATGTTTTCCTTCACCGGTAGACCAGGCTCTTTTTGCATGTTTCGTGGGATAGAACCTGGTACTTTTTGCACAACAATCGACCCCACTAACCACTCGACTATCAACTACAAAATTAAGATTAGCTTAGAGTAGGATGTTAACATAAACATGCATAACATAATCACTCGACCATCATCACTATGAAAGATGTGGTATGTTTGTACCTAATGGGAAAACACAGCCTAAAACTCTATAAGCAATCAGTCCCAGCAAGGTTCGCAATTAAGTTTGTTTATTTGTACCGACATGCGACCGACCTGCGTTGTTTGTTACCTAATTTCTCGGAGACGGCTGAACACAATTGGAAAAATTCTTATTTTATGTAATAGGGTCCTTCTCTGGTCCCTTTTAAATTATATCAGAAACGAACCAGAGGTTATTTGACTTCAATTATGATGAGAGAGAACCAGACGTTTATTTACTAATTTTCAAATCAACATAACAGAAAATCAGTAATAAGTTTTGTAAAAGAACTTGTGTATTGTCAACAGAAACCTCTACTAATAACTGACGAGAACCTTGCACGCAACGTGTGCGGCCCGAGGAAACTGATACTGGACGATATCGACGCACGGATTGACGCGGTAGACGACAATAATTATGATGAGTGAGTCGATTATATGTTTGTTTCTGCGAATAGTTGACCTGCACCCCTTCCTCCACCCTCCCCTGTCCTCCTATGAATGCGTTCATAGGAATGCATATGAATGCATTGTTACCCAGTTAAGTACGAACCTGTTGACGTTGAGTAGTGGAATTTTAATCATGCGAAGGCCGCGGATAGAGCGTAAGCTCGGCCCCCGTTCATTATGCGGGCCGTCTGATGAGGAGTCCCCTATGCGGGGGCATAAGACGTCCCTTGATTGATTAAATAGTTGACCTGACGAGTACCAATTTATTTTCGATTTCAACAATTTGTGAGCAAAAGTTAATTTTGACAAAAACTTATAAAACATGATAAAATTTTAACTAAAGCTTACACTGTACAAAGTTATAAACTATATGTACAAAAGCAATACCCAATAATTAAAACTAAGCTTCAGTCGCGCGGTAAATAAATGTACTCTTAACTCGTCTATTTCGAAAAATTTAATTATTTTTTTCAGTGGTTGTGACGTGGTACCAGTATTCCCAGTGTCGTGCGTACGTGGCATGGGTCTGGCCGCGCTGCACGCTTACCTACTGGCGCTGCCGCCGCCTGCTGTGCCGCACGCCACCTCACATGACTTGGTGAGCGCTCTTTCGATCAGGTTGAATCTGAGTCGCTATCAGGTTCAATCTGAGTCTCTATCAGGTTCAAACTGAGTATCTATCAGGTTCAATCTGACTTCCTATTACGTTTAATCTGACTATCAGCTTCAATCTGACTTCCTATCAGGTTTAATCTGACTCTATCAGGTTCAATCTGACTCCCTATTAGGTTTAATCTGACTTTGTATCATCAGGCTCAATAAAATACGGATTGTATTACTTATATTGAATTGAATATATTGTTTCAGGAGACATGCGAGTTCCAAATCGACGAAATATTTCACGTGGGTGACTCCCGAGGACCCGTCGTGGGAGGCTTGCTTACTAAAGGACAGCTGTGCGAGGGAGACACCATGCTCATAGGTAGGTCAAGATGGAGCGAGATGGCATTACTAACTGCAGCGACTATTGGCTGTTTTTAGTACGAGTATCACGTGATAATCACTATAATAATATTAACTATCCTACTAATCTGACAGAAAATAAAACTTCATAGTTTGTGAACGTGAATGCGTGTTTCTGTGCAGCATTACGCGTTAAGCTGTGAACTGTGAACCTAATGGGCCACGGCCTAAATCAATGACAGTTTTATAGAGGTAAATAATGATGTTCTAACTTAAAAAAAATTATTACCATGAGCTTCGTAATATCCATTTAAAAAAAAATGTATACGTAGTTTCCTTACCAACTGACGGCTCAACTCTGATGGCCTATCACGCTTTGGTACGATCAGTTTTATGTCCGAAGTCACTAGTCTTCCTATAAAGAACATCATAAGGTCAAATAAGACTTTATCCGTTATGATCTGAACCTTGCATCTCTCCCCAGGTCCATTAGACGAGGGTTCATTCAAGGTGGTGAGAGTGAGGAGCATATACAGGAACCGAGTGCCGTGTGGCGCCGCGCGCGCTGGACAGCCTGCCTCGCTCGGCCTCCACCATCCTTGTCCACCGGTTAGTATAAACTAGTGGGTCTGCGAACTGTTGACCTTGTTATAAGACCGCCGTGGCCTAGCTGCTAGCATGTTTGCTTCGAGATCCGTTGGTTCGATTCCTGATCGTGGCAGTTGTTTGAACAATGTGTTTGGACATCTGTCTTCCAGTATGGGTGTGTTTGTTAATGTTACATGGCATCCCCGACACAGGAGAAATCCTGGTGGGGAGCTATGAGTGTGATGTCTCGATCGAAACTGAAGCAGCAATTAAAATGTTTTATTATTGTAATGCCGGTGTTTTTTTCTACTTACCTCACAATCGAGATGTAAAGCAGAGTAGTTAGCTCGGGTGTAAGCATCAATTGCACCCTCGAAATATATATCTGCAATTGATGCCTTACAGCCCTTGGTTACTAATCTACTATTAACAAAAGCTTACCACTAAAAACCACCGGCTACAACAAACATGTATTGTGTTAAATAAACCGATGCCTACATCAATGTGATATTTACATAATTATAATTTTTTTTAATGATTACGTCACAATTAATAACCTCTAATCAAATAACCCACTCCTGACCGTTGCTGGTGCAAAAGTACCCATTACACTCGCAGCATTGCCACGTTGAATAGCAATGGCAATCCTCTGCACCAGGAACGAACCGGAGCAGCAGTCACTAGTCTTAACTTTGTGAATATACATTTATATATTTTTTAAACTAAACAAAGATGTAATAAATACAGTAAAACATAATAATCGTGCTATTAAACAAAACAATCTACAGGATATGCAACGGGAATAAGGATTCGTTACTATAGATAAACAGTTTCATCCTTCAAACGACATTAAATAAAGTCACCGTTAAAACACTGAAGTTAGGTTACTTATCATCATAATTATTATTTGGGTAATAGCTGGCCCGGCGCACTTCGTACCGCCTAACAGTCAATTCTTTTAGAGTAATGTCATTACCATCATATAAATATTGACATTAATATTTATACGATAAGTACTAACGTCTTACAATTATTTTCCCTTCCCGGAACCTCTCCACTAACACTTAAACTTTATGGTATGGTATTAAAGTTCAAATTGACTTTTAAGTATTATTACGAATCAGTTGTATGAGAGTATAGACAAGTGTTGTTTTTAGACCTTTTCAAGCAACTTATAAAAAATTTCTCTCCGTAGTAACCATCCTCGTTCTTCGAGGAATATTCTAATAAAATAATAGCAAATTCAGCTTCAATCTGACTTTAAAAAAGGTTCAGCGGCTCTCGATATTTGCGCTTAGCAACACATTCGACGATTCATTTTTGTATTTAGATTATCGAGTGCAGTAGGTAGGTAACTCAAACCGGTTCTAGTGAATAGTTGTTGTTACCTTTTATCTCGTGTTTGTCCAGGTTCGTCCCGGCATGGTACTGCTGGCCATCCCCCCGGGGTACAAGCAGGGGGTGCGGCCGAGCTGGGGGGGATGCGCGCCCGGACATTGCAAGCGGAGGAACCAAGTATGTCTAATGTATACTTACTACGACCACAAATAGACTTATTTTTTGACGTCTGACGTCTAATCGACGATCGTCTCTACGTCGATGTGACAAGACTTAACAAGAGGTAAGAAAATAAGTGAACTCAAACTTAAAGTCTAGGAACCAAGTATGTCTAATGTATACTTACTACGATCACAAATAGACTTATTTTTTGACGTCTCACGTCTAATCGACGATCGTCTCTACGTCGATGTGACAAGACTTAACAAGACGTAAGAAAATAAGAGAACATCAATAAAAATTCAAAGTCTAGGAACCAAGTATGTCTAATGTATACTTACTACGATCACAAATAGACTTATTTTTTGACGTCTAACGTCTAATCGACGATCGTCTCTACGTCGATGTGACAAGACTTAACAAGACGTAAGAAAATAAGAGAACATCAATTAAACTTAAAGTCTTTTGGTCATAATGGCTTTCCAAAACCAATGTACTATGTAACATGTTTTTAATAATGACATCATTCTTCACGAGCTTTTGACGAGAATAACACTTAAATAAATAAATAAATAAACTTAACTTAACATGAATGATTAGACTTTTCGGATAATTTCTTAGTTTTTTCTAAAATTTGTACAAATGTAAACATTATTACATTTTGAGTAAAATAAAAGATACGGGATACGTTATTTGTCATTTATCTTTCCCTTGTCGGATATCGAATAGATTCATTATTGTCACTTTGACAATCTGTAGTCAAGCGTACTTTTATAATACAGAGGCAAACGTCTGTTGCTTAAATTATTTAAAAATTACTATTAAATTGCGCGAAAATGGCCGTTCCTAAATAGAATAGTTAGTAACAAACATAATGACCCCAATTCGGCCAGTCACACTGACTATACTAAAAGTTCCTAAAATTATATCCATGCAATTTCAGGAGAGTCAATTAGGTTAGTTTAGTAAGTTTGGCTTGTCCGAATCGGGGTCGTTGTTTTGTTTAATACTAAGTGACATATTTTATGTCGAAACTTAGGCCCCTGGTCAGTGGAGTAAAATATAATGTTTATTTTTGCAGTGGATCGCAAACGCTTCAGACACAAAGCTGTCAACGCAGAAGAACAGTAAACACGCGAGGAGTAAAAACAAGAACATATTGAATGACATCGCACACGTTGAAGAAGTACTTACCAAGGTAATGGTTTGCCCTTGGAATGGCTCTTCCATTGACTTTTTTTTTTTTTGAAAGGACTGAGCTGCTGATCGAACGCTACCTCGGACAGCTTGACCGGACGTTTGGCAAGCGCAAGTGCGCTGGGCCGCGGTTTTGGTTTTGGGGCGACAAGCACAAGGGCGCCTCAGACGGCACGAACCTCTGCTTGAGCCGTTGCCCAGAGATAACTAACGAACTGCCCTGGCCACCCAGACGGGGAGTGCCTAGAGCCCTAGCCACTGGTAGTTGCATCCTAGCTAAAACTTTTAGAGCGAATTTACCCAGACCTCCCTGAGGGGGAAGACATATGAGCCCTATGCATCTGAGTGACTAGCTCCATTGACTATTATGATTGAATGATTCTGAAATAGACCAAACAAGTAAAGTGTCTCTGCTTCGGTTCTGGCAAATATTTCTTTAGTTCAAATGTATCTATGAATGCGTAAAAATCGTAATTTTTGTATTGGGGAGAGGGGGGTTTCTTCCGATAAGGTAGAGTTTGCTATGACGTCATTTCAATAACATTCATTTATTAAGATTTCTTAATGTAAATGAGATCGGTTAAGTGTCGTTTTTATATAAAGCTGCAAAGATATCGTGGTCTCGAGGTCAACAGTTCGCATAACTACTAGTAGACATACAAAACATGACATACGCTTCAAGTTTGGCAAAATGTTCTTTAGCGTATCAGGTGCTTGTTTGTATGGATGTTTGTGCGCAAGAAACTTCCTGATCGGCTAACGTTAGGCGTGACATTTGACTCTTTCTTACCCGTGCAATTTTGATGAACGTGGTAAATTCACCAATTCTGCAAATATTTAGATTTTTTTTGTTGTAAATGCACTTTAATAGTTATGTTTGAAAAGATTTAAAAAAAAATGGGATCTCATTTTGGTTGAGTCACTTGCACTTTTGCTAGTGGGGCCAGTAGACACTGGAGGTGGGTCGTTCAGCTGCGAATATAGTTTATGATGAATGAAAAAAAAACGGACCTTAAACGTGTTTTTTTAGTTTCTTAGTTCATATCTTTAACTTATTTAATTTTTTTCTAGGATATAGAAGGCAACGAAGTGAATCTGTACAGAAGCGATAGCGAGGAAGAAAAGAAAATGTACGACGAGCACGAGCACGCGGGGAGCGATGAGTGCGTGTGCGAGAATAAAATACTATTGGACGAACCGAGCGACCCGCGGGGAAGCATGTTTTTCCAGGTAAATAATTAACCGAGCGAGGGAAGCGTCTTTGCTTCGAGTGTGGTCAATTTTTCTTTCGTCTGTCAGTTTCTACGTTTGTTTGTCTGAGAATTTTGTACTCGCGCACAGGCCGTAGTTTTTAACCCTATTTTAATCATCTGAGACTTAGATAACTCTTGCAAAATTGGTAGAAGTTTTCTTGTTGTTTTCGTGGTTTTTTGGCTACCGAATGATAAGAAAACAAAAATAAAAACTAAACTTCGAAACACTTTTTTTCAATAAATGCAAGAATAATGAAAGAATGAAACGACTTTTTACTGCAGACACAAAAACGTCAAATATACAGGAAAACTCTTACATCTAGTGTCACAAGTAGCGGCCTTATTGCTAAAATCTCTTCCAGGCAACATTATGATGGAGCCAATTTATAAAATAAATATAGGAAATTATTTATTTATTGAATATTAGGCACATCAGCTTCAAGCTGATGTGCCTATATCATATTGTATTGTGTTGAATTCATTAATTGTGCAATGCATTGCACAAAATTGTACTTAAACATTTGCAAGAGATAGTCGATTATATCCACTTGTAGATAAAAAAGTTTTTATTTTTTGTCAGTGTTCCTTCTTAAACTTTTTTTGATTGGTGCGGTGTCTGAACGCTCGTTTGTATGTTGTCCTACTAGGCCACGGTGCAGGTGCTCCGGCACTCGACCACGATCTACCCCGGGTTCCAGTGCACCGTACACGTGGGGAACGTACGACAGACCGCCATTATAGAGGTAACAAAACAAAATATTTCTTTCAGAAAACTTAATAGAGACCGCCAACTTGTTCATACAATAAGATATAGCTCTTTTCTACCTTTTAATGTTGTCCGATTCCAGTGTTTTTTTTTTTTCATATAGCTAACACATTATTTACTAGGTTTTGACGTTTTATTCTCTCTCATTTATATCACTATAAAGTTACAAGCTTCCTAATCAGTCGTATTTTTGCGCTGATAAGATGCCTATTAAAAGCCTTTATTATGCAGAATTCAATAATAAAACGTGTAGGTCTAAAATACATCACAGTGAAGCGATTGACACCAATAACAAAACATTACGTTACAATTTAGGGGGTGAAAAGAGGTAGGTCTCGGAACGAAAATTGTATCAGAAACACGGAAACAGTGAAGCGTCGGTGATACTCTTAAGCTCAAAAGCTTAGACTATATTTAGTCTAAAGTGAACCTAGTAAAGTAGCCTGAAGTGAGTTTATTGGATTGTTTGTTCTTCTCCTCAGCAACTCAGTGACGGTTCCACATGATGTTTTTCACAAAGATTTTATTAGATAAAAAAATTAGATTACATTGCTTTATATAAATCGTTACATAAAATCTATTCTAAATATTATGTTTGTATTGTTAAGATAAGGAAGAGTGGTATTACCTGGCACAGGGATTACTATTGTCCTTAAGAGGTAGACCCAACCTCAAATCTGTTTAAATTTAAACTGAGATGAAATAAACGATTTATTTATTTTACGTAAGCCGGAGACTAACATAGGCTAATTTTCATTGACTTCTAAAAAAAGGAAGAGGTACTCAAGTTAACTGTATTTTTTTTCCGTTTGTTATCTGATTTTTTGTTTAAAATGGTTTCCCATTTAAGTTTCTTTCATATACAAATATCATATTTCTGACCATATGACTGCCTGCAAACTGTCTCACAGTTTGCACATATATTTATTTATGTTTCCATCGGCCTCGTTGTCTGTCTTATTGCTGTGGCCACTGGGCCAGTTGTATATAATAAAATCCGATATGCCTCATTCCTCTGGTTAGTGGTGCAGTTGGGAATTAGTAATTTTCATCAATACCATTACTTCGGCCACTAAGGCAGATGATCTATTCGCTAGGGTAATTTAGTTGAGACATATTGAAAAGATTAAATGCAAATGTCTTAACAAGCGCATCTGCAAAAACATTTCAAAGGTCTTAAAATTAAGTATTTAGATTTGTGCACATGAATGACTACAAAAATAATACATTTAGTTATTAAATTTGACTACAAATAAGCGATGTTATATTTTTATGATATTTAACATCAAAGTTTCAATCTCGATCTCTCATTTTTGATCAATTTCATTATATTATCTTCAATAAACCCCTTGAGTATCTGTATTGTACACCAATCTAGTAACTATGTAGCAGTTGCTATATTTTACGTCTTGTCACCAAAATTTCCATAGTGTCAAATGCCTTTGATACCCGCAAATTCAAAAATATATTCATAAGTTGATAAAAAGTATTATATCATGTGATATTATTTCATTTCAATTTAAATGGGGCAGTTGGTCATTTTTTGTGGTCTCTGGGGCCATTGTTGTGGCCACTGGGGCAGTTGAGAATTTATTATTCCCGTCTGTCCCATTGGTGGAGCAGATCAAGGGCCAGATGGGAATATTCCTATTTTTTTTTTATGCTACTTTTAACTAAAAAATAATGAATAAAGAGTTATTTTTTAAACGATTTGCTGACGTAGTGTTGAGAGTTGATTGCCTGTGTTAATGAACGAATTGTAAATATTATATCCAACTCCACAGGGTATAATGTCCCGTGAGTCGGTGCTACGTTCAGGCGAGACCGCGCCCGCGCTCTTCCGCTTCGTGCGTTGTCCGGAATACGTGGTCAGAGGGCGCCAGCTGTTGTTCACTGCTGGACTCGGAACCAGGTCACTGTACACTCTATTCTAGTACATATATCTATCGATATAAAGTATAATTTTGTGTGACTTCTAACTCTGTTCAGCTTCGTACGTTGTTTATTCTAGTAATTACTACCTCGAGATCATATTAGTTTTGCACAAAGATTCGTCAGGATTGGTTGAAAACAACGATCTGTATGATCGAATGAACTTTCATTAATATTGTGTTTCACATGTTTATACCGAATATTATTGAAATCGGCCAGTAAATGGTGCCGTAGCAAATTTCTTTTCGGGTGAAAACACCCACTCTCTCCCCAATCAAAAATCCCCGACGACAAAAAAAAATCGTACAACCCAAACATTAAGTTTCGTCAAGATTGGCTGGAAAATACAAACTGTACGCGAGTAAAAATATTCTTGCGAACAAATATTCATACATACAAACTGACATACGATAAAACCTTTTTCCAGGCCCAAAACAGAGACGCTACGCTCGCTCGGTCAATAGTTATTTTTTTTGTTTACAGAGGCACAGGCAGAATCACTCAAGTGTTTCCATACGTACCTTGAACGATGACACGTCTACTTGTTGGCTGATAATCAACTCACTAACAAACGGTTTGTAAAGTAAAAAACCGATGTCCAACAGATTGACGACCACAATTTAACGAATTATTAATTTGTTTAATTAATTTACATTTAGTTATTAAGAAGATTTGAACTAAGTTTGCTCTTTTGATTTTTTGCGTGAGGTTTTTGAGCTCTTTTAATATTTTAAGAAATAATTGCAAAAAAACGTATTACAGTTGCTTACTAGTTTACTAAAAGGCGTACAATGTCAGCAGACGTGATAATGTAAACATTTACCGTCTTACTAATAAACGCGTTTCAAATTTGATCGTCTTTTATCTCGTTTTATCCTATAGAGGACGTCACGCGCCAAAACAAGACAGAAGATGTTCAACGCTCAAACGCGTTTCTTAATAAGAAAGGGTTATCTGAAAAACTCTTTGCGACTATTTACGTAAATTATACAGGTTTTTTTTTTAAATCATGATTAATTTACGTAAAAAGTCGTAGAGATGAAAAAAACACTTTTCTATAATGGTTGTTCATATTATTGTTAACGAAAATTTGTAACATTAGCTACTCTTGTAATGTTGGTCTTTAGAAAATATAGCAACTGTTTTAGTATTTTCATGCTGTCGCTATGATATATTCGAATAAAAATGTGCGTGTGTGATAACAAACTTATAGTCGAAATAGTACTTAAAGTATGTAAACTACTGGTACTAAAAGTTATTAATTAATGATGAATAAGTCTAACAGACCGATAAGTCACTTTAACGATCATCAATACGTTAAGCTTGGCAAATATACAGATCGTATGAAGCCATATTTTAAAAAAAACTAACGACGCTATGTCACGTTGACATTTGAGTTGTCAAACTACTTCATTATCAATCCGCCAATTTATGTAGGTACTTCATTTGTGTAATTTTTATCGTTTTATTATATATAGTCGTAAGGAATCACATTTTGTGACGATTTATTTAAATTAATTAATTAATTGAAATATTTTAAGCATAAATTTATAAATTATAGTACAATTTTACCAAGATGGTATTATTGCTTTATACGAGATTGTCGGGCCTGTTATGTAAGTTATATGTGATAGAGAAACTGCCAAATATATGTTATCAGTTCTCGTGCCAGTAATATTATGAATTAGTAACCCTAGTTAGTATCTCTGATGGTCTGGTACTAGTGTCTCTAGTGGTCTGGTACTCCTTCATGAACTAGTACTAGTATATCTGATGAACTGGTACTAGTCTTTCTAATATATTGTTATATTATCTCTCTGGTGTTTTGATACTAGTGTCTTTAATGAACCGATACTAGTCTATCTGATAAACTAGTACTAGTATATCTGATGAACTGGTACTAGTCTTTCTAATATATTGTTATCTCTCTGGTGTTCTGATACTAGTTTCTTTAATGAACCGATACTAGTCTATCTGACGAACTAGTACTAGTCTATCTGATGAACTAGTACTAGTATATCTGATGAACTGGTACTAGTCTTTCTAATATATTGTTATCTCTCTGGTGTTCTGATACTAGTTTCTTTAATGAACCGATACTAGTCTATCTGACGAACTAGTACTAGTCTATCTGATGAACTAGTACTAGTATATCTGATGAACTGGTACTAGTCTTTCTAATATATTGTTATCTCTCTGGTGTTCTGATACTAGTTTCTTTAATGAACCGATACTAGTCTATCTGACGAACTAGTACTAGTCTATCTGATGAACTAGTACTAGTATATCTGATGAACTGGTACTAGTCTTTCTAATATATTGTTATCTCTCTGGTGTTCTGATACTAGTTTCTTTAATGAACCGATACTAGTCTATCTGACGAACTAGTACTAGTCTATCTGATGAACTAGTACTAGTATATCTGATGAACTGGTACTAGTCTTTCTAATATATTGTTATCTCTCTGGTGTTCTGATACTAGTTTCTTTAATGAACCGATACTAGTCTATCTGACGAACTAGTACTAGTCTATCTGATGAACTAGTACTAGTATATCTGATGAACTGGTACTAGTCTTTCTAATATATTGTTATCTCTCTGGTGTTCTGATACTAGTTTCTTTAATGAACCGATACTAGTCTATCTGACGAACTAGTACTAGTCTATCTGATGAACTAGTACTAGTATATCTGATGAACTGGTACTAGTCTTTCTAATATATTGTTATCTCTCTGGTGTTCTGATACTAGTTTCTTTAATGAACCGATACTAGTCTATCTGACGAACTAGTACTAGTCTATCTGATGAACTAGTACTAGTATATCTGATGAACTGGTACTAGTCTTTCTAATATATTGTTATCTCTCTGGTGTTCTGATACTAGTGTCTTTAATGAACCGATACTAGTCTATCTGATGAACTAGTACTAGTATATCTGATGAACTGGTACTAGTCTTTCTAATATATTGTTATCTCTCTGGTGTTCTGATACTAGTGTCTTTAATGAACCGATACTAGTCTATCTGATGAACTAGTACTAGTATATCTGATGAACTGGTACTAGTCTTTCTAATATATTGTTATCTCTCTGGTGTTCTGATACTAGTTTCTTTAATGAACCGATATTAGTCTATCTGACGAACTAGTACTAGTCTCTGATGTTCCTGGTGATCTAGTACTAACCACTCTATATCACCTTCGACTTACATAATAGACTCGGGTGTTATTACTAGTAAACACTAGTGGCTATCTTCATCACCGCCTTCAGTTTCTAAAAAGAACTATTAAAAATGTAGTTAGTGTAATTTAATCACAATAATTAAGTAGAATATGCATACCTACGTATATATATTTATATTATTGCAATCTATATACTTTTTAATATGATATTTACCATGATATCGAATCCATATTTAAAAAAGATCTTAATATTCAGTACAATGACCTACTTTGTTCTAGTTGAGAGTATAATTCTTATATAATGTCTAATTATAATTTTTTTTAAGTACATACCACATAGAAAGGTCAATGAACTCTGTGGACTCCCGTCTTACTGCTGGGCACGTGTCCCCCTTATTATGGTGTTATAATTCACCACGCTATCTAAATTCCGGATTGAGGACTTATACACTTATACAGGGTTATCAGTTAGGGGTGTTCTAAGCCATATGGTGTCGTACTCATTCCAAAGAACAACGTTCACTATTTTATCAACACTGCAGTCGAGATTTTTTTTTTATTTGGATCATACAATTTGTCGACGACCGATATATTTTTTGTTTGGAGCAGCTGATTGTTATTTCTCGAATTCAGGGTTTGTCCCGTGTACATCAGTGTAAAGTGACCCCCAATCGGCTTATTACACTTCTAACAAATAATCTTGTATTCGGGAGCTAATGACCTGCCCTGATCAAACAAACGGGTTGAGTTAGGTACAAAACGGTAGGATTTATCGCTTGAAGAGATGTCTACTAGGCAATATTTAGAAAAATATATAAAAAAAGTATGTAAGTTAGTTGTTAGGTATGATTTTACGTCACGAAAGTAACGATTGATTGATTTAGAAGAAGAATCTGATTTCAGATTGTATTGCTTCAATTAAGTCATAGATATGTGAACACATGACGCGGTACTACGATATCGTACTGATATTATAAGCACGAAAGTTTGTAAGAATGTATGTATGGACGTATGTTACGTTACTCATTCACACAAACAGTATTTGCGTGAAAGACTAACAAACTTCTGCGCCGCTGGTCCCGGGTTCGATCCCCGGACATCTCAAACATTTGTGTGCATGAACATGTCTGTTTGACCTGAGTCTGGGTGTTTATTATATATATAAATATGTATTTATGTATTTCTAAGTATGTATAGCACTCATCAGGTTACCATAGCACAGGCTTTGTCTAGTTTTTTAGTCTACTTGAATGCCTTTGTGTAGATGTTGTCACATAAAAAAAAACATACATTGTTTTAAACATTTGCATTTATAATATTAGTTAGATGACTTGTTTGATTTACAGTGAATGAATTTCAAATATGCGATAATATTGTTATTGACAACATATCAAATTTTTGACCCCCCATTTCATAACAGCAACGGAAATACAATTGGAAAATAACGTAGTCCTATTTTAGTTTACGTTTTTGGAGAAATTAGAAAATATAAGAAAAGTACAGCATAATGTTACTTACTTCAAAAGCACGTAAAATAAAGATGTCATGAATTATTTAAAGTTTTATTGTTTTTTGCTATGGTTCACAAATGGCATACATAATTAATTTTTAGTGGCGGCGGTCCGATTCTGACGGTCTGAACGTAAACACGTGATTTTTGACATCAGTTTTCTGTATTTAAGTCTGAAGAAAGTGGATGTAAAATCTGGTATTTTTAATACGAACTCTTCATTACGTTATCTCGAAATGGTCTTTGAATTTCCATCACTTTGCAAAAATGAAATGTTGTTAATTCCGCGGAATAAACTTTTACGTAGTCAGTTAGTCATTTTTCTGTAGATTAAAGGTGTCAAATGTGAGCTTTAGTTGTTTTAGTTTAGTCATTAAGAAATGTAGTAGGGTACTGAAAATTAATAACTTTCTAGATGAAAACAGAAACGAACACGAGACATGGGTGTTCGTCAAACTGATTTATAAACGGATAATCGAACTGAATGTAGAGTAAGCATGAGTTGTTCGGAGAGTGCAGTAGCGAGCTCTGGAAGGGTAGGGGTGGTTTTCGAGTTCTGTTAAGCGATAATACAAATACGTTTAAATAACAGAAGTACCTAATTTAATTTGATTATTGTATGAAATATATATAAAGCTCTCTCCTACTCGTGTGCGCGAAAATGTCATACATTAAGAAATAGTCTTTAGTATATAATTGAGACGCGTTATTCAGTTTTCTATTGTAGTGAGAGATTTGTAAATTGTATTCGTTTTGTTTATGGGCCATTTGACGTTTTGTTTATGGGACATTTGACGTTTTGTTTATGGGACATTTGACGTTTTGTTTATGGGCCATGAGACGTTTGTAATAATTTTAAAAGAAATTCTGTGCTTCGGCACTTAGTGCCAGGATGGAATGATTTGCAAATTTGAGGAAGTATTCAATACAATGTATTTTTTACATTTGTTACGTTTTACGTGTCTTTATACTTTACGTATCACGGAGACACCTAGTAAATAAGATTTATTTTTTGCGTTTTAGAGTTACTTCCGATGAGCTACTTGCTAATCAATTTTATCATATTTAAATGATTAAAATCGCAGCAGTAGTTTAAATCTATATTACTTAAAATATTTGTATCAGAATTGTGAAGTTTGTAATCAATTTTCAATACAAATTTATAAAGCGTAGTGCGCAAGTGAAAGTTTCTATTAGACTAAATAAAGAAAGAAGGAAAGTTCAAACCTAATTATTTTTTTACTTTTAATTACGCTAGAGTATTCTGATTAAAATATGTCAAACTATGACATTCGTAATTCTATTAGGTAGGGGTGTGTCACAAAACATAATGCGAGTAGAAGGGAAGCCCAGGAAGGGATTTTGTGAACTACTCGAGCGTGTCAGATTGACAATGGGAGATTGCTTACATCCTGTAGAGTATATCTACCAAATACCAGACATAAGCTCTCAATAAAGAGGAGATTTCATTTGGCAGTCCGCCGGAATATTAAAAACAAAAACGCTCAAATGCGTCAGACTAAGAGAAGTTAATCCAGGTAAAAAGTGTGCATGCTTAATGATTTGAGTGAAGTTTTTTTTTCTATATTCTACTTTTAAGGTCACATCCATTGTGCAAATTGTCAGATTAACGTACATTTGTTACAAGAGACAGGTTGCTGCAGCACAGAAAATAAATATAATATCTGACACGCTTGACAATTTCATTCGTAGGTTTCCTTGAAAAAAAAAATATATATCATTCCTTCCTCCGCCGTTATAATGGCAGAGACCTGTAACGTTTTCTACGTCTTATTATCTAAACTTCTCCTTTTCCCCACGACACTCGAATAACTACACATTTAGCACCCTGGGCTCCCTTACTATAAGAAATAGCGAATCTCTCTCACAAACTAAACTAAATACTAAACTGCAACATTACTATGACATTCTTATATCTTTTTTTAATTCAGTAGATGTGCAAACGAGCTGATATTATTTTGAACGTGTCTTTAAATATTTTGCAAAAATAAACATTAAATTCAACATTTTGCCAAAATCAACTTTCTGAGTCTGAAGGATTAAACAAGTGGTTAAAAGTAACTTCAAACAAGTTCCTAATTGAAGCTTCTATGTTATATTTTATATTATATATATATATATATATATATTATATATATATATATACGTTATCACCCGCGTCGTTTCCCGAAACATAAATATATATATATATATATTATATACTTACGTATGTGTATATATGTACAGCTTATACACTAACAGTAACACCGTGCGGACGAGTTAACTGTGAATTGCGGATTATTATTGCAAAATACTTGAAACTTAAAATTTTGCTATATATACTTGTATGTGATAGTTTAAGAGTCTATACTAGAAGATATAGGTCATCTTGTAGACGCATACATTAATAACGACTATGAAAGGTTGCAACGTCTTTCATAGGTTATCTACCTATTATAGACGTTGTCAATTTGTACGCGGCCTTTTAATTTATTATTATTGATTGATTGTTACATTTGTTAGGAATGTACTAAGCAGTGGCGGTCACTATACTCATGTTAAGGAACTTACACTGTGGAATCAACTCTGAATTCGAGAAAAAAAAAGCTATTTCATACAAATATCGTCGTCTGCAAAATGTATGAATTATTTTTTCTCGAATTAAGAGTTGTTCCTTAGGATTAGTATAATGACTACCTTTCGGCTTAGTATACCGCTAGCCGATAACTCTGTATACATTCTATCAAGTCGGTCCTATTGTGTCTTTAAATCGAAAAATCAAATAGAATGATATATTTTACATTCGTGTTAATAGCAATTGTAATTGTTCTCCTATATAAAATCACCTGGCGAACAAAGTAAAAACAAAATTGTTCTCATTTTTCTTGACTCATTGCGCCTAGGTGATATCACCTGGGTGATGTGTGGCGACAAAGAAGTGGAATTTGTTCACTTTGGATATAAATCTGTTATACTCGCATGAATAAAATTCGTTTGTCACTTAATTATGATTGTTAGAGTCTGTGCGGAAGGAGAACCGTCGTGGCGTAAAGGGGAACTAACATTGTGAATTTTTCATATGGCATCCCCCACCTAGTTAGTACATTTTTCTTTAACTGATTCACGCTATCGTGACGTAACAGTGTTGTCAACATAGCAAATGCGTTAAATAAACACTTCTTATAGGTCAATGGCGCCCTCAAATCTTATGACGGTTCTGTTTCCTCACATAATATACTAGATAAAAACTGAATTAAACTCTCACTAATAATTTAACTTGATGCACACAAATAAATTATGTTGATACAATATTTGTTGTTTATTTTCATTCTTTACATGTTATTTTTTGATAGGTCCTAAACACAAACCATACTAGGTATGTTCAAACAAATTAAGGCTTCTGATACAATGTCAAACCTCCTCTTATTCGCTTGGGTTCTTACCCAAGCTTACAAAGTGAACATACCCATACTTAGTGGTACACTCAGGGGGGTCTTTAATGTAGTCAATGTCAATTTCTTAGAACGTGCATAGAAACTCGACAATTTTAAAATGACATATTCCTAACACGACATAATCCTAAAATGACAATTTCTGTTATGACAAATTCTGAAAATGACGTTAATGACTAATCTGTTCCCGCAAGGTGACAAACAGGATCTTTTTATATTTTATTAAGTGGCACAAAGGACAAAAATGAATGAAAGTACAGTCAGTGGCAAAAGTCTTTTAGAAAAGGGTCGAAAATACGCGTTGTCGTTTTAGGGAGATCTCAATTTTAGCGGTTGTCATTTTAAGATGTTGTCGTTTTAGAAAGTTGTCGTTGTCACCCTGAGAGTAAGCATCGACGAGAAAATATTTTTTAGTCTCTTATAAGTAAATTCGCACTTTTGACCTATATTCAAGTATGGCGCACAGCGAATAAAACTCACAAAATTTTATTTCACAAAATATAGTGAACATGATATTGAACCCATTAGCTACAAACTACGAGTAGTTATAAACTGTATTTCAGTAACCAATGGTCTTCCTGTTACAACCAATCTAATAAGTTAATAAAGAGTTAAATAATAAAATGAGCCACGTGGCTTGAGTAGGTACGTGCCCTAATTTAATTTGACAGTTCTAAAATTAGAGCCTCGTATTTTGTTCCAATATTGAGAAAAAGATGTGTTTTAAAACGTTTCGTTAAGTTAAGTGTAACATGCCGTATTGAGGTCAAAATATCACCAAGGAATTTATTTTATATCGATTCTGTCTGGGTTGTCAGGGGAGTTCTGAACCGAAGGTATACCTACTAAGCTATCATGATAAAAAACTTTAAGAGTTAACTTAAACCAAAGCCTAAAGGTGGTAAATAATAGGTACATTATTATAAACAACTGTGGGACTACTAGGTCATTTACTTTTACAAAAAAGTTAATTCAGTGACTATACCTTTTAAAGAGGCTTAAAGTGCAAGCAAAAAGGCGAACCAACCAAAATCTATCCCATAAATAACCTTATCACTGATTAAGGTAAGATTGGAAAGGATTAGTATTTAAATTCGCAACAGATGAGAAAGAGTTAGGACCTTGTAACAAATTTCTATCTGAATATCCCGGTATTGTATTAATATTAGGGTTTATTTGTGATTTAGGACTCTCAGGATAAGTTGGGTCCGCATTGGGATAAATAGTTACTTTAGGATCCAAGTTGGGGTACAAAATGCTCGGTATTTTCACGTTAGGATAATCTTTTGCCAATGTAGGATTACATTCATCGCATGGAACTTTGTTCAGTGAATTCAAAGGATTTCTTGGGTCTGTGTTGTAGTTGAGTAAGTTAATAGGATTCGTTTTGAAATTGTTCGTGTTTTTTAGGTTAAATAATTCGTCGTAAGGTGATGTTTTCAAGTTTTGTGAGGTGAAGTCCTGTGTCAAATAATCGGTTATTTTTGAAGACTGGTATAACGTTGGATGCGGATAACATCTATCGTCACGAAACACGCTTAAGTCTGGCATTTCATACTGCTTACAGTCCGTTATTTCGTTTCTGTAAACCACAAAATATGTTAGTCACGTTGTCAATTAATTCATCATGACGAAATACAAATTAATTAAACCATTAAATAGATTAATTAAATAAGATTTGATAAATATTTACAAGTGACAAAAAGCGAAAATAAAACTGTTCCTAGACTTAGTATCCAGTCGCAATATTTCCAAACACTATAAGGCATGTCACTTAATCATTACCGATAAGATTAGTTTTTTTTATTGAGTACTAAAATAGATACAAGTTTCTATATTTATTTTTAAATAAATGTTAAATAGATTTAACGTTTAACTTTAATGTTTATAAATTTCTTTAATGTTTCTTCAGTTCTTAACTTGAGCAATTCAAATAACAATCTTGAGCCGCCCAAATTTGTGTCGTAGTGGCAGTTCTATAGTCTGGTCTGAGGGTCAGGGTTAGTAGGTACCTAATGGGTAGGCATCTATTACACTTAATGTTAATTACGAATATGTATCCGATTTTCTCAGGTTGGCGGGGTAACGCCTAACCGAAGGTTGGCGCCTAACCTAAAATACCTACTTATTAAATATGAAACCTATTCTGTTAATTTAATCATATACAATTACTTAAGTATTCGGCAATATACCGACGTGTCGTTGTATAGTTAGTAACCTACCGCGATATTTTTACAACTGTAAACAAGTGATTAGTAGCCACTTCAAAAACCTTACTGCTAAATTCTTAATCCTGTGTATCATCCTCAATTTTTTTTTTTTAACTACCTCGAATCACTCTATTGACACTATTCACATAAAAATACGAGAAGCCGTTTAGGCTCTAGTGCGTACCAAAGAAATATACCTACATACAAAGCTACATGCATACCTACGTACTTACATACATACATACACTCGAAAAACATAACCTCTAACATAAATCTTTCGCAGTCGGATAAAAAAAGGCAACCACTTAGCCGATTTTTTTTACTATCAGGCTATCTGTTAATATGAATAATGTGGAGTTCTGTATGTTTGTACCAAATATTATTGATATCGGCCAGTAAATGGAGCTTAGCAAGTTTCGCCCTTTTTTTAGAAGAAATACCCCAACAAAAAATTCTTCAAAATGATCTTCACAACGGTATCAGTAGTTTAAGTCTAATTGCATCCATTTCTTTCGGCATTTTGGATCCGTCGACATGTAAAAAATGGCTTTTCCGGTGTTTATAACTGGAATTTAATCACTGAGGCACGACATAGTATTTTTTATCACTATTATTAGCCGCTTAACAAGATGCACGTTATTATAATATAATGCTTTCAACCGTAGCGCGAGCAGACAGCGAACGAATTGGCCATACCCGCCCGGCTAGCACACGACCTGTGACGTCATCACGCTTTACAATGCCGAGTACGTTTTGAAATTATGACAAACAAAAATGCGCACTTTGATTATTTCTTAATCAGTCATTTTTAATGATAGAAAAAAAGTAAAAACACAGTTATTCTCGTAATATTTCTAGATTAAATTAGCATTTTAAGAAAAAAAAAATTGTCAACTCCATTGTAATTCTGAAACAACTCAAATAAAAACATGGGCTTCGTGCAGAGTTTCGTAATGTATGGTTAATTAGCTAAAAATGTTCTGATTACTTACCCTTCTCCGGGTATGATGAAAGCTTGTGGTTGTATAGAGTCTACTCCATCACCGTTCTGACACAGAAGCTTGGCGAGCGACATCTTGCGTATTTCTAACAGTTGCTCTGAAAGTAACAAACAAGTAGAGACGAATCAATTAATATCAGAACAATAACCTCCTTTTTTCTTAAATAAAAAAGGCCCTGACAATACGCCATTCTGTGCTAGCGGCCATTTTGGATTTGAAATTCATCATAGTGTATAGTTTTCTACTAATCAAGCCAGACAGACTTAGGCATTTATAATTATTCGCATTTATAATATTAGTTAGGATTAGTGTGTCCATACCATATACAACATTTAGCAACTGGGCTAGCAAGACCGATGTGTTACCTTCTGTGAATGCGTTAGGTTGTCCGTCGTGCTCGTACCAGAAGCGGTCGCTGCGACGCCAGTAGCGGAGCTGCTCTACCATTATACAAGCCAGAGTGGGGCCTAACGCCGCACCTGGAAATATGAACAATTGTCACTAGATGTTACCCTTGTATTGTTTAACAATACGGGTTTTCGGGCGTAAATTCGGTGAACGTGTATAACGAACAGTGCGAGACGTGCCATCGTTGTGAACACGAACGACTCATTTCATCCGTGATAAAGTTTACCGAATGTGAATGAAATTATAGTTCCTATGTCCTTTTCCGAGTGTTTAATGTGACCATTCCAATAATCAAACACTCGTGAAAACCTGTAAGTATTGTTAAACAAAATGTTGCCCTCGGGACCATGAGCTTTATTAATAATTTGAACTTTTGTTCCCCATATCCCTGGCAAATATTATTGCAATCGGTCGGTAAATGTCGCCATAGCAAACTTCCTCAACTTATGAGGGAAATATGCTCCCAATCAAAAAGCAGATTGACGGCGGCTAAATAAATCTAAGAAATTGTAAGTTGTATAACCATGACTTACGTCAAGGTTGGTTCGAAACTACGACGTACGACGATGGTTGAAATTCAACCATCAAAAAATCGCTACTCGCATACACGAACATGATAATTTATCATGTTCGCTAAGTCTACTATGGAAGTTTGCAGAACTATTTGTAGGTAAGATCTAAACTAGTTAAAAGTCTCTGTAAACTAGTTTACTACTGTTTACATTAATTGTTTACCTGGCATTGGTTTCTCAGCCAGCAATGCCGCCATCAAGTCGATATCGTCCGGGTGTTCGTAGTAGGTCGCCATTACTTCTACTTGCTGGAAACATTAAAAATTATTAATCATTCAATTAAATCGACACCTAAGGATTACGACGAGTATTATGTTGTTTTAATATTCTACTAGTCATTCCTGTAATGTAATATTGATGCAGTTGCGAAAAATATGTCATCGACATTTTGTGTCGGCGGCCATCTTGGATCGAATTTCATCAACGTAGCTAAGAACACTCCTCGACTAATTACCCTTTCAAACAAAATCAAAATCAGTTTATCTATTCAGGAGCTACGACACCATAGACAGACTGACAAACACACACAAGTCAAACTTATTACAGCCCGTCGTAGTTATGTTGGAGGTTAAAAATGTAACTCTTGTTTTCACCTCTTTCATGGCTAATTCTAGTCAATACTCTCGAGTCGGCAGGTAACGCACCTTTCTATCCATCCATCCCAGAAGGTCGTTGAATGTTTTGGCGGTCGTGAGTCCACATACTCGCCGGTAGTGGTTGTACGGAGGCAAGCCAATGTCGCGACCCTTCAGGATGTCGTTAGCAACCACGTCGGATGCAAACTGGAGGCGGCCTAGCACACGCTCGCCGATCTAATGACAAAACACATTCTGGATTCTAGCTATGAATAGAGAATCCGGCAACGAATTTCACAAGCCGACAGAATTGTACTCCATCTCTACATTAACAAAACGTCTTGAGGAAACCATAGCATGGTTACCACCATAGGTGTTTTCTAACTCCTGACTAACTGCTACCGCCCTTAAGTTGAGTAAACTCTGTATGGAACAAGTCTAATCTAAGGCCACAGTGACGCTGACTTCTTTGAGCATGTGAGCTGGTGATCAAATACTTAGCAGCTTGAATCAATAAAATAGTATTTGTCATATGCACTTACATCAGGGTCAAGCACTTCGTCTACATCTGCTCCAGGCTGGCGGAAGGAGCCCTGCGTCATGCCCTCGATGTTACCATCTAGTGGCAGAGCGCCTGTGCGCAGAATGAAGTCTACTACAGCTATGGAGCCGTAGAGGCGGCCGTCGGATTTGTATAGGCTGGGAATGTGGCATGAATTTAAAGAACGTCGTAATCATATCGAAGAGGCATAACCTTTGGAAATAATATATGTTTTATATCGGTTCATAATTATCAAAAATATCGATGAAAATACACAAAAAATACATAGGTACATACTCGTATAAAGAAAGAAGCTCGGTTTAAGATTTGTCTGTACTAACTGTCTCATTAGCACAGACGTTCAGTTCTTTTATTGGTGACCAAGATAGTGAAGTCATAAATTCAATAATTCCTTAAAACACGGGTAGGTACCTCAATTATTATTACTAATTGTTCCAAGATATCATTAGGATAGGGAACATAACCAACCACACGACCCATTTTCTTAAATTTTTCCCCTCCCACTCTAGTACCTATATGATAAGACCGCCATTGCCCTCTAGTTATCATATATTACTTCCCAAATATCCTTTGCGATATTTTTTGCAAACAAAGAGTAAAAAAGTGACCACCTGTGAGTTTGAAAGCGCTGAACGCTGTGCTCGTATTTAATTAAGGCTCAAAGAGTACGACTTTACTTAAAGGATACCTACTCGTACTCAGGTAATAATTACCTATTACAGGTCTAAGGAACGAAAACCTATGCCCCATCCTCTACCTGTAATAATGTTAAGCGTGGTAATCCGAAGACTCTTACGTGGCCATTAGTTGGGAATATCACCTTGTTCGATACCAGGAACTCCTATCCTAGTTAACTACCCATTTGTACTGGAGGTAACTTACTTGAGCTTCCCTTCCTGTACGGTGTGGAACCAGCGAGTGGCTGCTACGTAGTCGATGCTAACTCGCGGCTCGAGCGACGGATCATAGTCCCTGACATGTCCTTTGGTTGGGAATATCACCTTGTACGATACAAGGAACTCCTATCCTGGTTGAACTACCCATCTGTACTGGAGGTAACTTACTTGAGCTTTCCTTTCTGTACGGTGTGGAACCAGCGAGTGGCTGCTACGTAGTCGATGCTAACTCGCGGCTCGAGCGACGGATCATAGTCCCTGACATGTCCTTTGGTTGGGAATATCACCTTGTTCGATACAAGGAACTCCTATCCTGGTTGAACTACCCATTTGTACTGGAGGTAACTTACTTGAGCTTCCCTTCCTGTACGGTGTGGAACCAGCGAGTGGCTGCTACGTAGTCGATGCTAACTCGCGGCTCGAGCGACGGATCATAGTCCCTGACATGTCCTTTGGTTGGGAATATCACCTTGTTTGATACAAGGAACTCCCATCCTGGATGACAAATACAATTTGTACAACTTGAACCAATGACAATCTTGCCACATTGCGCACCTGAATGAACAACGTGAAAATCAAAGTGTCCTGTGTGGGCGATGATGTGGGCGAAGTCCCAAAAATCATTAAACAAGCGGCCCATATTCACTTGAGTGATTTGATTCCGAAGTGAACAAATTTCTCCAATTTTCACCTGGGTGGTACCCAGGTCCAAAAAGTCCAAGGGGAATGGAGGACACCTTAAATTACATTAGAATATATCGATCTTGGCTGTAGTACAGTGACGATTTTTGAGTGTCTTTATCGCGAGGATAGGAATATGGCTAGTAATAGGGAGGATAGAAATTCAAATTTAAATTTAAAAATAACTTAATTGTACACAAAAAAAAACAAATATACATTAAATTTGATTTGATTTGAAGTGAGATAAAATCACGTCGGTGATACTCTACGTGACATGATCGGTAATTCGCCAATCAGAAGAGATCTTGCGAGTCGCTTTTTAACCCCTGACGCATCTACGTTTTTGTTTTTGATGGGGTGTCTGTGTCTGTCTGAGGCATCGCAACTCCTAAACGGGTTAACCGACTTCGATTTTTTTAAATTAAAAGGTTAATTAGTTCTCTTAGTTATGTTTGATGTTAATCTGTCCAACAAAAATCAGTCATGCCACCGTCAGAAAACGGCGGATTACAATTTTTTTCACAACTCTCTCTGTATATGAGTAGGTATCTAAAGAAAGGGTTTGTCTAGTAGAATACACTACCATAAATTTAAATTCAAGACAGCGGCTACAATGAAATGGCAAAATATATTTTTTTCAATATATTTCTTCCTTTTTTTTTTTGATGGATCTATCTATCTACTTTATTTCGTAAATATATGCAACTAGTAGATTTATAAATATAAAAATTTACCTACTCACTTAAATTAAAAACCCCATCCAACTCACTGCCTTGTGGCAATGTTCACAGGATGCTGGCAGCGTTACCTCGCTGAATAATCAAACTTAACTTTTGAGCAAAGTAAGTGCCAGCCCTGGGATCTCCCGAGGCGAGGACCAGTCTCAAAGTTAGTTCTTTACAAAAAAAAATCCTTATCGGTCGACCATGGGCCCATCGTTTCTACAGCCAGAGCAACGAACTCGTGAAAATAAAAACTATATGTTATGTTTATATATTTCTTAAACTAATTAAAGATTAATTAGAATTAAAAATCGTTTGACACATTGATTGCCGACTTGAAGAGCTTGATTTCATGAGATAGTCAAATTATTTTATTAATATTTCCTTCCCTAAAGGTCGAAATAAATGTTATGCGCCATTAGCTCGTAATCTAAATTTATAATAAAACTGTAACGGGTCAAATTCTGTACATTGAAAATATTTTAAAAATTGCTTTGGCGGGTGTCATTAACGATATAGACCCCAAATCTATAGTTTTTTTAAATATTTGTCTGTCTGTCTGTCGGAGTTCCCTTGAGAGATGGGATAAAAGTCATATTTAACTATAACTCGGTAAGTATGTTTTTTTTTCTAAGTAATAACTAACTGAAATTATAGGAAACGAAAAAAAAATACTTCTTCGTTTATATAGTTTTAACAAAAAATTTATTATTGGCCGCCTACATAAAACGTTATTTCAAGGAAGTTTTTACAATTTAAATTTAATTTGCATAGTTATAGTTATTTTTTTTTTGGAAAAGACTTTCTGAACTTATTGTTGTAGTAGGTACTGGAAAAAATACGACATCGGTATTGTAGTTCATTAGATTTAATTTTTTAGCGATGGTGACCGAGTAGTTAAAGGAGGTAGATTGCCGTGCGAGATTTATGAGGTTCGATCCCACGAAATACGCAAGAAGAACCTGAGCTATCGGTGAATGACAACATCGTGTGGAAACCATAGCATGGTGGAAGGGCAAGTATTAAGAATGTGCCAAAACTGTCGCCAAACAGCTAACGGTGTGTTACGGCGGCCTTAAAATAAGTATATTCCAGACTAGGCATGCATCATCTAGGGGCCACAGTGTAGCTGGTTTCTGTGGTCGGGCGAGCTAGTTGTTAAATGTCTAGCTGTCTTGAATTAAAAATAAGTAGGCAATTGGGACACATACGTTACAAAACAAAATCCTACGAGTTAAAATGAATGCTAAATTCGTAAAATTAAATAGGCTTTTATGCAGAATCTTTACATGCTGAACATAACTGTGAGAACTTCTCTGTATCGCTTTAATTAAAAAAAAATTACAGTTTAAAACACTGCAATCTTATTGTATATTTTACAATGATAAGACTTTCAAACGGACCACTGAAATTAATTCTTTAATTTTTAAGTAACTAAGTTCCACTGACATAATTATGAAGCTAGCTAGGTTAGCTACCGCGAACGAAGTCGCGGGTACAGCTAGTTGAAATATATTAGAAAGGAACACGCGATATCGCGTGATCGACAACAGACGTGTTAGGTAAGGTTTGTTAGTCTCTGCACCGAGTCTGGCAAAAACGTTCTTTCGTCTGTCAGTTTGTATGTATATTTATGTTCGTCTATGTTCGCTCTATCACCTATACAGCTTGTTATATTTTGATAAATGTGATGTCAATCGATGCGTAGCAACACTCTGTATGCCATAGGCCATATGACGTCACTACAACTTCAAAATGGCGGAGTTCAACTACAAAATTCGCAGGCGGAAAAAAACGACAAATATATCATATGGGGTTCATCAATGAAAGATCTTAATAAAGAAATTCCAAGAAAGTACGTATAATTTAATACCAAATATTTGTTCACCTGAGAGCTAAGATACGTTGAACAGTAGGTACTAATTTGTATGTTCCTTCGTGGATACGTAGCAATAAAACCACAGAGTGCATTTTAATAAAATCTAGTTTAAAAAAGCACTTACCTAAGATTTCAGGCAACATTTCGTAATAGAATATCTGGTTATAATAAGCGATATTGATCTCTCTCGCCATGAAATAGAGTTTATTATCGTCCCAGCAAGGGTTGAGCTTGCGTAGTGCGTCCGCAATGACGTTGTGGCTTCGGTAGTACCATATGAACATCAGGTTCAAACCCAGGACGGAATTTGTGCCAGCCATTGCTGTGGACAAAAAAGTTACAACGTTATGGCGTGTCCCTGTTTATTCTAGCAGTTAGCCTCTAGTTCGTTTCCCTAATGTTTAACCCCCAACGCAAAAACTTCGTGTTTACGACCTCTCTGTGGCATTGTAGGTGCCGATCAGACACGACAATTAATGTTTTGTCAGAAAGTTGAATTAATCTGGAGTGTTCTTAGCTATGTTTGATGAAAATTGTTTCAAGATGGCTGCCTCCACAACGTGGCGGATTACATAATGGGTATAATTTAAACGGTTGTCAAATGTATTTTTTGGTTCCCAAAATGCCTTAAAGGTCACCAGGTTATCACACTCTGAATACTTTCAGCGACAAGGTCCGCGGTAGGTTCCGCTATTTTTTTTTTATGACAATCCGAATACTTTCGGCAACAAGGTCCGCTGTAGGTTCAGGCTATTTTTGTATGACAATCCGAATAATTTCGGCAACAAGGTCCGCTGTAGGTTCAGGTTATTTTTTATGACAATCCGAATACTTTCGGCAACAAGGTCCGCAGTAGATTCAAGTTATTTTTTTATGTCATTCTGAATGCTTTTGGCACCAACTTTTTTTGGTGACCATTTATCCATTTTGGTAACCGTTTAAATTTTTTTTGGTAGTAAATTGTGACTTTTTGGGCGGTGTTTAAATACGAGCCGTACATAATTCTTAGTCATATCTCTCAATATAGGTATCAAATGAAAGAACTTAACTGGTGAAAGTGTACACATTATAATAAATTTCCAACCCAAGATGGCGGCCTCCAAAAAATGGCGATATCGGGGGTTGTTTAGTAACTTACGAGAGTCATGACAGCGCGACTCCCTCCCTACATTGTTGAGACAAACAGGTCCCCCACTGGGGGGCCATTCCTTGCCGTTGATCACCTCCGCGCGCATCCGCCCCCCTTTGTACTCCCGCCCCTTTACCGCCCCCCGCTCGTCGTGTCCGTAAACTGCTGATAGGTCTAACATTGGTGATGCTGTGTTCACCTGGAAAATTATATAATACCTAGTTTTATATTTTGTGTAAAAGTGTAAAAGTAATTTTGCGACTTCAAAAAAGGCTCCCTCTCGGTTCATACTTATAAGAGTACGAAAAATTTCACGGCAGGCAGATATCAAATTTACGTCTACGCCCATATCTAAATATTTTGCATATTTACTCTTTATCTCAACTCTTTTTTATGGTTTTACCAGACCAAAGCAGATATGCTTCGCTTGTTCGGACTTAGGAGGCTTCGGTTAACTTAAGTACCTTTTACGTTAGTTATTCAAGATTCAAGATAGAAGGAATTTCTTGTACAATGAGCCCAACGCTTTTTGGTCAAGATATGTACAATAGGGTCACAATTAAAGAGGTTTTAGTGTCAAAGAAATAAAAGAGCGTTAGTTGGACTCCTTGTAAAAGAAGATGCTTTCTTTTACCAAAGAAACTCCTTTCGCTCTATAGATCGTAAACCTATTGTTAGGTTATGTTTTTTTGGCCATACTATGGTGTTATAATTCAACTTAATTTAAGTTAAGTTCAATAGAATTTTGGTGACTATTAGTTTACCCTCTCGGGCGGTACATCATCTGAAATGCATCCAAGTCGCTGGTAGGTGATCGCTCGAGTAAGGTTCATGCAACGCACAGCACTCCGCCTTAGGTGTAGGTCGTCCTCTGGCACCTAGGGAGAATATATGTAGTTAAATTAAAATGAATTTAGCAAACTGTATCAATTGAAGAGCTAAAAGTAGTAGGCATAGCGGAATGAAAGCCGCACCATCTACATAATGATATAGCATACTTCGCAAATTTTTTACATCACCCAAACTTCTGAAAATCAGCGCTGAGGAGCAAACCCCAGCATCATGCTGAGCGCTTACCTTTTTAGACGCACGGGACACCGCAACTCGAATTATTTTACTATTTTAAAATGTTTGTCTACTTTAAGTAATTAGTAGTAATCGTAGTAGCAGTATCCTGTGTGTACAAAATAAATGACTTCTTACGTAAAGTTTTGTTATAAACTATTCGTACCTGTACGCAAGTACCAGACGAACTGGCGCTAAACGAAATACATTTTTACCATAACCGAAGCAGAGCCGCTTTGCACTAGCGATGAAATATTCATTTATACTTAGGAATAAATATAATATAATATTTGTTTTCCCTTACCACAACAGGGATGCAGCGAGGGTCTTGTTGTTGCCCGGGCTGGCAACACGTTTGTAATAATGCCACATAGTTTACAGTATCATGGACCGACGTTATGTCACCTGCATAGGAAGACTTTGGTTAGGGATATTGTTTATATGGTGTTCTTCAGTTGTTTATTACAATACACAGTTGAAAGGACCAAGAATTCAGGGTTTCTATTATTTCACTGTTCAACTATACGCGATACCTTAACTGGATTCTATTTGGCTTTTTTTGTCAGAAAACCGGTCCTTAGTTTTATTTATACACCTACGTTAAGTAAATACGTTCTAACCGGTAATAAATACATTGTAGTTGGCCAACATGTGCGTAAATTTCTTGCTGGGGCGTCGCCCGTCCGACATCAGGTCTACTCGTAGCGGACGGACCAAGGGCAGGGGCTTGCCAGACTTCGCTGTCCGGAGGGCACCTCCTGGGGTAAAAGACAATTCCAAAGTTCATCATCTTTCATTCATTCATCAATCATCGGCAAAACACTTCAGTGCTGAAGACAGAGGGCAGCATGGGTACATTAGTAGAGTGTCAGGGTAGTGTCACGGAGAGGAATCCCAAGTTGCTGCAGAAACCGTAAAGTTGCCACAGAAGAAAATGGGTAGGTATATAAAGACTTTTATAAATATAGTTTTAGCTCAGTCAAAAGCCGTGTTTGTTTGAAAAAGAGATAGCTTACAACGTTGAAGACATAGGGCAGCATACAAAGAGTGGGCGTAAGTCAAAGGCGTAGGGCCACAGAGAGGGTATCGCAAGTTGTTGCAATCCCATTCAAGCGCCACAGATCGAAAGTTATAAATACTCGAATAATCCTGAGATCAATCGAGAGTTTCTTTGTTTAGAACAGAGATAGTTACCAGCGCCGAAGACAGAAGGCAGAATACGTCGGTACGGCGTCAGCGCAGTGCCGCGGAGAGGGTATCGCAAGTTGTTACAGCCACCGTCCATACGCCGCGGACTGTGAGGGTCGCATTTTGGCAGTTCTGCGGCGCAGTACCTGGAGATTAATAAAGACCTTATGAGTTTATACATAAGGTTATAAATTATGAGCAAATAAAGTGTGTTTGCAATCAATAAATAGATTCTACGACAAGTCCTTTTAAAACAAGTAGTTCTGCGAACTGTAGACCTCGCGGGTAAAGTTATTTCATCCAACTCTAACACGAGTATATTAGGTAGGTACCTAATAGTTCGAACGACCTTATTTAACGATAACTGAATCAGTTAATTTCTCTTTGCTCATCGATTTAGTCGCTGTACTTCTTCTATTCTCAAGAGTATTGCTTTGTAGTCTTTGTTGCCTGACGAGTCGACTATGTATTAATGCATATGAAACGTCTATGCATTAACTCGCCGAATTTGCTTTCATCTGTCCAAATTTATGTATGTATGTTAGTACTCGCGTACAGGCCTCAATTTAAATCCGATCTTGACGAAACTTGGTATATAGGTCCCTTGATTTTTTAGATTATTTTTGTCGTCAGCGATTTTTGATTTGGGGTGGTTCCCATAAAAGGGGAGAAGTTTTTAGTTTCATCATTTCATTCTTTATTTTTTGTGAGCGCACATGTGCGTGCTGTCTCTCTTTTCCCAGATTGCGAACTGCCACAATCTAAGATATTTAACTTCTAAGTGCAAACGTACTTTGTTCAATAAAATGTAACTGCTTAGTACATGCATAATACTTCTCCATTTTTGTTTTCTTTCCGTGTGAGTGAATTGGCGTACTCTTGCGTCAAGAGTTTTAAGCCGCTCTAGGGGAATGTTATATGGCTTATAGACTGCTATACTATGACTAACAGCTGGGACCTACAATTTAACGTGTCATCCGACCCACGAAAGCACCCAGTTGTTAAATGCCACTCTCAGCCACCCAGCCAAAACCTGACTGCGATAAATGTTGCTTCGATAAGTTGTTATAAAAATCAGAAACAAAAAAGGTTTTCGTTTCTGATTTTTATCATATCTTGACAACTACTTGACCAATTCTGTTCATATTTGGTAGACTGTGATAAAAATGTATTTAATCTACGTTCTGAATTTCATGCAAATCGGTTGGTAAATAGTGCTGTGGCAAAACTTCCCACCTTTTTATGTGAACCACCACCCCAATCAAAAATCGCCGACGACAAAAAAATCTAAACTAAACGAGAACCAACATACATACATACTTACATATATACACACTTATGGACAGATGAAAGCAAATTCGGCGAATAATGCATAGACGCTTCGCTCGCTCGGTCAAATAGTATAACATAAAAAGAGGGAAAACCGACTTTAGCAGCAGTCAAAACTTACAATACAAATAAGAATTGAGATCATTTTATTTTAGGAAAGTTATGGATATTCGAAAAATTATTTCGAGATAATGTAACGAAGACTTCATACTAAAAATACCAGATTTTTATATCCACTTTCTACCAGGTTTTGTACAAAAATCTGATGAAAAAATCTCGTATTTATGTTAAGACCGTAAGATGCCAGCAATAAAAAATATTATTGTATCTGTCATCTGTAAACCATACCAAAACAAACAACAAAAATACAGATAATTAATGACATCGTTTTTTTATGAGCTATTGACTCAACTTTGCTTTTAATTTCAAAAATCTATTGTAACGTAATTTTTACATTCTGAATAACACTCGTCCAAGTTCCAGACGTATGCGAGATATGAAATAACAAAAAATGCATTTAAAAAAATAATCTGCTGAAGAAGCTGCCATAAAGTTAATAAATTTCGATATATCTTCGAAGGACGGTGAGACGAACAGAACTGTTCGTCTAATTTTTATTTTATTTTAAGGAATCTTTAACACAAGTGATAAAGATTCCTTATAGTAGGTACCATAGTAGGCACCCTAAAAATGGTATACTTACGGCACCAGTCCTGTACTGTTCCACTGTTCATATCTAGTCCTGTTAATCTCTTGACCACTATATGTATCGTAGAATTCACAAGACACTGCCGTCACTGATAGCAACACAAGCAAAGCCGAAGAACACGGCATTGTCTCGCAAAACTTCAGGCCGCAGAACTCTGGGACACGGAACGTTGTCTGGAAGATATTATGTCTGTATACTTAAATATACGTCATATATATATGTACCTACCTGCATAATATGACGAACTTGCTTTACCACATCGAATTTTTTAATCGTCGGATTCTTTCTTATTGTCAGTCAGACAAAATAATATACCTACAAATATTAAGATGAACATAATAGATGTTTAAGACTTTGAACCCCCATTAAGGGTCGAATCTCCAAAAATCATTTCTTAGTACACCCTATAATGAACACATTCTCCAAATTACATGTCTCTAGGTTCCGGTCTCATAAACAGTTGCTGAAATGTATCAGGGAGCATTTAGTAGAAAAGAGCTACTATAGCTTTACAGAAGCAAACAATGGTAAAAACTCTTTAAGGGCATGTCAATTAGACCTTAGCATGTATTTTCCAACATATTATAAAAAAAAATACTGACGATGCTATTGAAGATACTAATTTGATATTATTATTTTGACATTTACAATGTAAATTTTAGTGTTTTTTATCTCAAAATTCTATAAAAGACGCATCCAAGAGCATATTTGTTATGACTATTAAGAGATAAATGATTTCATTTCATTTGATTTGATTTCAGCGGTTTAGGCTCTGCGTTAATTCCTTGCAAATATCAGTCAGTCAATCAAGTGGTCAAGTGTTATTTGAATTGTCTCCGAATTACATGTCGGCCGCCGGCAGCGCGTTCGCATTGATGAGTCATTCTCGTCATGGTGCGATCTCTGCCGGTGTGCCGCGTGCTATCTCCTCTTCTTTTTGCGATATTTATAAACTCAATCTCTCAGAATTTAACTTCTTCCTATCACCTCTATGCAGACGATTTACAGATCTATACTCAGGCCTCATTTGAGCAACTGAATGAGGCGATTAACGTGACTAATTCTGATCTTCAACGGATTCGGGACTGGAGTAAGTCGTACGGTCTCACGGTTAATCCGTCTAAAACTCAATGTATTATCATAGGAAGTTCCCGTATGATTTCTAAAATCGACATGAGCCGCATTCCTCAAATATTTTTTGATGGAGTTCCAATTAAAATTAGCGAGACTGTCAAAAATCTTGGAATAACCATGGATAAAACACTTTCCTGGAATCCACAGCTTGCAGAAGTCAGTCGCAAAATCTTTGCGTCTGCAGCTTCCTTAAGAAGACTGCGTAATTTTCTTTCGATTACTACCAAAACTGCACTTGTGAAATCGCTCCTTCTTCCCATATTGGATTACGCAGACGCTTGCTATTTAGATTTAACCGAAGAGCAGCTCAACAAGCTTGAGCGTTTACAGAATTTTTGCATTAGGTTTGTATTTGGTTTACGCAAATATGACCACATCTCCGAATACCGTAATAGGCTCAAATGGTTACCTATTCGTCTTCGCCGTAATTCTCATATTCTGTCTTTTCTTTATAAAATAATATTCAATCCCACCACTCCTTCGTATTTAAAAGATAATTTTGTCTTTGTGACTGCTTCTCATTCTATTTCTTTAAGACCTTCACGATATATTCGCCTTATGCTGCCAGCTTCCACCTCAACCAACTCTTTTTTTCAAGCATCATTTACTGTGCAAGCTATCCTGCTATGGAACATGTTACCCCTGTCAATCAGGCAGGCTAAATCTCTATATATATTTAAAAATTTGTTGAAAAATCATTATCTCTCCGTAAATTAAACCGAACATTTATTTACGAATGATTATTGCGAGTATGACATGTATGTATAGGTATGTATTAACTATGTATATTGATTAATTTTAAAATATTTTTTTCTTGTTGTTTTTTTTTGCGGTACAATATTTGTACTTGTATTTTTTTTCTGTTTTTTCTATTGATGCATCACCGACGTGACTATTCTCACTTAGTCCGATCCATCCCAAGGTTGCCTGGATGAAATTGCTTTAGGCGATAAGGCCGCCCAATGTACTACCGATGTTTTGTTCATGCCTTTATCTTATTGTTTACTTTGTTTTTGGTGTGCAATAAAGAAATATTGTATTGTATTGTATTGTACAATTGTGTTGTGCCAACATAACAGTTTCCGCGTAGAATAGATCAGAGTTAGTATTTAAATATAAGTTTTCTTTAATACTAACCTATGTCAGAATGGCCATTTAAGCACTATGTAATTGTAAGAGTGACAATTAAATAGGGATGAAATTTAATGATTACCAAAATAAACAATTGTTAAGAAAACAAATTTATTATGACAGTCTGAATACTTTGTAACATACCTACATATTTGTATTTAGATGAAATTAAAAAAAAATGCGAGTACATATTTAGTACATGCGTGGCCTGCTTGGGCTGCTCAGCGATTATTCTGAAGATACTTGCCTTTTTTGGGTTAGCAGACATAACGTTTAGTGGTGATAATTTCATATTAAAATGGGGATTAAATTCTGGTAAGTACTTACGATTTTTGGGCGTTATATTACATTATATTTGGTGATTGCTTAAACCTAAGCAATTCAAATAAAAGACTTGGGTCCCTGAACTTACTCTTATATATATACCTAAGTACCTACATTAAAAGATGTACAACCCGGTCACAAGATCTGTGCACCTGAGCTCGTGACGTCATATCGGCGGTCTGAGTACGGTGTGCTAACCGTACCTACTGTCGCACCGGGGAGTGCGCGGAGAGGTGACAGGGGAAGCGGGAGAGGCGCCGCATTCCAGCGAGGTGCACAGATATTCTGACCGGGTTATACTCGAAAAACATTAGGCACTCTCCTTTTGAGCAGTCGGTAAAAAAAACGGTAAGTTTCCTACCTTTTTTTTCAATAAAGAAAATCAAATATAAGTAAATACGTATAAGATAATAAAAACAAACGAAACCACATTAAAAGATACCAACTACTAAATAATGTAAAGAAATAAATGATGCATCGTTCATTTCGTAAGCCAGAGTTAATAAGTAGGTAACTCATCAGCAACTTAGTAACATCCTGTGGCCCTACCACGAAACACCAAACGTCTTCTAGCAACTCAATGTATGATTATATTATAAAGAGGAACGATTTGTATTTTTGTATGTAACAAATTAACTTGAAACTAGTTGTAAAATCTGTCGCCAAGGCCTAACGGTGTGTTCCGGCAGTCTTCCTTGAGAGTCAGTGTATTCCAGACTAGGCATGCTCCATCTAGGGCTACAGTATCGCTGACTTGTGGTCAAATGCCTGTGTAGGATAAAAAAAAACTATTGGAGCGATTTCAAATATTCCTACGCCGTAAGAAAGCTACATTCTCACTGCGTGACTTATAAATAACAAGTTTTTAGAAGCGAGTTCGAAAACAACCCGACTGCTAATCGTTAAGCTTTTATGTCACTCTCACGACTAAGAAAAATGTATTGACACCACTCACATAAAAATACGACAAGCCGTTTAGCCTCTTGAGCGTGCCAAAGAAATATAATCGAAAAACATAACCTCCTTCTTTCGCAGTCGGGTAAAAATAAAAGATCTGCAGGGAACACCGTGGAGCGCAGCTAGTATATTATTTTGTATAGTTATGTGCAATTTTATTTTAATTGTCTATTTTTATTTTTAGATACTGCATTAGTGTAATTTTGCTGTATATTTTTTTATATTTGTTTCTGATTTCTCGGAGATAGCTGAACTGATTAGAAAAAATCTCCTTTTGTTTAAAATGGCTTGCTTCAGAAGTAGAATTATCATATTAATAAATGTTATCAATGTTGTGTTCCGCATGTTAGTGCTACTTATAATTGAAATCATCCACTAAATAGTGCCGTAGCAATCCTCCCCTTTAGGGGGAAATACTCCCCCAATCAATAATCCCCGACGACTAAAAATGTTAGTGAACCTTCTGGAGTTGTAAACAAGTTCGTCTAGATTTGGTTGAAAACTATGACCTGTAACTAATTTAACTAGTCTTATGTGTATTATAGGAAGTATTTGTTACAATACCTACCTTTATTAAACAACATCTATACACAAACAAACTGACAGACGTAGGAAAAGTTTTTAGACTCAAAGCAGAGTCGCTTCGCTCGTTTGGTCAAATATATTTTTTATAACTTCTGCGTGAAACTCCCGCTATAGTAGTAACACTTAAAATAATCTAATAAGTGTTCTTCAAGTCTTTTCTGAGTGCAATTACGTTGTCGAACGCTAAAAATTTACATTTAATTGCAATCAAACAGGAACTTATACTTTATGCGGTACATATACAAGGTAATCAGAGTAATAAGCCACAAGTAGAATTTAAAAAACCCTTAACAGTACTATTTAGTGGTGGCGGCCATCTTGGATTTGAAATCCTACCATCACTATTCCTACTCTTACTATAAGTAGGTACTATGTCGCTGTACACCGCACTGCGCAGTAAATTTATTTTATTTTTTACTGCGCACTGCGGTGTACAGCGACATAGTACTTATATATAGTATCAAATGAGGGACTAAAAAGTCCCACATTTGATACCCATATTGAAATTGATTGATTATTGGAGTTGTGAAAAATACCTAATCCGCCATTTTGTGGCCATCTTGGACCGATTTTCATTAAACATAGAACAAAGAACACCATACAAATTCACTTTTCAAACAAAATCAAAATCGATTCATCCGTTCAAGAGCTACGATGCTACAGACACATACATACACGTCAGACTTATAATACCTATAACAGCCCGTCATCAGGGTCAATGGTGGCAGTGTACTCTTCAGATGAATATTTTGCACTATTTGACAAATTCCAAAATCAAGAAAATTAATCCATAGTTTCATCGAATACCTAAGTTTATCGTCCATCGACAAAATATTGGCAACACTGATTTTAGTCACTAATACCGGGTTGTGCCCGTGGTAAAAGTTCTTTGTCGCGATGGGCACTGTGAACCCTTTTAGCTAATTAGACTCCTAACCGTTAATCCTGCGTTATATTGGGTCTATATTTTTTTCATATTTACCTAGTAGACTATGTATCACACATATTGCTAAATGCACGATTTACCGGTCGATTTAATGTACATAAATATCAATATCAAATCGACCGGTAAATCGTGTCGTAGCCGCTATTATTTTTTGGGGTAAATAGGAGTACTGGGAGGGTTCCCCCAAACAAAAAAAAAATCCCCTAAAATCGTATGTACCACCTTCTAAACAAACATTTTACCGAAGCATAGACGCTTCGCTCCTAAGGTATGTATGATAAACAGTAGCCTAATTCTAAACTTATTTGACGTTAGGTAGTTAGGCTACTAGGGTAATGAAATAGCTATGTTCTGGTAAGAAATTATAAATAAAATACATATAATACAAAATTACATACATAGATTAATGTATTTTATTTATAATAAATACATTAATGTATTTTATTTATAATAAATACATTAATGTATTTTATTTATAATAAATACATTAATGTATTTTATTTATAATAAATACATTAATGTATTTTATTTATAATAAATACATTAATGTATTTTATTTATAATAAATATATTAATGTATTTTATTTATAATAAATACGTTAATGTATTTTATTTATAGTGACTATTACTTGGCAAGTTCCTTTATTAACATTAAAAAATGACTAACTACGACAACGAAATAATATATCAGAAAGATACTTATAGACCCCGTGCTGCATTATACTTAAGATGATACTGCGAAATTTGTGAAAATATATATATATCTGCCGTCAAATATATGGTCCGGCAGCCATCTTGGACCGATTTTCATCAAACATAACTAAGGGTACTCCCGACTTATTCACCTATCAAACAAAAAAATAAAAATCGGACCTTATGTTCGCGTACTACAATGCCACAAACAGACACACAGCCATGGGGTCTAAAATTACTTTTCCAAATCAGTCTAGGCGAGTAGCGATGATGGTCGAGTGGTTAGTGGGGTCAATTGCAGTGCAAAAGATACGAGGTTCGATCACACGAAACATGCAAAAAGAGCCTGAGCTACCGGTGAAGGAAAATCGTGAGGAAACCAAAGCATGGTGGTAGGACGTTTCCCATCGCTCGCCTGGCTAGCTACCACCCTCAAGTAGTAAAATCTGTCGCCAAGCACCTGACGGTGTGTTCCGACAGCCTTCCTGCCAGTGTATTCCAGCCTAGGCATGCTCCATCTAGGGCTACACTATCGCTGACTTCCTTGGTCGTGCGAACTTGTGATCAAATGCCTAGCTGTGTAGGATAAAAAAAGGCTTCTCTGAGAAATCGAGAAACGTGCATAAGTTTCCGACGAATGTATGTCGTTAAATTGTAATGAAAATTTGAAAAAAATACTAATTTCTTTAAAAAACATTTAATTAATTATAACACAAAATTAATTGTAACACAAATTTTATACTTAAATCTTAGAAAAGTAATTAACAATACGATTTTCAATTAAGTTTTTAAACACATTCTGTGCGTCATAAAGCAGTTTATCTTATTTCAGTTTATATAGCTGTCCATTTTCAGTTTATAAGTAAAAATTATGTTCTTATGACAGCTGTAAGTTAAAAATCAAAAATTTCATAAAACTATAGTTACTTGTCAGAATCACAACTTATCAACTATGTAACTTATTACAATCTATTGAACTTTAATTTTCTTATTCACGTTCCCCTCTTCTTCTATTCTATCTTCCCTCTCCCTCTTATTTCTAGCAACAACGCTATCCTTGTCACTCGGAATATTGTCATCTCTTTCTATATTAATATCAAAATTTTCCTTATCTGTTTTTTTACTGTTAACAATTTCTTTATCATCGCAAGTTTCTTTGTCATCACCATTTTCGGTAACTTTGCCATTTACGTTAATATTACAAGCTTCTTTATCGTCATCAGCTTCTCTCATGTCATTTTCTGCAATATCTTCTGTCTCGCTCGCTTCATTGGTATCTACAACCTTTGTCCTTTTCGTTTTCTTGCCCACTCCTTTTCCCTTTGTCCCTTTAGGGTAGTACTCCTCTATTTTGTGACTGTTCTCTCCAGTAAGTTCTGGTAGTTCTATGGTTTCGTCTAGAGAATTGTTTTTAGGTTTCTCCGGTGAAGATTCATTGTCTGACAGTACAATATTATTTTTCGGTTTTGGTTTAGGTTCGGAGCTGCCTGCTGAAAAGAATAAGTAATATTATAAAGACAGTGGACTTCAGACAGAGGACAAATTAATCATCCCATGTCAACTTATCATCTAACAATACTCCGAGATATTTGATGCACTCATCGCGGGACAAATTAGAACATGAACAATGGGAAGAAATACAAGTGTTTCGGTTGCATGGAAATGTGTGTATTTTAATTGTAAAATTAATCACTTTGGGGTCCTCCAGTGATTCTTTTACAAAAACACAAATATTTTGTACTTTGTGAAAGGGCTTGTTGTGTGTAACCAATCCTTTAAAAAAGAAGTAGTGGCTGTCACCAGTAGCTTTTTAAACTTTGAACTCTAACTTGACCCTGTAAAGGGCTGAGTTTCCAAAAATCCTTTCTTGATACTACCCTACACCCCATAATGAATAAATTTTCTAAATGTCATGTCTCTAAGTTCAGCAATATCCGTTCTATGTTGATTCCTTGTAAATTTCAGTCATTCAGGACTTACACTTTTATATATATATATATATAGATAGAGAAATAGATCTGACAATAGGGCTACAGTAAACTTACCAGCCTCACCATCGCCATCAGAGTCACGGCTGTCATTATGTCTGTTAATAAAGAAGTTGGTGATAGGTTTCTGCCAGTTGGGAGTCTCTCGAGGACATACCGGGTTCCCTCCGCCTGAGCCACGGGACAATTTCTCACTGCCACCTGTTTAGATCAACAACTCTTTATTTCAAATAAGGAATACTGTAACAAGTGGCTAGAATCAACTTCAAAAAAACTCAAAAACTGAAGACCACTGTATCTTAACAAGTGAAGAATGCTACCAGCTTACAGATTATGATAAATCCAATGACAGCTTGCACATCAAAATCAGTCTACTGGTATATGCTGTAGAGAGTTACAAAGAGTTTAACATACATACATACTTATTAACACAAGCAAATGATTAGAAGAGACTACAAAAAACCTAACTGCATAAACAGAACCAGAGGGAACTATTACCAGCCGCATAAAAATATAAATGTAATGACATCTCACACTTGGAAACGGGTTAGGATTGGACTTGTTAGCAGGTATGACTAGATTGTTTTATGACTGAATCTCTATATGACTACATTGCGTTAGGAATAAAGAGTTGAGGAGTAATTATTTTATCGTGATTGTTTTTGTTATTCCTAACGCAATGTAGTCATGTAGAGATTTAGTCATAAAGCGATCTAGTCATACCTGCTAACTAGTCCTATACACATATAATCATAAAGCTCCTAACCCCATTAACTGTAAACCACTAAATTTTAATGAGTGAAACTGAAGAATTCAACTACTATAGCCTATGACCATCTATGTACCATGTAATATTAAGATTTGTTCTTATCTGCAATATGCAATAATGATACATCAGATATCATAATTTTTCTGTCAGTTTAGGATATTGAGTTAGGTACATATTTTTATACAAAAATTACTATAGGGACTGTACATACTGCTAAAAGCAGAAAATGAGGAATACATTATATGTATTTCGTATATAATATATATTATATACATAAAGGTATACCTTTATCTATCATACAAATTTTGTATGGTAGACATGACATTTATTTTCATAAGTAACTAGCTGTACCGGCGAACTTCGTACCGCCTAATAGTTATTTATGTTTCCCACCTTTTAAACCTTCCCTGGAGTACGACAAACAATTCAAGACCAAATTCAGCTAAATCGGCCCAGCCGCTCTCGAGTTTTTGCGAGACTAACGAACAGCAATTGATTTTTATATATAAGAAGATGCATTATTGCGTTACTTAACAGAGTTATAAATCGTCGATCGCCGAATGAATCGTAGCCTAATTATTGACTTATTCAAGAAAACTTAGCTTACTAGTAACTTTTTTGTAGGTTACGCAAACTTTATTTAAGTACCTGAAGAAACTCCAGTGCTTGTAGTCGGAGCCGCGCTACATCGTGCTTTGCTACTCTTGCCCGATGAAACTGCAATTATTTATTATTTTAGAGACTAATAAAGCCAGAAATGGTAAGTACTTAAAACATTGCAATGTATCTATGTGTTCACCGGTTCACAGGTTCGTACTATACGTACTTTTAGCGCCTACTGATGCTTTGGTTCTTGCCATTATGTTAGTGAGTTAGTACACTAGCTAAGTACTTTGGGACACGTTTTTGAAATAAATAACACCGAAAATTAGTTTTGTTGTTGACCTGTGTTGATATAAGCTGAAAAAAATCTGATATAATTACGCGCCAAATAATGTACGACAGGATTGTCAGATGACAGACAGGACAAGTGTAAATTGACTTTGATAGTTATGTTACAAACTCTGCTTGATACGATAAATACGTTGAGCTTGTCTTGTTACTAATTATTATTATAGTATTGTTTAATCAGGTAGGTTGACATCAAATAAATAGAAAATTATTTAATTTCAGCCTAAAATATCTTCGTCGTTCGTCGGCACTACGTTTCGCGAAATGATCGTTTTGTGACGAATCCTTTAAAGTATCTAACGGTTATTATACCTAAGTAGGTACACACTGCTTCAATGGTGTACTTACTGTGAAAGTAAGAGTTTACTGATAGCATTTAAATAATGTGTTTGCATAGTAAACAGTAGTAGTCCCAAATAACATTTGAATACGACAAGCTTCAGTTATCTAATTTAGACAACGCTATTATTAATTCACCTACGCGCCTAACAAAACATGTTGACAGGAATTTCAACCTTACAGTAATACATACCTAAATGTATTTAATTCAATCCTTACCTAGGTTTTATGCATATCCACTGCTTATGCAGCTGACATTTTGCAAAAATCCTTAATTAAAAAATCCTATCCTAATTCCCGATATCTTAGCGTGAAACTCTTGCTACGTATCCGGATAACCGTGACCCCAGATAAATACTCGATCCTGTATACATAGGCTTGCGCATTTAGTCTGATGTAAAGCGACGGCTTATTCCAAAAATCCCCTTAGACGATCCCCTGCGGTATTGCGTAAACGAAGAAGCCGATTCACTCCTGACTTGATAAGACCGAAATTATGTCTATGGGGAAATAGAAAACTGGAACGATTTCCACAACCTAGCAGGCATCATACAAAATTCCAGTACCTGCCTAGTCCGAAAACCCTATAAAGAAAACGCACTATACCTACACTGATTTTTAGAACTTGCATAATCTACCTACGCCCTAGAACACAGTGAATTCTAGACTAGGCTTTCTTTAGAATTCTGGCTTAGGGATAATATATATACCAAAAGAAATAACGAAAACACATGCTGTAGGTATGAAAAATCAACTTTTATTTCACACAACACTTATTCACTGCATACAAAACGTTTCTTAAATACGATCATCAGCTATTAACAGCCATGAACCGTTAACTACGCTAGTATCATAGTTTAATAGCGAGTAACTTAGTAAACAATTAAACGCGGCACAATGTTGATAGTCTTTTGTTTTGTTTTGGTGCGGATAAAACAAGACAAGAGACGCTCTCATTGTTAATCACACTAATACTTAGGTATTGTAAAGCCGAAAGTTTGTGTATTTGTTTGTTACCTCTTCACGCTTAAACTGCTAAACAGATTAGTAACTTTCGTACCAAGATAGCTATGTACGGGATTTACATATTTTTATGACTATTTCATATTCGGAAAAAGCCCTGTGGGACAATCAAACTTCGCCATGCGAAGCTAGTCAGACAATAAATGTTTCCGATCACCAAAAAGTACATTTAATAAATTACTTCAATCACTAAACGACTCACACTACACTAAATGGCTGACGTAGTGTAAACAAGGCTTGAGTGTATTATATCTCCTCGGCTTAGAGGACACGATTTGCCCTCTCCCTTACACTTACACTCTCTTATTTACTACGCACTATTTAAAAAGATAAGTATTATAGATTCATATTTGAAAAAAAAAACAGCTTCGAGCATCAATTAAGAGCGTCGATGACAAAGTCGACTACCACTGATGTAGAATGTTTTTTTTTCCATAAAGTCCGAACGCGGTCTTGCGAACCCCGCTCGGCCAGTCTGACCTGGCTAATAAGTTTTATTATGGTAATAAATGCCAAATATGATTCTGAACAAGATGCCTGATAGTCATTTTCAAATTACAATTCCATATTTAAAATGAGTGAGCGTGAGAGCAAATGCGTCAATTTCAGCGCCTTAACACATTTTTTATCTTATATTTTATTCTGTGAATACAGAGTGACGGTGCGTCGTATTTATTATAATTACCTCGGCGAGTAAATAATATTAGTAAAAAGTCTATACAGGGTCAACAGTCACTTACACGTTTATAAAAACACAATAATAATAAAATGTACATCTTAACTGCTTTTATTATAATATGCTAAATATTATTTAGCACTCTTAATTTCGTAAAAAAATATTGCGGTAATTGGACATGGACAATAGTTAGCAGCTTAAGATTCCATAGATGTAGGTACGTTAACTAAGATCGCAGTTGAAGTTATTGTCAAAATACTTTGAAATCAAACCACAAGGCAAATGCAGTAAAGTAACCGAAACGCAGGACCCTAGCACCAAATGGATTTAGGATTTTCCCTAGACCTAAAGGGCCATGGCCCAAGGCAGCAGGCTGCATGGGGCGGTCAAAACCGCAACACGCTTAGATTTCTGCCTTGGCTTGAATAAATTTAAAAAGCGCACCATATTAACAAAAACTACTAACTCATTTGGTTGTAATTATATGAAAGCGATAGATACGGCAACACTCGTTCAATATCAATGTATAACAGATACGAAAATCCAATGAAACATTACAATGATTTATTTACTAGGGTAACATCGATGAAAATCTAATACATTAAAATCATATTGAAGTCCATTGTGGCCTTACCCTTACAAAAATTACATCAAGTATCAAATAATATAAAATAAAAAAAATCAATCGTTCACAACTTCCTCACTATTACCTATTTTACTTTCCTCTATACTGGAAGTAACTTGAAGTGACTGGACCCTATCAGCTGCGGTATAAACGTGAAAGTCGAGGGGCTCTTTCCCTATGCGCGGACGATATTCCGCAACCAACACATCAGCCAAGTCAAATGTCTTCTTATGATGCTTAGATATATGCGCAGCCAGTGACGGTATAGTAAACTGGAGGCCACACATCTTGCACTCGATGTAATTCATAGGATTTATTGGTTTATGATTTTTGTAAACGTGTTTGTAGCAGGAATTTTGAACAACGAAATGTATGTTGCATTCACTGCATTTGTATAGTTTTACTTTGGAACTTGAAGATTTAGAAGTGTTTTCATTAAGCACAGGCGATGAGGTAGACTCAACTCTGTCAATATTTTTTTGAGTATTTTGTTCGTAATTTTCCACAACGAAATTGCTGTTGCGTCTATGATGCTTACACAAGTGACTGACTAGGACGTCGGTTGGGAAGAGAAGGCCGCATTTGCTGCAGTTTTCTGTGGATATGTTTGTGTCCGGACATGAAGGGGCGTGTTTTTCAATGTTTTTTAATGTTGTGTAGTGTAAGCCACATTCACACTTATACACTGTGCCAGTCGAAGCAATTGTTGCATATCTTGGACCAAACGAGTCGAGGTTGTCGGTAGACTCTGTTTCATTTTGCGTTTTCGTTTCTTTAGAAGAACTGTTCATGGTTTCAGATTTCTTTCTGCTTATGCCTGTATTTTTCTTCTTAGATTTATTCAAATTACGTTTTTCTGTAACCACGTCGTTGTCTTCGAGTTTTTTGTTTGGATGGAAAAGGACAATTTTGAGGTTTTTCAAATTGAAACCAACTTGTCTTCTATGACGTATTTTATGATCATTTTCGTATTTGTCAGAGGTTGTAACGTATATCTCTTTGCAGTGATTACATTTGAATGTTTTGGTTTTATTACAACTATGATGTGTAATGTGACACTTCCTTTGGATGCAACTTTTACATCTTTTGCATTTGTATATAGTATACTTCCCGTTGATATCTGGTTTATATTGTTTATACCTAAATAAGGCATTCGAATCACTTTCGCCTTGGTTTTTTTTATTACTCATGCCTATTTTACTGCGTTTGCCTCGAATATTATGCCTGTGTTTCGCTTTAATCACGATGCCTTTTTTCAATATGCTTCCGATTTCGACTTTCACATCCTTATTTCCGTCATGATTGGTTTTAGAAAACATGACAACCCGAAATTCTTCTTTTTTAATGCCTTTCATGTGTAAAATCTGATGATTTCTCAATGTGCTCATGTCACAGAAGGGTACGCTGCAAATTTTGCAAATGTTCTCAGCACTTTTGCATGCAACACTTTTGTGCTTTTCAATTTCATTACTACGGCAGCAGACTTTGCATTCGCTACAGCAATATAGCGTGAACTCCGATCGTCCTTCTTTGAGCAGCTTTATTTTAAAACGCCGTTCATAAGCATACAAACTTTTGTCTGTAATTTGTCTTATTTGGTCTTCGGGTAGAGCGTCAAAGAGTTCGAACCATTCTTCTGTGAGTAAGTTTAGATGATTAAAGTACAATATTTTGAAGTCTGTACTGTTTATTTTCATTTGTGAATGCAGTTCGCTATGTTTCGGCCAGCAGGTCTCGTCGATTTTGAGGTTACAAATGTAGCATTTGATGTATTTCGCCGTCGCTTCGTTGTTCAAATGCCCCTGACTATGTTCGACTGCTTTATCATATTGGTCTGTAACTATCTCGCATTTTTGACACGAATATATTATATTCCACATCATGTTTAGCATTTGGTATTTCTTTATCAGTTCCGGCATCGATTTTGACACTATTTTTGGTTTCGCTTTATCAGTTTTCGACAACTTATGGAACTCTATGTGGACATTGTAAGCTGTGTTGTGGAACTTTTCGCCACACACGTTGCACGTTTCATAGTCTTCGCCACATATGTGATTTTCTTTCTCCTTTTCACAAAAGAATATGATTTTACAGTCTTCGCATTGCGGGTAGGCCGGCAAAGATGGAACAATTCTCTTTAAAGTGCCCATATGACAGAAAACCATGTCATGTATAGTAATTTTTTTCTGTGTATGCAAAACTCTGTGACTCTGTATTGTTTTGGCGGTAAATTGTAAGCCACAATCTGCGCATATGGTTGTTATTTTTGCATAGCTACTTACTTTGCAGTGCTTGTTGATGTGATAATCGCTATTCAACCTTCGGCTACAACTCTTACAGTGTGGGCAGAAGTAAATAATCACTTTGTTACCTTCTTTCTCAAATTTAAGTCTGTTACGTAAACTGATACGCTTTTTCTCTTCTACAGACATATCTAGTCCCGGCTCTTTAACTTGTTTAAATGATTCGGGATCTTTTTCCTCAACTTTAACCTTTGAAAGATCAAGTTTTATCTTTTTTGTTGGTGTTTTTGGAGGCTCTAGTTTTCGTTTCACTGCATTTTTTTTAATATAGTGCGCGACTATGATGAAATCTTTAGGCTTGATATTTAGCTGCGTATGTAATTTCATATGGCCGGCAATCCCGGATTTTGGAAACAATTTGTTGCATTTTTGGCAATTTACTGATTTCATTTTGCCACAGGATTCCAAATGTTTCATCATACCCATGTCGCTGAAGTGTAAACTACAGTCAAGACACTTACACAGTATTTTATCCGCAATATTCCTAGCTATTTTGTAAACTTTAAACTTGGTGCACATATTGTGTTGTTCTTTATGAATCTTTATGCGAGAGTATAAGAATTTTCGCTTGCATATACGGCATTTCGGGTGATTTTTGGTGCTCACTTTATTGCCTTGATTGCAATACATCAAATGAGACAGACCAGAATATACAGATGTGAAATTAACAGAGCATGTGGGACACTGAAACAGAACTGATAGCGGTATAGCTTCTAAACTTTTTCCTTTCGACTCTGGACGAGGTTTATTTATATCATCTTCATAGACTAATTTATTCTTAAAGTTAGTACATTTCTTAGCAGTCTTTTCTTTTTTCTCTTCAGGTTTTTCCTTTTTGACATGAACAGCATTATGGCTGACTAGTTCTTTTTTAGATTTAAACTCTATACCACAGATGTTGCATTTAAACTGTTTTAGAGTGAGTACCTCGTACAAATGTTTTATAAGAGTGTTGTGATCAGGAAATACCATGTTGCAGTGATTACATAATTTCGAAACCATCACTTTGCATCCAGTACCTTTTCTGGCTATATTCTTAGCATGTTTAACAACAACGGTCCCAGTGCTCTTCCTTGCGTACGCCGGTTTCGAAGTACTTTTAACAGCTGTATTTTTACTGAAGGGAACTAAAAATGAATGAGTGGTCATGTTGTGAGCGTCTAAAGCATTTTGAGTAGAGAATAGTCTACCGCAGTCTTTGCAGAAACTGCGACTTTCCTCCAAAGTTATACCCCAATCTTCAAGTAAAACTATAGTGTCAAGATTTTCCTTAGCATATATAGTTTCCTCGCATTCTTCCGTTGAGTCTCTTTTTTCTAAAAGCCCTCTTAATATACGATTACCATTGTCAGAAGTGCTTGGACAAGGTTTCGATCCTAATATTATCTTACTATTAAAATGATAGATATCTTCTGGTGGCAGTTCATCGTCATCGTTGTGATGGTTTTCAATGGAAATCGCATTAAAATCCTGGTAGTCTGTGCCCAAAAACGGTTCAAATTCCTCTTTGATAGTCATATTTTCGTAAAAATTAGGGTACTCTTCGATGACAGCATCGTATTTGGATATTTCATTGTTTGGTATTTTTTCAATATTATCCAAACTTTGAGAGAAATCTGACGCATGTGTATATTCCTCAGGATCAGGAATTGCAGCATATTTGGCAGTTTCAGGCACTTCGAATATAGTTGTTACTCCTTGAACATCAGGAGTCACTGATACTTTATCTGGTGGCACATAGAGGTTGTTCTCATCGGTTGTCTGTAATTTTTCTAGCTCTTTTAATATATTATCTTTGCAGTCTTTTATTATTGTATCATGATGTTTATCACTAGATTTTTCTTCATCATCGGATATGACTAGAACGTCGTTATCCAATTCTTCGTCGAGATACTCCGCCGGTCCATATTCCGCTACTTCCATACAGTGTCCATCGCTGGTGATATCATCCGTAATAGTTACAGCACCTGTGATAAATTAAAAACGAATTTAAGTTTTTTAAACTAATTCATAACGGAGCGGGCGAAACATTTTACGTATAGTGACAAAATACCTATTTAAAACTTAAAGAATATGATTAAATTCCATATACGGCAGTTGAACTATTTTTTTTTCAAACGTGATGTAACTCGCATATTGAATTGCCAAAAATTTAAGGGTTCCATAAATTATATCGGAGCTTACAATGAAGTTAAGGATAAACATATTTCAGTTTTAAGATTTTTAATTAACAAAAAAGTCGTCTAATTTAGCTAAAACAAAGACCTCAAAAGTTTCTTGCAAGGTCTTTCAGCCTAATACAAATTGAAGTTATATTACTTTACATGTTTACAAAGGGAGAGAGGCGAAACCAACTTTCAAATCCTTTATGAACAAATAGAATAAAATAAATTTTATTTGTAACAGAATACAACAGAGTAACTTAACAAAATAATTTAAACTTAATGACTGCTTTCTTTTACTAATTAGCCCCATCTCAACATAATGCTGGCTATAACAACCAGCGCTGATTTTCTGTTGGATAATGTATAAAACCTCTATTAAATGATAATATCGTAAGGTGAGATTATATGTATAATATATATATATAACACAACTTTTGTATAAATAACACCAAGTTTTGTTATGATATTTCCAAGAAACATACTACTGACAGGAAGAAATAAAAATATGCCAGCCTCGCATAAGCAGAGGTTTGCTCGCTCAGTCAATTAATAATGATTATTCTTACCATCATAGTAAGTGTTAGCCTAGTAGGTAAACCCCTTGCCTCACAATCGAAATGGCGCGGGTCCAATCCCAGGTTCAGGCATGCACCTCTTGAGTTTTTCACTTATGTGCGTATTATAATTAATTACCACAAGCTTAAACTATAAAGGAAGATCATGACGAAACCTGCTTGTTGGAGTAGATTTCAAAGTTAAGTGCCTAACCCGCAATTTGGCAATTGAGGTGGACTATATATAGCCTACACCACCTTCATAAGGGAGACCCGAGTCCAGCAGCTGGACTCTATGGGTTGATTCGTAATTCGAATGTATTCTTACCATCAGATTCGTGAACTTGCATCTGCACTTGAGGCAAGTCAGTGAATATCTCACTAGCATAAGGCTCCTCGTAGCTGTCAGGAACAATCAGCTCGACATCTTCATCCATGGTGCATAGGTACCTATAATATCAATGAGTTAAACTGTTTTATCTTTATAATAACAAGTTCTATTTACACCAACTTCCCAAAAAAAAATCTATTGTATCAACAAAGCTTTTGGTAAAAATAAAATGGGACTATATTAGAAGTTTCAAACAAAAAACAGAATTCTTCAAATCGCTTGACCTGTCTCTGAGAAACTAGGTAACAAACATAAATTTAAAATATCACTCAATTATCAGTTTTGTGGAAATTGGTAGAAAATACACTCATATTGAGTATGACCTCTTTTTAAAAGCTGGTAAAAAATACCCTTTAGTCAGTGATGTCATTACAATCTATATTTGTAGCGATGATGGTCGAGTGGTTAGTGGGATCGATTGCCGTGCAAAAACATGCAAACAGAGCCTGAGCTACCAGTGAAGGAAAACATCGTGAGGAAACCATATCATGGTGGTAGGGCGTTTCCTATCACTTGCCTGGCTAGTTACAACCTTCAAGTTGTAAAATCTATCGCCAAGCACCTAACGGTGTGTTCAAGTAGCCTTCCTTGAGAGCCAGTGTATTCCAGACTAGGCACACTTCATCTAGAGCTACAGTGTTGCTGACTAACGTGGTCGTGCGAATTTGTGGTAAAAATCCTATTTGTAAAATCTGATCTGATTTATGTAAAAATATTGTGAGTGTCAGATGAAGTACAATTACAATTGTGCCAATATAAATATAGATCAGCAACAGAGTTGTTCACAACTAGAACAGGTGCTTGAAGATTTGACCACTGATAGAGCAGTATCAAATCTTTGAGCTACTGCTACCTTCATCTTTTGGAAACTTATAGACATAGATATTTTTTTGCGAAACTCAAAACAATATGATTTAGTCATAGTACCAGTGTCAGTTTAAAGCTGGGGGGCTATTGGCTATCTGTATTGCTTACAATATTGCTAGTCTTGAAAGCAATACTGTAGTTTCGTATCGGCTGCGAAAGCAAGACCCTAGTATTGCTTTCAGCAAAGCGATGACAATTTTCAAAACTATAAGTGAACATAAGATTGCAATGACTCCATATATTTGACAGATATTGGCATCGGCTAGCGCGATGTAAGTACTACTGCTTTGAGTCTAGACATCGCCATCGTCATAGCTTTGAAAGCAATACAAATAGCCGATAGCCCCCTGCTAGCCAATAATGATAAACATCAACCAAGTGCAAGTCATACCTGCACACTAAGGGTTCCTTATCCATTATCTATGCAACATTAGTTCAAGTTTCTACCTGTTGTTGTTAATATATAACAAAAACAGCATCAATCACATTTATAGTATGGAATCCTGTCTAAACAATTTTATTTAGATTTAATTATTTATATTTACAGTGAATATACAACGAAATATTCTGTAAATATTTCATGCATCTACGTGTTGCCATTCTGAATATTGAGCAATTAACGTTTGTTTGTTGTTACTTGTTGATATATATCAGCAACAGAAATACATAATCTGTAAAAATTTCAACTGTCTAGCTATCATGGTTCATGAGATACAGCACGGTGAAGTGTCAAATGGTGAAGTCTTAGTAATCAGGTTCCATTACCCTTTGGGTATGGTGCACTAATGAACAAGATAGATGATTCTGTCAGCCAGGTGAATAATTGCTAAGATTCTGTGGTTAAGTGTGTTTTCAAAGCCTTAGTTGGGTGATTGACATTCTTGCTTATATTGAGAGATATGCTTTGAGAATCTTATGCTTTCTATTTTGGTAGTGGTTTCTTCTATTATCGTAGTTTTAAGGTCTAGAGACAGGGCCTATGACAGTTATCCCACGAATTAAAGCGTTTTCTTTCCTTTAGTAATGAGAGCTAAAATAGGTCTCAATTAACTACTAAAATTTGTCTAGTATTGAACATCAGTTAGTTGGCTATAGGTACATACATTTTAATAAATTTTAAGAAACTGCAGATTTAAAATTCTATTTTAGCAGACTATAGCCATAAGCCTCTAGGATCGGAAAGAGTATTTATTAACTGCGTACCTTCATAGTATCCTTTACTTTACTTTTCAGAAACATTTGCTGTTCTCTTCAAAGGTTAAATTTTGTGGACGCCACCCTGTATGAAATATTAATAGTTATTAAGTGAAATAACCTCGAGAAATCTCATGTATTGCCGTAAAATAATTTCGATTCAGCAATTAATTGGCCTACATCGGGCTAACGGTGCATTTTATGGTTGGAAAACTGAAACCAGATATATTATGTATGTACTTGCGGAGAAAGACGTTATTTAAAAAGAAACTTAAAATACACTCACAACTCCCTGCTCAATCACTTTCAAGTAGGTAATTGAAATAAAACAATATTTTCAACAGTTAAAAATCCAAAAAATAAACAAAATAACGGAACGAATATTGAATGAAAAAGATCACAAAAGTTTGACAGAAGGAATGAAATCAGTTATGTTTCGTTCACAGTTTGTTTTCATAGCACGGATTTATAATCGGAATACAACGAATTTTGCTAGGCTTGATGGTGTCTTTCTTTGACTGATGAATATATAACTTGTGAATGTAGTCGCTATTATGGCAACCCAGTTAAGATTTTTTTGACACGCCTTAGGAGTGCTCAGTGGTGTTTTCGGCATTTTTTCATTGATTTTGTGGTTGAATTTCGTGTTTTTTAGTGAAACACGTTACTGTTTTGATTGACTTTGTAATTGCTATCAGTGAGACTTGTTAATTTTCATTGAAGCGGCGACAAAAGCAGGTAAAAGGGCTTGATCCAACGTAGTATTTTAAAACCCAATCAACTTTCAAAGTCAGGGTTGTTGAAGATTTTAGATGAAAGTAGTTTGTTTTTAATTTAGTCGCGCTATACCCAATTAAAACATTCAACCTTTTTGTTTATTATTTCTCTATTTTATTTATGTTATCATTGTTAAAGCTTTATGAAGGTATTAAAACTCTATACGTAAGTCAATGTGACTACCTAAATGTTCTATTGGGTAAACTGAATAAACCCTTTGTATTATAATGTGACTCATTCACTCTAGAAGAATTGTTCTAATTTGTGATCTTGAGATTCTTGAGAAAGTGTTTTGATTTGATGTAGTATTACTTTCAATCATTCTTCTCCTACCACTTGGCATAAAGTTCATTAAAAGTTAGTATATCAAAGAATAGGTAGATTAAAATAATTTTGCGATTGTACATAGGTACCTATGTAATTTTATTGAAACTAATGAATTAATAAAAAGTACTAGTTTGCTCCAAAATTAGCTGTTTCTTAAGGTAACTAAGGTAAATATACTTAAGATTGGACAAGGTTCTGTAAAAGAAGTAAATATACAAGCATAATGGTTCCAGGCAGACTCTTGCTTATCTTATTCAATTGAAAGTTAACAAAGGTCTTGGCTTCTAGTTTTGCAACTTTTTCTGTAATCTCAGTTGGTATGTTTGTCCCAAAGTTAACACACATGTTTTATGTATGTTGCTTCCAATCTTAATGAAACTTTGTATATCAGTTTTTCTTTCTAATATTTCTGCCAAAAATAAAGAGGAATTAGTATTTTGCAGATAAATGTGGAACACATCACAGATTTCTGATTATAATAACTCCTGGGCCAACTTTTCACATGTTGAAAAATATTAAATATAAGTTCTTAAAAGTGCTAGTTACTAAAAATGGCTGATTTGTTCTATTTTATTTCAGGAAGTCATGGCCACCATGACAGACCAGTATGGTACGACGGGTACCCTCACCCTCAAATGGGACCCTCGTAACTTGGAGATCAAGACCATGTCTGTAGAGCGCACTCTTGAACCATTAGTGCTGCAAGTTACTACGCTTGTGAACAGCAAGGATCGGGATGCTAAGAAGAAGAGACGTTAGTATTAGTCTTACTAATTTATTCCATTTGTCTGATCCTAACTAGTGGCCTAATGATAAAAGAAATATTTAGCATCTTCTTAATTACATATGTTACCTCATGTTTAAGTCATGTTACAAATTATTTAATAATTACTTAATAAAAGCTTAAGCTTGCTTCGGAAGTTGGCAGAAGGCCTGGCCAAAGCAGGTGTTCCAACGATTGATTGAATCAATCTGATCTTGGGTCTGGATGTGTTTTGTTTGTGTTTGCAAATGTTGCATTTCAACCCTGACAAAAGATCTGATCTGGACCTGATCTGCTATAAATTTTACTAGTAGCTATCGCCCGCATCATTACCCGCTACATAAACTGAAATAAATAGAAGTTTCAAACATTGAAAACTAATTTGATTTCCTTCCTTCCTTCCTTGGATTTCCTAAAATCTTCTCTTAGTACACCCTATAATGAATACACCTCCAAAGTATCATGTTCAGCAGTTAAGGCTATTCAAAAATATAAGTATTAATAATTTCCTTCCTTTAAAAACTCACTGGACAGTTGACTTAAGAATCACCAAGTAACTCTTGCAAAAATAATTGTAAAGACATTTTGTACCAGTTACACAAAATAATAGTTATTTGTTATACAAGAGTGCAAAGTGGCTTTTTAACCACATGCTTACTTTAGATGAAGGCAAGCAAGCAAGCGAAGGATTCTAAAATTTAAACCCTAAGCGTTAGCGAGGGAATTAAAAGAGCACAAGCACTCGAGTGCAACACATAACTTTTCATCTCACCTCACAGAAGAAATGACTACATACGAAAAATAACAGAATAGAATCACAAATTTTTAGTTATTTCATTTTTAACATAAGGTTTTAACAATATTAAGTAAAGGAATTTTTAAAAAAACAAATTTAAAAAAAGTATAGCAAAAAGATTCCAAGTCTGAGTTTTAATTGTTTAAGAAAACGGGTTTCACGCGTACCTGACTGTTGGAAAGGTCCAACTATAGTTTCGTCTCGCACTGCGAGACGTGTCATCATTGAAGACACGAACGGCTCATTTCATCCCTGATGTAGTTCACCAAATGTGAACGAAACTATAGTTGGACCTTTTCAACAGTCAGGTACGCGTGAAAACCCGTTTTCTTAAACAATATGTATCAAACACGCGTTAGTTGTCTAAGTTTATAACAAAATAAAAAAAGGATGTATGATGAATTCGGCACCATAGAGGTAGAAGTAAATAGGTTAAATGAGGTTTTGAATTCACAAACTTAGTGCACACGATATTCTTAATTATACTATACTTATTTACTTTATCCTCTAGCGGATAAAAACGGCTTTTGCACTCAGATATCGAATAGCAAAAATACTCTTTCCAAGATGGTGGGACGACAAAAGAATTTATGATCATGTGTGAATTCTTCCTTACAGCTGGTAAGTCTAAGCGTGCAAGTGCATTAGTGGCTACAGTGGAGCGAGCTACGGAGATCTTCATTGAGCGAGGACAGATCATCGCTTATGAGAACCCGGAGATCACCCAGCAAATGTTGGCAGCAGTTGAAGACGTGAGGAAAGCTGGTAAGTTTTCATCAATACTTGAATACAGAAACTACTACAAATTATTTGTAGTTCTTAACTGGTCTATAGATAATCCATCCTGTGTTGATTTTGTTGTAATAAAGGCACTTTCCCAATGTATAGATTTTGAATAAATGAATGAATGAATGAGCTTTGTTACGCAGGTGCGGCTATGAGTCTCGCCGCTCGTGAGTTCTCCGAGGAGCCATGCGCGTCCTCAGTACGCAGCGCGATGGTGCGCGCGGCTCGCGGCCTGCTCTCCTGCGTCACCAGGCTGCTCATACTAGCTGATATGGTGGACGTGCACCTACTGCTGTCCAAGTTGCACTCTGTAAGTTACCAACAGCCAAACGAAGGCTACAACAAAAATTAGTAAACCCCTCAAGTTGTAAAATCTGTCGCCAAGCACCTAACGGTGTGTTCCGGCAGACTTCCTTGAGAGCTAGTGTATTCCAGACTAGGCATGCTCCATCCGTGGCTACAGTATCGATGACTTGTGTAAGATTATAAAAAATAATAATTTTATACAAGTTTTTGTAAAAAAAAGTAACTTAACTGTCAATCTGATACTGAATACTGAAGGAATGATTATGGTAAAATTTAATTGGGAACATTAATTGGCCTCGTTAAAAAATAATTGATTGATTCAGTCGTCTCTGAGAAATCAGGTAACAAATGCAAATATAAATGAAATCACTATAAAATGCAGTCAAATTGAGTACCTCCTAATTTTCGAAGTCAGTAAAATTAGCTCAAGTGTGCCATTGAATATGTAACAATAACACAACTGAATTATGTCATTATTTGTTTGCAGTTAAATCTTGCACTCAATTGAATCTGACTTTAATCTGCACATCTAAAGCTTGTGTAGACTTACAGTGTGATAATAATTCGTACAAATATAATTATAGAAATAGAAATATATTTATTGGCAACAGAAAACACAACAAAAACAAAAACGAAAGTATTACCAAGTGTAAAACCGGTCCCAACTCAACACAGTGCCGGCTGAATGCACAGCCAGCGTTGATCTTCCGTTGGGACCGGGACGCGACGTCACGCACGTCACAATCAGCAGAGTTACTTCTGTCAGTTTCATAAACTAGGCTATGAGTAAAAGCCAAAGGTCGACAAAACAACAAAAAATCAATTTTTGCAAGTTTTCTCAAAGACTACAGTTTTTAAACAAAGATTTCCATCAAGCTCCCTAAATTATTATATGCAAATAATCACTGATCATTATCGAAATAAGCTCAATAATTTTTATTTAATTTTTTTATACCTAGGTGGAATCTGACCTCGACAAGCTCAAAAGCGCGTCTTCCCAAAGTGAGTTGGTAGAAATGGCGCGTCAATTTGGACGTTCCGCCGGTGAATTGGCTGCTGCGTGTGCTAAACGACAGCACGAGCTCCGTGAGCCGGCCGCTAGAGACGAGCTGGCAGCTGCAAGAGCGCTGCTGAAGAAACATACTACTATGCTGCTTACTGCCTCTAAAGTAAGTTGGTTACATCTGGCTCGAAGGACCATTGTTTCCAATAGAACGCTGTATAAAAGTTAAACACAGCTTATCTTGATACTATACTATATAGGCTTGGAAACTGGGTCTAGGTACTAACTTACTAAAGAAACGTACACTGCTGCTGTCTGCCTCTTAAGTAAGTTAGTTACATCCGGCTCGAAGGACCATTGTTTCCAATAGAACGCTGTATAAAAGTTAAAAACAGCTTATCTTGATACTATACTATATAGGCTTGGAAACCTTGTCTAGGTACTAACTTACTAAAGAAACGTACACTGCTGCTGTCTGCCTCTTAAGTAAGTTAGTTACATCCGGCTCGAAGGACCATTGTTTCCAATAGAACGCTGTATAAAAGTTAAACACAGCTTATCTTGATACTATACTATATAGGCTTGGAAACTGGGTCTAGGTACTAACTTACTAAAGAAAATTACACTGCTGATATAAGTAATCAAGTCAGCCTCTTAAGTAGCTTGATTACTTATATCTATCTCGAAGCACCATCGTTCTTTATCGACCTTTGTACGAAGTCTAACGTTTTCAGTCGCCACTTATATCAGGCAGAGAACACCGCGGCATTAACTCTAATATCAGTAACTCGTTGATCTGATCAACGAATCACCGATATGAGAAATGTTCTATTAATTCATTGATTCATTGAGTAATTTCGACAATCAATCAATGTTTTTTTAATTAATATCATATATTGTTCATTTACGTGCATGGTTGCCTGAAAGGGATCGCTTTAAGCGATAAGGCCGCCATTGAGAAACCTAGTATATATTTGTAAGTTTTTATTTGTTATAATTTTTTATTGTTAAGTTGGTTTTTTTAGAAAGAGTCTCGTCTTATCTTATCTTAATAAATAATATCTCTATATATATATATGTCATAGCTTATTTTCGAGTTTAAATATATTTGTTTTATTCGGGTTGGTTACGATTTTTTTCATGTATGTATGTATGTATGTATGTATGTATGTATGTATGTGTGTATGTGTGTATGTATGTATGTATGTATGTATGTATGTATGTATGTATGTATGTATGTGTGTATGTGTGTATGTGTGTATGTGTGTATGTATGTATGTATGTATGTATGTATGTGTGTATGTGTGTATGTATGTATGTATGTATGTATGTGTGTGTGTATGTGTGTATGTGTGTATGTATGTATGTATGTATGTGTGTATGTGTGTATGTATGTATGTATGGTTGCTTTCTTTTTTTTATTAGTATTAGTTTGGTTGCACTAATTGTTTTTTTTATAATTATTAGTTCTCTCCGTCCAAAGGTTGCCTGGAAGAAATTGCTTTAAGCGATAAGGCCGTCCATTGTACAACTAATGTATAGATTTGTCTTGCTGTGTTTTTATCTATATTCATTCATTAATTCATTCAATATCGTTTTCTTATACAGGTGTACGTCCGCCACCCGGAGTTGGCCGCTGCTAAAGCTAATCGCGACTACGTACTACGCGCCGTGTGTTCCGCTGTTGACTCTATATCTTCAGTGGCCAAGGGACAGTCTCAGCCCAGACCAGGTATATTAATAATCAAAAGCGAATTAACTTGTAGTTCTGCGAACTGTTGACCTCGCGACCACACCAATAATAATACAATAAATAATTATTCAAATATAATAAAGTAATTAATAATTCAAACGTAACAACACTTGCCTGTAACGAACGTTATTCAAAAGCCATGTTTAGTAAATATTTCTCATTCTTATTCTAATTTTGCGAGTTCAAAAATATTTCCAGCTTCAAACTCTCTGATCAATGAAAACTCTGTGAAATAAACTCTTGTAATGGTAATGTACTAAGTTATTTTTTATACACTTTTTTTGAAGCTATGACGTCACCCACCTATAAATAAAATCCCGGGAATCATCACTATTAGTTGTGTTGTTGCACGTCTCTTATTGGTTTCAATATGGGTGATGTTGAACTCTGAAACGTGTTGCCATTTTAATAAAAATTATCATAGAAATTCCAAATAAAGTCGGCAATATTAAGAAATTATGACAATACTGAGTTCCAAATGTCTTTCCAAAAATTTCAATAGACGTATTTGATATATTGACGAAAATTAACAGAAGCAACATAATTACTCATGAAACTAGGTTTAAAATACACGAATCGATGAAGTGGTCAGTGGTAACTATAGTTACCATGACCACTTCATCATACACGAATCGATAGTCAGTATATCAAATACGTCTATTGAAATTTTTGGAAAGACATTTGGAACATTGTATTGTCATAATTTCTTAATGTCGCCGATGAATCGATGAAGTGGTCAGTGGTAACTATAGTTACCACTAACCACTTCATCGATTCGTGTATTTTAAACCTTGTTTCATGAGTAATTAAATCTTTTTCGGCTTTTTAATTATACCCGACGTCACAAAATTAAATAGAACCCATACACCAAGACAGTATCTTCAAGACTGGTTGGAAACTACGACATGTATGTGAGTAGGAAATTTCTTGCGGTCAAAAGTCCATACATACAAACGGAGAACATTTCGCCAGACTCAGAAGCAGAGCCGCTGCGCTCGCTCGGTCAATGTATCAAATTAATCCTATAGAATATGTAGTACTTTCACATAAATTAAATATTTTTAGTGTAATTTTTTGTTTTCTTTCCAGGACCTCGCCCCGTCGAAGGTCCAGGTGAATTGGCCCAAGCGCTCGACGATTTTGATGTAAGTGATAATTTATTTTCCATTTTTTCACAAATTTGATGCTGATATCAAAATAATCCCGTAGTTCTGCCAACTGTTAAATGAACCTATATTTTTCCTGGTCACGTTATAACCTGAGAACGGCTTTACCGATACCATTCATCGTTTTTTTTAAATGTTTTATATTCTAATACTATCTTTCGATAAACAAATGGTTAGAAGTAAGTTCGAAAAAACCCGGCTGCTAAATCGTTAAACCTGTGCATCATCCTTAACTTCTTTTTTTTTTAAGTTTTGATGTATCCGTTGTCACTCTCACAACTAAGACGAATCCATTGACACCACTCACATAAAAATACGACAAGCCGTTAGGCTATAGTTTATGCCAAAGAAATTTACATACACTCGAAAAACATAACCCTTCTTTCGCAGTCGGGTAAAAAAATAAGAAAATTGCACTACAATCTCTTGCGAGTTACACATTTTCATCAAAACTCCGCGTACTTGTGTAGTTGACAGCTCACGTCAATGACGACATCATTCATCAACTGTCAACGAGGTTTGACGGGTCAGCTAGTTATTTTTTTATTTTATTATTATGGTGAAGCATAAACTTTTTGCTCGCCCGGCTGTTGAGTAATTATGTGTGTGTATATATCAGGAGCGTATGGTGATGGAGCCGCTGGCCTACTCGGAGCTGCGCACGCGACCCTCCCTGGAGGAGAGACTCGAGAGCATTATATCTGGTGCGGCGCTGATGGCGGACAGCTCGTGCACCAGGTAACTCATACAATAACTGCTAGTTGAAAAATAAATATATTCACTACTGCAAAATAATATAAGATAAGACAACCCTTTATTAAAAACCATCTTATACACTATTTAAACAATAAAAACAATACAACAAACAGGCTAGATTTGTAATGGCGGCCTTATCGCTTAAAGCGATCTCTTCCAGGCAACCATGCACGTATAAGATATTACAAAAACTAGAGCGGCCTGAGCAAGATAAACATAATAACATATAGGTACTAAACATAACTAAATAGATAAAGTATTTAACATAATTTAGAAAAAATATATATACAATGATATATTATTATATAACTACTATATATATATATACAATAAATACAAAACAAATTATAAAGATATAGTAATAAATTATAATAATATAGTGAGTTAAGAAGACTAAGACTGTGACCCCGATTCTGTCAGGCCAAACTTACTAAACTAACTTAATTTGACAGTTCTTGTTTCCTCTCTTTTTGTTTCCGTAAGTAAGAAAAGGATGGATATCATTTTAGGAACTTTTCGTTTTGTCAGTGCGACTGACCGAGTTGGGATCTATATCTATTTTTTACATTACATAAAAGAGAAAAATACCATATTAAACTATTTATCTTGCGGCTTCCTCGCTAAGCAAGCTTGCATTGAGGAAACCACAACTGTGGAGTTCTGTGAACTGTTGACCTCGCAACCACAATCATTTTGCGGTTTAAGAATTTTTCAAGCCTCCAAACTCAGAACAATGATCTTGTGGGTTAAAGAAAGACGTCAAAAATGTCGAATGTATCATGCTCAGTATGGACAGAATAATAAATAACGTGCTTCGACAGGATACTGACATATTTGATACATGTAATTGCCTTAGTATTTAGAGCTTGTTTCACGTTAATAAAATCTACATAAATAGAATCGTCATAGCTTTTGCATTTTCAACGAAACTTGCCATTTTCAGAAGAACATTTACACAAAATACATATTTATCCATTTTTCCGACCGACTACAAAACACTTGTAGAAATAGATTCGTCAAAAATTACTACTTGTATGCGAGCACGAAATTTCGCACGACCACGGAATGTTTGCAATACATACATATAAAAAAAAAAAGACAGACGATAGAGTATTTTTCCAGATCCGAAGTAGAGACGCTTCGCTCGCTCTGTCAATAAACTTCTTTTTACAACACTTAAGTTTATTATAATACTTTTATAAAAGAGCTAACTTTTTGTTTTGTTCTTGTTTATATCATATAGTAGCTAGGTTTATTACAGTTTGAGTTTATTCAATTCAACTAACATTAATGTAATTTTTTTTTTATAAAACTTATTTTTTTTATTGATGTTAACAGTTTTTATTACAAAATGCAAGTCACAAATTATTTTGACCCATATAAGGTCACGTTAACATTAAATAGTCCCCATGCCCAAACGTACCCATCAGGCTAGCAGCGTTCCCCCTCTGAATGGCCAACGAGATATGTTGGGTTAAAGGGATGAACTCATAGCTCATTTCAAGAGCAGAATACTTGTTGTGTTGTGTATATCTTATTGTATATTTTGTTTTTGGTGTGCAATAAAGAAATATTGTATTTTATTGTAACTTTTTTTTTATGTATTTTTTTTTATATTGCTAATGAATATTTTTCTTATAATCACAGGGACGAGCGCCGCGAGCGGATCGTGGCTGAATGTAACGCAGTGCGTCAGGCGTTGCAAGATTTGTTGCACGAATATATGAGCAATGTTAGTACTGGACAATGTTAATACTATTAACATTAGCAGTTCTGCGAACTGTTGACCTCGCGACCACAATGATTCTGTGGCTTTAAAAATATATACCAATCCCACAGGCTGGCAAACCCGAGCAATCGGCGGGCTTGGAGCGCGCTATTGAGAACATGTGCCGCAAGACGCGCGACCTGCGCCGGCAACTGCGCAAAGCTGTAGTTGATCACGTCAGTGACAGGTAACTGTGTGCTTGAATCCACTCCGCTTGAATTTAGAATCCACTACCCTTGAAGTTTAAATTCACTATGCTTATAGTAAGAACCCCCTTCTCTGAACTTGTGAATCCACTCCGCTTGAATTTAGAATCTACTACCCTTGAAGTTCAAATTCACTATGCTTATAGTGAGAACCCCCTTCTCTGAACTTGTGAATCCACTCCGCTTGAGTTTCGAATCCACTTGGCTTGATCTTTGAATCCGCTGAGCTTAGAATTTGAATCCTCTCCGTTTTACGTTTGAATTTAATAAATTTAATGTTTGAACCCGCTTAAAGCTAGAATCCTTACTGCTTGACGTTTGTATTTACTCTGCTTAATAACGTCACTACATGAAGTTAGAACAATCTCCGTTGACAGTTTGAACGGAGTTGAGATTCTTGGCTTCCTTATGTTTGATACCGCCCACGCTGTGCTGATTCATATATGCACATGAAATATATACAATGTTTAACAATAAGGTGCGACAATACTTAGAGAGTTTTGCAATACTTTGTTCGACACTGAGTTCACTTTGATTGGCTATTAGAGTATAGAGTATTGACACTCTTTTTCTGTTACACGTTGTATAAACGATAGAATACAAATAAAACAAAATATCTACAGCACATCGGGAACCATAAAGCGATTTCTTCTAATAATGAACATTTTAAATTGTATTGGGACCGCACACTAATAACTGTTAAAACTATCCATTTTAACCGACCTGACATAACGCTGCTTAATAAACAAACCAAAATTGCATTTATAATAGATATAGCAGTATGCAATACCCACAATCTCACTACAACTCATACCGAGAAAGTAAAAATACACCGACCTCGTAATCGAACTAAAAACCCAGTTGCGAATCAATAACACAAAAACAGTGCCAATAGTTATTACAACTACAGGAGTCATACCAAAATCATTACCCACAAGCCTGAACACCTTGTCTCTAGCATCAATGACATACATCCTTTTACAAAAGGCTGTAATTTTATATACATGTCGTATAGTACGAAAGTTTTTAAATTGCTTTCCTATTTTAATCGCACTTGGCTTTGGCCCGTGCTAATAATCATACCTCCAGTTGTGGGAGAGAAACGTACTACGTTTACTCGAGTAATAATAAAATGCCTTTATTCCACAAATTCACACATATTTGTTAACATAATAATTTCGGCTAATTTCTTATCGATAGGTACGGATAGGGCGTCTGTTGCCGAACTAAACTATTCGCCTGTGTTTCAGCGTACAGTGCTCTCCCATAATTTCAAAAAGCATAATATTTTTGCCTATTAAATAACAAAATAGTAGATAATTGATGGCTATATAAAGAGCTCGCAGAGGCGCAACAGCTCACTTTCGAGCGAGCGCTTGAAGAGTCAACAGGATGCCTTGTGCTAAAGCGTAACACGTGTCGAGGAAGTCGGATACTGAGAGAAAGAGAAATAATAAAGTGAGGTGTGGCGGCGGTGAGGAGGAACCACACCATAAAAACAAAAATATTTTTCTATTTCTCACGCTGACATCAAGACGAGGCGGAAAAACACTAAATATCTTGTATAATATACCATCTTATTAACAAAATAGTACATCTTCTAGATAACCTATACTAAGTATCGTTTTCAGTTTCCTGGAGACGAACGTCCCCCTGCTGGTTCTGATGGAGGCGGCACGCAATGGCAACGAGAAAGAGCTGGAACAATACGCACTCGTATTCACCGAGCACGCCAACAAACTTGTCGAGGTAACAGCTCCACACTAGGATTTCCCCTATCACGAGGGTGCAATGCAACATTTACAAATACACAACACACGCAGACCTGGATATACGAACTCGTCTTTCGAATAGCTGCCCTGCCCTGGAATCGAACCCGGAACCGTCGCTAGCCACTAGATCACGGCGGGAAATCTCGTTTCTGATTTTATCTTTCAATGAAACCGAGCTTAGCTTGTTGAGCGACTTTGAACTTGACTTGCTTGCTTAGTGGCCAGGTTTCTTGGTATAGTTCCCGGCTAGTACTTCGACGTGGTGAGGGAAATTTCACGTATATGTATTGTCTAGCCGCACACTATAATAAGAAAAGACAGATGGTTCAAGTTGTAAAATCTTTCGTCAAGCACATAACGGTGTGTTCCGGTAGCCATCCTTGAGAGCCAGTGCAATCAGTATCGCTGACTTCCGTGGTCGTGCGAAGTATAATTTACTCTTGGGAGTAAAATAAGAACGGAGGAAAAAAACAATAGTAACTAAAGAATAAATGTAAGTGTATAAATTCTCAGACGCGTATCTCAAGCAGATGAGATGATTCTGAGACATCGTGTGCGTGAACGGTATCTATGTGTGCGTTGCTCGGACACGCTTTGTATTTATATTGACTGCTGTACTGTCTTATGTGCTACAATTCCACAAATAGATCTAACAATTGACAAGCAACTGGAACCAATAACCTTGTGCAGCCTAGGTACGTAATTATCAGAAAATAATAGTTTATTTGGCCAGCCTTACACTAAAACTTACCGTATTACCAAAAAATAATTGGATATGTCATTATGACACTGACACCTCTAATTTTTTTGATTTGTCATTCTAAATGTTTTTCTATTTTTTTATGGCCCGTACGATTTGTTTTTTTTTTCCTTTAAAAAATTGTAAAAGTTAAAGGAATATATATTTCTTTTATATGCTATCGTTAAATGTTATGTTTTGTTTACATTGCACGAGATTGTGTGCGTGTGTGACGTCACCTGCCGGCACCAGGTGACGTCAGACCAGCGCTGGTTGTTTAATAATAATAATAATGAGACGGCGGCATGCGCGACATTTGACATATTATTTCCGGTTGTTCTCGTCTTGCTAATGGTGAGTATTTGCACAGGCATAATCTAGTAGACAGGATCATCCATCAGCAACTTGCTCTTCAGTACGGCCTTGTCGTACTGAAGTGCCGTACTATCGGTATGCACCGTTGCCAGTTCTTGAAAATGGTCGTGCGTTGCTCTACTGGGACCGCTCTATCATCAAGGACAGGACTATTGTTTGCAATAAGCCTGATATCGTGCTGGTAGACCGATCTCAGCGCAGAGCAGTGCTCGTCCACATCACCATCCCGCATGATGAGAACCTCGTGAAGGCTGAAAAGGACAAGGTCAGCAAGTACCTTGACTTGACTCATGAGGAGACCGCTATATGGGATATCGATTCGACGATCATTGTTCCGATAGTCGTTTCGGCAAACGGCCTGATAGCGAAAAGTCTCAATCAACATCTTAAGAGGCTCTCGCTAGATGGTTGGATCAAGGGTCAGGTACAGAGGGCTGTGCTCCTCGATACAGCACGTATTGTAAGGAGGTTCCTCTCTCTGTAGTCCCTACCATCGGTAGCTTGGCTCCTACCCCGTTACTGGCGGCACTCTAGGTTTAGATTTTTTTTAAATATTTATTGTTTTATATTCATATTGTAAAAAAAATAATTTGAAGAAATAAAATGAATACGATAATAATATAATATTAACATGGGACAACATCCACACAAAGGTGTTCAAGTCCCAAACTAGGCAAAGCCTGTGCTATGGTAACCTGATGACTGATATGAATAATTATAAACATAAATACATATTTATATGTATAATTAACATATGTAATGCCGGTTGTAACCTGTGTTTGGGCACAGGTTACAACCGGCATTACGCTGAGTTGGAGCCAGTTTGTGCCAAGAAACTTAAATATTATTTGTAAAGTATCTGTTAGTACTAGTAGTTTTTGGTAATAAATAAATTATTTCTTTCTTTCTTTCAAAAGAATTAGACATGCCTATGACTAGTGATTAGGGTATGTTTTGTTAGTTCCTTCCTACAAATCCGCGGCTATAACTTTCTAACTGCAAAACCTTGTTTAATCAGTATCTAACAACCATTATTGACATTCGATGACTAGTATTTCGTTCTAGTATATTTTTTGAATGATGTTTTATGTTTTTGACATTCCTTGGCAAAATACTAGTTTAAACTGTGGTTAAAGATATTATTTGTTAGTTCTATAGTTAAAGTTATGTTTTATTTATGTAAACAGGTGGCCAACCTGGTTTGTTCGATGTCCAATAACGAAGATGGAGTGAAGATGGTACGCCATGCCGCTGACCATATTGAGGCCCTATGCCCTCAGGTATGTGCACAAATTGTTAAATCTTTGTTGATCCTGACTGACTCATATTCGCTAGGAATCAACGTAAAGCCTAAACTGCTGAACTTAGGTGCATGAAATTTGGAGAGTTTATTCAATAACAATCAATTGACGTTGGAATCCACTCTGCCTGAAGTTAGAATCCTTTCGCTAGACGTTTTAATCTACTGCGCTTAGAATTACAATCCCCTACGCTTTCTAATCACATAATTATAACGTTTGAATCCACTACGCTTGAAGTTTGAGTCCTCACCGCTGGGCGTTTGAATCTACTGCGCTTGATCTTGAAACTTTTCTAAAGTAAGTATAAAATAAGAGAGTTATTTAAATCTAGCAGAAATGTGAGTTTGTATCATCAATATGAACATTTGGATTAGAATGCAAGTCCCTAGAAAGAAACAAGTACAGTAGTAAGTAATGAAACATTATGAACAGGTGATTAACGCGGCTCGCGTGCTAGGCGCACGTCCGCGTTCGCGCGTCGCGCAAGAAAACGCGGGCGCGTTCGCACGCGCCTGGGAACTAGCTGTCAAACTATTGACAGATGCGGTCGATGACATCACTACTATTGACGACTTCTTGGCTGTCAGCGGTGAGTCACTGTCATATGTCACACGAATAATAATGTCTTATGGAGAAAGGTTTTCTTCCTACCTAGTAAAATTTAAAATTTATGAAACTCCTTATCTTATAATATATAATAATAATGAATCGTTGAATGTGTTGCTAAGCGCAAATCTCGAGAGCAGCTGAACCGATTTCGCTAATTCTTTTTTTGGAATATTTCTTACGGTACGAGGATGGTTCTTACAGAGAGAAAAAATGAAATAATTGCCTGAAAAGATCAAAAAACACTTGTCTATAATCCCATACAATCGATTCGTAATAATACTTAAAAGTCAATTTGAACTTTAATACCATACCATAAAGTTTAAGTGTTAGTGGAGAGGTTCCGGGAAGGGAAAATAATAGAGTGACGTTAATATCGTATAAATATTAATGTCAATATTTATACGATGGTAACATTACTCTTAAAGAATCGACTGTCAGGCGGTACGAAGTTTGCCGGTTCAGCTAGTTGTATGAAAAAGAAAGTCTTGATTATTGGTGTCTTTCGCGTGTTATATTTGCAATGAATAATAAAGTTTTCCTTGTTCCAGAGAACCACATCTTAGAGGACGTTAACAAATGTGTGGTGGCTTTGCAAGAGGGCGACCCTGACTCCCTGGAGCGCACCGCGGGCGCCATACGGGGGCGCAGCGCTAGGTAACCACACATATACATACTAGTCATTCTGCGAACCGTTGACCGCGCTACCAGGATATTGCATAACTTTACAAAACCACATTACAACCACTGGAGCTTTTTTTATTTCAGGAATCCTAATTAATTTTGAGTTCGTTAACCCAATAAAAAATCCCGTACCACAATATAAATTCTAAAAATTCGTATAAACCATACACCAAGTTTCGTCAAGATTGGTTTGTTAACTACGACCTGAGCGCGAGTACTAAATTTCTTGCAGATAAACATTCATACATGCGCACTGACAGACACAAAATTTTTTTCCTAATTCGCCGAAGAGACGTTTCCTTCGCTCGGTTCAATCAGCTGGTAAATGGTGTCAGAGCAAATTTTCCTATTTATTGCATAAAATACTTCCCAATCTATAATCTACGTTGCCAAGACGGTCAACGATACAAGATCTGTCACGGGTCCAGTCTGGACACGATTGGCTCTGGACCGTGGAAGATGTCATCATATGAGAGAGGCTTATAACCAGCAGTGGTATAAGGAAGGCTGTGTATGATGACTATGGTCTACCATGTGTAAGCGAGAACCAACATCCTGACCAATCCTGAAAGAATCCTGACCGTCCTGGCAAAGCTGAGACGTTCGCTCGCTTGGCTCGCTCTTATGATGTTAATTTTTTCTCTGAAGGACAGATGTTCTCTCTCTCTCTCTGACGGTGGTGATTGTATGTAGAATTCATATTCATATTTTTTCATGTTTACTATTGTATTGTGCAATATACATTCCAATTCCACCACTACAAGATATCAATCTACAGTGAGTTAACATGACTTTTGTACGTAAGGAAGGCTGTAGACGATGACTATGGTCTACCATGTGTAAGCAAGAACCAACATCCTGACCGTCCTGGCAAAGCTGAGATGTTCCGCTCGCTTGGCTCGCTCAGTCAATGTTGCACATCATGGCAACATTTTATGATGTTAATTTTTTCTCTGAAGGACAGATGTTCTCTCTCTCTCTCTCTGACGGTGGTGATTGTATTATGTAGAATTCATATTTAGTATTGTATTAATCAATCTACAGTGAATTAACATGACTTTTGTACGTAGGGTGTGCGCGGTGGTGAGCCAAGAGATGGACAACTACGAGCCCTGCATCTACACCAAGAGAGTGCTTGAGGCTGTCACCGTACTGAGAGATCAAGGTATGGCATTTATTTATACACGTTTATCATTTAGGGGTGGAAGAGATCGCTTTTTGGCGATGAGGTCGCCACTTGTAGCACTATATTTTGTAAGAATTTTCTCTTGTATTTAATTTTATGTTTTTGTGTGTCTTCAATTAAGAATTGATCTATCTATATATCTATCAAGTCGAATAGTCATCACTCATCCTGAGGAACCACTTTCAAATAGGACTAACTCAGAATTCGAGGAAAAAATATCAGTTTCAGTGTTTATTACGTACATAATAGTATAAAGATATATAGATTACAGTTCATTACGGGCCCAGGAGGGCGCGGTAAGATTTGGTGAGAGGACGTCTTGTTCACATAATATAATTAATAATTAATGACAATGTCAAATATATTCTTTAGGACTAGAAAGTTGAATTTGCCAATATGCTGGATTCCAAAATGTTGGATTCTCACAATGTTGAAATTATAATTTCTTGAATGTTGAATTTCTAAAAAGATGAATCCCAAAATGTTGAACTCCGTGCACTCAAAGAGCTGATGTTATTGAAGAAGAAGAATGCTGGCATCATTATCTCTAGACTTAATTCCCTTCTAACATAAATCGTCTAGCTGGCTTAATAGCACTAGCTTGGCCCCGCGGTTATAAAGCAATATGTAAGAAAGAAAGAAAGAATTTATTTGTACCAAAAAACTACTAGCAGTGACAGAGTTAAAAAAAAATGTAAGTTTCTTGGCACAAACCGGCTCCAACTCAGCATAATGCTAGTTGTAAACAACCAGCGCTGGTCTTCCGTTGGTGCCGGCAGGTGACGTCACGCACGCACACAATCTCGTGCAATGTACACAAAACATAAAATAACATTTAACAATTTTTCACAGGAGAAAAAACATAAAAATAACATCGTACGGCGCCATAACTAATAAAAAAATAGAAAAACAAATTAGAATGACAAATAAAAAAAAAATTTAGAGGTGTCAGTGTCATAGTGACATAAATATGTTACACAATGCAATGCATTTGTTTACCTCGTGTAAATTGTAAGACAAATATTTTACTGAAGTCATAAAACCATTAAACGATACGAGTATTATTTACTCAAACTATAAACTAAACCTACGCTGCATACAGAAATTAGTTAAACATTGTAACAGGTAACTTTACTAAAAGGCACTGGTGTCAGTAATTAAGAGTTCCTCACTTTTTTGGTGCTTGTAAATAAATAGTTAGAGCTTTTTCCTAAAAATACTGATACTTATACTGATATTATATATGTATGTCTATATATATATATATATATATATATATATATATATATATATATATATATATATATACTAGCTGTGCCCCGCGGTTTCACCCGCGTAGTTCCCCATTGGATTGTCGAGATCCTATGTCCTTTCCCGGGGTCCAATTTACCTGTGTGCCAAATTTAATCCAGATCGGTTTAGTGGTTTTGGCGTGAAAGCGTAACAGACAGACAGACAGAGTTACTTTCGTATTTATAATATTAGTTAGGATATATATATTTATGTTATTATGTTATATCAAATAAAATATGTTTACCTAGATATTCTTTATATACGTCAATATTATTTTTCATTGAAGCATATCTTATAGGATATCATCTAGTAGGCATTACTTTTAAGTTTCCTACATCATTTTTTATGAAGTGAACCGTTACAGTAATGGATCTTAAAAAAGGTATGCAGGTTGGGTTTTAAAGTATTGCAAAGAGTTTATGGTTATCATGCTCTGTACTGCAAATAAAAAAATACATTTTATGTAATATAGCCTTCGTTTATTGTGAAAACAATAATATTGCACTTATAAATAACTTAACAACTAACTGCATAATGCTAAATACACATATTAGGTACGTTTATACAACAGCAACGCAAAGGAAATAGGAGTCGCAGCGGGGAAATTCAGTTTGGTAAAATCCATCTGTTTAATAGTCACTGTCTCTCTCTCTCTGCTTTCTTCAATATACATATTAGAAAAGGAGAAACAGAGACAGTGTTATATGTACGTTACAGTAATCAATCGGTTACGTCTAATACCCAAACCACGGCATCCCATTTCTGATTTAATGCTTCTAGAAAGTTGGTTTAGATCGTAGTTCTCCACGCTGAATGTCGTACGGGTGAGAGACTTGAATTACAACCTGTATTATACGCCTCTCAACATTTAACCGTTTGTCTAATTTTAACTGACAGAGAATGCCATGCATTAAAACAAGAACATAAGACTCCAAGCAAATGAATTTGTTCTTACATTGCATGAATCCAAAATAACACATTTTTTGAAACCAGATATTTTCCCCGCCTGCCTATGATCTTAACCTTCCTAATGGAAGAGATCCCAAAGAGTACCCATCAGTGAGTTGATTTGAAAAATCCCTGCTGCTATTTCTACCCTTTTCTTTCCTTTATTGTTTTTTTAGCTAAGATTCAGGTATTCACTTATGGTTTTTCCGGTGCGGGGGGGTTGTTACGTATGTATTCTAATGCGCGTAGAATCGCTTCCGGAATCGGATGTGGCGTTGGTAGATGGGCACCCTGGAAAAATACAATGAACAATTAATTACATTATTATTAATATCTCTGGCAAACAATTTGTGCCAATGCTCTGGATGGTTGCGCATTTTAAAAATAATAGAATATAGGGTTGCGTTTGATCGCTATTCTCGCCTAGTGTAAAGCTACTATTCGGCCTAAGGCTTGCATAAAAGAAACCTTCACTGGCGTCTTGAAAATATTATAGCTGTCGGTTTTATCTATAGCTTAAGCAATAGGTTACGGCTATCGGGCTGCGCTGTGACGATTTTTCGGTCTCCTTGGCGGATTGTAGCATGTAGGGCAAGTACACATCGAGCGAGGGAGAAACAGAAGTGCATGCGTGAATTTTCCATTTCCGTGCCGCTGTTAGATCAAGATGTATCCCGGGAATTATACAGACCGCTTCAGGAACGGCACATGGAGTGCTGTTCATTTAACGTACATACAATTTTATCTTAATTTGGGGTCGTAAAACGTTTGCGCTTAAATTTAGACGACATTTTCAATCTTCACCGATTTTGTTCACATTTGAGATTCCTATTCCACGATCTCGTCGACTTCCATTCAGCCTCGGCACAGGCTGTGGCTTATATCAAGTACATCTGCTTATTCAAGCGGCGATAGCGTAAAAAAGGCGTTGTTTATATGAGCTACTATCTGTCTCGGCGTACTCGTACCGCCTAACAGTCGATTGATTAATTTTTTTAAAATATTTATTCTGCTTTTCGGGACGCCGGGTCAGCAAATATTAACAAATATTGATATTAGTATTCATACGATACTAACGTCACTCAATTGTATAACCTTTCCGGAACCTCACCTCTAACACTTTATGTTATGGTATTAAAGTTCAAATTGACTTTTAAGTATTATTACGAATGGATTGTATAGAAAGGTGTTTTTTTAGACCTTTTCAGGCAATTTTTAAAATGTTTCTCCGTAAGAACCTTCCTCGTACTTCAAGGAATATTTTAAAAAACAATTAGCAAAATTGGTTCATATGCTCTCGAGATTTGTTCTTAGCAACACATTCAGCGATTCATTTTTATATTGTAGAAAGATATGTAATAATTTATTGCAAGTTTCCCACGCACCTGCGGTTGGTATCCATTTTCGTCGGCGATGTATTCTAGTCTAAGAGACTCTCCCTCGGGTGAGGTCCACGCCGCGCCTCCTTGCACTTTCTGTGCCACGGTCTCCTGTGAACATTAGAACACGATAAAGGAGCTGTCAACCTCGCGACTACAATAATTATGCAACTCTGCCAAGTAATAAGTGCTTAAGAAATATTGTAAACAAGCTTTTGTGCAAGCTTATCCGTGGCAATTAACTAAAATTATAAACAAGTGGTTTCAAAGCGTGCAATGGAAAGAGCTATATAGAATCTGTGATGAGGATATTCGCTGAAGAACTGGAGTTGCTGACATAGCTCGTAGGATTTGCAAGCTGAAGTGGCAATGGGCTAGCCGCATCGCTCAAGAAGAAGAACCGCATGAAGAACCGATAACCGATGGGAAAGAAATGTTCTTGAGTGGCGACCACTAACTGGAAGACGCAGCGCACTAAGTGGACCGACGACATAGTGAAAGTCATAAGTAACCAGTGGATGCAATTGGCAGCTTGTCGTTCGGAATGGCGTTGGGGAGGCCTATATTCAGCAGTGGACGTCTTCTAGCTGATGATGAAAGTGCTTCTTAAGACGAATCTTACGAACCCAAACTTGATAGGGTTATGTTGTTTTATCACTGAGATGCTATGCCCACCAAGTGTTTACTCAAAAGGAAATCAATCTTAAATCGATAGATAAATCTTGTTTAGACCAATAGTTCACATGGCCATATCGTCTCCATCATTAGACTAGCTCCATGATATACATACATACATGGCCTTTGCGTCTGTAAGCAATGTCTGTTGTATATGTCATTACTTACGTCAATGGATATGTCGGGCACTTTATTTAGTGACTGTATAAGCCGATTGACACCGCGTAGATACTACAACACAACTCCTCCAGGATATTTGTGTCCAATAGGACTCCAGGGCGCTTATTCCCTATCAACATTTCAACAAGTAAAGCGACTGCGTTACGTTAAGCGCGTAGCATTCACGTGGTATTCACGTCAAATCTGATATCGTGTCTTGGCACTGAACACGTTCATCGTCAGAATAAGGTGTTGCGTCAACGCGGAACGCGTTTTCAACAAATAAAATGAAATGAATATTTATTTTACAAAAATAGGGTAGAACAGATAGTTAGTAAAACTTTTGTATAGCCGAGACTCGACATGTGAAAATTTAAAAATTTATTAAATTAAAATGATATACGATAAATGATTGATTAAATGAAATTATTAAATATTATTCTATATGAAGCAAGGAATCGCGTTGATTGTTAGAAATAAGGGCCCTGGACGGAGTAAAACGTAGTTCTGCTATCAGTTGGACACTTACAGGATCTAGTTGCACGAAGCTTCCACTGGCACTGGCCTGGATACCGTTCTCAGTATCAAATGCCCACGAGTAGGCTCCCTCTGGTGAAACGTCCAACTCTTGTGAGCGGATCTTTGCTTCGCTTTCGTCGTTTCTTGCGGCGTTTGCTTTGGGCAGGATGTGCGATACGTCGGCACAAGCGTACGCCACTAAACACGCCACAATAAGAAGTTTCTGGAACAAGATATTTTTAACTTTGCAATACTTCAGTAAGAATAACAACAGAAAAAAGTATTTTTGAGTTGAGTACCAGTACTTTTGATGGTTATTTATAAGTACGTACTTTACTTGCTAAATAGGTTTACGTTTAACTGCAACTTGATTTTTGACAAGCGACGATGCGACCTAAGCAGTAGCGTGACGGATTTGGTAGTGACTTGAAAATACGCAGCTTTTGGTTTCGGGAAATAGAGAACCCGGCAGTAAACTCCACAACACGACAGTTCGCACAACAGAAGTTCTGTTATGGAACTACTATGATAAAAAATTGGTATGTTCATAGAGGGAGGGAGGGAAGTATATTATTATGCGATGTTCTTTTGTTATTTAAAAAAGTTTCAATGACCTGCTGAGAAAACAAGTGATTCGAAGCTACTTCAAGAAAACCCAACTGGTAAATTTTTAGACTGTGTTTCATACTTGATTTTTATTCAATTTTGATGTACCCAGTGTCACTCTCACGTCTAAGACGAATCTATTGACACCACTCACATAAAAATACGACAAGCCGATTAGGCTCTAGAGCGTGCCAAAGAAATATACATATAACCATAACTCTCCTTCTTTCGCAGACAGGTGATAAAACCAGTAGCTCACTCGGAAACTGAGTAATAGCTCTATAGAACTACTGTGAAAAAATAATGCCAGTCGTCACTGAAAATAAAAAATGCTAGATTTGCAGCAGAGCGAAGACGCTTCGCTCGTTCGTTAATTACAGCATGATTAAAAAACTCCACGTTTTATTGGTAGGCAGCTTACTCAGTAAACAAAACTAAAGAATGCGAGGTCGAGTTAATTATTCACTAATTCGAATATATATTTAAAATTCCATCTTGTGGTTGACCCTTGAACTATGCATACAACACATTAAATAATCATGTACTAGCATACTCTATGTCGACATAGAATAGTTTAACAATATTAACATTAGTTTGAGATTAAGCTCATGAGCGGGAGCGAGTTGCGATTTGGATAACCTTACCTTATATTTATTTACATACTAGCTGTGCCCCGCGGTTTCACCCGCGTAGTTCCCCATTGGATTGTCGAGATAATGGGGGAACTACTTTTTTGAAGTCGGTTAAAAAGTATCCTATGTCCTTTCCCGGGGTACAATCTACACGTGCACCAAATGTCATCCAGATCGGTTTAGTGGTTTTGGCGTGAAAGCGAAACAGACAGACAGACAGAGTTACTTTCGCATTTATAATATTAGTTAGGATTTGTACAGCTACGAACGATGACTGTTATAAACGACAAAACCGATAACTCGGTGTTCTCGTGGGCAACGTACTTATCGTTGCTTCACATCAAGAGAGTTGCGGACAATTGGAAACATATTATTTTTTTACTAAAAAGTATTTTAATAATTCATATGGCTTGTTTCCAAGAACAGTATCAAGCCATTTACATCATACTGCTATGCACGGGTTCAGATATGTAGTCCACTATGCCGGCCAACTGCGAGTTGAGTACTACTCTTATTTTCGCAGGACCCTAGCCTTCTCTGGCAAGTAGGTTTGTCCTTAAAATTAAATGAAACTTATTTATAGCTAATGATGATTTACATGATGTTTTTTCGCCGTAAAATCAAGAGCCGTCTCGTAGCGACTTAAAAATATAAGCGACTCATTCCCGCTCCGCTTATGACACAGGCTTAATCTAATAGGATACAAGAATACAAAATGTCAGATCTCACTAATAGACATCTGACCCGCGGCTGCCCTTTGTAAAGAGACGCCTATCGTATCGTTTCACTTGACCCTTGTCATTTACTTTATAAAATTTAACCAGGTCCCATAAACCTCGAGAACATAAGCTTTTTAACTGACTTCAAAGGAGTTTCTCAATTAGTCGCTATCTGTTTTAGGGTTCTGTACCCAGAGGGTAGCAAGTTCTTTGTAAAAATAACTATTTAATAAAATGTGATTATCGATTTCCATTACGGCAGGCGCCATCTGTATCGTTTTTTGTTTAATTTTAAGTGGGATGACTCTAGAAGTATAACCTAAAAAAATCATACAGTCGAATTGAGTACTATTTCTTTTTATAAGTCTGTAGAATACCGTCGAATTGAGTAGGTGCTTCCTCCTTTTTTGCGATGTGGTCAAAATGGGACTCTATTACTAAGACTTCACTGTCCTTACGTCCGTCTGTCTGTCTGTCATTAGGCTGTATATCAGGAACCGTGATGTCTAGACAGTTGAAATTTTCTTAGCCAACCCCTAACTGATAGCCCTGTGTAATAGCTTCCCACTAAGATTTCTTGAGTGTCATAAATGCCATGCAACACATACAAACACATACTCGTACACAACAAACACAGACCCCAAATACAGGTATCCAAACTCGTTCTTATATTTACCCAGGCCAGAAATCGAACCCGGGACCGCATGCTCTCGAAGCAAATATGGTAACCATTGTGCCATGGCTATCGTCAATGATGTCGACAAGTATATATTTTAGCGCACTCACCATCTTGCTATCCGTTTATCACACACAACACAACTGATGATACCGAGATGGGTGGTAGCTTTTATAAAGCTTTGTGGCGCGCATTCGACCATACAAGGCCGCTAAAGATGCGTTCACAATAACGCTCGCACTCCCGTTCCACGTCGATCGAGCCCTTCAGGCCCAGAAAGTGCAATTGCGGACTGCAAACTCAAAAAATAAATTTGCGACTTTATAAAAATACGACCTTTAAACCTATTTTTTCATATTTTGTACTTTTATTTGTGTCTCAGCCCAATATTATTGAGATCAGCTGTCACCAAAAATCCAGTTTTAAGAACCTTTTTTTACACAAACTTTGATAAATACATTTTGGAAACTGTGACTTGTACGCGAGTACTAAATTTTCATACAAACATCCATACATACAAACTGACGGAAGACGGAAGACGGAAGAATAAATATAAGAAGAAGAATAAGATACTCGAAGCAAAGTCACTGCGCTCGCGCTCTGTCACAAAGTCTGCGCGCTGACTCGGCCATTTATAGATAAAATTATTTTTTCCAAGTTTCAAATAGAGAAGCTGTACATCTAACTTGTCGAATATGTTACTTATCTATTTAACTTTTATCGCCGTCGTCTCCACGACTGCCCTATTAATATGAACATGACAATCGCGTGGTAATCGTTTCAGTGTGCGCGCTGCTTTACTCATATTTTTTCGGCGTTTAATGATTAAAAGATGACACAGGATTTGAATTGCTTATGCTTATAATTTTGATGATCGTTTATCAAGATTAAGAGTATGTGTATACAATATGCCACGTTCGAAGATATTTTATTGCCGGAAATATTAGATTGGAACCCAAACAAACCCCAGAAAGGATAAGTTCGCAACAAGGACATTTACCGCCCATGGATCTTTTTGCGACTTTGTAAAAGAAAAAACCGTTCTTTAATTCAGTAATCTTAATTAACGTTGTATTCCTTATATCTATACCGAATTATAAATTTTGGGTAAAATCCCGCCCTAAACAAACATCCACGAAATCAAAAAAAAAAAATGTAAAGGCAATACTTACACCAAATTTCGTCAAGATTGGTTGGAAATTGCGACGATCACGACGCGAATACGAATAAATTTCAGGAGACTTACAACATATGAGCCGAATATATACCCGAAGCAGAGACGCTTCGCTCGCTCGGTTAATTAAACAATGCAACAGCTGCGAATTGATTCATGCATTCCTAAAGTAATGCCTTAAGGCAATACACACATATATCTTAGGTAAAGTTATTGTGACTTTGCTTGTTCATAAAGCTTGGGCTACACCAAGGCAAAATAAATGGTGGTACCGGTGGACCAGGGATAGCGCTCATATAGCACAAGCACAGAACTAATAGTCGTTCTGCGAAATGTTCTCCTTACGCATGTTCTCGTTTTGCAATTCTCAAAATTGACACCCTTACCTTTCGATCCTTCTTTCCTTCCTTTCGGTATCGGTAAGGAAAAACCGATTATTTTTTGTATTCAGAACTATTAAAAAATATATATCAGTATTAACTACCGGGCTATAAGTGTCATGCTTAAGAAAATTTAAATTTCTAACTACAACAATAAAAATAGCAGATGGATTATCGATAGACCTATAAAAATCATACATACAACCATACCTATTAAGTCGAACCAACGACCGAGTACAAAATTTCCATACAAACTATTGAATTGACGGTCGAAAAATAAAAATCTGTTGAAGCAGAATCATTCTCTCTCTCTCTCTCTCGCTCACACAGCAAACTGACTGCGAAGTTATTCTCTTAGAGTCCCGTTTTCGTTTTGAGACACGGAATTCTTAAAAATTTAACAGTAATTTGTAAGTGCAGTCTGATTATAAATTGTGTAATCAAGTTTGTTTTCTGTTTCAAATATATGTCTGTGTCTGTTTCTTTTTCTTTTCTTTCTTTCTAATAGTATCCCAGAGTGCTAAATGTCGTGAATACCTATTTATTGAACTTTGAAGTTTAGATTTAGATTAGAGTAGATAAGTAGAAAATATCAAATTTTCGAGATAATGTAATGAAGAATACCAGATTTTTATATTCACTTTATTTTGAGTCAATTGCAAAAAACTAAATTTTTTTTTTCGTATTTATGCTACGACCGTCAGATGCCACTAATAAAAAACATTATTGCAACTGTCATTTGTGATCCGTACCAAAACAAACTACAAAAATACAGATAACTAATGAAATTATTTTTTGCGAGCTTTTGACGAGATAATCATTATGCTTAACCAATCTTATATTTTCAAAAATCACTAAAAACGCAATTATTAGATTCTAAAAAAAATGAAATAGGAGTACGTTATTTTTTATTTGTCTTTCCATTTTGTAATTAAAATGGGGGGTCAAAAATTAGAAATGTTGTCAATTGTTTTCTCTCCGCTAAATGTACCACTGCCCTTAACCGCTCGAAGGTACGAGATGTTATGTCATTTTGTTTCTCAATTTTATGAAGCAGCGCTTTCCCCGTGCAAAATATTAATCAATGATTTAATCGAGAAGATGAGTCAAGTCAAAAGTGTGAGAATTAAAACTTGTTAAGTCATGCTTTATGCTTTTCAACCCAAATGGAGGAGATAAGCTTGGCTGGTGTGTGTTCGTGTTACACTGTAGCTATTAAAGTAGTAAAATTTTGCCGCTGGTACTATCGAACAACGGCAAAAAAATTACTTTTGTTGTATGGGAAAAAAAATCTTTTGCGACACCGCCGCCATACACATCATTAATCCTTCGAGCCGTTTCTGCAGCACTGGTACCACGATGGAACTCGTACTCGTCAATAACGTGATATTTCAAGTTTTCTATTTTGTAAACTGCGTGACGCAAAGAAAAAACCAAACGAAGACAAAACAAATGAATTACGGTTTGCGAAATACAAATGTATGAATAAATAGCTGTGTAAATTTGAAATTGGAATCCCTAACCAAAGAAGAGATATTTGAGATCAAAGGGGCCAGTACGACAAAACGCCAATTTCATATGTAAGGACCTAATATATTTAAATATTTATTTTATTCTGTTTTTTTTTTTGTATTTGTTGTTATAGCCGTAACAGAAACACATGGCCTGTGAAAATTGCAATTGACTAAATATCACGTTTCATGAGGTACAGCCTGCTGACAGACAGACGGACGGACGCACGATCCCGACAAACTGTACCTCCTTGTGTCCTTTGGAATTGTGATCTCTTTTATTGAGTCTGTTTAAAAGGACAACGCCAGGTAAAATGCATGATAAATGCGCCATAAAAACCTGTACATAAACTCGTAAAAACACGTTACGATCTTTAAAAAGCTTGTTCCCAAAGGAGGTTCCATACATTAAGCTTGTTGTTAAATTTGACAACGCAAGGTCGTGTGATGCAATCCGATCCCGTGTCATCCGATAAACTTATGCGAGTGCAATATGAGAGTTTTTTTTAATATTGATAATCCTGCTGGACCCATTTCAATAAGATGTACCTAAATAGGATACAACTGGAAAGGGTTATTGTATTGTATATTGTATAGTGAAAGTAGTTAAACTAGCTCTGAGCTAGATTTCATGCATGTATTGCTCTTATTAAATAAATAAATGAGTATATTAATACAAACAAAAATAAAAGATTTTTCAAATCGGTGAAGGCGTCACTGAGAAATTAGTGAAAATGAAAGTAAAAGTGAAATGAAAGTTTATTTCGTCAAACACGCAAAAACAGTAAAAAAGCATACACTACAGTTTAACAGAAAAACTACAACGATATAATGTGTTTGTCGGAACCCGAGCCCAACTCAGGCAGCAGCCAGCGCTGGTCTTCTGCTGGGACCGGGCAGTGACATTACGCACGTGTGACGTAAGGAACAAGTTAGGGAACATTCATATAAAAACCGGCCAAACACGTCAGACTCGCGCCCCGAGGGCTACGTGCAAACCTGGTGGAAAGGGGAGTAAGTTTATAATTACAAAAAAAAATGTATTTACTAAAGATTTATGCTCTTCGCAGTTTTTTTATCTGTGCTATAAGACGTTGCTACGTACCGAATTTTGATATTCTGGGTTCACGAGAAGTATCCTGTAGGTTTTGATGTGATAGGTTTGAGTGTCGAAAAAGAGTTGTTTCAATAATGTATGGAGCTCCGGCCAGGACAGTGTACATGATACCATAAATACGTTAGGGACTATTAATCTTTAATCTACCAACCGAATTCAAAATAACTAACGCAGTGTACAAAATCAACATTTTGCCACGTTATTTGCACAAAAAGGTGATTTACGCGTTTTTATTGAAGCAATTTTGACATTTGTGACGGGCAGTATAATTCATAGACCAATGTGACCATTGGTGTCAACCAATGGATAAGTAATTATTCCAGGGATGCCATAATTCCACTACAATTCACAGAATTTTAGATATTTTTGTACACAATGAAGGAGGCGACTGATGCATTTTTCATTAATACACAGTATTAATTACATCTTCAGGCATTTTTTGGTAGACGTACACCGTCTGGGCCGAAAATGAAACAAGTCCTTTGCAGCATAAACGACTGTACCTTTTGATTCCGTTGGCTAGAAGGCTTAGACGATTTGTTCACAGCTTCATAGGACAGTAGACCTGAGTAGGTATTTGATATGAACTTCAGCTTGATACCTCCACGCGCTACTGAGAAAAATGGTCTTGACAGACAGACAAACAATAGGTTGATCCTATTAGGGTTCCGTTTTATCATTTTTAGGTACGGAACCTTATAAAAAACAAAAGAAAAAGATCCCGATAAATTGAGAACCTCCTCCTTTTTGAAGTCGGTTAAAAACATCGAAGCTATTAACAATGCACGATAAATGCGCAATAAAAACATCTTAAAAGCACATTTCGAGCTTTAAATAACTTGTTCCAAAAGAAGATTCCATACATTAAGCTTGTTGTTAAATTTGACAACGCAAGGTCGTGTGATGCAATCCGATCCCGGGTCATCCGATAAACTTACGCGAGAGTTATTTATATACGATTTTTTTCAGTTATTTTCATTTATAAAGCCAACTGCTGGACTGATTTCTATAAAATATACATAGGACGGTTGTCTATTGTTTGCCCGAAAGATATAAGCAATAATACTCATGTGCCCGAATTTTATTTGCCCAAATTGTTAATTTACCATAAATTTCATGTGACATATAATGATTTACTTACTATTATTATTACTTATTTAATAACTGGCATATGATGATTTACTAACAATTATGGCTTACAATGAAAATAACAAATGATGTTATTGAAATTGACTTTATGAGAAACGAAGTTTCTAGCACGTGATTAATAGTATAGTAGTAACAGTATGCCATAATAAAATTATGAGAAACAATATTATATCTGTTGACTAGTATAGCAGATGAAATTCTGGCAAGTTGGGTGAACCCCATATAGGACCAGCTGGAAAGTAGACCTAAAAAAATAGAATTTTATCGAATCGGTACAGGCGTCTCTGAGAAATCAGAGTAAATTCATATTTCAGTCAGTCAGTCAGATCTTACTCTTTTGTATATACAAGGTTATTGGTTAGGAGTATACTACGCCGAAAGGATGTCACTATACTCATTCTAATGAACAACTTCCACTATGAGACAAAAAAATCAGCTGTTTCGTACATTTTGCCGACGACCGATCTACTTATTTGTATGGTATGGATCAGCTGACTTATTTTCTCGAATTCAGCAGATGTAATAAAAAAAATAAACGTTTCACACTCATAGCTCCCCACTAGTATTTCTCCTGTGTCGGGGATGCCATGTCACATTCACAAACACACGCACAAAGACACACAGACCCGAAGAAAAATTTTCAAACTCATCATTCGTACTACTGCCCCGACCGGGAATTGAACCCTATATTAATAGTAAGGGATGTTTTTTTTAATACAGATAAATTCTTTCTAAATTATAAGTAGCTAATTAGAATTACAAACTACAAGCTTGTACAACATAATCATAAATTGTCTAAACACATTATGAATCCGTTACAATAGGTTACTTGTGGGTCCCAAACTAGGCGATGCCAGTATTTTGGTGACCCATAGTAAAAGTTGTACCTTAGGATTGTGACAGTGGCCTCCTTTCAGCTTAGTACAGCCCTAACCGATAACCTTGTAATGATAGATAGATATCACGACTCTACAAAAAAATGTTCGTTCTTTGTCCTAAAGTTTATACTATTATTTTCCAGTTAGTTTTGCACAAAAACGAAAAGAAAATACCTTTTTTCGGTATAAAGTTTGCTTTTGTGATAGTTATAATAATAATACTCATTTTTTTCTCTATTATCAAACAGTAGCTATGAACATAAAAGAAAAAGTAAAAGTGTGCACTTTTAAGTTATTTTCCACTTTTCTGTAAGCTAATTTGATAGTAAAACTTAATAAAAATAATAAACATTTTTATTTCAATAGTTTTATTTTCAATCAAAAATTAAAATCCGAGATTTTTAAAAATTTCGTTCATTCAGTCTTCTAAGCACAAAAGCAAAGTTTTTCATGCCATATATTTTTTTTCCGTCTTATTACGACCTAAACTACCGAAATTTAATGCTTTGCAATCAAAGTCAAATTTCATGTTGACCCCTGTAATGTATGTCGTAAAATCAGTAGCAGATTCCAATTATACTGGTAAAAGGGAAATTCTTAAACAAGTTGACCTTCATACCCCTTAATTATTCCGGTTTATAATGAAATTGTCATTATGTAAGAATTAAACTCTTCAGTGACGTACAGAAAGCTATAAGATCCGTTTCACATACTTATTTTATTCACCAAACGAACAATGCGTGTCCGGCTTAATTTGTCTTTCCTGTGTCAGTTCGTATAGATATGTCTCCTGAAATTTAGTACTCGCGTACAGTTTGTAATTTCCAGCCAATCTTGACGAAACTTGGTGTATGGGTTCTACAATGTTTTTTTATCCTTGGGGATATTCAATTACGAGCTTTGTAAGTGAATAACATTTTTCGAACATTACACAGATTATGAAAAATCTCTAAAAACATAATTTTTAAAAGAAAGAAAGAACACATTTATTTTGTACACACAGGACACTAATACTACTACAACTGATTACTTAAGAGCAGACAAACACTTTACACTATTACATTCTGAGATAAATTAAAAAAAGGTATAACGTCCTAAGGTTGCCTGGAAGAGATCGCTTTTAGCGAAAAGGCCGCCACTTGTGGCACTACATGTAAATTAATATTTTGTATTGTTATATTTTGTGTGTCTACAATAAGGCGTTGATCTATCTATCTAACGTTATTTTTACTTGATCCTTTCATCTATCTGTAATTTAAAAATGAATCGCTGAATATGTTGCTAAGCGCAAATCTTGAGAGCAGCTGAACCGATTTTGATCGTTCTTTTTTTTAGAATATTCCTTGAAGTACGAGGATGGTTCTTACGAAGAGAAAAATTTAAAAAGTTTCCTGTTTAGTTCTTAAAACAACACTTTTCTATACTCCCATACAATCTATTCGTTGAAACTCTCGGGCTTTGGGGACCGGGAGCAAAATTATTTTTTAAAGCACTAACAAAGCGTCTAGTTGACGCTACTCGAGATCAAAATGCTGGCCTCTACCTGGGTCAGCGCATTGGTATTGCCATTTAACGAGGTAATGGGGCCAGCATTTTGGGTACTCTACCAACTGGCAGTGGTTTAGATTTAATTTAGTTTTAATTTTTGGATATTGCTTTTGTACATATAGATTATAACTTTGTATAGTTTTAGTTAAAATTTTATCATGTTTTATAAGTTTGTGCAAAAACAGAATAAAGTACAGTATGTATATTGAAAAATATCTATTCGTAATAATACTTTAAAGTCAATTTGAACTTTAATACTATACAATAAAGTTAAAGTGTTAGCGGAGAGATTCCGGTAAGGTAAAAAGGGCCTGCTAATTATAGTAATAAAAATGGGGGGGTCAATAAATTTTAAATGATGTGTCTATTAGGAATTTCTCCCAAAAAGTGGGGAAGTTTGCTACGCCAACAATTACAGACCGATTTCAATAATGTTTAGCATATATTTTGCGAAAAACAACCTCAATCCAGATTCCTAATATTTCTATTTGGTAGATAAAGTTTGAAAAAATATATTAGTTTCTATTTCGACATTTCACATAGCTACTACAAAAGAAAAGTTACAAAGCTACAGACCTACTTATTTTACAACGTGTGGTGGTCAACAATTAAAAAAAAACAGTCATATTAAAACCTTATTTAACAACTGGTTAAAAGTTACTTCGAAAATCCCAATTACAAGAACTTTAGATCTACCTATATTTAAACAAATATGAAATGAAATAAATCGTCGCGCTCCACTCAACATATCGCCACACCCGAGTAGGGTTCATATTAGATAAGTACTTATTGCATTATGATAGGATCTGCATGAAATAGAATTTAGCAATAAATATATTGAGTATTGAAGTAAAATCGCGGGATGCAGCTAGTATATATAACCGACTTTAAAAAGGAGGACGTTCTCAATTCGTCGAAGCGTTTTTTCTCCTAACTTCTCAAATGGCTGGACCGTTTAAAAAATGTTTGTTTTTTTGTTCGAAGTGTACGTATACTTTCCGATTTAGTAATTTATAAATTCGTAGCTTTTTTATATCATCTTAACACGTGACTTTTAATTTTCTTTGAGTATACATAGATGACATTTTTACTGTAACGTAAGTTTTGCGTTCCGAATTGAATTACTCACGTTTTGTAGTATAATAAGTATGTATTACTTTTTTAATGTGTGTTACCCGATTTATCTTAACGGCTGGACATATTTAAAAAAAATTGTTTGGTGTGGTATTGTACTACGAATAAAGAACTTGTTTCATTTTCGGCCAAAACTGTGTACGTCTACCAAAAAAATGCCTTTTGATGTGGTTAATTTTATGTATTAATTGCCTACTTCATTGTGTACGAATATATCCAATTGCTGTGAATTATAGTGGAATTATGGTAACCCTGGTAATTTTTATCCTTGTATCTTGTATTATATCCTAGGTTGACTCCAATGCTCACATTGGTTTATCGTACCACCTGTTACATATGTCGAAATTGACATATCAAAAATGTGAAAATCGCATTTTTTTTTTTCGTAAATAAGGGCGAATAATTAAGTTACCAAATTAATTTTGTACACTGCGATCAGTTACGTAACTTAATTTGAATTTGGATGATAGATTAAGGATTAATGATCCCTAAAATATTAATGGTATCATGTACACTGTCCTGGCCGGGGCTTTTAATAAAAAAGGGTAAAAAAAACTTGTTTTAAAATTGGTCAAAACCAAACAAAGGTTTTGACCAATTAACAGAAACGCTTCGCTCGCTCGACAATTAAATTTAAGAAAAAACACGTGTATAAGTACAGTGTAGTACGTATATAGCCGGGACGCTACCCGCTAGTCCGGCGCGCGCCTGGTCACGTTGTTGGTTTTAGTAAAGGTGAAGGATGCGTACGCAGACATACAACGCGGGTCGCCATAGAGGTGGCTTTACAATTTTACATGGCGAATGTGGCATTACAATCAATTGATGATGACAAAAATTAAAGCTATATAGAAACTACTATTTGCACCCCGCGATGGATATTTGTTGATCACATGGTTAAATTTCAATTTTCCGGGATAAGTATAGCCAATGCGTTAATCCAGAATGTAAGCTATATTCGTGTCAAATTTCATTCAAATCTGTTCAGCCGTTTTAACGTTGCTGAAATGCTTAAAATTTGGCACTACTATTACAAAAGTGAACTCACACTAATATTGTAAAGGCGTAAGTTTGTTTGTAAACAATCGAAACTATAAAGGTGCCGTGTAGTTCTACGGAATCCTAATTTCATAAAAGTAGTGTAAACACTACCTTTATTTAAAAAAATAATTAGGTAATAACCCATAAAAAATATATATTTATTTGAGTTAACAAAAAAGTCGTTCTCGATGTAGATATGTATGGGAGCCTCACAATTTACAATTATTCTTATTATTTCATAACGTCAAAAACTAAATCGGAAAATATTCGGAAACTATAATTTCACAAATTTCACGCGTTAATTGACTTACATTTTACTTAATTAGGTCTATCAACAGGTCTGTTGAACGGAAGCCCAACACATTTAGTTTTTCTGCCGTGTTTATAAATTTTGAGGACGTAGTATTCATAGTTCTAGGGACAAATACAAAAACGAGATGAACGATATAATGTTTGAACCAGCAAATATTTAGTAGCTATCTAATCATGTATAGTTGTTCCGCGAACTGTCGACCTTCTACTAGCCGCATACTATTCACGACTAAATAAAAAAACGTGACGAACACTTGACCAGTTTTTTTTTCATATTCAGGTATCTGAATCTGAATCTTAATATAATGTTGTGTTCCGTATCTATGTGCATAGATATTATTGAAATCGGCCAGTAAATGGCGCATTCAAAAATTCTGAAAATTCGTAGAACTCGTACACCAAGTTACGTCAATATTGGATGGAAACTAAGACCTGTGCGCGAGTACGAAATTTCAGAGGACTTACAAATATTGTAATTGACAATATAAAGAAAAAATTGCCGGACCCGAAGCAGAGACGCTTTGCTCGCTTCTTTCGCTCGGTCAGTAATATGATCAACTGGTTAGGTTTTAACCGATTTCGTGAAGGAAGGTTCGACGCAATCTATTGTTTCCCAATTTCTCAATTTTGAATCTAATCTATTTTTAAGTATATAGCTCCAAAGTCTCTTAAGATTATGCCGTACTTTTTGAGATGTATTAATTGAGACAAACAGTTTAAGAATGCTTTAATTGAGTGTATAGTTATATATTATTAGTTTATTGTGTATAGATTGTGTTATTATTCAACGTGTAGCAATAAAGTGTGAGAATACTTAAGGGTGTCAGTCTACCTTTCAAAGTGAACCCTGCGTTGAACAAAATTTTGCAAATTATTGCGTCCTCCGTACTATTTGACCGATCACGTGATTAATTTTTGTATGTAAAACCTAATTATTTTTGTTCTCGAATTTTGCAAAATTTTCTTCAGCGAGTTTTGATTATTCAGCGAGGTAACGCTGCCAGCATCCTGGGAACATTGCCACAAGGCAGTGAGTTGGATGGGGTTTTTTTTTTAATTTAAGTGTTTAGGTAAATTTTTATATTTATGCTTCTGTTACTATAGAACAATTTGCCTTAATAATAAATCAACAATATGTAGATTTTAAGAGTTAAAATACTTAAATTTTCTTCTACTGTGGATTCACTTTGATTGCTAGATTAACACCCTTAAGTATTGTCAAACCTTTTGATTGTATATTCTATACCTAGTGTAGTTACATATTACATATCCTAACACCCTTAAGTATTGTCAAACCTTTTGATTGTATATTCTATACCTAGTGTAGTTACATATTACATATCCTAACACCCTTAAGTATTGTCAAACCTTTTGATTGTATATTCTATACCTAGTGTAGTTACATATTACATATCCTAACACCCTTAAGTATTGTCAAACCTTTTGATTGTATATTCTATACCTAGTGTAGTTACATATTACATATCCTAACACCCTTAAGTATTGTCAAACCTTTTGATTGTATATTCTATACCTAGTGTAGTTACATATTACATATCCTAACACCCTTAAGTATTGTCAAACCTTTTGATTGTATATTCTATACCTAGTGTAGTTACATATTACATATCCTAACACCCTTAAGTATTGTCAAACCTTTTGATTGTATATTCTATACCTAGTGTAGTTACATATTACATATCCTAACACCCTTAAGTATTGTCAAACCTTTTGATTGTATATTCTATACCTAGTGTAGTTACATATTACATATCCTAACACCCTTAAGTATTGTCAAACCTTTTGATTGTATATTCTATACCTAGTGTAGTTACATATTACATATCCTAACACCCTTAAGTATTGTCAAACCTTTTGATTGTATATTCTATACCTAGTGTAGTTACATATTACATATCCTAACACCCTTAAGTATTGTCAAACCTTTTGATTGTATATTCTATACCTAGTGTAGTTACATATTACATATCCTAACACCCTTAAGTATTGTCAAACCTTTTGATTGTATATTCTATACCTAGTGTAGTTACATATTACATATCCTAACACCCTTAAGTATTGTCAAACCTTTTGATTGTATATTCTATACCTAGTGTAGTTACATATTACATATCCTAACACCCTTAAGTATTGTCAAACCTTTTGATTGTATATTCTATACCTAGTGTAGTTACATATTACATATCCTAACACCCTTAAGTATTGTCAAACCTTTTGATTGTATATTCTATACCTAGTGTAGTTACATATTACATATCCTAACACCCTTAAGTATTGTCAAACCTTTTGATTGTATATTCTATACCTAGTGTAGTTACATATTACATATCCTAACACCCTTAAGTATTGTCAAACCTTTTGATTGTATATTCTATACCTAGTGTAGTTACATATTACATATCCTAACACCCTTAAGTATTGTCAAACCTTTTGATTGTATATTCTATACCTAGTGTAGTTACATATTACATATCCTAACACCCTTAAGTATTGTCAAACCTTTTGATTGTATATTCTATACCTAGTGTAGTTACATATTACATATCCTAACACCCTTAAGTATTGTCAAACCTTTTGATTGTATATTCTATACCTAGTTACATATTACATATCCCCTCCACTATCACTAAAGTGTTTGGAATTGGTCCTAATACAAATAAATTGATTACAAAACCATATAAATAGTGCAATCAAATGATATTTAATAAAAACAAAATCTCAAATATCAAGTTGTAGAAATCGGATACATACAATTAATATAAAGATGAATGAATATCTTGCGTAAAACATCATAAATGACATTTTAAGATGAAATCCTCACAAAAGGAATGTAAATATCAAAGAGCATGAATAATTAAAAGTGGCGAATGATTGATTGACAGATTATCTTAATAATTAGGTGTTGTAATAGTATTATGATGAACTTAATATCATGACGACTTATGACGTGCGATACGATTACTATACGATTTTTCCATTATTGTGTTTCAGTTGTGTGAAGTCTCGGAGAATCAATTCCCTATATTCAATGGACTTAATCATCAGTAAAAACTATTTTTTTTGTAGCTAATTAAATGGTACAATACATTGTTTTTAACTGATTTTACAAAAAACTGAAGCTTCTAAACTCGAGCCGTATTTTTTCTTAGACAGGCCTAAACTGAAGTACACAGCCTGAACCGATTTGGAATATTCTTCTAACGCAGTTTGCTACATAGCCAATTAACGGTTTTTTGAATTTATAATAATATTTGACTGAAATGTGAAACACAACCTTCACCAAGAATATGAAGAGGTCAAGTCCAAGTAATGTGGCCGTGAGGTGTACATTTCGCAGAACTAACATTATTTGTTTTATGTGTGTGATTTTTTCCGTCTGATTGTACAAATCCTAACTAATATTATAAATGCGAAAGTAACTCTGTCTGTCTGTCGCTCTCTCTGTTCGCTTTCACGCCAAAACCACTAAACCGATCTGGATGAAATTTGGTGCACAGGTAGATTGGACCCCGGGAAAGGACATAGGATACTTTTTAACCGACTTCAAAAAAGTAGTTCCCCCATTATCTCGACAATCCAAAGTGGAACTACGCGGGTGAAACCGCGGGGCACAGCTAGTCATGAATAAAACTGGAAATAAATCGGGTGATGTAAAGGCATCTCTCTAATGAACGTTCGATAAAATATCGGCATGACTTATCCGATGTCCGAGCCAATAACAATTCGCAAATGTCAATGTTTTCAAGCGTTGCACAATTTCTACGATATCTGGACATAAATGAGCTTTAGGTATGACATTTACTATTCACGTTAAGGATTACTTACCGCATGGAGAAAGTGTCTTTACTTAGATGTGGCAAAATTTTAAAATTAAATAAATATTTTTAAAAAATATCTGTCTACTAACTTCCATTACAGCAAGAACCGATAGAACTTTTTCAGTGGTTCCGATTTATAAACCTAACCACTATTGGTAAAATTTAAATTGGACTACAGGGGAGGTATACCCTTCCAAACAAAAAAAATAAAATTATTATAAATATGATTATTATATACAAAAAGATGATTATTTATTTATATTTTAGACGGGTGACGGGTGGATGTTATAAATGTATAATATCCACCGGTCACCGAGAAATAAGGTAACAAACATTAAAAAAACTACAGTCGGATTGAGTATGATATATACTATATGATAGTATATAGTATGATATATGCTATATGATAGTATATAGTATGATATATACTATATGATAGTATATATCATATAGATATATACTCCTATTTTTGGACGTCGCTAGAAAATGGATTGAGTTCGCACATTGCAACCGGCGTCCATCGTAAACCTACTTGGTGACACCCACCTATATGGCATTACGGATCCTAGTCCCTAAGGTCACTCGCTTGGTTGTTAGTAATGTAAAATAACATTATGTCACCTCGTGACACGGCGTCGAAGGGTCAGTGTCGCTTGCGCAACAGTGGATCCTCATCAATATTCATTCACGGCGACCAGCCCGGGCCGACCTTGGACAGATTTGGAATTTAATATTTCGATCATCAATCAAATATTATTTATAATTTTTATTATAAGCTATGTATACTAATATAAGAGTACTTCATGGCTGACTCATTGACTGCAGGAATCAACGTAGAGCCTAAACACCTGAACTTATAGACATGATATTATGGGTTTTGTTATTTTGTATTATTGTTATTGGGGTTCATTATTTGAATCCTAACATTCAGTTTTATATACAATACTTTAATTTGTGCATTAATTTATGATATATGGACTTGGCCCGAGTATTCATTCATAGCTAAAAATATTCGCTGAATAGCTTATTAAGGTGATAATAAAATAGAGCGCCTGTTCGGCTACATACCCTACTATCAAAATTACTGGTGGTAACTAAAATTGGATCACTGTATTGGGATTTCTACATCTATTCAAACACCATTGATTGGAAATATGGCATCAATATCGGAATCTCGGAATATCGCAATATCTAAATCTCGGAACTCGAGATCCGATACTGAGCGACCCAATATCGTAATATCGGAATCAGACCAATTAAAGTTTTTTGATTGGTCACGAAGCATGGTCCGTTTGATGATAATATTAGTGGTATAAATTAATATTATCATTTAATGCTAGTTACCTGTATTCATAATATTATTTACTTTCAACTAGCGGGCAAGCGCGTTTATTACTAAAAACGAAATGACTAAGTAAAACAACAAAAATAATATAACAGAAAAATTACATATAGACCATTTAAGATCTACAGATAATCCGAATTCTCCAACCCACAGCCAGAGGGCAGCCTGCCCAGTATTTAAGTGGCTAACGCAAAACAGACAACAGTACAACGTCGGCAAAAAAATTAGTTCACTCTTTTTTTTTTAAATATGATATAATACTATACTATATAATACTATATGATATAATTGTATTTCCATTGTTTATCTGTAAATAAAACTAAGAAACACCACGAAGTGATTTATTATACTATGAATTATATTAAGATTAAGATGAAATAAGTACAATGGTACTTGTTAAATTTAACTTTTACTCGTACGAAGTGAAGTTGTAGGTACAATCATACGTATAATTACACTACACAAACAATCAGTTAGTTTTTCTGTTGGACCTTATCAAAAAAGAAAGATATATATTCTAAATTACTCGAAAACACGCTCTTCAAATGTATGAAATAATTTTCACAGATAGGATGATGGCAAATCGCATAGTGTTCCAGATATGTTCTAAAAAATTCAAAACTGCTGGTGGATCTAGTACCGGCTTAAACACAAAATTAAGAATCTCACAAATCACTTCAAGTGGCGATGGTAACTCTGACTCTTCATCAGCGAGTAGTACTCGTAGTGTTATAGTCACGGGCAATAATATGTGCCCAAACGAAATTTACGAGCGTGCAAAGCGACAGAGGGACATGTGCATGACGCCATTTTATAACAAGTGACGTCACGCTAAGTACATCAACTTCACATTAGCAGATTTATTTGACACATATATTAGATCAATGTTGCTTACGAGTGTTGAAAGTGAGCGTATTTTATCGTCACCTGAATATTTTTGTAATAAAATACGAAGTTTACTATCCGACAGAATTCTTATTTTTGAATACATACTGTCAAGACAAAACGTGCTTTTAAATAGTAATATTTTCCAATAATTGTTTTTTTTACGAGTACATTTTAAATTATAAGACGTTTATTAATGTTAATTCAGTGTAAGTTTAGGTAATTAGGGTAAATTAGAATAATAATGAGATATCTGAGATTTAATAAACATACGCGATCAAAGTCACCAGGTTGTATCTCATGAACTGTGATATATAGACAGTTGAAAATTTAACAGATGTATTTCTGTTATCGCTATAACAATAAATACTGAAATCAATTTCACGCTCATAGCTGCAGCAACTCCCTGTGTCTGAGATGCCATGGAACATTCACAAACACATGCACAAGACCCAGACGCATAGATTGATTCATCGTTTTCACCTGATTCGATCGGGAATCAAAATCGACACCGTCGGATCTTGAAGCAAGCATGCTAGCCTAGACCACGGAATTCGTCATTCATTTTTAAAAATGTTTAATATGGTAATTAATTATAAACATATTTCTTTTCAGTGATGTCAAAGTTCGCAGTACGCGTGGACGCCGCCGTCTCCGCCCTGGGTGGCGGTGCAGGCGGCGCTTTGGATGAAAACGACTTTATAGACGCATCGCGACTTGTATACGATGCAGTCAGGGAGATCAGACGGGCCGTGCTCATGAACAGGGTGAGTTTATTAAGAGTGAATGTGAGAATGAAGGGAAATCGAATGAGTGTGAGTGTGAGTGTTTTGGGAACCATTCAAAAGTGAGTTGATGAAAGTTCGAAGATGTTAAAATGGAAGGAAGATGATGAAGATGTGAGGTGGGAAATGGGAGTGAAAAATTGTGATGTCAACGTACGCTGTCTCTGCCTTGGATAAGGCGGCGCTTTAGTTGAGAACGACTTTATAGACGCATCGCGACTTGTATACGATGTAGTCAGGGAGCGAACGGAGTGAGATTGTTAGGAGCGAGTTTGAGAGGAATGGGGAGTTAAATGAGTGTGAGTGTTGTGGGACTAGTCAACAGTGAGTAAAAAATTATTATAGCCTATGGTCATCTGCAGATAAAGACAAATTCAGTGACACCTCGTACATCAATGTCGGTCTACGGGTTTGCGCTGTAGAGGGCCACACACAAAGAGTTAGACATACATACTTGAATCCTTATTTTTGGCTAGTCGGGTAAAAATAGGTCTATGAAGGAAATTCGTAGCCTATCGTGTATGTAATCAACAATTGAGTATATTTTATTAAAACTTCAGGACGAGGAGGAATTAGATCCGGAAGATGTGGAATTAGACGAGCATTACACCCTTGAAACTAGGAGCAAATGTGAGCACATTACTATGGGTGTCGATGTCATGTTACTAGTTTTTTGGTGTCATGATACTAAAGCTTGAGTCATTGTTACTAGATTGTGCTGTCATGTTACTAGATTGTATTTTTATGTTATTAGTTTGTGGTTTCGTGTTACTAAAGCTTGATTCATTGTGTACTACTAGTTTGTGATGTTACTAGAATGTGGTGTCATGTTACTAGAATGTGGTGTCATGTTACTAGAATGTAATTGATGGAGTCAGGCGTTACTTTGCGGAAATCCATTTATAATAAGATGGTATATACAAAATATTTAGTGTTTTTCCGCCTCGTCTTGATGTCAGCGTGAGAAATCGAAAAATATTTTTGTTTTTATGGTGTGGTTCCTCCTCACCACCGCCACACCTCACCTTATTATTTCTCTTTCTCTCAGTATCCGACTTCCTCGACACGTGTTTCGCCTTAGCACAAGGCATCCTCGGGAGATGTTGACTCTTCAAGCGCTCGCTCGAAAGTCGAGCTGAGAGAAAGAGAAATAATAAGGTGAGGTGTGGCGGTGGTGAGGAGGAACCACACCATAAAAACAAAAATATTTTTCGATTTCTCACGCTGACATCAAGACGAGGCGGAAAAACACTAAATATTTTGTATATACCATCTTATTACTAGAATGTGGTGTCATGTTACTAGAATTTGGTTTCCTATTACTAGGATATGAAATCATTTAACTAGGTCACTTGTGGCTGTCATATTGTCTTCATTTGGATTATTATTAACTAGCTGCTCACGTCATTTGTTTTAATTTTGCATGTATTTGTGTAGTGGGTGCTTTTGTGATATACAATTTTGTCTGAAATTTAAAATTATAAGTTATATTACTGTAACTTATACTTAATTATCAGCTATCCTCGAACTTGTTTAAAACAACATTCGCGATTTTCGCCGTCTATTTTCTGTGCTCAAGCAAATTGTTTTGCTGCAGTTTATAACAGCTAAAAAGATCTTAAACATTATCTGAATGTTTTTTTTTTATTTAAGCACTCATTACGCAATTCATTCCCATCCCATTTGTTTATTTTTTTTATAACTAAAGTATAATAATGAGTACTTTCCAATCGAATCGAACTTCTTGGCGGAGGGAAGGACAAATGGCGGTCACAAAACGCGGCCACACATGGCTTAAAAATCAAACTATCCGTGAGTTGAATAAAGTGAAGGAATAAGTAAAATTTTTGTACATGTTAGAAGTATGAAGATAGATTGATTACCGACATGCAGGTTACCTAGTTAACATTTGATTGGGTTATGAAATAATATATATGAAAATATTCTTAACCTTAACAAATTCAAGTTGTATATTTCTATTGAATATAGCAGGCTTTTAAGTAAATGTCATATCCTTGGTCAACCCTAAGCCACTTGTGGCAATGCCTCTAAGCAAATTTGCTAAACAAAATCGTATTAATGAACGTAGGCTTTATTGCACATTAAACAAAAGTAAAAGATACAGCGAAACAAATCTTTACATTGGTAGCAAAAATAAATAAAAAAAAGTATCATTGTGTTAAATTTCTAAAATTTCTTTACTCATTATTATACTCGAGTGTTTATGTTTTGTCATGCATATATGTGTGTGTGTAAACGTGTTAACTGCATGTGCCGACATTGGTGTCGTGTTGTATAGACATCGGACGATCTGGACACCGACACCGAGTTCGAACCAGTCGAAGACATGACCATGGAGACCAGGTCTCGATGTAAGTACTTGCATTCATAAATATAATTTACTAGCTGACCCGCCGGACTTCGTACCGCCCGACAGTTATGTATGTTACTCACCTTTTGAACCTTCCCTGGAGTACGACAATAATTTCAAGACTAAAATCAGCTATATCGGCGCAGTCGTTCTAGAGTTTTAGTGAAACAAACGGATTCATTTTTATATATTTTTTTTCTGTCATAAAAACCTTCTCCTGACAATAACAAACAACAAAAAGAAATAGTGAAATCGGTCCAGCCGTTCACGCGTGATGGCGTGACCAAGGGACATAGGGATTCATTTTTATATAGATAGATAATATCTATCTTGGTGATATCTTGTACGTGCATAGTTGCCTGGAAAAGATCGCTTTAAGCGATAAGTCAGCCAATAGAAAGCCAGCAAGTTTTTGTATTGTTTGTATTTAATTTTTTTTAAAGTGTTATAAGCTGGTGTTTTTAGTAAAGAGTTGTTTTTATCTTAAAGTATAAAAATCATATCTCCACTAGAGGGTATCCGCTTCGGCTGCATTCGAAACCAAAGTTAGCAACCAAAGTTTCTAAATAATTTCTCCAGTGTCGGAGATGCTATGCAACCTTTACAAACATGTTCAAATTCGTCGTTGAGAACACCTCTCGCTAAGAATAATCAAAGCCATCAAAAAAAGAATATCCGAAATAGGACCTATTTGGAACGTTTTTTTTTTGGTTGTAATGTATTTATACGGTACATCTATACAACCAAAAAACTGCTTCCAAGTTGTCAGTGGTCTTATATAAATGTTTATCAAAATGGGTCTCCTTAGGTAAAATACTTCCTTACACACTACTGCAACTGGTACTTAGGCACGTTTCTTTCAAAAAGGTGGACTGACATTTACTGGCTGATTATAATAATATTTGTTACTGACATGCGGAACACAGCATTGACATTTCTGAATGTAAGAAAAAAATTGTCAAGTAGTTGTCGTTTTTTTTTTTTAATTAAATCGATTTATATCGTTGTTGCGACGTTAATAGTTTGAAATCACTGATTAACTTAACATCCCACTATTATTACACATTAATAATCAAATGAACAAACAATATAATGTCAAATTGATAATCCATTTTCGGTCAGCGAGAAAAAATCAACTAATGAATGTACAAATGAATGATTTGTTCACATTTTTCTGTCTGTTTTTTTTTATTATTACTAAGTACACTTAAAAAACATAAATGTATTAAAAGTATATCTAAAAACCAAGAAGTTTGTAAAGATATAGAATCGCTCAACATATTACTGCTTATAACATATAATAGCATACGACTTGTAATTTGTACATTAAACTGAGGGTAGGTATAATAAACATCTACTTTAGAAAGAAGGCAAAGTTGGGCTATTTGTCATCATGATTATTATTTAGATTTTATCGAGTGCAGTAGGTATTATAATATATTAGTATGTATTTATGTATATAACTATGTACATCAGTCATCAGGTTAACATAGCACAGGCTTTGCCTAGTTTGGGACCTGAATAACTTTGTGTGGAAGTTGTCCCATATTATTTATTCATGTAATGTATGTTTGTGTGTACTCGTATGTTACAGCGAGCGCGCACACCGGCGAGCACGGAGTGGACGAGTACCCGGACATCAGCGGTATCACTAACGCTAGGGTAATGTATCATTTTTAATTCACATTACAAACAAATTGTAATATTTAAAAAAAAAAGTGATTACATGTCATATATCCAACGTGTGACAGAAAGGTGTGACAATACTTAAGATTGTTAGTCTACCAATCAAGGTGTACACATTGTAGAAGAAAATTTTGCAAAATTCGACAAAACATTTTTAAGTTTTCCATACATTTTTTTTTTAAATCTTATTTATAGTGTTTGTTGTCACATGCAAAAATGTCACACTTGTTGTTAAACGAAAATTATACAAAAATAGTATTAAAAGTGTTGTAGTTTAACCTACTTTGTTTTTTGTGCAATTGAAACCTCTATAGTTAAATAGAATATTAATTGAATTATTTTTTCTTTGTAAAACAAATTACAGTTTTTTTCATGTGACTTCAAATAAATTCACCAAACCAAAATGTTCACCTTTTGCTTTATTTTTATATTTTAACTATTTCAACAAAAAGAAATTGCATATAATTTACAGAAACTGGTCACGTGGTCGGTCTAGTTGTATGGAGGACGCTATATTTTTTTCTCGATTTTTGCAAAATTTTGTTGTACGCAGTGTTCACTTTGATGTGTAGACTAACACCAATAGGTATAGTCACACCTTTCTGTTACACGTTGGATATTAAAAAAGTCTTAACTGACTTCCATTACGGCGGGCGATAATAGAAATTTTTCAGTTATTTATATTTGAAAGTCAAAGCTCTGGACCTTGAAACGGGATTTTGAGAAAAATTAAATGGGACTCGATATATATTCCCTATAAAATAAAAATAAAAGAATTTTGAATTTGGTCCAGCCGTCTCCGAGTGATCAGGTAACACACACAAAAAAACAAACTCAAAATGGATGGAGTCAGGGGTTACTTTGCGGAAATCCATTAATAATAAGATGGTATATACAAGATATTTAGTGTTTTTCCGCCTCGTCTTGATGTCAGCGTGAGAAATCGAAAATATTTTCAATTCTAGCCGTCTTAAATAAATAAAAGAAAATCTTTGTATTTGTAGGAATATACTTTATACTTGATTCCATTATACATTTTAATCAAATTCGATGCATTCGTTTGGTGAAACTAAATCAAAATAACTAAGAAATCAATATATTTTTTTTTTATAAATTTTTAAATATTTGGGTTTTTTACTTTACTTATTTATTCGCAGGAAGCCATGCGAAAGATGACAGAGGAAGACAAACGCAAGATCCTCCAACAAGTGGAGTTGTTCCGTCGCGAGAAGATGACATTCGACAACGAAGTGGCGAAATGGGACGATGCAGGCAACGATATCATCATGCTGGCCAAACACATGTGCATGATCATGCTGGAAATGACGGATTTTACACGGTTAGTGTACCCTTTTAGGCGATAGGTGGCGCTATTTTAAATTTTTAGTGTGAGGTAAAAAATTGGTTCATTCTGGCTCCGTCTAGTCTACCATATTTTGGTCAACTTGTATTGTCCCAATGATGTGTAAAGGTTTCCTCAAACCTTTTTCAAATTCTTTGTTATATTGTGTATTACAAAACCTTACCAAATTTTACCTTCGCAGAGGTCGTGGTCCCCTGAAGACAACAATGGATGTGATCAACGCAGCCAAGAAAATCTCCGAAGCGGGAACAAAACTTGATAAGCTTACACGAGAGATCGCCGAGCAGGTAAGTTCCCGCAATGCAATACAGAATATAATATGAATATGATGAATACATGGGAGAGTTGTCTATTAAAACAAGACAAGATATGAGACTAGATAGAGCCTTGTCTCTTTAAACAAGACAAGACATGAGACTAGATAAGAGACTTGTCTCTTAAAACAAGACAATACATGAGTCTAGATAAGAGACTTGTCTCTTAAAACAAGACAAGAGACTAGATAAGAGACTTGTGTCTTAAAACAAGACAATACATGAGAAACAATAAGATACAAGAAGAATCTTCATGAAATAAAACCTGACAATAATTTTCAAATTTAATTACTGGTGGCTAAGACTTACTGGCAATGAAATTCTATACAATATTCCCATCGCCTGTAGGAGAAGCAATTCAAAGCCGACTATGCTCAATGAAGGTTGTCAAAATAATGACTACATTACACAGCATGTTAGAGTAAATACTAAACTTTGTATTCCAGTGTCCGGAATCTTCGACAAAGCAGGATCTCCTAGCTTACCTACAACGCATAGCTCTCTACTGCCATCAGATACAGATCACCAGCAAGGTGAAGGCTGACGTGCAGAACATATCCGGAGAGCTGATTGTTAGCGGGGTGAGACATTTAGTTATTTGTACTTGTTTTAGAGTACCCAAAGGGTAGAAACGGGACTCAGACCACGCTGTCCGTCCAGTCTTTTATTTATCCTACACAGCTAGGCATTTGACCACAAGTTCGCACGACCACGAAAATCAGCGATACTGTATGCCTAGATAGATTATGCCTAGTCTGGAATACACTGGCTCTCCAGGAAGGAACACACCGTTAGGTGCTTGGCGACAGATTTTACAATTTGAGGGTGGTGATCTAGCCAGGCGAGCGATAGGAAACATGGTGAGGAAACCATAGTAGGGCCATGCTATGGTTTCCTCACCATGTTTTCTTCCATGTCTGACAGTTGACATTTTCATAGGTGCTGTACCTATTTCTGTTGCGTTCAATAAACGTGTTTTTTCCCGTTACTTGCTCGATATTAAGTACGGCAACAGATAGACACTTGAAATATTAAAAAAATATTTTGCTTTTTTTATACATTTCACTGGAAACATAAATAGTTCAATTAAAATAAACATTTAAGGGGACCTACCACACAACGAATGTGATATTTGACGTTTTCGGCTTGATATTAATAACCGTAAACAAGTAGAAATTAAAACGATTGTATACCTAATGTAACTATACAGAGGGTGATGGGGAGAGGGGTGCAAAGCTGAAAGGCGACGCTATCATAAATCATTTAGACCCTTTTGAGCCATGGTTGTCTAAGACGAAGTGGGACAATTTTTTTTTAGTTTTATGATTTTTGGCTAAAAGCTCCGAAATTTTACCGTTAATTACTAATGGTGGCCAGTTTGAATAATAAGTGATTTATTTTACATCTCATTTAATTAAAACAAAGTGTAAGCAATGTAACAAAACATGCACTGAGCTTGTGTGTCATCAGACATTTTTTTACAGTCACTTTAAGATCCCAAAAATATTCAAAGGTTTAAGAAAACTGTTTTATGACACCTCTCTCCCCATCACCCTGTCCGATTTTTTTTACCCGACTGCGAAAGACGGAGGGTTGTGTTTTTTCAAGTGTATGTATGTATATTTCTTTAGCACGCCCTACAGCCTAAACGGCTTGTCGTATTTTTATGTAAGTGGTGCCAATAGTTCGTCCTAGTCGTGAGAGTGACACTGGGTACAACAGTATTGAAAAAAATAATTAAGGATGACACACAGGTTAAACGATTTAGCAGTCGGGTTGTTTTTTCAAACTCTTTTCTAAGCACTTGTTTAATGCCTTTTCTTTGGCTTAAATTTTTGAGTGGCTTATATCGTGGTATGGTAAATGTGACAGTTATATTTTTTGTAACAATCCCATTCATTTAGCTGGACAGCGCTACGTCACTGATCCAAGCGGCCAAGAATCTGATGAACGCCGTCGTGTTGACTGTGAAGGCCTCCTACGTGGCCTCCACCAAATACACACGACAGGGGACCATCGCTGTAAGTGGACTATTTCTGTATTATTTTTAATTTATCTATGTACATAAAAATTAATCCCTATATACCTTGGTCAACGGTGAACGGCTGGACCGACTACACATTTTTTTTTTGCTGTGTTTGTTAAAACTCGAGAACGGCTGGGCCGAAATAGCTGATCTTAGTCTTGAAATTATTGTCGTACTCCAGGTAAAGTTTGAAAGATGAGAAACATACATAACTGTTAGGCGATACAAAGTTCGGCGGGTCAGCAGTCATTTAATAGTTGGACCTTTCCAACAATCAGGTGCGCGTGATAACCCGTCTTCTTACACAGTATGAATTTTGTTAGTGGCTGTTACCCGCGGCTATGTAAATTAAAAATGTTTTGACTTTTGAACCCCCATTAAGGGTTGAATTTCCAAAAATCATATCTTAGTACACCCCTACACCCTGTAATGAATATACCCTCCAAAATTCATGTGTTCATTCTAGGTTCAGTGGTCTAATCTGTATGTTGACTCCTAGCAAATATCAGTCGGTCAGTCAGCACTTAATCTTTTGTCTACAACGTGTAACAGAAAGGTGTGACAATACTTAAGGGTGTTAGTCTAATAGTTAAGGGTGTGAATCAACGAAAATACAAATAATTAATAACATAATTTTAAAATAATAATTAATAATTCAAATTCAAAGTATTTATTTCAGACAATAACATAGTCCATTTGTTAGTACTACTTACAACTAAGAATAACTTATACTATGTTAGTAATACGCCTTAAACTTAATAACTATATATGTAACTAAGATCAATGTGTCATGTACTTCCGAGGCATTTCAAGTGAAATCATTATTCGCATGAAATGCCTCAGTACAGGAGCTTTCGGGTCATCAGCCACGACTTTCATGATGCTGTCGTTACTCCCTCGAAGCCTCCTCACCAGTGATGCTACTTTTATTACTTTTACTAACAATAACATTATTCGGAACTTTACTTAGATTTTCAGAAAACTCTAAAAACTTAATTATTACATTCTGAGTAAAATAAAAAATAGGGATACGTACGTTATTTTTCAAATTTATCTTTCCATTGTCGCAATGAAAATGTGAAATGTTGCCAATTGTATGTAAAAACGGGTCGACTTATTTGTACGAGCGATGAATTCAAATAACAGACTGGTCACTGGGTCGAGGTTTCAGTTTTAGATCGGTGATTTGCTTGATCTATAGATTAATTCCTAACAACCTCTAATGTAATTAATTGCTTTAGATTGTTATGTACCGTAAAAAGTGCCCTATCCCACCGACATTGTTTAATTCAGCTATGATATACACTAAGGTAGTATGTATTTATATATTTAAATTATAATCAGTATGATATATGCGCTGAAATAGTAATATTAAATGTGGCATATATACGCTGCCTTGCCGCTTTGGACAGAATTATGTGAGTTTTTAGATGGATTGATGTGGAGAACATTGTTGTATTTAATTTTAAATATTTCTTTGATATATTTTATCTATTTAGTTTTAGTTAAAATACAGGGTTGTCGGATAGGGGTGAAATAAGCCGAAAGAGGGTCGCTTTACACACCCTAATTAACAACTTTCATTATGGGACCAACTCTGAATTAGAGAAAAAAACAGCTGTGTTATAAATTTTGTCGACGACCGATAAACTTTTTCTATAGAACATGTTGGTACCCCTAATGAAAGTTGTTTATAATTATGGATAAAGTAACCCCCTCTTCGCTCAGTACACCCCTAACCAATGACCTATGTAAATATTATGTATTGTGTTTGCAATGCTTTAACTTCACACCACATTTATTTTGAATGATAATTTGTTTTAAACGTTCAATATTTATTTTCCAATGGCCTTGTAGATTAGTGCAGGAAAATGGCTTTCAGTTGTGGAAATAACGCTTTGTACCTACTTATATTTCTTTGTATTTTGTGTATATGTCGTAGCCATGTTGTACAATACACCGTTTTACAAATATTGTATAACGCTCTGTTACAATTATGATTCGCCGATTGGCCATTCGGTTTCGGCTGGATTGCAATTTGACCGAATTAAATTATGGCGTCTTGAATGGCACAATATAGCTGCGACATATATGTCGCACAAATATTTGTCATAATACTTACCCTTTGCATGCCAAGGTCCTGCCCTGGCGAATAGTAAACTGACTCAACCTAGCCGATAGATTTCTATAAGATCGTCGGAAATAAATCGCGATAAAACTGTCACAATTATTGAATCGTATTCTCTCGTATTTCATATACTTTCATTAAATAGATTTAAAGAACGATAGAAAAAAACACAATCAAAAAAAATACAAGATAAAAAATCTTACAAATAGATGGTGATAGAAGTGGCGGCCAAGAGTTTATCCATTGATCAATTTCACCTAAACATTTCAGTCCCCAATCGTCGTATGGCGCATGAAAGCTCCAGAGAAGAAACCCCTCATTCGTCCGGAGAAACCCGAGGAAGTGCGCGCTAAAGTGCGTCGCGGCAGTCAGAAACTACAGCCGTCACCAGTACGGGCGCTGGCCGAGTTCCAGGGACCCGCGGGATCTGTGTAGACGACGGTGAGTGGCATTTTCAGTAGCAAAATATACACCTCTCTGATTCGTACAGAGAAACTACCAGAAGTGCGTGCTAAAGTGCGTCGCGGTAGTCAAAAACTGCAGCCGTCAACTGTGCGGGCGCTGGCCGAGTTCCAGGGATCCACGGGAGCTGTGAGAACGACGGTGAGTGGCATTTTCAATAGCAAAGTATACCTCTGTTTCGTACAGAGAAACTACCAGAAGAGCGTGCTAAAGTGCGAGCGTATTTACATGATAGATGCGTGCGTGTGTGCGCGCTTAAGTACGTCGCGATAGTCAGAAGCTGCAGCCGTCACCAGTACGTATGCTAGCCGAGTTTTAAGGATCAGCGGGAGCTGTGTAGACGACGGTGAGTATTTTCAATAGCAAAGTCAGCACCTCGCTGTTTCGTCAGAAGATACCTGAGAAAGTACGTGCGAAAGTATTTGCGTAAGTGCGTGCTAAAGTGGAGCCGTCCCCCGTACATGCGCTGGCCGAGTTCCAAGGATACGTGTGAGCTGTGTAGACGACGGTGAGTGGCATTTTCACCAGTTAAGCTAACACCTCTCCGATTCGTCCAGAGAAACTTGAGGAAGTACGTGCGAGAGTGCGTCGCGCTAGTCAGGAGCTACAGCTAAGTGAACACCTGCAGCCTTACACCATTTCCCTATGACGCAAATAGAGTTTTACTCCGGTAAATCATATTCAAATAATGAAACATAATTGACCGAACGAGCGAAGCTGTCCTGCTGCCGTATTCCATTTGCAGTTTTTTTCCTTTCTTTGTCTTTTTGTGACCTTGTCCTTCGCAGAGGCATCTTTCAAGGTTTCAAAGGTATCATCATCCTTCGTAAAGGTATTTTTCATGTTTTTTTCATTATTATTTTAAACAAGCCCGAATGGGTATCGATGTATTTTATATCTTAATACTTATATGTGTTATGATAATAATATTTAATTTTAAACATTTGTTTCAGAACATCGAAAGCGACACATTCAACGAATCATTATCACTTTTCAAAATCCATACGCACTCCATTGGTGATTCGAAAAAAGTGTGTCAATATTGTGATTTTTATCCACCGTGAAATAAGTAACATATGAAATTATATGATATTAAAATATCAATACAGACTGCGTTCTTTGAGTCTGATCTAGAATATATATAGCTAACAGCGATCTCTTCTAGGCAACCCTTAGAAGGGGATTGGGGGAGTCACTAAAGCATAAATACCAATGCACTACATAGAAACCTTCGGCTAAGTTTGACAGACCGAAATTTTAATTCAAACGTAATTTAGGATTGCGCAAACACAACCCGACTGTTCTTTACATTTGTATGACTCGCCCTCTTCGCTCATGCGTCAGATTCTGGGTCTTAGTGATCGAAGAACTCAATCGGTTTGATATATTAATAATCAAATCGCAGATAGTTTAGATGCCATTTTCATTATCATTTCCTTTAGCTGCATTTTCGAAACGTTAACCGTCTTACCACGAAAGAAAAGACATGTCTATTTAGCTGATGTTTCGGGTATTTTTTTTTTCACAAATACGCGGTGATCACTTGTTTAGAAATGACCCAGTTTGTAAGTTTAAGCTACCACTTCTATTTCTATTTCTATATTGTTTAATAAGACGTGTTTTCACGCGTACCTGATTGTTGGAAAGGTCCAAATATGGTTTCGTTCACATTCGGTGAACTTCACACCGCAGTGCGACGTGCGAGACGTGTCATCGTTGAAGACACGAACGAACTCATTGCATCCCTGATGAAATCCACCGAATGTGAACGAAACTATAGTTGGACCTTTCCAACAATCATGTACGCGTGAAAACACGTCTTATTAAACAAAACAAATCTAACACGCGTTAGTTTTCTAAATGAAATGTTTAATCACCAACTATGACATTCATTAGCAAAATAATAATTTAAACTATGTTTAAATATACATGCGGTGGTAAGACAAGGTTTTTTCGTATAATTATGATCATTGCAATGATTTTATTAAATCTCATTTCTTGCTTTGAAAAAACTTCGATATCTTTGCTAGTGGAAATGGCGCACGAGTTTCAGTGTAAAATACTTGTTTGTAACTATTCACTTTTATATTTCTTTATACGAATTATTAGCCAAAAATATGATTAATGAATATATATATATGTATATTTTAAATGTTCGTTTCCTGATTTCTCTGAGACGGCTGGACTGATTTGAATTGGATTTCTATACTGTAAAGTGGTCCGGAAATAACTGAACGAATAATGGGGGCCGGTCGAAAAAAAAATTCTATTCAATTTTTGTTTTTCAAGATTTCCTTTAACAGACATGAACATGAAAAAATTGCTGCCAAATTGAGTACAAGCTCCTTTTTTTGGGAAATCGGTGAAAAAAATTGAAGTTGGTTTAAAATTTTTGTAGTTTTTTTTTTAATTTGATTTTATACTAAAAGTTAATATAACAAGTATTTTATACCAAAACTATTTTCGTTTAATTATAAATAAATAAAAAATAGTGTTAAGACATTATTGGCTGACAATATATTTATATACCTACTTAGAAGTTATTAAATCTCGCAGGATGTCACACTGACATTTACTATTTTTGGTGTTTGATCATAATTTGTGGGCAAAAAAAAATTACAGTTCTAAATTTACGTCCCACTGCCGTACACGGGTCTCCCCTGAGAAGGAGGTTTAGGCCGTAGCCCACCGCGCTGGCCATATAGCAGGTTGGAGATTTCAGTTATCTTCGAAAGCTTTACCTTCCCGTGGGTTATTTTTTTTTTGGGTGTCTTTTATTTTTTAAATGACTCACCGATCCACGACACCCATTCGGTTTGGCTAATTCTAGACTAAAAACACCCTGTATATACACCGCTGAATCTAGAAAGAAGAAATTTGAAAGGTGTATTCATTATAGGGTGTAAAAAAAACATTTATTTGGAAAATCAACTCCTAAGGGAAAGAAAGTTTTTAAAATTCAAGTTAGAATAGAACCTGTCTTATTCTAAACTGTCTGGTGTTTGAGTGATATCCAACAAAAAAAGTGCATAGTGAAAAAAATATATATAAGATAAGATAACTCTTTATTTAAAATCCAGCAACAACACATAGAATATGATTAAAAAAACCTTATACACATATGCCAGCTTTTAAATGGCGGCCTTATCGCTTAAAGTGATCTCTTCCAGGCAACCATGAACACATAAACATAACTTCATACATAAATTTATAAAAAAAAAAACCTACGAAAATGCAAGTGGGTTCGCGTAGTTATAGTAAATGTCAGCGTGACTCTTGTATGCGACTAGAGAGTAAACTTTACTAAAATTTTATTTTTAAAATATTTAATCGAAATATAATTAAGTGTGTAATGTAGTAAAAATGTATGTCGTATCTTAGAATTATATTTATCGTAATATGAGAAAAACTTTGTATGAAACTTCACAAAGTACCAAAATGTTGTAATTCGAATATGCAGATTTCATGGCATGTCATTTATGGCAGGTCTAAAGTTTCTTTTAAAGTTCCATAATAGAAACATTTCATAATGACCCAGATTCGGGCAGGCAAAACTTACTAAACTAACCTAATTTGACGGTTTCAAAATTGTCTCCTCTCTTTTTGTTTCCACAAGTAAGAAAAGGATGGATATAATTTTAGGAAATTTCAGTTTAGTCAGTGTGGCTGGCCGAATTGGGGTCAACGTTAGTAACAAAGTTGCTCCTTTGGGCTGACATACCCCGACCATGTATTTGATCTACTGATGTGTTTCTGAGTTGCAGCTGTCTGTATCCGAAGCAGCTTTATAGCTATTTGTAATCTCTTCCAGACCGAACCGGTGGAAGATTATTTAAGATTAATTATTAATAAACGTATGTGTATGAAAGATTGAAGCCCACTTTTGTATGAACGCGGCAGCCAAATTTTTGCAGTACTTTATGTATTAAAATTTGATAAATGTATAAAAGTATAAAATTATATTTTGCTCTGTTTGTGCTAAACCGAATTCAAGAATAAAAGAATGTTGTAAAATCGTACTACGTACAATTATGGTAATTTTTTTTTTTTTTTTATGATAGTTAGGACAATAACTAATCTTCTTTAATTTCTTAATTTAATCACATATTTGTACTCTAATAGTTTTGAACCCAATGCATAAAATATAATTTAATATAGTATTTAGAAACGTTAAAATTATATTCCCAATGATGTACAGACGAATTGACTACTTTCTCGTTATTTTGGGAAGTGATGTCAAATAGAGCAAATTATTAATTGTTATTTAGATATGCGTTTGATAAAGCTTACAAATATACTGTAATGTTAGTTAGTTATTTTAGCGGTTCTCGAGGAAATGCTCTCACTGAAGAGTCAAATTGAAGAAAAGTTTACAAAAAAAAACGCGGTATAAGTTAAAGAATTGTTAGAGTACACTTAATGAAAGTAACAAAAAAATTTGTTAGAAGTGTCTCCAAAGAAACTAGAATGCAAAAACTTGTCTATATATTATATTTGATGTCGTTAGGCGTAATAATTTTTTAATATTTATTTTCATAAATTTATTTACATACTGGCTGTGCCCCGCGGTTTCACCCGCGTAGTTCCCCTTTGCATTGTCGAGATAATGGGGAAACTACTTTTTTGAAGTCGGTTAAAAAGTATCCTATGTCCTTTCCCGGGGTCCAATCTACCTGTGCACCAAATTTCATCCAGATCGGTTCAGTGGTTTTGGCGTGAAAGCGAAACAGACAGACAGACAGAGTTACTTTCGCATTTATAATATTAGTTAGGATTATATTTTTTTTCGTTTTTTTTTTCATAAATTACATTGGTTGTATGTAGATTTTTACGCTTTCTAAAAATCGTATTAATCGTTTTATGAGACTAGCAATGTGAACATTTGTCGTGTACTAGGTCTAGGTATAGCTAGACGAGATTATTATAACAATAAAACTATTATCTTACATTAAACTGTACAATAATTTGAAATCAATGACCCTGCGATGGATTATATCTTGTAAAATAATTATATGAAATGGCTTTTTTATGAAATGATCGGCTCTTGTGTTGCTTCCCTCGTTTGGTCTCGCTGACACTCGAGAATGGCTGGGCTGATTTGACTAATTTTGACTTCAAAATATTTGTGAAAGTTCAGGGATGTTTAACGGTAATACATGAATGACTGTTAGGCGGTACGAAGTTTGCCGGGTCAGCTAAGTTTTATATAAAATTGTGTATGTCCAAAAATTGGTTCATGACACTCTAAAACTAGTTGACAATGTATTTCAGGAATCATTTTTATGACCTCAAATTCAAAATTCAAATATAACTTTATTGTACACCAAAAATATACATATACATTACAAACAGGTATCATAAAACATTGGCATTTACATTGGGCGGCCTTATCGCCTGAAGCGATTTCTTCCAGGCAACTTTGGGACGGACCTCTCTAATACTTTAGTTTTTGTTTAGCATTGTTTTGATTTATATAAATTACTAAACCTAAACAAAAATTACGTTATACTCAGTAAAAAGTTGGTCTTTGGTTTCAAATTATAATACTTTCTATAAAGTAAAAATCTATAATAATATCGTAGTTATTGTGTACCGCCTAGTGCTTAAATATCACATTAGTAAAGTATACTTAAATAGCAATTTTATGTAACATAACACGTTTCGTATCTCAAATTTGTGAGTTTATGTTGTTCGCTGTTATTAATTGCCAGATTTATACCACAATATTAACCATAAATCATGAGTGAAAGTTTAAGGGTTTGTATGGAGGCCACATAATCTTATTTTGGATTTAGCGAACTTATATTTTGGGCCCTTATTCTCTAATGATCAATTAGATTCTTTGCTGAAAACGCGTGACGTGTTTTTAATGTAATATGTTATTACTCAGATATAAAATCTGACATTGGCTTACTGAATACTATTCCATGTGAATTTTACGCGCTTAAAATAACGCAGCCGCACGTAAGCGTTCAAATGTTCATAGTGAACAAGAATCCTATTGAACAGCCATAAGTGTTAAGCTGTCTACAATCCTAAGCCGACCTGTGAATGAATATATTTTTATTACACACCAAACAAAAATATAGCATAAAAATCAGCCAGGTGATTGATGAACATGTTTACTTTGGAATTAAATCACCTAGGTGAATGAATATAGGTGACTTCTTTTACGCTCTTTGTGTGCTTTGATCACTCACATACAACATAAATGAAACCAATTGAAATTTACCAACAAGACAACTCGTAACCATATTGGACACAGCTGTCAAATTTGGCCAGGAAATTGTAACCAGGAATGTTTACTATGATGTTTATAATACAGTAGAGTATGTGTATGAAGAGAACTGTCGTGGAGTATAGTGAAAGTAACGTTGTGTATTTTATATGGCAGCCCCAACCGAGTCGAACTATCATGACGTGCCAATGTTGCCAACATAGCAAATACGAAAAAATAAAATTTACGTTCTAGGCTATGGGACTATAATATAATATGGGATAACATCCACACAAACGTCTTCTTCTTCTTCAAAATCAACACAGTGGTGCCTTCAAATCTTATGACGGTTCTCTTTCCGCATACACTCTACTTGTGGTGTTTAAAGTTTGTTGCCTAATCGCAGACTCGGCTTCTTACACTCAAAAATACATTATATTTTTTAAACTTTATTTTTTCTTCAAAGTTGACGTAAGTAAAGACGAGATTTGTATTTATATTTAAGATTTGACAAATTGTGTGATTTATTTATTATGATTATTTTTTTATATAACTCATTAGAGCCCTAAGTAAGCATTTTGTATCCGGAGTAGGTGTTTGTGCATTTTTCCAATTTTCTACAGAATTTTTAAAACTATTTGTAGTTGATTTTTTAGTAATAAATTGTATAATTAAATTGATATTTGTGTTTTAATTTTAGTAGAGGAGCCCAATGTACTAAATGTGTAGTTACTCGAGCGTCGTGGAAGTGGAAAGTATTATTTTATTTAGAAAGTAAAGGTGGAGGAATTGTCTAACAGGATATTATTTTTTTTCCAAGAAAACCAAAACATTGTCACGTTCGATCGTGCCAGATTATGGTATCTTCTGTGCTACAGCGTGTCTCTGATAGCAAATATATCTCAATCTGACAATTTGCACAGTGGGAATGCTCGTACAGGTAAAAAAAAGAAATCACTCCTACTCCCTAACGTTTAACTCAAATCATTTAATTATTGACGTGCACACAGTTTAGCTAGTACTTAACCCATTAATCTGAGCATTTCACCCAAACAAAGATTTTTTCAATATTTAATGTAGATCAAATTCAATCAAGAATAATTGGTTAACCTAAACGTAATCTATCGGCTATTTTTCTGGTTTTTTTCTATGTCTTTTATCTGATTTTTCGGACGGATTGTTTGAAAACCCTTTCACGACACCCGTCTTTATGTCTTTATCTCCCATGTGGTTCCATTTAATGATATCAAAATCGGTCTATAGAATTGATTTCTAAATGCAAACTAACAATGTTATATCGGCGGTCGCCGTAATGGAAGTCGGTTGGTAATTAAAAAAAAAAGCAAAGCAAAAAAAAATTTTCTATATTTTTTCCGCCCGGTAGTTTACTTTTATCAAATCAAGTCGAATAACATAGCGTCGGTGGCCACGTCAAATGGATCTGTAAAAAGCGTATTAGCAGGTTCCGTTGCTTCATCTATTATGCTTACTGTCTTACCGAACACCTTCATCATATCTTTATTCAGTTGCAAGCGTGCTTTTTCTGCTTTTAACTCTGCATCTACGTTAAACACTTTCGGTTTTGAACCTTCAGCCATTGTCATGTTTTCAACAACGAGCAAAGAATGGTTAAGTGTGTTTTTCTTACCGTCATCTATGTTTTGTACGAGTTTTTCATAAATATCTTTTATTTCTCTATCTTCCGTCCTATTTGTATTGTCGTAGTCATTCAGTTTGTTATTGTTGGCGCCTGTATAATCATCGTAGTCTATTTTATTGGTGTCCATAAATTTCTTGGCTACATCTATCATGTTGGTGTTTGGTAATGATTCTTGTCCGATAATTGGTTCATCGTTGTTTCTTCGGAAATCTGTAGCTTCTTGTTTAAGAGTCGAAATATCAATAGTTTTATACGGTTCTGTTGTAGTCTCTACAGTAGTTATAGTAGGTTCTGGCGTAGTTGTGGTAGATTTTGGATTAGTAATAGTAGAATTAAAATTAGTAATTATAGGTTCAACAGCAGTCGTAGTGGTTCTACGTCTCTTTTTCTTCTTGCGGCGCTGTTTCTTTGCACTAGATAAAGTTAAAGGCTGTGATGCTGAAGAGGTCTCCTGTATGATTGGCATTGCAGTATTAATTAAAGTGGGAATTGTGAGAACTTTCTCCGTAACTGTTACAGTGGCTTCTGTAGTAACAAGTGGTTTATTTGTTGTTATTGTCTTGACAGTGGTGAAACTACTTTTTGGAGTAGTTTTCTCCATTGCGTACATAGTGTTGTACAATTTATTCAATTGTTTCATTTTAGCTCTATTTCCTACTTTAATCTCCTGAAAACCTTGATCCGTATTACTGGCATGTGTTTGATTACCTGAGAGTTTCATTGCATTTAAGTCTATTTTGATTGGTTGGTGTTTGACATAATCTGCAAGTCTCAAGAACGACCTCGTACTTCTTGTTAATTGTATAGTTTTTGATGGATCTAGCTTACGTCTAAACTGTGCGTTATTGTTCATTTCATTTTTTCCTCTTAATGAGGTATCCATAATATTGCTTTCTGTATTGCTAGTACTTGTTTCAAATGTTTTGTTGTGTAACGCCCTAACAGTTTTGGTAACTAAATCGTTTATTGAAGGAAGTGGTTCCGTTAATTTTCTTATAGTTATATTCGTTGGTTTAATTTTTTCAGTTAATCGTTCAAAGCCATTTAAATCATCGTCAAATAACTTTTGCGAAACATCATCATAGTTAGAAACCACTTCTATTGTTTTATTGCTCATATCTTTTAATTCTTTGTATTTATAATCTACTAAACTTGGTGTAACTGTGGCTATATCTGTGTAACTTATAGATGCCGTCATTTGTTTTGGTGTATTTTCATCAGAATCATAATAATATCCTTCTGATCTCTTTAAAACAGATTGTTTTTTTTCTTCTGCAGATATAGTTGCTTGCAAAGATTTTTTGTTTTTATTTTCAAGTATATGTTGAGTACTCGTATCGATAGTTTGTGATTCCTGTCTAGACAAATTCTGTGCCCTGTTGCGTTTTCTAGTACTGATTCTGAATTTATTGTCATTTTTCATATGAGTCGGTACTTTGTTATCGGGAAGAATATGCTTCTCTTTAGACTCTTGGATAGGTTTTTGTCGAACGGATAATGTTTCAATTGTAGACACTTTAAATTTGTTTTGATTTTTGTCAAGAATTTTTTTTGCTATTTTGGTAAAATCATATTTTTTTTCTTTGTATGCTTCAGTACGTTTGACGTTTTGTCTTTTGGAAGTTTCTGTCAAAGTTTGTGATTCTTCTTCACTTGAGATAGTAGTTATTTCTTCTGTAGATTTTTTGAATAATTCGTTTGGAGCAGCCATTGTTGTATTCAGAAATGTTTGTCCTGACTGGTTATATTTCTTATGTTTTTTCTTGGTTTTTGTTTGAGCAGTCATACGTATTTGTGAATTTTCTTCAGAAGTTTCTGTACTTTCTACTTTATATGATGCAGTTCGCTCCTTCTCAATTTTTTTTGTTCTCATATGTATAGATTTTTCTATATCTTTTTGATAAAATTTATCATCAGATTTACGGTGTAAAAGAATTTCTTTTAAAGGTGTTTCAATTGGTCTTGGTCGCTTATTACTCATTCTTGGTGTATTTACCAGTTTCTCTTCGGAATCGTCTGAGGATTTTTCTTTTTCTTTCGATACAGTTAGTTGAGTCTGACTTTTAGAAGAGTGTTTGACTTTTAATATTGTTTTGATGGTTTGTATTTCTTCACCTTCGGCTGTTATATCTTTTTCTTCTATGTATTGGTCATCAAAATTGTTGGGTCTAGTTTTAGATGAAAATTCTTGGGATTCTCCAGAGTTATAGGATCTGTTATATTTGTGTTTCTTTAGGCTCATAGAAAGCTGACCTTTCACACTGAAAATTAAATTTACCAATTTATTATGTATCGATTCGTTACCACTTAACCATGAAATAAACGAAACCCATTCATTCAATACGCAATCTAGCCAACCAACTGTGAGACGTATTAAACCCTTAATAAGTAATATCAAAAAATATTAAGTATGAAATATAAAATTGATATTTATATTATATAACGGTAAGATAAATAACTATTGAATAACAAAATACTTACTCGCTGTTTTTATTATTAAACACAGTCTGTTTTGTTGGGCTTAAAGTATGTCTTGTTATGTATTTAGTTTTGTCATTATTTCTTTTTTTTTTGTTTCTATCTGGGGATTTTAAATACTCTGGCATTTGGGTTCCTTGAGTTTCGGATTGTAGTTTATTAGATACTGTAGATTTATTTGTTTTGTTTTGATCCTGTTTTTTAGTGTCAAATTCTTCCTGCCATAGAGTTTTCATTTTACTATAGTTACTTTCGCTGGTGGGTTTCATTTTGTGTTTATTTTTCCTGGAATTAATTTCTGGATAATTTTGTGCGATTTTTTTAGATTTTTGTGTATATTTACTGCTTGTTCTACCGATATTATCATCGTTGAAATATTCCTCTTGTGATCTGTATTTTATTCTAGCCTTTGTATAACCTACTGTAGTTATTTTATTTATCTTGTAATGTTTATCTTTGTAATCACTGTTTACTTCTGTATCACTAAAAATATCTAAAGTAAATTTACGTTTCTTTTCATGTTTATTTTTAAAAGGTACATATACTTTTCCAACAGCGCCATTATAAGCAGTTGTAGTAAACATCCGTTTGATTTGGTTTCTGATTTTTGTAGTATGATCTTCTTCTTCAGCACTATAAAAATTATCTGCATTTGTTTTCTTGTGCAAATAGTCCTTGCCATCTGTAATACCGACTGTGTGACTCCAGATTTCACTATCATTTTCTTCTGAAACATCTACCTGAAGTTCTTTATCCTTCATCTGAAAGTCGTGCCGTTCTCTTTGTCCTTTATTTTGGCCTTTCTTTTTTTGTGTATGCATGTCCACATGCGAAATTTCGAATTGGTTTTCCATTATTAAATTTATAGGTATATTTCTGGGTGTTGTGCTCTTGACTTGGTCTTTAGTTGTTTTTGTATATTCTATAGTCCGCTCAACGTGATTTTCATCGTTTGGCTGGTTCACGTTATTCCAAACAAATGTTTCTAATTTCGCTTGAAAGTTACGCCTCGTGTTTACGTTCAAATTTGAATAATGATCAAATATCACAGTTCTTATTGCGTCTTTAACAATTTTCGTTAAATCCATACGTCCTCTTTCAGGTTTTCTTTTGTATTTTTTAAAATAATCCAAAACCATTTGAAGTTTCTTGGTGTCTTGCTTTGTAAACAAAGAGTCTACGTAATTCAATAGTGCTGAATTCTTTGTATAATTTTTGGCATCTTCTAATAACTGCAATACATCGTTTAACTTTTTTCTTATTTTTTTAGCTGGCTGATTTGTGACTTGCTCTAATTTCCGCGTTACATAACTTCTTACGTTATGATCAGATACAAGTTCATGAAACTTGCATCCCTTGTAGTCATATTTTCTGCCTTCACTATCTATAATTGCAAAAACGTCTTCCAAGTCATTACTTTGATAGTCTTTTAAAATATTAATGAGATCTACAGTAAAATCTGTAAATTTTATATCTGAAACACGCTGAAATATTTTGTGTGGCCTTTCATATCTATCGATATGTCTTCTGTTGTTGTTATTTACAACTGTCTTCCTAACTTTCGTTAAAAATTCTTGAAAATCGTCCAAAAATTTTAAATTTTCCGAGTTGTCTTTGTTATCGAAAGCGAGTACAGTTTCAAGAGCCACTTGCACAGATCTGGCATCTTTCGTTTTAGCTTCTATATAAACTGTAAATAATTCAAACACAAACATAAAAAGACCTCACTCTCACTGAGGTAGTATTTAACTCATAAAGTATGATACCTATAATTATATTCTTTAGTATATCTTCTGACACAAATTAGAAATCATGATAATCAATTGACCGAATGATCGATTCTTCGCTGCTTCGAATCTAGCAAAATATTATTTCTTCAATCAGTTTATATGGATGTTTATTCGCACGAAAATTCGTACTCGCGTACAGGTCGTACTTTCCACTCTATCTTGACAAAACTTGGTATGCTGATTCTATGGTTTTTCTTAAGATTTTTTTAGTCGTCCCTGATCGAGAATCACGTCGACAAAAAATCCCTCCAAATAATTCTGAGAGGATCTTCAAAAGATCCCCTCAGGATTATTCTCCCAAAATGTAGGAACGGAACGGCGCCATTTACTAGCCGACTCCAATAACATTTAGTACAGACATGCGGAATACAACATAAATCAAGATACCTGATTATAAAAAAATCGGCCAAGTGGTTGTCGTATTTTTTTACGAAGTTGCAAAAACTATCGTCGATAGTTCGCGGAACTACTGCTAACTTTTATAACTATTTACTATTTCGTAAATAAATAACTTCGATCATTAAAGCATTCTAAATGAAGTAGCGTTGTAGTAATCGTTTTAGTTATCAACTGGGTACTTATTACTTTCACGGCTAATTTAACTTATAGTTGAAAGTTATAAAAAATAATGCAACAAAAATAAACCCACCAATAATTTTAAAAAATATTAAGCAGATCGTAACCAGTAACATTATCAAGACATTGAACGTATTTTGAAATCAATATACTGATAAATGAAATGAAATTTCAACACGTAGGAAAATGGTTTATAGTACCTATAAAAATATTGAACTGTATGATACTTTACTGTTACATGAGGTGTAAAACTAATGAACCACATGGCTTATACATTGAGTTATAGTATAGATTAAGGAAATGCTGCTATACGTATACACGATTAATGTTGTGGTTAGATAGATAGATAGATAGACAACTCTTTATTCAAAAACCAGCTTAACAATAAATAAATAACATAGACAAAATTGTAAACATATTCTAGTTTTTAAATGGCGGCCTTATCGCTTAAAGCGATCTCTTCCAGGCAACCAAGAATTTGGTTTCCATAAAATTCCACATTTATTCCTGTGTAAAAGTTTTAAACTTAAGCTGCCATCTCATTGACAAATATATCAATAAATAGATATATCATAAAGAATACCATAAAATCCAACAAGAATATAGCATTTTATTTGGCATCAAAAATACCGGCTTATTTTTTCTGAGGCTGGACACCGATTATGCTCGTCGAATCCAAAGATGGATCAAGCATTTGTTTATTACTGTCTTTAAATGCGTCTATAACTTTTCTGTCAAATGAATTGAGGAATCTGCTTTCAATATTTAGATCTGGTCTTGTCCCATTATTCATATTATCTAGAGAGATATCATACTGTGCAGCATTTGTATTATAGTTAGTTTCAACATATTGTTCATAGTCCGTATTATTTTTGTCTTCTATAATTATAAAATCTAAATTTAATTCCGTGGTAGTCACTAAATAGTTTTTTATTGTCATGTGTGGTTTGCTATATGTATTATCGTCAATCATACGGCGCTGGTTTCTATTGTACGTGCTACTCATTTTTCTCCTTCTTTTCTTTCCGTGTTCTCTGTTGACGGTAGATTTAGTCTGTCTAGTTTTGTCATCCTCATTGGTGGTTCTAGTCGGTAAAGCAGAATCATGCTCAGGGTCATCTTCCTGAAAATCAGTTAAATATATTTTATTAAATGATTTAAACGAAGATACCGTTTATAAGGTATCAGTTTGTTCAACAATAGCGTTGTTTAATTTACTAAAATGTTCAAAGACTGTAAAGTGGATTGTTTTATTATGCTTGTGCTGCCTGCACTTTCATAAGATTGTTGACGTTTTGTTCTCATCTAATTTGTGAATTACTTGTCCTATAATCATTTAGCAGTATGCTTACAAAATCGGTAATTCTATGTGTATTTGTGGCAGAAAACTCATCAGTTAATTTCCTAACGGCACTCTCTCCAGACTAGTAAATCTGCAATCTATCTTTGTATTTTTCAGCTTTATCTATCTTCTGATTATCCAATTTTTCAAAGTTTGTGTTAGTTAGAGCCACACTAAATACATTTTGTTGATATCTGAAGAAAACAAAGTGAGTACAAAATCAGCGGGAGTGCAACAAGAATATAATTGTTACGCGAACATAACTATGTATTGATTTAACTTACTCGCTTGATTCTGGCGGCGATACTTTTATTCTTAGTTCATTGTCTTTATGTACACTAATCGACTGTAGGTTTGTATTAACATAAAAAGTTCTCTGTGGTTCTTTCTTATCATCAATACTTAATACATTTTTTTCTTTTGATCTGACAACCTTTTTTGCCTTCAGTTTGTATTTGGTATTGAGACGTGGCAAAAAATGGAAGTTGTTATTTTTATCAATAATAAGTGATCTTATATCACTTGCCATTTCGGTGACACGAATTATGTTTTCGGTAGTACGAGTAAGATCTTGTGAAAACATGTTTTGCTCCGTTTTATTTCGTTTTTCATTGTATTTCTTTGTCGAGATTTTTTCTGCCTATAAAGTATTAATTTCACGTTGGCTATCAGTTGTCAATATCTTTTTGTATTTAATTTTTTTCGAAGGCCTTAAAGTTGACTTTGGATTGAAAGTTTCAAATTCCGAAAGCTTTTGCTTTATTATTTTGGATGCATGATCGTTAGAAAAACTCTCTTTTTTGTCTCTTTTCCCAAAATTAGTTTTATATATACCCTCCTTACTCTTTGTATCGATGTGTGATGGTGTAGATAATTTATATATTTTGTGGCGTTTTGTTTTTGTTATATAATTCACCTTATTCATTTCTTCGTTGCTTTTTACCCTAAATATGTTTTGCAGTGTTACCTTAAAATATCTTTTAGTATTTTTATTCATAATCAAAAAGTGATCAAAAATTATATATCTAAGAGTATCCCTAACTAGGCTTATTAAATCTATATTAGCCCTTCGAGTTTTTTTTTTTGGAAATGTCCAAATATTCTAGTAACTTTTGAAATTTTCTTATGTCGGTCGCAGAGTACGAGTATAAAGAGTTAAGATATTCTAGAAAATGCGAGAGATTTCGATCATATTTGGCAATATTTACAAAATGCAATATATTATCCAAAATCATTCTTTTGGATTCTGCTGGTCTATCTTTCAATAGCTCTAATTTCTTACCTATAAATCTACGTGCGTTGGTATCAGGAATGAGTTCAGAAATTTGGAAATACTTTTTAAAACATTTTAAGTATTTCATTATCAGCAATTACAAATACATTTTCTAAGTCATCGTTATCGTATTGTTTTAAAACATTGATTAGATTTTAAATAAAATCGGAGAGTGTTAGTTTAGAATCATGGTTTAAATTATTTGCCGCTGGTCTTTTCTGAGCTGTATTTCTTCTACCATTGTTTTCAACTGATTTTTTTACCTTTGCTAAAATATCTTGAAATTTGTCAGTGATTTTGACGTTTCCTGACTGGTCCTTGTTGTCAAATTCTATTACTGTTCCGAGTGCTAAGTGAACACTCTTGGGATCAGCCGCCTCACTTCCTTCTTTAATAGCTGGAAATAAAATAGACCTAACAGATTAGTTTCCATACTATATTTTTTAATTAATTGATAAAATTCATTACTAATATTAAATTTTAAAACCTCACTAAGCCTTAAAGAACTAAAGCATGATTGAGAATTCGACTTTATAAACCGGGAACAAGTTACTGGACTGTCCAGAAGGAGGGAAATGTTGTCGAGTTGATGTTTGTATCGGTCTACTGATTTTGATATGCGAAGTGTCTTTGGATTTATCTATATATGGAATGCATCCCGCAGTTTCATTTGTTAAGATCCAGTCATTTCAACTATTTGCAATCTCTTTTGACGTCGCTTCTAACTACTTATTGCAGTAAAAGAAGACTTCAGTGGTTTGGTAACACGATTATTATTTAGAAATGATAATAATTGTTTCTACTCTCATACGTTCAATGATTTAGTAAAGCAAACTATTCAAGAACCCACCAATTATTTTAAAAATAACAAAACATGTCGCAATAAGTAACATTATCTAGATTTTCAAAATGCCGTAAACTTTATGTTAGCTATAACATTTTTATACATACTATAAATAATTTTATACTAGCACTTTTTGAATGTTAAATATAAAGCTAAAATGCACTACTCGTATTCGTTTTTTGTCTAAAAGAAGTTAAATATTGTTTGTTGATTCTTCAACATTAGTAGTTTTGCCATAATAAACGAGTATCCTTATTTATTAGATAACAAACTACCTATAACTCAATTGATCATCATGCTCCTAAACACAATGTAAAAACCCATAGATACCCATTACAACAGTTAAACTGTATGTCGTTTACCTTCTTCGTCGGTTTAAAAAGTACAGGCCAGTAAAATTTAGCTATGAAATAAAACCGCTTAGCTTCTTATTTTACAATATACCTATTATGGATATCTGGAGAAGAAATAAACTGTCTATTGTGTTCTTTATATTTTTGTGCACTTTAATCAATTTGAAGTCGCATGTCAACGGTAAATAGATTTTTACCTAACTGCGTAAATCATATAACCCTGTAAAATAGTTAAATTCAGTTAAAAAATGCTATACGAAATGAAATAAATGGAATTGAAGTAATTTTGGTATGTTGAACAGAACGGGCCCTAACTGGAATCCTTGGTGAATTCCGTCATTTATAAGACTTTAGTATCATTTAATTATGGTGAAGTTTGTCATGAAATTAGAACTTACGTCCAACCTTAATAAGGTTAGTCGGTTCGGCTAGGGTTCTGTATCTTACAGCCGAAAGGAGAGTTAATCGCGTTACTACCGTCGGCAAAATCTTCTTGTGTATCAATTTAATAACCAAGTTAAACTAAACAAAACATCAAGTATATTACTTGATGCTCCAACCAAACATGCATTAACTTCATGATGATTTTAGATAATACGCTGTTGGTTTATTACGGTTTATTCTAGTAGCAAAATTATTTTGTGCGTATTTATGCATAGTAAATACGAACAAAATAATTATGTACCTATATGTCCCACAAAAATCTTTACAAATCCATAACTCTGACTCCAATACATTTTAGGGTTCTAAAAGTGATTAAAACTTGAATCTTCTGTGTTTTACATTACACTCTTTCACTCTTTTACATTCACTCTATAAAGCCTTCACTTTTTATAGGACCACACAAGTAAACATTTTGATTTCCTTTTCGAGGTGAAGATTTCTTCATATTCCGACCCTACCCTGTATACGTTGGGTTGGAATCATCTCTACCTTCCCCAGGCTCTAATAAACTGGAAGGGACATCGTCAACGTTAAGTCCGGAACAGGCGTTGGACTATGCTAAACTTCTGGTATTGCCTGTGAATGACACATCTAGACAGCAAGGGTTGCGATCGTATGGGACTGACAAGAAAGGAATGGAACGTATGATCGAAGAATGGATGAATGAGCATACGAATGGCACCTTTTTGCGTCCTTTTGATGTTGGTCTGAGAATTGGAGATGATCCTTATGGTAAGGTATATTCTGATATGTGCAAGAATAACTTTAGTGAAATATAAATGACAAGTAGTGAACTAGGTTATTCACCACCTCTTATTATCTCTCTTTGATTAAATCTGACATCCTACATTAGATATTAGTTTATTTTTGAGAGCTTCGCTCTGTCTATCCGTGTCCATCATTCGACTGTTTGTCTTGAATTAGACCTTTAGTAATTTTGTTTATTATATGAGTACATTTGAAATATCTTAGGAGTGGCTGTTTTGTGCATTGTGAAGGTGGATCCATTATTTTTTCCTATGAATATAAATTATGTATTTTTTTATTTGAATTAGGATTTGAAAAGTTACGCAGCACACCGGTTCCGTGGAACTACATTCCAGGTGTACCAACCCTAGACGGAAAAAAAAGACTAGACCTTCCCGGGGCAAAGTTCTGGGAGGTTGGCAACCCTGCGGCTCAACCCTTACAACCACTGCCTATCACGACAATGCGATATCACATTGATAGGAATATTAGGGAGGAAGATAACGTACCCGGTAAGAGAAGCGAGGACGCCTAAACTAAATTCGGTAATTTTTAGGTATTAGTAAGAATTATCTTAGATCCTACCTACCTACCTACCACCTGTGCTAATATCGTCCACTTAGGTTATACCACCTTTGTCTTTCATCCATCTAGTAGTAGTTTCTTGGCCCCCTTCCTGTGACTGTCTTGGTCCACCTATCGTCATCTTTCCTGACCAAGTGATCAATTCTGATCTAATAAGACGACATTAGCACAGGACCGGAATGGATGGTACGTGCAATAGAAGACCTATACTCAGCAGTGAGTAAGTAAAGGAGAAGGTCAACTGAGTGCCGGATCCTATTGACTTTTTGCACAGAGATATTTCGAAGTCCGGAGTGGGCCATAGACCTTATTCCTCGAGAAAACAAACATACCCAACGTGGGCGAAGCCACGCGTAAAAGCTCGTTCACACAAAATGTATATAGCATATTAATATTAGGGTGACTATAAATCCGTAAATCAAAATAATTTATAAAATTGTATAAGCGCTTGCCTTAGGAAGGCAGTGGTAACTTTGCAAAAGTCCCATTATTTGAGTTAATTATCTTAATTATCCTTTCAGAAGATCCTTCAGATCTTATAAATGCAACTTCGCTAAAAACAACACCGATACAAAATCAATCCACTACAGCATCAATAGAAAAAAGTTCCAAGGCAACAAATTTTGTAGCAGCACCTAAAGCAGCTGGCATCGACGAAGAAATCAACAAATTAATAGATCACGAGGATGAAAATATAGACATGTATGATTACAAATCGCCGTCGTGGGATGAGATGCCGACTTTGGCTTTGCTAACTCAACCAGCAACGTCACCAAAAGAACCTGACCCCTCACCACCTGACTATGCCAGTAAGTTTGTCTCCGAATAAATTTGTCAGATACTGTACCTTTGGTTAAGTAGGTAGCATACCATATGAGTTAATTTTAGATATTTAAATTTTTGGTGGGTGGTTTCACGACTTGGTGGGTGCCATTAGTTTGACGTGTGGTCCGTCTGTGGCATCGTAGCTCCCAAACGGGTGAACCCATTTAGATTTGTTTCTTTTAAAATAGATGGGATTGTTTTAATTGACGTAAATTTGATAAAAATGGTCCAAGATAGCTGCCACCACAAAATAGCGATTTACATATTTTTTTACAACTGCCTCGATAAGGGTATCAAATGAAAGGGTTTAACTAATAGAATATTATAGGTACACTATAATATATTATACCGACCGTAAAACTCCAGTCTATACTTGCTTTCTCGACTTATCAAAGGCCTTTGATCGGGTATCGTACGACTGTCTATGGGAAAAGCTCAGGGACATTGACGTACCGCCGGTGATGATCGGCATTCTCCGGTACTAGTATATGAATCAAAATAACAGTGTCAGATGGGCGGAGGTGGCGTCGGAACCCTATCGGCGCGAATGCGGCGTGGGGCAGGGTGGATTTACATCTCCAACCCTATTTAACATTTACCTAAATGGGCTGATCGTCGCTCTCAATAGTCATCGTCGGCTCAGTGTTGGTTGCTATATTGACGGTATCTGTGTCAATAATCTCAGTTATGCAGACGACATGGTGCTGCTGAGCGCCTTTATCTGTGTACTGAGAAAGTTGATACGAATTTGTGAAGGATACGCCGCTGGTCTTAGGAAATATCCCAAGAACACACTTCCTGTGCTGCTCAATGGTACTCTCCTAGAAAGAGTTGATCGATTTAAATATTTGGGGCATTTAGTTACCGCCGACTTAAAGGACAATGAAGACATTGAGCGGGAGCGGAGAGCACTGTCGATTAGAGCTAATATGATAGCTCGAAGGTTTGCACGTTGTTCGGCAGAGGTAGAGGTAACTTTGTGTAGACCATATTGTACGCCCTTCTATACGTGCAGCCTGTGGGCTAACTACAGTTAAAGAAAGTACAGTGACCTCCGCGTACTATATAATAATGCCTTCAGGATTTTGCTGGGGCTGCCTCGATTCTGCAGTGCCTCGGGCATGTTCGCAGATGCGCACACTAAATGTTTTCATGCGACCATACGTGTACGTGCCGCCTCATTGGTGCGCAGGGTTCGGGCCAGCCCCAACACAGTCTTGAAAATTATAGCGGCCAGGATGGGCTGTACCTATCTCCAACATTGCTGGGCTCGACATGTCGCTGTGCCAATGTCGGAGAGAAAGTACTAGACTCAGATGTGTATTAGAGTAGTGTAGTGTAATTTGTAAACTTAATGTTATAATTTAATTGTTTTAATCTTATTTACCAATTCAGTTTAATAATTATTGACTGTCATAATATTTTTTGACATTTTGTATAATTATTATTTTAAATGTGCATCTGGCTGATTGTTACATGTATTGTTAATGTAGTATCTAAAATATGGGCGCAATAGCCTGAAATAAATTAAAAAACAATGAATTTAAATTTGAATATTAAATTTCAAATCCAAGATGGCAGCCACCAATATTGGCGAATAACATATTTTGTTATTTAGTGTCTTAAACTTCGCCTTTTGGGGGGAAAGACTCTCATATATATATATATATATATATATATATATATAAACTAGAAATAAAATATATATATATATATTGATCAAATCACGGGTTAAAAGACTCAATATTTATTATCTAATAGGTCCAGGCATGCCTTTCAATCCGCCCACGACGCCGAACACAAATCACCGCGCTGTGGTGCGAGCTAAGGAAATAATGCGCACTCATCACTTGAAATACATGTCTGCCTTCATCTGCGGCTTCTGCGAGATCCTCAGTATACATAAGGTAGTTCAGAATTCATGTGTACACCTATATTAAAATGAATTACCACGTGCTTAAACGATGAAGAAAAATATCGTACGGAAGCTTTATAATATACGTGAAGTGAAGTCCCCAACCCGCAATTAGGACAAGTGTGCGCTATGGCTTACATCCCCTTCATAAGGAAGACCCGTGCCACCGTATCATACGTATATACGCTATGTATATACGTATGATACTAAAAAGAAGGAGGTACAATCCAGTATAAAATAAAACTACTGAGCTGATTTTGGTAAATATTACATCGAACATATTGATAAAAATTATTCATTCACATTATTTCGCAGATTCATTTTAATCCTAAAGCTGTCTCTGAAAAACCGAGATATTTACATAAAATATAAAACAAAAAAATATAATGCCGAAGTAAAAACCTTTTAAAATTAACTCTTTATTTTTGGAGCCCTTTCGTTGGTGCGATTCTTACCTAAACTTTCCTTGTACTTACTATAATAAATGAACTATAATGATTAAACAAGTGTTCGTTTTCTCAGGAAGGTAAGCTGACCATGCAACTGACACACGGCGCAGTGGCTGTCGTAGGCGAGTAAGTATTGCATTACGAATTTAATACTCGAACGGTTGACCATCACGTTTTTTGTGATTCGCACGAATCCATTGCGTAAGTAATAAGTACGGTCTGGCTATTCAATGCAATTCCTTCAAAAATAATAAGTAACTACTCCACACCAGCGCGTCGGCAGTCAGCAGCGCGGACCGCGCGCGACTCGCACCCGATGTGGGCTGGTAATACGGGTGGGAATGGCGTGCGGCCGCGCCCGGTGACACAGCGCGCCTGTATGAGTGACTTAGTCTATTCGGAGCATTCTTTTATAATTGGGTGTATTATAAAATACTTAATTTGTGCCATTTACTTTTAGATAGATTATTCAAATTTGTTTTTATATATTAAGTAATTTAAATTCCGAATTAATATATTATATGTACCCTTCTGTTTTAAAATGATTATTGTAATTTAATAGTTATTACCTAATTAATATTTATAAATTAATTTGCTGATTGTTTGTAAACTGCTACCTACAATTTATTTTACTAAAATTTAATACACATATTTCATTTATGATATCTACGACTATTCTATAATATGATTCTCAATAGATATCATTTTATTATTTAATAGGCAAAAATGTTACACTTTATGAAATGATGGGAGAGCACTGTACGCCGCGCCGTAACACAGGCGAATATCCTAGTTCGGCAACAGACGCCCTATTCCTACATATTGATAATAAATTAGCCGAAATTATTATGTTAACAAAAATGTGTGAATTTATGGAATAAATTCATTTATATATTTATAAGTTATACGTCTAAGAAGTAAATTCGTTACCAAATACAGTAATAAACCTATAATTCATTAATAACTGAAGCTTTATGCTGCCTTTTGGTGTGGTTTTGCACTTCAGGAAAGCACAAGAAGGCATTATTTAGACAGTAGCCCTATGAATACTCAATTATTACTATATGACTTGCACGATAGGAAGACGGGGACCGAATGAAGCGTAAGAGAGCTGCACCCAGGGCACCCACTTCAAAAACTTGGTGCTTGCAAAATGGTGCGCTCAAGCCGGTCCATACTGTGTGTCAATGCACCAATCACGATGATTATTGTGTTGGCAATTTAATTCGTGTTAAGTCAGTTTTTTAACTAAAAAAAAGTGAAATACTGACGTCACCGATTTTGATTAAATTTATATGGGATCAATTTAAAACATACACAATCTATTTTTTTTTTCAATTTGTTCAAACGCATCCGAGAAATTTGGATAAATAGGTACATAAAAAGGCACCGACGCATTGAGAACCTCCTCCTTTTAGTGTCGCTTACAATTTAATAATACTTAACGTTATTTCTATATAGTTTAATCCATGAAAATAAATTGGCTCACCTGGGCTCCACCACCAGAGACAAACTCACTAAATATGTCAACTTCATGGTCATGGACAAGCCTGATCAAATCAAAAGTGAGTATTGCAAGTAAACTTGTCATTCTGCGATGTGTTGACCTCAGAACTACAATAGAAAAGTACAGCCTCTGGAATATTTTTTGTCATTTATATCTACACTATTTACATAATGTTTACATTAATATTTTAATAAGGATTGTATTTTTATGTATAAGTATAAAAACTTTTTTTAACTATAATTCTGGCTCTTCCTACTACTTTCGTCTGTATCTGTCTACGCCAGCCATACTTCCACGCTTCGGCAGGCGGCAGTTAGAAATGCGTTTAAGCAGGCAGTTCCGCTAGTGCTCCGCTTTCGATGTAGGGCAGGCTTACACTTACATAAGGACAAGAAATAGCGAAATTATTGCGATTAAGCAGCGGAGATGTGTTACGGATGTATGTAGGAAAAGCAGACCACTAGCGAAACTGCTAACACTGAAACGACTAAAATTCTGTCTCTCTCTCTGGCGTGGTGTATTAGCACTTATATATTATTTTTTTTGTTGACAGGTATGGCAGATTACGTTCATCAACTGTTTGAGAACCATTCCTACTTCGCAAATGACACTCGCGAAGTCGTCGAGGTAGGTACTAACAAGAATTATATGTATCATTTACCAGTACCTACCATTACCAGTCACCTTTAAAAATAAATAGTTACCATAATTATTTTTATCACTACTTTATTAGGAAGACTACGTTCCAAGTATTAATCCAACTGTAGATCTTAAATGGTCTATAGGTAATATATATCTTCCTGCTATATTTTTTTGCTGTCGTTGTTAGTCATTTTGTTTATGTTCAGTTTTATTGAAATCGTTTTATTTTTCTTGGCAAAGCCCAAAATGACACTTTTACAGAAGTAATACGGGTTAATTTCTTACTTCAAAGCTGAAAAGCATGTGCTTTGTTATTTCCGATTTCATAAAAACTTATCTAATAAAACCTAATCTTTCTTTTCTTCTTCCTAAACCAGTCACTTGGGATAATTTAATATATGTTATTCACTTTTTAAGTATATATTATGTTAATTCCCGATTTTCATCATGTTAAAATGCGCTATTTATATAAAATATTAATATTATTAATATTTCAGGACATAGAAAGTTGGTTCATGGTATCTGAGGGTGAAGCTCTTCTACAAACTCTAATAAGCGTTGAAGAGTTTCCTAAACAAGGCAAACATCAAAGGGTTATTATAAGGGAAGTAGCAGAAGCCTTATTAAAACCATACATAAGGATAGGACCCAGCGATAGAAGAGCTAAAACACTAGACAAATTAGAAATCATCATTAATAGAGTTCATAGAAGACAGCTAAGTGCTATTGTCGCTGAAGACAAAAATAAAGAAAGAATAGATCAGATTAGCATAAGCGTTATTAGAACTAATAAAGGTAACAGTCACCGCACAGATATCATATTCGTCTATAATAAACTAAATCTGGAAATATTAAAATACAGTCAATCACTTCTTCTATAGTGAAAAGTAATCATGGATATTTTGTCTTTTGCAGATTGGAACCCAAAAAGAATACATCACAGTGGTTATTATTACAATATGCATAAGCCTGAGAAACTTAACAAAATGAAGTATTTCTTTGAACCCAGCAATCACAGATATACTAAGCATATAAATAATACTTTAAATGGACTATCAATTGAAATACCAAAACATATACAGTATAGTACAGGTCAAATAATCAACAAACATGATAGTTTAGATGACATAAAGAAAACAAAAAGTGACTTTAAATTATTACCAATACAAACTCCAAAAAGACACAGTTCATATTATACCATCACTACGCGGCGCACACACCTAGATAAAGATAAGAAAAATAAAAAGTTCATTAAACACAAATACGAAATAGAAAAGCCGATACATCAATATATACAAGACAGAATAGAAAAATATCATACTAACGAATCGCCTAAATATCAGAGATTAAATAGTAAAAATAAACTACATAAACAATCAAAGTACACAACTAAGTCGGATTTTTTAAATACCAATCAAGGATTACAAGGGTTTTATAATAATAACGAAATTAGCAAAGAAGAAACAACACGTCCTGAAGATAACCTAAAACATATTGAAGATACTAAGAAAGAAATAAGAGAAAAACATTTCGACAGCGAGTCTAAAGACACAAACGAGCTAGATAAAACTGACAAACAAATTCGTGAAGTTGAAGACATTATAAGCAAATACGGCTCCAAAATGTCAAGACTAACAAAACAATACTATAAACAGAAAAGATACACTTCAATAACACGTGAACCTATGTGGTCAAAACATAATTCAGTTACACCTAAACCAGAAGAGACCAAATCCCAATACATAAACACAGCATTAAATTCAAAAGAAAACATGGAAACAAAAATTAACCAAAGATTCAAAGAGAATTTTATAGCAAAACCAGAAATTACATCGAAAAAGAATTTCAGAAAGTTTCTGCAAGAATCCAGCTATAGTGATGACGAATACGATATTAAAGTTAAACTAAACGATGCTCTGATACACGATGATAAAGCAATCTTTAGAAATACCGACGGGAGAAGAAACTTTATAAACAGTAGACCAGAGAAAACTATAAGAGACCATACGAGTGAAAGTGATGAAGAGGGAATATACAAAAGTAATATTTACAAGGCATTCGGATATAAATTAAAAAAGACTAGTTAGATGGACTTAAATATTTAAGATTTTTTTTATAAAATTTTGGTTTTCCTTAGTAGGTACGTACGTAACAGTAATAACATAATAGGTTATTTAAGTTAGGTGTAGTTATTCTTTTTTTAAATTATTATTTCGTAGGCATCGTCAATCATCCCAAAAAAGTTTGTCTGGAGGATAGTATCGCGTATATTTCTTAGTTCTGGACCTATGTTGATGAAACTTGCTGGTTTCGCTATACCAATTTGTAGATTTTTTAGTTGTCGTGGAGTGCAAATATGGCCAGTCCAGGCACGGCGCCATATTCTTGCTGAATATTTAGCAGAGGCATATTATACGACCTTCAAAAATAACAAAATATAAAATAATAAGATGGTATATACAAGATATTTAGTGTTTTTCCGCCTCGTCTTGATGTCAGCGTGAGAAATCGAAAAATATTTTTGTTTTTATGGTGTGGTTCCTCCTCACCACCGCCACACCTCACCTTATTATTTCTTTTTCTCTCAGTATCCGACTTTAATATACTGAAAGAGAAATAGTAAGGTGTGAGGAAGAACCACACCATAAAAACAAAAATATTTTTCGATTTCTCACGCTGACATCAAGACGAGGCGGAAAAACACTAAATATTTTGTATATACCATCTTATTATAAATGGATTTCCGCAAAGTAACGCCTGACTCCATCAATTCAATTAAAATGTAAAATCATTAATCTTTCAGGTGTCTTTTTTTTAACCAACTTCAAACACGAATTTCTATTATTCTCGGATATACTCGGATGTATTAATTCTTAATTTGTCGCCGTTTTTTATGTATTTTCCTCGATTTGTCAGAGATGGTTGAAACAATGAGTTTTTTTTATGTTCTGATGTGTATACTTTCCAAGTGGTCCAATATAAATGTTATCAAAATGAGTCCAACATTAAAAATACAATTTTTATTATGATTTTTATTTTTACTCATAGAAGACATTTTTGTAACATAAGTTTTGCGTGTCGAATTCAAGTTAGCTTTAACAACTTTAAAGTAGTACTTATCAGGTGTTTGTTGTATATGTCGTGAACGTTTACCTGCAGCAGTTTGCAGGAATACTGAGTACTAATAAAATACCAAGAATAGAAAGAGGAAGTTTATACAAGTAAAATTAAAATTAAAAATCAACCCACGACAACGCCGTTTTGTTGAGTTAGCGGCCATCTTGAATTTTAAATCTATCAATGTGTAGTTATTCTACTCGAAAACAATTTGTGGTACAGAACAGATAAGAACAAGAATGAGTGGAAGAAGTTGGAAGAGACGATTGTCAAATTAGAACAAACGGATTAAAGTGTGGATTTTTTCTTAATATTTAAGTTAGCTAAGAAATCTTACTTTATTATCCGAAATAAAAGCTTTATTCATTCATTAATTCCTTCATATATTCTACTAGACGAGCCCTTTCACAAGATACCCATATTAGGCGAGATGTGAAAACATTTGTACTCCGCTATTTGCTATCTCGGACCGATTGTCATCAAACATATCTAAGAACAATCTTGAATAATACATCTTTCGAACAAAAATTCTAAATCAAAATCGGTCCATCTGTTTGGGAGCTACGATGCAACAGACAGACACACATACACAGATACGTCAATCTAATTCATAACACCCCGTTGTCTTTGGGTCGGGTGTTAAAAAACTCCCGACGCTAGTTAGTTTAATTAAAATAGTTGCTTTTAAAAGTTAGTTTTGTGTATCGAGATTTGCGTTAGTAATTACTAAAGTAAAGTTTTCGAATCCGGTCGAAAAACCTACCTGAATCAGGCCGCTGAACCTGATATCTAATGGTATTCCAAAAATCGTGAGATGCCTGCCAAAAACCGAATTACACGCGAGCAATAATACCAAAGTAACAAATTGACCAATCACGCGTTATGCCCTACCGGAAATCCATTCAGCTAGAAAAATACCGTAAAAGATTCCCAGTAGGCTCACACTTGAATAGCAAAGGCCTGCCGATAAGTACAAATTCTCACTGCACAAATAAAACTACAATAAAACCTCTTTGCTAAACATACAATAACGTCTTTCTTACAATTTACAAAACCTCCTTGGTAAGTGAAGAAAAACATGCGTTCATTCATTGTAATTCGACCTCCTTTGAGCGCATCCGTTCTGTTGGCGCCAAAATATTGACAGATAGTGGGATGGCAATGTCTTTTTTGTTGTTTGGATGTAGTTGGCTTCGTACATCGGACAGAAATTAGCCGAACTTTGGAGTATACCCTCCAGAAAACTTCTTCGCTAGGCAATACCTAAGATGAAATTTTACTATTAGTTTTTAGACCACATATGCACAAAATGCCGTTAATGATTCTACAAAACTCTACATCAAATAAAAACTTAGGCCGATCTCCACAATAAGCCGTGTAACAGGTAGGTAGGCTACTTGTTACTTCTGTAATATAATATTTACGTTTGCCTTTGATTATTATCATTAAAAATCTAAATATGGAAAAGAGTACCTATATCCTGACATATTGACTGATAGATAGGCGCCGGCCTCTCGCCCCGCGCCTGCCTTGAGTTGTGAACAACAACGAGCCTGTCCCTCGGACATAAAACCCTCTCTCCCTTTAGTCTTAAAACCCTGTAAAATCTGCATGAGAAATCTCACAGTATCAGCAAGCTCAAACATGAACGTCTGTTTGCTCGGATGTATCTATTAGACTTTGTACCGAGAAGTTCTTAGCAAATAACTGCATGTTTGAAGCTAGTATTTGCTGTTTGCTTTTACCAGGCTCCCAGGAAACCGAGGATGCGTTAATGAACTAACTGATGCTAGGGCTTAAGGAGTTCATTGACCGCTTAGAAGATTGCTTGGTGTTCCTTTGTTTCTACATCGAGTCTGAAAGAATCTTCTTTGAAATAACTTACAAGTAACCAAACAGATAGATTATCTGATTGGATGTTTCGATGGATTCTAATTGCCTACTGATATTTTTTCCTGTTATCAATTGGTTAGAAGAGACTTCAAAAACAATAGACCACTGTACCTGAATGAGTGAAACCGCGGCATGCAACCAATGGCCATCTGCAAATAAAGACAAAACCATTGGCACTTCGAACATCAATTCGGTCTATCGGTTGTGGCTGTAGAATTCAGAATTCAAATTCTTTGTTTATTACTTACTAGCTCTTCCCCGCGGTATTACCCGCTGTAACTTAATTATACCACAGGAACATTAAAACTATCCTATGTCTGTTTCCTGGTTCTAATTTACCTCCCCACCAATTTTCAGCAAAATCTGTTCAGCCGTTCTTGAGTTATAAATAGTGTAACTAACACGACTTTCTTTTAAACATAGGTATAGATGTAGCTAACATAATAATAAAATAGTCCTAAACGCTATATAAATTAGAGTTTACATGTATAATGAAGTATTTACTCGTAGTATTTACACATTAGCCGTAGTACTCGAACTTACCTAATTATCTTTAGAGAATATTATTTATCTTAATTTATATTTACATTTACATACAAAAACAGTTGATACAGAAAGAATTAGACACATACTTACATGCAAATATATAAACATACACTCGAAAAACATTACCCTCTTCTTATGCAGTCGGGTAAAAAATAGCTTTCAATATTTTCCCCAGCTAATACCGTTATTTGGGGCTGGTGGTCCTCAGTAATTGTCTACGCTATGTTAAAGTTTGAGCCTACTTTTGCCTAGGGACACGGTTTTGCGACTAGTGCGGAAGCCAGAGGTTTGTTAAGATATTATATCATGTACAAATTGTGTCAAATGGGTAAATAAATTGATTGATTAATTTTAGGTTATAGATTCTGGCAATTGCGCATGTTTGTCTCTTAACCAAGATACACCAGTATACCAATACTGGCGTTACCGTCATTGCAAAATGTTCTGTATTGTGATGCGAGCTTTGGAGTTCACACTGAAAGATTTTTATATAAAAAAGCAGCAAGGTTTCTAAAACTTATGAAAGCTATAAAGTATCGATATCCTCCATAACTCATAGTCTCAAGCCCATTAGTTGTAAGGTAGGTATGTGGTCCCAAATACCATCCCACACCATCATTCTTTGTGCAACTCCCAACAATGACAAACAATCAAAATCAGGTGTTCCGGACAAAAACTAAACACTTTTGTTCGGATATCGACCTGCACTTTCGTTATAAAAGATTTAACAGTATTTTGTAGGAAAAAGTTGCAGGTTCTTTGGTTGATATAGGATGAGACAGTATCGAAGCTTGATATGAAATGTGTTGGCGCAAAATTTGAAGCGTTCGCTCTCTCGTCTTGCTCCCACTTTACAACCTGTATCAAAATTAGAGATTGGCTGGAAACTAGGTACGTATGTGCCTCTACACAAGTGCGATACATGGATAGGGAAGTGTTTTTATAAGTTGCAACTATAGCTAATGTGGTCGTGATGTCAACTTTATGTAGAACTATTTTATTAGTATATAACCACTGTTAGAAAAACATAATATACTGACTCCCATCTATACAGTACAAAATCTACCTGATACTTGGAAAAAAGGCGGCGTATTTATAATCTGAAGTTATGACGTGGTCATTCCGCGGCTATAAGGATTTTGAGCCTTTTCACAGTTTAGATAATAGTTTTAACATCCTTCACGGTATACGAACAGCTGATCGGAGATTTTGGCGGCAATTTTGTAGCTGGGAGCTGATATTTCTTACAGAAATGAATAATAAATATTGTTTGAAACTACAAAAAAAAAACAATTAAATATATTTATTGCTAAAAAAGATATTCTCAAAAACTAGCACAGTACAATTATATTAAGAAATGTGATGTTAGTAAGAAGAAGACAAAGAAGAAAGAAGAAGAAACTATGTTTCACAGTAACTGATTGATAACCTAGCCTTTAACAAGAGTACCTACATAGTAGTACCTACTAAAAAGCCTAAAATAGTTACTAACCGAGCTTAAGCGTCTTCCAAGTTAAGCAAAATGATCTCAACTCAGTTTAGTAAGGTTATATGTTATTATGATGACATTTTGTCTGGAAGTTGGCAGTCGCGTACAGCATCAGTTAGGCATGAAACAAGGAGCCAACAAACTTGTTTTTTTTTTGACAGCGTTGAAGCTGCGAACTGTCAAAACGAAACCAAGTTTGTTTGCTCTTGTTTTCACCTCTTTCATGCCTAACTCTTGCCCATAGTCTGCTGGTCGTAGTTTTCAAACAATTATGGCAAAAATCGGTGTGAGTATAGATTCTATGAGTTCTGAGAATTTTTAAATGTCAATTATGTTAGGTACATACTGTTACATGACATTTATTTTACTGTATGATAATCCCAATATTATTGTTGAGATCGATAACTTAGGACTCTTTCAAAGGAAAGATATTATCTATTAATAAAATATTGGTAAAGCACTTTAGAAACCAATAATGGTAACGGCGCTAGCGATCTGAATCTGTAACGATTATATTAAATAAAATCATGCGCATGTCGTTGACTTCTGCTACCCAAACCATCATCTGTTACTAAGAATTTGAGGCACATCAAAATGCAAGGCGACACTCGAGCACAACTTTATAACCGATTCCAATTGCGACCACATCACAAATCACTGCATAGCAACTCGACCAGTTTCCGAACGGGTCAATGCAAGCCAAAATGGCGGAAGTTCGCGCCAAAATCAGCTGTTCCTCTCTAACCTTATAAATACGTGAGAATATGCAAAAACAGAAAATATTAACAACAGATTATTGTAAAGAGCGAACAATTTGGTATTGTTGTTAACAAAACATGTTGTTTTTTGAAAGGTTTGAGGATTGACAATGGCGTGGCGTTTGAGGTTACATTCCTGATGCGTTGTTTTGGCGGGAATCAGCTGTGCTGCCAAACAAGTCGGACCGGTCCGCGTACCACGTTAGTCGGCTGTAGTTGCTATCGTTTAGCTGTAGTTTTATATTGGAGGTTAAGGTTATAAAAAGGATCTTCGTGTACCCAGAGTTTGACTGAGACTGAGTTTTCATAATTTATACTATTTAATCAATGAAGGTCTGGGAAGAAATAAATTGTAACATTTTAACATGCTGTTATTTGCTTGCAATTTATCTACGAAAAATGTTTGAATGTGATTTTCGACCTCTTTATTAACATCGTATCGATTTGAAACCTTGCATACTTATCAAAAACTAATGATGATCATGCAATAATTTAAATAAAATATATAAGTTTGTCCCATTCTCCATCAGGATCTTCATGATTAGCGATTTTTCATCCTATATTTTTCTACTTTTTACTTTACTAACAAACGCAGTTTTTTGTTTTTTAAATTATTTTAATATAATTAGAACTCGCGATGGCGTACGATTTTATCCTTCATAAGGCTTTACTTTTTAGAACTTAACGCTATTAGTTTTCTATACAGGTAGTTCTGCAAACTGCTTACCTTGCTGCCATAATAATATTGCGACTTTAAAAGAAGTTATAATACTTAGGATTAACATAATTATTCGTAGGGTCTTATTTCGTAGCTCCTGCGTTTGATTTACGTAAACTGCAACTTTTTTTTACTAGACGGCTAGGCATTTGACCTACAGCTTGCACGACCACGGAAATCAGTCACACTGTGGCCCTGTATGGACCACGCTGTGAGAAATACACTGAATTGCAAGAAAGGCAGCCGGAACACACCGTTAGGCGCTTGGCGACAGAACTGTAACTTTCTTTAATAAAATATTTATAAATATTATGTAGAAATTATATTGAAGAGTCAACCTGCAAAGTTAACATTTGCGGGTTCTTAGAACAAGTTAAGGCTGTTTCCGTTTTTATGGTTGATTTTTTGCAAAGGTTGAAACATGGTTTTATTATTAGAAATGGACGAAGCGTATCCTGTCTTAACCGTCAATTTACATACTTACCTTCTTTGCCGTCACCGAATGTGCTCGATGGCCTCTTCGGCAGCTTTGTTTCTTTTTACCCGACTGTCCAGAAGGAGGTTAATGTTTTTCGAGTGTATTTTGTGAATTTGTATGTAAGAATGTGTGTACGTATGAGCAATTTTGATATGCGAGGTGTAATTGGTCTGTCTTTATCTGCAGATTGTCATAGGCTATAGTGCATCCCGCTTGTTAGAATGCAGTGATCTGAAGTTATTGAAGTTGGGTTTTTGGAAGTCTCAAACCACTTTCTTAATCTCGTAAAATATAGTGGATTTTGTAAGTCACCTGAAGACCTCATATTATAAAACCTAACATAAGGACATATTAGGCATTTATTTCGCCAATTTTCGAAGTCATATGAAGACATTCGTAACATTTAGAATTAGAACAATTAATTAATTAATTTGATTGTTTCTTGTAAAGAATCATCGTAAAACCTTTTTGAATTGGAAATCATAAGCCCGAGTACCACGTCTTCTGTGATGTATCGTCATTGCCGTAGTAACAGTCGCTAAGGTAGGTTACGTGGTACAGGGGCGCCTCACCTACTCGAGTCTTCAAAACGGCGGGAAATCAGCTGACCGGCCGGCGGCCATGCTTTTTTTGCAACGCGCCTTTTTCTTACCGAACAGGTTTGTGTATGCAAGAAAAAAGGTTGGTCTCCACCCAACTTGTTCTCATTTTGGCCTCCCAGGAGACTTTGAGCTAACGATTTTTGGTTAGTATTTATATACATACTTATAAGACAAGTTGATTGATTGGTAAACTAACTCCTAACTTAACACTTTTTAAAAATGAAGGTGATTCTCAACTCGCTAATACTTTGTACAATTATGATATTTAAGGAATGAGTAGAGCCATTTGCCCAACAATGGGATAGTATGGGCTAAAATAAATAAAATTTGTTCTCCGAGTAGGCAATTAAACTGACTTCAAAATAAAATTGTTTGTTTACCTGTGAAGTGGTCTCATTTAAATATTATCAATAAATTAAAAAAATATATCGGTGAATCGAAATAATTAGGAGAAAAATTCTAAAGAAAGAAGTTCTTGAAGACGGTTTTAATGACTTTTTTGTTTTTAAAAAGAATTTGGTACACTCTGTCCTTGAATTTTATCAAAGTCTGTTTAGTTACTAGTAGTTTAGAATAGATCGGATATCCTCGTTGAAGAGGGAGAAGATCGTGGTCCACCACGCTGACCAACTTGTAAATTGGGGAATTAATCTTCTCCGACAACCAGGTTTCCTCACGCTGTTTCTCCTTCACTGTTTAAGCAAGTAGTACTTAGATAATTCTAATATGTACATTCATTAAAATTCTCATAGATTGCATGACCCTGGGATTAAACCCGTGCCAAAGGGCAAAGCAAAAGGGCCCCTAGGCTTTTACCTACCTACTTTTTATGGACTTCCTAAAAGGAGGAAAAGGTTCCTACTATGTTCGTCTTGAGTGTTTTTTTTTGTCTATGATAATCGAGATTTTCGTCAATTGTGAACTGGTTAAAAAATCTTTAGTTCGAAAGAGTTCGGTCCAGTTATTTTTGTTTTATTCAATAAAACTTTAAATTTTCTTGAAGGATATACTAATATCCTATATAAGTAACGTAAGTTTAACATGCCGAATGGAAGTTTACCCGACTGCGAAACTAGTAGGGTTATATTTTTCGAGTGATATGTATGTATGTATATTTCTTTAGCACGCTCTAGAGCCTAAACGGCTTGTCGTATTTTTATGTGAGTGGTGTCAATAGATTCGTCTTAGTCGTGAGAGTGACACCGGGTACATCAAAATTAAAAAAATTAATTAAAAAATAATACATCAAAATTAAAAAAATAATTAAAATTAATTAAATAATTATTTACTGCTAAATCAGTCCAGCAGTCCGGATTTTTCGAACTGGATCCTTCCACTTGTTTAAAGTACAAGGTACTTGGCGTAAATTTAATACTTACCTATTAGATCAAATGCTTTTGCTATTACATCAACATGCCGATATCCATCTGGCAACCTGTCATGGAGATCTCATCTCAATTCTCAGAATTCGCAAATGCTCGATGCCGACACTGTGCCACAGTTTGATAAACAGTTAGTATTCTCAAACAGCTGAGCGGGTGGCCTTATAACTACTGCCTATGCTATGCCTCCGGCTTTGGGCATGAATATAAAACCCGAGATAGAACGGGCTTTGGGTACATAAACTGTACTGGGAACTGATGACCCTCCGAAACTAATTATTTTTTATTACAACTCGTAGTTATGCGTGCTGCTGACCTCGATAGTTTTGCTGCTTTAAAATATTTCCAGGTTCCAAAAATGTCAAAAGTGTCATACATAGAGTTGAAATGAAGTAATAGCCGGCGTTATCACGGAAACTGACATCTTCGATTTGTTTTATTGCTAGTTGTTAGCCAGTGTATTTTAGACCTTGTTAGACGAATAATAAAGTCTACCTACATTTACAGATTTGTCGAGATTTTTACAATTTTAACAAACTTGCCCTTATTTTAAGGGAATTAGAATTTCGTACCACAGTAGGAAAAAACGGAATACATATAAAACGGATATCACTTTGTTATCCGTCTACTGTCAAGACCTTTTTCTCATTAACGCGTAGATGTATCAAGCTGAAATTCATATCAAATACTCAAGATAATTTGAAGCTGTTTAAAAATCAAACTTCTAAGATTAGCCTACACTAGCCTTTTTCAATAATTATTTGTGTTATTTATAAGTTTGTATATTAGGCTAAGCTATTGGTATAAATAAATTATTCTATTCTATTCTATACCTAGTTTCGACTAGGTAGAAGATTGGATGGAAACTACGACCTGTACGAATTTTTAGGAGTCATAAAAATACACAAACTGGTACACGAAATAACAATTTGCCAGATCCGAAGCTGAGACGCTTCGCTCGCTCGTGCAATAATAAGCAACTGGGATGAGTAAACAACGTGTAACAGAAAGTTGTGTCAATAGCTAAGGTTGTTAGTCTACTCATCAAAGAGCATTGTAGAATAAAATTTGCCAAAATTCGAGAAAAACATATTGGGTCCTCTGTACAACTTGACCGATCACGTGACCAATTTATGTATGGAAAACCTAATATATTTATTACGAATTTAGCAAAATTTTCTTCTATTATGTGATCATCTTGATTGGAGACTAACACCATTCAGTATTGTCATACTATTACGTTACACGTTGTATATTTCTGTTAAATGTCTGACACATGTTTTAATTTCTATGGTGAGCGGGCATGTTTTGTCTTGGCCTGCTCGCTCGTTCCTCTGGTCACATTCCAGCGTTCTGGCAACCAAGTACTTACTACAAAGTTAGAGATCGATTATGAACTGAGAACTGACCAGAGTAGAAGCTAAATATAAAAATAAAAACAGTAAATATAAAATGTATTACGACATTGTGTTGCTCCCGATTAATTCACGTTTCTAACAAAAAAGAAAACAAAATCAAACTGATTCATTCATTCTGGGACTTGGATGCCACAGACAGCAGAAACACATATGTCACTCTCACACAGCCACGTCAAACATAAAATAAAGGAAAATATTTATTTCCGGTAGGAATCCATAGTTTAATTCATTGAGTATACGCAAAAATTCCATAGATAACCTAAAAACTAAGCGCAATGACCATAAAGCTCGTGCAACCTTCATAGTTCAAAAGCGCGCCAATGTCAGAAAAAACGACCACACTATTTTAACCTCTATATGGTTCAACATAAAGAGCAAATTCACATGTCAATAATGAAGTTTCGTTTTTTACTGTATAACAATAATGTCGATCGTGAGAACTTTATGCGAACGAATTGTAAGCGCTTTTAACGCTGTGGGAATAAAGTATAAAACTGAATGTAAAATTTTGAAATACCTGTTCCTTGACCGACAATGACCTGAGAAAAAGCGCGGGAAATGAATGAATGATAACTCGCATTTTACTTGTAATACTCATCCTTATTGTTGAGAATCTAAAGTTCAATTTTAAATGGTTTGATAAAACATATGATGCGATTAATTAGGTATTGATTGAAAAAGTTGTTGCGGTTATGAAATCCGCGCAAGAAATCTTTGTAGGAAGAATAACAAGCTTACCATAGACAAATATGGCGGTTGGAGACGAGGATATAGAGATCTATGCTTTTATGATGACAAGACAGAATCCGTTCATTATCTATGAGACAGAGAAATAGTTATGTAGGCAGGTATCAAATATAAAACATGGCAAACCTTGCCAGGTTTGAGTAGATGGGTCGATAATAGGCTAAGTATCTATTTTTATAGTCACTTTGCCCTAGTGTCAGTTTCGATGGTTGTTATGAAACCGTAACCTACAACTTTACTAGACTTTTAACTGACGCGACGGCAGCGCTTAATTGTAATTCCACACCACGGTGATACATCTAGTACCTATCTGTACTGTATAATGCAGTAGATACATCAAGTTGTTAGAATTGCTTGAAAGAGATCGTCTTTCTATATATATAAAAAGTCCTGACTGCTGACAGTTTACAATTCATGCAGAGCCAGCCTAAACCGCTCAATTCTAGATAGCTTCATTATGGGCTGTAAGGATGTACTATGAAAGGTTTTTTGGAAGCTCAACCTCTAAGGGGGCAATAGAATTAGAGGTTCAAAGTTTGAAACTAATTTATTGGCATTTCACTTTATCTCACGTACAACGCCGCCGGGTGAATGCGACTAGCAGGTAAGGGATAAACTCGTCGATTGTCAATCTATTAGCGATATATATTTTTAGCCTTATCGATAAGGATTTAGACTTTCCGATGGCGCCGGCAAGTGACATCACGTTAAACAGAAAACATGATAAAAATACGTAACATCAAAATCGAGCAAAAATAATCAGACATTCCATAAGCACAAATTGACTACGCATTTTTTATGAATTGCTCCATAGCAATTTGTTAATTGAAAAATGTAATGTGTCTAAATTTGTTCGTCAAACCAGTCAAGAGTTGTTTTGACACTTTTCCACAGAATGACAATCTCATAGACAAGCCAACAAGTGCGTGTCGGTGTTTCTTGGGATGTACAGGGAACAATCATTTGTATGTTTATCTGACGAATATTTGTCTCTGAGTAATTGAGAACATAAAGAGATCATGAAATCCGAAAGATTCGTATATGTCCTGGGTTCAGCTGTTTACAACCGCATACCTTTAGCCGTGCGAGGTGCATATTCCACCTCTACTAAGAACAGACTGATAGACTGGCTGCAAGAGCAGTTAATTTATAAAATTGACGACTTTTTGATATAGGACATTTAAATTTATTTTAATGTGACTGTGTAATGATTTGTCATTAAGGAACTATGAACTATAATTTGAAACTGATTTCATCAAATTAAAAACTCCTACTATTCAGAAGTTAGTTAAAAATTAACGTAGGTACCTTTTATAATGGACACAGATTCGTATAAATCCGAAAGCACCAGACATTCCAGATTTGAAAAAGTTAACGCCCGCACCGGCAGCAACGGTAATGTAACCGACTGGCGCGCTATGCTTTCGCGCGCTTTTACATCCTGCCGAACTTTTTTCTTTATACACACTCTATTGTCTATGCAATAGAGTACATTTTTGAGACGTTCATCAGCTGACACTTGACAGATAAGGTTTTTTTTTCAATGGGCAAGCGTTACGCAGATTATCGCGGGCTATTAGCTTTTTTCCCGGAATCTTGTTTAGTATTGACATTTTAGAAGTTTTCTTGATATAGGTAGCGCCCTAACGGCATGGGTTTTATCTTCTTGGAATCTTTGCAGCAAGCGTAACTATTCTAATGTATGTAAAATATCCAAATTATTTTACATGCCTAGTAAAGAAACCTATGATAATCCATAAAATCGTATAACCTACCTGTACACCAAGTTTCATCAATATTGATTGCAAATTACGACCTACGCGAGTAGAGTACCAACATCCTGTCGTCTGACGAACAGAAGAAAGTACACCTTGCCAGACTCGCTTGCTCGGTCAATAACTGTCCTCAAAGAAATAACAATCATTCATTATTTTCCGTACATATTGTTTATTGGCAAATCTTTCTTTAAAAAAAATTGTCTATTGGCAACTAGATATTTCTAACATGCTAGTGAAGGTACCGCCAGTGTGCAGACAGACGAAAAACTACCATCATTACTTTTTCATAAAATTCTGGGTTGGGTTGGATGAATGGCGCCGCCATTCTATTCCGTTTAAATAATGTGTCTATTTTTTATGTACTCAACTACTTGTACTTTAGTTGACCGAGCCGTCTCTAAATTCGTCTGATATATTTTTACCCGACTGCCCAAAATTGTTCGAGAGAATGTTTCTAAGTATATTTTTATGTAATTATGTCAAACTCCTTATTTATAAATAGTCATAGGCTGTACTACTTACATCCCACTGTTTTACTCGTTACGATACAATAAACGGGTTTTTAAGACGTTTATAATCTATCTTTATTATATGTGAATAGAATTTGTCCGGAATATTTTAAAGTGTTATTACAAAGTTATTTCAAAGTGGTACAATTATTACTTTTTAGTCATTTCTTCTGTAACATATGTACGATAATTACATTTAAGATTTGGGGTTAGTCTATCACAGCGTATAATTGATTTATTCCTGTTTGTTCCTCCAATCTGTCACCTTAAACGGGAATAATTTTACTGTTAGGTACTATTTTTCCCTTATCAGCCGTATACATACACAATATTTACAATATTTTTGTTAAAGAACAGTATATATTTTCCTGTTTGATCCTCTGCAACATTTTACAGGGATTAAATGGAAACTGTCTTCCTGATTGTCCCCTTGGAAATATCGCTAAGGGACAGACAGGAAAGTTTATAGAACCGTAAGTGCGTCACGTTCGGAGGAAATGCCTTTGTTTACGAGCAACGGCTGTGACGAGATTAGCCGTTTTGTTTTCTTTGGTGTACCGCATTAGACTAAATCCGATACTACCTTAGCAGTGTTACCGCTAAAACCTATAGTCATTTCAATTTTAGCTACAGAGTTCTTTAAAAATATAGTGTTACTCTAATCGATCTGCTTTTTACCCGACTGCGAATAAAGCAGGGTTATGTTATTCGAGTGTATGTATGTATGTATATTTCTTTGGCACGCCCTAGAGCCTAAACGGGTTGTCATATTTTTATATGAGTGGTGTCAATAGATTCTTCTCAGTCGTAAAAGAGACACCGGGTACATCAAAATTAAAAAATATATTATACACTGGTTCAACGATTTATCAGTCGGAATTTTTCGAACTTGCTTGTCACCACTTGTTATGTTTAGTAATGGCTCCCATATATATTTCATTGAAATCGGTCTAGTAGTAAGGTTTTTATTTCAAAATAACTGAAAAATTTATATGCGCAGCAGCCGAATCTTAGTTGATTGCCTGTGTCTATTTCATATGAATATCACCTATGAATGATATAGTCTTTAGCTTTTTTAAATTTTTCTCCATAAAATTCTCAGTAGCCTGCTATTTTGCTAGTTTTGCCCCTTACCTTCAAACGCATATTGCTAAAAATAACCAATGACCTAAGTTACATGCGACGAATTCTGTAGTCTAGACGACATTAGGAAAGGTCATTCACGTACGAATACAGATCAAGTTTTTGTGGTTCATTCAACCGTTACTAATTAATTTAATATTAATATCATTATAATATTAAATAGAAGATATTGAATAGTTTGTGAATCAATCAAACCTTGTAAAGAAAAAATAACGATCACATTTCTCCTCTTCAAAGAACAAACTGGGCTGAACTTTGCCTATCTTCGGTAATTGGCTAGAAACGCCTCAGGAGGCAAGAGCGTCACATCACAACATCGAGTATCGAGGTGTATAGCGTTGATGGAATGGTTACCTATTGAGAGCAGATAACCTCCAGCCCGATGACTGGAAGACGTCAGATCCATCGCCAGATAACGAAGATGGGTTTAACCTAGTACAGAGACAATGACACAAAGGAGAGGAGGCCTATACCTAGGTAGCAAGGTGTTGATTTGATACAGGCTGACGACGATGATGGTGAAAAATATCGAGATAGGATATCCTAAAAATGTATAAAAATCATAAACTATCTGTCCACAATCTATTGATGAATGAACCCTTCATAGTAAACCACGTGTAAATCTAGAGAGCCGTGGGGACGGGAATGCCTCCATCAGCTGTTATCAACCAAACCGGCCGATATGTTGATAAGATAACGGTCACCAAACAGCAGTTCGTATATAATCTAACAACATCATCATCATAGTCAGTGGTGCTATTACGTAAAGTTGACGATGAAAAGAACGAAACTTGTGTTAGAAATCTTGGTTTAATTTTTTCAGTTCACAGTTCACAATTTTAACTCTGGCAAAATGTAACCAATGTTACTTACACTTTTTCAATTCTCTCATCGCTAACTTTATGCTAAATCACGAGACTCTTGACTCTCTCGTTCACTTCTGAACTGTTTGTAAGCCTTTGTCAAGGCATGCCACTCGTTCCTATCCTATGCTTCTCATCTCCACCTCTGCTTGCTCTTTAATCAATGAATACATCAAAAGGTTCTACCGTTATCTGAAGACTTACTATTACATGCGATAAATGTGTAAGGAAAATTTATAGATAGACATAGAATTTTTAAATGACTTCAAAAAGGAGGACGTTTTCAATAATTATTGTCGGATCTTTTTTTATGTATGCTCCCCAATATCTCAGAGACGGCTGGATCAATTTGTTTATTTTATTACTACAGTAATATATTTACCAATTGTAATATACAAATACAAAATTCAAAATTGTTTATTTGACATAAAATCAAGTATCACAAAAATAAAAGATCCAAAAATTTCAGAACTAGTAAATACTGTGCTTCAGGAGTCAATGGCTGTATAAAAAACAGTCCAGTAGATTCAAAATAACTTCTAATTTATATGTAGTTTGTTTATCGTTTATCACAAAGTATCAGCTGAAACTGCAACAATATGTAACAATAAAACCGTTGACACGTCCGAACACAATAATAGCTCACGTAAAAAATAATAAATAACGCTCGATAAGAGATTGATATCGCCATTTCAGACCTATTGTTGAACATCTGACCACACAGAAAGTTTTATTGATATAGGAAGCCGATCGTTTTGATAGACGGTCGATGAATCTCACAGACTGATTTTCGTGGATTGTTAAGAACACTGTCAATTAAGTCAAAAGAATGTTCAAAAAATCGCACAAGTGCGAATCGGAATGGCTTACTAAAATTTCCGTCCCGTACGATTATTTTAACAACATTAGTTCAAGTTTCTCTATCTCTCTATTTCTCTAATCTAATATTTATATTATTTGATTTTTATTATTTATTGTTATAGTGGCAACCACCTGTAATGTACATTTCTAACTTCTTAGCTGTCACGGTTCATAAGATACACAGACGCATGAACAGCGAAGTGTCAGTAACGGAGTCCTGTTTTTACCCTTTGGGTACGGTACTCTCTTTGGCTAAAAACAATATCTCAAAAATTCAGGTCATGGTACATCACAGTCAACAAGTATGAAGAAATTTCAAAAAAGTGACAACAGCCTTTAAATCTACAGGCGCCTACATAATTTTTTTTAGTTATTTTGTAACCCTGTTACAATATTATACTGGAATGATTTAGATTAGATTTATATGAGACTATTTAGAGTACTACGCTTTAAAACGAAAATATATTTTCCGAATCGGTCGAGGATTTGAAGAGAAATCTGGAGACATACTTAAAAAAAGATTATGAAACTTGAACATACAAGAGATTTTGCGTGATGGAACCTCCTTCAATTTTGATGTCAGTTAAAATACATGCGATATCATTGCGGTTAATGATATTTTTTGCGTTTCATTTCACGACCTTGAATCTTAAGATTTCCAAAGAGCGAGCATATATTTTGTAATCCGGATGGCATGATGAGCAATGGCTAAGGCCTCTGAGATTTCCGGTACATTTGCTTGCCATATTTTTAGCTTATTCTATTTAAATAATCAACCCCTGTCTCCGAACCACCAAATTAATCTGAATAGGAAGGTAACTCAGACAGAATAACCAGCGAACTGTTGAGCATGCGATCACAACAATTTTGTAACTAAAAAAATCATCTTGATCCATTTTTTTTTTTGAACTTTTGTTCTGCATATCCATGCCAAATATTATCAAAGCAATCTTCCTCTATTTTAGCGACTTTCCAAAATAGCAGAGGAAGAATTCAACTAACTTGTAAGAAGAGGAGGTACTCAATTGGTTTTATTTTTTTTATGCTTGGTACCGGATTTCTTCAAGAGCGAGTGAACCGAATTCTAGAAATATATTTTTATTTGAAAAGTAACTGAAAAACAATGTAGTGTGGCCTCAGCAATTAATGTCGGTAATCACTTTATAAAAAATAAAAATAAAACGTAATAACTTAAGCCAGATTTTTTATATTTTTTAGTCTGTTACATTGCAGATTTAATCTTTGCCACCCATCTGTTTTTTTTATATATTTTTTTTAACTGTAGCACACGCAATAAATATTAATGAGATAGAACTATCGGAAGAAACAATTTCTACGATTGATTCGACAAAGTTATAAAATCTAACAAAATACCATTCACTGTTGTAAACTTAATTAAAATTCAATAGAAGTGTTAGCCATAAGGCCATCTTCTACGAAATGTTTCGGTGTTCGTATTTGGTTGGATCATCTAGGAATGCATTATCAGATAATTCCAAAAGTATTGTAGATAATTACTAAGTTTGATTGCACATGCTTTGTATATGAAATGAAAAGATACAATACACTGAGAAAAAAGAAAAAGAAAGAAGAAAGTGTGAAATAAATAAAATGAGTAAAACAGATGTTTACAGACAGATATACCTATACTAAAACAATGTGTATAGTTATGTATAGGAATATTATTACAAGAAAACCATCTTGATTAAACTTACAGTCTTTTAATTTATTAAGATTTAATTATTAAGAGATTAACAGATTAAGATTACACTATTCACAGTTCAATATGAAAAAAAAAGAGTTGTTTCAATAATGTATGAAACCCCGGCCAGAACAGTGTACATGATACCAATAATACGTTAGGGATTATCAATCATTGATCTATCAACCAAATTAAAAATAACCTAACTAATCGCAGGATACAAAATTAATTTCGATTCAAAATATGTCCACTTTATGTCCGCAAAAGGGCGATTTACGCGTTTTTGATGCGTCAGTTTTAACATTTGTGACGGGTGGTACAATCAATAGACCAATGTGATCATTGGAGTCAACTTAGCATATAAAATTATTCCAGGATTGCCATAATTAAAGTAAATTAAAAAAAAAGATATTTTTGTACTCACTGAAGCAGGCAACTGATGCAGGTTTCATTAATACATAATATTACTTTAAATTTTTTGGCAGACGTACACAGTCTTGGCCGAAAAGGAAACAATTCCTTTGCTAAACATTAACCTAATTGGTATTTTAGAGTTTTGTTTTATAACTAAATAACCCATAAAAGCAATAATCATTCATCTCATTTTATCAGACATCGGTACCGATAAAAATCCTTTAAACTTACAACGGACAAATAAAAAAGTAAAGATTCCACGCGACCAGTACATAATGCTAGTGCTTATGTAGTAATAAGTACAAAAACTGTGCCTAAGCAGGATTTATCATTCAGCATTCTGAATAGGTTAAGTTTTTTGTCGGCTTGCTTTTCTGGCGTGATCCATACGGGAGGAGTAAAGAGGCCCACAGGGAGAGCCACGTAGAAAGGATGTGCTATTGCTTGATAGCGAAAAAAGTCCGTTAAACGATTATTGTCTATGCGAAGGTTAAAGTAGTTTTTTTTAATTAAGTACTAATTTATTGAATTTTCATGGACAAAACTCGAATTGAAATAAAAATATGTTATTAAACTTTAAATCAATTTTAAACTGAATCCCTTCTACCTTTCCTTTAGTTTTGTTTCAATTAACTATGGTTGTATTTATTATTAACACAATATTTTTTTCTTGGTAGTGTAAAATTTATATTGTCCTTATTGTTTCAATATTTGTACGAGCTTTTGAAATATTTTGTCCCAATCATATGGTTATGTTCCCGATATAAGTTATAGAACTTTCAGCTTTATCCTCTATAAAATTGAGATCAGAATGCCTAAATGGCGATGGTATCACCATATGGTTTATAAGACTAAGTTTTGAATAGATTCAATGTGTTGGTAAGTAGTAGATATACTGGTCCTCTTTTATATGATATATTGTATGCTTTATTGTAATAGGAATAAGGACTTCTTATTGCTATTTATATGTGCTTTTATGGTGTGAGTCGAAACAGGATTCTTTTCCCATATGATTTCTGTGACATTCTTCTTGGTGTTATCTAATATCACCCCTAACTGCTTTGATATACAGGCGATTATGCGCAGTTTTCGTATGCTCATATTTTAGTTAGGTGGGGTCAGACGGGTTGGCCTGTGGTTGGTCCGATATATTTGTTACTAGAATTAAAAATAATGTTTATACCAATTTTTTATCTAGATAACTAGTACATAAACCTATAAATATTTAAACAAACCATTAAATTATTTGTACGTTAGCTTAAAATGACTACGGTTACAAATAATTGATCGACTTTTTGCTTATTGTACTACATAATTATCATACCAAGCGATTGTACTATTTCTGCAATAATTGATCAAAGTATAGCATAATAAATAAAGTACATAAAACTATATACAAGCTTTAAAATGTTCATTAGCTATAATTTTCTAAAATTAAAACTTACGCATGAACTACCAAAATAGTAGAATTTGTCATGTCCCGTTATCCCGAAAAGAAGGAGCGGGCGGGAGCGCAACGGTCGCGGACAGAAACGCGGGAATCGCTGACTTGGGCTCTGACTGCTCCTGTCAGTTGCTGAGCGACCGCGGCGCAGTGAACATCGCGGTTGTACGCACATGCAACAGGATCAGCTGTGATATCATAACAGACTGAATTACAATGGACTTGTGATTGTGCTAACTTAACTACAGTGTAGACGAACGCTGCAAAAATGTGGGGTGAAAGCAGCAAGAAATGTGAAACGAACTGTCAATGTTCCGGGTAAATATTTTTTTCTATTTCGCCGGGTTGGATTCTCAACTCCGGAATATTGACCTTTTTCGTGTTTTGGTAATTTCATTTGCTCTAAAATAGAGGCAGAAGCTTTTTTTCTGTTGAGTTTGATGGCTGATCTGTAACCAGTGTTTTATCTGGGCCGTTTCTCATCCTTGAATTTTATTGTAAGCATAGTCATTAGTCATGTTAACCTTAGTGTTGTTTGTTTACATTAGTTATCCGTTACTTTAATCTATGTAGGTATATTCATAAAGCTTATTTATTAATAGTTGAACTTACGAAATTTTTTAAGAGACTATTTGAATCGTATTCGTGTAACTAAAGGTGGGATAATATAATCTGTAAATTCTAAAAGCTCTACATACTTTTTAGTTCACAATTACAACTTACAGCGATCTCAGACTTAGATGTGCTTTTGGTTGAGAATTCGGTAGGTATAAACCATGCATCGGCATCACTACTGAGCTTTTAAACCCATTTTCTATTAAAATCGAATTATCAAACACATGTCGTCCAAAAATGGCCATACCCATTACGTCATCGCCCATGGCAACCTTGATTTTTAGATCAGCGAGTTCGGCGACCTCCTTGCCGAAACCTACTTGTCTATGGCATAATGACTCTATGGTCTATAGCTCTAGAGAAATTGGCGCAAAAGAAAGGTTTCAATTTCGTTAGCGAAAGGGAAATGATTACGTGGGCGATATTAAACTAAAGCATACCTACCTATTTGGTTTTTTATTCCAAATAATGATTTTGATAAAATTCAACGATGATTGATATGTTTCGTTCGATTATAAAAGAGAAATTGCTTAAAATTGAGTACTTAGGTTGCTAAGGGGAAACAACGAAAAGTCCTTTTTCCATAACAATTTTTAAGTACTTAATGTTAATTTATATTGCTGTTAGGTTAGTACCCTAGGTACTAACCTTACTGTCTAAATAATATGCTTAATTCATCAGTATTTTTCATACCAACAAAATGTGTCACAAATCAGTTTTGTTATTAATATCTGATTAGGTATACCTAGCATGCTTATATTAATAGGGTTAATATTAGCAGGCTTCCAAAGCCAGTCTTGAAAGATCCATGAATTAAATTTAAACACATGCAAAACTATAATAGTTAGGTATCTCACGTCATCTGGTTCTCCCAGCCTCATAAATTTTATTTTTTTATTCATAAAAATATTTATATCTGCAAAATGTTAGCTCTATTTGATAAGGAACATTATGTTTGTAACTGTCTCGTTTCTACGTAGACTTATTGTGGGAGTGCAAGTGAGATAAGAGATAGCTTTTGGCGGTAAAGTTGACAGGTTGTATGTAGGAATGTCATGCCAAAGCCTATTTCAGGAACTTTCGGTAATCCGAGTTCCTAGTGCGTACACTAGAGTGTAGTGGTTCTAGACAAAAGTATTTATCTATTTCTGATCGATCAAATAAACGTCAAAATAGATCTTAAATAAACGACATCTTGGATTTAGGTATGGCGCGACATAACGTAAATAAAAAAAGTCCCAACCAACTTCAATTTGGAAGCCGTTCCGTAATGGTTCCTCGTTTTTAGATCGACCTCCGTGTTTTTAACCGACTGTCGAAAATGAGGGTAATGTTTTTCGAATGTATATTTGAAAGTATGTCCCAACTCTTTGTGACCCCTCTACAGCCTAAACCATTGACCCGATTTTGATTTTGAGTGCAAGATGTCATTGGATTTGTCTTCATCTGCAGGCGCTCATAGGCAATATTGGTTACATCCCTTGATTTCACTCGTTAAGATAAAGTGCTCTGAAGATATAGCAGTCGGGTTTGTTGGAGGCGCTTCTAACCACTTAATGTTAGCTAGTTGTTTCTGCGCACACTGTTTTGAAGATAATAACACGCATTATAATGCCTTTTTCAGTATCATCAGTCAAATACAGAAAAATAAAATAGATCAACCTGACATTGCATACTCGTATCAGCATAATTTCTCCACTGAAATAAAACCTTAAAACAGCGCCGCTTTCAATTGGGGCATAGTTTATCGTTTAAGCGACAATTAAAATTAATTAATATATGTCATTCCGTTAATAACTAGGTCGCAATGATACACAAGACATCTTTAACAATCACATAGTTATTGCTTTAAAAGTCTTTTGGATCGCAACGCGCAAAACTTTTTGAATTGTGAAAAATGAGATTATTGCTATAGCGTTTTTAGGGTCAATATCCGCGCTAATTTGTTTGGACCTCTGTATTTATATAGAGGAACAGAAGGTAATATTATCGGAGTATAGGTTTGTAAATTTGTAAACGAGCAAAACCGCGGGATGCTACTAATAATAAAAAAGAGATTCTAAAGATTCGAAAATCCCATACACCAAGTTTCGTCAAGGTTGGATGGAAACTATACGACTTGTACGCGAGTACGAAATTTCTTGCGGCCAAACATAGGACAGACGAAGGAACACTTTTACTAACTCGAAGCAGAGACGCTTCGCTACTTGTTTTTTAACGGCGGTGGCCTTATCGTAAAAGTGGCATCTTGAAGAAAGAAAGAAAGAAATTTGTACCAAAAACTACTCGTACTGACAGTGACTTCATAATTAATGACCCTAATTCGGCCACTCGCACTGACTAAACTAAAAGTTCCTAAAACTAGATCCACCCTTTTCTCACTTGCGAAAACAAAAAGAGAGGAGACAATTTTAGAACTGACAAATTAGGTTAGTCAGATTCTGTCATGCCAAACTTACTAAGTTTGGCACGACAGAATCGGAGTCATTATCTAAGTTTCTTACAGATTTAACTCTTATAACATCTGCATCGCAATACATTATGAGACTGCTATTTATGGCCTTGGGTATGAATTAATGCGTATAAAATAATGGCATTACAATATTGTAATTGTTACCGGTCTTCTTTCACCCTTAGAGCAGCAGGGCGTGAAGTACACACGTCGCCATATGCGGTCAACAGACTGAACATTCTGCTTATCGATAAATCTAAAGGAAATAGTTTCAGCCCTACTTAGTGTATAATGGAAGGACGAATTGACGAATCGGCTCAATCCTTTAGGTTTTGTGTTAATTAAATAAACAAACATTTATTTTAAAAATTATTTTAAAGTTTAGGGTATATCGCTTTAAGCTATAAGGCCGCCACTTTAAAAACAAGCTGCGTTGATTAGCTTTTACAGTATTTGTAATTAAGTTTATCTTGTATTTTTATCTGACCGCGAAAGATGGAGGGTTATGTATTTCGAGTGTATGTATGTATATTTCTTTGGCACGCTCTAGAGCTTAAACAGCTTGACATATTTTATGTAGATGGTGTCAATAGATTCATCTTAGTCGTGAGAGTGGCACTGGGTACATCAAAATTAAAAAAAATTAAGGCTGATACACAGGTTCAACGATTTAGCCGTCGGGTTTTTTTGAACTCATTTATAACCATTTGTTAAATAAAGTCTTGTCTTGTCTTATAGTCTTTGTGGCTTATTTTATTAACCCCCAACGCGAAAACGACGGGGTGTTTTTTTTTTGTTTGGCGTGTCTGTATGCGGCATCGTAGCTCCCGAACGGATGGACCGATTTTGATTTTGTTTTTTTATGTTTTAAAGTTGAATAAGTTCTTCTTCGGTATGTTTGATGAAAATTGGTCTAAGATAGCCAAAATTGCGATGTCGATGGTATATTTGATTTTTCTTTTTTTAAATATGTGTAAATGATGGTTAATTTTTGTAATTATTTATTTTTTATTTTTTTGTTTATAATTTTGGTTTATTGCAATGAAATACGGAAACTTTAAACATAATGTAGGTAATATTGTAAGCAATAAGAAAATTATGTTAGAATATTCCCATCTGTCGAATAGTACTTATACACAATTTTAACAGTGTTATATATTTCAGATGAACCCATTTCGGAGACAAAAAAAATTGAAAATATGAGGTCAAAAAAATGTCTCGAAAATTTGTCATAAATTGGTCATACAAATGTAAGTTATAAGTTTTTAGTTTTATGATATATCTAAAAACAAAAAGTTGCGATATGTTTGCTTCTCTACTTCATTCGCCTTCGTTCATAAATCTCAAATACTGCAAACGGAATAAAATCCAGTTTACCGCACTAGTAAAGTAATAGGTATATTATATTTCTGATTGATGTTAACGAGCGTGTAAGTGAGCAGGTGAAATGTCAAAGTCAAACTTACTAATTCTTGTGCAATTGGTCCTTTGAACCGAGACATTGCTATAGTGGCCGTGCAAGTTAGAAGAAATAGCGTTTAATAAAAACGGAGTAAGCAGAACTTAGTAGAAGTGAGGACGGAATTAATTATTTCGAGCATATGTCAAGGCTATAAAGGTGACAACCAAAATTTAACTCAGCAAAAGCCGATACCTATTTATCAGTTGTTTGGATTTAAAATCTAAACTGGTAGACCGATTTTCATAACATTTACACGAGTGTGTGTTACCCAATATTATTAAGAAGTTCGATAGATTTGGAAAATTCCTATTTTCTCATTTAGTATTAAATAAAAATTCAATCTACTTGTTATAGTTAACGTTAAAATGAGAACTTACTCCTATTTTTATAAGGTTTGTAATAAAAAGCACGAAATAATAAAAAATAATTCCATTGTTGGAATAATTTATACTCGCTCTCTCTACCGCTTTACACTCGCACCACTCGAGGCCGAGTACCGTGACGCGCCGTTAACGTCTGAACGTAACGTAACGTAACATGTAATGTAAACACATGGGCTTAACGTTACGTAGAAAAGTATGACGTCAATTGACAGATTGCCGGTTGGCGCAGTTTGTAGCAACCCTGCCTTCTGCGCTGCTGGTCCCGGGTTCGATCCCCGGACCATTTGTGCGCATGAACATGTCTGTTTGACCTGTGTCTGGGTGTTTATTATATATATAAGTATGTATATCAGTCATCAGGTTATCATAGCACAGGCTTTGCCTAGTTTGGGATCTGAAGACCTTTGTGTGCATGTTGTCCCATATTATTTACTGATTTGTCATTGACACATCTTCATAATCACACAAGATAATAATGAATGACACAATTGTAAGGGTTGTTTGTTTGGGTATTTGTTAAATTCAAAACTAAAATATTTTAATAGATTTCTGTAAATAAAAAACAATCCCTGAAAATACATTGCCGATGTCAAATATTTTTGTGAACACTTCCTTTCGAACCATTCTTTACGGCAAAAGCAACAAAATCAAAATGCTGCAACATCCCCAGAGGTTATAAGTTCTAACTTACAAACCTCCTTACAGCATCACTCTCAAAAATAAAAAATAAAAACCATAGACAAAACAAAACAACGCCGGTTTAACGATGCGGTTGTCTATGCGTGCCGCCGACAATGCACCCGTATAGTTTAGAATAATGCACCCACTTAAAAATAAAATATAAAAAGTGCTATAGTTTTGTACAGCCTTTAAGTGTTTCAATCATACTGGCTTCAATCTCTCAAACCTGTTTATTTACGCCTATCATGTATGGCACCACTTTAAATATAGGATATTAAGAAAAATTATGAAATTATGCACAATGCAGCCTAATTGATAATAAGTCATTGAAAAATTCCTAATTGTTGAGATAAACGAAAACGAAGAAAGTCGAAAATCATTATTTTCGATATATTAATTTTCTTGACTTGGCCACTGGGTGCACTGCCGTGCCGCCAGAAAAGGATGTAAAATACATACAGAGGTTAGTAGGCCATTAACATAATATCTGATCTCTGACTTTGTACAGTATAGTAGTGTTCATCTGAGTTAGCGACCAAAATCTTACTGACGTTTCATTAAATGGCCAATCATCACACCACTCTACATTACATTGAGCAACAGCGAGGAAAGAGGAAACCCTGCGCGTACGCATCGATCGAACTCACCCCACGCGACCCGTACGTTCACCCCAACAGATGGCCTCGCCCTCTACCCTCTAGCTGTAGTATCGCGGGGTGACTATCTAGGGAAACCTTATAAAGCACTTAGAAGCTAAAAAAAAGCCTTAACATACAGGTTTGATTAAGTAAAACGTAACTGTTCCTAGACTCCTCATCCCCACACTTATTATAAATGAGAAAGTGAGTTTTTTTGTCTTCTCCTCAGCAACTGAGTGACGTATCGACTTGTTTCTTTGCATTGAGTAGCTCTACTTTTGAAAAGTCGGTAGATAAGTGAAATTCCCGAACCGCATTTTGGTTATAAGGTTAATACTTGTTGCTAGTGGTACAAAATTCACATTTAACCATTCTTATACCAAATATCTTCGACGTATTCTGCAAGTTATCGATTCTTTTATCGCGGCGTTTTCTTTGCTTGATGGATTATTAACCTGAGTTAACGTTCCTTAAAAAAGTTTAAGCCTTTTTATTTACGCTTGTCTACAGAATTTCTCGTAATCTATTACAGAACACCATAGAGTAAGTACCAGGGGCAAAAGCGTTTATTACATAATCCTTAAACTTACCTGCATTCGCACGTTTAAGAAGATATTTATTGACAAAGACCGAAATTACTTCGCTAATTGATGCTATTGAAAAGTCATGCTCTTTGGCGGCCAATCTGTGCGTGTCTTTCCAAACTTTTGTTGAGACAATTATCTTTAGTTCCAGAGTTCCGAATTCGAAAACACTGAAATTGAGAAAGACGTTCTTTATTCAAATTTTTAAAGAGCGCAATTTTGTGCGTTTACGTGGTTTGGCGGGCTATAGTGATTTAGCCCTTGAGGGTTACCATGTTATAGTTTTACAGTTTAGTACTTTGTTGTTATGCCACAACATGGATCGATATCAACTTAACAAAAACTACTTCTATCGAATTATTTCCCCACACAATTATCAACTGTTTGTCGAGATAACTATGAGCTATTTTGCTTTGTAGCGTTATAAACAAGGCAGGTGCAATCAACCCCAATCAAGAGTATTGTGCCATTTATTTCGCCACCCCTAATAGAATGGTTTAATTCGACTCGCAGATGAATTTTTAATTGTTTTATGGATAGCAAATATTTTATTTTACTGTCACATTTAGTGCGATGTCGATAGTTTAAATGTTAATACATTCTTATTAAGGATTCCAAACAATAAATATAAATAATCTTATATCATCGATAAGTATTAAATTATGTTATAAAGAATGGTATTTTTAGTTAATTTAGTAGTTAAAAGATTTTTTTTTGTTTTGTAATAGCCCTAAAGATAAAATAGTAGAAACCTGCAGAGAATAAATGCCGCTTGTCTATGACTAGACTAGCTAATAAGCACCCTTTGCAGAGTTAGAAACTTCACATGGGAACTAGAAATTACACTGTTTTTTATAAACAACACTAATGGCAATACCAGAGGGTAAAAAGAAGACCATAGACAATCCGTGCACGGGAAAAAACTACGTAATGACATCCGAGTGTTCGGAAAATTGCTGGCTACTTTAGAAAAAGTTGACTAGTTACGTCTATGGTAGGCGGTAGCTATGGAACAGGGTTTGTATGAGTGTTGGACTGTTTGCGATGACAGTTTGTTAGCCTTATATGCGATGAAATAGGACTTCCCATATCAGATTTCTGAACTAATCACAAAACTTCATGAAGCCTGTCTAAAGCACTATCTATATTTAGTTACCTGCTGGAATCATAAATTTAACCAACTTATTATTATTATTATACCACTTTCAAACACTTCCCGACATTATGTTTCTGTCTGTATTAAATGTAAATTTAATGTTTTATATAACAGTTGATTTTAGTTTTTATTCCTACAATTTCGCCTCCTAAAAAACTTAAAATCAAGTTTGTATTTCTATTTTAATTTTTTTTCCTAATTATGTATATCAGTCAGCAGGTTACTATGGTAGGTGTGCTATGGCACAGGCTTTGCCTAGTTTGGGACCTGAAAACCTTTGCGTGGATGTCGTCCCATATTATTTATTTATTTATTTTCTCTTAACAAAAACTTCAATCTTCTCCAATTTTAAACAAAATGGCGTCTAAATCACATTTTTTATTTTCAATCCTTTGAAATGGCCTATTAAAGGAATTATAAACGCCCTAGCACGTTTCTACGAGAGCTACACATCTATCTTTGAATGGTCACGCGCGTTGTAGGTTGTGGACCGCTTCTGCGTTGTAACTACTCTAGTTTCCCTTGAGTTTGTTGCAACAGGGGCTCTATTTTCAAGATCGCTCGTATGAATTTAATATTTGCATGCGAAAGAAATTACCGGTGAATTTCATTTCGAATGGTACTGTTTTGCGCTGGGTTGCCACTCTTTACAGAAATATTGGAAATACTTCATTTCACTCAGGTGTAGTATGCCGTCATTCATAATCGACTTTTTACATATCGTTTGTAAGTGACGTCATTACTACATTAGTGTGTGATGAATTCATTCGAACGGTCCAAAAATAGAGCCCCAGCTCTGTTGGTGGCCCTTCAGGGAGAATACATTTCTATTCTAATAATTTTAAATTCCTTACGATAAACTATTTTAAGTGTGACCTTAGACTTGACCTTAGACATAACAATATACATTTTAATTGCTTGAAAAGGCTACAGTATTTTAAACTTAGTTTCGCTACGGCACATCGAATTGTATTCGCCATAGACAAAACTTAAGTAAGGTAAACAAAAACAATATTTTTGAAAACGAAGAGTTTTCAATACTCTCTACTCCGAACCATAGAATCAGGAATCCCTACTACGTATCTTTAATCTATGGTCACAACAATAGGAAATGGCGTTGACAAATCCAATGTCATAGCAACAATCACAGGAAGCAGTTCCGTTACTGTTTACTACATCATTCCAAAACATTCAATTGAACGAAAGTAAGAGTCAATCGCTCTACTGAGCATACTTTCACTGCTTTTTTGTGATTCGCTGACGTAATGTAACTTAACCGTTAATCTAAGATCTCTTCTAATTGCTGGATTGAAGTTCTACTTTGTTTATCAAATACTACTTTTCACCTGTGGCTACGTCCGCGTTAGTTTTTCCGGGAAAAAGTAACTTAAATCGCTCTCCAGACCTCAAACTATTCAAAACAATCAAGTACTTAGGAAAAATTTGACAAACAAACTAATAAACCATCAAACACACTTTCGCATTTAGAATACGAGTTTTTGTGTTAAGATAAGATAAGACAACTCTTTATTAAAAACCAGCTTATACACTATTTAAAAAAATAAAGAACAATACAAAAATTGCTAGATTTCTAATGGCGGCCTTATCGCTTAAAGCGATCTCTTCCAGGCAACCATGCACGTATAAGATATTACAAAAACAAGAGCGGCCTTAGCGAGGTAAACATAATAACATATAGGTACTAAACATAACTAAATAGATAAAGTAGTTAACGTAATTTAGAGAAAGAAAAATATATACACAACGATATATTATTATTATATAACTACATACAATACAAAACAAATTATAAAGATATGGATATGAAATTACTGATAAACTAAAACACGATTGTTAGAGTGTGTTGTTATTTATTTTTTTAAATTTAAACATAATTAAGGCCTCAGTAAGTGATAATTTTTGACGTGTTCGTTCTAGAGCTTATTATAACCTAACATATTATACAGTACAAATAATTACAACGCAGATAAAATGTCCTAATTGATGTAGCAGGTTTTAAATTCGTATGTTTTAAACCCTATTTCACATGTTAAACACTTTTGAGTTTTAATTTATACACGTTGGAAAGAGAATTCGCTATTATTGCATGTTCTAGTACCTTTTCAAATACATACGCAAATAGAACTACCAAGTTCTAAATACTACTTTGTTACCACAATTTTTGAGCCCTAGTGCTGTAATGTGATCATAATGTTACCACCTGAGATTCTAAGACAATCCCGGATGACATAACCGTGCGTGACTGAGGAATGTTAAATGAACGTGCAAGCGGGACGGCGCTACTTGCCTGAGGGAGATAGAAGATAACGGCTGTACCAAGTTTTTTTTTACAGACGTGATTTTGTGGTAGAGGCTTTTTTATTTGTGGCCGGGACGGGTTTGTTGTCTTTTTATTGCTTAATAGACCAGCCTGATAGAGCCACGCCTAGACGTGTAATAATAAGAATGCTTTCAGGTGCATACAAATCATACATAGTAAGTATTTAATCAACTGCAAAGAAGATCTTCTTAATTAGTCGATTTTTTATATATGTTCTCCGATTTCTCGGGGACGCCAGAACTATTTAGAATAACTATTCACAAGCCATACAGAACTATTTAGAAAATTGGTTGGGTGGTTAGGTTTGTAAATCATATGTTATGTACAATGTGCGCGCCTTTTAAGTTAAAAAGTAAGGACTTGTCCCAAAACTAAAAATTTTTTCCGTAAAATTGTGACGTTTTTGTGAATATTTTGTAAATATAATTTTTGAATTCAGCTGTCAAAATACCAACACGTGGACGTCTATAAAAGGCTTTTTACATTAATGACGTCATTTCCGATTACATCATTGTAGAACGTGCTTATTCAAATATGTGATGCCATTTGAATTTTATATGTATTTCTGTCACAGACTGAACAGACAGGTTCCCTCTTAAACAAGGAACCTAGATATACATATTTTGTCGGGTTTTTGCGATTGGAGTTTTTGTTCTAATACATATTTATTACGATAGACAAAGATATTGACCACCATTTCGGAACGTTTAGTTTTTGAAGTTTTGGGACCAACTCTGAATTCGAGAAAAATTAACTGTTTCATATAAATAATATTGTCGACGACTTTCAATTGAAAAGTTTATTTCTTTTTCTCGTATTAAGAGTTGGTCCCATAGCATAGTGAAATACATTTGGCTTATCTAACACACCCTAGTACACCCCTAACCGATAACCCTGTTGTAGAAGAAAAATTATTTGCATGTTCATTAATACGGATTACACTTTAAATTGGTTCAGAAACACAGACTACATACAGCAACAGTTTATTGGACTGAAACTGAAGTAGTAAACCTTATAGAAGTTGTTTGCAAGGGCCCATCGATGCCAAAGAGCTCCTTAACTGTAAACCTCTTTACTCTTTTGACTCTTTAAAGGAAACTTTATTACGTTAACACGTTTTTGTTGTTTGTCAAGTATATTTTCTAATTCGTATTAATGTTCACAGAGGTCTATAAGTATGTTCATGCTTTATATTCAAATATCGAAGACGGTTTAAAAATAGTACACATTATTCCTCTCACCCACGCACGTTCCAATTTTAAATCATCTCATCTCGTAATAGAAATCGAAATCACTGGCGGAAGAAAAACAAAAACAACCAGCTCTATGGAACTGGTATAACGGCCGTTAGTCGTCGCATCTCTCTCCTTACTCCAACTGTCTCTTTCCCGCCGTTAACTGATTCATCGGGAAATGTATTGACGGATTTTCAAAAAAAATTATTCAGTTCATTAGATAGGGAACGCTTATCAAAAACGCTCTAGCTTTAGCAAACTCTTCAAGGCCACTCGTGGATGTTACTAACTCTTTTATTAAACACTATATTTTAGCTCTATATTAAATCTTTATTTAGTGTTACCACAATTTTTGTTTTTAACTTTCTGCTTTTTTTCGATATTCGTCATACAAACCCAAAAAGGTTGCTACCAGGAAATATTCCTCAAAACATTTCGTAATAAAGTCCCAAAATTAACACAAAAGTTCCGCTGATCTCTATAAAAGACTCGTTTAACGTGCACAGTCTAATACCCAACATAAATATCTCACAAATATAAGTCAAATAAACTTTAACAATACGTATAACTCAACAGTGCATCATGAAAATTTACCGTCAGACGTATGTTAGCATTGCACTTGTCCAGCTCCGAAAAAAAAGTAAACACGGCTTTTCTATTTACAAATTACGAAATCAATGTCCCGTTCGAATTTCGAAATTCAAATATTAACGAACTCTATTTATCCATAGAGTAAGCTAACATAGTGATTCGTAATTTAAATTTTCGGCTGCGTACGCGTTCTGTACTAGAACTGGTTTTGGGAACTTGATAATTTCGTCTAGTCAGCGTATACAAGGCGTCTCTATATCGAGTGTAATAAAGCGTGGGTGGATTAAAGTATGTAGAGAGACATGGACACAAGAACAATTCATTTGGACTCGGGCAGGTAGGAATCGAGAAATCGAAAACAAACTAAACTCGAAGGTGGTCGTCTCTTTTTTTGGAACCTATTGTCTATGGTAGGTTTATTTACTTTAATTTAAAGTAAATATATTCATTGATCATTCATATTTGAAATGACGTCCTATCTGTGTTCCTGATTCTAATCAGGAACACAGTTAGATTACTTTATATCATCTTTTAACATAATGAATATAACTAAAACAGAACTATCGTATAAAATATTATTTTAAGTCGGCCTCTTAAGTAGATTTACAATTTATTTAAATACAAAAGAAAAACAATTATAAAAAATACCCTATCTGAGAAATAGTGGACCAACATGAAAGAACAATGAGTCGAGAACCCCGTCTCGCTTAAAGCTTGAAGGGTTTAGTTTTCCTCGGACTAGACTTCATTTTTGTCAGTATGCATAGCATTACCATTTTTTAAAGTGATATTCGTTTAATGTGGACAGGAAATGGGCATAATTTTGTTGACATACATTATCCTCGCGACAAACTGAGTTGTTTAACCGATTGATATAAAGGAGGAGGTTCTCGACTCATTGGGATCTTTCTTGCATGTTGGTCCCTCATTTCTCAGATAGTTTTTTTTATAACTGTAAATGTTTTTCTTTTGTATTCAAATACATTGTATATTTACTTAAGAGGCTGACTTAAATAATATTTTATTGCTTAAAAGTGTTTACTTTCTAGGTGGTGTCATAGTCATCAAAACTTTAAAATTAGCAGATACTCTGTAAAAAGTAAGCGCCTACTTTCGAACCTCGTTCTAAAGTCTTGCTTAACTGGTCACCATTTGTCATCGCATTGCACAACTCAATTGTCAATTATGGCGCTAGAACCCGTTGCGTCAGAGGAAGATGGCACTTGCCCTCATTGACATACAAAGCTCACCAACCGGGTTAACTGTATTATTAATAAACACGTTTCAACTTTAAGCATCTTCATGTGCCAAAGACAAAAGACACTTCACATCAAGACGCAACAATTTATTAAACTACCCTCAAAAGACACATTTTGAAATTCGAATACGTTCTTCCAATATAAACGTTAAAGAAGCGCTTCGAAGCAAATGCCGTTTTATCGATCGAAATTAGCCGCATTCTTACTTTTGTAATGTTAAAATATGCATAGCCTATTTTCTTACATTTTCTGTAATATTATTTTACGAGAGCGGTAAACAGGTGAGTGAGCAGTGCGCAGGACGAGTTATGTTTTAGGCTCGTGCTCACTAAAATAATAAAATATACGATTAGTAATGCTCAATAGAGTATGAGCTATATTTTTATTTTTAGCTAATATCCATAATTTGGTATGTTTTAAGTGTAGTACGTCGACCCGGCGTTGTTTGTTGTTGCTAGTTATCGCGCAGGATGTCGACAATAAGTGTACAGGCAAGTGGACAAGTGCTTGAAATACTCAATAAATAATAATAAAATAAATTAGGGACAAACTAGGCAAAGCCCGTTACTTAACCACATTTGCTATGTGAACTTTTGAGTAATTAATACTATTTCAGCTCAAATATAAAATTCGGATACATTCTTATAATTTGAAACGTCTAACCAGGGGATTGGGGCAGGGGTTTTCTCCCAAAAAATGGGTAAGTATGCAACGGCGCCATTTACTAGCTGATTTCAATAATATTTTGTACAAACCTGTGTACATGTACCGCATGTTTTTTTTCCTTCGCGTTAGTTTTTCTAAACAAATATCTTTCTATAGTATATGTGGAACACAGCATTAATATTCCTGAATATAAAAATGTTGATAAATAATCAATAATCAAGTGGTTGCCTTTTATATTTTTTACACAGTCGCAAATCGAGATCGATCGTGGACAATTCGCGGAAGTATTCGTCTAACATATGTACCTTACTTAAGTAAGATTATTTTTAGTAAAACTTATTGAAGTGTTTTTCTCCTTGCCTGTACACCACACTTGCCGACACAGTGTTATACGAGTCTTTGTTTATGTTCTGTCTTCCTCTAACTGAGCCCACATTCTTGACAAATTAAACATTTTGAGCCTTTGTCCAGGATTACGTTACATGACGCAGGCGCGAGATAAGAATATTAACGGTTTTTGGGCGGCTCTACTCTTGTAGTTTTTTTAATACATTGTCGTTTGTTACTTAAGAAAAATAATGTTAGTCCTAGGGAGAAATTGTAGGCCATGCTAGTGGCAATTTCTTGGCTCATAAAATCAAATAAGAGCGAGCCACTCCTTGTTAGTAAAAAAAAGTATTATATATATTCTACTTTCAATGTATGTGTAAAAAAATCATACCTATCACTTTCTTCATGTTACGCAAATCACGCAAAATGTGATCCTGTGATCACAGAAAACCAATGAAACCCTCTCATTGACAGTTACGTTAATAAATAATTTGACACTATTGAAAGTATGTCACGGTCAAACCGGACATCTGCCGTAAGACAAATTCTGCGTCAAATAAATTTAAGACAGCTATGGGAACCGTAATATTACAATTCAGCATCTTTCCTACCCTAATTTTTGCACCCCCAGAACACAGAATAAAATAATACGTACCACGAAACCCAGGCTGAAAGTTGTACGCTGCGGAAGCTTGAGAAACGAAAAAAAAATACAATTGACAATCAGATGATCCAGATTCGCACGGGAAGTGCCTATTGTTGACAGGACGAGAGGTCACGACCCCGGTTGAATGGGCGCGATGCATGTGCCATGAGAAATTGAAAAATTGCAATTGTCTATGCCTCGTTTCGCAGTTTGATAGGTTTGACAACTGAAAAGAGTATTTAAGTTTGCGCTATCAAATATAACCTCATTGGTTTGGTTTATTGCGTCAAAAACAAGAATAGGCATGGTAGTATCTGGGTTTCCCTAAATCTTTCCCTATCATAGTGGGCTGTTATATATAGAAAAAATTAAAACAATTAAAAATTAAAACAACCTTTATTATGTACAGCCTAGTGACTTGGACCTACTCGGTTGAGTAGTATAAATTGAAGTCGACTGTCACTTTTTAAAAGTTGTAAGACAAGCTAAAAAAAATATAAATTGTAATTTAATACTTCTTAGTATCCTACAATAACAGATAACCAAGAACGAAGAATTCACATGAACAAAAAAACTATTGTTAGGAGTACATTAAAGGACTTGCCTATCTTTTATGCATTTTTTATTCATAACCTCTCAGGTAGCTATCACAATTGCATATTTGCTTTTTAACAAATCTTTGTTTTAATTATTAACCCGTTTGACGTCTTCGTGCGAAAGTAGACTGGTTTTTTAATGATATTTTATTGATAATTAATTATTTGTAATAAAGTAGTTATTTTTTTAATTGTTTCGTAAATTCTCATTTAATGACTGAGCGAGATAAATATTTCATAAATATCTTTATCTATTAGATCAGGTCACCCGTAAAGGTCGTTGTTTCTAATCAATCTTGACGAAATACAAATTTTCAAAATTTTCGCTAGGTATATTTTTTAGTTATTTTTTAAAACGAGATATTAATAATTATTGCAATTATTCAAAAAAAAAAACGCTTCAAATATGAAGCCCCTGCTTTCATTACATAAATATTTAGAGCAAGGATGGAGTACTTCTCTATAGCGTCTATATTGAACCATACCCTTGACATCGTCTTTTCTGTTGACTTCAAATAGAGAAAATAATCAATGACACTGTATTTTTTTTGTGTGATACCTAATTTTACTGAGACGGTTGCGTGGAACGATTGGTAAAATGCTTTAATAATTATTTTTATAAAATAAGTGTCTTCCATTACGGCAGGTGCCGACAGAACTTTTCAGTTATTTCAATTCATTAATCCAACCTCATGATAAAACTAATATGAGACCACTAGCCTTACAGAATAATTTAAATTGCTCTACCTAACCGTACCCGAGAAATCAGCTAACACAAACATTTAATACAGACAAATTGAGTATTCGTCAATAGAGACTTCTCTTTTAAGAAGTGTGCAGTAAATAATTATGTTATGTAGACATGTATTATTTGAATAATAAACATTATCCTGTTTGTTATTATTAACCATACAACGGCACAGCCACCGTTTGCGATAAGCGATTGCTGTTTTTATTGTGATTATTATGAATTGATAACGTAACGGAAATTCGCAGCATCCAGCGAATGATTTTATATGTTGCAATTTAAAATAACGTGTAATAGGAGTGTGAGCAAGGCCAAAAAAAGTTCAAGAGTATATATACATAAAACGAGTATATCGCGTACATTATGATAATTAAGAATATAATTCGGATTATACAAAATATTAAGATAATACGGAAATAATACATTATATTATATAAAAAGGATAATTAATAATTTACATAATATATGTCTCAAATAATTCAAATAATTACGTCACAATTAATAACTTCTAATCAAATAACCCACACCTGACCGTTGCTGGCGTAAAAGTACCCATTACACTCGCAGCATTGCCACGTTGAATAGCAATAGCCATCCTCTGCACCAGGAACGAACCGGAGCGAGAGTCACCATACATTATATTAATTATGTATCATTGTTATTATGTATTATTGTGACAAAGTAACTAAGAAAAAACTTAGCTTTGTCCAATAAACGTGTTTAGTAAATAAATCATTGTTCGCAGTAAAAAAAAATGTGAAATGAGTAATCTACTAAAATGTCAATAAATTGTATGACTTTTCACCAGCAACTTCTTACTACACCATAGCAGTGTGTCGTTTAGTAACAACATGTTTTCTTCCCCAGTAAAACAGTCATGTCTATAAGTTTTAGTAAACCCTTTACAATTGTGTTTCTTGTTGTTTCTTCACAAATTTATTAAATTTTATATGCAAGCATTATTTAAACACGTTGTTTTTTAACCTGGTAAAAGCATAATATGTTATATGCATAACACTTTTTTGTAGATATAGTATGAATAAGCGAAAAAATTGGGAGTGAATTGGGGGTAGACGCATTTTTTATTTCGGTGGTATTTCACGCCCTATCGCAATTTGCAATTCGACGGCCATTTCTTTCTCTAATTTCGAGCGAGTCAATGTTCTCGTTGTTTTGTAGCGTGTAAAATTGTAAAATTTTGCGACCGAATTAACTTTTATTTTTTTAATTTGAATAAGTATTGAAAAAAGTTACCCAAGCAGCGCAGACAGATACGAAAATATGCAAATTCGTGGGAACTTGATTTAAATGACAGTAATATCAGACTTAATATATTAGCATATACTTTGAATAAAACATAAAACAATTCTGCGAATTTGTGGTATTGTGAGAAACGTTTAGTTCCTTAAATTGTCTATGATTAAATTATGTATTTATGTCTATTGTTTAGGCGGAGTGGAATGCAGATTGTTTGATAGTTTTAAGTTTTCGTCATAAAATCAGATCAGAGATTGTTGAATGCCACTTGATTTTATTCAAACTTAAGTTGTGTCGTGTCTTATTATTTTATTTGACTAATCGTTAGGAATTAAAATTTAAAAGTTTCTCACTTTTTGACTTCAAGCTGGTAGGTATCGGGGAACACGCATAGAAAATATTTCGACGAATTTAGATCATCCTTTTTTATTGAAGTCGGTCAAAAATAACACAACAGACTTCAGGTTGATGGAATGTAATTTTTACTATGAGTTTTTTACTCCAATGTATAGCAATTTTATTACAAAAACCATTGCAAAGCTCCATAAGTATATTATTACTGAACGGTCATTTTCAAAAATAGAACGAACCATAAACAATGAGGCACTATTTGAATAACAAAGCCCGTTCTAATATCAAACGACATTTCTGTTCTAAACTTGAGCTACGTTGCAACGTTTCAGCGCGTGACGTCACTTTTAACGGTTTTCGCGCGCTATGGGTGCAATGTTAGGGTTGTCAGGAAAAAAAGTTTCTATTAGTGAGTGAGACTAGTGAGTTTCTAAAATAGTAATAATGGTGTTTGAGTATGTTATTATCTTATTTAGGAAGTTTAGCTTGTCTCTCCGACACAAAATATACTAGTGTTATTAAGCAATTGCCGCTTGTGGAAAGACCAGATTTTATCCCATGGTTCAAACGCCAAGGAATACAGTTAAAATATTATTGTTTTTTGTTTTAGAAAGAACAAAGGGAAAGGGATTCCAGCGGAATTACAGGAAATTAGTCGAGATTTAATGACCAATGCAACGGATATTAAAGACAGTTCAATAGCATGATGAGTTTTAAAGTTAAATTTTAAGGGGTATAATTATGTAATTCTAAGCCACACTTCCCGAAATGTATCCGAAAACACCTATAGGCCAGCCACTTTTCTACGATGCTCAAGGTATCAACCTCTCCATTCGACTGACTCCAACACTTCAAGCTGGTATTTAGCTGAGCCATCTCAAAGATGCGAGCAATTTTAGTCCAGATTTAGTTGTTACAAGTATCAACCACACTCCGATGCTGTGATAATTCAACTCTTAAATTAGCACTACATATTTGTTCATAACTGTCAGCCCTGGTGGCGTGTCGGTTGCGCCAATATACACAAGGCAGATGGTCGCGGTTATCTGAAGAGTTAATTGTAAAAACATTTATGTATGGTGTGCTCGATTGAAGTTAACACATGCGCACTGTGCGATATGGCAAGTGCTATTTACAGGACATAAAGAGCTAAAGGTTATTCTGACATTATCTAACCAAAGGACAAATAAGTCTAGTTAGGGTTAGATTAAATGGAAATATTTAAACTTGTTAAATTGTAAGAACTAACGATAGTGGTTGGATAATCTAAAAACAACTAAAAACCGGCTAGAAAAGGCTTTTTTCATGACAGATAAACTACAGCCTAAAATGCTAGACGCCGTAATAATTGCCTATTCTGTGAAACCTCAACCTGCAATAAGTGTTAAGTGTTAGTCTAAGAGGAAAGTAATTATGTTTTGTTGACCGTTTTTGTTTCATCAACCACTTTTTTTCTAATTATAAATTTATAGAACACAGACTCCAAGGAAGGACCGTGCCGTTTTTTAACTGACATTTAATTTTTTTTAATAGCTTATTATGGATTTATAGGCTTATAAAATAGGAAAATAACGAAGTAGCTAATTTAACTAAAATCAAATTGCTATTACATTTTTGAATATTTCTATGTACTTAACGTGTATACTGGAAGCAATAAATGATTTTTGGCCCCAACAACCACTTGACCGATTTTGTTCTCATTTTTAAAGGATTTCAAAAACCAATGCCTGAACCATATCCTATCGCTACACGCTTTAAAAGCTTTCAAGTTAAAAAAAAAAACATTAAAAAAATGTGTTTTGAAGCCACAAGTGTGTCGTTCACGTTTCCTGTTCTCGGTCCGTCGCTAAAATGGCGGTTGCTTTTGACAGAGAAGTTTTTTGTTGGTTCTTAGAATATTACTACTGTGATTTATGGATGCAGATTACGGATATAATGAGAGACTTAAGCATTGAGACGTTTTGGAATGCGTTTGACACTCCAGCGATACAAGTTATAATACGAATAGGTATGGAAGTGATAATATTATCGTTATAAGAAAATAAAATCCTTAAGTAATGGTACATTTAATATGTTAGATTTATTATTGAGAGTTAGCTCTAGGAGGAAAACATGTCTTCATTTTCCTCCGAAAATTACTTGCTGAGTTGTAATTTCTATAGTAGAGCCAAACTAAGTAAATAAACTTTAAAACATTTTCACTTATACATACGTAATGCTATACTCAATCTTATATTAATAAAGAAACTATACATAAAACTAAAAAATTAAAAACTCGACTTTTATTTTATCCTACACAGCTAGGCATTTAACTACAAATTCGCAAGATCACCCCACCCCACTGTAGCCCTAGATGGAGCATACTTAGTCTGGAAAACACATCAAAAAATTTTGTGGCGGCCATTTTGGATTTGGAACTTACTATAGTTTTTACTCATCAAGTCCGATCCATCCAAAGGTTGCCTGGAAGAAATCTCTTCATATCATCTGCGATAAGGCCGCCCAATGTACTAACAATGTTACCAATGTTATTAAGATGTCTGAATGTAATATATCAATATATATTACATTCAGACATCTTAATAACATTCATCGTAGTGTTTATTTACCCCCGGCGCTAAAACGACGGGGTGTTATGGGTGACGTGTCTGTGTGTCTGCCTGTGACATCGAAGCTTCCGAAGGGATGAATCGATTTTGATTTAGACTGGTAGAAAACTATTCAAATATAACTTTATTTCACATCAATGTACTACCAAATGTTACCAATGTTATTAAGATGTCTGAATGTAATATATATTGATATCAATATATATTACATTCAGATATATTACGTCGTTTTAGCGTCGGGGGTAAATAAACACTACGATGATGATGATAATGATAATTTCGAATTTATTCTGCCTTCCATACAATATGACGTTATTATGATCTAAAAAAACGATAAGCTAATTTAGCTGTAACTGGCACACATACAGTTATATCTAATGTCAAGCACCCTTGTTCTATTTAGATTGTAATGTATTAGTTTGCGAGCTTTTAGGTACCTAACTTATTTATATCTAGTTAGTGAGATTGTGACCCTAATTCGGTCAGTCGCACTGACTCAACTAAAAGTTTCTAAAATTATATCCATCCTTTTCTCACTTGTGGAAACAAAAAGAGAGGAGACAATTTTAGAACTGTCAAATTAGGTTAGTTTATTAAGATAGGCGTGACCGAATAAGGGTCATTGTGGTCTAAATTTGTAATTTAGACTATAAATTTGTGAAAATAAGACATATTTAGCAAGTAAACACCATATCTAAATTATTTTTACAAAATTATTACGTGAAATAAAATTGTAACTTTTAAGTACGCATTTTTCTGTTCTCAAAGTCACAACAATGAAAATATGAAACATTTAAATAGCAGAAAAGTATGAAATATGGTTTCATCGTAACAAAAAACAACAAATTAAATAGGTACATTATTATGTGATATAAGTACATAAAGAAGCTGTTAAAGAAAATAAATAAAGTTTATTTTTCTAACCCAATACAGTAACAGTCACTTTTATACCGTCGCCGCGTCGTGCGTAAAAGTCAACTTTTCTTTCACGCTAACTCTAAAATCTCTATTTACGTGCTGTAACGGTTAGATTTTTCTAAGTAAACATAGAACTAAAAGTGGTATTAGACCTCCTACGCCGCCCTCCCGCGTAGTACGCCATATGGCTGGTGGTGCAGTATTGTTTTACTTACTTATTAATGGTCAGTGAATATTTAATTATTAATATTCATGATGTGCCATATGCGGCACATGGGCGTTCGAGTGGTTAAGTGCTAAAATTACATCAGGTAACATATTGTTTTAAATGAGGGCGTTAGTTTGTAGGGTTCCGTACCTAAAATGTAAAAAATTGCAGTAAAATAAATTAGAACGGAACCCTATTACTAAGACTTCGCTGTCCGTCCGTCTATCTCAAGAACCGTGATAGCTAGACAGTTGAAATGTTCACAGATGATGTATTTCTATTGACTCTATAACAACAAAAGCTAAAAACAGAATTAAATATATATTCGGTGAGGACGTTGCTTAATGTTTTGACAGGTTTTTTATATTAACTATATTCTAGATATCTAAGAAAAATCCCCAACTGTATAGGCTCATAGAACTGAAAAAACTTCACTTAGTTAAAACTAAGTGAAGGCCTATATAGCCGCGTGTTTACTTTATCAGGCATTTTAAACTTTCATTCGAGATTAGTTGGTGCGGATCGAGCAAAATTTTATTACATTCATTAAGGAGATAGCAGGGTTCAAAAATATTACACTTTTTAGCTAATATAAATGTTGAAGATATCTTGAGAATATTGGAAACAAGAAGACGGCCGCGGCTCAAACAAAGAAGGATAACAATCATAAACAATCACATGTATCGTTTCATTGGATCCCCCATCGAGGCCAATTCAATAACTGGGCCAAGGATGTCATAACGGACGTTATAATAAAGATATCGGGGTCACGCGACAGAAGATAATGTTTTATCTCATTCTATTTTACTTAGAGAAATATTTCAGCGGGTATGGCAGGAATCGACAAGAGTTTCGACCTCTAACGAACAACGATATTACTTGCTGAAAACGCGTGACAAGTTTAACGTAACGGACGCAATAAGTTATTCTGATGATGCAGACGAGCGCGTACCGTGGCACAGCACGATATAAAGTTTGACACTGGCTTAATGAATACCGTTCCACGTGAAGTCAGATTTAGTACCTCCTCGTTATTAAAAGCTGGTAGAAAATAACGCGGTCGTTTTACGTGTTGAAATTTTCATAGTGGATAAGAGCCCAGAAGTTATAATATTGTTAAAAGAAGTTCATATGTACTTATTGCCCTTAAAGATAAATTAGAACGTCACCTTTATATGTATATGTCATTACAATAGACTGTGAAATCTACCCATGGTCAATGAAGAGAGCAAAGCCCTTGAGATTTTGAATACTGGATGCAATCCTGTATAGACCTTACGAGTGATAACTTTTCACATTTCCTGTCCGTTTCACAATGATGATCATGACTTGTAAATTATGTAAATAATTGTCTACTTCCGGAAACACTTGACGGTCGGTATCTTAGCAAAACGAATTGGAGACGCCTTTGAAATATCGCAATTATTTTATAACCTTGAAAATGTAACAACGGATTACATTATAGATAGGCGCCCGAAAAAAGTTTGGGCTTAGGTAATAAAATGTGATACTATAGCTATAACAGTAATTATTTATTAATTAGCATTGATCAATCGCAATTGCCTAAAAAAACGACATATCGCGCTTTACCACCCCTACGACCATAGATAACCGAAACTCGATCGATATTTTTCCAACGGCGTTTGTTAAGCCGTCACAGGCATACATCCAGACCGTTACCGATCGATGCTGGCGTATTGTAGTGGTGTAGGGGGCTTACATATACGGAAAAAAAACTTTATGCCGTTTGATTGCGCTGACCATTATTTTGAATAGGGTTTGATTGCGGGGGGATGCGTCGCGATTACATGCATTGTTTGGATTCTGATAGCGATTTAGTTAATGTGCCGTGTGTTTATGGGCTTTTGAATAATTTAAGAAGTGAGTGCCAGATGCTTGCGTGATTAGTGTGCATTTTTTTGTATTTTACAAAGCGGGTAAATGATAGATATCTTTTCTCAAGTGTCTAGTTAGATTACATTAGTAAGTCTATCTGACCTGTTCGAATAGGGCTCAATAACTGGCATCAGTTCTGGATATTTTTGTTTTACTAACATTTTATGGCATTGTTTAGATCACACGCGTATTACATGTCGTGCTCGTATCGCTAACCACATCCTATGGATACTCAACCGCGGAGGAAAACTCTTCTTATATAGTATCCTTTAGTATATAATGAGCTCATGATATTGTACTGCGATACGACGGACGTAAATACTTCCTGTTATTGTATATAAGGCTTGAGGAAATTGTAGAGCTTTGCAAAATGTATTCTAATATAATATAATTTATGATATATATAACCTTCTTTACTTTACCACACCTAATTATTTACCTTTCAAACTGTGTAAAGTATATGCATGTAGTTTATGAAAAGATATATTCGCCTCGAACTGGCGTAAAAATCTGAGCAATCCCTTGCCCTAAATTAGAACTTAAAATTCATATGTTTAAACTGACACATTTACTTGGCGAGGTACACTCACGCGTGGTTTTGATAGTTCATAGTCAATATTGTACACAGAAAATAGAGTGAAGCTATGAAAAGAATTTAGAAAACAATGTGTGATTCGCCATTTTGTGGGGAATGGCTAATCACATATTTTTTTTTATAATTCCCTCAATATGGGTATCAAATGAAAGACTTGACTATATACTATGATACATTTCAAATCCAAGATGACCGTAAGTCTGGCGATGTCGTGGGGATTTTAGAATTTGTAATTTTTATGTATGTTTATTTTAATTGTATGTACGTATTTTTCCATTATACCTATGTGACAACTTCACAAGTACCTACACAGATAAGTAGACCGTTTGTAACCCGACCTCCTTGACGGCACAGATTACCTATCGAGTCGTCGAAGGGTCTGAAACGAAGCTTGTATCCGGCGCGTGGTCACTGCCCACTCCTTCCGGCGAACACAAGGACGTCAATGCATGCAACTCATTCATAAAAATACGATGCAGATATGCTTACTATCTGTATTTATAGTGCGTGGTGTAAGACGAGTTGGTAATGTCACTGCATTCCAATCTTCAATCAAGTTACCATGCCAACTGTCGCGTTTGTATTTTATCTATGGACCCATAGAATCTGATTTGATTTAGTCCTTTTCTAAGTTTTAACTTTGCAAAAACATGCCTTATTTACGATTTCAGGCGTTTTTTTTACATAGACAAAGGAATATAACATTAAATGTTGTGTTAGTCATTCTTAAATGATTATTTTTGCATAAGATAAACAATAAAATCTTCAAATTGTAAGATGTCGTCTTATTTGAAGGAACGTAATGACAAAAGCAAATGCAAGATATTAATAGTAAGTAGATATAGGTTTAGTTAGAGATAGATAGTAACTAAACTAGAAAAAATGTGGCGCCTACTTTAATGTTAGCTTTTATATTTTTTAGTTATTTATTATAATATCTTTATATCCCCATGATATTGAATGATCTTTGACGATATCGCAAAGAAAAAAAATCGACAGATAACTGTCAAATGTCATTTTCTCTCTACCATAGGGTACGAGTACATTCTTCCCTAGTGCAATATGAAAGATTAAATAATAGTTCCTAAACAAATAATACAGCAACGGTAGTTCCGTTACGACAACAATAGAGAATACCGTCTTGGGTCAAAGGTAAATTTGAAGTTTTTTTTTTCTGGTGGCAACTGCAAGTTTGTGTATAAATCCGGGCGCGTGCGGGGGAGAAACATCTGCTTGCAACAATGAGAAATTGTAACAAGTGCAATCTTGACAGCTGTTGCAGCTGTGAACGTAATTAGGTCGGTTATGTTGGTAACGAACCATAGAGAAAACTAACTTTTTCTCTGCCACCTTGATGAGGATTGTTCATTCAGCCAATTTTTTTTGTACTGGTACCTTAAGGGGGAGTTCGGCAGATGTGTATGTGCCAAGATAAGATTAAGAAATGATTTGTTGGCAAGCTATCGATTTGTGTAATTGTATTGGATGTTAGAGTTTAATTTATTATTCGGAGCGTTCGATTATTTTGATGATGTTCTAACTCTAATGGCATCTTAATTGGTTTAGGGTTTAAAAAAGGTTTCATTGGATAAACATTGATATCATTATCTTTTTATTGCATCTTAATAGTTTTTTTTTTGTGTCATGGCTATGAAAATAAGAAATGCTATAAATATACAGTCGTTAATAAATCGATATAACAGAAAAAAAATAAGTTGACTTTCACTTTTCTTAAACACTTTACTTTTTTGTAGTAAAGAACGGTTAAGTAAACCACATGTTCAATGAATCTAATGAATGAAAAGAATGAAAGTGAAGACACCGATCTATTCTACGAGTAATCTCGATGCGCACGTGAGCTTCCGGTTTCCGGTACCAGTCAAAAAGCTTCTTTTTTACGGTACTTTTGTTAGTAAATAAAAAAAAACATTCGTATTCAATGTCACAATCACCTGATGGAAAGTGATTGTACGAGTACATGGGTTTTATTAAGTCACTACGTAAACAATTAAAAAACCGTTTTTCGTAATCTGATGTTGTTTTTAGTTCAAAATACAAAATAAATATTTCCAAGTGTTAATAAACAATAATTATGTGCTTAAGTCTGTATATCATAAATCAAAGGTTATCAACCAGATATTTGTGAACCTTGCACACCTAGAAAAGTCCTGTTTCGCAGGGTTCTCAGCGAGTGGCTGTCAATACCAAGATGAGTAGTACTCATCTTGGTATTGACTAGTGTCAATTGATGATATTTCTTACTTAGATAAAAGCCATTTATATTTATATATAATTATGTATATGCATGTTAGTTAGAAGGTACCTATTTAATTCTTAAGTGAAACACGAGCAGCTTGAACAAGCTAGGCAAACGTCTTCTTCGTATCTTAGGCTACATTGTCGCTTCACTTAAAGCTAATATGAAACCTGTTCAATTCATTATTAAAAATAAATAAGAGAGGGTAGATCTGAACAAAACATCATATAATAACATAGTACTTAAAAATAGAATAGATTTTTATTTATATCTATATATTTAAAAAAAGCCTGACTCGACTGAGCGCAGTTTAATTACTACAAATTCCTTGTTTTTTTATCAGCTGATTGTTGTGAACCGACTACTTCTTTCAATCACAATTTGATTGTCGGTTGAAGTACTCCCCCATAGAAAAGGCACGTGCTTGCACCGCCAAAAATACAAACAGGCCAAAATGTACTCTAACAGTGAAGCAATATGGTGTCAAATTAAACATGCACATAATATAAAGTGCGTTGGTGTCACATTGTCGGTTAACAAAGGCATGTCGCGTGCCATATGCAAGTGTAAATTTAAAATGTAACCACTTTTTTTTTGGAATAGGCTTGATACGCGAGGCGTATTAAGAATTTTCGTATCGGAGTATTAGTTGATATGAAAAAGGTAAACTTGCGGGCGTTAATAATGCTAACTGCTAAAACAATAGCTTGCACTTGGGAACCACAGTAACTACATTGTTTCATGGTTAAAAAACCCCGAAGTTAAGATTTTAAAAACAGAACCGCCTAAAGCTACAGATAGAAAAGTGTGGTAAATTAGCTTTCAAGTAATTATTTAATATTAGAGATAAACTTGATTAGCACTAATTAGCATTAGCATTGATGAAAATATCGTTAAAAATAGCATTCTTAGTTCGCACTGGCAGTTACAATCTTCGTCTTGAAAAAAGAACTGTGTCGCTTGAATGCATTTACGTTAAGTAACGGTTGCAACGATTGCTTATTAGAATAACGTTAGGAGTTACAACATGTTATATTACGGCTGGGGTAGGTCAGGGTTGGCACTGCTACATATTCTGTACATTTATAACTACCAACTGCGTTGAATGAAATTTCATCGTGATTCGTTATTAATCGATATTAGGTTTGTCTTGATACAGATGTGTTATGTTTTTGTGAGGGTTTATCGATTTTTCTACGAATAATATTAGAAGTTTGGGGTTAATATGAGTTTGGTGGTTGATTATGGGTGGTTAGCCAACCATATGTTAAATCAGATTAATTTAAAAAGGTTTTTTTTAAACCGTAGGTTATAAGGATACTGTAAACATAGACTCATATACGTTCTTGTTTCCAAAAATAGAAATGAGACAAATTATGGCAGTGTGTGTTACCTAATACCTATCCTATTAGTAGACTTATGTAATTGTATGTGTCGTTAGTTATAAAATACATAAAAATACATGCACATAGCAAATATTTCGCGAGTATAATTAATATTATGACATATTTATATAAGCAAATAGTTTCGTCTTTGTTTAGCAAATAACTTTAGTTTTAGGTTTATAATATGTATTACTTACTTATTAAACAAAAAATAAAAACGGATAATACTTGCCACATCATAAGAACTACGATCCTGTATTAAAATTAAAGCTGTGCTTGTTTACCAAGCAATTTTGTCATTATTTCGATAATCGTCGTGATTGAATGTAGAACGTAAACCTGTTTGCTATATAAACTAACTAACTAATTTATGAACGTGAAAAATTATTCATTGCCATTTTGTGGCGGCTGCCATCTTTGGCCGTTTTCAAGAATACCCCAACTAATTCAACATTCAAGCAATACTAAATCAAAATTTGTTCATTCTACGAGTCCACAGACATACACACATATATATACACGCCAATCTTATAACACTGTCGTTTTCGCGACGGGGGCTTAAGACAACGTTAGCCCACCAGTAGGATCATCTTCCTGGGTGGATGTGAAATCACTCTCGTTTTTACAGCTAGGTTACTAAAACACGTGCAATTTTAGCGTTTTGAATAAACACCTCATTTCCTCGTCTCAGTAACAGGATGCCACGGTACATTGGAGCTGATATCCTGAACGTCCTTCGACTAAATATAGAGGGCAGCTGTTTAGTACAGTCGGACCGCTATCATTATCTTGTAAGGAGTTGGTACGTTGCACAAAAATTGAGAAACGTCATGTGTCTGGGAAGAATTCAAGTGAAATTAGAAATATAAATATATTTATTTGCAAAAGAAAACATAACTTAGACAAAAACAAAATATGTAATATGTTACTAATTGCTTCCTGTCACAGACCGGTCCCAACTCAACACAGTGCCAACACATTAGCGCATTGTTGTCAATTGTTTTAACGAAAAATTCTAATGAGAGGCGTTAATTAAATATACACCTTAAAAAATCAGCAACTAACATTAATTCAGCGTGCGCCTACAATAAAAAAACTTTCGTTATTTTGATTTATGTAAGCAAACTATTGGACTGATTTTAATGGAATTTAAATGGGACAGTTTTAGAAATATACTGTTTCAAATAAAAGGCTTTTATTCCAAATTGGTGCGAGTAAAGGCGACTTTGAGTTATACGTAAAAAATATAGTTGAATATACTCCTTTTTAAAAGTAATTTGAAATATATAGATAAACGCGAATGTCTCAAGCGCCAGTATAGAGGCCATAGACTCATGTATAAAGGTCGAACTGTATGTCATTTTTATGGTTGAAATGTGGTTTTGATTGGTTATGCTCTCGAGGGTGTTCAAGGAATTTTGTCGGAGGAAATTGGTTTGTCTTGGAGAAATGGCATAGAATAAAGCGTCTGAAATGTCACGCATATTTGTTTTTCCTATGTTTTTTGGATTTTTAATTGTGTCGCTCTCTGCTTTTCGCATCAATATTTTTATAGAATACTTCTCTCTCGATAAATACAACATAGAAAAAACATTACTTAAATTATTACACAATAGTTCTTGTATTTGAATTTCCTCAATGCAATGTGATATTTATGCTTGGTAATTAAATAACATATTCCTTTTCATCAAGCAAACGTCATATCATTTGCTTAAATTATTACTATGTTTTCCTGACTTTTAAATAATGCAAATAACATGTTGTATTAACTGATTAAAACATAAACGGATAGGCGTGGATTGAGCATTATTTACTTTTTAGAAACGCATAATATTATCAATGTGCTTACTGATTTCTGGTAGAAAGCTAAAAGTTATTTCAACTGACCATTTCAGAGAAACAACCGTTTGCAAGGACAGAAACTTTTGTACCAGCGGCGTATACCTAAAGGACACTAAAATACAGGATGACAGCCATATACATAAAACCTTAACAATATTTACAAAACGGACCTGCTTTGTCGAGTTTATTACAATTCCCAAAAGACGAACCAGAATTACTTTAAACTCAAGCCCTTTATGGTGAAAAAAAACGTTAATATACGTTAAAACTTGCTTACCGAACAGAACTCAATGCAGCGGCTTCACAATGCAATAAAGGATGCACCATTTCAACTAAGGATAACGCACCTTAAAACTTTTCATCGTTCAAAAATGATCCCTAATCTTTTGAGAATAAAACTTGAATATCACTGTAACTTTTTGAACGCACCCTGATAACATTAGCATGCCAATTTCGATCTTAGCTTTGACAATATAAAGATGACAAAGTAGTTAAGTGACGCTAGTGACGTGAAAATTGTCGTTAAAGAATAGCAGTTGATTAAAAATAACAGGTATTATGACAAACTTTTTATATTGAATACAGTGATTGATTGAATAACCTGTTGTGAGGCAGTATTAGATTAACAGGTCTTTTTATATTTTTCTGGAGTTAGCGGAGCTTCACAGTGGATTAATATTACATAAGAAAATTAATTAAAAACTCAGCGAGCGATATAGATTTATTTTTTATAATACATAATAAGCAATAAGCTGTATAATACAAACCAAGGTCAACGTCTTAGAAAAATATATATTTTATAGCAAAAAGTAGTAGTCAGCATCCGGTCATCATCGTAATATAAACTTTTATTTCATTGATGATTCTCATCGTATGGAAATTTTCAAGTATTTTAAATGCGAATCATTTAAAATACTTCTTTGTTTTAGAATAAAAAAGATAAATATAATATAATATACATAGGGTTTTATTAAGTTTATTAATATACAATATGTTTATTGGTATATAATAAGTTAATACAAAGTGCAAGTCACAAATTATTTTGACCCATATAAAGTCACGTTAACATTAAAAAGTCCCCATGTCCAAACGTACTATCTAAAATACTTCTTGTAAATATATGAAAATAAACTATTTATGACACAAATATATATTGAAAAAACAAATTGGTAGTTAATAATTTTTATTTACTTATTTTTTATTTGAATTGATTATGTCAATAATGAATTCTGTAAGACTAGCCATAGTAGTGCACCATCTCATACTCATATTGTACTATTTTCTGCCGATTTCCAAAATGGGGAGGTACTCAATTCAACTGTTTTTTTTTTTACTGTTGTCTCGAAGACAGGTAAAGCTATTTGAAAAAATCCTTTTTTTTTTGTTTAAAAGGGTGTCTCACGTGTTCCTATTTCATTTTATCAAAATCAGTCATATGGTTTGATTTTTGATGCGATGTAACTGAAAATGTTCTATCAGCGCATGACGTAAAGGAAGTCACTAGTCACATAAAAAAAAGAATTATTATCTAGCGTTTAGAAATAAGAATGTTTTAAACGATCACATAATATCTTATATACATATACCTCATAAAATTATCTTTATACTAAATCTAGTTGGTTAATTAGTTGACCAAACAATCATAATATCCGCTAAAAGAAATCTTCGTCAAACTTAACACAAGTTTCAGCTTAACAGATTTTTACGAGAATTTTACTAAATTGTGCAAGTTAACGGCAGAAAAACCCTCGTTCAACGCTTCTTCCGCAAACAAAACACATAGTCTGAGCGATACCTACTATTGTTTAATCTTGACGCTGCCGTTAAGAATCACCCCTGTTGATAAGCGCGCGCTGCATTGTGCAACGGTAGGTATTGTAACGGTAATTGCAAGAAAAGGGGGCTTTCCTCTTTCTTGAAATGTTTCTAAATTTGTAAACGCGTTTTTTTAACTGAAAAATTAACTAAATATTTTTTTTATTACTTCTTTTTTATCTACCTATATGTATTGTGCCACATTAGGAATATTACTATCGTAAAGGTAAAACGTAAGGAAAAGTTTAAGCGCTAATGCTATTTTAGCTATTAAAATTGCATATGTGGAATTATGATGTGGCCCTTGTCTTATACTCGTCCATTGTACCGGATGGGAAACAGGCTTAATTTGACCTAATACTTTCAACTTTGACAAACTTTAGTCATAATTTCACTCGTGACATTGCTTGTCAGCCAGGATCGGACAAAAGACGTTAAGCTTTGATAGGTACAATCATGAAAACGAACCTATCTATATTACCTATTCCTATTTTTTTATATGTTACATAATCAGTTTTACACGTGTTAACATTAATCATTGTAACGTACGTTAGAAATAGCAACCGTTAGCTAATTAACATTCATGGTAATCGCAATTGATATTTGGAACTCCGCATCTCTAAATTAAAATAAGTGAATTATTGATTTCTTCTCCCTTTACTTTATTTACATTTCATTTACAAATCTTTTGTTGATGCTAAAGACTTACAAATGTTATGATGATGTAAATGGCTGCTTTTATGAATGTTTTTTTTATCGGTGTTGTATCTATTATTAATTATGTGTATATTGTGTTATTTATTGCAACACATATACATATAGTTAACATTAAATATTACACAATAAGTATTGTTTTAATCGTGCGTAACAATCAAGTAAATAATAAGTAAATAATACTCTACACTGATATCTTCATATTAATATGTATTTGAACTCGGTCACACGGACATAAAGAAACTATAATGGATCCTTTTCTGTATTTCTGTAACTTATTTAAATATAGTTATAACTTTTTGGCATAAACCATTCATTTAAGTACTACGGAACTCTAAAAAGGATTCCGCAGAATCAAAAACCTTCATGAGTTTAGAAATCGGTTAAAATATGTTTAACCGTGTTGGTATGGTAACTAGTCGTTGATAAATAACCTGTAAAGGTTTCTCGGTCAGAAAATATTCCTATGTTATTTCGCTCACGCATACACCTAAACATTTTTTCATGTCTTTTTTTGGGTCAAATTCCACAAAAGGACAGTCCTATCCTTCCTACAACTTCGAACAATGATCTTGTGTCTCTTTCTCAAGCTTTAGGCTCATCTTGGTCAAGCTTTTCAATCGAACGGATCAGTCAGCTGACTGCCGCAGACATTGGCAGATCGGGTATGACAGCTCAGTATCCCGCGAAAACCTTGTCTGACAGCTGATTTTGTTAACCTCAAACTCGGCTCCGGCTTGCAAAACTTTTAGTGTTTTTAACCTGTTTTAAAGACAAATCAACTTAAAAGTTAGTGCACGTTGTTTATAATACTTGTGACTACAACCTGTTATTAGTGATATTAAGTGTTTTGCATGAGAAATATATCGTTTTTACCGGGCGAAAGTTTTACCACGGGCTTCCCACAGTTGCTGCTTTGTTATTTTTTTCGTCGGGAAAAGGTCAAAATGTATACCAAAAGGGATACATGAAGGGCTAAGAGGTAGGTAGAACCAGTTACTTCGATATATTTACGAGACTGATAGGTTATATCGGTTCCTTGAAGGGTAGGTTAAAAAACACGTATTGTCATATCTTACCCCTTTGTAAAGGGTGCAGTATTGTAGTTTTATCAAAAAGACGATTTAGGGGCATTGTGCAATCTAATATCATTGTGTTATGGTTGAAATTAGAAGTGAAAGTAGGGTGTGATCAAAATTAGTAATGATATTCAAGGGTCTCCTTTACTTTAACTGTAAAGTATTATTTATATATTCCCACCTCCTTATATTTGACTCTTTCCTAATAATAACATAATACCCTTCATAGTTTCATCTAAATATGGTGATAAAACTATGACAAATGCAATACCATATAAACAAGAGGAACATTGGGAACCAAAAATATATATGTATATATATTATTTTGCTAATTAAAAACAGAAATATAAAGACCCTTCAAATATATAACTAGAACAAAATATACAAAATCAGTATTAGTTGTTAGACACTGGTTAAACAAAGTTATGTGGTGTCATTAACTTAAAGCGGGTTAGGCATCTCTAAACACATGATAGCTGTAAATTTGTAGTAAGAAATTAACTAAAACATCTGCTCAAAGGCATGTCTAAACCTTTTTACTAATATTCAGCATAAACAATGTAGTTGAATTCACATAAAATAGTCTTATTGTTTTATTTTGTTACTGCAAATTAATGTGACACAATGGCTGCAATATCCATCATTATATCCCAATTGTCTAGAACAGATAAACAAATATAAATAGAAAAATACAAAGAGAGCTATTGTAACAAAATATATAAAGCAAGAGTATAACTGAGGTACCTAGCAGCAATTCTATGTATAAAGGTAATAAGATTTGATATGTGTGTAGAAACTGTAGCCTTAGTAATATGAGAGAAACTGAAAATTTTCTGTACATGTAGCCTATCCTAACTATAAGATTATAAATGCGAAAGTAACTCTGTCCGTCTGTTTCGCTTTCACGACAAAACCACTAAACCGATATGGATGAAATTTGGTACACGTGTAGATTGTACCCCGGGAAAGGACATGGGATACTTTTTAACCGACTTCAAAAAAAATAGTTCCCCCATTATATCGATAATCCAATGTGGAACTACGCGGGTGAATCCGCGGGGCCCAGCTCGTTTACTATATATATAAAAAAACAAGTATCAGTTACTTCTCGATAGCTTCAGTGTTAAATTATTGGTAGGCATTCAGACCATCTTAATCCATGTGGGGTGGTATTTCCTGCACTGACATACTTATTTGGAGTGTATTTGTGCAGTTATAAGAAAAGCATCGTAAATAAAAGCTAATGTATTCGTTAATTGCTAATAATGTAATAATGTAGAATCTTGTGAAAAAAATAGTTTCTTTGTATTATGTTTGTAATGCAATAGTTTTTTTTATGAGTATTTAAGTAAAGTATTTTTGTGACATCATTTTGTGACAGCTATGAATTATTCGTAAATTATTTATTATTTATTATTTATCAAATTAATTAAGACGGCACATTGTAGTCCATTTACATTAATTAATTCAGGGTCGTCATTATACTCTAACAAAAAATTTTTTTTACACATTACATCATTACTAACTACTTTAAAATTAAAATCACATTATTACATTAATTATACATCCCACAAAATTGTCATAATAATTGTTAAAGTATTGTAGTAAATTGAAATAATATTATTTAATTGAATCTATCATCCATCCCTTTCGCAAAATCTCAAGCACGCAGACAATATGTCCAAATGATATGTAAAGAAGTGAAGTCTTAACCAAGTTATAAAAAGTTGACTCCACACCACTCCTTACTTCCTGTGCGCTACAACCCAATATGTTGCCAACATAGTAAGCTTACGAATTTCATTAATCCCCACTTTCTTATTGTTACAGACTGATAACGGAAAACTTCAAAATTAACTCTGGGAACAGCGCAACCAAAAGGAAACAGGAGGCAGCGCTCTCCTACAATTACAAAGCACAAATGAACCCCCACACACTAGACTTCACATCCCCCCTTCACTCACCGATACAAACCAAGCGAAGAATACTTGGAGAACTCCAGAACTTCAAACCAAACTCACCAATAATCGAAAGACTGAAGAACTCTCCTCTAGAACCAAAATCACCAGCAACATACAAGTCTCAACTAAACGTTAACTCATTTAACTCATTACTCAAAGTGCAATCTCCCATCTGTCAAGTACAATCTCCACTTCGCAAAGTGCAATCTCCTCTTCACCAAGTGCAATCACCTCTAGCTAATATAAAATCTCCATTAAATAGCCTAAATTCGTCTATCATAGCCTCTAATTCACCACTGACGAGTCGGTTGAAGCAACGGACTAAAATATCAAGGATTTTAGAGGACAGAACCAATTTCAAGATGTCAAGGCACTCAAATAAGGAAAATATGGAGGGGTTTGGTTCTTTGGACAATGAAACTTATATGAAGTTTGATATTGAGGAAGATGCAAGGGATTGCAGCTTTGGGAGCAGGTTTCAAGCAAATAGACGGGTGGAGCAGTGGTCTGGTATGGCTAAGGTGAGATTTACTTGTTATTCCTTAATGATCTTCATCACCTTATGTTTTAGTTAGTTTCATAAATGATTCTTAACTTTTCTATAACTTGTACTTGCCTATCTAAAGTTGTATGTAAGTCTGCTTTATCTTAAATGTATATTTTTTTATAAATTACTAGCCTCCTGCAATGTCTTTATTTTCTCGGTCTATGTCATATTCCAGACCTCTAACTATCTCATCTGACCATCACTCAGTTGCTGAGCAAAAGAAAGACAAACATACAAACTAATCCACTTTTGAATTTGTAATAGTGTAAGGTTATCAATACGATCAAATAGATCTTGAACTTAAGGGTTTAGTTTAAAATGAAGCCATTTTCTGACTGGTTTGACAGGACAGGACTGACTCTTTTAAACATCAAATAATACTGCAGTTACAAACATTTTTTCAAGACGTACAACTGTAATACACAACTATTTGTAGAGTTTCAACTGTAAATTGTATAAATTTCTCCAGTTCAACCAGTTTCCAACCATTTCATAATGTTATCTTTTCTACGTTTTAAATCTACCCTCAACCTGTTTTATATTTTACTATAAGCAAAATATTTTTATAATTTCAGCTGGACTTCGTAGACTCCCTACCATCGAAATCTTTCGAAGATACTCAAGACAATTTAGTACCAGAGAAAGAACAAGACTTAGACGACCTTGAATCTCTTCAAGACCTCGAAGTGGAATTTGAAAATGAAAATTTTGAGCAGTGCAATTATGAGATTATATCTACGGACAGTCCGGATATCATATCTCAAGGACGAGCTTCCACATCAAGGAAAGTCAGCACTAGAAACTTCGATTTTGGTGCACCAATCGCTGCAAGTGAACAGTCTACATCCTTCAACTGCCCAGCGACTAGAATGCTAAACTTTGACGACGACAACTTTGAATTTACATCCCCAGCTGTCAAGAAAGCTGTCTCGGTGAAAAAGTCTTTAAAATTCGACGAAACACCTAAGAAGAATTCCTTAAGGCACGAAAGAAGCGACTCTAGTATTGGCTCAATGTCTTGTTCTCCGTCTTCGAGTAGACTAAATAGAATATTCACATCAGAGTCTACGACGTCAATGGAGAGCGGGTTCATATCTGAATTCGAAGAACCGTTCTTGGAAATCGAAGAATCAAATTCTCCAAAAATTGCCAATTTTAGTGATTTACTCTCGGGACAGATCAAAGATAACTCTATGCCAGACAACAAGTTTTTAAAACGGCCAACGCTAGGACGTAGCTTGAGCTTGCATCCTGAGTCAAAAGCTAGAGTCTCTCTCCTCTCTATACTAGAAAGTCCTGAAAAAAGGAGTCAGAAGAGAACGGAGAGGTCAGAAGAAGAAGAGAAAATAACAAAGAGACGACGGTCGAACGCTGATATTCAAGTGGAACGTCCTGCAAGGCCAGTGTTGCAGCGAGCATTCTCCGAGAACAATGCATCAATCATGTCAGCTTTAGCTAGATGTAAGTATATTTGCACTAGCTATTCACATATTGTTGTTTGGTATAAAGTAAGCAATTTTTGATGTCTTATTTTAGCACATTTGTCGTTTTTATATTAATTTTGAGTTATTTAATTAAATATTTCTAATTTTAGTATGTGACCCACTGCAGATCATTCAAAAGTCCAACATAATAAAGCCAAAAGTGATTTAGCTATGCTTTACTAAATGACCTTGTTTCGGGTGTGGTAATTTTTTCTTTCCTCCCTCAGTCAGGATGTTTTTATGTCTTCTGAAATTTCGTACAAGTCATAGTTCCTGACCAACCTTTACAAATTTTTAGTCGTCGGGGATTTCGCGTAACTAATAGTATTTTGTAACGTAAGTCCAGGTCTCATTGACCTCAAAACAAATAAGAATACAGTGAATTAAAAGCTCTGCTTATAACTCCCTTGACATTAATTCCAGCAAGCATCGAGCCAGATCTAATTGGTGACTTCACCCAACCCTTCTCCCTGCCATTGACCCGGGGTGACCATTCGGACCTGAAGAGTATATCGTGTGAAACGTTGGCTGGTCTACTTCGAGGAGAGTACCAAGACACCGTGACCGATTACCAGGTAACTATCGTCTACTTCTTTCCTGTAGGCGTTTAGCATGATAGAGTCAGTCTTTTTGATGCGACCTAAATCTAATCTGATGCGGATATTTTTGGCGTTATTTTACTGTGTGTCTGTCTATCAAAACATGTGTGTCTGTCTATCAAAACGTGTCTGGGCACTCACTATGAACATTTAAACACGCAACACGGCCGTGTTATATTAAGCGCGTTGAATTCCAGCGCAACGCCAATAAGCCAATATCAAATTTTATATCATGCCATGACACGAAAAGCGATCATTGTACATAATCAGTGTAACGTATTGCGTCAAGATAACGTCACGCGTTTTCAACAAGGAATATTGTTATTAGTTAGAGAATAAGCGTACTGTCTGCCTATAAAACCATGTGTTACCACTTGTCACCAGGTAATCGACTGCCGCTACCCGTACGAATTCGAAGGCGGTCATATATCGGGCGCTGTGAACCTGTACACCGGGTCGCAGGTGGCGGGCGAGCTGGGTCGCGCGCAGCGGCGAGTGCTAGTGTTTCATTGCGAGTTCAGCCTGCAGCGGGGTCCTACACTGTGAGTATACGCACACGCTGTATGTACTGTGTACTAGTTACGCTTCGCGGTTTTACATGCAATTTTTTATTGTCACTAAAAAGCGACCTCTTCCAGACAATCTTTACGGTGGTTTTGCACCACCGTCTACGCAATTTTTTTTTTAATATTTCACTCCTTTAAAGAATGTCTGGAAGAGACCGCTTTAAAAATTATTAATAAATATATAAATAAAAATAGTAATCGTTGAACATCCCATAGCAAAACTTCACTTTACTGGGATAAATTGTTGCCTAAGTATGTGTTAATACAGAATCATAATCATCTTCATGCAAAATTTCATCCAAATCCATTCAGCTCTTCAGTAGTTTTACTAGTATCCTCACATTTTACCCTGTAAGCGTGAAACCCACAGAGGCTACCGCCGCGCCGTTTACAATGTTTCGTTTCTTGGCGGGAGTATCAGTGAGTTATAAACTCAAGGGACTTACTAGCGGTCATTGACTGTATAAATGGGTAGAGTAATTGGGTGTAAAAATAAAATAAAATAAGTAGTTCTGAATAGAATAGAATGTTTTTTTTTAAATATATTTTATGTATGTATCTGTCTGTCAGTCTATCAAGCCTTGGTTTCCGTCAGAATATTTGTGTCTGTGTATGGATGTGTGTCTGACTATTCAGTTGTCTGTGTCTGTCTATCAAAACGTGTAGTTTTGTTTGTAAAAACTTGTGTTTTAAAACGTGTCTATCTATCAAAACGTGTCTATCTGTCTATCAAAATGTGTAGTTTTGTTTGTCAAAACTTGTGATTTAAAACGTGTCTCTATCAAAACGTGTCTATCTGTTTATCAAAACGTGTAGTTTTGTTTGTCAACACTTGTGTTTTAAAACGTGTCTATCTATCAAAACGTGTCTATCTGTTTATCAAAACGTGTAGTTTTGTTTGTCAAAACTTGTGATTTAAAACGTGTCTCTATCAAAACGTGTCTATCTGTTTATCAAAACGTGTAGTTTTGTTTGTCAACACTTGTGTTTTAAAACGTGTCTATCTATCAAAACGTGTCTATCTGTTTATCAAAACGTGTAGTTTTGTTTGTCAAAACTTGTGATTTAAAACGTGTCTCTATCAAAACGTGTCTATCTGTTTATCAAAACGTGTAGTTTTGTTTGTCAACACTTGTGTTTTAAAACGTGTCTATCTATCAAAACGTGTAGTTTTGTTTGTCAACACTTGTGTTTTAAAACGTGTCTATCTATCAAAACGTGTCTATCTGTTTATCAAAACGTGTAGTTTTGTTTGTCAACACTTGTGTTTTAAAACGTGTCTATCTGTCTATCAAAACGTGTAGTTTTGTTTGTAAAAACTTGTGTTTTAAAACGTGTCTATCTATCAAAACGTGTCTATCTGTCTATCAAAACGTGTAGTTTTGTTTGTCAAAACTTGTGATTTAAAACGTGTCTCTATCAAAACGTGTCTATCTGTTTATCAAAATGTGTAGTTTTGTTTGTCAAAACTTGTGTTTTAAAACGTGTCTGTCTATCAAAATGTGTGAATTTGCTAAGCCAACAACACTTTGTATCTCCGTAAAAAAGCCTTAACCATTTACACCCAAAATTTCCCTCTCTTACAGATCTCGATACCTCCGCTCCGCGGATCGCGAGAAGAATAAAGAAAACTACCCCAATCTAGACTACCCCGAGGTTTACCTACTCCACGAGGGGTACCGAGCATTCTACCAGCGCTACCCCGAGCTGTGCACCCCCAGGGGGTACACGGCCATGTTGGACCCACAACACAGACATTTGCTAAGGAAACATAGAAGCATTGGTGAACCGACGAAAAGTATTAGAAGGAATAGACTTCTTCTGTGAACGAAAGTATGTATAGAAATTTTAAGATTTTTTTTTTGTTAGTAAACCCCTAGGTGTACTAAGCCAAAATGGGGTCAATATACTGATATGACAAGGAACAATCTTTACTATAAAGCCTAACTAACTATACATAACTCTAAATTCAAGAAAAAAAAGTGTCTGAAAAAACCAACATATTGCTGACGACAGGCCTGATAAAGTTTTTATTCTCGGATTTGTAGGATACAGTCCACTTTTAGCTCAGTACAATTTAGTCTAAGTAACCTCAGTCAATAACCCTGTAGAGTTCGAAATATTAAAGGTAAACACATAAGCCTTCTTGATAATGCGCTAAATATTCTCAAAAATCTTAACTGGCCAGTATGGCAGTCTTCTGCGAACAGGAATATCTTATAGGTTTTGAAGTATTCAATGGATTAATTTTCTGTATGTAGTGGTAATTATTTTTATAAGATTTTTAGTGCCATGACGGGTTTTAAGATTTGTGAACCTAAAGTAAAAAAAAAACATCACACATTCCCGTGGAACATAGCCTAAACAAAATATATATATATATATATCTTGATTTTCAAATTTAAAACAAAATTATGAAATAATGAAATGTTAACACTATTCGGGCGAATTATTTTAATCGAATTACTTTTATATAATGAGATGAGAATTTTATAATAAGGTTTTAGTTGTACATAAAAGATTGCCATATTATTGTTAAATTAAGTTAATTATTTTAATTTTTTTTTTAATTCTAAGATATTTAGTACAAAGCTATACTGAATACACCCACCTTTAGATTAAGTTTGCCATTTTGTTTTTTATTATTTCTGATTATGACTTGCAATAATTATATCTAAGTTATATATTAAGTTAATTTAAAAATGGATTAAGCTAAAGTGTAAGTGTTTTAAGATTATTTCTCTAAATCAGTTGATTATTACGCATTTATACAGGGTGATATAAGTTCATTTTATGCGTCAACAAACTTTTTATATGGAATATGGGGTTTTTCTAAAGAATTCCAAAACTGTCGTAGATGAAAGTGATTGGTTAATAACGTTGCTACTACACAAACATGGGATATGGCAATTACGATTAAAAAATAAACTGTTTGATGAATTAAATACTTCTTGTGCTTAAGGGAGACTCTTCAATAGCCTTCCTTAATATTATTACAAATTAGCATAACTTGAACATCTTCACATTAATGTCTTAAGGAATTTGTCCATCACCATTTTTCTTATTGTTTCGATAAAGGAATATCCTTTATTTCGTGTGTGTTTAGTTTCTATATTTTTTTTACTATGGCTATTATATTTTAAACACAAACTCAAACAGTTTCAATCTCTCAAGCTTTCTAGCTAAGTCAGTGTGGACTACATAATTTTTTTTCACAAAATAATTCTGAAAAAAGTTACTACTAACTTCCATTACGACAGGCGCCGATAGATCTTTTTCATTGAAACCTTAAAATAAAATATTTTCCTAAATGTTTCCTATATGAGTATGAAGCAATCGTGGTTTTAGTGAGTGTAATTAAATATAGCGAATTCTTAAAAATTGTTAAATCGTATGTGCCAAATTCCACGTTTTTGTAGACGCCATATTTGTATTGAACATTTGTTGGGGTCACCCTGTGTAATATTTAAAAGACCTTTCATCACGTCATAAAGGTTCTGCAGCTTTAAATACATACATAAGAAGTGCCGTAGATATTCCAAAAATATAAAAAAAAAATAGAATAGAAAATGTAAATATTACTTTAAAATTATATTTGATGGAACGTCAAGTTCAACAATACAAAAAAAAAATTAGTAAAAAAATTCATCACATATATTTCGAGTGTAAATAAAAAGAAAAATTGCATGTAGGCATTTGTTTTAAAGAAGACTTACCTACCAAGTTTTTTTTCCATAAATTCATATTAGAATTAATATCTATAGAGAGCAAAAATCTCGACGGTTTTCGTCAAATTTATTTTAGTTACGCCCTTCGTACTCAAGGCTACTCCGACTTTCGTCAGCATTAGATGGAAACTACTACCAGGGGCCTCATTTGTTGGGCCGTTAGAATGAATTCGTCACTCGCAATGACGTCACTTGCTAACGATTTGCGAAGTAGTCGCCATCTTGAAAATTCACACCCTTCGCTAACAATACAAAATGAAATTGACCGGCGATTTCTTTCGCACGTGAAAGATTGTATTCATACGAGCGATCTCAACAATAGTTTTCCTATATTTCTTACGTGAGTTGAACGTCAAGTAAGAAATTTCGTACCTCAATACATATTGAATACCAAAATACATACCAGACTCGAAGCAGAGACGATGCGCTCGTTCTTTCGAAGATTTGCGTAGCCATGTGTACGAAGGGCCTTAGACTGATCTTGTAAATACCTAAATAATGTATGATAATTTAGTAGTAAATAATGTAAATATAATACCTATATTGATAGTTTTTTTTAATGTACTGATGACGTCAATGATTTTATTTTTTGATATACATGAAAGTTATCTTTATTTGTCATGTGTGATTTTGAATATTTCTAATTTATCGGACGTTTTGTTGATAAGTTGAGAAAAGTCCAGGATAGACGTCAGCACAAACGATACATAATTTATAGCACATTCTAAAACTTGACGATGGCAAACACACTATCCGTTTCAAGCCATATTAAAAAAAAATATAACTAGATAACGTAAATTAAAAAACATACCTACGTTCTCATTATGAATTTGTGTTTTTTTTCTGCTATAAGACCTCTTTGTAGTCATTAGGTATGAAGGTTTGTATTTACTCGGTCGTAATATAAGCATTCAACACAAAATTCAAGGAGCAATATTCTTTTACGCTTTTAGATGTAGTCTTTTTCGGATATATAGTCTAAATTATTGATTATTAATTTAAGTTAAGGTTTTCGGCAAGATAACGGACGGTAAAAATAGTTAAAATAAATGAAAATATTAAATAATCCCTGAATACTGTTATGTTAGCGCTAGAATGTGAGTGAACATTCTAACATCAATTTAATTAAAGGCAACTATTCTATAGCAAGGGCTTACTCTTTCACTACCCAATATCTAAAGCACTAAGGTAAAGAAGCTTTAACCTTTTCAGCGTCAATTCGCGCGCTCTGTGTGCTAAAGACGCCTATAGCTGTCAAAAAGATATTAAAATTTTATGCCTTGGCCACTGACATGTACTAAAATATTCACCAGGAAATGACAGTTGTTGTATTTCGATATGAAGCGCCTGGTGTCGGTACCGGGAACTAAACAATGATATTACCCCATCACTAATATTAGTTCCATGGACGCACACGCTGCAATCAGCGACAAAATGGCGGAAATCAAATGGATGAATTGTCATATTGACAATATGAAGTCCAGCATACTTTTAATATTCGGGTCAGTGGCCTTAGCTTACAGGGCAAGACATTGCAGCATTTTCATGTCATTTAAAAGGTTAATGTTTAACGCCATATGTAAAGGCTTAGTATTTAGAAATTGGGTAATGTAATGCCTTCAGAGTTGTTGAATAACTCTTTCTAAATACGCTTACTAGTTAATTGTATAAGTTCTATAATATTAATTAAGTATTTTTAAAAGAGTGATTTTGCATTTTTAGATTTTAATTTTATTAATGTATGAGAACTATTTAATGTTTTACTAACAATTTGTGTGAAGACAGTATGGCAAATAGATAGGGGTTAAATATAGGGTTGTATAGTAAAGGCTGGCGTACAATGAGACAGACCGGGACGCACCGCATCGCATATTAAGAATACACCTAACTTAAAGGCCAGTTAATGGTGAAAAAGCTCTGTACGGACACCTTAACAATAATTCCTCTTTCACTGAAACTTTGCCGTCTGATAGAATAATGTAAATTAACGAAGAATCCAATATTTTTTTTGTTATTTGTTTCAATATAATAATAAAAAAAATTTATTTTATGGGTTCAAATACAAAATTATAAAAAAAAATGTTGAATTCTGCGTCAACGTGACCTACTAACTTTATTCTATCAAACGGCAAATTATGACTGATAGATGAATTATTGTTAGGGTCAAACCTTCCATTGACTTTCCTTACTAGATTATTTTGTACATTTTTATACGAACTGTGACACTGGGGACTAACGGCATTGCTTATGCTTTGTTCGCGCTACTTTAGTAATTTACTGTCTTAATAAACGTGGTTTAACTTTATGGTGTAACTTTATACGTGGTTTTATCCGATAGGAATCGTGACGCAAAGACAAAAGATTTTGACGCTTAATAAAGAAGTTAGACTAAATTACTAACGTAGTGGTAACAAGGCTTTAGCACTATTTGCAATGCGATGCGCTGCGCTGCGTTGCGTTCTGGAACGGCTGTAGTATGCGCTAGCCTTAATATTGCATACGAAATCTTTGCTTTAGAGCTAATATTTCATTAAAAAAAATGTTCTGTAATTTTTTTTTCTAACTTATTGATCTTGAATTTATTGTAATTCGTGTGTGTGTTACGATTATTCGTGATCAGTTTTCTATGTTGCCATATTTCTGACCAGTCACCATTTTTATTGCACGCATTTAAATTCAAAAATATTTTAGCTTGTAGTTACACATTTAAAAATAACAATTTTATTATAAGTTTTTCGGTCGTTTCGCGAAACTTCTTAACGTTTTAATTAATAATAATAAGCTCTTCGGAAATTTAAACTAATATATTATGATTGTGGTATTTAGATTTATAAGAAATAAATTATGGAAAACAAATACTTTTCTAGTATTATTTGAAATTCCTATAAAATATAAATTAATGACAGTTTTACAGTCGGCAGATGACGATTTAACATTTAATCATTAAAATCATTTATCATGTTGCCAAAAGTGTACGTTGCACTTTTTTGTGATCATCTTCTCACTTTTAAAAATCATGTTTTAACGATTAGGCTGAGATATATTATTAGCTTGGTTTCTGTCGGGTTTTAAAAAACTGGCACACTGGTAGGACCTTTAGGAGCGTTATGCCTAAAGTCACTTAGTTCGCTGTAAATCTGTCATTGATGAAAGTATATACGTTAGAGGTTAAATTAAATACAATTCATAGTCAGGTACATACATTTAATTATTGATAACTTTTAAATACTTTGTTAAATTTCATCTATTTTATATATATATATATATATATATAAATTAATCCGTTTGTTTCACTAAAACTCGAGAACGACTGGCCCGATATAGCTGATTTTAGTCTTGAAATGATTGTCGTACTCCAGGGAATGTTTAAAAGGTGAGAAACATACATAACTGTTAGGCGGTACGAAATTCGGCGGGTCATCTAGTACATTATAATTTGTAACAGCAACATCTTCAGAAGAGAATTATAGCAATAGTGCTTTATCTTCTAGCTTGAAGTACATATAATTAGGGACGATTACTTTACCTATAACAATTCCATTTCGAGTTGGGGTCGGGGGAGTTTGTGTCAGCCACAAAGCACAACCAAAGAAATAATAATGGCATATCTTAAAGTGCTATTGTTATTAGTTCGCAATTTCACCACCGCAGCGCTGCCGTAAATAATACGAACCTTGCGAAATTTCTAGGAAAGAACAGTTAACATTGACTAGATTCTGAAGTATAATAAAAAATACAAACTGAAAAATATAACTGAGCTTGTTGTAGTCCTCTGAGGTTACATTAGTAAGTATTCTATTTTTTATCTTTAACATCAAATACATCATCATCCTCATCTCCTTCATCAATGGAACTCTTTGAGAGCTGCTTCAGAATTCTCTCAAAAATAATTGGCGCGCTTTTCGTATTTGGAAGCGAAATGTCAGTTTGAGTTGTGACAGTTTCGCTTCTCTTTTCCTCCTTCACCTCAACAGGTAGCGCGGTCTCTTTCAAATCTAACGTCAAGTTTTTCTTTTTTAAATCGATTTCTTTCTCCTTTTCTTCATTGACAGTGTTGATTTCTTCGATTTTGGTGTTTTCGTTTTCGCGGGAACGTCTTTCGATTGCTTTGGACAAGACATTGCCCAATATGTGAGCACATTTTATGATGTTTTGCGTTTCTCGCGGCGTCAATTGTAAACCTTCGTTCCTTATGATATTGTTTATGTTTTTCATGTTGTCTGGTGAGCGTTTTCTGGAACCGTCGATGGAGAAATCTGGAACAATTTGTGTTGTAGTATAATCCATAACGCCTGATAAAAAGTGATGTTAACTTACTTGAACGAATTAAATAAATTTGTTATATTAATTCAGTCATTAGGAACTGTTTTATCAAGGAGTTTTGATAAAAAATATAAACAATTTCTTTATCACCTACTTTTATATTGAAGTCATCTCTAATAGCGAAAAATCTACAACTAAAATCTACTTTTTAACTAGCACGTATAATAAGAATTCAACATTATGGGAGCAAAACTAGTGGTGGAAAACAAAGAATTAAATATATAAAGAGTTGTGCCTATAACTATAGGTAACTATTGGCTAGTTAGGCATAACTCTTTTTATATATATTCTACATGTATAAATGAACTCGTTAATATAAATTAACATAAATTTATAAAATAGAAAAACATATAATTTACATCTAGTGCCACTAGTATTATTTTATAACACGGAGGTATGTTTATAAATGATGATTTATATGATTTGCGTCATGTGAACACTGACAGCGGATCACGTACTCGTGCTACGCACGTGACGCTTATTTTATCCTAATTAGCCGCGTTGCAGCCATGATTTTATTTTCATTGTATTGAGGGTATCTTATATTATCATATAAAACAAGAAAAACATGTACCTATAATTGTTTTTTTTATTATAAAATCAACTTAGATTAATGTACGTTTACAAAAAAAATCTTAAATCTACATTTTTAAAATTTTATGCCGAGTAGTCTATCTTGGTGTGGTATTTTTTGAAGCACGGGTCATAACACAAGGGAACGTTGCAATCTGGGCAAAAAAATATCGTTTCCTTGCGACCTCGCTTACCCGTTTCCTTCTTTGTAGTATCAGCGCAGACTTTGCAAACTCTTGCCACTTTCGTTTTCGATCCTGTCGCTGGTATCCTTTCCATGAAGTGTCTCCCTGTTAATCTGGATGTCATACCATTATGATGTGGACCACGAGATGGGCCTGCATCATCGAAGGATGCATGCTGCACCAGTTCTTCACCACAAGTCATCAAAAACTGAGAAAATCGCAATTTATGACGCGTGTTGTTCCTACTTTTGTTAAAGATTACGAAAGAATTGACTAAAGCCCTCGCAACCAGATTGAAAAACATCTTCTTCCACCATTTCATTGTTTTGCGATTCAAAGAATAGTATAAAACATACTGATCGTTGAGATACACACCAATTTTGTGGTGATTGTAATCGACGATGCAATCAGGCTTCTGTTTTTTGAGGACTCCAACTCCTTTGCGTTTAGCTGTTACCTCCGTCCAAGTAGCGGCGTGTTTTGTTGTAAGTATCAGCACGTCCCGCTTATCCTTCCACTTACAAGCGGTGAGATTACCACGATGACAGAAGACCATTTCATTCACCTCTAAAGACTGTTGAAGCCATTCCCCAGGCAAACCACGGCGATTGGCCATAACTGTTCCAACAGCACGTGTTTGTTTTTGCCAAAGCAAGTCAACAATAGTTGGGCTGGTAAAAAACCTGTCTATGTAAATGGTGTGCCATTTTCCAAAGTATGGTTCGCACAATTCCATAATTATGCTCTGGGTAGTCTTTGAGTCGCCAACGTAAGGAACCATCTTCAATATATAGCCGGTTTTAGCATCGCAAAGCATATAAATTTTCATGCCGTATTTGTCGGGCTTATCTTTGTTATACACTCGAAAATGTACTCTCCCTCTAAAGCCACATGTTCCTTCATCGATAGTTCTTCATCGGGAGAAAAGGTCATCTGACGCAATTTCGAAAGCTCCTCAAAATATGGCCGCAGTTTAAAAAAAGCGTCATAGCCTTCCTGGCCTCGTGGTATATACTTTGAGTTGTCATTTAGATGAAGGCAACTATGTCTGGCTCTAAAACGAGATCTAGTCATGATCTTTTTTGGGAATGGAGTTTGTATAATCTCTCTAGTGGACCAATATTATCGAAACTTTCTTTCTCAACAAGCGTCATGTGGATTATGATGGCCAAAAAGTTCTTCATTTCACGCAGTCTAACAGGTTCCCAATTGTACAACATGCATCCTGGCTTTAGCACACCCTGTCTAGCTTGCTTTGCCTTCATTTGACTTGCATAGCGATTGGTTTCTTTTTTGAGTATTTTCCAAAAAGAATCTGGGAAAAAGATTGAAAAGCAGTCGAATTCCGATGACTGTTCATTAACTGGAGGCTTAACCATACATATATCTTGAAAGACAGGATTTTCAGGTAGATTTTCTACTGGTTTATATGACCATCCATTGGCTTCATCAATTTGTTGGATATTTTGTACCGTACATCTGCCGTGGCTGCGAGTGGAACGCGAACGCACTGACGAACGAACACGACTTCGACCTGTTCTTCTAAACCTTGACCGTCCCCTTGTCCTTATCGATGCTTGACCCCGCTCTGGTATACTCCTCATCACTTAGGTCTAATTGTTCTTGACCGGCTATAAACTCGTCAATTCCCTCTGAAAAACATATGTGGGTACTTACCCAAAACCAAAAGCTATTACAATCTTACAAAAACACAAGTAAATCGATAACTTACCTTCAGTTTCTACTGTCGTGGTGTCCTCCTCAATATCCGAATCCTGATCATTTTGCAAAATGTCAATAATATCTCTTCCCGAATCCAGACGAAATCGTCGTCGCGAAGTCATTTCGCGCCAAAAAATTGTCACACGTTTCGATCGCTTAGCTGCGCTGGTGCAACTGGCGCTCGAGAGTCGACCCGGCTCGGGCGATCCTTTATTTCCCGCACTCCACACACCGCTAGTATTTGAAGGTGTTTGTGTGTGTAGCCTAAATATTCATCTAAGCATTGACGTAACGCGGGGCCGTTGTTTTAAAGTAAACAGTATTGAAATTCACACACGTACGCAGAACGTGATCAGCGTCTCTAACAAAAAAACTGTCACAGACAGGGGACGTGATCGGCTGTCAGAGATTGGAGATAGATAAAATTCTAAGCTGTCAAAATGTTAAATATTATTATTTAATTATTTATTATTTACAAATTATGTTTTTTTCTTAATTGATTGGATTCTTAGGTACCTATATTAACATAGGTATAATAGTAGTGAATGTATTAGTTTTAATGTTTCAATTCTGTTTCGTGACTTGTCATTTTGAAGTTATTAATAAGTAAATAAACTTAATTTATAAATACTTTTATAGTTCTAAGAACAAATACTTATTATATTATACATTTACATTGTCATTTATTTCTTTACCTACCTATATAAAACGCATTCCGAAAATACTTTATTATACTTATGATATCACAATTTATAAATTATCATTATATTAAAATACGTCAAAATAAATTAGTGGAACAACCCACCCCGAATCGTACCCGGAGCAAAGGTACCCATTACGCTGGCTGCGTTACCGCGTTGAATGGCAATGGCCAGCCGTTGCACCAAGTAAGATCCGGAGCGAGAGTCGCCAGTCAAGTTGCTAATTCTATAAGTAAATTATTGTACTGTATTGACAAAATACTTTGTAGAATCATTTTTCCGTTCGTATTTTAATAAATCTTTAGGTGACTCACCGAAATCGTTCAAGTCGATATTTTCAGTGCGATACGGTGTCGGACATTGATCGTAGTAACTTTTCATCGGAACCTGTAAGCAAACCTAACATTAAACATGGCAAGCCTTAGGTAATTTATACTACATACATCTTTGAATCAAACATAAATGGTATTTCTAGTTGGACATATCATGTGTAATATTTTAGGTCATTGCATAGGCCAATCCAGACGGGCAATGCAGCCAGTGTGAAGGGTACTTTTGCACCAGGTACAATCAAAGGCGGGCTATTTAATTGCTGACGTGCATTTATTTGTGATTTAATTACATTTTGACGATTTGTATTAAATAATTAGATTTTAATAACCAATGTTAATTGATGGAGTCAGGCGTTACTTTGCGGAAATCCATTTATAATAAGATGGTATATACAAGATATTTAGTGTTTTTCCGTCTTGTCTTGATGTCAGCGTAAGATATCGAAAAATATTTTTGTTTTTATGGTGTGGTTCCTCCTCACCACCGACACACCTCACCTTATTATTTCTCTTTCTCTCAGTATCCGACTTCCTCCGTTTCCGTTTGAGGAAGTCGGATACTGAGAGATAAATATTTTGTATATACCATCTTATTATTAGCAATGTTTTCAAAACAAATGTTAACTTTATTATAATCAGTAGATAATAAATAAATATTTTAGGCTTAGCGAGATTACAGCATAATAGGTTGTCTTTTATTACTAAATAAATTGGCTTGCGTTAGATCTGTTATAACTATTGGCTGTACCCCTTTCTGCCTACTCTCTTGTTTTTCCGCTGATTAAGGATTTCTATTCATGAAGCCATATCTTCCCCCCTTTCGCTCCAGCCAGTCTCTATCCAGATTCCAAATCAGACGGTTGTCTTCAAAATTAAATTGTATTTTATTATTTAAAAAGGCTCATCCCCAAATCCTTCTAACAGATCGCATCTGGCTTATAGTGACAACACGGCATAAGATGTAGCTCGTTTTTCCAGAACGTTTCTATGAAATATACAAATTGCGATAGCAATTTCTCGTGTTACTGTAAGACTCCTTGCAGTAATTTATTCAGGAACAATTACTAATTATTTAATAACAGTTTCATAATTAAATCCAAGTCATTATTAGCACAGAGGACCATACTATAGTGATTATATACTTTACGTCACCAAGGATTAGTAGTTAGGAGTAACTGTCTTGTTAACTGACTGTATTTTGGAGCTGACCCAGAAGAGGACCAGCCTTAAGACCTGTTTCTGTAGCATACCTTAGAGAGTGAGTTATTGTAGTTGAGCCAGAAATCGTTCCACTCCCCCTCTGCTCGCCTGAATTCCTCCACTTTTGTAGGCTCAGCCTCACTCAACTCCTGCCAAGTGCTCACACAGCAACTACGAAAAAATACGCTTTGTATATATATGTATAATACGTGTGCATACTGGCAACATACTTGAGACAATAGCCATATTATCATAATAATAATAATATGGGACAACATCCACACAAAGGTCTTCAAGTCCCAAACTTGGCAAAGCCTGTGCAATGGTAACCTGATCACTGATATACATACTTATATACTTAAATACATACTTATATATATAATAAACACCCAGACACAGGTCAAACAGACATGTTCATGCACACAAATGTTTGACCTGTCCGGGGATCGAACCCGGGACCAGCGGCGCAGAAGGCAGGGTTGCTACAAACTGCGCCAACCGGCCAGTCAAATTATAAATTATTAATTTTTTGCTGAATCGTTTGCCTTTTAAAAGCTTTATATCAGGTGGTAAACTATTGTAAACTTTTGACGAACGAAAATGTTATTTAAATGTTTAGATCCTAACACGTCAATTCGATTTGAAAGAATTAAATAAATTGTTTTTGTTATGCAACAATCATTAACATTCAAACAAATGAAACTTCGAAAACATTACAGACTTTTATGTAGAATAAAAGTAGAGTCAACGTTTACGAAATTAAACCAAAAATATATTTACTAACTTAGAGAGACTATATACTATAACAAGAGATTAATGTTTCCATAGAACGAGTTTATGGCAATTTTCTTTGAGGATACATTAGTCAATATGTATAACGATTATATATGTTTATTATTTTTTTATATATTAATATTAAAGTTAAGTTTAATATTTACGCAACTCTAATGCTTGCATCAGGCAAGAAAGTTATCAGAACTCATGATTTTTCATTTCCGTTTACACTATGCACAATCGTGCAACAGTAAATCGAGCATCCTAATCGAGTCCTAATGTTGTTAGGTTAACAGTTTTGTGGAATATGTTGTTATCCGATACCAACGTATTAAAAGTGAGTAGCCTTTACATGTTTACTTTGTATGAAGCTATATGAAAATAAATCAGTTGTGTCGCCGACTTAGGCTTCGTTCAGACGACACGCGCCCGCTAAGCACTCGCCACGCTCATCAGCACCCGCGTCTAACACGCTTTGAATTTTTTTAACTTAATTTGAGTCTTATGCCACATCAATAGATCTCAAAAGTGCATTTATCGAAGTCCTACCGCATACGCCACGCACACGCCACACGCCCGCCTCGTCCCTACTCAGCGCCCGCCCCGCACACGCACCGCACCCGCCATGCGCCAGTCCCGCCACATAAAACCCTTGCGCCCATAGTTGGACATGAATGGTAGTACAAGCGGATATGAAGCGGGCGCGAAGCGTGCGCGTGATCGACGCGGGTTGTCTGAACACGCCCTTAGCGTTTTACTCGTGTGTCTCCACCGAAATATAACAAATATTTAACTAGTTTCAAAAAATAAAGGAGCTTCCCTGTAGAGTTACCATATAGGACTTCATTTTTCCTCCATGTGAGTCCTACACTCATCTTCGTCTGTGCAGAATACAATCACCGCCAAACTATTTTGAATTGGGTATAATTTAGACGGTCATCAAATATTATTTTTGATTCCTAAAATGGCTAAACTGTCACCAAATTATGACACTCCGAATTTTCGGTAACAAGGTCCGCTGTAGGTTCAGGTAATTTTTTTATGTCATTCTGAATACTTTCGGCAACAAGGTACGTTTTAGGAAACGTAATTTGGTGACCATTTATCCATTTTGGTAACCGTTTAGTTCTTTTTTGGTAGTAAATAGGTACTTTCTGGACGGTGTTTAAACACGAGCCTTTTGAATTTCTCTATCGCGTAGCTCTTAATGCAGTTAGGTCTTCTCTTTAGCTGAGTATCATGAAGTTTTAAAACATGACCAAGGTTATTACTAATGCTTATTTATTTAATATGATACCTTGACAGGTTATGGCTCCTAGGTGACAGCACGAGGTCCGTGACCGGAGCCCGAGGTGACAGGTCAGCTGACGACTGCCCAGAATACTCCGGAGATACTGAGGAATAGTCCAATTCTGTGCCGTATCTGCGAAAACAATAGAAAAATATTAGTTAAGTACCTAGGACTAAGCGTCAAGATAAGGCAAGCGACCGGACGGTCTAGCCTTGATTCCAAGGCAAAGCGGGCGGTGCCTCATATGGGACGCTACGTGTGTTAGCACTTTTGCCTCTTACCACCTTCGCAACACTCAGCAATCAGCTGGAACTGGAGCGGAGGCGGCAGCTAGGGGCAAACACGCCAAATATGCCTGTCTGTAATTGGGATACGACTTTGTTCTGGTCGCTGTCGAGCAACGAAACCTGATGTCGCTGTCGGCTATGGGGCAACGAAACCAAAAAAAAAATTGAGGACCTGGACCTGTTATTTGAATCGTCCCAGAATGGCGATTGCTTTGTACTATAATGGCCGTTTCGACATAGAATACATCAGAGTTAGTATTAAAAATATGTTCAGTTTACTGCTACTTAACTTTTCTGCTAGCTGGGTGAAAGATGTGGCAAGAGCAGTAGGATCTAAATGGACAATGTTAGCAAACGACCGGAAAAGATAGCAAGAGGAGGCTTATTACTCAGCAGTGGGTAAGAATAAGGTTGATGATTATAATGTCATAATTCTTGGATGACAATCAATACTGTTTCCTGAAACATCATTGATGAAACGCGTTGCACGTTTTATGACTTCTCAGTGACATCTATTGTCTCTCGTGCGAACTAAAGAATTAAAGTTAGTGAATATGGTGTTCCAGTATTTCTATATTTACTCAAAAAGTTATCGTCCGATTCCGCTCATTGGTCCATATGTCAGAGCATACTAATAAAGTTTAAAAATCGAAAAAGGGGCGACCAATTTGGGTAAGGGTAACCAATGAATAAAAGACTGGAGTAACATATAAAAAAACACTCACTTTATTCTGTAGTGGTACATACGCAAACTGATAGATGGCACTGTCACGATACAATGCGGTCTTAAAATATTATGTCACTATTTATAAATTGCGCTACTACATCAATGTTTTTTTAACTCACCTGTACGGACTCGCCGACGAAGAAGTAGTTTTATAAAGACTGTCTCTACTGCAAAACGTGCTGTCTCTGCTTTTAGCGCCATCTAGACTTTTCTGGGAGCGTTTGGTATCTCTTTGTATGTGGCTAATATGGCTTTGTAGAGATGCGCTTCGGGGCTTCGGCCCGGGCCGAGGTTTGGGGGTACATGTCGCTAGTGGTATGGTGTGCTTGAAACCGTATTTTGAGTTAGTATCTTCGAAATCGGATACCTGAAAATTCAAATCAGATTACCCGGAACGAACACTTAAATCTGCATTAGTTGTTTACAACCAGCACGGTTGTTACAACCAGCGTTATGCTGAGCTGTTGGTACCGGTTTAAAGCAGAAACTTTCGTGTTTATTATTAAGTTTTCTACATTAAATACATATTTTTTCTTTCTTGTAACTAAAAAACTTCCCTACGTATGTACTTGTGTGTAGGTACTTACTAAAATGTTTTTATTATTAAATTTTCTACATTAAATAGATTTTCTTTCTTATTTTATTTCTAAATTATTTTTCTAACAAGAAAACTTTCCTACTTATGTACTCGTGTGTAGGTACTCATTGAAATGTGTTCATTATTAAGTTTTCTATATTAAACAAATTTTCTTTCTTTCTTTATTTCTAAATTGTTTTATTCTTAATATTTTGATATTCTGAAGAAAGCACTAGATGCCTCTATAAAACAAAAGCTTTTCTGTTCTTTTATAAAACTTGACTTTTATCTCTAGTATTGATGTGTAAGTTATGTTTTTTGTACGTGCTCGAGTATGGGCAAGTATCAGGCATGGTATTCACGGGTAATCTCCATAGAATAAAAACACTATTAGTAGTATCCACCACTGTCATAAATCTTAAACTGACAGCGTGTCTTTATAAAAAGATAAAGATAAAAGATATTTATTTATCAAATATAGAATAAAATCAAAACAATGGTAGACTAGCTTGAATTCAGTGTTAGTAATGGGTTCCAAAGCCGGTGTCTTGGACACCCAGTCATAGATTTACTTTATTACATTGTGTGCGCGCACTTTAGTTACCTATTAGCTATTTTTGTTAATTGATTTATAGAACGTTACATATTTAACTGCATTTAAATATTGATAATAGGAGAAAATAAATTAAAATAAATAAATAATATAAGATCAAATTGACATTTCGATTATATAAATTACAGTTGAGATTACATTTTTACAGCGTTGTCTTTAGTGCTCGAAAACAGACAATAATTATTAAATATATCAATATATAAATACAATACAATATATAATACTAATTTGAATTAATAATTGTAGGTATATTGAATTTATACTAAAATATTAAAGGTACAACTGATCGGAATTGACTTGAAACACTTATAGAATAGAATATATTATAGTAGTATATATTTTTTTTCATGTTGTTTTTTTTTTGCGGTACAATATTTGTACTTGTGTTTTTTTTTCTGTTTATTCTATTGATGCGACGTGACTATTCTCACTTAGTCCGATCCATCCCAAGGTTGCCTGGAAGAAATTGCTTTAGGCGATAAGGCCGCCCAATGTACTACCAATGTTATGTTCATGCATGTATCTTATTGTTTATTTTGTTTTTGGTGTGCAATAAAGAAATATTGTATTGTATTGTATTGTATAGTAGGTATGAGCTCACCGCGTAACTGTAGTCTGTCGACTGTGTTCGCAGCAGTCCCTGCTTGTGTGAGTGTGTAAATGTGAATATACCTGTGACAGGTCTAAAGACATGTCATCCTCGAGCGATGTCTCCTGACTTTTAGGGGTTTGTGGAGTAGGGCGCTTGTCTATGGTCTTCTTCATGCGCGGCGCCTCGGAGGGACGACGGTGGTAACCGCCGGGGAGAGAGTTGGCGCGATCGCATCTGCGAACAATAATACGGATGAAATTTGGCACGGAGATAGCATAGACCCCGCATCTATTTTATACATGCTTATATACATAATATTTGCAATGATATCAAACCTTTTAGTAATCTGCTTGCCAGTGACGACAAAGTCTAAAGTGCCTGTGGGCTTCTGCGTCCTCTTTGGCGTAGAAGCAGCTGAGGTCGCGCGTTCTTCTACCGACGGTTCCTTCTTGAGGCTGCTGCGGCGCGAGGAGTTGCGTCGTGATGATGAGCGGGAACGGGGCTCGTCTGGAGACGCTTGCATGGCTGCAGAGTAAGAGATGGTTTGAAGCGTGTCTTTATTTAGATAAACAGGATATTCAGTCGAACCGAAAACTCTTCCACCTCCTTGAAATCGCTTAAAAAATCACGACTGTACTTACTCTGTCAAATCATTAATCAGTACAGCTAAAAATCTATCCACTTGCAAATGTGTAAAAAGCAACCAAGCAGCGCCGATAGTAGTCATGTAGACTACTATCGGCGCTGCTTGGTTGCTTTTTATGTTGTTTGAGTATGTTCTCTTACTTGTATGTACAAGTAAGAGAACATACTCAAACAACGTGACCTATTTTCTTCACTTTCCGATCCCTCTCCTCTCACCTCCAGTGTTCACGTAGCAAGTCATTAATAGGGTTTTCAATCTACTTCTTGTAAATACAGAGTTAAAAAACCTAATAATTCACATGCGTCAGTGTTACCGCCTGTATGTTTGAAAAGCCTTAAACACAATGAGCGATATTTGGATGTAACATAATATGTGCGGATTAACTTAGAGGATATTGAGAACCTGTGACCGAGCGTGTTATTTTGAAAACCTTCCCCCTTTCCTGAATTGGACGTATAGTATGGATACTTACGACATCGGAATATTAGGACTCAAAACTCAAAAAAATATTAAGCTAACTACGCAATTGTTTTATTATCCATTAACCAGCCCATGTTTTGAATATGGGTCCTTGAAATTCTATAATTATATCTTTTGATGATCGACCAAGAAACCGTACTGAGGGTAGTGAACCGAAAAAAATTGCGCAAACAAACCGCCCTTACTGATAAAATCATACCTTGACATTTACAGCGTAGTAGTCAAAATAATATAAAGATATCTAAAAAAAAAATTATATCAAGTCAAGTCAAAATCAAGAATTTCCGATTTTTTCATATTTAATTCTTTTATTTAGAGCGACAGTAACCATGGAGTACCTAACCTATCTGCTTTGAATTTGGAAATTTTTCTTTCGCCTGTAGATTAAATATTTGTATGTTTTTTGGGTATTTCACACTCGCGTTCTCCAAAAATAAGTTTAAAATAATCGTGTTCTCAAGGTTATCAGTTCGCAGTACTGCTGAATGATTTTTTATTCAATAAATACGTCAAACAATTAAGCAAAGTAATATAATAGCGTTACCTACAACTCACCTTTATATGTTGCGACTTGTTTTCAGTGTTTTATATTTTATAATCACTTCAAAGAACAATTTAGCAGATTTCTACACAGGTTGTGATCAAGTTTTCGGGTCGGGACACAGTGGCGAACTGAGCGAGTGTATATCACGGGTTCTGATCATGTGTCACGCATGAATAGATTGGTGTGAGGGGTTGGTTATAAGAGAAGCGATAGGCGATAAGCGCCTTATCCCTGTATTATAAATGTGTGTGCGAAAGTGTGTTTTTTTCCTTCTTCACAGCAATATATATGACAAAACGGTCCGATCGCTATAGCCTACTTTATTCTCAAGAAAACAAACATAACGGGGGCAATGCTGAGGACAAAAACTAACAAACTTCACTTCACTTGTTGCGTCTGCACTTGACGCAGCTCACTACAGAACGGCATAGCTCAGCTGCGTTCAGAGGAAGCTTCCGTCATGCTGCGTCCAAGTGTTGGAATAATAATCCACCGCCGATAAGGAATCTGCAAAGTATCAGTATTTTTAGGAAAAAGCTCTAACTATTTATTTACAAGCACCAAAAAAGTGAGGAATTCTTAATTACTGACATCAGTGCCTTTTAGTAAAGTTACGTGTTAAAATGTTTTAACTGATTTCCATATGCAGCGTAAATTCAGTTTGTAGTTTTAGTAAAATAATATCGATTCATGGTTTATGGCTTCAGTTAAATATTTGTCTTAGAATTTCATCACGAGGTAAACTAATACATTGACATAAAAATATCATTATGTGATTAAGACACTGACACCTCTCATTTTTATTTATTTGTCATTCTAAATGTTTTTCTATATTTTTATGGCACCGTGCAATTTGTTTTTTATTTATGTATTTTTTTAAAATGTTATATTATTTTGTATGCATGAGATTGTGTGCGTGCGTGACGTCACCTGCCGGCACCAACAGAGGACCAGCGCTGGTTGTTTACAACCAGCATTACTTTGAGTTGGAGCCGGTTTGTGCCAAGAAACATAAACATTTTTTGTGAAGTCTCTGTTAGTACTTGTAGTTTTTTGGTATAAATAAACTATTGCTTAATTTCTTAAAACAAGGAAAGTAAAATAAATTACAATCGACATTATTTGCAATGTTGTCAAAACAATTGCAAACTACACGGATCAACATTTTTTTGTTTCTGAAAAAATATTTCATAAACAATTAAATGTTATAACAATGTTATAACATTTTAGGGCATATGGAGTTATAATACGACTAATCGAGCCAACGAAATAAACCATTTTTAACCGACTTCCAAAAAGGAGGCGATTCTATTTTATCGGCGAATGCGAAAATCAATTCTTCTCTATGATTGAACTAAACTATTTGCCCGTAAAGATTCTCTAAGCTTAAAAACAAACGATACTAAAGATATATAAACAAATTTCAAGTGAATTCGAAGGCATTCATTCGGCAAAAGAATCGTGTCTATTTTGGGACAACAGGAACGTCACTCACTCGCTAGTCGCTCCGCTCGTGAGTTAGCTAAGACTTTAATTAAGGGTGGATGGGGGTGAGCATCGGCGCATGCAACAAGTTGCCTCGAGACCTGTGGAGTCGAACTGTTGTATTTAACCGACTAAATTTAAAGGAGTTAGATTTTTATTATGTATCAATTACAGAGAACTTTCATTAGCATTCGAAAATTAGTAGACTACGGCCTGCAACCCTTGATAGCAGGGGAGACCCGTGTCTTGGAGAGCTGTTGAGTAAAACGTTCATGAGTGTTTTACTATGCTTGTGTAATTTTAATAATAATTTAGTAAAACACGTACCTATTTAAAAAAAAACAAATGATAGTACTACTTAACGAAAGTTTCAGACCTTGTTATACGGTACAGGGTTTTTATTCTAAATTTGTTAACATAAATTTTATTTACATATGTTCCTTGGCCAAGTTTCAAGACGCCTCGAAGTCTCTGACAAAGTTTATGACTGTTACTTAGCCTAAAATATACAGGAACGTATTTACCTAACAGCCAAAAGGGCCATATACATATACAGAGGCGGCGCAAAAATCTCACCTCACTTTTCACTGCTTTGTACACTTGTACGCTTAAAATTATTAAGAAAATCCCACCTAATTAGCAAAACAACAAAACATTTTGATAATCTGCAGATGATAATAAAAATAAATAAATAATAAACTATCTTATGACACGTCGCACATCAAAATCTATCGGTTTAGGCTGTACAGTAAGACATACAATCACTAGTAGCTGTCAAAATGCAATACGAGTATAAAGAAATTATATACGATGAACCCCCATTCATTAAAATTCCCAAAAATCTTATATTACTTTACTCAGCACTCCACTATAATGAATGCACTATCAAAATTTCATGTCTTTAGGTTCAGCGTTGATTTCTAGCGATTATCTCTTTTATATAAAAATATCCCTTTTACGGGATATTCACTACAAGCTAGTAACACATATGAAGTTAGGCACATATGTGACAAAGGTTTTCGGTTGTGTGTATTGGAGCAGTTGGAAATACTGAAACACAGAAATCAGGACTCAGTACTGTTAAACGATCAAATACACCCACACAACAACAACGGTGACGCACAACACGTGCCTTTGGGTGTGGGAAACACGTGACCGGCCGCTATATAAAGAGCTCGCAGAGGCGCAACAGCTCACTTTCGAGCGAGCGCTTGAAGATTCAACATCTCTTGATGATGCCTTGTGCTAAGGCAAAACACGTTACGAGGAAGGCGGATACTGAGAGAAAGAGATACAATAAGTGGAGGTGTGGCGGTGGTGAAGAGGAACCACACCATAAAAACAAAAATATTTTTCGATTTCTCAAGCTGACATCAAGACGAGGCGGAAAAAAAATTATTAATACTTTTTATATACCTACCATCTTATTATAAATGGATTTCCGTAAAGTAACGCCTGACTCCGTCAATTAATATAGGTATATAACCCTTTTAGTTACAAGAGTAATAATTAAGAGTAAATTGTGTAAAGATATGGTGAAATCTCCCAGTCTTGTTCCAGCCTCACTTAAGTCTCATACTCGATTAGTCCCGCGACCCGCTTCCACGACCTACCTGCGCTCTATACGTTAACATTATTAAACCTGACATTATGACTAAAAGGGCACCATACACGATCAGTTTGCACCGTCAGTTATGACTGAACTGATCGTGTATAACTGCTTTCGCTTTTAGTATACATTTCCGACGTTCCGTTTTTCTGATCAGATGATAATTTCGTTTTGTTGTAATTTTTCTGTACTTGAATATATAAGTATTTTTAACCCCCGACGCAAAAACGACGAGGTGTTATAAGATTGACGTTTCAGTGTCTATCTGTGGCATCGTAGCTTCCAAACGGCTGGGCTAATTTTGGGAATCGTGAAATCTATACCCAAGTTTCGTTAAGAATAGATGGAAACTACCTACGACCTGTATACGCGGGTACGAGATTAAGAAACATTTCAAGTGACATTATTACCAGACTCAAAGCAGAAACGCTTAGTTCTCTCGGCCAAGAAGCCGCGAGAAAATGATAAAGAACCGTAATTAAAATTATACTTCTTTCAAATCCGTGTAAAGTACCTAATAGACAATTAAAATTTCAAGTATTTTCTCATTTACATGTTTATGTGCTTTGATTAACCGTTAAGCTAAGTTAATCTTTCGTACGTATTAAAAACACAAAATTGAATTTCTCTGCTGTTCTTCGAAGATGTCCTTAAAGTCTTATTACACACACACATTGTTTTTATCTGACTTCTAATAGAGGATGTTCTCAATATGTTCTTTATATTAGTAATTGTTTACTATTTGGATTCTGATTATTTTAAATTTGTAGAAGCATAGTAGGTATAGTAGTAATCACGCGCATACCCAGAGTTGAGTACTCTGGGTATGCTCACAAAAAAGCTTCTTGCGGCGCCGCGGCGGCGTGTGTCGGGTCGCTCTCTTCCCTCCGATATGGTTGAGGAAAGCGATGGCCGGCACATGCGTCAACTCGTGAACGGGTGCTGCTTGCGGGGACCGGATTGCTCTCTGTATGTGACATTCAATTTAAAAAATTTGAAATAATAATTGTTAAAAGTTTAATTAGTTTTTTGTCTTCTTCTATAAGCCTAGAATGACAAAAAATCTAAATAAATTAACAAAAAAATTTATAATTACATAAAGGGCACGGACCAAAGCGTCTGTGGAGTGTAAATTTTTGTAAATATAAAATTAAATAAAAAAAAAATTATATGTTGGAATATTTATTTTTCTTCTTGTTTCATTTTTACTTCTACTCAGGTACTAGTACATATATGATCATCAATTTCTCAGAAAAGCCTAAAGCGATTTGAAAAAAAAATATTGCCTCCATATAAATTTTACCAAAACTGTTTGTTTAAAAATAAAATGTAAATGTTTTAATTTTTCATTACTCGTCATATTCATAATACTTAATTAGTCTTAATATATATAAATCTCGTGTCACAATGTTTGTCCTCAATGGACTCCTAAACCACTTAACCGATTATAATAAAATTCGCACACCATGTGCAGTTCGATCCAACTTGAGAGATAGGATAGTTTAAATCTCAAATTATAGACGCAATTTTAATTTATTGCTAATTATTTGTCTGTTATTATTTGACAGTCACAATAATTATCTGTTAACTCCAAATGATTCTAACAGATGTCGATACCTTTCGACTGGGTTGAGTAAGTAATCAATAGATGGCGCTGCTATGGTAAATCTACTAAAAACTTTAGCCACAGCAACGCGTGGCCGGGTCAGCTAGTATATTATACAGAAGGCAGTGATTCACAACACAGCACGTATTGTTAGGAGGTTCCTCTCTCTGTAGTCCCTACCACCGGTAGCTTGGCTCCTACCCTGCTGGCGGTAATCTAGATTTACGTTTTAATAAATTTACATTACTTAAATTTATATTGTTACGAAACTTAGATTTTGGAAATAAAATGGACATATTAATACTAGTACCGGTCACGCGCAGCAGAAATGAATATAAGAACTTAGAAATTTATACCCCTTATATGACCCGCTTAGGGGTTGAATTTCCAAAATATCTTTCTTAGTGTAATGAGTAAGATATTTTGAAAATTCAAATAGAGGTATGAAATTAGGAGGGTACGCCTTCCAAATTTCATGCCTCTAGTTTAAGCGGCTTAGGCTCTGCGTTGATAAGTGGAAACAACGCTCCGTGATCCATGGCCAACTCAGTCCGGCCACGTGGATACACCACGGATCTCGTGTCCCAATATCAGTCAGTCAATTAAGACAGTTTACTCTTTTATAAATATGGAATAATGTAATTCCGTCAAATATATTACATGTACAAAAATGCACAAGTCTCGCAGCACAGTTTTTCTGCCGTTAAAACTTGTGAAATCATATGTTAACCAAGTCTGTTCAATACCTAATACCTATTTATCTATGGGAGTAAATATTCAACCACTTCGTCGTAACTTGATACTTTGTTATTTATATGATATTTCTTTAGTAAATACATACCTATAGTAAATATTTATTTTATATTACAAGCCATTAAAAAATTTTGAGTTTCTAGCTTGTCCCACAATGAAGTTAAAGCGGGATAAAAAATCGCTAGAAACGCTTCGAGAAAAGGATGGTACGGCCGTGCGTGACTTGACGGGGGCACTGCCGTGTCCCCAGATATCATTTCATTATATTGGATATATTTTTTGCACTTGTTTTTAAGTATTACGTCTTTACGTGGACAGAGTCGTGTCGTTTCATTAGTATGTATGTATAATGAAGTGGACTCTATAATATTAGCATAAATACAAGATCAGATATCACTTTCGATGTTTTTCCATATTGTCCACTTTCATAAATAGAAAGTTAAACCTGTTTGAGTACTCATTTAGAATTATATTGGAACTAAAAATAACTAGGAAAGTCTATTCGGCTGTCTAAATCTATAAAAATATTAACTAAAATTACAATGTAGAATTACAAAACCAATGTCGGCAAAAATACTATATACATACATATATTTATGAATATATGTATGTAATATTACTGTTACATACATAAATATATTTATTTTATATCATACTCTTATATTTATTATTCAGATATATGATTAGTTAAACATGTCAAAATTAAAATTATATAATAATAATAACACTTAAAATTATGTTACTATGGCATAATATAGTCAAAAATCTAAACCTATATCAGCCCTCGTCCAAACGTCCGGTCCCCATAAGACTAGCGGCATTAACACGCTGAATCGCTAATGAAATGCGCTGGCCGAGAAAAAGACCAGAACGTGGATCACGCCCTTTCGTGGATCATTATATTTATTTATAAATATATCTATATAAATATGGAGTAATAGGGTAAGTGCTATTATAAAAAAAAGGCTAACTATATCAAAAACAAGTAGCAGATGGATTACCTCTATAAGTAATCCATCCTTTAAGAATGTTGGTGATGGAGTAAAAGTCCAACAATTATTTCAAACAATAATATTTATTCGATATATTCGCATTTCAGGATGCGTTTTCACATCGCGACGGTACCGGAAACTACTGTTTAACGAAAAAATAGAACATCGAACCTTGTCGTATTGTTGCTAGGAACAGGATTTCAACAATTAAAACTTTATTCAGTTAATTGTTCAGTTAACACAAATAAAAACACAACTCGATGACAACGGCCGACAAACTGTAGTACATAAAATTCACACCAGACGGAGCTACTTATATGCTAAGACGTGTGTAATAGATCATAATAAGATATATAATATTTCTGTACATTTCAAAAGAACGTTACTAAAAAATCATTTATTTTTCTCAAGCTGAAACGGATGGAATTACGGAGACGTCACTCGCGGTCTGCGCTTAATCGGTGAATAAAATACTTAATACCTATCTACAAAGTCTCAATACTAAATTTTTAAAAAGAGAGAGTAAGACTCTTATTATATTTTAATTAAAAAAAAAAAATATGGTGGCGTCCATTTTGGATTTGAAATTTGTGATAGTGTAATATTACTACTAGTCAAGCCCTTTCATTTGATACCCGTATTACTGTTATAAAATATGCCATACGCCATTTTGTGGCTTCGGCTGTCTTGGACCGATTTTCATCAAACATAGCAAAAAACAGTCCCTTATAATTCACCTTTCTAACAAATAACTTAATCAACATCATTCATTCGGGAGCTGTGATGCAGACATATGTATATGACACATCCATACACACACATAACTTATAACAGCCGTCGTTTTTCCGTGGGGCGTTAAAAATAGAATAGAACAAACTAAAATTAATTGTAACAAAAAAACAGTAAGAAAAAAAAGGAATTGTAACAAAAAATCAGTAAGAAAGTTACTTAAGAATTATTATTTTGTTACAAATGTTATGGATTCTTTCTTACATTGTTTCCATTACTTGCGACCTTCGCTTCGCTCGGTCAACAGGTTGCGTTACATGCGTGACATTCAACATCCTACCCCGCCTTAAGATGATACACCTCCTCTTACGGCAGTGACCATGTCGCTCTTACGTAACCAAAATATTTCATGCGGTGTCCATGAGCTATGAATTTTTGGGATGCGTAGGAGTACTATTACAAATAAAAAATATATATTTGATAAATTCATATTGTCACCACACTACTACAATATATATTGTGACCGGGTTATAAGCACGCTCACAGCCCACTACAACCGGTTTGAGTTACCAACGTGTACCTACTGCACTCGATAAAATCTAAATAATAATCATGATGACAAATAACCCAAATTTGCCTTCTTTCTAAAGTAGATGTTTATTATACCTACCCTCAGTTTAATGTATAAATTACAAGTAGTATGCTATTATATATTATAAGCAGTAATATGTTGAGCGATTCTATATCTTTACAAACTTCTTGGTTTTTAGATATAGTTTAATAAATTTATGTTTTTTAAGTGTACTTAGTAATAATAAAAAAAAGGTAATAAATACTAATACATTGAGAAATACCAACAAATAATGATTCATGAAGTGAAGTTATTATTTTAACAATAAAGAGTCCACCATCGATGAGATATATTTTGTCCTATAACAGTGGTATCAACTGTTGTCGCCGAAGGTTTTAAATGGCGGTGCAGACGGTGTTGCGGCATATCTTTATTAAACTACATTATATTAAGTGTCTAAGTTTTGGATGTAAAGGAAGTTGAAGAGGGCGCTGGTTTAGCACCGCAGCCAACCACAGACCATTTCCGGCATGTTTTAATTAAATACTTTACAAACGTAGCGTCCGGTCTGGGTTGGCGGCGTAGCTGCTATACCCGAGCCCCTCACTTCTCTTTTGGACGCAAGACTGTAAGTTTCTCTAAATAAGAAAATAATAATAAATAGTTAATACAGCAATTAAATTTCAATACATTGAGTTATATTTGATTGTAAAGTAAGAGGGTAATAATTATACTGTGATTTTGTAATAATAATTTCTATGTTTTATTTTAGTAGTTGAGCTGTCACTACTGACACAATTCCGAAGAACCCTATATTTTTTTCAAATTTTTACTAAACTAATGCATAGATGAACTTTAAGAAATGACTTTTTTGTGAATGTTCCTGATGTATCAATAAACGCTTGGACCGTTTAAATTACTTTACAATTGTAAGTGCATATTTTTTGATGGTTAAATATAAACATTACGAAAAACTAGCTCAGCCTTATAATGTTTTGACTCGCGAAGATTTGATTATCCTACAGGAACACTTAATATTTCCGAGGTAAAATTGCCTGATAACAAATTCTACCCTGATCGGTTCAGCCGTTTGATTGTGAAGGAGTAACAAACAAATCCACACATAATATAGTAACATATCGGACTACTGGACCATCACTCTAATATAGTAAAGGCGAAAATTTGTATTTTTTTAATTAAGCGCCGAAATGAAGTCCTTCTTTATTAGTATAACTTTTGTACAAGTGTTACCCTTTGCCTGAGCAAAAGGGAAGCACTAACTTAACCCCCGACGCAAAAACGAGCGCGAGTGAGTGAGTGTGTAAGTGTGGGCGGGTGTTTTGAGTGTGTCTCTGTATTGAGTGTGTGTACATATCTTGAGACTAGTAAAATAGTATACAATATACATACATTACAAATTTAAGACGACGACAAACATAATGACAGTGTCAGTGGTTATCCAAATTTTATTTTTTTATTTTCGGACTGTCCCACAGCTTCCTAACATTTAGTCATCCTACTATTTTCTCGCATACGTCAAGTGAAAGTGTCGACCTGCCGCCGCGCCCTGCGGCCTTGCAGTGAAAGCTGTAACCACACATATACATATTTATCGATAAATATTTATTATATTATGGCTTTTTGATAGTGGAGACTTGAATCATCATCATCATCTACAGTAGTAATGTTTTACTAGTGTATATTTCTATTAATTACCATCTTCCCAAAACAGGAGGTTCTCTATACGACGGTTCTTTAATTATTGTTACCGGTGACGGCTGAAACGAAATGAAAAAAAAAATGTTTCATTTTGTATTTCTCGAGTGGCCCCATTTAAATTTTATATTAAAAAACGGTCAAGAGCTTTGGTATTTAAATTGCTGAAAAAAGTTCCTGCAGTAATAGAATTTGGTAATCAATTGGGAATCGGGTAAGACCGCCACTTGTGACACTAGATGTAAGGTTTTTCCTGTATATTTGATGTTTGTGTGTCTACAATAAAGAGTATATTCCTTCATTCATTCATTAATCACTTATTACAAAGAACTTGTCGAGTGCATTTATTATTTTTTTGCATCGACGTATTCGTATAAAAAAACAATTGCTATTAATTGATACAAATTACACTGGGTTATTGGCTAGCGGTGTACTAAGCTAAAATACTCCTAGTATCATTATATACTATGGTAACAACTCAGAATTCAAGAATAAAAATCTTACTCATACACTTTTTTTTCTTTTGATATATGTCACCATACTTATGCATAATCAAGCTAAGTCAAATATCAAGTAATAAGTTATCGTGGTCAAGTTAAAGTCACATCATGTACCCTCGTACAGGGGTGGAGACTTTACCAGGGTTTCTACGGAGATTTCCCGCGAACACAAAAACCAAGTTATTCCATCTTTATATTGCTTGCCCACATTGTGCACATAAACAAGACGCTAATGGTTAAAAATCCACCAGTATTACACATTAAAGTTTGCAATAAATACACAGATAGAGACGCCATTTTTACAGCGAACGCGGGAACAAACCTTTTCTTATACATTTTATCGACCACCGATAAACCTTTTTTTCTCGATTTCAGGGTTAATTCCATAATTAAAGTAGTTCGTTATTATGAGTATAGTTAACTCTTCAGTGTTGTATACCCCTAACCGTTAACCCTGTATAATCATAATCAATAAGAGATAACTTTTAAATCACAATTTCGACATCGATATAACATTAAATAATTATGTAATTTCTACTTGTATTAACCTTCGTGCTGTAAAATTTTGTAATGTAATTTTATATGGTCTTTCGCGAGTATCGTTTTTATGGCGCAGTTGTTTTAACCACGGCTTATAAACTGGTGAAGAGTGGCCAATCGGAGCGTCACTTGTATGCACATGAAATTAAAAAAATATGAGCAATAAATACATAACCATACGATTATTAAGATACTGAATAATTCATGGAAAATGATATTATATTTTTGATCATTTTATATTTCAAAACTTTTCAGTGTGTTTCATCGATGCGTCACTGAAATACTGGTAATTATTGTGATAGAATGTAGAAGCATTGCTATTCGACGAGGTAATGTAGCAAGCGATCTAGAAACGCTACCTGATAGAGGTAGGTAGCATTTGGATTATATGTAAACGTTTAATAGATGATCCAAGTGTTTAATTGTAGGGAAAAAAAGGTTAACAACAGAACCCTATTACTAAGACTTCGCTGTCTATCCGTCTGTCCGTCTGTCTCCAGGCTGTATCTCAAGAAGCATATTAGCTAGACTTATATACTTATAATATTTATTCAATACGACAACAGTGATTTTTGCAGTTTTTTTACATGATATTAATAACGACAAAAGGTAACTTGAACTTATGTTGCATAGATAAGAAACTCATAGCAAGCAAGCTCGACTCGCACTTGGCTGATTTTTTGTTTTAGTTTGTAAATTTTTATAATAATATCATGGGCTCAGGAGTTTAGCACATACATATACGAATTGTTTTTTGATATTGAATCTGATATTGTTGTTCCTGAAGTTGTTGATGAACTGCCGAAGGTATGTTGTAGCGGTTGCGATGATATTGAGTAAATTGACGTTAATTTCTTGATGATCACTTTGTTTTGAATTAATATGAATACAAAACCGTACGAACGCAAGCTCGGTCCACGGTGAGAGAGGAAGTGAGCGATGCCATAGACTTACAATAGCGATGACAAATTATGACAATCGACTAAATTGAATAGAATTGAGATACATGTTAAGTATCGATTAAAAAGGAATTAAAATTATAAAAACATATCCGTACACAAAATTCTTATGCTTAAAAAGATAGACACACCGCCATAAAAAAAAACTACCTATACAAAGGCCACTCTATGGAGTTTTTAACATCGGTGTCGGACTTTTTTTGCATAAAGGTTAATACTCAATAACAACTTTCGTTAAACATCTAGACTGGTTTTTTAAAGAAACTTGGTGGTTTCGGATCTGACCGTTGCATAACAGACTCGCCTTTTTTGGGCGAGGAATTTTAATTTTGTGTTCTTTTAAATTAAATGACTTGTGCTAAGATTTTCTAAATATTATAATGTGGTCCTTTCATTTTCTGTATAGTGGAGCTAGAAAACAGAGGTTGGTCTAGTCTAGCGGGAGAATGCTCGCCTTTCAAGCTGCAGGTCGTGTGTTTATCTCAGTCCAGATAAGTCAATTTGAATAATAAAGTTTAATTACTTTAGGGTAATCGACCAAACGAGCGAAGCGTCTCATTTAAGGCTGATGAATTTTACATTTGTCTGTTTGATTGACGTGTGTTTGTTTAGTTGTTTGTACTCGCAGGTCTTCGTTTTTATCCAATCTTCACAAACGTATGAATCATCATCAACAATTTTAGGTTCTGGATGTATATTTCTTTTAAAAAAGGGATATCAATAAGATTCAGCAGAGCCATAAACAACACAGCACAACTCCAGATAAAGAATTTTTGAGTAAAATTTTTGAGTTTTAATTGATAGTAGTTATCTTATTAAATCACAAAAATTTGGTCGTGATTTACTCTGATCGCAGAAATACAAGATTTAGAATATTTTAGGATTTTTTTTTGTGCCGCTAACTTGTAAGTATCGCTAAACAGCCAGATTTCCAAAAGCATAGACAGACGTTGAGTACTTACTAAGTACCTTGATTATTTGCAGTACAATAAAACAATCATTCAACAACTAAAATATCAAAAATCTCCCGACTGTTTTAAAAATAATTTATTCAGTTTTTTATGCGGCCATCTTGGATTTGAAATTTTTTATACTGTACTAGTCAAGCCCTTTCATTTCATACCTTTATCGAGTGAGTTGTATAAAAATAAGTAACCCACCATTTTATAGCAGCGGCCATCTTGAACTGATTTTCATGAAACATAGCTAAAAACTATTTACCTTTCAAATAAAAAAATCCAATAATGCTACAGACAGACTTATATCATCCTGTCGTTTTTGCTTCGGGGGTTAAAAAGCAGAATTTAAACAGGAAATATTTAAAATTGCTTCATAGTCAATTATATAGTTACGAAATGTTATAAACAAGTAACGATTTAAGATAGAGCGGCTTTCTCTTCGGTATTATTTGGTAAGTTATTTGATAATTGTGGGTTATCGTTACGATCAAAATGCTAACGATTTATTAGATCTTTTCTTTTAAATTTAGATGTGGCGTCGTACGGTTGATGTATTTATTGCAGCGTCAGATATTATGGTGATTGACCGAGCGAGCGATACCGACGACACGTTTCTGCTTTTAATCTGCAGAGTTTTTCTTTTGTATGGATGTTGGTGCTCGTTCAGGTCGTGGTTTCTGAGCAATCTTGATGAAAATTAGTTCAATTAATGAAAAATTACTTAAAAGTTTAATTCATAGAACTTATATAAGGTTCTATGAATTAATTGTTCATGATGTTGTAAACTAAAAAAAATTGCCGACTTCCCAAAAAAACAGGAAGTACTCGGCTGTAGTTTTTTTTGTTCTAATTTCTCAAACTGCTGATAAAATTTGAAAAAAAAAAAATTATAAAGGGTAAGTATAATAAGTAGGTACTTTACATGACGTGGTCCCATTTTAAATTTATAATAATTTAATCGAAATTGTTACATTAATGAAGATCGAAAGTGCCTGCCGAATTCTGTAATCACTATTTACAAAAAACTTGTTGAACATATTGTACGTTTACGTTTCTATGGATACGGTACAGTCTATTCTGACTCAGATTAAACTGCGGGGAAAATACCAGTAATTTGTTACTAATAATTTTATACGGCTTCGGAAGTACGACAACTTCCTGTACCAACTAAAAGGTGTAAAAGATGAATGTGAATTAAGGTATGACTGCAAATTACTTGTTACAATATCACCATAACTACAAAAGACAGATAGTACAGAAGTTAAACAAGTAAGTACAAGTGTAGGGTAAGCTTGGCTTATTCCCAAAAAGCTATCGTTGTAGCGGTAGGTACTCGTATCTAGTTTTTTGATTTACTGTTGATAATGAATCGGGAAGAACGGGAATGAAAAGCAATTCTAACTAAAATATTCAAATTTTTTTCACTGTGTTCGCTCTTCTGTCGTTCGCGGCCTCAGTGTAAATAACAACTGACATATGCAACTGACGCATTCGGAGCGTCCGTTAGGTGCAACTATTTAACCATCAAAATAGCTCGGTAAAAACACTGATGTTTATCTGACAGTTGACAATAATACATGGCTATAGCAATAAAGGTTATTTTCCCGTGTGAAGTTGAGTTGCTGTCAGTGTAAATATTCTACTAACGCGTTCGTTACCTAAGGGCAGGGTAAAAAGCAACGAAACAACTACACCTTGAGGCACGGAACGCATCTCTTTTCCCAACCGTTATATCATCGTGCCTCTGAGCGTTATCTATGTGTGTGTTGCTCGGGAGCGCTCTTTATCTAGTTTGATTTCTGTACGATATGTATTTTGTGCCATAACCTCAGTACCGCGCGAACTACTTATGCCTGTACCAACATTACGAACGCAATTTTCTAGGTCATTCAATCATCTCCCATAGAAAGTAATGACAGTGACGTAACAATGACATAAGCATAACCTAAAATTCCACACATGTCAAACTTGCGGCAAACAAACATGGCGGAGAAATCTGCCGGCGGGTTTTCTATTGTTTTTTGTTACGTGTGTGTAAATAACCTGGATTCGACACGAGTTCATTTCGGAATACAGTGGAATGGATTGAACGGGGAAGTGTACTAAAAATTTTACGGAAAGAAATGGAAGTCAATCGAAACTAAGAACCTATAGAGTTTTAAAGTTTTTTTAAGGTAATCAGGTAACACACACAAAAAAAAAACACAGTCTAATTGAGTACCACCTCTTTTTGGTAACTGATAGAAAAATAAGATTCAGGTCAACAATCTAAGTCCTTACCGGGCAGAATGTTGTCCAATCTTCAGCCCGGTTCTTTGGTAATAAAGAACACCTAATCTGGCAACACCTGGCAGTGCTACGAGCGCTACTAATATGTAATAAGATCAGAAGAAAACCGCACTAAACCGTATCATAAAATCATATCTAGTAGATTGTATTTAAGTTTGTTAAGAGGTAGCAACTTTATTAGAATTTTTATGGTGATTTGCCACGAACACAAAAACCACATTATTCCGTTTTTATATGTCTTAACCACACTTGTGCACATAAACACGACATCAACTGTTAATAATAAACATTACAACTTAAACTATCGCTAGTTTTGCAATAAATACACAGTCGAAAACACCATTATTTCAGCAAACGCGAGAAAAAACCCTCGTCGGGAATTAAAAACGGTGTAAAATATTTTTTTAGTATAAATTTAAACTCTACACGATATATGCATTTAACCTGTTCAAGTTACGTCATATATATGTAACATTATTTAGCACAAGGACCTTGAGTCATACAATCCATGCAATTTGTAACAAAATGAGGTTAAATGACAAATTGTTAGTATTGGAAAGCTTACGGATGACGCTGGACACTTTCTATAATAGCATTTAAAAGAAATATGTGGCTAAATGACATCACCGCTCTTGTCACATCCGATTTTAAAATAACAAAGAATAAACATAATTATTTTTAAAAAAATAGTTAGTAGTAAGTAACTAATAGAAATATTGAATTTAGTGCCGTTTATTAGTACCTACTCATAAATATTTAAATAGTAAACTGTAAACTAAAATACTAAATATGATAATTATGTATTTATGTAGGAATGTATTTTAAATAAGTACCTACTTATGTAAACGTAGCTTTGCTGTATTAAGGAATTGTATGTACCCAGTCCTATAACATTTATCTAAGGATTGGCTGGAAGAGATCGCTTGCAATGATGGGATGGGGCCACATTTGTAAACCCTGATAAAAATAATATATATTATGTCAAAAATATATAGAGTCAATTCGTAAAGAAAGCAAATTAATTAAAAAATCTTTATTACGGACAGCTGAAGACCCGTATTATTAGTACAAAAACATGATATGATTTGCAAGGCATGTCCGGAAACCCAGAAGCGTGTCCCACTAGGTGGACCGACGATATAGTAAAAGCCAAAAGTAACCAGTGGATGCAATTGGCAGCTTTTCGTTCGTCAGGCGTTCTAAGGGGAAAGCCTATGCTTAGCAGTGGGCATATTCTGGCTGATGGTGATTATGATGCATCCATCAATGAAGCAAGCTTAAAGTTTTTTCTAAGCTTAAATAATGAAAGTTACAGTTGGGTAATATCCAACACAAAATAGGAGCGCTAAATCGAAAATGACGTCATTTCGCGCCATAAGGATGTTGTAAGCACCTATTTCGAAATGTTCGTAATGTTGACGTAAAGGAAACAAAGGCTTACTACAAGTACTTTATGTAAAGGAAACGAAAGCTTGTGTTTGTACTTATTCAGTGACAGATTGTTTAAATTTTTTGCTGTCATGATTAGTTGGAAGCCCGGAAAGTGCCCCTTGGCGGGGGCACTGCCGTACCTACTCCTAGATATAGGCTTCTAGTTACCGACAAAAAAAAAATATCGCGGTCAAAACTTACAAACAATGGTTGTCATCATTTTCATCAGCCAGACATCGTACACTGCTGAACATAGGCATTGCAACAATTGCATTAACTTAAAATGACACAATGCAATATTAATTCTAAAACAATTCAAGTAACAGATTTGGTTACTTGTGACTTTTACCTCGGCCTAAGATAAAAGCTAGTATTCCAGAATTACGTAAATTTAACTAAAATAGTAGTGCCATAGATCACAGATCAGCTATAGCAGCTTAATGTAAAAAAAAAACTTTGAAATTGCATCGATTACTCCATTTTATATCAAATCGATGACATCCTCGTCAAATTATGTGAGAAACGGAAATACGATTACCTTAATTCCGTCCAATAGAAAATACATTAATTACGGAGTTCCTACCTTCCTTCGTGTCAATGAAAACAAATTGAGAAAATGTCAAAGCAAAAACCACCTTAAAATAGATACCTTAAGCGCTAACTTTGACTAGTAGTAAAATAAAAGGCTCTGAAAACAAATGAAGGAAATCACAAAAGGAATTGATCCGTATCTCGTAAGTGTTAAGGTGTAAAATCACGTGTGTTCTTAAGAGAAGGCACAGGTTTCTCAACACTACGGTCGTGTATGGGAAATAGCACCCCACTTTCTTTACACCACATCTGCACAAGCCAGTCTCGATTCACATCTCCACGTCTTCGGACGCCGAAAAAAAACAAACGAAAAAAGAAAAAATGAACTGTCAACGTGACAGCTACTAGATTTATTGTATAGTTTCGCGCCAATTTTCCCGCGGGAAGTGACAGTGGAAGTGTTTTTTTTTCTGGAATTTTGGAGATAGACACTGGGTGTTGTGGACTTTTTGGTGTGATTGGATCTTTTTTTTTCAACCCCGGAAAAATGGTGAGCAAAATAATAATTATGGTATTGTAACCCACTACTAAACCAATGCAATGTAAGCTCTCAAGAAAAAACTTTTTCCTTTATTATGAAATAAATAATAATTGTTTTGAGAATAGAACACTAATATATTATATATATCCTAATTAAAATAAAATAATAATTAATTTAATTTTTAAAATGTGACAGACAACCGACTTCAAATCAGTTAAATATATTTTGTCAAATTAATAAATTCTTTACCTAAATATTGAAAGCGGTTAAAAACAACTAAACCTAGTAGTCTAAGATCCCGATATATACAACGACCTTCACCCAGATGTTTATTCAATAAAACGTATTTTATATAAAATTGTCTATCAAATTTCTGTCCAGGATATGATTAATTAATAATTTAAAAAAAAATATGACAATTACCGGATTGATTATAAGACCAAGTTCATATAATCAATTTTATTTTATTGTTGCTGCTGAATTACAATAAAAAAATACATAAGGATATAAAACTTAATAGTTACATAAATTAATGTACCCACCATTATCTTTTATTTTTTATAAATTGAAAACCTACTTACTACTCGTTAATCTTACAAACCTCATTACATTTAAACTAATGTCACATCTCTAGTTAACTTCGGTACAAACATCAGTCGAGAAATCTTTAAGTAGGTTAATTCTGTCTTACTATTTAGAAATTGACCCATTAGCCCGCATTAGTGACAAGAATCACGTCACATGATGATCTGCCTACTTAACTAATTTATAAGCTATAGAATATGCATGCATTTTGCCGCTTGTCTAGGCTGAGGTATTGTATATTTACTGCAAGACAAACCCTGACATGTATAATATGGAATAAATATTCACTAGGAAATTTCAGTTGTTTTAAAAAAATACACTATCCCAACACTAATTAGTTCCATAGAGTCACACTGCACGCTCACGCTGCCATAGACAAAATTGGCAGAAATCAAATGGATTCATTGTCACTTTGAGAATCTAAGAAGTCCAGCGTTCTTGTACAATACAAGGCATTCACTGCCTTCAAATGATTTACTAGTAGTTCTGCGAAATGTTGACCTGCCGACCCAATGGCAGTACTGAGGTGGACAGGACAGGTGAAGTTCTGAGCGCCTTAAAAAAGACGACGATCATATCATTCATACCAAATGTTGTCGAAATCTGCAGGAAAATAACGCCGAAGCCAACATTTTCAATTTTTTGGAGAAAATTCTCCCCCAGTCATAAATCCTCGACGATTAGAATATTCACCAACACAAAGGCTTCTGTGGACAAAAGCTAACAAAAGTTCTTTAGTAAATGTTAAACATTAACATATTGAGCAACGTAAAATATAGTTAAACAAGTAAATTGCCGTGGAATCACTAAAACCCATAGAAAAACGATTTCACAATCGCATTGTTATGTCAAATCGTGGTTATATTTTTTATTAAGGCCTAAAGTCAAGGTTAAATCAATTTGGTCACTTATAAAACTAAATATAATTATGATGCGTAATAGATAGAGTTTACAGTTTAGGAACTGACTATAAAAGACGAGTTCTCGAGTGGAGACCGCGAATCGCTAAATGAAGTGTAGGATTCCCTGCGATTAGTTGAAGTAAAGATCTTCACCCTTTGCCGGCTATCCTTTATAGATACATAGAGGATAGCAGGCAAGGGGTGAAGACTGGAAACCTAGGCAGATTGCCGCGTGCCATAGCAGAGGCTTATGACCAGCTGAGAACTAGAACAAGCTGATGACGAATACAGTTTACAAAGTTACATAAAACGATTTATTTATTCATTGTGACAAAAAAGTCTGGAACATGCTACACTTCTGTCAAAATTAATTTAGTTTTGAATTGTATGCCTTTTAAAAGGGTTTATTCTCATCGACGAATTACTAACAATGTTACTCGATGGCGAAAAAATATTTAGGTAAAACCATTCCCGACTGGTAACACTGTTTTCCTGGGACAGCTTAATATGTTATTCGTAAGGAGTCATAACAGCTTCTTCTAAGTCTTTTACGACTACTTTCGAATTCCAATTTTTTCACACGATGTGTTTGGGTACATAGTGATAGTTCCTCAATCGCGTCTTACGCATCCAATTAAAAATCTAAAACCTGAATTCATCGACGTAATTTGAAAACTATCAACCTCTACGCTAGTAAGAGCATGCCTCGAACACACACATAAATGGAGACGAATTTTACAAGACTTTGCTTGAAGCTTGCTTCGGTCGTTCGGACCATCAATTGGATTGTCTAAGTCTAATATCAGAAGTTGTTAACCTAAAAGCTCACTACAACAGAACAAATAACAGATGTTAAACATTTTAACTGTACCAAATTACGGTAATCATCAGTAATAACATCGGCATAACTAATTAGATCATTTGAGTGTTAAACCTGGAAGATAATAATTAATAATTTTTTTATAAAGAAACGAGTTCTTATTTAAAACAGTGATTACTGCGCTACCGCCGGCGCCGATTACAATTGACAATGACATTTTTGACCCGCGATTTTTATTACGATAATCGATGATAAATGAAATGTAATCTATCCCTATTTAGAGATTTATGAAAAATTAAGAAAAGTTCCGAATAATGTTATTCTCGTCAAAAGCTTGTAAAAAAAATTAATTAATTATCTTAAATAGGGGTACGTTATTTTTTATTTATCTTTCCGTTATGATAAAAAAATGGGGATCAAAAACTTTGAAAAGTTATAAATTTTTTCGATTTAAAGTTAAACTTCTGGACCAACCATTTCCAATAACTTATCCGCTATTGTATGGTGGCTTATACAACTTGACTTATGTACTCGTACATAGATAGATAGATCGATTCTTTATTGCAGACACACAATAAAAATAATTAATAACAAGAGAAAAAATCTTACAATGTATAGTGCTACAAGTGGCGGACTTATCGCTAGAAAGCGATCTGTAGGATACAATAAAGCATATACTTAATTGACTACATAATTATGATTAAAAATACACTTAATTACGTCGCTATTTTTCCTTTCCAATCTGTTGTACGAAGTCATCACTTAAGCTTCGTATGCGACTCATATTTAACTAAATAATTTAACCATATAAACTTAGACCTAAATAAACGTGGCCATCTTAAATGACGCAACGTGAACGCAACTATTACAATTTAAAGCACCAAAGACGACCATGAAATAATAACGAATAAAATCGTCCAATTCCTTTATCCCACGGTACAGAATGGCACCGGACGTGCAATTTTCCCATCGCAGCCGGAGTTTACCTTTCTATCTTGTTTAGAGGTCTGTGACATTATGGTTTTTTGAATGAGGCTTTACAAGGTTTTTGCATTTAGCTTTGCGAACATCATGAAGCTTTTTTTGCTGGTGAAAAGAGTTACTTTAGACATTAACTTATAGCTGATAAGCAATGTAGTACTTCTCGTAGTTTGTTTTTTTTTCCTCGTATTTCGTTTTTTTATAGAATAAGGTAACATATTATAAAATTATAACTAATCTCCCAGTCTGGCAATTTTCGTTTCGTCTGTCAGATTATGTCTATCAGTAACTTAGTATGCAGGCAGGTATACCTATAGGTATACCATTATTATCTTGATGGACGACTGATGTTTAATTAGATCATAATCATCCTACTAATAATATAAACGCGAAAGTTTGTAAGAATGGTTGTATAAATATATGTTTGTTACTCATTAACGCAATAACTACAGAGCCGATTTCCATGATATTTGGTACGGATTTAGCTTAGATCCTGGATTAACACGTAAGCTACTTTTTAATTCAGTATCCGGCCGAAAGTTCAGCTTCGGTTTCGGCCAATACTCAAGTTTCTGCCTCAGTTTCGGTTTCGGCCAAAATTGGTCGAAAGTTCTGCCGAAACCGAAACTGGCTTCAGAAGTTGTCATGCACGCTCGCCTAACTTCGTGTCTCTCTTCAACGCTTTGTCGGACGCTGGCGGCTCTGTTCGTTGTTGTCAACAAAACTTAGGCAGTGCGTCGCTTAAGATTGTTGAACATACTTACCTAATATACTGTGTTTTCATTTCATGTCCCAATTAATGCTGAATACATAAAATGCACCAAATTTCAGTATTTTAAGGAATTTTATACTTGACCACGTGAGTTTCGGTTTCGGCCGAAACTGAAGCCACGGCCGAACATACAGTTTCGGTTTCGGCTGGAAAACCAGTTTCGGTCGGACTCTACTTTTTATCCGGTATTAACGCGAGTACCTAACATCGTAGGGCGCAGCTAGTCTTAAATATGTCAAAAACAACTTGCCAGTATGTCATAAAACTCATTCCTATAAAACAATAATTTCTCTTCATGAAATCCAATTAAAATAACTTCCCATAGCATTAATAGATAGATAGGTGCGACAGAAAAAGTTTAAAATGCACATATTTTAAAACAGTATTAGTTAATGAGTAGAACACAAAACTTTCTATTTTTATGTATAGTATTTATTTACATTAATTTGCATTAAAATGTAGTTAAATTAGGTAATAAGTATGACACAGTTAAGTAACTGTCTATGGTAAGTAATATTTTTTCCTATTTAAATTTTCTATACTTACATATACATCATACAACCCTTGTCTGGAAAATATATTATTTATATTTATTTATATATATATATATTATAATAGTGTTTATTTGTTCCACCATAAGCTACTAAGGTGATTTTAATGATGACTGAAGTGTCAATACGAGTAGATTCGTAATAATGGCATTGCGCGCGAAATAAAATGGAATATATAGAAGTTTCAAATTTTTAACGACCATTCTGAATTTCCTGTCTCTAGGTTAAGCGGTTTAGGCTTTGCGTTGATTCTTAGCTAATATACTTAGGACTTACTCTTTTATATGTATTTATCTTTAATATATATGTAGGTAGGTATATAGATATAAAATAAAAAAATTATTTTCTTGATAAATCAAGATTCTTGATGGAAAAGAAACCTCAGATGCTGATTAAAGAAACGAAAAAAAAAAGATCTGTCTTCAATCAAAGCAATATCTACTTAGTCAAGACAATGTTGTATCATAATATACTTTTGACTAAAGTAAATTATTGTTTCTTGAATAAAAACTATTGTTGATCTGAAAAAAATACTTATATCAAAAAAATATGTACTTGGATTGAAATAAAATGTCTGAGAATATTGATATTCTTTGTTAAAGAAATCTTTTTTTTTCTGTGTAGTTTTATAAACTTTACTTTATATAATATAGATTTAAAGAACTTGAGAACTGGCACAATACACAGAGTGTGGTGGCCAATCAAGAAAGAATAAAAAATATATATATATAGATTTAAAGTTAGTTAAAAATACCATTGGCACTTCTGTGACCATAATCTTAGACAGTTTTATTATGAAGGTTGCATTAAGTACCATATCCGTTGAATGATAATAATATTATATTTTTATAGCCTCATTTATGATAAAGTTGTTGAACGTAACTTATGTAAATATTATGTAAGAAATCACGGATATTATAGTAATATTTCATGTCATTTACATTTTGGATTTTGTGGCTTAATTTACATGCCAGGCCATATCGTCGATTTATATCAGGCAAGTTACAGTCAAGCGTAAGCATGTTGTCTATTAAAAAAAACACCTTTACGCGAGTACCAATACTTAGACAACCATACATACTGACAGAGAAAAGAAAGTTTGACAGACTTGAAGACAAGATGCCTCGCTCGATTAATCAAAAATGTGTTAGAAAGATTTCTTTTAAATGTTTGATTTCTAGTCAATGGGAAGTAAAAAGCCTTTAAAGCATTTAAATACCTTTCCTATCAGTTAAAGGTAGATTAAATGACGCACCGACAAACTACCTGAATGCAACAATAGTACATATTGTGCATAGTTTCCCACGTATATACAATTAAGGTACGCAGCACACTAGGATAAGCTTTGTCGCACGCAGACGCGACAAGCTAAATTTTCTGTCACCTGAATTTTACACGCAAATTGGTGACACTAATCATAAGCGGTCACTAGACTTTATAAATTAGACTAGACTTTCGATGTAGAGAAGTAAACCTTCTATTTATAATAAGCATACTTTAAATTTACTGTTTTGGCGGTATTTCGTAAGTAGTCATGCACGAATTTAGAAAATATGGCAATCATTTGTTAGGTATATTTGTATGAAAACTTAGAAGACAAATTTAAATTAACTAGCCTTCGTTACCTAGACCATAATTCAGAAGAAATAGGTTTCGCCAAAGAGTTTGTACTAAAGTAAGTATTAAATGTGCCAACCACTTGCAGTAAGTTAGTGGTAGCCTAGTCGGTAAATCACTTGCCTCACAAACGAAATAACGCATTAAATCCCAGGTACATGCATACACCTCTGTGTTTTTCACTCACTGAAGGAAAACATCGTGTGAAAACCTGTTTGCCGGAAAAGGTAATAGCTTTCGAAGATAAGTTAAGTTCACAACTGCAATTTGGCCAGCGTGGTGGACTATGGCCTACACCCCTTTCATATAAGAGACTCGAACCCTGCATTGGGACGTTATAAGTTGATACGTACTGCCTCTGCTTGCATGACAATATATTTTTTTATATTCCTATATTTCGTCTGTCGCAGTCGTAATTTATAAGTAACACTAATTTTTTTATCCAAAATTTTAGGTAATGTATATACTTGATGTGCACAAAGTTACTTCAGCTGAAGTGCTAGTGTTACCAACATTACGCGTGCGTTCAAACGCAGCTAAGTGTACTCCAACCTTAAGAAGGTAAAGAAACTAGTCGGAATGCGGTACCAACATTGAAATCCATTCTTCATTTTATTATCATTTTGTTAGATTTACAAACACTTTCAGTTGCATACCTATTGCAATTGTCTTTTCTATCACTTTCTTTTGTGTTGATTGCTAGTTTTACTATTCTGCTTCCGATATCGTGATTTTCTGATATAAATATGTACACATAATTTATTCATTTCCTTAAAGAAATCTGCTTTTTCTTTTGTTAAACTACTGCGATTTCTCATCGGTTCTTCCTAAGAATTATTATGCACTAGCTGTGCCCCGCGGTTTCACCCGCGTAGTTCCTCATTGGATTGTCGAGATAATGGGAAAACTACTTTTTTGAAGTCGGTTAAAAAGTATCCTATGTCCTTTCCCGGGGTCCAATCTACCTGTGCACCAAATTTCATCTAGATCGGTTTAGTGGTTTTGGCGTGAAAGCGAAACAGACAGACAGACAGAGTTACTTTCGCATTTATAATATTAGTTAGGATTTCAATGCATACTTAAATCCGAAGGTGTTTTAAAAGTACGTACTGGACAGAACAGAGTTGATTTAAATTATTACAACTTGCTTTAACGAAGAGGGAAAAGTGTCGCAAGGAAGCCTGCTAGTCGGAGAAGGTTAATAGCCTTCGAAGTACAGTCCTCTTTGAATATCTGTATTTTTTTAGTCGTCGGGAATTTTAGAATTTGCTGCCGCACCTTTTACTATTATTTGCGGTGGATTTGAAAATATTTGTCAGGTTATGCGGAACACAGCTGCAATTAAGAGTCCTAAATATGAAAATATCGGTCCAGAGGTTGTATTTTTGTCACAAAATTATTGTGGTCTCGAAGTCAAAGTATTGGGTTTACCTACTAAATTTTCATCTGAATATTCATACATAAAGAAGAATTAAAATATTGAAACTCAATATAAGACCTCAATATATACGAGTTCAAAAACTAGGAACTAAATCATGACCAGGCATAATTCATAGACAAGTTATATCTATTAATGAACACCGAACATCAAAACCGACAGATTTCCCCTTTCTCCAAAAAGCGTGCGATACTTTATAAATGGCAATTAAAAACTGACATTACTACGACTTTCGTTGTTATTCGGCACGCTCTGCGAATCTTATCAACAAATTCGATACAATTCGTTCATTAAAAACATGTATCATTTGAAACTTCTGCCTAACACATAATGCACAAACGAGTTTTTTTTTTGTGTGTACAAAATTAATCTGTGTCACCATAAAATATCGTGGTGGTCTACACCCTTCGTATCGGAGACCGTTATGGTTTTGATGCGCCTAAAATACCGAGATGTCAGGGCAAAATATATTTGCTGTTCCAAAACAATGTATAGTTCCGCGAGCTGATGATTTAGAGACATCGATACTATTGTAATTTTTTTATAAAAAAAAACGACAACCACTTGACCGATTTCTTTATTAACAATCTGTTCTGTATATCTGTAATGACATCGGTACTACCAAAAATCCATAAATTCGAGCAAATAAATCTTACAAGATTCCGTAATAAATTTCTTTTTTAGAACAGCTCCTATAGCATTAATGATTTTCTAGACGATAGATACATTGTATACACAACGATTAAAAATAAGTTTATTAGTCTTACTGTTTCGTTTATTCATAAAACTAGCTGACCCAGCGAACTTCGTAGCACCGGATAGATACAAAATAGATCTTTTAAGGACTGTTAGTCCTTAAAAGATGTATTTTGTTTTATTTATCTTTCTGCGAAGTGTTTGAAATCATTTAAAAAAAAAGGAATGAAACCGGTAAAGCCGTTCTGAAGTTATAGCGTGACCAAGAGAAATATGGGTTCGTTATTACTCGACTGCGGATTATGGAGGGTTATGATTTTCGAGTGTATGTATGTATATTTCTTTGGCACTTTTCCGAGAGTCTTAACGGTTTGTCAGATTTTTATGAGAGTAGTGTCAATATCGTATTCACCTGCAAGTGGTCATGGGCTATACTAGCAGCATCTCTGGATTTCACTTGTTAAGATATATGGTTGTAAAGTTCTTGCATTCGGGTTTTTTATTTAGTTACATTTAATCACTTGTTGTATATAAGACTAGCTTATATATTTTCAAAATTTTGTACATAATTTTTAATAATTGTTGTGATCTCTGTTTGTAAATAAATGATCTATTCTTTAATTTATTGGTCTTGACTATTAATTATGGCCAAAAACCACAGTACATACCACCCATGCTCAGGGTGCCATAGTAAATACCTAAATAAGAGAGTTACATCTCTTCAAAATTCAAGCAAACATTGACCTCTACTCTCTCACATCCGTTTAAAACTTGTTCTTATGCAATACAAATATTAAAACTTTCAATTGATTTCTCCACTCAGCGTTGGACGGGTCGGTCTACTTTAAAGTGGACATTTACATACCATAAAACGCCAGAAATAAGATGTGTAAAATGAAATCTCCACACATAGTATGAATTAGACTTGTGTATAAGGCGGGCAAGAATTAAAAAAAATAAAATGACTAACTACTACGAAAGTCATAGCAGATGGATTACTTATAGACCAATTGCGATCTACAGATAATTCAAATGCTACAACCCACCACCAGAGGGTAGTGTGCCTAGTATGCTAGCAGCATCACCACGCTGAAGGGTACTTAATTCTTAGATATACTGACGTTAGGCCAGATAAACAGAGGCATTCTGGCCGCGCGTCGCATTGATCAAACGCTTCGATAAATTTTGAAAAGTAGAATAACACCATTAGAAGCAATTTGTCCATTTATAATTTAATCACTTCAAGTCCTTGTAAATTGAGGCACAATTATCCAAGTGTGCTATATTCAGGGTTCCATTTCCAACGAAGCTAGTTAGTGAACACGTTGCTTATAGTTTTAAAATACTATCCCTTAAACCTTATACTGGTAACCCTTTATCAGCTAACGTTAGGCATGAAAGAGGATAGTTTTCTCTTATTTCCAAGAGCTAAAATGGCGTCGATTTTTGTCAGCATTAAAGCAGCAAACTGTCAAATATCGACGACAATTTTTTACTCACATCTGTCAAGCCTAACGTTAGCCAATTAGGCTCCATAAAATTTTAAACAAAGTAGAATTTTCTAAATCACTCTTTACGCCTAACGTAGTCAGAATACACTAAATACCAATCTAATTGATAGCTTCCAACTCCTTTATCTGCTTTTGCTTCGTATCGTTTGAAACTGCGGGATAAAATGCCGCAAATCAGTTTTACAATTCAGCTCACGTTTATAAGGATGTACTCGTAATAAGTAACATAATCTAGAACACTTACGTAACGCACTTTCTGACTTGTATACTAATATCAAATGTCTAGATTACAATCTCTTTGCTCTACCATTTTCTGCTCATACATTTAAAGTGGATTCAGCTGACAGAGTTTATAGTCTCGTAAGCTGTCTGGTTCATCATCAGCATCCGTAGCCTTCTTTATCCCATTTGTTTCCTGGATATACATTTTAGCCATATGCCTCGGTCCTGTGCTAATCTTGTCCAGGTTTTAGATTTTATGTCGTTAAAGTTATATTGCCGGTTTCGACCGACCTTTCGCTTCCCTAGTCTGGGGCACCATTCTGTCATTAATCCCCCCCCCCCACCCTATTTCAGATTCATTCTTCATTAATTTAATTTTAAAGTAAATACAGGGTAAAACGGCCTTTCACTTGTATGGTTGGTTGGAAAGGTTTCGTTCACATTTGATGAACTTCATCACTTCGGCTCATTTCATCCCAGATGAAGTTCACTGAATGTGAACGAAACTATAGACCTTTCCAACAATCAGGTACGCGTGAAAACCCGTCTTCTTAAACAATATGTATCTACCTAGCTATCACGTTTATGATACACGAGTACACTACGAGTACAATCTGGTGTCAGATGGGATGGACAGCGAAGTCTTAGTAATAGAGTCCCATTATTACTTCATAGGTACGGATCCCTAAAAAGATTCCAACTAATTGAGAGCCCTCTCCCTTTTTACCCGAATGCGAAAGAAGGAGGGTTATGTTTTTCGAGTGTATGTATATTTCTTTAGCACGCCATGGAGCCTGAACGGCTTGTCGTATTTTTATGTGATTAGTGTCAATAGATTCGTCTTAGCCGTGAAAATGACACTGGGTACATTAGAATTATAAGAAATGACTTAAGGATGATACACAGGTTTAACAATTTAGCAGTTAGGGTTTTTCGAACTCTCTTCTAACTACTTGTTAATCTCGGTTTAAAAGATAAAAGTATTTTGTTTTATATTTTTTACGGAATTAGTTATTTAAATTGCTTGCTTGGTTGCCTGGAAAAGGTCGCTTTAAGCCATAAGGTCGCCATTTAAAAACTAGAATATGTTTACAATTTTGTCTACGTTATTTGTTTATTGTTAAGCTGGTTTTTGAATAAAGAGTTGTCTATCTATGTATCTATCTATCTAAATTGAGACAATAACAATGACCTGCATTCGTAGGTAGGTATAAATTAGTTTAAAGTCAAGGTTGGTACACTGCAACGGATATGCGGAACGCAATCGTGATCGCCATTGAGATTGTCATACAATACCTGCCTACTGATTGTTATTTTATTTGACAGTCATTGCACGGACAATAGTAGCAAGATCAGGAGAATAACTAATGAAACAAACAATAGCTTAACAAGAACATTTAAATTTGAAGAAATCCCGACAAAAAAAACATGTTAAACGCCATTTTGTATTTGATTACTAAATATTTATTACAAAATTTAATAAAAGCTTGTAAAAAATTGTTATTGACCTCAGATTTAGATTCAGATATTTATTCACTAAAAGTATAACATGTCCGTCATATAAGATATGTCAATTACATTAATTATTATTTTAACATAAATAGTCATAAATTAAATATATTATCTAAATCAGAAGAAATGCTGGATGTTTAAACTTCGGAATCAATACTAAAAAAAGAATTTTCATTGTCATAACTCATAAACTCATATTAAATAAATAAATTCTCTCTATATCTTCTTACTACTACATATTTTCATTTTCTTTTTCTTTAAGTTATTGCTATAATGCTTGTCAAATAATGTAATAGTTTTTAAGATTTTCTTCTTGGTTTATAATTGTATTGCATGTTGTGCTTATCTTAATAGATAATGTACTTAGTTATTAGTTGGTAATGAATTTGGTGATTGTAATAGTGCAATTTTCAATGATAAGCCTAAATAAATAAATAAATTAGGGTGTTAAAAGCAAGCATAATAAAAATGCTTTTATTTTTTTCTTGAAATCAGAGTAAGATAAATTAGTGATAGACATTGGTAATTTATTATACATCATAATTTTACTATAAGGCCCATGATGTTGGGTTTTACGTAGTCTCGTTCTTGGTTGGTTTATAGCCAGAAGGTTTTCATTTTTAAGTCCTAATTTTTTGTATATAAAAAGAAGCGATATCGCTTTTTTTTGGATAATTATTTTTTTGTTTTGATATTATTTTGTTTTTAATAAAATAGTATCAAGCAGGTGTCCGTGGCTTTATGCCGTTTATTATCCTTATAGAACGTTATGGCATACGAGTAACTTTTTAATATCTGTCCCATTCCCCCATGTAGTAATAGCGTAGATTATTAGCGAGTGAACTTATGCGAAGTAAACATATATTAAAGACTTATTGTATAGTACAGGTTTAAGCTTACAGTATTCGATATCGACGAAATAATTTATTGGACCGAGTTTAGCCTTTCAAATAAAATAATGTTTTTTCAAATTAATTTAGCCGTGTTATAATCGGAAAATATGCATAAAGAAATCTGACAACTTGAAAACATATTTGAAATTCTCCTATTTAAAAAAATCTTTTAAAAAATTCTTAAATTGCGAAATATTGGAATATATTGAACCTTTATGGGCATAAGTATGCAACTATTAATTATTTTTTTGGGTTCCGTAGCTAAAAGGTAAAGACCCTATTACTAAGACTTCGCTGTCCGTCCGTCTTTCCGTCCGTCCATCCGTCTGTCACCAGGTTGCATTCCAGGCTACAGTTTATTTTTTTACAGATAAGTAATGCATTATTGTGGCCGCTATAAAAATAATAATAAATATATTTTCACAATGAACGTGTATTTTTACCGTTTTTGGCTCTATATTAATAGCAACAGGTAGAAACTTGGACTAATGTTGTACGGAACCCTTAGTGCGCTAGTCCGACACGCACTTAGCCGATTTGTATTACTGTATAAGGCTTTCAGTCAATAGTCATTGCCTACATAATACTTCTTTAACGACCTCTTTGATTAATACGTAACGCTATGAATAAAATCTCTTTTATGCATTCCCTCATACATAAGTGACTTCAACCTGCATTCTTAAACGTTCTTTGACGACATCATACTTCAAATAAAGGTATAACTTTGACTTGGCGCGGCACAGGTGGTCATAAGTTACACATTGCGTAACCTTACCGAATCTTCAAAGCCACAATTTCACACTTATCATACAGAAAAAGAAACGGCACTGTGTCAAAATAAACTTACATTCAACTTCTACAAAACTACTGAGAAAATCTTCCGTTTTAAAAGCGACGAAGTCTCAACTAAATGTGAAAAAGTTGCGTTAGTAAATTTGACAATTAGATCCTTTGTCGCAGCGATAAATATTTGAATTTCATGTCGGTTTTAGAACGGAATTTTAAAGTATTTTAATCCGATAGGGTTCTAACTGTGTGTGTCCAAAAGAGATGTGAGAGTTGTAAATGTAAAGGTGAAAGTCAGAAGGCGGATGACCCTGTGCAAAGAGTAACCAGTTTTGGCTGGTTTCGCAGATGTGACATTCGTTTAAATGGATTATGAAAGTGGATAAGTAGGTGTTTGTTTTAATATTACAAAGTGATTCTCTATTTGCATATTGCTCATGTAAAATTCGAAATGGTGGTTCATTATAAAAATTGAATTAATTCATTCCTTGATTCGGTAACCTTCTTTTAATGGATACATGTATTTATTTTTTAAATCACAAAAACAAAGGAAAAAATAACATTCACAGCTATTAAAACTAATCTAATAGTAAACCCCCAGTAGAAGGGAATGTTCCAAGAATGCTGGCTTCATTGCCACGTTGAATGGCAATGCTAATTTTCTGACCAAAATAAAAGCCAGCATTCTGGTCACTTGTCACTTCCACTAGACGTTTTGATATTTCCTTGATTTAAATGCAAGATACACTTAAAGATAGTAAGATAGTTGCAGTAAATTTGCTACTTTAAAACTATGCTCTGTCCGATTTATTCTTATTTAGAACTCTTATTCAAGGTTGTGTTTCGCATTCCCCGCCGAATGTTATTAACCTCCGCCGGTAAATGACGTCACAGCAAACTACCCACATTTTAGTTGGAAATTTTGATACTCCCCTAAACAAAAACATGGGTACATAAAAAAATAAGTTATAGGTACCTAACAGATAATTGATATAACAGCGAGACACGAAACAGAGACGCTTCGCTCGCTCTGTTAATAATAGTGGCCATTTTGGTTTGATAACGAACGAATATTAAGACGTTTGAAGTACTTAATACTTACTGTTTCAAAGCGCAAAAAAAACTTAAAGTTAAGATATCTTACAAAGCAAATGAAGCCACGCGAAAACACTAGTAAGCTCCATGTAGGTAATTTATCTAGTTTTTAATAATAGCCATAATAATATGAGTTATTAGTATTATTATCAGTAAAAGTGTTGGAAGTCATAATGCATGAAATCCAGACTAAAACCTAACAGAGCGTGCAAATCGTGACGCGCGCTCTTTTTGAGTTATTATAACAAACTTGATATTAATATTATCATAATTTACGTAACTTTATATTTTGTTGCATTTTGATAACGTCACAATCTTATTACAAAAAACTAAGTTAGTCTCGGTTTAAATAAGAACTAAGAAATCCTTGTTTTAGTTCGTTACCATACTAAATGCTTATTAGTACCTCGCTTTAACACAATACGTAAAGTTTATCGTTGGATCAGCGGATACTGAACAGTGGTCGCACATAGATCTATCGTAATTAATTATATACGTTTTATGAAAATTTCGGGTATTATGGATATTTTCGTGATGTTATGATTATTTTACAAACTAATATTTTATTTTAATTTCATTTCTCATAACAGCTAATCTTGTAATTCTTATAGTTTTTAAGAAAAATATATGGCTTCATATCGAACAAGTTAACTTAGGATATGACATATTAAAAAAATTTGTTAAGTAATGCCCTCAAAATTAAAGCTAAATTTTAAAACGTGACATTTCTTCAAACATAATACGACAAAATCTCACCTCCAACTTTCTAAGTCATTCATTCGTAGAAATCATTAAGTAAATAACGTAACATAATAATGTAAACAAACACCATGGAAGTTAAAGAAAGGGAAGGTACTAAAACCGCATACTCACCACGCTTCAACGATTTTGTCGCATCTACACTTTAGTTCTTTGACCCTTTGGAGCTTACTATTAGGTATTCTATGGCTCACTCTCGTCTTCGTTCGAAAGTTAGACGAGTCAATCAAGTTTAGTCGAAGCTTTTTTAGTTTACATTGATACTTGTTCGTTTGATAGTATCGATGAAATTTAGAGTGGCCTTGTCGTGTGCGTCTAAGAGAGATGGAACTCTGTGAAGAAACTCCTTTCCTTTAAATGAACAAGGTTCTTGTTCGGAGGTTTGCGGTAATGGTTAGTGGGGTCGATTGCGGTGCAAGAGGTACGAGGCTCGATCCCACGAAATACGAGTATGCAAAAGAGTCTGAGCTACCGGCGAAGGAAAACATTGTGAGGAAACTATAGCTTAGCGTCTTCTAACGCTCGCCCGACTAGCTACTCTTGAATAATCTTAACACAATAAAATGTAGCTTAAATAACAACTTTTTAGTTTTAGCCAATAAAAGACATCAACGCGTTCGTATTCATTTAATGTCCATTTATAGTTTTATGTTATTTCATTATCTTCATGTGTTTTTTTTTTGTAAATAGCTTTGTAGGTGTGTGGGTTTATTAAACAAATTTATGAAAAAGTAAGCAAAGCGACTATTAATATGGCAAAAAACATACCTTCTGTTGGAATATTCCCATTTGGTTTGTTTTCAGTTTCTTTGATCTATATATCGAACTACAGTAATGTTTTTGTTAAAATTAATCACATGAGAATTGAATAGGTCTTCCTTCTTTGGAAAGTTGAAAATTCAACATAAGCCTGGTGGTCAAGTCTGTTATTTGAATTTTCTGCGAATTACAATTGGATTGTGCCAAAATGGCAGTTTCGACATAGAATAGATCAGAGTTGGTTTAAAAAATATGTTTCGTTTGATTTTAACTGAGGCTTATTCTATGTCAAAACGGCCATTTTTGCATAATATAATTCTAAAACAATTAAAATTACGGACATGACCACCAGATCTATCGCCAAGCACCTAACAGTGTGTTCCGGCATCCTGTCTTGATCGTATTCCAGACTTTTGTGGTCGTGCAAGTTAGAGCTCAGCTGTCTGGGATAAAAAAAGTTGGTAGAAATATTTTATATATTTTAAATGAAACATTTTTTTTATCTGTCAAGATATAGATAGATAGATATATCAACGCTTTATTGTAGACACACAAAACATAACAATACAAAAATATTAATTTACATATAGTGCCACAAGTTATATCACGATATACAAGTTAGTTACACATGATATGATCACGATATTAATAATTTAACTAATATTTAAACTAAATTAATTATAATTTTTGTTTAGTTTTGAATTTTATTATGATAATAGACATTATTAAGTCCCTGTAGCTTTCCACGGACGCCATAGGACCGGTATGCTCAGTGAAAGCATCACTCAAACGGGTACAGCCGGCTGCGAAGGTAAATGTCATTGGGCAAGGCACCTTGCTGACCGAGAGAGAGAAGTATTGCTGTTTCGGGTCTTGCAAAGTTTTATTTCATTTTGTCAGTTCGCTTGTGTGGAGGAGATTGCATATAGCGATAGCGCCTTTTGTGCTAGCTTTTTATTATTACCTATTCTATATTCGTACAGTTGAGTTTTTTTTGTTGTATGAAAGGGTATACTTAAAGGACACAGTCACAAGCGGTTTCGGGGGTTCCGACAAAAATGAAATCAACTCGTATAAAAAATAGAAGCTTCAAAAAGCTCTTTGCTTCCAAAAATATTGATTTTGTCAGTACCAGTACCGCCATTTTTTTTATTATTTTTAAGTCGTTGTAAAAATGTGTTTATGTGACCATCGTGCGAAGCCAAAACTAGACGAAAAATTGTGAAACAATTTTGCAATAGTATAATGCAAAACTACTAAAATATTCTATACGGTCACCATTACTGATTGTGTTTCTTGATTTCTAACAAACCGTAGAATGTTCGACAAAGAGTCTTGCAAACATAATAACATATGCTGTGACCAAGTTGCGACATATCATTATTTAACCAACTTTAAAAAGGAAATACATATTCTCTAAATATGAAACAGACTAGTGTAACCCTATTATGTAACGTGAAACAGAAAAGTTTGATAATAACCTTCAAAGTGAACGCATTACAGATCAATGTTTTTCAAAATAAAAAAAATATAAGTTCTACATGCAAATATTGGTCACATGATCGGCCAAATTGTATGGAGGACTCTGTTGATTTTTTATTTTTGCAAAATTTTGTTCTGAAATGTCTTTCTTTGAAGGGTATTATCAAACTTTTCTGTTCACGTTACATAATAGTGTAACACTAGCCTGTTTCATATTTAGAGAATATGTATTCTTGAAGTCAGTTAAAGAATGACATCTCACAACTTGGTCAATGATGGGTGGACTAACACCCTTAAGTATTACCACACCTTTCTGTTACACGTTGTAAAAAATATATGCCAGGTCATTCGCATGAAAATAATTATCAACCATTTATAATCAATCAAATAAAGAACTTGAGAACTGGCACAATACACAGAGTGTGGTGGCCAATCAAGAAAGAATTAAAAAAAATCAATCAAATCCAAATACTAATAAAATAATATGTATAATTATGCGATGATTATAGAAAACTTATATTTAAATTTGGACAAGTTCGTGAATATTTATTAAATTTTTGATTTCTTCTAAGTCATTTATATACAGACTAGTGAAGTCACCCGCTGTATTAACCGCGACATATAAAAACGCGATAAAAAGTAATAATTTCAAATCCAAGATGGCTGCTACAACAAATGTCTGGGGTTATTTAACATTTTTAATTTTACTTTCATTTTAGATTGCAAGGTCATGGGTTATATTGGTTGCATCCCGCGTTTTAACTCGTTAAGATAGAAAGGCTAAGTTTTTACAGTCGGGTTTATTAAAATCACTTCTAACCACTTGTCAAGAAAGATTTTTTCTGTATTTTTGATGTTTGCGTGTCTGCAATAAAGAGTTAATTCATTCATAAATTCACTTGTTTCTTTTTGTTTCAGTTGCCTCGGTTAAGAGTGGTAAGTTTCAATATTGAACAATAAAAACATCGCGATGGGTAAGTATATTTAGGATGCTGGCCACCAAGTACGGGCTTTCTTTTGGCAGCGAAAAGGAAGACTGTCAAATTCCGCACCGCGAGCTTCTGAAGCTAATGACAGATGCTTGATGACGCCATATTAAAACTTTCAGTTTTTTTTTCAGAGCAAATGATTGATGGATATATAGACTAACGCTTTATTGTAGACAGACAAAACGTAACATTACAAAAATATAAATTTACATGTAGTGCCATAAGTCACGGCCTTACCGCTAAAAGCGATCTCTTCCAAGCAACCCTTGGTTTTTTTATATATGTATCTAAAATTTAAAAATAAATCTATGCTTAATTACTCATATACAATTATGAATACTTAATTCCTAATATCTAAAATAAACTTAATTTAAATATATACCAATCTAATAAATATTTATTAGAACTCACTTAATATTATGAAAATAGGAACTCACTTAATATTAAGTGAGTTCCGATTTTCATTATTTAAGGCATGCGGCTACAGAACTATTTCAGTTATTTTAGTTTATAATTCAAACCTTTTGATCTATTTTGAGACCTTATTATAAAATGATAATAGGACCTCCCAAGAACCTTACAAACAAAACAAGAATGTTTCTAATCGGTCTACTCGTCGTAGAGTAATCAAGAAACAAATATTAAAAAGAATACAGTCGAATTGAATACCTCTTATTTTTGGAAGTCAATAGCTAGCTAAGTACTACTTAGAACTTAATCAGTCCTTAAGCAGTCGTGCTTATAAACACCTCGTACTCCGTTGACCGGCTGGCAGAGGAAATCAAGAGGGAATACGTCAAAATTTGTAACTCACATTTTTATGATTTTTAACCAAGTTCAAAAAATGTCACGGACCACAGAATACATTTATAATTTTACAAATAAAAGTAGCCTACTAAAAATATCTAAGAATTTCGTCGAACCTGTTCACGAAGTTTCGCCAAGATTGGATGGAAACTACGACCAAGTGGTCAAGGCTGTCAGTTGAATTTTGCCAGATTTGCAGCAAAAACGCTTCGCTCGCTACATACATATCTGATCATTCAAATTTTATAAAATTTAACTTTAAACTAATTCACGAAATACTCGTAAAATTCTGCGTTTAGATTTAAAGTTACGTACTTCAAGTAAATTCAGTTATTTATTTGTATAATTTCTTATTAAACATTCAGTATCATAACACTAAACAACCTCGCAGAGGTTTGTCTAAGTGCTAGGTAGTTAAATTTAGGGAGCACGAAACTTTCTTTAAAAAAACTAAATTAAAATACTTGTAGCCGATAATGAAACTTTAATATTAAATTAAAATGCGTTTAGCTGATATGGGGGCTCTAGAACTAAACTAAGTATAGCCGATTTGAAGGCTCTAAAACTAATGAATAACACAAAGGATTATATTCTTAACATTAACTTACATACTACTCGGTGGTCCGATAAGTAACACCTTAGTCAGCTTTCCACAGAAGTGCAAGTACTGCTGAGTAAGCCGTCTCTACATCTGAGCAGAAGGGCGAGGGGGATGCATAACTAGGTTCTCGTGTTGTTAATAATACATAAATTAAACACGTTATTTACAAAGATTGAAAGATTTAGTACGCTGAAAGAATATAAAAAAATAAAATACCCGTGTTTTTTGTTTTAATGAACAACAATAGATTTTTATATATAAGAAGATATAAGAAGATTGGAGATATCTGTTCAATAATATTCGGTATAGTCAAGAGGCAAAAATTCTTAAATTCGTTTTTTTTTAGTAATGGCACCATACGATTTTTATATTTGCCAGCGTCAAGTTTATCAATTTTCGAGTTACTAATTATTAAAGTTAAGTCAAATAACAAGTAATACGTGTAAGTCATCGTGGTCAAGTTAAAGTCACATCTTGTACCCTCGTAAAGCGGCGGAGACTTTACCAGAGTTTCTATCGAGATTTCCCGCGAACACGAAAACCACGTTATTCCTTCTTTATATCGCTTGCCCACACTTGTGCACATAAACAAGACATTAATGGTTAATAATCCACCAATATTACACATTAAAATTTTCAGAATCACTAGATTTGCAATAAATACACAGACTGAGACGCCATTTTTTCAGCGAACGCGGGAAAACTCGTAAATTAGATTTCCAATTATGAAATTATTAGGTCAAGATAATGTCTCTTTAAAGGTTCGAAAGTAATTATGTTCTAGAGGTCAAAGTTAAAATAAACTTATAGACGAAAGAATAAAATTGTCATGACCGAGCGAAGCAGAGATGCTTCGCTCGGTCGGCTCGGTATTAGTATTATTGGAACAAACTAACCTAACTAATAATTACGGAACTAGGTAGGAGTAGGTACCACACTTCCGTCTCCCTATAGACACTACAAAACGCAAAACCGTGTGAAATCATGAATAACTATCAGTTATTGAATGGTAAGTGTTGTGTAATCATAGTGTATACGGGAAAAAATAGTAGTGGTGGGAAAAATATTGATTAGATTTGTCGATATATCGATAAAAAATGAAGTTATTGTGTTGGTAATATTTAAAAGTGCAAAATACATGAATACAACAATTACAACTTTAAAGAAGTGACCATCGACTGCGATTCGGTAGGTGCTTTATAATTTTGTCAGTTATTTTGTGTAACAAATCATACAGCTAGACTTAAGATAAAAATATATAAAACTATTTTACTTATAAAAATAAAATAAAACTTCATTGGTCCGTTCACTTCTAATGTAGCAATTAACGAATTGTAGACCTTCTTATTTTTGTAGCCTAATAAAGAAAATAATAAGATCAAACAAAAATTTAAAGAGCTCCGACAAAAAAAAATACATTTCATAGGCGACTGACGTGTCGAATTTGAAATTCACCAAATTAATATCATAGTTTTTAATACCCAGATTGAGCAAGTTGTGTAAATATGTAATCCGCCATATTATGGCGGTTATCTTGGACTGATTTCATCAAACATAGTTACCCCTAGAACATCCCAGGATCCCTAGAACATTTTTATCAAGCTGAATTTTTGTGAATAGCTTCGTTTCGTTGAGACGCCCAACATTCTCCGTTCAATTTTTCTCCCACGTTCCCACCTAATACGCAGTAAGCAATAAGCTCTGTAGCAAAATACAGAAACCCAAGAAGTACAATTTTTTGTCAACGTTTTTGAATTTAAGTTGCGATTATAAATTTTTTAACTTCTTGTTTAGTGAAATCTACCAAAAAGTCAATATATTTTTTGAGACGCTTGAGTTTTTTTTATCATTGCTACCTCTGTTACCTACCACGACCAAGACTCGTATATAGGATATAGTTGGGCGTCTCATCAAAATCAAGCTACTCACGGAAAATTAGCTTGATAGTAATGAAAGTGCAAATGTTCTAGGGATCCTGGACTGTAAGAACACTCTGGAGTATTTCACATTTGAAACAAAAAAAAACAGTACATCCGTTCGAGAACTACTCCAAAGTAACTCACACCCACACAGATATAAGCCAAACTTATTACACCCCGTCGTTTTAGCGCAAAAATTACATATCTACTTATACTATCGTAGCTCGCATGAACGAAAAATTCTGCATCTCGAATTTAACGTAGGCAGTTATGTCAAGGTGTGTTTTTTACTTACTGACATTTATATGACTTTCTTAACCGGTTCGGCTCAACATTCATTACATTCATTACATTCAATCGTATTTATAAAAACGCAGCAAATTAATATAATTACCACCGTGTAATTATTGCAAGGGGAAAAGAGGATGTAATCGTCTTGATTACGTCTTACGTCTAGTAACACAGTGACATTAATTTAATTGAACATTTTAATGAATAAGGGTTTTTAAACTCTCGAGTGATTCGGTTCCCTCTAGGCAGGTGTTGTCTATCTTGGGCCGCATCGGCATCATCAGGCGAATTGCAGTCAAATAAAAACCTATTTTCTGTATAAGAAAATTAAGTTACCTAATAAAAATGAACCGTCAAAGGAGTTGATTATATGTTTTTGGTAATAAAAATATGAAAGTTAAGTAATTATCTAATTAATTAATTACATCAAGTTTATATATTGGTTGACAAAATAATGAAACATCTGATTTCTTTTTCACAGTTGATCCTATAGTAAAAGTTATTACTTTGGATGAGTATACTCGTAGTGACTTCCTTTCGGCATAGGTTCCTGTAATACAGGTTTTAGTTTATCGGTTAGGCGTATACCCCTTACCTAACCTTTATTACAAGGACGCAGTCGGATCTAATAGGCAACCTGTATTGAAAGAAGGCAAAGCTTGTAACCATAGTCTCGGCTCCCATTCAGAGACTGCAAGTATATACAAGCACGATCCGTGACGCTAGTGTACGTATCTAGAAGAGATTTCCGTGTTAGTTCACAGATCGGTCGATCCCACAGCTAGCAAGCCTCTTTGGCTTCGGAAGAATTAGCTACTACTGCTACATTAGAATGGCCTAAAGAGTGTGCGAGGCTTTTTTTTTTCCAAAATGTCATTAATGTCAATGTCGTACTGCCGCCAATATCATATAAGATATCATTTTTTAAGAAAGCAAAAATTAAGTATGTTTTTAGGTTGTATACACTGTTGTTATCTGTTACAAACAAAAATTTATTCTATTTTATTCGATATATAGATCCACTCTATCGATCTATCGATACTTTCGGCGTCCCATCCCTATAGATTGATACGAACTAGTTTATGCACTCCACACTAGTCTATGAACTCTTCATTGTCGATGACTCGGCCGTGTGACCGGAGAGAGTGTGATTGACTTATTAATTAGGTATCTATGGTTTTTAAGAGCGCTTGTATCGTTTTGCTTATTATTGTGCTCACTCGCGGCTTATCTGCTGTGGCGAAGCGGAAGGGTGTGTAAACACGGTCAATAGGGAAGTAAACCTGGGGCTCATATTTGATATATCAATTATTTTATAATATCAATTGCATTGCGTCGTGATGGTCGTAAAAAAACTCATGGGGGGAAAGGATATTGCCAAAAGATTCTGTTGATTAAACCCTCCACTGACGTACCGTTCTGTACAGGACTGTGAGAAACAGTCCATGAGCTGAAATGTTCTTTGGTTCATTTGGTTGAAAAGTGTTTGATCAAAACATTATGTTGCTTTAGCATTTACTGACGTAAAGATGCGAAACGTGCATTGGTGAAAAGTTCTTTGGATGAAATGCAAATTGTTTAAAAATTGCGTTGAACGGTTCACGGGCCAATCGAATCTTGATGAATCGTTACACAGTCCATGTTCTAACATATACAGTATTCTGATTCTGTTAGAATAGGATAGAGTTAGTATTAAACTTAATGTTAACATACTACCTACCTAACCTTACAAAAACTGTCATTAATAGACAATTCAATCGTAATTTTCTAATAATTTAATTAACGTGTTTGGGTCCTGATAGTTCTTTACAAATTATGTTTTAACAAGTGCTATTATGACTTGAATTTCGCTCGCTTTTTAAATTCTGGAATTAAGATTCGATATTGAACTTTTCAGTCCTAAAATTCAGGTATCTCGATAAAATAAATAAAATTCCGGCTTAGTACACTTAATTTCAACCGATGAGTAATGCAGTGTCGGTAACGCAGGGCTTGAATATCGGAACTGTTTTCTATTCTGGCATTGGTTTTCAATTTTGAGATTTCAGTCCCAGAATTCCTAAATTAAAAACTACTTAATAAATAACGCAAAATGCATTGTATGATGTTTACCTATGTAATCGTTACTTTGACTCTTCGCGGGCGACATTTAGGTAGGTGTTGATTGATTGCATTGCTCTTGACCGACAATAATGAATTTACGTCGGGGAGCAAAAAGTCTTGGTTAAACTGGAAGAACACATCTACTAATATAATTTAAGATTAAAATTAGAATAGTCTTTGTCTTTGGCTATCATGTAAAATAATATGCTGCCTGATGTTTAATTATATGTATGTATTCTTGTATGTTGTCTTATATCTATGTGTTAACTACTATTTTTATTCAAATATTTATTATCTGCTTTGCACTAGCGTGACTCTAAGTTTTTTTTAAATATTCCATTCCTATTAAGGTTGTCTGGAAGCGATCGCTTATTAGCGATAAGACCGTCTTTTGTTCTATGTTTTTTTTTTTTTTTTTTATAATTTTCTTGTTTATTTTTGTGGTGACAGTAAATAATTACTGTATTTTATTGTGTTGTTTTCCAATTTGTAAACGTTTGTACATGCGGATCGAACACGTCCTAAATTAATAATTATTATCTTTCTTTGTATTCCAGTTGGTGGGCTGCCTGCTGCTCCTAACGGTAGCTGCTGAGGAGTCGCCTCCAGGTCTCGTGACGAAGGACAGCGACCAGGATCTACAAGCTGAGGCTACAAATTCAGGTCAGCTATTACAACCGACTTCAAAACAAGTATAAATACTTTCTAAAAATGGCATTGGGTGTCGAAATGAAGTCGTCGGATATTTACTATGTGGTATGATTTTTACAACTTTATTTAAGAACTACTAGAAGTTTACAACGAGCCCATGAATCCATAACAGGCGTCCTCTCGAGAAACCTAAAATTACCTTGTATTTTCGAAACAATGTTGACGAAACTTTGTTATAATGGTTTTTTTTTGTCTGTGATGTTTGATAGGGGAACAAAGCTCAAGCGACATAAATATTTATGTGTTAAATATATCATTCTCATATCTTCTTATATTAACCTCTATTGAGTTACTTTACTTCGTTTTCTTTAACAGGAGGTCAAGCCCAGAAGAGAGAAGCTGGTCTGCACAACTCATACGGAGAACCTCTGCCACCGGACGCGTACGGGCCGCCTAAAGAAGTGCCTGTTCTTAATCAGAGTAAGTAGATTGCTTTCTGAAATCTGTAGCTCCAGCCTACTCCAGGAGGCCAATCAAGCTCAGGAGACAGAAAAAGTCTATCGGCTAGTCAGACATGGAAAAAGTAAAAACAAGAACAGCAAGCTTGGTTTCGTTTTGACAGTTCACTGCTTCAAAGTTGTGAAAATTAAACCAAGTTTGCTTGCCCTTGTTTTTACCACTTCCTTCCCTTCATAGCCGATAAGAGGGCTGGTCTCTAGAACACGTACCGAGAGCCTCTGCCACGACCCGGCCATTAATATAGAAACGTTTCACACACATACTCATACCTCTCCACTATGATTTCTCCTGGATTGAATATTATGTTTTACTGTTTTTAGCAATCTATTATTTCAGTTTCAGAGCACCAGCTGCCCGCTCCGGTATACGGCATTCCCGATGTCCAAACAGTCACCTTCCAAGACCCACCACCTGGAGCGTACGGCCCTCCGGCACCTGTAGTCTTCCCCAGCCAGACCTACGAAGGCCCTCCACCACCAGTCTTCAAGCCTAAGCCAAACTACGGACCACCAAAGCATTATCACCCACCCAAACACTCGTACGGCCCACCAAAACTAAGCTATGGGCCGCCAAAGTTTAGTTATGGACCACCAAAGAAGACCTACGGCCCACCTAAGCAGGCTCTACCTAAACCAAACTACGGTGCACTTTTTAAGCCACCAAAGATTGGCAAGCCAATTTACGGTCCACCCAAGCCTGTTTATGGTCCTCCGAAACCATTGTACGGACCTCCTAAAGTGACTTACGGAACGCCTCTGCATGTGCCTCCAGCGCAAAGTATTAACGTGCAAGAGCTGCCACAAGTTTCATTTTCGACTCAGCAAAGTTTCTCCGGAGGCGTCAGCAACAACTTCGACAATCACAACTTTAACAGCAATTTTGGCAATCAAAACTTTGACAACAACATCAACAATATTGACTTGGAGTTGAATCTGCCTGCTCCAATTTACGGGACACCATTATTCTCACAGTCTTCAGTTTCTCTGCCCACGGATTTGAAGCCTAATTTCCCGATCCCAGCGGATACTTACGGGCCACCAGGTCATGTTCTAGGTCCTATCGGATCCGCGGAACAAGTCGTTGTTGAAGGAGTGTCACATGTTGAACATTATGGTCCTCCTCAACCAGACCCGAACCCGCGTCCTCCTCATCCTGGTATTCCCGCCCCGCCTACACCACCTCACGTCTTATACGATGGCTGGAAACCAATCCCTGGCGTATCTAAACCAATTGGTCACGTCGAAAATGTAAACATCAACGACCAATATGGTCTGCCACCACCTCCACCACCTGTTGAAGAAATCCATATCAACTTAGACCAAGCACCGCCCCATGAAGAGACCCATCACCAATTCATTAACATTCAAGGTCAGTCGGTACCCAGTGTGAATCAACACCAACAGTTCTCGAACACTCAGATTACAACAGGTTACTCCAGCGTTCACCAAGATGCTCTAGCTAACATCGACTTGAACGCCATTGTTGGAGGAGATTCAAATAACATCGATCAAGCGAAAACTGTATTCGAAGCGCATTATACTGAAAACCACAACCCTCAAGCCGATTTAGCATTTATTCAATCTTCTATTCCCGCGGGAAAACCAGCAGATTCTTACGGCGCTCCTCCACCAGATTCCTTCTCGGCTAATGGGCCTTACCCTGGTTCTATAAGACAGCAAGGTGCTAAAGGCTTAGTACCTCCTTCGGGAATATACGGCGTTCCACCTGGTAGCCAATACGGAGCACCTCCCAAGCCACACCCGACCAACTTGCCCATACCATACGGCTCAGTTTCCGGCGGAGGCCATTCCATTCACACTGGTGGCAGTTTGCCGCGCCAACCAATCAAATTCAGAGAGCCAGTGCCTGATGGTTTGCTTCAACAAGTCGGTCAAACCACTCACGGAAAAGACCACCATGGAATCGACCATTTGACTCAAGGTCCATCTTATTTACCACCTCCAATTAGAGACGTTAAAGACATCAACTCGCACACTGTATCATATTCCATTGAACCTTCAGATCTGTACAGTTTACCTCACTCAGGTAACCCATTGAGTTTCCAAAACGCTCCAAGTAACCTTTATGGATCTCCAATAGATTCTTATTCAGCTCCATTTTTGACTGTTGGGGTAAATGATCACGCTGTATCTGGCTCAAATACAAACGCTGTTACAACAACTATTGATGGGACTCTGCTCGCCAATCTTTCTAACTTGGACGCTGCTGAAATTTTAAAGCACTGCCCTTACCATGAGGCTATACTTAAAGCCGCTCAGAATGGTGAGAAGATCCCAGCTGATTTGGCTTCGAAATACGTGGCTAGTCTGAGCTCGTTGGGATCCAAGTTGTCGAAAAATCATCAGATCTCTTACTTTAACACTTTAAACAGCTTTAGCATTCCTATTAAATCTGGAGAATCTATTTCGTACAATACCAAAGACTTGTCAACAGCATCACATACGTTAGTACAAACAGTTCTACCGTCAGATAGTAAACAAGAAAAATATGAGAAAAATAAGGCAAAAGCATCGAGAGAAATCGGCAAACAGAATTACAAAGACGACAAGCTACAATATGTATCAGATCAAATATACAAAACTTCGGAAAAGATAAAAAATCTTAGTGAAGAAACAAAGAAGCTGCAGCAAAAAATTGTATCATCAAGTCAGAATTTGAATCACTTATCTAGCCACAATTATATTGGACAGAATTTGAACCAAATCAATGGCCAATCAGGACAACACCATGGACAGAATGTAAACGAAATCAATGGCCAAATTGCCCAGAACCAAGTGAGGCCAGTAGGTCAGATTGATGACTCAAGTAACGGAAAGACTAGCTACTCATTCCAAATCCAATCTTCAAACGGAAAAGGAGGCCCTACGATCCCTCATGATCAACTACTTTCCGAAGGACTTTTGCAAAGCATTTTATCAGCTATAGAACAGCCAAGCAACACCCAAAATAGTAACAGATTCAATGGTCAAAGCAACATTCAAAATCCGCAGATATTGCAAAGCAATGGTCAAAACTTACAATTCCCCCAACAACAGTTTAGCCAAAATAACGGGCACAGTAGCCAAAAGAGCTCACAAAGTATTCAGAACATTGCACAAAGTAGCCACATCGGCGCACAAAGTAGCCATAATAGCGCACAAAGCCAAAACTCCCAAAGCTTCAGCTACCAGCAGCCTCCATCAATCAACGTTCCCAACTTCGCTGAAGGAATAGCTCTCCCCGCAGGATACGAACCCATAGACAGAACAAAAGAAAAGAAAGTAGACCAAGAAATCGAAAGCACCAACAAAGACATTAAACAAATACTCCACAGCGAAATAATCCATAAGCACAGAGGAGATATTCCTGACTGTCAAGACTTAAAAGGAGACCATTCAATTCAAAGCTTTGTAAGAGTTCCTCCACCAAATCTAGAACAAATAAAACCCGTCGAAGAGGTAGACGAGAACGATGTAGCCATATTTTTCGATCAGAAATCTGAAGAGAAATCTGATCCTGTAACAGAAATTTCAGTTGCGACTAGTATAAGCGAGAACATCGACGATTATAGTGGAAAAGACAAAGAATTCGGCAGTAAACTTAAGAAGAATTAAACATAATTTGTGCAAGTAGAATCTAGTCCTTTTTTACCAGTGAGCTATATACATAGCAATAAGAGCAATTAAAAAGAAATCTCAAAAGTAAATTGAATTGAAATGTAACGATGAAAACCGAATGTTATTCCACTAAAATTTTGATACCAACAAATGTATTGAAATATTTTGATTGTATTTCAAATGGAAATAGAAAGAACAAAGCTCACTGGCGCCATTTTCTGACCGACTTAACGGTCATAAAATAAAAATAAAATAATTATGATGTAACGAATTTTGTCTCTGAATTTGGAACGCATCCATTTTCTATTTTCGAAGAATAGAACCATAAATATTTGGATGCGTTTTAAATTGATTATTTGATAATTAATGTTAGCTAAGTGTGTCAGTATTTCGGGTGTTATTATTATTATTTATTACTGAATACGACATTAATTTATTTTTGTAAGTTATTTTATATAAATAAAGAAATGTACAGATATTTCGTTGTTTATGTTTATAGGCTTCCTAATTTTCTCACCATTAAAGAAAGAAAGAAAGAACACATTTATTTTGTACACACAGGACACTAATACTACTACAACTAATTACTTAAGAGTAGACAAACACTTAAAATAATAATTTCAGATGAGTTGTAGTGTCCCGTGCGTCAAAAAAGGTTATTACTAAAAAGTAGGTAAGTTAAGCATCTACTTACGGACCAAATAGACATCAGTTAGAAAAGCACCTATAAAACTTTCAGTTGTTTTGATTTTAGAACCAAATCACTGGATGGATTTTGATGAGACTACCTGGGACGTAGATATAGACACATCCTTTCAAACAGTAGATTAATTTTCCAATACAGCTCAGGCGTGTTTGGTTAAAAGTTTTTGAAACTCTAAATAGTATTAGCAGTCAGAAATTTGCTACAAATTAATAGTGTCCCACCGAAAGTTCAAGAAACTGACTTCGGATGTTGTCATGCACGCTCGCCTAACTTTGTTTCTCTCTTCAACGCTTTGTCGGACGCTGGCGGCTCTGTTCGTTGTTGTCGTGCGCCGTTCGGATAGCTCTGTAGCAACAAAACTTAATCAGTGCGTTAATGTTTAATATTGTTGAACATACTTAATATACTTATAATTTTCATTTCATGTCCCAATTAATGCAGAATAATGGATAAAATGCACCAAATTTCAGTATTTTAAGGAATTTTATACTTGACCACGTGAGTTTCAGTTTCTTTCGGTAACTTCATTTTATCGTAGTAGGTAGCGGCCATACTAATGTGAGCCCGGTTTTAAACAACGATTTCGCAATAACTACGAGATCTAATTTTAATACGTCTCCTGTAGTACCTATAAAATATATATCTTTTACACAGAGTCACTGGTAATCGTGTAGCATCTCCAAAAGCGAGGCTTCTGATGGCCATAAGCAACAGCTTTTGTTCTAAGACTCTTAAAATTTGTAAAAAAAAGATTTTTTCCATATAAACAAAATATTGACGCGCCGCCCAATGCATGATACATCTGTATTTACAGCGGATGTTATAATTTGGACGTATTTTAAGTTGTATGCTACAGACTGACGTCTCATTGTAGCATCGTAGCTCCCGAACGAATAAACCGATTTGCAATTTGCTTTTATTAGTTCAAGGTGAATTAGTCGGTAGTGTCCATGTTAGATGAAAATCGGTCCAAGATAGCCGACTCAATATGGATTACATTGTATCAAAAGAAAGGGCTGGACTAGTAGAATAACACTATGAAAAAATTTAAAATCCGAGATGGCCGCCACCACGAAATGGCGATTTCGCGGGGGGTTTAAAAAAAAATAAGTACTTCTTTTCTTTCGAATTTTCAAAAGTCCTAGGACAAATGTTGTTGCTTGTGATTTATCCATTATCTATTGAGAGGATACCAGCTGATTACCAGTTACCCCGTATATAAATCTTCTAAAATCCAGGGCATTTACCTATTTTACCTACTGGAGAAATACTCACATGAAAACACTAACCTAAGTTTTGTGGAGCAAATAATAATTTCTTTTTTTCTAACATATAATTAAAGATAACCAACTTAGAATACATCTGAAATCTAGCTAAAGCATTTAGACACGCCAGGTTTATCGGAGTTTTGATAATAAACCGGATCTGGTTGTGGGCCCGTACGACTTTTATTACCCTTCATTAGTCTCCAAACTCTACCGTACTTCGACCCACCACCTTTACCAAAGTAACATTCCTTTAACCTCCATCCGTAACCGAGGCTTTCAGTTTCTCTGAAATAATACCGATTTTCGGGTAAAATTTGCGATCTTTCCTTCAAGTATACTTCGCGGCCGAAGAACGGTGCATTTTTGTACAATATCTTGCTTTGTTTTTGATCAATTAGGCGCATTTTTGGGTCGAAAGTCAGGTCGGTATCTGGACGAGTAAGTCTGGGGTCTTCTTGAGCAGTTCCTAAAGCAACTTCTGCGACGGAGTGGGCTTTTCTCAAATGTGCTACGCCTGGTATGAAAGTTGCGTCTCTGATGGGTTTGACGCGTCTGTTGACTGCCGATTCTTGATTATCTGAAGAAATTAACTTTATTACCGACATCTCTGTGAAGTTCTATCTAAATGTTTCTTTGAAAAAATACGTAGATATATTTACCATGTGGATCTATATTACATTTTATTAAAATATGTCCATTAGCTTGGTTTTTCAATTTGGGAAATATTAATCGGCCATTAAGTACATCTACTAGAACTAGCGCAGAGCAGAGACAACGTGCCACGCATATTGGCGCTTCCCTGGACTTATAAAGCGCTTCTCATACGACTTGGAGAGGCAGTCCTGTCGACTATGACAAAGCGGTCTATTTGCCCACAATGTGCTTTGTGGGAGTATAGGATTCCATTAGCAGTATCGTTCCCGGTCAAACTGACCGGCCCAGCTCACCACGCTGTTTGCAATGCGCTTAAGTGACCAGCAAACAGTCTTTTTGCCCTCTCTATGCTTTGGAAGTATAGGATTCCCTTTACGCTATCGTTCGCGGTGAGACTGACCGGCCCGGCTCACTCCGCCGTTTGCAAAGCGCTTAAGTACCTGGGCACTTCTTCAAACAGACTTTTTGCCCTCTATATGCTTTGGAAGTAGGTATAGGATTCCCTTTACGCTATCGTTCGCGGTGAGACTGACCGGTCCGACTCGCCCCGCCGTTTGCAAAGCGCCTAGGAGTACGTTTTATGCATACCTCTTGCAATAGTCGCCATTTCCCTAACCATTGCGCATTTAAAAACATCAATGTCTAGATAACCTTTTTCTTCTCTCTCCAAACTAGCAGCTTTTTTAATACTACCCTCATAAGTCTGATTCCATCTCATACGTATTTTCGCCGTCCTATCGTAATTCTCTATAAGGAATTTAATGGTTTCCGAATTGTTTATATCGGATATTTTAAGAGGCATTATTTCAATTCAGAGAAAAATGATAAAACTAAAATTCTTATAAATAAATATTTGTCTTTATCACAAACTAAGTAAATGCTTAAATAAATTGAAGCTTACAATATGGACTTTTTAATAAATGTATTGTTTGTTTTTGTAAAATATAAAGTATCTTTTTGAAAGAAACTGTCCAATAGACAAAAAGATGACAATGACATTGATATGAGATGATCCGCCTTTTTAATCGATCTCAAAGGAGGAGGCTCTCAATTCGCCGGAATCTCATACTTAAATAAATATTACCAATAATAATTTTAATTTTGTGGGTAGTTTCAATAGTTAAATACTTATGAGTTCTTATTTTTGTTCCGATAAAGACAATTTTTTATTATTATTACCAATAAGTATTATTCTAAAACTTGTAATTACTTCCGCAAGCCCCTGACCGGTGAGGTTATAATCACAAAAATGTCATAGCCATTTCATCATAAATATCGTCTTGGTAATGCTCCTTAAGGAGTTAAGGGGCGCGTTTGCATCAAAGCCAAATTAGCAGTTACGCCTTAGCAAAATTTGTAGAATTCATTATATAGAAAAGTAAAAATGGACCAGTCTTTTTCAGAAACCCATTAAGTATTTTAAAAAGTTTTTTTTTGACACAAGCATTAATAAATTCGTCAAAAATGTTGAATTTGAACTTCTAGAATGTATCGACTTAGACGTTTTTGTCCAAATTCATTATTATTATTTCAAAACTTTCAAAATATCTCAGCGCGTTATACTGTAGATTAATCTATTATATCTATATATATATTTGTAACGTCATACGATATACCAAGTATTATATTTTTTTTGAAGTCCTTACTATGAGAGTACGCGTTTAAGCAGACACGCCCCTTAATAACATTAAAGAAAATGATATGAAACGTAGTATCGTACAATATCTATTTATTTATCATTATTTACAATTCAATTGCACTAACAATAAAATAAATTGAATATTTTTGAGATTGAGATTTATTTCTTTTTGAGAGAAGGTTGTTGAGTGGCGACCACGAACCGGAAGACGCAGCATAAGTAGGCCTCCCACTAGGTGGATTGACGACATGGTGAAAGCCACAAGTAGCCAGTGGATGCAATAGGCAACTTGTAGTTCGGAATAGCCTTCTAGGGGGAAGGCCTATGTTCAGCAGTGGCGTCTTCTGGCTTATCAGGGGTAACCAAAGACTACTAGGGTTCAGGGTCGACCTGAGTAGGTATCGCAGGTGCAGTATTGACTACATTAACATCCCAGCTCAGCTGTTCTTCGGTCAACGGCTGGTTCGGCTTGCGACGTCTAACGAATGGGGTCTGAAATATAAAAAAAAACAAATTACAGTACAGTTAAATTATACAACCCGGTCACAATACCTGTGCACCTGAGCTCGTGACGTCATATCAGCGGTCTGGGTACGGTGTGCTAACCGTACTGTCGCACCGGGGAGTGCGCGGAGAGGTGACAGGAGAAGCGGGAGAGGCGCCGCATTCCAGCGAGGTGCACAGATATTCTGACCGGGTTGTAATTTATACACACTAATATCATAAAAGCGAAAGTTTGTATGTATGTGTGAATTTCGTTTCTCCTTCACGCTCAAACGGCTGAGAGGATTTTGATGAAATATGACACGAAGATACCTTATACCTTGCATTGAAAAATAGACTAATACTGTTTATTCAGGAAAACTAAAGTATACCCAAGGGATGATCAAATATCTAAGGCGGGTTAAATCGCGGGGCCAGGCTAATAATATACATAATTCTACTGTACGTTTGTATGACACTGATTTCCTCCTAAACGGCTGGACCGATTTGAATGTATTTTTTTTTTTTGTATACGTTTGTGTGGCACCCTGGGTGCTTTAGATTCACAGTTCCGTCCGGCAGATGGCGCTGTAGTCGGTATCTAGGTCTTTGCAAGACCACGTCTGTCGGGTCCGCTAGTATACCTAGTAGACGCTAGTATACGCTAGTGTACCTAGTATGTACCTCTTGACCGATCACGCGACCAATTTTTGTATGGAGAAACTTAATTTTTCTTTTTTTCGATTTATGCAAAAAATTTGCGTTTTCGCTTTGATTGGTAGACTAACACCTTAAGTATTGTCACACCTTTCTGCTGCACGTTGTATATATACATACCTTATGTACTAATTTGTTATGATTGTATAACGCTGCGTCGTGACTGAAAGTCGCCGGACATTTGAAGCAGACGTAAGGCCTCTCACCAGTGTGCGAACGAATATGACCTTCTAGTATCTTCTTGGTCTGAAATATCACTATATTTTGTAAATTTTATTTAGAAAACTAACGCGTGTTTTTATTCGTTTTGTTTAAGACACGAACGACTCATTTCATCCCTGATGAAGTTCACCGAATGTGAACGAAACTATAGTTGGAACTTGCTAACAATCAAGTAGGTACAAGTGAAAGCCCGTCTTCTTAAACAATATTTTGTAAATTAACAAACTTATTAACATACATTTCTATTAACAAGTGGTTAGACCTGTATATTATCCTTTTTTTATTTTGCTGTACCCAGTGTCACTCTCACGACTAAGACAAATCTATTGACACCACTCACATAAAAAAACGACAAGCCGTTTAGGATGTAGGAAGTGCTATAGAAATATACATATGACGGCGCTTAGTTATAATTATAGAGTAAAGCGCCATCTAGCTTTGTTTCGGTGGACTAGAGGTGTGTGCAGCCTCTGGTGTAACGCGGGTGACGTATGCTGTAGCTGATTGGTCGGTTTGGCTTGTGTGATGGCAACCAATCAGTGCGTAGCAAAGTTGCACAGGCGGTCTGGCAGAGGCGCTAGGGAGAGCGTTTGAGGTTGTCACTGGCAGCATTCGTCTCTAAGCGGAACGCCTTGTCCCCGAGTAAATCCAATATCATTGTAACAGCTATTTGTTGTATGGAATAAAGCTATTTGTTGAACGTGCTTGTCTTGTTCTCCTCGCCCGCTGTACCCACGTCGAAGAACTGTCTGAAGCGGATCGGCCTCCTGGAGTTCCCACACATAAATAATTGCAATCGAAAAACATAACCCACCTTCTTTCGCAGTCTGTTAAAAATTAAAAAAAAAGAACACTTTTGCATTGAATCAGTACGTCTTTTAGAAAAACTGATTACCGAATTTCAATTTGGCAGGCGCTGATACACTTTCAGATACTCATTATTGGGACGTCAATAAGAATCAATACCAGGTGTTTCTTCAGTACCCAAAGGGTAAAAACGGAACCCTAAGACTGAGACATCTGTCACCAGGTTGTATCACATGAACTGTGATAGCTGGACAATTGAAATATTCACAGATATACTTCTGTGGGCGCTATAACAACAAATACTAAAAACAGAATCAAATAAATATTTAAGGACTTCTTAAATAATTACAGTCAGGAATTTTAAGTAATGTTCCTATAGGTGATGGTGCAGAACCTTTAGGGCAAGAGTCCAACTGACACTTGGCTGATTTTAACTCAAGGTTATGAATCATACTTCGAATATCTTGTATATAATTAATAACTTGTATTATAAATAGGTATATTATTATGTAAGGTAAATAATGTGTAAGCGTTCAGCTCACTGTAGTTAGATTATACCTACTTACGAGCCTTGGAATGCGTTCTCGTTTAATTATTTTAATTAGAATAAAGAGTTCTTAAAATAGCAATGACATAAGATTGAATTACAGCAACAGCGGATTCTAAAATTAATAGTAAAATCGTATTTATGCCAAATATATACCTATAAGTCTAGTCGAGCAAACCGCCCCTGACTGTTCCCGGTGCAAAAGCACCAAATATAATAATATACTTCACATCTCTCATATTCGGTAAGTAGGTCCTTATTACCCCCAAATGAGGCTTGTAGGTGACCAATTAGCGCTCTAGGGTAATAATGTAGCTAGAAAAGCCCTAGGGCGGTAAGTAATTAAAAAAATAACTTCACTCTCTTCCAAAAAGTTCTCGTATATCTAACCATCATACTGGCAATAGACATCATGCATTCAGCGCAATGACAAAAGAAGTCGCTTCGCTATTCAGCCTTGTCTTCGTATGAGTATAATAGTCATCAATTTTAAATATCGAACGGCGAAGCTCAATTTAGTTCTTGAAAAAAATAATTAAAAAATATGATGAATAAAGGCGGGAATAGAAAACTTTTACTCTAAATATTGTTTGTATTTGGGATTTTTTATAATTACATGCTAATTAGGAAAAAATTATGAGTTCTGCAAGTGATGAAGATATAAGCTGCACTCCCGATTTAATGTAAATGCAAGCTGAAGCAGCAATTAACAATATTTTATTATTGTAATGCCGGTGTTTTTTCTACTTACCTCACAATCGAGATGTAAAGCAGAGTAGTTAGCTCGGGTGTAAGCATCAATTGCACCCTCAAACTATAGGCGCCCTCGCTGCGCTCGTGCGCCTAAATATCTCGGGCCGCAATTGATGCCTTACAGCCCTAGGCTACTAATCTACTATTAAAATATGTAAGTTTGCAATAAAAGTTTGCATGATATATTTATGTACAGCGACAATGACCTCGATGCGGGCAGGCTAAACTTACTAACCTAATTTGACAGTTCTAAACTTGTCTCTTTTTTTTTTGGTTTTCAAAAGTAAGAAAGGGATGGATATAATTTTAGCAACCTTTAATTTAGTTGGTGTGACTGACCAACTTGACGTTAATACTAGTTTATTTTCAAGTTAGGTACTGTCTTATTATTGTTATATTAAGTAGGAGTGAACACTCCAAACAAACCATTTCTAGTCTTGGAGTGTTTCAAGATTAAGAATGTTATGTAAAGGGCTTGTTTTATTTTCGGCCAAGATGGTGTACCTCTACCAAAAGATGCCTAAAGATGTTGTTGATACTATGTATTAAAGAAAATTCTGTGAATTAGTGGAATTATGACATCCCTGGAAGATTTGTGTACCCTAGGTTGACTCCAATGGTCACATTTGCCTATACATATACCTGTCGCAAATGTCAAAACAAACACACACTTAAAACGCGTAAATCGCCATTTTGCGTAAATAACATGGAAATATTTTGATTCTAAATTAATTTTGTACACTACGACAAAAAAGTTATTTTGAATTTGGTTGATATATTAAAGATTAATAGTCTCAAACATATTTATAGTACCATGTACACTGTCCTGGCCGGAGCTCTATACATTTTTGAAAAAACTCTTTTGGTTTGATAAATAAAAGAAATAAAAAATAACATCAGTTAAACCATAAATAATGTAAGGGCATACCGTATACGCCTTCCCACACGTATGACACACGTGGTTCCTCTCCAATCTTTTATTTCTATGCACCATCCTATTGTGGGTCCTTAGAGCGGGACGAGACGCACTTGCCTGAAATATTGTATCGCAATATTATCTTCTAATATAGCTATAAATAACTAATGAATATTATGATACATATTGTTAAATAATTATCTTCTAACATAGCTATAAATAACTAATGAATATTATGATACATATTGTTAAATAATTATCTTCTAACATAGCTATAAATAACTACTGAATATTATGATACATATTGTTAAATAATTATCTTCTAACATAGCTATAAATAACTAATGAATATTATGATACATATTGTTAAATAATTATCTTCTAACATAGCTATAAATAACTAATGAATATTATGATACATATTGTTAAATAATTATCTTCTAACATAGCTATAAATAACTACTGAATATTATGATACATATTGTTAAATAATTATCTTCTAACATAGCTATAAATAACTAATGAATATTATGATACATATTGTTAAATAATTATCTTCTAACATAGCTATATATAACTAATGAATATTATGATACATATTGTTAAATAATTATCTTCTAACATAGCTATAAATAACTAATGAATATTATGATACATATTGTTAAATAATTATCTTCTAACATAGCTATAAATAACTAATGAATATTATGATACATATTGTTAAATAATTATCTTCTAACATAGCTATAAATAACTAATGAATATTATGACTATCTTCTAACATAGCTAAAATCAGGCTGTAGATGGTCAACTCTATTACAAATTAAGAGGATTACCAATCCTTCACTGTTTTCGTGTTTCTCATAGAATTTTCGGTCCAGGACCTAGTTCTTTTCACCCCCTAAATTGTAACGAAATGTTTTGTTATTAGTGTCAATCGCTTCACTATGGTGTATTTTAGGCCTAGACGTTTTATTATTTTGAAAAAAGTTATTGAATTCTGCATAATAAAGTCTTAATAGGCATCGTATCAGCGCAAAAATATGACTGCTTATGAAGCTTGTAACTTTAAAGTGATATAAAAGACAGAAAAAATAAAACGGTAAAACCAAATAAACAATGTGATAGCTATGTAAAAAAAACCACTGAAATCGGACAACATCAAAAGGTAGAAAAAGCTATATCTTATTGTATGGACAAGTCGGCGGTCTATAGCTGTCTTAACAAACATACAAATAATAACTCATAAAACCATTACCTACCCTCTTTTTAGGTAGTCGGGTAAATAAAAGTAATGAAACACTTACAAAAGTACATCCCTCAACGGTGCATTTGTGTGGAGCCAGTTTCAAATGTATACTGAGTCTATGTTCCTCTAAGCGGGCAGGTTTAGAGAACCGTCGCGGGCAGAACTCGCACGCGTATCTAAAACAACGCAAGCACTTTGTATACTTTCAAAATATTCGACTGTAAAAACTTTAGAGTCGCGTATCTTTCAAGTGAAATCGCGGGATAAAGCTAGCGTGGCCTATGACTATCTGCTGGCGAAAACGGATCTATTGACACCACTCACTCGTTCGTTCTTGTTTAGCGAACAACCATTACAAAATATTATAATAACTATCATTTTTTCATTTAGTAATTAATAATTCAAATGTTACGAGACTTGCCCGTAACGAACGTTTTTCCGCCTCGTCTTGATGCCAGCGTGAGCAATCAAAAATGTTTTGTTTTTATGGTGTGGTTCCTCCTCACCACCGACACACCTCACCTTATTATTTCTCTTTCTCTCAGTATCCGACTTCCTCTTAGCTTAGCACAAGGCATCCTCATGAGATGTTAACTCTTCAAGCGCTCGCTCGAAAGTGCTCTTTATATAGCGGCCAGTCACGTGTTTCCCCCACCCACAGGCACGTGTTGTGCGACACCGTTGTTGTTGTGTATTTGATGACTCAGCGTTTCATTAAATATTTTTTATATACCATCTTATTATAAATGGATTTCCGCAAAGTAACGCCTGACTCCGTCAATTATCTCTAATAAATATTTCTTATTCTTCTTCGTCTTCTTCTCACATTAAAATACGACAAGCCGTTTAGGCTCTAGGGCGTGCCAAACAAATATACATACATACATACGTGCATGCACTCGAAAAACACCAGTCAGTCTTCTTCCGCAGTCAGGTAAAAAGTAACAAGTCTGGTGATGTGATGATTGTGTACGGAGATCCCATTTTTATTATTGAATTCAACAAACTTTTGTTCCAACAAGTTGTAAATAAAGTTGTAAATTTATTTAAAAAAAAAATAGTTACGTAGTCAATTTACTAATATGTACTGCTAAGCGGCGGGTGCAGGAGCAGAATCAGCCGCGTTGAGTAAACACAACAAGTATTCTGCTCTTGAAACGAGCTATGAGTTCATCCCTTTTGCTGTTGAGACAGCAGGTCCGTGGGGCTCTGAAGCGAAAAAGTTTGTTGCGGATGTGGGAGATCGTTTGCGGAACTGTGGGCGTGATCTCCGTTCCGTTCAATTTTTAGCCCAACATATCTCGTTGGCCATTCAGAGGGGGAACGCTGCTAGCCTGATGGGTACGTTTGGGCATGGGGACTATTTAATATTAACGTGACCTTATATGAGTCAAAATAATTTGTGACTTGAATTTTGTAACAAAAAGTATTTAAATTTAACTGTACATTAAATAATGTATAAGGAATAAATATCTATTTAATTATAGGAAAATATTATGTACTTAGGTTAACAAATTTTAATAGTAAAAAGAAAAAAACAAGTGTAGTGTGTAAGTTAGTGCTAAGGTAGCAATAATGTATTAGGTTTTATTTCAGAATAAACGTAGCCTTCAGCAAAAACAAAATTACTAATTTAATTAATTCCCTTAATCTTAAGTACTAGTAATTCTGTGAACTGACGACCACATGAAACAAAAATAATTTTGCTACTTTAACAATATTTCGCTCAGCAAAATAAACATTTATCTAAAAGTAAGAAAATTATTTTACTGTTTACTTGATATTTTCAACACCAGTTACAAAAAATGTTCAATAACTTAAAAAAAAAACAACATTCAGCGTTGACAGACTATATATAATATGGACAGCCCGTTGCCGTGGAAACCAAAAAACATCTTCGACTCGTATTTCCGCTTGAAAGCCACAGTATTTAACACCTTATTACACGAGTAATAAAGTATAGTTTTATTAAGTACCTCGTATTTTTTGCATGTTCAAACTTATTTCCCCAGTTTTTGGGCGGCAAAAAAATCTAAAACTTCGTAGAACCAAGGTTTGTTAAGATTGTTTTTTTTTTTATATCTTGAACAGCTAGGCATTTGACCACAAGTTAGCACGAGCACGGAAGTCAGCGACACTGTAGCCCTAGATGGAGCATGCCTAGTCTGGAATACACTTGCTCCCAAGGAAGGCTGTCGGAACACACCGTCAGGTACTTGGCGTCAGATTTTACAACTTGTGGGTGGTAGCTAGCCAGGCAAGCGATAGGAAACGCTCTACCGCCATGCAAAAATACTACAAACGAAAAAACATTTTGCCAGACTCGATACAGAGAAGCTATGCTCGCCGGTCAATTATCACAATTTCAGTGCAACATTCCAGTATTCCCATTCAGCGTGGCAATGCGGATAGCATACTGGGCACGCTGCCCTCTGGTTGTGGCTTGGAGCATTTGGATTATCTCTAGATCTTAAATGGTCTATAACTAATCTTTCTGCTATATATTTTTTATTTAGAAAACTAACGCGTGTTTAATTCATATTGTATAAGAAAACGGGTTTTAACGCGCCGCACCTGATTGTTGGAAAACTCCAGCTATAGTTTCGTTGACATTCGGTGAACTTCATCAGGGATGAAATGAGCCGTTCGTGTCTTCAACGATGACACGTCTCGCAATGCGTCGTCCAACAATCAGGTACGCGTGAAAAACCAGTTTTCTTATACAATATATATTTTTTGTTACATCTTAGTCTTTTCGTTTTTGGTAATAAAGGCCCGTATACAAAGTTGTAAAATAAAAAACAAATTGTCCAAATTAAAACTTTATATGTACTTATATATATATATATTATATACTTACTTTATTTTGTCCGGGTGTATGTGTTTCATGGAGTAGTTAATGTGTTGGTAAAACGAAAGGCGGTTCTTAAAATTCATGTCACACTGAAACAATAAATTTGCATTAATTATTCAGGACAGCTAGATACATTTGATCGCCAGCTCGGATCGATATTATATTATATTACGAGTATAAATTCAGATTTTTATTTAATTTATAATCAAAATTTTAAAAATATAATTATAATTTGTTGTATTTGTTTTATAATTATAATTTTATAAATATAATTATAATTTGTTGTATTTGTTTTATAATTATAATTTTATAAATATAATAATAATTTGTTGTATTTGTTTTATAATTATAATTTTATAAATATAATAATAATTTGTTGTATTTGTTTTATAATTATAATTTTAAAAATATAATTATAATTTGTTGTATTTGTTTTATAATTATAATTTTATAAATATAATTATAATTTGTTGTATTTGTTTTATAATTATAATTTTATAAATATAATAATAATTTGTTGTATTTGTTTTATAATTATAATTTTACAAATATAATTATAATTTGTTGTATTTGTTTTATAATTATAATTTTATAAATATAATTATAATTTGTTGTATTTGTTTTATAATTATAATTTTATAAATATAATAATAATTTGTTGTATTTGTTTTATAATTATAATTTTAAAAATATAATTATAATTTGTTGTATTTGTTTTATAATTATAATTTTATAAATATAATTATAATTTGTTGTATTCCTTGCTATGCATATAGGTACCTAACATTACAAGTTTCGTACGAAAATATTTTATTTTCGTAACCCTAAAAACTTAATTATTACAATTTGAGTAAAATAAAATAAAAAAACGTAATAAAAATGGAAGGTAATTTTTTTTTTAAATGTAGTCAATTCTAAAATTACCTCCTCCCTTTTTGTTTGCACAAGTGAGAAAAGGATGGATATAATTTTAGGAACTTTTAGTTTAGTCAGTGCGACTGGACGATTTGGCGACATTTTTATTCTATTCTATTGTATAGGGTCACAGAATAGAATAGAAAACTCTTTATTGTATGCACATATAAATAATACAATAAACTTAATAAAACTTATGATTACGTGCAACATGCGGCGGCCTTATCGCTAATAGTGATCTATTCTTGGCAACCTTTGGATGGAGAGAAACTAAAGCATAAGTGTAGACGGGGAAACTAAACATAAAAACTTACTTGCATTTAATTTGCAATTAATAATAATGTTGACAAATATTTTAGAATAAAAAAAGATAAATATAATATACTAATATAACATACATAGTGTTACTACATACAGAGATGAATGAGAATTTAAATTACATACTACATTCATAGTCATAGGGTCGCGAGCCGACGTAAGTAAGTTAGTAATAGTTCAATACGTACGTCTGCACAGTAGAGCAACTGTGAAGCCTGGTGCGTGATGCTGTATCTCTAAAGCTTTCTTGAATCTGTAGGGACATAAGTTAGTAATAGTTCAATACGTACGTCTGCACAGTAGAGCAACTGTGAAGCCTGGTGCGTGATGCTGTGTATCTCTAAAGCTTTCTTGAATCTAAACTTCTTGTCGCACACTTCGCATGAGAAGTCCATTTGGTTCGTATGTATACTGTGAACGAATTACATGTCTATATATGTACATATCATATAATTGTTCATACTAACTCTGATCTATTCTATGTCGAAACGGCCATTTTGGTACAATCCAATTGTAATTCTGAGACAATTCAAATAACAAACTTGACCAAATGCTCGCTGTTCGGTTAATTAGGAATAACTGTGAAAACAATCGAAAATTAAAACCATAATAATAATTTTATCCGATTTCCGAAATGAGGAAGTAGGAAGGCATGAGGTAAGTACCTCCTAGTTTTTGGACCTGCTATTTACTGTTTGTTACCTAATACCTCGGCAACCACGGCTGGACCAACTTGCATAATGAATTTTTCTTTTGAAAGGATTTTATATAGAGTCATCGTTTAGTGGTGTACTAAGTCGGAAAGCTGTTACTGTACCCATAAATTCAAAAACTTTAATTATGGTACCAGTTTTGACTTGGAGAAAAAATTATTAACTATTTCATACATTTGTCGACAACCAATGAACTTTGTATATGGAACAGCTAATATTATTTTCGCGACTATAGGGTTGCTCCCATAATGAAATTTGTTTACAGTGATAAATAACTATATTGAACCGCTTTCGGATTAGCACGCTCCTAACCAATAACTGCTGCAATGTACTGAAACCAGGTATAACGAAAAATTGAGAAAAAATATATAAAACAATTTAGTGGTTCCTCCATGAAAGTCAACATAAAGCTAGACAACTGGAAAACTAGTTTAATTCTAATAAATTACTTCGTACTAACTATAGATGCGTCCTGAGCGAAGATTTGTCCCGGAACGTTTTCCCACATTGTTCACAGTGCTGCCTTTCTGCGTGACTCTTCATATGCACTCTAAGTTTGCCCAGGGAACTGTTGAAATATGCATATCATTGACAACTTTGACTTATGTACCAAAAAAATATTATGATAGTGGCACTCATAATTAAGTGCCACCAAAATGCACCTAAACGGGCCCTTATTGTGTTGCATAAATTAAAGAGGCATAATTTATATCCGCATAACGTTTTTTGGCATACTCTTAGTTTCGCATAACGTTCAAACAGAATAAATAAATAAATCATTAGGCATACTTTATTTTCACATAACTTATTTTATAGTTATGGCATATGATAGAGAAAATTAGAGTAAGTTAAAATTGTGCCAATTCTGCAATTTTAACACTCTGCTTATCATAATTTATGCGTGAAAACTTTATGCTAAAACTGTTATGCCGAACTACATTATGATAAAAAAGGTTATGCGATCGAAGGGACTCCCCACCTTAACCTATAGTCACAAAATGCGTAGGTATTTAAACTATTCATTGTATTAGTACTATATCGTTTATCTTATGGTAAAACAAAATAAGAAAAAATTAAAAATGCCTAAAGACGAATTGAATATAGCGCAAAAGATTAGATACACTAGCCCGGGATACACTAGAGAACCATTTGTCCCGCAAAACGACGCGCAACACTCAATTTACGTGACGCTGCAACGTCGCATAGTATCCCGCAACATGTCCCACAACATTGTGCGTGACGCGCGGCATGTTGCCTGCTCCCGTCTCAAGTCGCACGTCGCGCCATTTGTCGCCGAGTATAGTCGTATACGATGATACATTATTTAACTGTGTCATAAGATATACTACTTAATCAAGTTATGTACGGTTTAAATTGTAAGTAAGTTCATAGCGTTCTTTTCTTTTCTAAGTTGTGTTAATATGTTCATAACTTATTGTCTGTATCCTGTACCAATCTTAATAAATAAATAAACAAGTCACGCGACATGTTCCGTAGTGTATTTGAGGCTATACACTATATATCAAAAATCATTATTACTATTATTACTCGTCCCAATGTATCCAGTACGCAGTACTTCAATTGCCCTTCGCATATATTATTGATTTCAGATTTATTTTGTTTGTTGATTTCCGTATTTTAAGATTTGTGTAATATGTATTGTTTTTTTTGTAACAAGTTTTTGTATGTTAGTGGCTCGTTGCCTACGTGACACGTGCGTAATGTCACTGCCCGGTACCCAGGGGAAGACCAGCGCTAGCATGTATGCTGAGTGGCGGTCGGGTTCCGACAAACTCATTATAACTTTATCTGTTAAACTGTAGTGTATATATTTTCATATTGTTTTTGTGTGTTCATTCATTCATTTCATTTCATTCGTTCATTTATTCATTCACATATTATGTTACATTCATTATGACAAAGACGTAGAGACGAAAGTCATATGACAAAGTGAGAATGACTGTAGATGGAAGCGCTGGGAGGGGGCAACCTAAGAACATGTGGATGAATTGTGTAAAAATGGATAGAGTAGAATGGAAGAAGAAGACATGCTGTGCCGACACCACGTAGTGGGATAAGGTCAAAATGATGATGATCATTCATTAGGACAAAGTATATTAGGAAAAAAATATTTTGCGTTATAAATGTAACCCGTTATTTTATACGTACGTGGCGCGATGTTCGCACACGCGGCACTCGTGTCGCGCGCTCGGCGCGCCGTGCGCGCGCGACGCGTGGTCCGCCGCCACGGACGCGCGCGAGAACACTAAACCACATGTACAACACCGCCATCTTCAAACAATAAACAATATAAAACACAATGAGATGGTATATAAAGAATATCTAGTAATAAGATGGTATATACAAGATATTTATTGTTTTTCCGCCTCGTCTTGATGCCAACGTGAGAAATCGAAAAATATTTTTCGATTTCTTTTCCCTATTAATGGATTTCCGCAAAGTAACGCCAGACTCCATCAAGAATATCTAGTATTTTCCCGTTTTGTCTTAGGAAATTCATTTATAATAAGATGGTATATAAAGAATATCTAGTGTTTTACCGCTTTGTCTTGATGTCAGCGTGAGAAATCGGAAATATATTTTTTGTTTTTTTTTTTAGTGTGATTCCTGCTCGCCACCTGGCATTATTATTTCTCTTTATCTCAGTATCTGACTTCCTCGACACGTGTTTCGCCTTAGCACAAGGCGTCCTGTCCTCAAGAGATTTTGACTCTTCAAGCGCTCGCTGACATCAAGACAACGCGGGAAAACATTAGACATTCTTTATATACCATCTTATTATAAATGGATTTCCGCAAAGTAACGCCTCACTCCATTAATTATTATAGAGCGCGCGTTATATTTTTTAAATAACATTTGGCACCATACGATTATTATATTTGCCTGTGTCAGTTTACGAGATTTCAAGTTAAAAACTCAAAGTTGTTTTATTGATTTTTGCACAGATATTGTTCGAAGTCTGAAAAGTACAATAAGCTTGTTCTTTCCATGTGAAATATAATACGGGAGAAGCAACGGGTAAAAGCTAGTTTATGATAAATGTAAAGCATTAAAATTTGTGTCTTCTTCTTTTAATTTGCAATTTATATAATATAATGTATTTCCATGTTCCTAATTTGTATCGTATGTTATATGTATTTATTTATCTGTGTATCCATTTGTATGTATAATTTCTTCATTTATCAATTATGTATGTTCGATGTAACATTTTAAGGCCTCCCTAATTTTATATTATTCATTTACGTGCATGGTTCCCTGGAAGAGATCGCTTAAAGCGATAAGGAAGCCAATAAGAAACCTAGTATATATTTGTAAGTTTTTATTCGTTATAATTTTTTTATTGTAAAGCTGGTTTTTTAATAAAGAGTTGTCTTATCTTATCTTATCTGTAAAGCCTTACCTAGAACGGTGTCTCCGTCGATGGCACAGCAATGCACTTTGAGTCTTAAACCTTGACTTGCATATACTGCATTCTAAGTCACCAGCCTCCTGAAATATTACCCAGTCGATTATCAAACTAATAATAAGATGGTATATACAAGATATTTAGTGTATTCCTGCTTTGTCTTGATGTCAGCGTGAGAAATCGGAAATATATATTTTTTTGTGTGTTTCGCGCTCGCTTGAAAGTCGAGCGAGCGCTTGAAGAGTCAACATCTCATGAGGATGCTTTGTGTTAAGGCGAAGCTCGTGTCGAGGAAGTCGGATACTGAGAGAAAGAGAAATAATAAGGTGTAGCGGTGGTGAGGAGGAACCGCACCATAAAAACAAAAATATTTTTCGATTTCTCACGCTGACATCAAGACGAGGCGGAGAAACACTAAATATCTTGTATATACCATCTTATTATAAGTGGATTTCCGCAAAGTAACGCCTGACTCCATCAATTATATCAAAGTAATATAAACCGAATCGAATCGAGTATATCGGTTTCTTCTAGGCAAGCGTGCCACATCCTAGACCGTATCGACGCTTTACATCAGGCAAGTTGTGGTCAAACGCAAGCTTATTAGCTATTAAAAAAACCGTGAAAGTTTGTAAGAATGCTTGTGTGTATGTTTGTTACTCTTTCACGCAAAAACTGCTAAACGGGTTTGGATGAAGTTTGACACCAAGATGTTAGCTCATGTCCTGGATTAACACATAGTATACTTTACATCCGGAAAAATGCAGTGTTCCCGTGGGATAACCAAACTTCCGCGGGTAACACTGCGGGACACATCTAGTTATATATAATGTACAAGAAATCGATTTCGAGTCCAAAAATAACACAAAAACTGAACAATTATTCGACTTTAAACAAGTAATATTTAAAAAAGCGGCAAAGTGCGAGCCGGACTCAAGCACTAAGGGTTCCGTACTGTTATCCATACAGCATTAGGACAAGTTTGGTCGATATCTAGAAGCCCCCCCCCCCCCCCCTTTTAATTTGATTTTTATCTTTAATTTTATTATTTATTTTTCAATTGAACACACAACTAAGTATTCTGTGAATAATTTAGGCGTCTAACTATTGTCGTGTTCGAATTTCGAGCAAAAAATGGCAAAAAAATCATCAGCCACCCTTAAATACATATTTTATTTTGATTTAACACTTGTCATTATAGCGGCAGCAGAAATACATCAGCTGTGAAAATTTCAACTGTCTAGATATCACGGATCATTGAGATACATACAGCCCGGTTAGACAGACGGACGGACAGCGAATTCTTAGTAATCATCATCATCATCTTGACCTTATCCCACTACGTGGGGTCGGCACGACATGTCTTCTTCTTCCATTCTACTCAATCAGCCGTCATCTTTTCATTTACTCCTCTTTCACACAATTCATCCACATGTTCTTAGGTCGGCCCCTCCCAGCGCTTCCATCTACAGCCATTCTCACGGTCTTCTTTGTCACATGACTTTCGTCTCTACACATAACATGTCCATACAATCCCAGCCTACCACTTTTTAACATCTCAGTCACTGTAGCTACTTTCAAACTTCTTCTAACATAATCATTTCTAATCTTGTCCATTCTTGTCACTCCAGACATCTCTGCTGCATGCATTCCCCTTTCATTCATCACCTTAGTGGCCCAACATTCAGATCCATACAATAGCTCTAGGGACCCATTTTTATATTTAGGGTGCGGAACCCTGTGAGAGTTAATAATGGATTAAAACCCCCACATAAGAACTGAAAAATGCTTTATTAAAAAAAATATCATTATTAGTGCAGCCAATATATATGGTGCGCGTAATTACAGTACGACTTCTGTCAATGTAATGACAATGACCCCAATGCGGTCAGGCCTAACTTACTAAACTAACCTAATTTGACAGTTCTAAAATTACCTCCTCTCTTTTTGTTTGCACAAGTGAGAAAAGGATGGATATAATTTTAGGAACTTTAAGTTTAGCCAGTGCGACTGACCGAATTGGGGTCATTGTCAAAGAATGAAGTGCATGTAATGCACTATGGAGTGAACAAGTGTACGATAGATTCGAACAAATCCTAAAAACCCACTTACCGGCGAATGCTTCTTCATATGCGCGTCCAGTTTGAACCGATGGTTGAAACCCACCACGCAGTAAGTGCACTGGAACTCGTGCCGAGTGTACACAGGACTGACCTTAGCTTTCTGACGTTCCAGTTCTACCTGGAACGAATAATATACATTATATTAACTATACATACTTACACGTAGCCAAGCACGTACCGGGCGGTACGAATTTAGCAACGTATAAACTGAAATAAAAAAAAATTGTGATAAATGAAGAACCACTCGACCGATTTTCACATAAACCATCTACTAAATAGTCTGAACAAAGCCTAAACATTTGGTTTGTATACGTGAGCCCGTTCTTGGGTTAGAAAATTACAACGAAATGTGGCAATGATTTATATATATATTGATATCATAGAATATTTATTTTGTTGTTGGTTGATGAGTCTATGTGGCGTCGCTGGCTAATTGAGGTGAGTATTCTATATGGGGTCAATTAAATGCAGTTTAGGCTTTAAAACATGCGCTTTATTGGAGCGCCAGCGAGAGACTGGCGTGACGGTCCGTGAAACGTAATACAAACTTAATATAAACATACTATGCCTGAGTACATGTGTGATGTAGGCGTGTGCAGCCTGCCCTACAATATATTAAATAAATATTATCTGTCCCGGCGGAGTTCGTACCGCCTAACAGTCGATTCTTTAATTATTTTTTTTTATATACTTATTCTGATGTTCGGGTCGCCGGGTCAGCAAATATTGACATACGATACGATACTAACGTCACTTAATTCCCGGAACCTCTCCACGTAAACTTTATTGTATGGTATTAAAGTTCAAATTGACTTTAAAGTATTATTACTAATTTATTATTAAGATCGCTCTAAGCGATAAGGCCGCCATTAAGAAACCTAGTATATATGTGCAAGTTTTTATTTGTTATATATTTATTATAATTAAGCTGGTTTTTTAATAAAAAGTTGTCTTATCTTATCTTATCTTGTTTTAGTAATACACTGTGTATATTAAAAAAATAATTGTCCTATATAAGTCTAAGCTATCTCCATACCTAATTTAATCCAAATCGATTCAGCCGCTTCAGTGCGAACGAGTAACAAACAGCCATATATACAAGCCTCCAAAGTCCATTCCAAAGAAAACAAGTTCCAGTTTTTGTTAGTAAAACACAGAGTTAAGTAAAGAGTAACAAACAGCCATACATACAGGCCTCCAAAGTCCATTCCAAAGAAAACAAGTTCCATTTTTTGTTAGTAAAACACAGAGTTAAGTAAAGAGTAACAAACAGCCATACATACAGGCCTCCAAAGTCCATTCCAAAGAAAACAAGTTCCATTTTTTGTTAGTAAAACACAGAGTTAAGTAAAGAGTAACAAACAGCCATACATACAGGCCTCCAAATTCCATTCCAAAGAAAACAAGTTCAATTTTTTGTTAGTAAAACACAGAGTAAAAAATATCTTTCGCGTTAATAATATTAATTAGTTAGGATATTGTATCTTACTTACCTCATCATTTACGGGCATTGTTGCCTGAAAGAGAGCTCGCTATAGGCGATAAGGCCGCCATTTAAAAGCTGGTATATATGTATAAGCTTTTTTTTGTCATGTTTTATGTATTTTTGCTGGTTTTTAAATATGTATTATCTTATCTTACCTCCTCCCAGCTCAGCACTACCATCTCTAACTGTCCGGGCGTAACATTCAGTTGGGTTAATTTCTTCTGCACCCAAGCGCCGGCCACCACGCCCGGTGGCCGCTCGCGTCTCTGTTCTTTTACTATGGATAGTACAAGTAATTCTTTTTTTATCCGGCATTAAAAGTATCCTATTTGTTAGCGACGAGCGAGCTACATTAAGCAGATGTTGTACAGGTTTAAGCTTTTAGTAGCCTTAACTTGTTGTAAGCCTAAACTCTTGTAACTGTTATATCAGCGAATTTTTTCATTATAAATATATGTAAGATAAGGCTAGAAATAGGTGCGAAAGAGACAGAACGCGTCCCTCTTATGGCTATCGCAAGCGCGTTAATCTACGTGAGCTAAGTGACCTTCTTTATTTATAAAAATAAGCGATTTTGATATAATAATTCATTCGATCAGAACATTCAAGAAGGACTTTTATTCAAGAACCTACTAGGAAGAAACAACTGCAAGCAGTTCTGGAAACCACTAGCGCCTGCTCTATGTGTGTTAATTCAGGAAATACTTTAAGCTATCTTGGTGCCAAATTTCACCAAAATCCGCTCAACAGTATTAGCGTAAAAGAATAACAACGTAAATAGTTCAGACGTGTTTGAACCACATCCCCATCTACCCGCGCCTCAGTTAGCACGCTCGATAATAAAACATCGGTTAATTTTTGAGCACGCTCAAAATGAGCATCTTCATTCCTAGCAACGTTGCGACACACATGCTACTAATAAGCAATTGCTCAATTAAAGCATGCTTTCGTATAAGTAATGAGCGTGTGTGTATGTACCTTTAAACACTCAGAGGTGCATGTCTGACCTGGGAATGAACCCGCGCCCTTTCGCTTGCGAGGCAAAGGGTTTACCGACAAGGTTACCACTAACTTAAGTTGAATCTTAGACTATCCCAGTTTATATATTTTTTGTCATATGTGTATTGTTAGGCAGATAGGAATTTGACCATAAGCGTGCACTACTTTGTTTAAGACGGGTTTTCACGCGTACCTTATTGTTGGAAAGGTCCAACTACGGTTTGGTTCACATCAGGGATGAAATGAGTTGTTTGTGTCTTCAAGGATGACACGTCTCGTTCTTACTGCATTTTGTTTTATTATTTTTTATGAATAAAACTCTGGCACTAGATGGAGCATGCCTAGACCGGAATACACTAGCTCTCAAGGAAGGCTGTTGATACACACAATCAGGTGCTTGTCTAAAGACTTCCAAAAAGAGGAGGTACAAAATTTTTCTGTATATTTTTCTTATGTTTTCTTTTCTGATTTCTTGAAAAATGATTTGAAATTTTCTTATTTTTTTTTTAAAGTGTATGTATACTTATCACAACCAAATCTCTCAAAAAGTTTGATTTAAAAATCAAAATATCTGAAAAATGTGTATTGGACCCTGCCATAACGTTTTTTTTCATATTATTAACTTACCTTCTTTTTTAATTGTTTGCTTCCTAGTTTTCTTAGCTTTTAATGGTTCATCATCAGAATCGTTGAATTCATAGTTTTTCTCCGACAATTCTATGAGATCGAGATCCTCAGCCGACCTGCCATCTGTAGGTTCTTGTTTCACATTGACAATATCAATATTCTCAGGTTTAACTTCCAGTAAGTTTTTTGGTGAACATGGACTATTGATTTTGTTTCTTTTTCTTTTCACATAATTTGTGTGTCTTATTGATTCTTTTATATCGGAATCGAGATCTAAAGTGTCAAAATCAATATCATTATCACTTACATTACTATCTGAATGTGTATTAGTGTTATATTTTTCAGTTAGTTGTTCTTCCTCCTTGAAGGAGTTTGATGGAAAAGAGTCTTGGTGTATGGAGAATGTAGGGTCTGGCTCCCATACAAATGTTTCAGTTTTTGTTATTGCTAATCTAGATAAGGCGGTAGGTTGAATGATGTTGTTCTGAAAATAGTAGAAATAAGAATTACTTTTAGTAAAAAAAATAAAGTTTAAAAAAAATTAAGGGCTGTTCATAATTTAGTCCAAAAAGTTAGCCTAGCCATTTAGCAAGGCAATGTAGTCAGTTTTTTGGGCACATTGCCTGGATGGCATAAATAAAGAATTTACTTTTAGACCAATAATTATTTTTTCCATAATAAATAAATAAAAAGGTCATGTTAGAACATTTAAGTTTTTTTGAAATCTTTAATATATAAAAGTGTACTTAAGTCCTGACTGACTGGTAACAATCAATACAGAGCCTAATCCGCTAAATCTAATGACATGAACTTTGAAGTGCATTAATTTTAGCGTGTGTGTACTAAGACAGATTTCTTAGAAACTCAGCCTCTGAGGAAGTGAAATAGGAGTTCCAACGCTGCAGGTGATGGCTTTTTCAAACTATAAAATAATATATAGTATGTAATGACATCTGCAGCTTCTAAAGAGGTAGGCATGTGTCATTCTAAGTTAAAAGCTAAAAAACATGAGATTTATATCTCTACCAGGTTAAGGTATATAACAAACCATTTGTTTCTAAGCCTACTGATAACTTAGTAGTGATGTCTGGCACATTTTGGTAGGCCCAGCTTTAGGCCTGAAGTCATTTACTTTTCTCTTAAGAATGATTGTGGTAACATAAGTGATCGGCGTTATGATTTTTCAAACTGTCACCCTTTCAAACTGTGCCCTTGAACCTCTCAGAAATAAAATGATAAGCCTCTAAAATAAAGATGTAACCAAGTTATAACACTTACTGTAAATTGGGTCAGAGAGTAATGAGCTCGACTTATTTGCTTCTTGAAGCGCAGTGCGCTTTTAAGTCGTCCCACGCATTCGTAGCATAACAGGATAGTAAAATTAATAATGTCCTGAAATTATAATATCAGAAGTCAATGACAATAAGGAAGTGAAAGTAACAAATAATGCAATAGCAACTCTTATAACATTTTAAGTAATCTGTATAGTTCTAGATGGTTTCAGAAGGAATTTAGGGTAGGTTAGGACTATTTATAAATTAGTATATTAAGTTTGTATGTAGGTTCATTAAAGGAAATATAAATATACTTACGAAATTATTTATTAAGTCACTGTACGTCTGTTTGCTTTCTTGATCATTTATCACGCTTAAACTACGACCTGAACTTAAGCATCCGATGCATAGCGCATGACGACTTGCATTTAACTGAATATCCATGACTTATTAGACATAAACCCACAGAAACTTATTTAAAACACTGACCGTTTCCACTGAAAACAGTTGTTGCTTTAGCTCAGATCAGTTGTTTGTTTTCACACTTTTGACTTTTCTTTCACAGTTTGGCAGGACGACCTTTTTTTTGATATATTGCACCATACTATTTGTACATTTGCCAGCATCTTTATAAGTTTTCAAGTTATTAATCAATGAAGTCAAATAAATATCAAGTAACGGTCATAGCGGTCAAGTTTTAAAGTAACATCATGTACCCTCGTAAATTGGTGGTACCTACCGTAATCCTCTATGTACCAGGCTTTTAATGGTCATTTTTCCGCGAACACGAAAACCACGTCATACCATCTTTCGAACGCTTGCCCACACTTGTTTACATAAACAAGGCATTTATGGTTGATGATCCACACATATTACATATTAAAACATGCAGAATCACTTGTTTTGCAATAAATACACAGACAAAGGCGACATTTTAGCGAACGCAGGAAAAATATCAAGTGCGAGCATAGTCATGTTAAATCTCTTTAATCATCTTTTTATTATCATGGACGTAATAAATAATAGCTATTATTATTACGTCCATGGACGTATCCATGTTCATTATTAACTCATTCGTTAACACACATCCAAATAAATTACGATGTTTTGAAACTATGACATTGACTTCTAATAATTTCTTTTAGGGTGATGACGTTCAAAAGTTCAAAAAGATCTTTCCCGCGTTCATAGAAAAAATGCCGTCTTCGGATGCATATTCCTTGCAAAACTATCTTGTTTATGTGCACAAATGTTGGCAAGAAATATATAGACTGTATAACGTGAATAGAATAGAATAATCATTTATTGCCAAACTGTGTTAACATATGTGTTCCTATTAAGTAAAATAGTTCCAACAGTAGACCCGTAACGTGACGTGCTTATATATTATATACAAGTCAACCTATAATTCAGTTGATAGATACTTAAAAAACCCATTAAAGTCATTATACCTAGTACTTATTAATGTCATAGAAACTTTTTGACAGCAACCGCAATTTCAACCTTTTTTTATAACCGAGTATACAAACCTGTTTAATTTCACTAGGCAATTTGTTAAACAATGTAATCGCCGTAAAGTAAGAGTTTCTTTGGTACAAGGTATTATTAGCTTGAGGAACTAAGATATTATTTCTATGAATAGGTCGCCTAATATCGGCATGACTTGAAGAGATAAAAAATTATGATTAAGTTTTACAGCATGATGCTGAGTTAGAGCTAGTTTGTGCCAAGAATCTTAAATATTATTTGTGAAGTCTCTGATTAGTACTAGTAGTTTTTGGTAATAAATAAATTATTTCTTTATATACCTATGTATTCTACGTTTCGTCATGATTGGTTGGAAAGTACGACCTGCCCCCCAATCGCGCTAATTGGTCAATGTCAATAACGTCTGAACTTCAGCAATGGTTCGATTGCGGAAATGATTCGTTTACGATTGTGCTTTGCAAAATTCGGTATCGCGGTAATGTTCTCAACGGTTCAAACGCAAGTCGATGTTCAGTTGGAGTTGGAACGTTACCGCATCTCAGCCGTTCCCATTACTAGAGATGGATTCGTTGATAAACAACAATTAACACGCTATTTATGCTAAAATTAGCAGTTTATTCTTGACATATGCTATTGTTAGACAGTGACAAATGACACTGCCTACAGGCTAATGGTCGAGACCAAAGAAAACACAATTCTTGCGAATACTAACAAATGTTTTATTTTATGTGTTTTAGGCGCACAACCTAATAAGAAGATACTACGTTACTGTATATGCGTTATTTTTTATGCACAATATACTTAGCGTAAGTAAATAAACTCTCCTCAATTTTCGCAAACTCGTACTCGTCGTTATAAATTCATTGGAGTTTTTGACCTTTATTTGTGATTTTTTAATGAAATCAGTTAGCTCTTGATACTTTTCATTGAATTATCGAGCCTTTAAAGTGTAAGAAATTCGTCAAGTTACAGCGTGCTCATGCCCTGAATCTCCATCTACATAATATTTACTTGTTTTAAGCATTGATTATTTATAATGTAAGTTAATAAGTTTTTACGTCTTTTTCAGGTATGGAATGACAATATTAAAGAGTAAAGTTGTTTAGCATCACACACATATTTACTCTAACTCTAATTGGAGGAAAGAATAAATGGTAAATGAAAAGGAGATCTGAGGCAGAAATATTTGTTTGATGGTCATAATCAATTTGCCTTGAATAATAATGTAAGCGCGGTTATAGTTATGTATTACATTATTTCTCATAATTATTTGCAATAGGTATATACCTATCTCAAACTATGTTTCACCAACTCCGAGGAGTTTTTCACTCATTGTATTTATCACCACTTGCTCTAACTAACACATTTCAGAGAGAAGTCCCTAACCTGCAAATCAGCCAGTTGGTATAAAATGGCTTCCTTATGTTAAACCATTTTATTTATAAATGTGTATAAAATTAAATAATTCAGATATTACTATATATGAATTACAATTTAGTATGTACAAAGAAAAAACAATGTTACTTACTCTCTATATTTGTTTCAGTTCATATTGCCGACACCAAAACTCTTTAAGTTCAGTGAATAAAGAAAATAATATAACACCACCAAAAATTTAATGGAAATCAAATTATACATAGAATCAGCAAATTAAACCTTAGTTTTATTACTTTAAATTTAACTAATTGACAGGTACTGCATAAGTAGGAGTTTATTAATTGTATGTTATCCTAACTTAAATTTTGTTAAAGTATACTTACTTCAGTAAAACTAATATAAATAAGAGGACAATTCAACATTTTGGTTTTCAAGGGAAACAACTAATCTTAAGTTCATAGTGTTCACTTATATCTCTGAGAATTAAACAATTTTAATTATTAATTATTATTTTATTATACTTCCTATGTAGGCATGCAATATTTAACAGTTATATCCACAAAGTTACTTATCACTATAGTGACAGAAAGTATGTGATGTAAAAGCACTAAATTTGAGATCTCTAAATAGGTTGCCCTAGATATACTTCCTTTTTAATATGTTATACAATAAAATAACAATATTCTATGACATCTATAGCAGCGCTAAAGTTTCTTTTTTTGTTTATGAGAGGAAATCTTCAGAAGATAAATTATGTAGGATGGTACCAACTAAAACTTTCCAGTAGGCTGCCTCAGTCCTTGATGGAGGGCACTGGAATCTCCACAGAAAGCACAGGTGACGTTTTAGTTTACATTTGCACCTCTTACTATATTGAAAGTTTTAGTACTAGTGGAAATATTTTAATCCTTGTGCTCACTAGATGTCCTGGAATGAGAAAAAATTAGGTGTTTATGACACAAACATATTACACAGAAAACTTTTTCTGAGAACGATAGTGTGACATGGGGTTGTGTTGGAACAAGTGTTGCCGTTGGGGCAATAGATATCTAGTTTGTTAAGTAGGTGAGCACATATTATTGGCAAACCCCTTTATGAGCTTTATACTTGTTCAAATCACTTGCTGTCCAGAAAGTAAAGATACTATAGTTTATATTTACTTACCCCTTTCTTAAACTTGATTTATCTTATGCCATTTCACAGCTATTTCCTTGTTCATTGCATTTGCTTTGCCAACAGCTATTGTAACTTGCCAAATAGCTTTATAAACACTAGCCTGTGATAGTGATAGTACTTTTGATTGTTATCTAGTGGCATAGGATGCCAATGCAACCAAAACCTGAAACAATTAGGATTTATATCATGTATTTATAATATAGTCTAGGTAGTACCATTAAAGGTTATCATAAGTCACAGTGAGTAATAAATGTTTTCACTCTGAATTAATCTGAGATAGAAACATAATCTTACCTTGGTTTATTTATTAGGTTTCAACATCCAAGGCATCAGAAAATTTTAATTATCTACCATGCATGTTAGAACTTCGGTTTGTTAGGATGTTGACTGTCTTTATCTTCTTAAAAACTGACTCTTCACTAATAACTTTACACTTGTATTGTGTTTTTTGTCGCCTGTTGTTACAATGAAATTTACGGGTTTATTTTTCAATATAGTTATAGGAAACAACAAATTACTTTGTTATAAGTGCTTTAAACTACAATTACACAAGAAAAACATGATATAATGTATTGAACACCACAGAACGTTTCATTAACAATCGATATTTACTAACTTTTTCACAACCGTTCGTTTGACAGCGGTTACGTTCCAGTTCCGTTCAAACACCGTCTCAAACGTTGGTAAAACCATTAGCGCGATACGAAATAAGCAAATAATTGACGAGCGATCGAGGTTCAGTTACGATTCAGTTGTAATAAATTAGCGCGATTGGGCCTCTGTACGCGAGCACTTATCTTCTTGTAAACAAACAACCATAAATACAAACTGATAGACGAAAAAACATTTGCCAGACTTTAAACAGAGAATGAATTTCATTTTAAAATGGCCGCAACCACAAAATGGCGAAAAAATGGTCTATAGGAAATCTTTCTGCAAAATTTTTTTTTTGTTGTCGATAATAAAAGCACTTTCCCGTGTAAGTAAATAAAAAGGTGATGTTATTGAAATTAATTTATTACTCATTATCTCATCTATGTGCGAAGCAAAAATAGAGGTTCAGATTTTAAAAATTGTAAATTTTGCCAACTATCTAAATCAGTAATTTGTTTAAAATGTATTGAAATACTTGATTTTCCGTGAATCGGAATTGTGATGATAATCAGTAAGCTCTGAAGATGTTTGTTGAACATAAAAAAAAATCATCTCCTTCACGTCCTCCTAATTTTTGAGATATTCTGGTATTCAGCTTTCCTGAGGTAGCACTATGGTCATCTTTATCATCTAAGACACTGATACTAGCTTGATTTATACCATTTTGTGTATCTTTGTTAGAAGCAGATGAAGAGGTATCGTTCAACTGTTGAGATATATGATCCAGAACATCATTGGTTTTAGCATAGTTTGTGTCGTCTAACTCGTTGGTCCGTTTCATGCCTACGTTTGAATTATCCGTTCTTTTCTTACGCAAAGATAATTTTGAGTTCAGATTATAACCATAGTTAAATCCTTTTATTGGTTCTCTTTCTCTTCTGTCGTTATTTGAATCATTCAGAACGAGTATAGGTTTTTTTATGTAAGGGTCGTGGAATATAGATTGCTGGTGTTCATTTTCGATGCTCAAATCTGTTAATGACATTTCTTTTGAGTCCACGTTCTTGGAACTATCGTTATCGTATTTTTTCTTAGCTATTTCATAGTCATTATTTTCTATAGATCTATCAATCTCGACACGTTTGTTATAGTCAAAGTCTCTTTGTGGACTAATATTATTACCTTTAACACCAAATTTGTGTTTTTCTATTTTACTTTTCAAATGTTTGAAATTAAGGTCTAATTCTTTTGAATTCATTAGATTCTTAAGAAACGCTTGAGTATTAAGCTTGTCAATATTTTCAGGTTTTTGTTGCTTTCTAGCAATAGGTTCTGTATTATTTTGATGTTCTTGAACTTTAGAATCGCTATAACTTTCGTTTGATTGAGTTCTATTCAGATCGTGCCTTTCATACGAGTGTAAGGATTTTTCATGTTCTTTATTTGTTATAATTTGAGAATTCGTTTCTTCCGTGTTTCTAACTTTGATATCACGAAATGATTGTTCGTCCGATTTCGTATCTTTTAATTTTATGTCATGACTATGTTTTGTATTTTCAGCGAATGTCAATTCTCTAATGTGTGTTTTACGATCATAATTCGATTGTTCATCGGATTTTGGATAATTCTTTTCTGTCCCTCCTAATTGTCTCAGCGAACTTTTGACCACACGACTTGTACCTTGACTATTCATGTTTTTAAATTTTAGTGCTGCTTTATTAGCGATGAAGTCAGTTAATTCGTCAAATTTATCCGATAACATTAGTTTGTTTATGAATTCATCTATTCGAAAATTTTCATTACTTAGAGGTGACGCTGCACTTATCATTTGAAATGTGTAAAAATACACTGCAACAAAAAGTAAAGTTATTAATACCTATGTACAATGTAATTAATTGACTGAGCGAGCGAAGAGTCTCCTCTTCGAGTCTGGCAAAATGTTCTTTGGTCTGTCAGTCTGTATAGAAGTTTATCCGCAAGAAATTTCCCACTTTCAGACAGATCGTAGATTTTACATATTTTTAAGTCTATGGATTTTCGATTTTTATTTCTCCCAAAATAAGGGAAGTTTGTTTGAAAACGCAAAAGCTACGAGGAATCTCTAAAAATTGGTTTTATAACTTATGTAATAAGGCCTTACTTTGTACTATACTTAATACTACTTTGTAATACTTGGTAATACTTTGGCTCTGACACGAAACAAGGGGATATTTGGTATATTCATACGAAACACAAAAACTTATTAAGATTCCAGATTATAAAAAGTTGTTTTTTTTTATATATAAGTTGCAAAAAACCCCCGACGCAAAAATGGCCGGGTATCATCATAAGTTTGACATGTCTGTGTGTAAAACTGAACCGATTTTGTTTTTTTGTTCGAAAGTAGAATTAGTAGTGTTTTTTGCAATGTATAAAGGCAATCATTTCAAGATGGCCACAGCTACATATATATGTCGAGGATTTTTTTCCTTGTGTACTTACTCAATGAGTAGAAATAAATACAAATCATTTCAGGTTCTGCTGTTGAGTTAAATTTTCAACGCAAACCTATTATATATACTGTTCTATTCAATCTTCATAACACAACATTTTATTAGTACCTACCTAATAAAAAAAATCGATAAACGATAAAAATTGTATACTTTGGAATTATAACCAAGCGGGGTAAGCAAACATCTCGTTTCGAGTTTCTGGCTAAGTTTTCTTTTGACTGTCAGTTTCTATGTTTGTCTGGATGTCGGTACTCGCGTTCCATGATGCTAAAACGATAATTTTTAATTGAACTTTTTCGTAACAATATGTGATTTCACTATACAGTTTACTATGAACTGTCACAATACTATTGGACTAGCACACTAAGCGTTCCGTACCACTATCTATACAACAAGTTTCTACCTGTTTTCATTATAAATACAGAATTTTAGTTATATATGTATAAATATATATTATTTCTGGTGGTGTAATGGGCTATTAGAATTTACAAAATTAATCAAATTGTTTACATAGCAGTAAGTTTCCCAATTCCCTAGGAGTACTAATATAAAATAAAAATCATGTATTTTTGTATGGGATTAAATGATTGATTTATAAAATAGGTTTGGTTTGACAGAATATGCATAAACTTGACGCTGGCATATATACAAATAGTCTGGTGTCATATATTGAAAGAAAAAATAAAAGTTGTTGTTTCCAAAGTTTTTTGTCTTAAATCTTTTTGCCGCGTTTACCGAAAAAGTAGCATCTTCGGCTGTATTTTTATTTCAATTCAATAACAATCAACCTTTAAAGAATCAATAAGATTCTTAAGGGATGTTTAATATTCGTGTATTATTAACCATTAATGTCTTGTTTTTGTGCACAAGTGTGTGCAAGCAAAATATAGAATTAAAAATAGGAAAACGTGGTTTTCGGGTTCGCGGGAAATCTCTATAGAAATCATTGTAAAAACTCCACCAGCACCACATCACTCACTTGGGTACATGATTTGTCTTTAAGTTGAGCACGATGACTTATTGTTTTTTTATTTTTCTTTATACCTAACTTGGAAATTCATAAACTTGACGCTGGCAAATATACAAATCGTGTGGGGCCGCCGTATATCAAAAGAAAAAAACGTGCCAGTTTTGAGTCTTTTGAGCATCTTTTGAGTTTTATTTATTATTACACATTTACATAGTGCAGTGCAGTTACAAAACGAATAACACGATTAACAAATTGTCATAGAAGTAACGATATTCATTTCATACAGATTTTATACAGATTTCTACTGAAGTGAAGATGTCTGTGCCGGCGCTTAGACGCCCTAAGTTTTTAACTAATTCCCAGGAGACCAAGAAGAGTTTTATTCTTCCAGAAGTACAATATGTTATAGTCACTCTCAAAGACCAAAAGAAGCTCGTTGTGGCTTCCGATGCTTATCACGGCGTTATTACAGTTGGAGAGGTGTATAAATGTGTATTCTGTCAAGCAGAAATGGCACTGGATTCTTATAGCAAAGTAACCCACAAAAAATCAATTGAACATATAAAAATGCTTGATAAATATCCACATATCGAAGAATATGAGGGGAATTTGATAAGAAAGGTTGGTAACTCAAAATTTTACTGAATAAATAAAAGTGTGATTAACTACCCTCAAGTTCCTGTACTGAAAGATATTGAACAACATTAAAAATAATGTCTAAATAAAATAAGTAATTTTGATGAATGTATACCTTGTAAGCATAATTATATCATGACAAAAGAAATTATACAATTAGCAATATACAAATTTAATTTTTTGATTTTAAACTCTATCTACAAACATTTTTTGCCATTTACAACCTAACTCCTAAATCCGCTCAACTTATCAACAAGCTCATCAAATTTCTTACGCTTTTATTAGTATGGTGACAATGAAATAGTTAGTCCCAATAAAGCATCGTGTTTTTTTAAAACGCCTTAATTATTCTTAATTATAACAAAATTTGTGCTTTGTTTCTATTCTAGATCTCCAATGACTTGTCATTCTGCACCATCTGTAATGTTACAATAGGGAACCCTCACCTGCAGCGCCACCTCGCCACAGAAGTACACAGTCAGGAGTTTGAGAAGGCTGCAATACGTGCCACTATATACAAACCATTTTAGTTATAAACTAATTTTGAAACTCACATTGTTTAAGAAGACGGGTTTTCAGAAGGTATGTGTGAAACCGCGTCTTCTTAAACCATATAAATCAAACACACATTAGTTTTCTAATAAATTTAGGACTGATGTCTTTTAAAAGACTGATCTGCAATGGGAAGGTAAATGGATGGTGCTATATTGTTTTTGTTATTTTCTTGGTTTCTACAGACTTCCAAATTCAGGGTCATAATGTGTTTGTCGGAACCCAGCTCAGCATAAATGCTAGCTGCAGCTGGTGCAGCAGCCAGCACTGGTCTTCCCCTGGGTACCGGGCAGTGACATTATGCACGTGTCACGTAGGCAACGAGCCACTAACATACAAAAACTTGTTACAAAAAAAACAATACATATTACACAATCTTAAAATACGGAAATCAACAAACAAAATAAATCTGAAATCAATAATATATGCGAAGGGCAATTGAAGTTCTGCGTACTGGATACATTGGGACGAGTAATAATAGTAATAATGATTTTTGATATATAGTGTATAGCCTCGAATACACTACGGAACATGTCGCGTGACTTGTTTATTTATTTATTAAGATTGGTACAAGATACAGACAATAAGTTACGAACATATTAACACAACTTAGAAAAGAACGCTATGAACTTACTTACAATTAAAACCGTACATAACTTGATTAAGTAGTATATCTTATGACACAGTTAAATAATGTATCATCGTAATTATACATACATACGTCTATACTCGGCGACAAATGACGCGACGTGCGACTTGAGACGGGAGCAGGCAACGTGCCGCGCGTCACGCACAATGTTGTGGGACATGTTGCGGGATACTATGCGACGTTGCAGCGTCACGTAAATTGAGTGTTGCGCGTCGTTTTGCGGGACAAATGGTTCTCTAGTGTATCCCGGGCTTTATAATGTAACTTTTGCATAATAGTTTTCTTTTGTATAATGTGTTTTAAGCATAACAATCTATTGCGTTATATTCAATTCGACTATTGATGAGGCGCATGATAATCTTTAGGCATTATTTATTTTTTCTAATATTCTTTTACCACATGTTAAACGATATTGACCCCAATTCGGCCAGTCACACTGACTAAACTAAAAGTTCCTAAACGTATATCCATCCTTTTTTCACTTATGAAAACAAAAAGAGAGGAGACAATTTTAGAACTGTCATATAGTTAGTTTAGTAGGTTTGGCCTGTCCGAATCGTCATTGTACTTAAAACGTTGTATAGGTACTTTAAATACCTACGCATTTTGAGTTGTGAGTGCTGTGACTATAGGTTTAGGTGGGGAGTCCTAACAGTTAGTGGCATAACGTTTTCGTTAATTTTCTTTATCATATGCCGTCAATATAGTTATTTATCATTGTAAACAAATTTCATTATGGGAGCAACCCTAAAGTCGCGAAAATAATATTAGCTGTTCCATATACAAAGTTCATTGGTTGTCGACAAATGTATGAAATAGTTAATATTATTTCTCCAAGTCAAAACTGGTACCATAATTAAAGTTTTTTGTATTTATGGGTCCAGTAACAGCTTTCCGACTTAGTACAACCCTAAACGATAAAACTCAATTCGCCGGTATACTTTTTTAAATGTTTGTTACTTGATTTGTCCGTGACGGGTGGATCGATTTGAAGATCCTTTTTTAGTTTGAAAGGAGCTTCGTTCCTCTTTGTATGACATTCTTCCTCCTTCGATTCCTCGTTCTACTTCCTTTAAATGTCTTTTATCCCTATCCTCCAATCCAGGAATGTACAACATTCTTTGTAAATATGTACATATGAATAAAATAAAAATATAATATTACTAATTTGTTAGTGTTGTATATAGGTATATTATATGTTATACTGTATTACTAACAATTTATTTTTCTTTTGTTTTAGTCTTCTTGGGACTGTTTTTTTTTTTTCATTTCTAAATTTGTGATACTCTACAATCAACCGTTCATATTATTAGTAAGAAACACCTCCTCCAAGTTTATGACACTATCATGAAACGGACACTGGCAGAATTGTGACAACCCGTCGCAGAAGCCATAAACCAAGAATCTATCTATCTAGTTTGAAAGGAAATACCATCCATGTGGTTCCATTTTAATTTTATCGAAATCGATCATAAGGTTTGATTTTGAAAATGTAGAAACTGGAGAAGTTCTATCGGCGCCTGCCATACGCTTTTTTGTATAAAGAATTATTTAAAAGACTGATCTACAAAGATAAGAGAAGTCATGGTGCTTTATTGTATATTTATGTGTTAAAAGACTCAATTTGTGTTCTTTAATTTGGGCAGTGCCCTCTAGATAATGAAGAACCTCAAGATTAATATAGTAAACATAAAACAGCAAAATACCTAAAAATAATATCTTTTAACATATCAACAAGTTAAATATTACATCTCATATAAATAAAAACATATTATCATAAAGTAGAATTAAAATATGAAAAATTAATAACATTAATTTTTTCTTTCTTTGATTTAAAATTCTATGTCGTCACTCACTCCACTTTATCTACACTAATTTCAACTCCTTCTATTTGATTAAACTTTCAATCAACTGTTTGACCAAGCAGTAAAACATTTGTGCTTTCGGGTCTGGAATTATTTCTTTTCTGTCATTGATTACTGAATGCATACAATAATCAATGCCTCTATAAGTTTGTGTCTCCTAAAATTTCGTACTCGCATACGAGTTTTAGTTTTTATTCAATCTGGTGGATTATAAGACAAAGCATCCTAACAGATGAAAGTAGAATTTGCCAGATCTGTAGAAAAAATGCTTTGCTCTTGGTCAGTTTCATCTTAGTTTTGTACAAGATCTAAAAATGCTTCTATTCTAAAAATCTGTTTCTAATTCAAAGAATTTAGATGCTGAGAAACGTTTTGTATTTACTGTGTTAGTTATACATATGATCATGCCTGTAAAAGGGGACTTAAGGCTGTAATGATATCTTTTGATGAAGCCTAAATTATTAAACATATATTTTAGACTATTACTATGGAACATATAATATTTAGATTATGTAATTTACCTTTTATATAATTTTATTGAATTAGTAAACTTATTTGTTCATATAAAAATTAAATAAGATTTAAGTTATTAAACTTATTGCGATAAAAAAATTACATTATCTAAATATTAAACGTTCCATTGTAAGTTTGCTGGCAGGAGCTGTTTTTATGCAACTACCTAAAAGGAGGTTATTGTTTATCAAGTATATGTTTGCATTTATTTTGTGTGTATATGTATGTTTAACTCTGAGACTGTCTGTAGCCTAAACCAGTTAATTAAATTTTGATATTCTCAGTGTTATTGGATTTGTCTTCATGCTTTCCATACTGTATACCACTGCACCTTAACAAGTGATACCCTCTCATAAACATAAGACACAGTGGTCTAGTTTCAGAGGATGGTTCTTTAAGTTGCTTCTAACCTCATGTTTCTAATTTGTATCAGGGATGTTACATCTTATAAATAGTTGAAAAGTGTGGGCAAGAATTTAAATCAACCTGTCCATAAAAGCTGATTTGATATGTGTAGGTACCTAATTTATGTGTAAGCTAGAATGTCTTGCAAGTATTTCCTGCACATATTGGGAAACCCTTGACTTTACTATTTAAGACTTAATCAATATATAAGAGGCATATGATGTAGTTTGGTTTTATATTAAATTTGTTTATCAGTTTTAATTCAACTTTATTTACACCAAATATTCTTACATTTTAAAACAGCTTTATGTGTGAATATTATTTAGAAACATTTACTCATACACATAATTGAAAATACCTAAAGTAAATAGTTAGCCCTTAGGCCGAGAGGCATTCAGTGTTAAGCTTGCATTTCTCTGATATAGTAATTAAGCTAAGATTAAAGTGAATTTGATCACAACCTCTTCCTTTTTTTAGAGCGCTTTTTTAATGCCTTTTTGCCAGCTTTGTTGATTTTAGCTATCTTTCTTTTATGCAACCATACTGGATATTGTCCATTTTGGTCTTTCAGTGTTTTTAAGCTGAAAACTCGCTTTTTTCCATTATCCTCATCCACTTCAATATTTTCATCGTCGGAACTCATTTCCACGTCCTCTTCTATTGGTTCTTCTTCCACAGACTTCTTAGATTTTTTACCCTTCTTTTTCTTCTGTTCTTGTTCCTTTTTTAAGGCTCCAGCGTCAAAGAAAATCACTTGATCGGATTCCATAACCTCAGGTTCGTTAACTGTAGTATCTTTTTTTTCATCGTCAACGATGCCTAATGTCTTCTTTAGCCTAGCTAGTTCTTTTACTGCGTAGCGTTCTCGTTTTATTGCGCGACATTTTCGCTTCCACTTGCTCCGTATAGACTTTGCCATTGCGATTCACGTTTTGTTAGAAAATAAACAACGTGCTTGTTGCACGCGTCCTCTCTGAAAAGAACGGGAAAGAATGACACTCATCTAACTGTCATTTATGACATTGATTAAGTTTAAAATGCTGGGATGCGTTTCATGCCTCAGGGTGCAGTTGTTTGGTTGTTTTTTACCCTGCCCTTAGGCACCGAACGCCTATTTACACTGACAGCTACTCAACCTCACCTATATATCTATCTATGGTTATGGCCTCTGCGGTATAGTCGCAACTTTGCCAATGTCGCGTGGCTTAGAAGACAAACGCTGATAAGATTGGCCGGTGACGCAAATAATTCAAAGAACACTTCGCCGATGTCCAGTATCAATATTTGATCATTATTTCTATATGACCATATTTTAAATCATGTACCTGTAACAAACACACATCACATGTGTTTGTAACATAGTGAAATGTGAATATACAATAATAGAGAATTGATATTATTGTCACAGCCTAATATTGTTAATTATAATAAATTTACTGAGAGTATATACAAATAGATAAAAAACCAAGAGGAAGGAGAGAGGGGAAATCAGATCAGGGAGCATATCATACAGAGAACAGCGAAGCCCTGGATATTCAAAAAATATATGTTCGGTGGAACCTATATCCATTAGCAGTCACACAGAGAATGGTCACGTATTTTGATTTTTGTAAGGAAGACCGGGGTGCAGGCAAAGCCAAAATGGAGACGGCATAAGACAGAAGAGGCTTGTTTTCTGTCTTTTATGAACTTAAAACACCAAGGTTTATTAGGGATTGAAGGTTGAATGTTGCCATAAATTTTCCCCTTTGAATCTTTAGACTTCTGCCACTCCAATTACCAAGTACTGCGCAGAGCAAGATGGCAGGCGAAGGAAAGGTCATGGCTATAAACTTGATAATTAGCGTTATTGCCAGAAATTGAAGCTTATTTGGCACATAAGTCAGCGTTTTCATTACCAGGAATACCGACATGACCCGGGATCCACGCAATTTCAACCTTTAAGCCCTGCTGATCACATTTTAAAAGTGCTTTGTTAATCTGAAGAATGATGGGAAATTTAATCTTAGATTGAAAAGGGTTAGCCATAATAGCTAAAAGACAGCTTTTTGAATCAGAAACGATAATAGTTTTTTTATATTGTGGGAAGAATTGAATATTGCTTCCAGGATAGCTGTAGCTTCCCCGGTTAATACAGAAGCAAGAGGAGGGCATTTGTAACCTAAAATAACTTTATATTTTGGGATTCATACAGCGCATCCTATGTTTCTATCACTATAAATTTTTGAAGCATCAGTAAATAAGGTCAGAAATTCCCTCCACTCATTATCTACGATATAATTGAAGGTGAGGACTGGACCAAATGATTTAGTTTTTATTAATTCCATAATCTAAAATTATAGAGGGCGGAAAGGATAAAGCTGAATAGCTTGTGAGAAATAATGGGTTACTAGGAAATTGTGATACAGGAAAAGGGAGGGCATAATAGAATTTGGGGAAACTTTTAATAACACATGGAACGTGATTAATGGGTCCTTGGTCATATATTAGGTAGGTGGAGTTTTTCAAGGGAGTATAATAGAGGATGATTGGAGCTTTGGATTAGTCTGGACATAAATCTGTCAGCTAGGTACTTTCTACGGAGAGGGAGAGGAGGTTCACCGCATTCTACCTGCATTGCATCAATGAGAAAACATTTCATTGCACCAATGATAATTCTAAGGCATTAAGATTGGATTTTGGATAATTTATCTAAAGCAGTCTTATTATCTTGATCAAGAAAGAATGTTCCATAATCCAGATGACTACGAATTATAGAGTCATATAGCAGTTTTTGACAAAAGGGATGAGAACCCCACCAAACACCTAACAATGAACGGAGATTGTTGCTATTTTTTTCAAATTTTTCAGCAATGTAATCAAAGTTAGATTTCCCAGTGAGTTTCGCATCCAACCACATTCCCAGGAATTTTGTGGAGTTCTTTTGTGGAATAATTTCATCAACATAGAAGATACTGACGGGAGGAATGACCCCCTTCCTGGTGAAGAGGACTGAGCAACTTTTAGCAGCTGAAATGGATTAACCATGGTCACTGAGCCAAGTATCAACATAAACCAGTGCATTATTGATGTTGTCTACAGCTTGTAACAAATTTTTGAAAGAACAAAACAAAGTCAGGTCATCAGCATATTGTAGAACTTCGCAGTAAGAGTTAACAGACTCCTCTAAATCTACAGTATAAAGGCTATAAAGAAGGGGGCTCAGGACAGAACCCTGAGTTAAACCCTTCCATACAGTCCTGGTTGCAGAATATGCTGCTGATTCTTGGGGCCTAATTGTAACATATCTCTCCATTAAAAAGGAGCATATAAAACGAACCATCTTCAGGGAAATCAGCTGTAACAATTTCGTTCTGAGGATTTGAAGAAGGATGTTATCATAAGCTGAGGCAACATCAAGAAAAATGGCCAGAAGGGAGTCTTTCTTTTTAAGAGCAACCGTAATTTCGGTAATAATAATACCTAGGCTGTCCAGGGTGCTAAAGCCTTTTCTAAACCCGAATTATGATTTAGATAGGAGACTATTATTTTCAGCATACCACTCCAGTCTGTTTTTTATAAGAATTTCAGTGATTTTAGCAATAACGCAAGAAAGGGCAATTAATTAGGTTAAGTAGAATGTACTTAGCATTTTCACTAGCTTTTGTAATAAATGAATATGGAATGCCATCTATCCCAGGGGCTGAGTCTTTCAAACTGGTCAGGGCTAATTGAAGTTCATTGTGTGAAAATGTAACATCAAAATGATCAGAAGAGGCACAAGAGTGTAGAGAGAGATTAAAAGAATACTGGGGAACAAATGGAGGAGCTAGTTTGTCAGCAAAGGCCTCCAACCAGGACAAAGGGTCGTTGGAAGTTATGATAGTATGGGAGAACGAACCTTTGCAAATTCAAAGGTTCGTTCTCCCATACTGTCATAACTGTAGGACTGTCAGGATTTGATTCCAAACTATAGCTGATGGAGTAGCAGGAGACAAGCTCTGACAAAAAAAATCCATCCCAATTTCTTTTTGGATCTCAGAGTTTTCTTGTACACAGCGCAAGATCTTTGGTAAAGTAGAAAGTTTTCTATAGTCATAGCTCTGTTGTAGTTTCTTTCTGCCATATTTCGTTCCTTCATTCTTATGGAACACTCCGAGTCTCACCAAGGAGGGGAGGTATGCTTTTGGTTGGTGGATTTAACGGGAATGCTCAAATGAGCAGCAGACAGAAGAGCTTCTACAAATTTATTGTAGGCTACCAGGGAACATTCCTGACTGGTTATAAGGATAGAAGAAAGGTTTTCGTCAAGTGAAGAAGAAAACAATTCTCAATTAGCTGCATTGATCCTGTATTTTAAGAGAGGTGAGGGGGGGAGGAAGGAGAGGAACATGAAGATATAGATTGATTGTAATAGGAAAGTGATCACTTTCATGGGCCAAGTCAAGACCTTTCCATGAGAGAGAAGGAAAAAGAGACGGCGAACATAAAGTAAGATCCACTACAGAATTTAAGTTATGACGAGGATAAGGTCTGCGAGTTGGAGAGCCATCATTAAAAATACATAGGTCTGCATCATTAATCCAATCAAATATTTGATTCCCAATAGCATTGCAATAATATGAACCCAAAACAGTGTGATGAGCGTTGAAGTCAGCCATCACAATAATAGGTGGAATAGATGAAATTATAAGGTTAATGTCATTGAGATGATAGTTCTTGGGATGGGGAATATATAGCTACCGCATTAATTTCTGGGCTGAACGTAGGTAGAGGAATCTGGGAGAAAGTAATATTGCACTTAATGAATATTGCGCACCCGGCTCCACCATCCCGGCAGTCATCCCGAAGGCGATAAAATCCAGGGACTCGGTAACGAATTCCCGGAACAAACCAAATCTCCATAACCGCCACCAATACAGAACTGTGAGAATGAATAAGATTTGAAAGTTCAGAAAGGCTCCTGCAGTTCCATTGAAGGATTGGGAACTGATCCATTTTAAGATAACAGTGAGATGTGTAATCGATTGGGCAACGTAGTGCGGTAGATTCAGGGAATTTTGGGACATAATGTTTATAATGAACGAAAGAAGTTGCACAAGAATAGGTCCGATCGACATTGCGATCTTATATGCCCAAAACGGCAATAAGCTAAGCACTGGATTGTCGGGAATTCATAAACTTCTATATTTAAGTCTGAGTAAAAGGAATAGATTTTCGCAGGAAGATGATGTCCTCTAAAAGTCAAAACGACTGTCTGTGTTGGTTCTCAACTGATAGTACTGTCATTTTTCACTTTCCTGTGCAATCGTCTAGCCTTCAGGATATAGGAAGCACCGTTAGGGATCTCAACAGATCTTACAAATTGATCCATCGACCAATCAACAGGGACACCACGGACTACCGCCATTCTTGAAACTTTATAGGATGGAATGGATGCTTCATATTTTTGCGCAGTAATTAGAGGACTAGACAGAAATATATTAGCTGCCTTATCTCTTTTAAATTGAACTGACATCCTGTTTCTACCAATTCGTTTTACACCGTCACGACAGATGTTTTCTATTTTGTTTGAAAATAAGAATTGTCCATATTTGATAGCGCGAAAGGTTGTATCTGCAGATGGGTCTGACTAGGTCTTCGAGACATGCACAATGAACGGACCAGTATCTGTGCTTTCATATTCCTTGATACCCAATACTTAAAATGATGGATTCAAACTCTTTATACCCATAAAGAGTTTGAATTGAAGGGATCGCTGACTCTCTATCCGCTATATATGCACCTTCCCACGTGGAGCGTCCCGACCGTCCTCTATTGCCTCAGCTGGGCGTTTATTACTTGACGATTGTAAAGAGGTTATCGTTAATGACGATATTACCACCGGAGGAAGGTCCGGCGACTCAGCCGATTCAGGGTAAATGGATGCCATTACAAAAAACATATAACACTTACCGAAAACGAGAGTTAGTTTAACATAAGCTCAGTTAAACGTAAATTACAGTTAAAAACCAAAAATACACGGCACAATCACAACAACACGTGTATCCCATAGCTCGTGGAAATTGCGACCATACTCAACCTCGCACTTCTCGGAAAAATAGCCTTTATTACTATAGCCATATATTGTCAAATGTCAGATAAACGTCAGATTGTTTTTATCAAGCAATTACTATTTTGATCGTTAAATATTTGCACCTAACGGACGCTTCGAAAGCGTCAATTGCATTTGAGTTGTTATTTATACTGAGGCCGCGAACGCGAGGAGAGCCAATAGTTGCATCTAGAGTGTAGGAATAAAACGCACCCCTGGCTGCGTTGCTCCGCTCTGGATCGCTAAACTTATTTTTAGGACCTCTATTTTATCAATAGAGTGCTCCTACCGAGCGGGTACTGTGCTCGGGGGCAGCTGTTTGCATGTTAGTATGTATGGGTATTTGTCCGCAAGAAAGTTCTTACTCGCGTACAGGTCGTAGTATCCGACCAATCTTTTCAAAACTTGGAGTATGAGTAGGTACTACAAAGGACTTGTTTCAATTTCGGCCAAGACGGTGAACGTCTACCAAAAATGCCTTAGGATGTGGTTAATATTACGTATCAATGAAACCTGCATCAGTTGCCTATTTCATAGTGTACAAAAATATCTAATTTCTGTGAATTTTAGTGGAATTATTTCATCCCTAGAATATTTTTATATCCTTGGTTGACTCCGATGGTCACATTGGTCCTTCAATTGTACCTACCTCAAATGTCAAAATCGACATATCAAAAACTCGAAAATCGCCCTTTTGCAGAAATAATGTGGAAATATTTTAAATCGAAATTAATTTTGTACACTGCGATAAGTTACATTACTTTGAATTTGTTTTATAGAATAATTATTAATAATCCCTAACGTATTTATGGTATCATGTACACTGTCCTGGCCGGGGCTCCATACATTATTGAAACATCTCTTTTCTTTGTCGTCGACGATTTTCGATAGGTCGGGTATTTACCTCAAAAAAGAGAGAAATTTCGTTGAGAATACAAGTACCACGACGATTCTATAAAAGTAGATCTTTTAACTCATGAAACTAGGTCTAAGTACTATAGCACAATAAATTAATGAAAGAAATAGGTATCCAGGTGAATTATCATCATTAATGTCTTCTTTACATGCACATGTGTGGGCAAGAGATATAAATTCAATGACGTAGTTTTCGTGTTTGCGAAAACTCCAAAGAAACTGTAGCAGTATCTACCGATTTACTAAGTTTAAAGTAAAAAGCATTACTCCTTGTAACAGATACATATATATTTTTAGACTAGGGTACATGACCGACGATCTACAGGTAAGATGTTATGGCTTTAGCTTTTTCTTATTAAAAAATATATATTTGCCGTCAAAGTCAAACTGGATGTAATGTCAGTTTTCAATCGGTTTTTTCATGTCTGTCTGTTTTTTGTGCTTTGTGAAGGACGCTCGCAATAGTTTTAAGTTTTGTTTGAGATTTCGCGTTTTGGAATCATTCCAATTCTCATCTTGTTTATAAATCCGGCTCGATATCTTCTGCAAGCGAGTCTCTTTGTTTGTTTTTTATTTGTATAAATGTGGAAGTAGCGAGTCATCTTGTCTTGATCACACTGAATCAGTTAATATTGAAAGATGGGATCTCTGAATCCAGAAGATCCCCCCAAACAGGAATTGGACGATAGTGGATATGTGCAAGAAGGTACGCTGTCTTTATTGTAAATTTTGTGTGCGTTTTTACGTTCTTGCTAAAATAATTGCAAATGTAGGGTAGGGTTGCACAGACATCTATCAGTAGATCCTTTTTAATATGGCCGCCTGTTCTATATGTTTTTAAATGCGGTATAAAACTAGCTCCGTTTTAACATCAAGGTTGTTATGTTCAAACAAGAAATAAATCTAGTCTGTATTTATTTTTAGTGAACTAATATAACTAAAGTCTTATGAGTTCTTTATGTACCCAATATGTACCTAGCATATTTACTGTACTTGGAACTGAATAAGCTTCTAAATATGTACCCTCATTGATAAGTGTTACTTATTATTTTATAGGTTTTCAAATCAATGCTAAGTAACAGTAGTTTTTACAAAATATTGGCCTCACCTATAACCCTTTCAATCAGCTTTGGAATATATTCAGAAATTCTATTTATAGACTTGAATGTTGCATGTGTGCTAAATATTATTATAATAAGTTTGTATTAAATTGTTTGCTATCATCTAGTGGCCCTTTGGGAGATACACTCCTTGTTTTGAAAACTCCTTGATATCCATAAGAACTAATGTATCTAAAAATACAATCTATAATAAGCTTAATATAATTAATACAATTAAAAGATAGCTTAACAAATCTAGCAGACTAGAATGTTAGATGCTTTGCTTGCTCATTTGAATATCATATCAGTAGGTCAACTTGGTAGTGCTACAGTTATTTACCAAAAAATACACTAAAATATTGATTAAATATTTTTGGACTATAGGCTTGCAAAAAACATCTTGCTTAATGTGAAGTGTCATCACAGGCGAGTTGTCTCTTAGACAAAATACACACAAAATACATTCTCAGTCTGGTTTAGCCTCAGAATGATATGTTTATGTGCTGAATTCTGTCAGGTTACAAGAAAACCTACAGCTTTCTGTTTAGCAAGATTACTGCTTACAAATATGTTAGTGCTAAAATGTAAAACTTTGACTGAAAAGATCTCTAGATACCTTACAGACCTTGACTTTATAATGAACTACTACATTTTAGCATATGTTATGTTGTACTTTGATGAGACATGGTACAAGGAACACTTTAGCTGTCGAAGATTATTGATTGATAGAATATGTAAAGCAAACTGGGCAAGCTTGCTGAGGTGCGATTTATTTCCTGATTTCAATATTTGCAAAATACAGAGAACACAACCTTAATAATTATAAGTTCTTAACATTATATTATTGATATTCTAAAATTATTATTGTCCGAGCTATAAATACTTGTTTTAGTACAAGTACCTCATACATCACACTTAGGGTTGCCTAAAAGCAATCGCTTTAGGTGGTAAAGTGGCCAATGTACTGTCATTGTCTTTATATTGTTTTTTTTTTCTCTCAATTTTTAACCAACTTCGTAGTGGAGTAGGTTCTGGATTTTTAATTTTTTTTTTACAACTTCTGAGACTCATCTGGATTGGTTAAAAAATTTAATCAATATCTTTGAAGTACGAGTAGGTTGGTTTAAAATCACTCACTCCCTATGGCCGTCGGTTTTACCTGCATTGAATATTTGATTATACCATGAGAATGCTTCCTTCTAGATTTTTTTTTACGATTTTTAATGTATTACTTTTACTGTATATATTATTGGTGAGCGATAGAGTTATTAATTGTTTTACAGATGCGTCCGCCAAAGAGGCTTCGTCGGCAGACTTGAGCAAGAGCTCCCCCAACCTCCTCGACCTCTCAGATGATGTCCTGCTCTATATATTGAACTACTGCTCACCAATAGACCTCAAGGCTCTTGGATAGTAAGTATAGATAAATCGAGACAATAAACATGATCATGTTACTGTTGAACCAGTTTTTTCTTTTTGTTTATTGTACATAGGCTTGTGTTTGACTATGACTCGCCTGATGTGAAGCAACGATACGGGCTTAGATAGGGCATGCTTGCCTAGTAAAAACTGATTCTCTAGTGGTTCAACTCAACTAACCAATTGAAGTTAAACCAATGACCTTGGCTTTAGTGTTGATTTTTTAGGTACCTAGGAAGAGGCCTTTGCCAAAAGGTAACCTGAATAGAGAGAGAGAGAGAGAGAGAGTAGGTAAGACGACTGACTTTAAAATATGAAATGGAATAATATATGGAACAATATGAATCAAATACGCGTTAGTTTTCTAAACGAAATTGTATTTTTTTGTAGGAAAAGGGAGGTAGGCTTTGTTTGATGAAATTTGGTCCAAGATGGTGCCGCCACAAAATGGCGGATTACATATTTATTTACAACTCCCTCAATATGGGTATGAAATGAAAGGGCTTGATTTGGCTTAAACACTATGATAAATTTCAAATCCAAGATGGCCACCACCACAGTCTGGCGAATAACATTTTTTATAGCTGACCCGGCGAACCTAGTAGCGCCTGATTGTCGATGAATGAAGTCTTAAACGTCGTGAGCTCTCAACTACGCAAGTGGGTGGCATTTTGAAGAAAAGGGTATTTGCAAGGTTCGGTAGCTCGGCTTTCAGCTTTGCTAAAGTTTCTAAGTTTCTGCACAATTTTCTTGATTTTTTTTATGTAAGTCCTTCTACGGAGTATTAGAATACATTCGAAAACCGTAGAATGAAGTCGGTAAAGCTGTTTTCAAGTTGTGGCATGACAGGAGAAATAGGGAATTATTTTTATATAAATAGACTAGCTGACCCGACGAACTTCGTACCGCTTAACAGTTATTCATGTTTCTCACCTTTTAAACCTTCCCTGGAGTACTACAAACATTTAACTAAGACATGACATGAAGCACCTGTTATCGGCCCAGCCTCTCGAGTTATAGCGCGACAAACGAACAGCAATTGCAATTTTTATACATAAGATATAGGGGATACTTAAAATTTAAATTCTTATTTTGTAGTACATGCAGTCGTCTGGGCGCGCTCGTGCTGGACCGCACTCTGTGGCGCACGGTGGAGGCGCGGGGGACGCCCACAGGGAGGCGCCGCCTGCAGTGGCTGCTCACACACGCGCTCTCAGCACACACGCGCCGACTTAACCTCAGCGGCTACGCGAGGGAGGCCTCCGGGTGAGTCCACTACACACTACTGATGATTTTGTATTTATTTTTTTGGGACAACATCTACACAAAGGTCTTCTGTTCCCAAACTAGGCAAAGCCTAGTGCTATAGTTACCTGATAACTCATATACATACTTATATACATAACAAACACCCAGACACAGGTCAAACAGACATGTTCATGCACACAAATGTTTGTCCTGTCCGGGGATCGAACCACCAGCCACTCGAAATTATATGACAAGTATAATTTTGACAGAGATAAAGTTCTATTGTAAAATTGTGTTAGTAGTAATTATTATTTGATGTTTTTGAACTTGTCAATATTTCTAATGTTTTGTTATTATAGATAGTAAGCTGAATTGATTTTAACTAATTATAATAATAATAATAATATGGGACAACATCCACACAAAGGTGTTCAGCTCCCAAACTAGACAAAGTCTGTGCTATGGTAACCTGATCACTGATATACATACTTAAATACATATATACATCTTAATATATATAAATCTCGTGTCAAAATGTTTGTCCTCAATGGACTCCTAAACCACTTAACCGATTATAATAAAATTCGCACACCATGTGCAGTTCGATCCAACTTGAGAGATAGGATAGTTTAAATCTCAAATTATAGTCGCAATTTTAATTTATTGCTAATTATTTGTCTGTTATTATTTGACAGTCACAATTATCTGTTAGCTCCAAATGATTCTAACAGATGTCGATACCTTTCGACTGGGTTGAGTAAGTAATCAATAGATGGCGCTGCTATGGTAAATCTACGAACGTGTCATATAAGCTACATTTTAACAGCATAATTACCACGTGTCGTTGACGCTATAAAATAGCCACAGCAACGCGTGGCCGGGTCAGCTAGTACTTATATATAATGAACACCCAGACACAGGTCAAACAGACATGTTCATGCACACAACCTGTACGGGGATCGAACCCGGGACCAGCAGCGACCATTAAATTATCATTTATTATTAATTAACATAAAATTAGGTATCTGATTTAATGGTTTGCCCTCACTCGACGTATTAGTACGCTCCTGGGTAAAATATGATTTGAAACCACTATACTAACATATTTGACCTTGCATACTTGTATGTGAAACTCGTGTTTACGCAAACAAATCATCTTTATCTTTATTCACTGATTACCTGTATATTAATTTATTAATTAATTCAAAATGTTATTATACAAGAGTGCAAAGTTGCTTTTTAACCGCGTGCTTTTTAAGCGAAAGATTCTAAAATTAGAATCCTGAGCGTTAGCGAGGGAATTATAAGAGCACAAGGTGAAAAGTCTTTGCACTCGATTGTAACATGTAACTTTTCATCCCACCTCAGCGAGGAAATGATTATATACGAAAAATAAAAAAAATTAATCCCTCATTTTAGTTTTATCACTTATTTTTAACATAAAGTTTTAACAATATGACGTGAAGATAATAGCGCGCGCAAAGCAAATTTTAAAAAAAGTACAGCAAAAAGGTTCCGAGTCCGAGTTTTTAACAAAATAAAAAAGATTGTATGATGAATTCGGCACCATAGAGGTAGTAAATAGGTTGAATGAGGTTTTTAATTCTCAACCTTCGTGCACATGATATTCTAAATTCAAATTTACTTTATCCTCTAGCGGATAAAAACGGCATTTGCACTCAGAACTCAGATATCGAATAGCAAAAATACTCTTTCCGAGATGGTGGGATGAAAATAAACCTTTTCTTGTCCATAGCTGTCTGGGCTATATGAGCGGATCGCGCGACGAGCACGCACGTAAGTAACATTACATACATTTACAAAATGTTATCGAAGTCATCGAAATATTATCATCTATGTATACTCAAAGAAAATGAAGACTTATATTAATGAAAAAAAAAAACTTGTAGAAGGTATACGTTTTTTTTTAAATTATTATAGCTCTTAATTTTCTTTGAGTATACATAGATGGTAAAACTTACTTTACCAAAGTTTTGCATACCGAAATAATGGTTTTCACTTTATTATTTTCGTCTGTCTCGTTATGAATAGTGTTTTAGCTTTTCGGGCGTGTTTGTTAACTTGTATTGTATTAATAACTAGCTGAAACGACGAACTTCGTACCGCCTAACAGTTATGAATGTTTCTCACCTTTTAAACCTTACCTGGAGTACGACAATCATTTCAGGACTAAAATCAGCTATATCGGCCCAGCCGTTCTCGAGTTTTAGTGAAACAAACGGATTCATTTTTACCCACAGTTTAATGTATAAATTACAAGTAGTATGCTATTATACATTATAAGCAGTAATATGTCGAGCGATTCTAAATCTTTACAAACTTCTTGGTTTTTAGATATACTTTAATAAATTTATGTTTTTTAAGTGTACTAAGTAATAAAAAAAAAATATATATTTATATTAAAAAAAAAACAGTCATAAGAACCTTCTCCTGACAATAACGAACACAACAAAAAAAAAACAGTGAAATCGGTCCAGCCGTTCACGCGTGATGTCGTGACCAAGGGATACAGGGATTCATTTAGATATCTATAGATAATGATTTTAGTATTATTATTAAGTTACTTATATTTGTATGGTAGCCTCGCCGATCTACCCCACGCCGGAGGAGCAAGCTTCTTGGAATGCATTCGACAGAGACAACGTGGCGCAGGTTGTGTCCACTCCCAGGCTGTTTAGACTCTCCGCTCAAGCATTGCCTAGGTAAGAGATATACCTACCACGAAGGTACGGGGAGTTCGAAAATGCCTCGAACAGCTTAAAAAAAGAATGGTACAGCCGTGCCTTTGTTGTTCTTGACTTGGCGAAGGCACTACCGTACAGATTCCTTGCTTCAACCATTGCCTAAGTAATCGTTCTTTGTTATTTACACAAGATTGCTAAGTTGCTTTTTAACCGCGTGCTCAATTTTGATGACCGAGCAAGCGAAGATTCTAAAGTTGAATTACTCAATGCATTAGTGATTTAAAAAATGGAATCCTGAGAGTTAGCGAGACCCTTGCACTTGAGTGCAAGACGTAATTTTTCATCTTATCTTAGCGAGGAAATTACTAAATGCAAAAAAAAAAGAAACTGGAGTCGCGCAAATCAAATTAAAAGAAGCTTCCGACTTAAAGTTAAAAACAAATTTAAAAAGATGGCATGATAAATTCGGCACCATATAGGTTGAACTAAATAAATTTAATAATGTTTTGAATTCACAAACTTATGGCACACGATGTTCTAAATTCAATTTACTTTAGAGGATAAAAACGGCTCTTGCTCTCAGATATCGTAGAGCAAAAATACTCTTTCCGAGATGGATGAAAATGAATTATAGTACCAGACGCACTCGGGCGCGCTTCGATTCGAGAGGAAAAGAACTGTCATTTCCTAGTTAACATTTATTCCTTATAATAGACGTCATTTTATGAAATATATATTAGACTCCCAGCTCAAGATTTTTGATTTCCTGCTCGAGCATTGCCTGGGTAAACGATATTAGATTTTCTATACAGGGTATTCGGCTAGGGTTGTACTAAGCCGAAAGGGGGTCACTGTACCCATCCTATGGAACAACTTTCACTATGGAACCAACTCTGAATTCCAGAAAAAATAATCAGGTGTCATACATTTTGTCGACGACAACTTGTTGTATGGTACAGCTGTTTTTTTTTCTCGAATTCAGAGTTGGTTCCATTGTGAAAGTTGTTCCATAGGATGGGTACAGTGACCCACTTTCGGCTTAGTACACCCCTAACCGATAACCCTGCATAGCCTATGGCACTCTACAGACCTCGAACTATCGCTGTACAAAAAATCATGTCGATCCGTCACTCTGTTTCTGAGATGAAGACGAATGAACAAGCCAACAAAAACACGTTCGCATTCATAACACGTGTGCGTGTGTTGGTACAGGTACGGCGGTGGTTTCCCGTACTGGCCGGAGCAGATGGCGGGCTCGTCGCGCCGCGCGCCGCCCGCGCCCGACCACGCGGCCTGTCTGTGTCCCGGACCGCAGGTAAACACTAAACACATCACACGTGATGGCGAACGATTCTTTATTTATTTTTCAACACAATTCCTCGTAAACATCTTCCTATTGTATCGATTTTAGTGACGTAATGAAACTCATTACGCACACTCGCCTTTTTCACTTTACCATTACTGCACAGGTATAGTTTTTTTTAAATGAATGAGTTACAAATACAACTTGCACTAATGAGTTTTTATGCAGCTAAAAATACTTGAAATATTTTAAGGAATTAATTTCACTTAGTTAATAATGAAGTAAAATAATTTGTGAATTTTTAATTTACTACTTTAACTTCATTTCCATTTTCGGACAGGTCAAACATTTCATGAACATGTGTGTTTGACCTGTGTCTGGGTGTTTATTATATATATAAGTATGTATTTATGTATATAAGTATGTATATCAGTGATCAGGTTACCATAGCACAGGCTTCGTCTAGTTTGGGACTTGAACACCTTTGTGTGGATGTTGTCCCATATTTATTTATTTTTTACATTTCATCTTATCAAGTGTACTCAAAAAGTAAGAAATACAAAAACATAAGATTGATATATTCTTAAGGTTGGTAATAGAACTCTTTCGTTCGCGCCTTCTTTGATATGCGCGCGCAGCTGACTGATGTAAAAAGAAAAATAACGCGCGCGGGAAAATATTGTATATAGTGATCTGTATATTTACTAATTGTTTTATATATAATTATATACAGGGTTATTGGTTAGGGGTGTACTAAGTCGAAAGGGGGTTACTATACTCGCCTTAAGGAACAACTTTAACTATGTGACCAACTCTGAAATCGAGAAAAAAAATCAGCTGTTCCATACCGTATGTCGGCGACCGATGAAGTTTTTGTATGGAACAGCAAATATTTTTTTCTCGAATTCAGATTTTCTCCCATAGTGAAAGTTATTCATGAGGGTGTGTATAGTGACTTCCTTTCGGCTTAGTACACCCCTAGCCAATAACCCTGTATAATGAATTAATAATTAAATTAACTAACAACACTATCGCTTACTGCGTACATCGTGTTGGTGACAGGTAACGCTGACCAAGCCGTCGCTCTATCGTCTGACGGAAGTGTGCACGGCTCTCACCGAGCTGGCCTTGGATTACGTCGTCATCGACTGCAATAAAGTAAGCCTACCCACATTTTAATTTGTATTTGTACGAGCAAGAACATGCTAACTATTTATTGTTAATATTTATTTATAACATGTTGTATACATCTTTGTACGTAAATAACGTGTAATAGAAAGGTGTGACAATACTTAAGGGTGTTTGTTACTTTACCCATAAAAGTGTACCCGCATCAGAACAAAATTATGCCAAATTAAAGAAAAAATATTTCGTCTCCTCCACACAACTTGACCGATCATGTGACCATTTTTGTTTAGAGAAACGACAGCAACAGTTCGAATTATTAAGAGAATCGGTTAAGAACTCGGAGGTTGTTGGAGAGTGACGGCCATCTTTGGTTTGAAATTTATCGTAGTGTATAATATTCTACTAGTCAAGCTCTTTCATTTGATACTGAGGAGGCTGTGAAGAAATATATAGTTCGCCATTTTGTGCCGGCGGCCATGTTGGACCGATTTTCATCAATCATATAGCTAAGAACACACCCAACTAAGGAAAGGTGAATTTCAAACAAATAAACCAAATTGAATTCACAGATCGAATTTACAGACAAACACAGCATACATGTTATGCTATGTACATTGCACGAGCTTGTGTGCGTGCGTGACGTCACCTGCCGGCACTAACGTAAGACCAGCGCCGGTTGTTTACAACCAGCATTATATTATGCTGAGTTGAAGCCGGTTTCTTGACAACAAACTTAGATGTTAATTATGAAGTCTCTGTTAGTAGTTTTTGGTACAAATAAATTTCTTTCTTTCTTTCTTTTACTTATAACACCCCGTCGAGGGTTCAAAATGTTTTCTATCCCGAGGTTGACAGTTGGAGAACTACTAGTTTTGGAAAGTATGTATTAACAATAGTTAACTTTGCTCGCAGACAAACATCAGCATGTTCCCTCAAACACTGCGCGTCCTTTCGCTTAAGGGCACCAAGTGCTTCAACCTGGAGAAGTCTTTCCTCTACAAGATACAGGACCACCTCGTTCACTTGGAGGTCAGTATTCATAAAAAAACATTACTGTGTGGTATAGGTATGGAGACACCTATACCACATGGCCAGTTTTCTTTAATGTTTGAGAAGACCCTATCTAGTTTTCACGTAGCAATTCATTCACATGGTTTTCAACCATGATTTCCATATTTTCTTCTAGCCAAGAGTTAAAAAACTCAATTTGACGTTCATATCAGTCCGAGTGTTGCCTACTGTGAGTTATAAAAGTGCTTAACGATGAAAGCCATATTTGAATATTGTTCAAAAAGCGAATTTACTAATAGGTTATTGACTAAGTGAAGAAAATCCACTCCCTCCCCCCTCCCTCTCCCCCTCCCTTTCTCCCCTTATGACCAGCGTGGTATTTTGACCTCGTATATTCCCTAATAACTGATTTGATGGCCGTTAACACTGCGTAACGTTGGAGGTACGTTACGACCAGCTTTTCAACTTATCCATCAAAAACTGCAGTGTTGATCAAGGTTGAGAGCGAAGCAAATCTAAGCTCGAAGCTATCTTAGTGTTGCAGTGTAGTTTTTTCTTTAATTATTGGCTATCACACTCAGCGTAATGTGCCAGTTCTCAAGTTATTTGCATTTGCAAGTTGTGAAGTGTAAAATCAAGTAATTATTCGTCGTTTGACTTGATCAAAATATCAATTTATACAAAAACGCTAGCCGCAGTGGACGCCATATTGCTCTGCGGTTATGACGTCAGTCGGCTGTGTAAACAATTGCAGTGACGATAAATGAATAAAACTCTGATAGTACACAGATGACACTTCTCAAGCTTACATAGCCGTATGACGTAATAACATGGCGACTGCTATTTAAATGGTGTCGATGGTGTTTTCTAACAGATTAAAAAAGCTGAAACTTTTGAATTCAATTTTAAAATTTCGTTTGTTATTTTATGAATTAAAACTATCGATTTCAGTCTGTTTTTTTGCCTGTGCTATCTCAATAATGACATCGGTCAGGCCAAACTTATTAAACTAACCTAATTTGACAGTGCTAAAATTGCCTCCTCTCTTTTTGTTTTCACGAGTGAGAAAAAGATGGATATAATTTAAGGATGTTTTGTTTAGTCAGTGCGACTGACCGAATTGGGGTCCTTATGTTTTTTTTCACAAATAGAGTAAAATAACCCTATTGTGGCACGCAGGAGCTAGACGTGTCTGGTTGCGAGTGGGTGGAGCCGGCGTGCATGCTGCCGCTGAGCAAGCTGCCGCGGCTGGCTCGCTTGCTCATGCAGCACTGCATCAAGCTCACGGAGTTCGTCGCGTACGCCTCGCTCGCCACAAGATACGGCTTCAAGGCGCTCAAGGTAACCGCATTCCTCCTTCTAACCTCACGATAATAGTAGGGAACTCATTTTTACGAGATATTCCCTCCAATCCTTTCCTTCTTTTTTAATTATTTACTCGCACCTTCGGATATCAAAAGTGTATTTATAAATCGTTCGACGTATTCTAAAAGCGACTCGCTCAACATATTGTTGGCGATCACTCATTGTTACAGTAATGATATCAAATGCATACGTTGAGGGCGTTGTTATTTTTCTTTAATGATGTTACTTGATGTTGTGACGTCGAACTATACATATATATATATATATATATATATAATTATTTATTGGCCATGCTCTCATGTGAGTGATGTAATGTCTTTATCTATACTTATAATAGACCTGTAACAGGTCAAATTCTGTACATTGAATATATAAAAAAAAAACTTTTGCGGGGGGTGTTATTAACGATACAGACCCCAAATCTATATTTTTCTTAATTTTTGTCTGTCTGTCTGTCTGTTTCTGGACTTTCCATAACTTCGGAATGTCTGGATGGATTCTAATGAAACTTGGTATGCTTAAGGTTTATACCATCTTATCTAGTTTTTATCCTGAAACTCAGAAGGGGTTCCCGTGGGAGGGGGGATGAAAGTGGTAATTAATTATAACTCAGTAACGCGTGCTTTGTTTTGGATGATTCTTTTTTTGTTAGAAAAACTAACAAAAATTATAAAATAAATAAAATTTACAGTTCAAAACACTGCTATCTTATTGTACTCGAATCTTTTACGATGATTTAAGACAGACCACTGAAATTGTCTCTTATTTTTAAGTCCCACCGCGAAGCAACCGCGAACGAAGTCGCAGGTACAGCTAGTATGAGAATAAATATTTTTAGATTTAAAAATATTTATTCTCATACTAGCTGTCATGAATCAAATATTCCCGTTTCGATTTGTATACGACTAAGTTTAAACGAAAATTACTTATTAGCCTTAGGCTTACGCTAGAGATATCAAGGAAAGTCTTATTTTTAAGTCCCACCGCGAAGCAACCGCGAAAGAAGTCGCAGGTACAGCTAGTATGAGAATAAATATTTTTAGATTTAAAAATATTTATTCTTATACTAGCTGTCATGAATCAAATATCCCCGTTTCGATTTGTATACGACTAAGTTTAAACGAAAATTACTTATTAGCCTTAGGCTTACGCTAGAGATATCAAGGAAAGTCTTATTTTTAAGTCCCACCGCGAAGCAACCGCGAAAGAAGTCGCAGGTACAGCTAGTATGAGAATAAATATTTTTAGATTTAAAAATATTTATTCTTATACTAGCTGTCATGAATCAAATATCCCCGTTTCGATTTGTATACGACTAAGTTTAAACGAAAATTACTTATTAGCCTTAGGCTTACGCTAGAGATATCAAGGAAAGTCTTTTAAGGGTTTCCCTTGTGCAAAAAGACAAAAAAAAAAACACAAAATTTTACCAAATGTGAACGAAACTATAGTTAGGCTTTTCCAACAATCAGGTGCGCGTAAAAATCCGTCTTGTTAAACAAAATGATCATTATTGTTCTTAAATAACATGCTTCCTTACTATTGTATTTTCTGCTAGCTGCGCCCTGCGGTGTTACCCGCTAATACAGGATAAAAAGTAGCATGTGTTAAATCCAGGGTCATTTATGTTCAAAATTGCTTGTTGTTTTTGTCGTAAATAAACAATATTCTATTCTATTTTTTTTAAGATTCTAGACCTTCGTGGGTCACCGGTGGGCGACTCTGAGGTGTCAGCTCTGGGCTGGCTGCCTCTGCTGGAGCAACTGTACCTGTCTCCGGCGTCGGGCAATCGTCACGCGGACCACGCGCACTTCAGCCGCGAGCCGCCGCCCTTGTTCACTGAAACTATGCCTTGGGAGGACGAGGTAACGTTCATTTTGCAATGTCGCATCTGTATTGTAAAGCGTGATGACGTCACAGGTCGTGTGCTAGCCGGGCGGGTATGACCAATTCGTTCGCTGACTGCTCGCGCTACGGCTGAAAGCATTATATTATGATAACGCGCATCTTGTTAGCGGCTAGTAATCACCTAATAGTGATAAGAAGTACAATGACGTGCCTCAGTGTTTTAATCAAAATCTAAAAACACTGGAAATGCTATTTTTTAACGTGTCGTGGAATCCAAAACGCAGAAAAAAGTGGATGACAGCTTATAAGATATATTTTTCGATTTCTCACGCTGACATCAAGACAAGGCGGGAAGACACTAGATATTCTTTATATACCATCTTATTATAAATGGATTTCCGCAAAGTAACGCCTGACTCCGTCCGATTGACAGTTGATATTGTGTTACAGATGCCGGAGTATTACAGGAGTAAATACGCGACCGAGGATTGGATATGCGCAGAGTCGGAACAGCGAGCGCGACCAGCACGCGACGACGCTGCGCCCGGCATAGGCTCGTCAGTATACTTTATATTGTTTGTTTATATATTGAGATACATCCCTTTTTGCTAGTCTGTGAAAGAAGGAAGGTTGTGTTTTTCGAGTGTATGTATGTATATTTCTTTGGCATGCCCTACAGCCTAAACGGCTTGTCGTATTATTATGTAATAATAATATGGGACAACATCCACACAAAGGTCTTCAAGTCCCAAACTAGGCAAAGTCTGTGCTATGGTAACCTGATGACTGATATACATACTTAGTAATACATATATACATACTTATATATATAATAAACACCCAGACACAGGCCAAACAGACATGTTCATGCACACAAATGTTTGACATGTCCGAGGATCGAATCCGAGACCAGCGGCGCAGAAGACAGGGTTGCTACCAACTGCGCCAACCGGCCAGTCAATCTTAGTGGTGTCAAGAGATTCCTCTTCACCTGCATATGTTCATAGACTACACTAGCTGCATCTCCCGATTTCACTGATACGTGGGTCTAATGTTCTTGCAGTCGGGTTTTTTTTATGTCACTTTAACTTTTTGTATAAAAGAACACATTTAATAGCAGCAACATTATTGTGGTCTCGATGTGAACAATTCACAGAACTGCTATTTTATTTGATTCCCAAACAGATGCGTGTTACTTCAACACGTGGGCGGCGTGATGAACATGGGGCGGGCTGACGGCGAGCAGCCGCGCGCATGCGCGCTACACTGCCAGTGCCAGCCGGGCCCCTGCCAATACGGCCCGGAGATAAACTCGCCAGAAAACGTGGACGCCATCAGTGAATGCATCAGAGCTTCCCTGGGCTACGTGGTACCCAACGCTATCAGGCGAACCATCAATATGTACCCGGATGAAGTGGACTATGAGAGCCAGAGTAAGCCGGGAAGCAGTCGCCGAGAGACGGTGGAACCCGAACCTGGTTGCAGCAAGAGAAAGACCGACGAGCACTCTAGCACACTCAAAGGGAATAGCGGAACCGCTTATAGCGATCTGTGTCAACCCAACGTGTCTTATAAAAAAACATCATCGGCGCGTTTGAAAAAACGAAGCGTGCCGCCCAAAACTGAACCGTCGACATCAAAATCGGACGTCACACCGGACAAGAATGATCAAAGTGACAAAAACAAAACCGTTGCCAAAAGTGTGAACAATTCGAAGAAACACCAGAACACGTCCAGTGACGACTCCTCGGACGACGAAGCGTTGATAAACTTGAAAAACAAGAACACCGGGAAATGTTTACCGACAAAAGCTTCACAGAAGCATTACGACAACATTCAACGTTGGCCGAAATCGAAAGAGTCTTTGAGCGACTTCAAAAAGAGGTTGCTGTATCGATCTAGACATATAGGCGAAGAGTTGCGTAATAGTGAGAGTAGTTCCGATGATGATGATGACGACACGCCGCTGGTAAAGCGACGTCGCGTGGACGAGGCTGCTGGGGCTGCCAGAGCTGGACCTAAACCAGTTGATACCGCAACAAAGGAGGTTCAAACTGATGTGTCTATATGCAAAGCTTCTTCGTCGAAAACTGAAGAACCTCCGACGGCAGGTAAGATCTTTATTACTACTTTCAACTCGATCAAGGTGAAAATGTAAAGAAAGTAAAAAAATAAGTAAATAATCATGACTTATTGGACATTGTACGAGATATAGTAAAATAAGAAAGACTTATATATGAAGACAGAAGGGTCTATGAATGTATTGCGCATTTACATAAGACTCTAGGCCAAAACACTCTGTATAATCTACTCATGTTATCTCCGAATTTAGAATTCTGAATAAATATTGAACTTAGCCTGTAAATTGCGCTAGTATTATCCCCACACATATTAGTTATGCTAAAATGTGTTTGTTTGTTCATCTTCTCCCCCGCCACTGAGTGACGTATCGACTTGTTTTTTGCTCAGATGTATTTCGCGGTCTCGGGGAGTGGGACCAACTCTAAATTCGAGCCGTTTCATACATTTTATCGGCGTCCAATAAACTGTTTTGTATGGAACAGCTGTTTTTTCCCGAGTACAGAGTTGGTCTCATAATAACGTTCGTAATGACGAGTAAAGCAACCTCCTTTTCAGCTTAGTAAACCCTAGCCAATAACCCTGTATATGTATATACATATGTGATGGAAATATAAATTTGATTTTACTCTGTAAAACGTCAGTTAAATTTGAAATTGTACACTAATCAAGGACTGATGATAATGAACAATCATTCAAATAGTTTAAATTTTTCCCTCTTTTTTGTGTCGTTATCGTAAAAGCGTATTATTTGAGTTTTATTTTAGAAATAAAATAATTTATTATTAATTATAAGCCTCCTTCTGCCTTCTGCAGGCATAACCTTTTAATTGTTGGTCAGGTCCGTCAACCAGCAAAGAGCGGGGGGAGGCACCTGCTCAGCGGTTCGTACGCTTCCGCCACAACCAACCGCCCATCGTCATCGAGGGCGGGCGGGGCGACAACCAACGCGCACACGACACTATCACACGCTCGCCTATCTGGAACCGGATCTTAGAGGAGTATGTAGCTCTTTACTTTCACACTTAATGTTATCAAATTAAGCATCTACGGATTATAAAACCACCATCTACCGACTATAAACCCAGCCTCTACTGACTATAAACTCACCATCTACTGACTATAAACTCACCATCTACTGACTATAACCCCAGCATCTACTGACTATAAACTCACCATCTACTGACTATAAACTCACCATCTACTGACTATAACCCCAGCATCTACTGACTATAAACTCACCATCTACTGACTATAAACTCACCATCTACTGACTATAACCCCAGCATCTACTGACTATAAACTCACCATCTACTGACTATAAACTCACCATCTACTGACTATAACCCCAGCATCTACTGACTATAAACTCACCATCTACAGACTATAAACCCAGTACCTACCAACTATTAAGCCAAACAACTTAACTCTACTTTAAACCTACAGATTAAACCTAAAACTTTCGGTTCAGAACCAGACTAAAATCATGGTGACCCTTCAGTCGATGGGTGGTTTTTACTTATTGCTTGTTTGATCACACATGTTTTATGAAGATTGCTTTGAGCATTCAACTTACAGGGATATGTTGTCCCTCAGGTCTTCGGCGCAGTCAGCGCGCCGTGCACACACCGCCCCCAGTCATAAAGGCAACGTACCGCCAGTTAATTCACCCAACGTAGCAGGGGCCGGTGGCGCGGCTGGCGCACCTGGTAACGGCGCAGACGAGCAGGAGCCGGCTCGACATCGCATCCTGTACGTCAACGTAGGCCGGCGGAGACATGCCATGTACCAAATATTCTTACCCGAGCCCGTGGAACTACCACATCGCCCTCTAATCGCCGCCATGAACCTACTGTACTCCTCGCACAGCGCTCCCAGGCTTGAATACACGTCGTTAGTCACGGACACCTCCATACGACGCTTCGGGAGAGCCGATGGTGAGAATATAAACTACGTACAAATAGGTCCCATGGGCATTGCGCCCGCACCTTACGATGATCCCAACGCTAGACCGAATAGATCGAATCTGCGCATATTGTCCGTGACCGGCTTTAGGCATATAACCAACCATAGTTTAACGCATTTGGCCACCGCGGCGCCGCATTTGCAGCTGATTGATTTCACTGGGACTAGAGTCACGGAGTCTGGGGTCGAACATTTTAGGAATATAAGGCCGGATTGTAGGGTTCGGTACGGACCCATTGATACGCCGAAAGAGGATAGCGGCAGGCCGCATTCGCGATAAGTCTGTTCTAATTGTAGATGGATATGTGTCGACGTCGATAAAATTGATTGAAGCGTTAGGTCCGCCAAGATTGTCGATGGAAATGTATCGACGTCGATAAAATAGAATGAAGCGTTAGGGTCCGCCAAGATATAGAAATGTATTGACGTCGATAAAATGGAATGAAGCGTTAGGGTCCGCCAAGATTGTCGATGGATATGTATCAACGTTGATAAAATTGTTTGAAGCGTTAGGCCCGCCATGATTGTCGATGAAAATGTATCGACGTCGATAAAATTTATTGGAGTGTTTAATCGATTATTTGTGATGAAAAATTCAAACGCACCTGTTTGGCAACTTTGTTCTCTGAATATGCATATTTTAGTTGATGGTTTTGGTACGGAGCTTGTCGATGAACTAGAAACAAGTAACCAAAAGTTTATTGCATTTTTCACGATAGATATGTTATATAATTCTGTATTATCATCGATGTCGATAGGTTTGAGTAGACAGCTTCTGTAATTTGTATCGAATATGATGATGGTGATCTAAGTGATTGTCTGAAATGTCTCGATATATATATAACATGTATTACTTTATACACGAATAGAGCCAGTGTATGAAAAAGTAAATAAGAAGATATTTCAAAAATGTATGGAGCTCCGGCCAGGACAGTGTATAATTACATTTGGGATTATGAATCTTTTATCTATCAACTAAATTCAAAATAACGTAACTTATCGCAGATTACAAAATTAATTTCCAATCAAAATATTGTCACTTTGTTTACGCTAAAATGTGATTAACGCGTTTTTATTGTCGATTTGGAAATTAGTGACGGGCGGTACAATTCATAGGTCAATGTGACCATTGGCATCCAAATCGGATATCTTACATAAATATTTCAGGGATGCCAAAATTCCTTTACAATTCCACAGATTTTAAATATTTTTGTACATAATGTAGGAGGCGGGGGATGCATTCTTCATGATTAATCAATTACGTACCACATCTTTAGGCATGGTTTAGTAAATGTACACCGTCCTGGCCGAAAATGTAACAAGCACTTTGATCAAATAATCCGTTCAGTTAACGGATATGTTTATCGTGGATACATCATGAGGCGGTAAGAGAGGTTTGCTATATAACTTGGAGCCGATACGGCTGGACTGATTTTGATGAAATTTTGGTTTTGTGTATAGAAGGAATAGCTTTAAGGTATATTTCATAATATAAATCGGTGTATCTCTAAAGTATTATATTATATTAAATGTCAGTTTTATAAGATCACTCGACCGAAAACATATAGCTATTATTTACAAATTATGGTGATTTTGTATGTTATATTAGAATGACCTTCAAGTCTTGCCCTTAAAAAGAGGCTAGATCGATTTCTGTGAAACTTTAGCGACGCATCACTTAGTTTATCGCCTGATTTATGGATCTCTTTGTTGTTAAGTATAAATTAGTTACTAAGGCTAAATTAATTTTGGTAATGCTTCCTTTGTTTACCGTTTTTGTATTAAGTCGTTGTTACCGCGTTACCATAACAGCACATACACGTGACAACAGAAAAACCACATTTTTGTTTTTTTTTTATTCATAGTATGCGTTTTCACACTTACGCTAGCCTAATTCACGCGTTCCATACTACATTCTACAAAAAAACTTTGCGTCACGAATGACTTGAAAAGGCCAACTATAGTTTTATTGAAATTCAGTGAACTTTAATTATGTATACAGGTTTATTGGTTGAGGGTTTACTAGGCCAAAAGAGGGTCACTGCACTCATCCTAAGGAACAACTTTCACTATAGGATCATTTCTGAATTCGAGAAAAATAAGTCAGCTGTTCCATACATTATGTCGACGAGCGATCAACTTTTTGTATGCAACAGCTGATTTTTATCTCGGATTCAGTGGTTCCATAGTAAAAAAAAATCTTTAGCATGAGAATACTAACTCTCTCTTTGGCTTAAGGCAGTTTTCCGACAGGCGGCGAGAAAACCACAAACTATCGGCGATTCTGTCTCTCAAGAAAGGGACAATAAATGTATATTTCTCTCTGTTCCTAAAAGTTACTCTGGCTGTTCACACTGCCGGCGATGACTCGCTTTACTAGTTTTGTCGCAGAGCGTCGAGCTTTCAAAAATAACTCGCTCAGCGATACTCGCTTGTATGCACGTGCAACGCACCCGCAGGTTTGCTCAAGACTGAGAGACCGCGGGCGAGTGGCGCGAGTAATCGCTCACTCGCTTATAGCCCGCTGACAAAACTATTGAAACTACACACTCGCTTCCCGCTGATCGACAACTCGTTTATAGTTTCAAGTTCTACTCGTTTCTGGTTCGTCGCCAGCTGTGGGACCACTGTCTTAAACATCCCTAACCGATAAACCTGTATTGAATAAATGTGAAAACTCGTATTTTAAAACTATAATTATGAAAATATAAATGGTAGTTTTTGATAATAATGATTTTTGGTTAGTCATGAAGAAAAAAAATTTGATAAGAATCTGTGCAGAAAATGAACCGTCGTGGAGTAAAAATTGAACTAACATTATGATTATGTTTGGCAGCCTCAACCTACCTAGTACATAAATAATTAAAATGATTCAATTAAAAATATTTTGTTTTCCGAGACATCTCTCAATCTCACTCACACATTGACACATTGATTCATCAATCAATGTGTCAAAGTACCAAAGTCAAACTTTTTCTTCTTTTATGGCGCCTCACAGTCTTTGTTTGCCAGTGTCGTGCTTAACTTACCCGGGGATTATCCTATCTTAACTGGTTGTGACGTGCGTGACGTCACCGCCCGGTTTCAACGGAAGATCAGCGCTGGTTGTTTCAACCAGCGTTATGTTGAGTTGGAACTGGTTTGTGACAGAAAGCAGTCATTAAGTTATTATTAAATTATTATTTTTAAGTTGTGTACACTATTATATTCTGTGACAAATAAAAATTTATAATATTCTATTCATCATAGAGCGACTCGGATATAGAACTAAATATTTTTAATTTAAGATAAGATAAAAGTTGTCTTAATTATTTATTAAAAATTAGCTCATAACACTATTTAAAAAAAAAAATACAAAAACATGCTAGGTTTCTAATGCATGTAAGCAAATACGCAGATACGCATGGACACAGCACCATCATGGTTCGTCTCCACGGTTCTCTTTCCGCACAGACTTTAACGGTCTTATTAATAAACGCGTTAAATACAAAAGACGTTTGAAGTTAAGACGCGTTTATTAATAAGAACGCTAATATCCTCTTTCATAAAATTTGTCTTATTAATAAACGCGTTTTAACTTTAAACGTCTTTTGTCTTGTTCTGACGCGTGCCGTTCTCCATAACAAAAAAGACGTTTAAAGTTAAGACGCGTTTATTTATAAGAACGTTAATGTTCTCTTTCATAAAATTTGTGATATCCGTAAATGTTTAGTTCTCACTTATTAATTCTTCCTAATACATTTAGGTAGGTAGGTTGGTTTTCAATGTTAGCGTGTCTTTAGCGTATTACTATTGTTTAGTGTTCCAGTAGAGCTATGTTTGATGCAGTACGTCTTACCCTGCGGAAGACTTGTCGTATATATAGTTGCGACTCGCGTGTTCACCTGCATTTTTAACCCACGCAAACCCCACGAAAACAAAATAATAGATTTTACAATTCGACCTTATGTTGGGTTTATTTTTTTCATATTTCTTACCTTTATATATCTTGAGAGATGGCTGAACTGCATTTGAAGAAAATATTCTTGTTTGAAAGTGTACTTTTGTTTGAAGGGTTTCAAGTGTGACCGTGTGATTTTTCAAAATCTGTCTTGTAGATTAGTCGTCTAGAGGTTGTTTTTTTATTTAAAATAATTAAAAAATATGTATCAGAGTCTGCTAAATAAAGTTATAATATAATATCACTATGGTTTCACAGAAAAAAAAAGACGGGAAAACACAAAATTCGCATACTCTAGTGTACGGATGTAGTTCCACGGGTAGGACGAGTCATGTCATATTTATTCTATTCGCTCGGTGTGCTTGAAATATTCGTCAATGTTATATTAATGTGTAAAAACAAAGAAAATATTTATATGTAATGGTAGGATTAAAAGTTTTCTTGTCACAAAGTCATATAAGTATTGTGATTTCATTGTATCAAATAACTATTCTCAAAAGAAATAAAGTTGATTGTGTACTATTATGGCATTTTATTATTATATTATGATAGATGAAGCATGGTAAGTACAGCTCTGTTATGATGCCCAAAATACAAGTGGAAGGTCACCCATCTAGAACCCTGCTGCACGATTCTTTACTTCGGAGATCGGTTGGAAAAGAGTAGTGATTGAACACATCTTAATATATATAAATCTCGTGTCACAATGTTTGTCCTCAATGGACTCCTAAACCACTTAACCGATTATAATAAAATTCGCACACCATGTGCAGTTCGATCCAACTTGAGAGATAGGATAGTTTAAATCTCAAATTATAGTCGCAATTTTAATTTATTGCTAATTATTTGTCTGTTATTATTTGACAGTCACAATTATCTGTTAACTCCAAATGATTCTAACAGATGTCGATACCTTTCGACTGGGTTGAGTAAGTAATCAATAGATGGCGCTGCTATGGTAAATCTACTAAAAACTTTAGCCACAGCAACGCGTGGCCGGGTCAGCTAGTTTATAATATGATTATAGAATGGTTGTAGCGTAGTCATTTGACAGGACAATGCGTTAGTAAGAGTTTATACATTGAGGTATTCTGTGTGTTTGTAACAAATACTTTTTGTTTAATATCACTGATATCGCCATTTTTTGATTGCGGCCATCATTGATTTCAAAGTTTTTATAGTATTCTGCTAGTCAAGCCCTATTCATTTGATGTCCATGTTGAGGAAGTTATGAAAAATGCAATCCTCCATTTTGTGCTGTCAGCCATCTTGGACCGGTTTTCATCAAAGCGTGTTTGAATTTGTAGGGCAATATGACTGTTAAATTATACATATAAATATTAACCAAGTAAGTAATACTAAAAAATCTGCTGGTTAGTAATCATTTATGATCTCGTTATCGATGCATGTTGTAAAAGCCGGACTCTTTGATTAAACCATGCATTTTGTACGACAAATATTTTTTCGAATAATATCGATTATTATCTTGAGATTAAGCAAAAAAAGGAAACACTAATGCATATTTGAGAATCATCAAATCGATATATTTTATGCTTGCTATCTCTGTTAACTATTACAGCCGAGGGTTACATACATGATATAGTTGGGCGTCTCATCAAAATCAAGCTATTCACGGAAAATTAGCTTGAGAGTAATCAAAGTGCAAAAATGTTCTAGGGATCTTGGACTATGAAATATTTTCAATAATAAAACTCCGAGCGTAGTCTCTTCTTAGAGTCTGGCTAATATTCCTAATTTATATATATTAAATTTTCCAAGCAAACATCCAAACTGACAGACGAGAAATGTGGAATTCCCTGCCGAGTTCTCTATTTCCCGATAACTATAATCTCGATCTTTTCGAATTGCGAGTAAATCGGTTTCTCCTAGGCAAGCGTGCAACATCTTAGACCGCATCGTCGCTTTACATCAGGCGAGTTGCGGTCAAACCCAAGACTATTATTTATTAAAAAAAAACGAGAGAAAAATGACAGCTCGAAGCATAGATGCTTTCGTTCATCACTTAATAAGTGATTTGATTTGCGTTAGTTTATTCCTATTGATTCGGTTGGTATTTTCTTGTGTTATTTTTATTTATTTAATGTGATTTGTGCAATATAATATAGCATTTACCTATACATATGGCAACTGTATTATTAAATCGTATATAAGAACAAGGAATCTGTAATTGAAATATGTAATAGTGTTGTAAAGAAAATATGCGAATTAGATTCGGTGTGCACTCGTTGATACTTTCTTTCTACGACCGAAACATTCTCGATTGATTATCCATGTGACGGAAATAATACGAATAATGATTGTTTATTTCGTATTTTTATGTGAGTACCTACTATTTTTAACGATAATATTTTTTCATAATTTCACATTGTTGCACCTGTATTCTACCTAAATTAACAAGGTAAGGCTATTATTATAAGGTTATTATTTGTTCTTTAAAAGGGTATTCAAGTATACTATATTTTGTTCATATGTTTGTTACTTGATTTTTCAGCAACATTCCAGACCGATTTGACAAAATCTATATTAGTTTATAAGGGTTTATTATTTTCATATCATTTTTTATCAAAATAGTGTCTGTAGTGGTTTTATTTTGAAATCAAAATATTGGAAACAATTGTACCGGCGCGTGCGAAATTAAAGTTGTAACACTTATTTTTTTAAAGATTTGTGTTACAAGTACACTTACTGTTGTAGCGTCTTGTATTTTAAACATTTATGTGTTCTTTCTTTATTCCTATCTATTTAACCTACAGATTTAAAGGAATGCTAATTATTTTCAGTGATCAAGATAAGATATGTCGTCACCATCGGTTTTTATGACACATACGTGCCTGATGACTATCTGTATTACCCTAGACACGATGATATCGCTCACAAAGAAAAGCAAATCCTCAAATTCGACGACATAAAATACAACGACCTTCTCAATTTACTTCATAACGAATATAGTAACAAAGCTATACTTACTCATATAGAAAAGACACATCGATTTGATAATGATTTCGAAAGATTGAAAAGAGAAAACTCTAACATGCCAGCAAATACCACCGTGAAAGACGTAAAAGACATCTTAGAACCTGACAAACTAAATGATACCGATAAAGCAGCTAAACCAAATATTACTAAAACAAAGAGTCACAATGATACCAAAACAAACGTAGATAATATGTTAAAAGGTGATAAAGAATTAGGAAATAAGAAAAGAGATACGCGTTCGGTTCTGAAAATTTTAAGAAACATGTTTCATAGTGACACAACAGCTAAACCTAAAGAGCCTGTACGAGCAATACAACGATATCTTCGATTATCTCCTGATGTTAACGTATATTCTTCATTTGCAGAGCTTGTCCAAAATCTGACTGAATCAGTTAGATTGTTAAATGTAAATTTGGCAAAACTGAAGAAGCAGGCACGAGAGAAAGTTGGGTTTATTTTAATTCAAATACCACTAGATACTATAAATGAAACTAAATTTATCCAGAATAATAATGGAACTATCAATAGAAGTAATTCCGGAAGACGCAAAAGAGACACTCCGGAAAACAAATATGTAAATTCAAAAATTGACGTTAATGGCACCTATACTAAAATTCAAAATAATTCAGTCAGTTTAAATGTTACTAATGATAGTCGTGGTATTGAATATGCTAAAAAACAAATAAATCCTACGAATTTATCAAAATCAGAAAGCATCAGTGAAGCAAATGAACTAAACAAGTCTAAAAGGCATGCTAATATGACAAAACCCGAGATGAAAAATTCCAAACTTTTAAAACCAAAAACTAATAAAAATGCAAGTCGTTCAGATAACACTAATCTAGCCAAATCTAAAGAAAACGCGGCATATAATTTAACTAATATTCTGAATACAACTGAAAACGTAAGCAAGAAAACAGACTTATCAACAAAAGGACAAGTTAGAAGATTTTTGGATAGCAAAGATGAATTGCTATTTCACATAGAGGAAGCATATAATGACATAAAAAATCTCATACTTCCTATTGCTGATGTGAAAACCAAATATTCAGAAGTGATCATGTATAAGATAGGCTACATTATAGCTCATTTAGACACAATGGCTACGACTTTGACAAAATTGAATAACAGAATATTTTTCAACACAAATTCTTGGGAGGTAAATAAATTGCAAAAAGTTTTCAGAAAGCTTAGCTTGTCTAAAAAACTCGTGGAAAATGTAATGCAGTATTTGAACAATTATGAGAAAAATCTACAATTATTGAGTAAGAAATATTAAACATTGTTTTGGTACTTTGTGTTGTTTGATGACTTCGTCGGAATTAGTGACGTTTTTTTGGAGACCTGTTTACCTTACTTTTGAAACATTCTAATGAATTCATCACTCGCTAACCACGTTACGATGTCATTAGCGAGTGATGAATTCATTAGAATGTTTCTAAAATAAGGCCACGGTAAAAAAAATTTAAACCGACTCAAATTAGGCAGTTAAACTTTGTTTTCCAAAAATAAATCATTTATGTAGTCAAAGAAAATGAAATACACAATGACGATACATTAAATCTACTACACCAATTTTGATAAGTTTTTATAATGAGATCAATTAGAAAATATAAACTACTAGCTGTGCCTTGCGGTGTAACCCGCGTTAATACAGGATAAAAAGTATATATATGTAAATCCAGGGTCTAAGCTATCTCCGTACCTAATATCATCTAATTTGGTTCAGTAGTTTTTATGGTATATTTTCCAGTAAGTTTGCTACGGTGTCATTTATTTTTCACACAACACACCCGATATAAAGCGGAGATGCAGCAGAAGATAAGGCACGCTAGCTTAAAAGAAACTGATTCACTCGCGACTTGAATCAATCGGAAAATAGAGCGAGATGGCAGAGCGTTCCAAAATTTGGCAGTTCGCACAATAAAACTAGACGTGATGCGTTTCGTGAGGGTCTGTGAGACCTCTACCATGTACCAGAGTAGGTGATCAGTTCGCAGAACTACTTAGTCTTGTGGTTAATGATAATAAAACGAAATTATATATTTTGTTCAAAACATTTATCTATCAGTCTATAGAAGATTCTAAGTACTTTATACATTCTAAATCTTACAGTATAATAAAACAAACACATCACATCACATAAATGTTATCATGTGTATTCGTCGAGCGGGGGTCTAGCAGGGATTACACAGGGATGGTAAAAAATAAATACTTATTTTATATGATGGAAAGTTAAACAGCGCCCCTAGTAAAAGTGAAACTGCCGTTAATTGTTGCAATTGAACATGTGTCTCCTCGGTGGCTTCAATCCTAAGATATTATACATATTACAAATACAATAGTTATTTGTTATACAAGAGTGCAAAGTTGCTGTCTAACCGCGTGCTCAATTTAGATGACAGATCAAGCGAAGGATTCAAAAAATTTGAATCCTGAGCGTTAGGGAGGGAATTAAAAGAGCACAAGGTGAAAAATCTTTGCATTTGAGTGCAACACGTAACTTTTCATCCCAACTCAGCGAGGAAATGACTACATACGAAAAATAAAAATATTGAATCACTCATTTTAGCCTTTTTACTTATTTTTAACATAAGGTTTTATTTAACAATATGACGTGAAAAGATAATGGCGCGCCAAAACAAAAAAAAAGTACAGTAAAAAGGTTCCGAGTCTGAGTTTAAACAAAATAAAAATGTTTGTATGATGAATTCGGCACCATAGAGGTAGAAGTAATTAGGTTGAATGAGGTTTTTAATTCACAAACTTAGTGCACACGATATTCTAAATTCAAATTTACTTTATCCTTTAGCGGATAAAAACGGCTTTTGCACTCTTTCCGAGATGGTGGGATGTAAATTATATTATTTCAAGCTTTTATTTAGACTCAACGTGTCCCGTTGTAAGGTAGAAACTAAATCGCATCCACTTCTCGATGTCTAATTGAATTCAAATTAGGTGTATCTTCGTTAACAATACAACATATTGTAGGTATACAATGATAGCTACTGTGTGAAATCCCTACTACGGCCTCTGATGTCTTAGCCTCAATCGCTTATATAATATACCTATAGATAGACATCTCAATTTTACTAGCCCATAAAATGAGCAGTTATCGAATTAGCGAAACGCATTGATGTCTTAAATTCTGGTAAAATTGGGGATTGTAAATTAACACAATTAGATTTACAAACTGAAAATATATCCTATGAATGTCCATGTCGAAGCTATGTCCGAAAATACACTACGCTTATGTAGAGGTGAATATAAATCAAGAAATTTCTAGAAAAAAAAACACAAGAAATAATCGTAGGGCTAATTACTGTTCTAATGATTACCTGGAGCTGCATTCATAAAACTACCCACGATTTGTACTTTATGTTAAACTAAAGTACCTACATACTGTCTATAAAGTATAGTGTACACTTATAAATAAGAAGTTACTGATAAACATACTTAATCGTACCTACTGGAGTAGTATTCTTTAAAAAGATTGACTGGTCAAAATGTTATTCCAGTTTAGTAAATGTCCTGAAATAACATTTTAAAAAATCTTAAAGAAAGAGTTATCTTTTAACTTAGCCGAGTTACAAAAGCTAGAGCTTCTTTTAATTGTTTGTGGCGTTGTGCGATTAGTTTATTTGCCAGCGCCAAGTTTAAGATCTGTTAAGTCGTAAAATAATTAGTAAAAGTAGAAATTTATTGTTAGTCTGACATTTGGATATTTCAGATTCAAAGATGGTAGTCAAAGATAAAACATGGTAACCCTAGCCGATGGTAGTATAACGTCTGGAAAGAGTTGCTACGGTTTTTCTTTAATCAGATTGCCACGAATAAAAAAAGACATAGAGAAAACAGGAGACAATATTTTGTCTCCCGTTTTATAAGGGCAAGGGTTAACAATATATCACCTAATGGATCTAAACTAAATAATCCTATTTTATATGCTCAAAATAGGTAAGGTACTTTCACTGAACACGTGTTACAAGGTGTTACCATTACTATGGAATTCTACTAACTCAATTGTTTTTTCATCGTCCTCTGTTGGTAGCCTGAGCCTTTTTGAGCGGCTGTAAGATTGATTCCATTACAATCGACGCTGCTTTGACTTTACTGCATCTGTTAAATTAAAGCATGACTAAGTACATTGCTTAATTAACCACATACATGATAAAGTAGATCTAGCGAGCGATAGTTCTAGTACAGCAAAATTGCCTGAAGTCGAACAACATTTTGTCATTTATCAGCAGGTATTTTTTTTATCTAGATGTAATACCCGTGTACTAGATGTAATACCCGTGTACTAGATGTAATACCCGTGTACTAGATGTAATACCCGTATACTAGATGTAATACCCGTATACTAGATGTAATACCCGTGTACTAGATGTAATACCCGTATACTAGATGTAATACCCGTGTACTAGATGTAATACCCGTGTACTAGATGCAATACCCGTGTACAAGTCGTAGTTTCCAAGCATAATAAAACCTGGTATATTTTGATAGTATTTGTTTTTGTTCATGGGGATATATGATTGGAGAATTATTATTATATTTGTATATATCCCCCAGGAAAGGTAGAGTTTCACTGCGGCGCAAGTCTCCAATTTTAATCATAATCAGAGCATACAGTACTTAATATAAGCTTACTAATTGTAATTAATATAACTAGGTACCTAAGCTATGGTTATATTAAAGAGATTTCATTATGAAAACTCTTAATAAGCACAAAATCAGTCTAGCGGTTGTCAAGACACAGTAATTTTTTTTTATTTATTTCATAGAACTACAACGTTTGTTTGGAGTACCTACCAAGATGCAGATCTTGAGCTACTCGTAATAACGACGTAAACATATCGCGTATGTGTGCTTACTTCTGTTGAATCGCCGGTCACGTCTCGACTCTACTAGTATCCATTCTACTAATATCCTACCCTACTTAGCTACCTACCCTACAATCCGCCAAAGAGTCCTAAAGCAGTCAAGGGAAAGGTGTATGTACCTGGGAAACATGTCGTTGCATTTGAGGTCCGTCCATCCAGTTAGCGCTTCGTAAAGCATCGTATCAAGGGCTCGGTCCGCTGACAGATCGCCTGCCAACATTCTCAAAGCCACTCTGAAAAGACAAATACCTATAGCACAAACGAATAGCAAGAAGCACAACCAACGTTTGAGATTAAGTGGACACTCTGATGCTAGACTATTTAGGTCATTGGACAATATGAAATTTGACGTCCTACGGAACTAGACTACATGGCGTACTGAAAGACTTCGAAGTCGTGGCCTTAGTAGAGATAAGGATTAATTACTTATTACTAGAACTTAGGATAATGTTAGGTGTTTCGACGTGGTGGTGTCCCGCTGTATCTCTATCGTACTTCTCCAATGAAGAAAGACCGCATTAACAAAATACTCACCCATTAATTCTCGCCATGGTACCAAAAGGCGCGTTCAACTTGGCAGTGGCAACTAAATTCCTACAGTAGAGCAGCCACACACAATCCAACTCGGTATAAAAAGTTCCGTTGCTGCTAACAACACTAGAGCTATCATTGTATGACGTCTGCAAGTGGTTGAGAGCGTGAGTGTTGCCATCTATGTTGCGGGAGATTTGACTGGCAGTGTTGGTAGAATCGCGGTTGGACAGCTGGTTGATGATACTTCTGTTAAAAAAGAAATTTGTGGTGTCATATAATCTCATTATATTTCTTTTTACTACCCGCATTGCCTGCAATTTATGGGCTATTGCATATATCAAAGTAATACCTGTGAAGGGCAGTGAGACGCTTTGGGTTAGAAACGATTTGTAGGATAAGGAATTCCATGTAATACATTTAACTATTATATCAATCATAGAATAGATATTAATATAGTCAAACAAAACGTATACAGTCCGCCCACAAGCTCTGAGTAATCGGCCCGAACGTCACTCCATATTTACCCTGATGAACTCTAGTAAAACCTGTGTCGACCTTGACGCGAGAGTAGGCATTTCATGTTATATTTGCATGCGGAATGTAGTTAGGTACGATGCCCGGCTAACGACTTTAACTTAAAGCGACGCAGTGGAGGAAGTATCTCTGAGTCCACGAATTCCCTGTTCCCTACCCTACGATTCGCCAAAGAAATCTAATAATCGTCACGGCGCTGCCAAGGCCAAAGTTCAATCTGTTTGATGATGATTGTACATACTTAGTATTCTTGTAAGCGCGTCCAAGGTGTATGGCGGCGCGCGCGGCACTCACACCTACTTCTAGAACATTCTCGAACAAGTTGGCACCGAGGTTGAACTCTTCTGCGTCCTGTTGACGGAGATTCTGCCGTTTCCTGAAGTCAACATTAAAAACGTTTAAAAACTTGCACGTAAACTGATGACCTCTCAACTACAATCATTTTGTAACTATATTAATAAAAAATCCAGTCGATCGTAATTTCCAACCAATCATGAGTTCGTAGAACAAAGGATGTAAAGTTGTGTCATTTGTACCATCAAAGGTACTACTGACATTACGGCGAACAACTAGTAGACTATTTTATTTATTTTACTTCCAACTTACGCAAAGCCGTTTTGTTGTAGTTCCATAAGCTTCGCCTCCACCTTGCTGGGGTCCATGAAGAGAGCATTGAAAGCGAATACGTCAGGGTCTCGCAACATCCTCACTCTGGCTGTTTCCTGGGAAATTAACTTGATGATTTGGTAAAGAGAGTTGACATACGGGGGTTTCTACATAGATCCCAAGTTTATATTAAATTTACCGCTGATCCAGCAGCGTTGTATCCGCCGATATTAGTATTTAGTTGGCCAAGCTAGCAATATAAGTTCGTATATATATTTGTCTAGGTATTGGGTTAGGTTCTATGACTTTGTAGAGCTTTTTCTAATGAATATTTTGCATTCCATATAGTCATGCTACGCTTAAACTAAAATTGACGATAACGAAATAATATGGGTATTTGCTCAAGTGTCAAGAAGGTTTATCAGCTTTAGAAGACCCGTAAAATTAGCCAGCGTGGTGGACAATGGCCTAAGTACGCCCATTTCACAGGGAGATACCAGTACAACAGTGAGATTCTATGGATTAATACTTAAAATAATAAATACAAGACGTATTTACCTGACTCTCCCAAGCCATAAGCTGTATATTATGGAGCAACATAACATCTAAAGACAAAATACCAAACGATAGCAAATCCGTGCTGTTAGTCAGAATAACCTTCTTACTAGTGTTTGTATTTGTATAGTTCTCACCGAAATACATATCCCTAAGTTTATTCATCACTATAGTAATATTTCCTTCGTGTAAACTGTCGTTTAGAGCGTTCAATAATTGTCCAAATTCATTATTATGTCCAACAGCTTTAGAAGAATTTTTGACCTTGTCAAAATCTGGGTCAGAAGTAATCCAATCGTGCAACTCTTGTACTTTTTCAATGAGGTAACTTGTCATAGAATTGCTTTGCATGTAATCGTCGTATAGGTTTTCATCGTTATAATACTCCTCATAATCGCTATTTCTCAATTCATTTACGTAACTTTCGGGTAATTTGGCATCTGACAGTACTTTAACCTTAATGATGTCTTCTGACTTTTCTAGATCTACTTTGGATAATACATCTGTTAGTATGGGTTTAAATTCTGGTAAATTTTTGTTTACTTCATTAAATTCCTTTATGATTTTCTCGTTGGCTTCACTTATGCTGACTTTGGTTAAATCTACGTTCTTGAGACTGTCGGGTAGTTTTGCTTTGTCTTTCTTTTCTATTTTTCTCTCGTAATGATGAATAGGATCATGTACTGGATGTGGTTGAGGCTTATTCATGAGATCTCTTCCTTTATCCCGGTTGGCGACGATGTTTTTAAAGATAGACAGTTTTTGTAGAACAGGCATTTGTATTTCGTTGTCTATTTCATCGGAGCTGGTGTTAGTTTCTGTAGTTGGTTCGTCTGTTTTTGCCATCATATGTTTCGGGTAATAGTTTGCGTACATAGGCTCCTGGAATTAATATTTAACAAAGTTACGAATTTTTACGAATTATTTATACAGAAGGATATAACACACATCTAAGTTTTCTCTTATACATTTGTTAAAAAAAACATAAAAATATGGTATTCATAAGCAAAGGTTCAGTTGTTCACAGTAACCAACGCTGGTTTAACGCGAAGTCCGTAGTCTCACACTACAGGGCAACTGTTGGTACATAGCATGGCGTGTACCCATCAGAAGTGTGATACTCACAGCTGGTTCACTAAATACCTACCTAGTGAAGAAGCCGCCAAGCACTAGCTCGGCATGGTAATCGCACTTTCACAAGAAGCTGTGTAACGTGTACCTACTCTTTAAAAGTGGGATACTTACGGCTCTTTCAGCATACACCTCCCTAGTGGAGAAGCCGTCGGAGGCGCCCCAGCGTGTCACTACTACTGTGGCCAGTACCAGCGCCGCGCACACCGCCAGGCATGAAGCGCTAGCTACTATCCACACCTTGAGTGGAACCTGGAAGGTGCCAGAACGAAAGAATAAATAAAAATCAACTATTTATTTCAGCTAACATTAAATAAACGTTCACCATGAATAGGTATGGATATGATATGGATATAAGGGTTATCCATCTAAAGGTTGCCTGGAAGAAATTGCTCTAGGCGATAAGGTCGCCCAATTGTATATATTGATTTGTCTTGCTGTATCTTTTTATATTTTGTTTGGTGTGCAATTAAGCTATATTCGTTCTTTCAATCATGTGGCGTCGCATGTATGATTGATGTATCAGCTTCGATTGTATGAGCGAAGTGTTTATGCTTGGAGTTTTATCCACTCATGAGTAATTAAACATGCATTAATTATTTCATGAAAGAGCATGATTTTTTTAAATTATGGTCATGGTACTAAAAAAACATATATAAGAAACCACACTTATTCGGCGATACCCTCCTCCCCCACATAATTATTTTTTTTCTTCAACCTGTTGTGTCTTATTGTTGAGCAAAGGTCTCCCCCATATCTCTCCATGTATCCCTATCTCCCGCAAGTTCCGACCAATTGTGTTGGAATTCGCAAAGATCGTCACGCCACCTCCTAGGCGGCCGATCTTTGCCCATCTTTCTTGATTCATGCCGATAACGTGCTCTGCTCAGAGGCCCGATCGCGCTAATTTATTACAACTGAATCGTAACTGAACCTCGATCGCTCGTCAATTATTTGCATATTTCGTATCGCGCTAATGGTTTTACCAACGTTTGAGACGGTGTTTGAACGGAACTGGAACGTAACCGCTGTCAAACGAACGGTTGTGAAAAAGTTAGTAAATATCGATTGTTAATGAAACGTTCTGTGGTGTTCAATACATTATATCATGTTTTTCTCGTGTAATTGTAGTTTAAAGCACTTATAATAAAGTAATTTGTTGTTTCCTATAACTATATTGAAAAATAAACCCGTAAATTTCATTGCAACAACAGGCGACATACAAGTGTAAAGTTATTAGTAAAGAGTCAGTTTTTAAGAAGCTAAAGACAGTCAACATCCTAACAAACCGAAGTTCTAACATGCATGGTAGATAATTAAAATTTTCTGATGCCTTGGATGGTGAAACCTAATAAATAAACCAAGGTAAGATTATGTTTCTATCTCAGATTAATTCAGAGTGAAAACATTTATTACTCACTGTGACTTATGATAACCTTTAATGGTACCTAGACTATATTATAAATACATGATAGAAATCCTAATTGTTTCAGGTTTTGGTTGCATTGGCATCCTATGCCACTAGATCCTATTTAGCTGTTGACAGATAACAATCAAAAGTACTATCTATCACTATCACAGGCTAGTGTTTATAAAGCTATTTGGCAAGTTACAATAGCTGTTGGCAAAGCAAATGCAATGAACAAGGAAATGGCATAAGAGAAATCAAGTTTAAGAAAGGGGTAAGTAAATATAAACTATAGTATCTTTACTTTCTGGACTTAGCAAGTGATTTGAACAAGTATAAAGCTCATAAAGGGGTTTGCCAATAATATGTGCTCACCTACTTAACTAACTAGATATCTATTGCCCCAACGGCAACATTTGTTCCAACACAACCCCATGTCACACTATCGTTCTCAGAAAAAGTTTTCTGTGTAATATGTTTGTGTCATAAACACCTAATTTTTTCTCATTCCAGGACATCTAGTGAGCACAAGGATTAAAATATTTCCACTAGTACTAAAACTTTCAATATAGTAAGACGTGCAAATGTAAACTAAAACGTCATCAGTGCTTTCTGCAGAGATTCCAGTGCCCTCCATCAAGGACTGAGGCAGCCTACTGGAAAGTTTTAGTTGGTACCATCCTACATAATATCTTCTGAAGATTTCCTCTCATAAACAAAAAAAGGAACTTTAGCGCTGCTATAGATGTCATAGAATATTGTTACTTTATTGTATAACATATTAAAAAGGAAGTATATCTAGGGCAACCTATTTAGAGATCTCAAATTTAGTGCTTTTACATCACATCTCAACTTTCTGTCACTATAGTGATAAGTAACTTTGTGGATATAACTGTTAAATATTGCATGCCTACATAGGAAGTATAATAAAATAATAATTAATAATTAAAATTGTTTAATTCTCAGAGACATAAGTGAACACTATGAACTTAAGATTAGTTGTTTCCCTTGAAAACCAAAATCTTGAATTGTCCTCTTATTTATATTAGTTTTACTGAAGTAAGTATACTTTAACAAAACTTAAGTTAGGATAACATACAATTAATAAACTCCTACTTATGCAGTACCTGTCATGTGGCTTAGTTAAATTTAAAGTAATAAAACTAAGGTTTGATTTGCTGATTCTATGTATAATTTGATTTCCATTAAATTTTTGGTGGAGTTATATTATTTTCTTTATTCACTGAACTTGAGTTTTGGTGTCGGCAATATGAACTGAAACAAATATAGAGAGTAAGTAACATTGTTTTTTCTTTGTACATACTAAATTGTAATTCATATATAGTAATATCTGAATTATTTAATTTTATACACATTTATAAATAAAATGTGTCCGAATATGGGTTTAACATAAGGAAGCCATTTTATACCAACTGGCTGATTTGCAGGTTAGGGAATTCTCTCTGAAATGTGTTAGTTAGAGTAAGTGGTGATAAATACAATGAGTGAAAAACTCCTCGGAGTTGGTGAAACATAGTTTGAGATAGGTATATACCTATTGCAAATAATTATGAGAAATAATGTAATACATAACTATAACCGCGCTTACATTATTATTCAAGGCAAATTGATTATGACCATCAAACAAATATTTCTGCCTCAGATCTCCTTTTCATTTACCATTTATTCTTTCCTCTAATGAAGTTAGAGTAAATATGTGTGTGATGCTAAACAACTTTACTCTTTAATATTGTCATTCCATACCTGAAAAAGAAGTAAAAACTTATTAACCTACATTATAAATAATCAATGCTTGAAACAAGTAAATATTATGTAGATGGAGATTCAGGGCATGAGTGCGCTGTAACTTGACGAATTTCTTACACTTTAAAGACTCGATAATTCAATGAAAAGTATCAAGAGCTGATTTCATTAAAAATCACAAATAAAGGTCAAAAACTCCAATGAATTTATAACGACGAGTACGAGTTTGCGAAAATTGAGGAGAGTTTATTTACTTACGCTAAGTATATTGTGCATAAAAAATAACGCCTATACAGTAACGTAATATCTTCTTATTAGGTTGTGCGCCTAAAACACATAAAATAAAATATTTGTTAGTATTCGCAAGAATTGTGTTTTCTTTGGTCTCGACCATTAACCTGTCAGCAGTGTCATTTGTCACTGTCAAACAATAGCATATGTCAAGAATAAACTGCTAATTTTAGCATAAATAGCGTGTTAATTGTTGTTTATCAACGAATCCATCTCTAGTAATGGGAACGGCTGAGATGCGGTAACGTTCCAACTCCAACTGAACATCGACTTGCGTTTGAACCGTTGAGCACATTACCGCGATACCGAATTTTGCAAAGCACAATCGTAAACGAATCATTTCCGCAATCGAACCATTGCTGAAGTTCAGACGTTATTGACATTGACCAATTAGCGCGATTGGGGGGCAGTTCCATCTCAGTTTGGCAGTCTCAGTCCTAACATCGACAATTCTGGTTTTTGATCGAATTGTCGTGTTGCGAACTCGATCTATTCTTTTGATGCCGAGGATACTGCGTTCCATTGCCCTTTGGCAAACATTTAGTTTGGTTTTCTGACGTTTGGTCAAAGACCATGGCTGAGCACCGTAGGCAAATTGGAAAGATACACATGTCGATGAGTCTGCGCTTAAGTGACAATGGAAGGTCACCTTTCATGAATTGTTTCATGGACCAGTATCCCTTCCAGGCGCTGTCAATACGACGTTGAATTTCTTTTCCTGTCTGTTGTTGAAGGAGACTACTTGACCCAAGTAGGTGTATTCATCGACATAGTGTATGACTTGCCCATCTATCTCTACTTTACGTTTCTTGCTATTAGTCATAATTTGAGTCTTTGACCTATGAATATAAATCATCAAACCAACCTGAAGGCTTGCTGTGCTTAGATCTTTGAGCATTTATTGCATTTCAAATGCAATTGGAGAAAACTTATATACAATATATCATATAAATCAACTATTTTTAATTTAACCATGGCATAAATAATATATACAGGTATGCAAAATATGATTTTACCAAATTTCAGGCCCTTTGGTTTATAACTTTGAGAGTTAGGAGGGGTGGCAAGACGGATGGGCGATATAGGGCGATAATAAAGCATTGTGTATTGATAAAATACCATCAGGTATTAAGTATATTGCATATTTTGTAACTATTTAATTGTTAAACTTTATCGTTAAAATATAGTTAATAATTACGAGGTCTATCGCCGCAGGCCTCAGCCTCGAATTGAGCGGGTAGCGGTAGTACCCGCGTCGGTCTATTCGATTTTACGCATAAGATCCTGCCGCACCCGCGCCGCCACCGCCGCCGCCCCGCTAAATTCGAGCTGCCCGCTAAATTCGAGGTTAAGGCCTTAGATCTACGAGGGAGTACAATGAACCCACCCAGTATATTATTTGAACTCCCGATGTGCAGTAGCTAATCACCGGCTAGTTCTGTCCGTCGGTTGCGCGCGCGTCTGTCATTAAACAACGACGTTTCCTATATTACGTCGTCGATTACCAAGCTTACACGTAACGCTTAGAGCACACTGTTTACTCAATCATACACTTAATAGATATTACTAGTTTTGTGAACAATTCATCTTGCGATTACTGTAATATTGCGACTTGGTACTTTAAAAGAAGGACACCTCCATACACAACTGATTTTTTGAAGAATGGACATCATTTCATTTTTGCAAAGTGATGGAAATTCGAAAATAATTTCGAGATAATGTAATAGAAAGTCCATATTAAAAATACCAGTTTTTATATAAGTACACTTACTTCAGAGTTATTAAAAAAAAAACTCGTATTTATGTTAAGACCTTCATATGCCACCAAAAAATAATATTATTGTATCTGTCATCTGCGAACCATACCAAAACATACAACAAAAAGTACCTACAGATAATTTAAACATCAGTTTTTTATAACTTTTGACGAGAATAACATTATGCTGAACTTTTCTTATATTTTAAAAAAATCTCTCAAATGTAGGTAATTATTATAGCTCGTATTATTGTATATGTACGTATTAATAAAAAAATTCTTTGTCCATTATCGTAGCAATAAAAAAGGTGCAGTGTTAAAAAAATTTAATGTTTTCAATTCTGTACATGTGGATAGTCGGTTAATTTATTAAACTCACCAAATTATTGATTTCGTGATCTTAAGTATTTTACTAGTTTAGTAAAGTCGCTTTAACAATTGTGTTCGATGCTATGATGTATAGAAAACACGCTAGGTGTTAATGTTTATGGAGAGTTTGATTTGGCACGATTGATTTGATACGTTGCTAAGGCAACGGCTATTGCACGTTTGCTAATCGTGTGCACTAAGCTTAGCAGTTGATTGGCACATAATAACGTTTTGCCACAGAATAGATGTGAGTTAGTATGAACGCGTTATGAACTGTGATCCTTTCTCTATTGGTGTTGGCTGACTTGGTGCCAATGTGCCAACAACAAGTTGCAGCTAGTACCAATACGGTTCTAGATTCTAAAACATATTGCGAGGCTAATCTCATGTTCTGTCTCGTGCTGTTAGCATCCCATGGCGCTGTGTCTGCCGCAATAAACTTATTCCTTTTTTCCTATTCGACTACCTACCTCTTGAACGATTATGTCCATTATTGGTAATGATTGAAATTCTCATTAAGAGCCAGATATGGCGCCGTAACTTTAGAGGTTTTACCCCACTAATTTAAATTCCCCTACGACTAAGAAAGATTAAATTTGATAAGAACCTACTTCTAGTTATAAATTTCAGAATTTACGAGTTGTTAGCAATTCACAACTGATAGGTACTTTCTTGAAAAGCCGTCGTGATCGGTCAACGCTCGGCTCAACTCTACTCGTGTTCCGGTAACTTCGGCTGTAGTCTGTGGTCTTCAAACAACTCGCACGAATTTACTAAACAAATTTTAGTTATTTTTTTACTTTTATAGGATCATTTTAAAATGGTCACATCACGTTATCTATATGTTAGGTTATGTACTTACAGTGGTTTTAGTAGGCAATGTAGGCATCCTCTCGCAAACAATCGGGCGCGGTGGCAGCGGGCGGCGCGCTCTGTCCGCGCTCGGCTCCACTCGACTCGCGCTTGGGTACTGTCGGCTCGCGCTCGGGTACTGTCGGCCCGCGCTCGGGTAACTCCGGCTATAGTCGGTGGTCGCCGTCGCACGACTCTCGCACGAACTCGCAGACGCCGGACGCTTTTCGTATTCGTATTGGAACATTTTCTAGTTCTAAAATCAGTTTTAAACAAAAATCAACTGACTAGTAACATTTAGAACTATAACAACCGATATCGTCATTTTATGGTAGCGGCCTTTTTGGATTATTGTTATTATGCCTTTCATTAACCCCCGAAGCAAAAACGACGGAGTTTATAAGTTTCACGAGTCTGAGGTTGTGTCGGTCTAAAATGAAACGAAATGAAATAACTTATTGGTCTTATAACCACTCATGTTATAGTCCACTAATGTTATACTAGGCAAGTCAGTTTACTATAATTCACATTAATTTAATAAATGTCTAATGTATCTATGTCAAAAATTATACAAGTCATTTACTTACCTAATTGCAAAATGTAAACAGGATTATGTCTGTAGCATCGTAGCTACTGATTTTGTTTTGATTTGTTGAAAGGCGAATGTGTCCGGAGTGTTCTTAGTTCTTAGCTATGTTTGAATAAAATTGATCATTGATTGGCGATGCCTCAAATGGCGAACTAATTTCTTCTTACCTCCCTCAATATCCTCCCTATACAATATAGTGAGTTTAAATCCAAAATGGCTGCCACCCCGACACACACACAGCTCTTCAAAACCTATAACATCCTTCGGTTTTGCGTTGGTAGTTAAAAATAATACTTTGTTTGAATAGGAAATATTTGTATCGTTATAAACAACAATTTTTATGAAGCAAAGTTTAGTCGAACTTGTTACAGAGACGCATCGCTCGCGCGTTCAATAACCTAGGTAAAATACACACTCACACACACACACACACACACACTAGGTACACAGAGATACATTGGCGAAACTTGATGTGTGAACTTAATGCAAGTGCTATGATTTATTAGGTTGTTCTATAAATTTATTTTGGGAGTAAAAAATGTAACGACAAATTTATAAAATGCGATTCTATTATTCTTGTCAACATCGCACATGACATTTTTAGAAACGACATTTTTAAGCCCCAAAATTACTGTAATCGCGAAGTCAACAGTTAGCAACTCTAACAGTTAACAGTTAACAAGTGGTTAAAAGTGACTTCAAAAAAGATGCAGCTAGTATATATAGCCTATGACCATTGGCAGGTGAAGACGAATCTATTGACACCACTCACATAAAAATACGACAAGCCGTTTGAGCTCTAGGGCGTGACAAAGGAATATAATAAGATGGCATATACAAAATATTTAGTGTTTTTCCGCCTCGTCTTGATGTCAGCGTGAGAAATCGAAAAATATGTTTGTTTTTATGGTGTGGTTCCTCCTCACCACCGCCACACCTCACCTTATTATTTCTCTTTCTCTCAGTATCCGACTTCCTCGACACGTGTTTCGCCTTAGCACAAGGCATCCTCAGGAGATGTTGACTCTTCAAGCGCTCGCTCGAAAGTGAGCTGTTGCGCCTCTGCGAGCTCTTTATATAGCGCAAAATAACGCCTGACTCCATCAATTATCTTCGTTTAGCAAGTACAGCTGAACAGGCAAAACTCTACATCAAGTTGACGAAGCTCCATCGTCTAGCGGCCCAAAATGTTTGGTTTAATCAACAGTGCAAACGATTAAAAGTGTTTCCAAATTATATAAGACTACATGTCAATACACACAACCGGGCAAGTGATGCAGCAGTACATAAAGCCAAACAGACATGGCTAAATGAAGAGGTTAAACATTGGTTTACTGTGAGGGATCAGCTTAAGCTCCATCTTAAATTATTACATTCCGAATTAAGTTACAACTTACACAACATTGAGTTTGATATACTGGATAACAAAGCAAGAGATTTGGCGTCAGCATTGGCACATAAGAAGTTCTTAGTACAGACCCGGAAATTGGAAAGATTGGGTCAAGACAGATTGCCTTCTGGAAGTAACAATGGAGAAACCGTGAGCTGCCACTCATTTTACCCAAGAGTTAAGAATTTGTCTCAAACACAAATTCCACCATCAGAGATCTCGTTGCTAGAAAAAGGCTTGAAATATAATCTGCAGCCAAGACCTTCTCAGAAACGCCTCGAAGAATTAATGGTAGATTCAGAAGTAGTATGTGTCAAGGCTAAACAAGATGAAGCAGTAAAACATCAGGTGGCAACTCAAATCAAGAAAGCTTATGCCAGATCTTCGTGAAGTAGCCAGAGAACAGATGACATTGCATATCAATCACTGCGGGAGAGACTGACCACCAATAATTTGATACTATCCAAGGCTGATAAGGGAAACACGATAGTTATCTTGGATCAGGCTGATTATACTCAGAAGGTAAATGATGTGATCCAGGGAGAGGACTTCATACGCCTTAGTTCCGATCCAACAAAGAGATTCACAACAGATATTAAAAATGCTATCAAGAGTATACAGTATCTTCCAACAGAATCATTCAAGTATATATTGCCTATGAATCCGCGACCACCTTTGCTATATGGGTTGCCCAAAATCCATAAAGAAAACATTCCTATAAGACCAGTAGTATCGTATATTGGAGCGCCCGCGTACAATTTGGCTAAACACTTAAATGATTTATTAAGAACAAAAGCGTCATTCAAACCAAGCCACAGTTTGAAGAACAGTATAGACCTGGTCAATAAGATAAAAAATATCGAATTACCACAAACAGCTAAATTGTTATCATTAGATGTGGAAAGTCTGTTTACCAATGTCCCATATGAAGAAGTTTTGCAAGTTCTGAAGGATCATTTTGGAAGGCAACGTTTACATCCAGGAGAAATAGACGACATGATCCGGTTAACAGAAATTTGTATGCAGCAAAATTATTTTAGATTTGATGGTCAATATTATCGTCAGAAAGAAGGTTTAGCAATGGGATCACCACTTAGTCCACTCATGGCCGATTTATTCATGGACAAGTTTGAGTGTACTCATGTGGTGGGAGAACCCAAGATTTTATTGCGAACATTTTACACAAAAACAATACCAGCGTAGCATTTCACACAAATAATAATCTACGGCACCTGACAAACGGAAAGGATCGTTTAGAAGAAGCGCGGAAATCTGGTGTCTACAAACTCAAATGTGACGAATGCGATGCGGTATACATTGGACAAACTGGACGGAATTTTGAAACAAGGTTTAAAGAACATCTAGCCGCCTATAGAAATGATCACCCAGAACAATCACATTTCGCGAAACACTTAATTGAAACGGGTCATTCACTACAAGCAAGTAACACATATGAAGTCAGGCACATATGTGACAAAGGTTTTCGGTTGTGTGTGTTGGAACAGTTGGAAATACTGAAACACAGAAATCAAAACTCAATACTGTTAAACGACCAAACAAATTTGGTGACGTCACCACTTTTGCGGATTTTTAACCGACAAAGTCCGTTAAATAACGCTGAGTCATCAAATGCACCGACACAACAACAACGGTGACGCACAACACGTGACGCGACCGGCCGCTATATAAAGAGCTCGCAGAGGCGCAACAGCTCACTTTCGAGCGAGCGCTTGAAGAGTCAACATCTCCTGAGGATGCCTTGTGCTAAGGCGAAACACGTGTCGAGGAAGTCGGATACTGAGAGAAAGAGAAATAATAAGGTGAGGTGTGGCGGTGGTGAGGAGGAACCACACCATAAAAACAAACATATTTTTCGATTTCTCACGCTGACATCAAGACGAGGCGGAAAAACACTAAATATTTTGTATATACCATCTTATTATAAATGGATTTCCGCAAAGTAACGCCTGACTCCATCAAAGGAATATAAATAAATTCATAAGACACTGGAAAAACATAAGCATTCTTCTTTCGCAGCTGGGTAAATACACCATTTGTGGGATTTAACTATAGGGCCATCCTATCGTCCAATTTCAAGAAAAGCATAGAATAGAATATCTGAGGTTGTTTCAGTATTAGGGCTTAGCTTGGTTTGGTCAATAATGTGATGCCATAACATGTTAACGAGGCGAGCGAAGCGTTTCTGCTTCATGTCTGAAAAATTTAGTTTCGGCTGACCGTCTGTATGTTTTCTAGAAGTTGGTATTCACGTAAAGGTTGTAGTTTCCAACCACTCTTCACGAAACTTGGCGTATACTATATGTAGGGGTTCTGCGAATTTTCGAAATTGCTGAATCATAGAGAATTTCTGATAGGGAGTGCAATTTTTTCACAAAAATGTGAGACGATTGCTACGGCGCATATTTATCAACTGATTTCAGTAATATTTGTCAGGGATAATAGGAAAATAACATGAATAACAGCTCTGAATTGAAAGTTCCAAAAGTATTGTAGTTGCGAAGTCAAAGGTTCACAAAACTACAAATAATCGAAAAATAATTTTTGAACCAGAGACTGAATTCTAAGAGAAACTTGTCAATTCTACTTCTCATGCTCTAATCTATTCCAATTTTCCATAAATTGTGGCTAGTTACACTTAAACAGTAAGGTACACCGTTTTACTTCACAATGGCTGCTTCCAAATTGCGATTAATGTATAATATGACGTTATTTTCTTCAGGAAAGAGGTTAAGAGTAACAGTAGGTTTGTTGCGGGTTTCCCACGGTACTGTTGCTTTAGATAAAATGATATCTACTCATAAATAAAATATATATGACCTTCTAGTAATCCTGCGAACCGTTGAAATCACGACCAAAATAATTTTGAGACCATATTACTAAGTAGTCCATTGAAATGTTACAATTAAGGATCTAATATTACATTTGTTAGAAGACGCAATTTAAAAAAAAATGCATCCTCTAACAAATGTAAAGCTCATGGACTAAAGCTCCAAACGTGGTATTTACATTTTCCGTCGAAATTTCCGGAATTATTTGGATTTAAATTAAAAAATCCGCGATGACACAAAAAATCGTAGAACCTGTATTCAGCTTTATCAAGATTGATTACAAACTACAAAATTAAGAATGAGTAAGAATCTACTCGTATTATTGAATACGCGAGCGATGCGTCTCTGTTTCGGCTTTAGCAAATTTTTCTTCCGCCTGTCTTTTCATATGTCTTCGGAATTTTCGTACTCGCATACAGTTCGTAGTTTCCAACCGATCTTGACGAAACTTGGTGTATTTATGATTGCAATTGCAATTTCATATGAAAATTCAATTATACTATGCTCTACTCGGGGTCGTTATTAAATTAACCTTACCCACTTATGAACAAGAAATATTTATTGACCTTTGAATAACGTTCGTTCAGGCAATTAAGTCTTGCTACATTTGAATTAATAATTACTTTAAAAAAAAAACTTATTTAAATACTTTTATAGTTCTTATAACATATATTTAAAAAAAATGAATAAATTTATTTATTATGAAAAACACTTTAGTAACAGAAGCATAAATATAAAAATTTACCTAAACACTTAAATTAAAAAACTCCATCCAACTCACTGCCTTGTGGCAATGTTCCCAGGATACTGGCAGCGTCACCTCGCTGAATAATCAAACTTAACTTATATTTAATATATTATATGTATATTTATTTACATTGTGATTTATTTCTCTAATTATTAGTAATATTTTGTAAGGGTTGTTCGTAACACAAGAACAATGCATTGACATATATTCACTTAGTTTATTAAAAGGATATATAATATGGATTACTTTCAAAAAATAGTTTTAATTTTTGTTTGAATATTTTAAAATTGAGTTCCATAATGCTATCTGGTAATTTATTGTACATTAATATTTTGGTGTAAATTCTCTGTTTCTTACACTTAGCTAATCTGTTTACAGGCATAACCCGCCCGTTTTAATTATTGCGTAAAATCCTTTTTTCTGGTATTTCCCTATCCTTATGTACCTCTAATAAACTAGTGTAGACATAAAGTGATATAATTTACATTATATATGACTACAAATTACATTAGATACTTGCATTGCACACAAGGCCTTAAACACATTGTTTTATGGTTTACTGCAAGGATATGAGAACAAAAAATAAATTACTAATAAGCAAATTATGTAACTAATTATAAACAATAACAACTGACATTGAAAGCACACTATTTTAACCGGTTTTTCCCAGACTTCCAAAACGGAAGAGTAACTGTTTTTTTTTTAAATTAATTCTTTATATTTGTTTTTCGACTTCTCCAAGACGGCTGAAACAAATGGATTAGTTATTTTAAGCCTTCTCGTTTAGTTTAGTCTTACATTGGTGATCTATGGCATATGTATTTTTGACTGAAAGAAGTGCGTTAGAAGTGAATTAAAAAAACCCGTCCACAAAAACTTTATAGGTATCAATTTATGTTAGGAAATGATACCGCGGGTTATAACCAATATAGCGTTTGACCATCTACAGATACAAATAAGACTAATAACATAATACACAATATTAACACTCACACATCAAAGTGGGTCTACCGGTTTAGGGTGTAGTAGGGTGTAAAACCTTTTTTGGCAGTGGGGTAATATGGATGGAGAAGCCTCTAAATTCATAAGAACCTTATTTGCCTGTTAATTGAACTTATCTATAGGCAACAAGTACAATTTACAACAACAGTAAGAGTTGGTGTCACGACGAGGAAGTGGTCTAAAAATAATCAGCTAATTGCGAGTCCGACTCGCACGCTAATGGTTCCGTACATTATCATTATTTATCTAGCAATAAACACGTTTCTTCAGTATATATAGCTCCCAACTCCCCCCCCCCCTCTCATATATATTTATTTTATTCTAGTTTTAATCCCCAACGCAAAAACGCAAAAAAAGATTCTTACAAGTTTTTTATTAAGATAGTATCGTTCATCGTCCCCGGATGCAGATTTTATCAACGACTACTGCACGCGGGTTACTAGAGCGAATCTACGAGTCGAGTGGCGTGACACATCTCTATACTTCGTTATTGCTCTTTGGAATGTCTCTCGCTACAAAACTTTCATGTAGTTGACTTAGCGAACGAAGCGTTTCTACTTCGAGTCAGTACAGAACTAAATGATCTATTGTCTGTCAGATTGTATGTTTGTATTTATGAATGATTGTCCGCAAGGTATTTCGAGATCGCGTACAGGTTGAAGTTTAGGCAATGTTGACGAAACTTAGTGTAGGCTTTCTTTCGGGGAATTTTCTCTATTCCACATGTCCCTACTGACATTTACTACCAGGATTTAGTGTTCATACAAAAATAAAATATTAATAAACCATTTTGGAAACGCATAACTCTAGTCGTAGTAGGTTTCAGTATCATTACCTACGACTTCGCGATCGGACTTAGAAAATTAGAGTCATTTATAATCAATTATAAATATTATTATTATTAATAAATAAAATATTGTAAGTAGGATTAGTTTAGTTAGTGTTTAATTTAGGGGGCGTCCATTAATTACGTGAGGCATTTTTGTGAATATTTCGACCCCGCCTCCCACCTTGGTGACATATCGTAAGATTATCCTCAACTCTCTCCCCCCTCCCCTAATCTCACGCGAGATTCTTTCAAACTTCTATTTGACCTGTAAACGTCTTAGATTATTAATAGAAAAAAAAAACAAATTATTTTCCTTTCAGTGTCACGATTTTGAAATTTATGACCATAAAAATAACTACAAAACATAAATTTTATTCTAGAAATATTTAATCACGGAATTTTACACTGTTTAATGCGAGAAAAATAATTACGTGATACTTGTCACGACCCCCTACCCAATAAGTGAAATTTGGAAAGATTTAGCTCGATCCCCTCCCCCCCTAGAACACCTCACGTAATTAATGGACGCCCACTTACTGTTATTTAAGATTTTTTCACTATAAATATATATTTTTTGGTCACTTTAAAAAAAGAAAAAAGAGAAACAATTTCAGTCATCCTTCTGAAATATTATCCTTGATACAATAAGACAGCAGTGTTTTGAACTGTAAATTTAATCAACTAAAGCAATTGAAGTTCGCGTTATTGTTCAGCATGAGTAGACAATTCTGAACAGCTATGGATTCTGCATAGCATTAACGCCAATTTAATTTTGTGAATTCAGTATACTTATTTAATCCCCTTCATATTTTTTTTTCTAATGATTGTTACCCGGTTTCTCGGAGATATTTTGGCTGGAACGATTTGATTTAATATTTTTTCAAATTCAAATCATTAATTCACGAAATTAGGGTAAAGTACAGATCTTACACAATTTAATAGTCCTGCCTATTTTTTCTTGAAAATATATACATATATACTTGTTTATTCTTTCAAATGTGTCCCATACAAATTATATCAAAATCCGTCCAGTAGCTTCTTTCAAATCAAAATAACTTTTATTGACTACATAGATGATACTCTTGTTACGTCTGCGTGCCGAAATGAACCTGGTTTTCCCATTTTTTTTATAGTAGGTATTTGTGCTTGTGTTTATTTTGGATTTCAAAAGTACAATCTGATTTGTCCCCATTTTTTGAAGACTAGGCAATATTGGAATTTTCTTTTATTTCTTCAAATCACGAGTGATTCGGTTTCTTCTAGGCAAGCGCGCTACATCTTAGACCGCATCGTTACTTTACATCAGGTGAGTTGCGGTCAAGCGCAAGCCTATCAATTATAAAAAAAAGGAAAAAAAGATCCCCTGACTATTGAGGTCTGATCAACGTCTTACTCTCTTGCCCATAACCGTACATATTATATTTTTAACGGGAATTCGACTGACAGACGTAACAATCCCAAGCTCAAAGCAGATGTGCTTTGTTCGTTCGACCGAAGTTCTGATAACATTTCAAGAGTTTGGCTTACCAATAAAAAAATTCATGGACATATCTTAGAAAGAGCAGTTCTTAGAAAGAGCAGCAGTTCCACAGACAAAACACAATCGGAGCAGCAGTCAAGATTTAGCAGACTACTAATGTTGACAGCAATCCTGATTCACAATCTCACAATCACAATCTGCTTGAGAAAACTTCAATGACCTTTGCATAGTTTTCGAATTGCCAAAATCGTAAAATCATTATGATCTAACAGACTACCAAAACTGTCTTGTTTAGAGATCAGTACTCCTTGTAAGTCAGTAAAACCACATGTCCGCCCGTCTATCTGTCACCAGGCTGTATCTCATGAGCCGTAATAGCTAGAGAGGCGACATTTTCACGTAGGTTTGAGTTGCCGCTATAACAATAAATACGTAAAGACTGAATAAAATAAATATTTAAGAGGGGCTCCATTGACTTGATTTTATGCTCTTATATTTGACTTATATGAAGCAAATATTATTTTTGCTCGTTATATAAGTAAATCCGTTTTAGTAATTTGAACAATAGTTCAAACCCGCTCGACGAATAAGTACAGGGCGTTCCGAAGGTTCGGCATGACATTCCTGACCTATTCATTTTAAGTACGAAATCAATAACGGCAACACTTGAAATATTTACAGAATAGGTGGCATTAAGGACTTTGTATCCAGTTGCCAATAAAAATAATAAAAAAAAATTACAGAATAGGTATTTAAAAATTTAATTAGTACTTATTTACAAACATTTACTTCAAAAATATATAATAAGATCAATATAAATACAGTAAATATTTAGCTCCCATATCACAAACATGTTTTTTGCTGGATATTAATAGCAACAGGTATAAACTTAAACGAATGTTGTACCTTCGGAACCCTTAGTATAGGCACTTGGCCGTTTTTTTGTTTTGTTTTATTGCTACCATACTACATTACTTACGCCAGGACCGATTTAAAAACACTTTTTTTGATACGTTCATAATACTCGAGTAAGTTTGACAAAATTGGTCCAAAGATTTTGTTTTTAGATCTAAATAACTGAAAAATTTCTATCAGCGCCTGCCGTTATGGAAATCATTTGTTTATAAAGATTTTTCAGACGTATATACTTCCACAATAGCTTTCAATTGTTCATTAGCAACTTTAGTCTCTGGCCGTCCACGGGGCTTGTTCTGCAGGTCGAAATTTCCAGAACGAAAACGTTAGAACCAAAAACGCACTGTGTTTTCTTTTGCGACACCGCCGCCATACACATCATTAATCCTTCGAGCCGTTTTTGCAGCACTGGTACCACGGTGGAACTCGTACTCGTAAATAACGCGATATTTCAAGGTTTCCATTTTGTAAACTGCGTGACGCAAAGAAAAAACCAAACGAGGACAAAACAAATGAATTACGGTTTTCGAAATACAAATGTATGAATAAATAGCTGTATAAATTTGAAATTGGAATCCCTAACCAAAGAAGAGATATTTGAGATCAAAGTGGCCAGTACGACAAAACGCCAATTTCATATGTAAGGACCTAATAATAATAATTGAGTATTTATATCGCTAGAGATAATATAGTTCCATTTTTTTTATTATTTCTTGATTGGCCACCACACACTGTGTATTGTGCCAGTTCTCAAGTTCTATATAGTTCAATTAAAGGTTGCTCTGTTGCGTATCCTACCTAAATAGAGATGCGAATTTTTTTTTTGCGCATATTAGGTACCTACATGCATGTGACTAAAATATATCTAAAAAGAATACTCGTATATTTTATTATAGTATCGTGTGACAAATTTCTGTAACACCCAGGATAGGTATTTGTGAATAAATTTACAGCACTTTACGATTTCAATTTGCATTAAATACAAGTCGAATTAATATACGACCCCAGGTTGGCCTGATGGTGACGGTTCTCCAGATCGCTACGCATATTACACTATTTACTAGTTCTGCGAACTGTTGATCTATCAATTTACTATAACTATTATCTATTCGCAATTAAAAATAAAACAACCACTTGAATGTTATTAACGTATTCAGAATTTGTCAGAAAAGTATGTTTAAAAATATCATCAGTTACTTAAAAAAATCCACGACAATAATTTTTTTTTTAAGTTCTGTTTAACCAAATCTCATCTAGAATGTTTGGAAACTATATGTACGCGAACTGTTATACGCGACCAATATCCATTCCATAAATACCCATATTCAAACGTATACTCGAAATACATTACACTCTTTTTGGGTGGTCAGATAAAATAATAGTACCCCGAACTGTCGACTTCGCGACCACGATTTTTTTTGCGACAGTGTAATAATAACCACTACACCGATTTTTTTATTGTTCTTGTGTTCCACATGACGTATGTAACATATTGTATTCCAACCGGCCGGTAAATGGCACCGTAGCAATCTTCCCGCTTTTTGGTCGAAGTAATTCAAAAGTCCCGACAGCTATAAAATTTCGAAAATTCGTAGAATTTATACAAACAGTTTTGTTTAGAATTATTTGAACCTGTAAACCAGTGCTAATTTTAAAGAAGACATACAACAAACAACCAAATTGATAGACGAAAGAAAAGAAATCCCGTCGCGAAGCACAGACAAAAATAATGAATTAAGAACTTCCCAGTGAGAAGTCGGTTAAAAACCATCCTAGGAGATAAATAACTAAGAGCCTAATTTGATTCTTATATAAATGTACATGACAGTGCGCTCTTTCGACTTAGCACTGTTCTACATTGACATATTCGTAAAACTGCAACAGCCATTCCACAAGTTCTATCTAGTGTATTGGTGCTTAAGATTAGTGTTATAGATTAGTTTTTAAACTTCGCAATAGTGAATGTAATATGAAATCTCAATTCTTTCGACACCGTTGTATCACTAATACCTGCCTATTCACACGCTACGTTTTACTTAAAATAACTCGCATGCATTAATAATCTATTGGATACTCATTTTCACTCAACAAACTATTAAATTATGCATTCACATGCGACTTACTGGTGACAAATAAACAACAGTCAAATGATTAACACCACAAAAGTCACCTTCAATCGATAACTGTTCATAAACAAATGTGTCACATCACTAAATTAGTTTTTTCTAGCACTAAAAAGTCCGCATTCGAAATGCAAACTTTTGTGTTATTTACTTTTTAATTTTTTCGTTGTTAACGCGTTGGTATTATTAAGCCAAAATGGCGTGCGGTGCTCGCGATGCTTTTTGCGGTACTGAGGTACAGTTAACCGTAGCGATTTAGTCTACTGTCACCGCTAAACGGCGAAAGCAGACGCCGGGTGTATGTATGCACGAATAATTCACTTATATTATCTGTAGTTTTCAACTAAAACGACCTCATTTTCTCTTGACCTTTAACTTTAAGACGATACATAAAACTAAAAAGGTGGAGGTAGGACAGTAACTAGGTAAGTATTTGTAGCGGTAATTTAGTATTTGTTTATTTGGTGGTTGTTCCGTTTTGGGCCAAGTTCAATGCTATTTGTCCCTCAAGCGTGAATGTGAAAATAAGAATTTCGTATTCTTAGGTTTTTTGTAACGCTCTGTAACATAGATAATTTGACAATAATAGCTGTAGTTATATCATTTCTTCTGTGGTAATAGATAGAATAAGTATTTATTCTAGGTTTCGTTAACGATATCGCGATTTTTTTAATAGCCACGCGTTTGACCGCATTTTTTACCTATAAAGTGACAATGCGGTCTAATATAATGCAAGCTTCCTAGAAGAAACCGATCCGTTTCTTATAAGATGCAAGTAGCTCTTAAGCACCTAGTTGTGAAAACAGTTTCCTTCTAAGAGTGTCTACAACGCTCCCCGCTTTCTGGCGTCGATAGATTCGAGCCGATGTACTTCACTTTTACAAAGTAAGTATGTTAGCATAATTACTTAATTATGCTACATCTATATAAAAATCAATAGGTAACCTACCCCACTCGGCTACGTACATACAGCAACACATAACGTCCAAATGCGAGGTGATCCGGTGTGGAATAATATTATAGTTTTTGTGATCTTGAAATTGGAAATGAACTATTGTGGTTGCGAGGTTAACAGTTCACAGAACTATTAGTAAGAAATTGCCGTTGTAGTTTACAAGTCATAATTTTTCGACTAATCTTGAAAAAAACTCGGTGTTACTGGAATATTACAGGTCGCACTGATTTCAAATTGTAGATAAGTATTTCGTTGGTGTTCAAGAAAAAGCTCAAGATGTCTCGAGGTCTTCTGCAGCTTGATTTCGAAGCATTTCACTATTTGAATCAGGCTGTATATCGGTCCGAAATACCTACTTCAAAAAATTGCATAAGCGTAACAAATTAAAGCTGGAATATTACAGGTCGCACTGATTTCAAATTGTAGATAAGTATTTCGTTGGTGTTCAAGAAAAAGCTCAAGATGTCTCGAGGTCTTCTGCAGCTTGATTTCGAAGCATTTCACTATTTGAATCAGGCTGTATATCGGTCCGAAATACCTACTTCAAAAAATTGCATAAGCGTAACAAATTAAAGCGAAAATGTAATTTTCTTTTCATACTTATTCGTTGTGTGTGAAATCTTCGAAATGAGCCATTCAGTGCGTTGTACCGCGACCACCACATGTTTTATGACCTTTCCCTTTTCTTAATTACTTACATTAACGCAGTACCTACCAACAGTGTGGATGGATGATGAATAGACATCAAAAAAAATAAATAAACAACACACAGTTTTATTTTTAGCTCAACTTACAACTACAACATTTGCGAACTGTTTGCCTAGGTCGTATATAAAAAAAAAAACACCTTAAAAATTAAAATAAAAAAACACCCCTCTTATTGTAATACTTTCTTATATTTACAACTCTTACTGGTTATCTTTAGCACGTGCAGCCCAAATATTATTCGAACCGGCTAGTAAATGGCACCGTAGCCAACTTCCACATATTTACCCCATTGCCAGTAAAAAATCTCCAACGACCGAAAAATTCTAAATATTCATTATGAGCATACAAACTGACTGGCGAAAGACAATTTTGGCAGTCTCGAAGCAGAGACGTTTCGCTCGCTCGGTCAACAACCGTAACGTCTCACGTGTAAGTATAATGTAGTTAAAGTAAGTAAACAGAGTTTAAGAGTAGCGGTACTACAATCAAGATGGTTAGCATTAGACTGCGGCACGCCAGCGGCTTACAAACTTTTAATTTTTGGAGTATAAAGCCTCTTTGTTTCTGACCTGCTTCGAGTTTGAAAATCTTGCTCATAAGTTTGTTTGGTTACTGGCACTCAAGTACAAGCCGTAGTTTCCAACCAATCTCGATGAAATAATAGCTCCAAAAATATTTTGAATTTATAGTGTGTGTGGTGATTTTTGATTGAAAGCAGAGATGCACTCAATAATTTTTTTTTGAAAAATCTGACTACGAATTTTCGTTACTGCAGGCGCTGCGACTATAGAACTTTTTCCGTTTTTTTCTATCTAAAAATGAAACCTATTAACCGATTTTCGTAAATTAAAATGGAACCACATGGGAGGTATACCGTCTCAGACAAAAAGAGACTTTTTATTCTGTCCACTCGTGTCTGAGAAATCAGATATCGGACATAAAGAAGTGAAACGAAAAGATAATTTACACAAACTTGAAAAAAAACCTTGCCTCGGTATTAAAAAAAATGGAGAACAAATTAATAATCTGTAAATTAATTAATAATAACAAACTTATCTTCACCACATACTCTACAGTACAAATCACACAGAGCCACCTCGTCTAGATGATCTGACTACTTTGTTGGCGACTAGATTTTTTCTGACTACTCCTCACATGTTTCCATTGGCATCATTCCTTCATCGCTTAACGATATTATTCAGTCTGGTATTACTTTAAACAATAAATCAACCCTTATCGTTGTCGGTAGTTTAAGATTGTAATACAATATTTGAATGTTAAGCAGCTGTAAACAAGGCAGTGTAATTATTATAAATATAGAATAATTTCAACATACCACAAAAACTATGGGATCGTATGACTTGTTGCAGGTAATTACAACTAGGTATGATCAAGATGTTTCATCTAAAGAGGAAATAAATAAATAGTTTCTATGTGCACGCCGTCATCATAGGTGACGCAGGTTTTTTTTTTTGTCGCAGCCGACAGCAATAGAAATAGTAGGACAATCAGTCTGAATGCTTCTATCAATAGAAATAGTGGGATACACCCCATACATTCACTTGAAAAACTAAATAAATCTCCTTCTTTCGCAATCGTGTATAACAGTCGAATTGAGTAGGTGCCTCCTCTTTGTTGGAAGTGGGTAGAAAAATCAGTAATGTCGTTGTACCTATTATTTTTAAATTAGTTGCATATAGGTCAACAGTTCGCAGAACTAGTATATTCCGTGAAAGTTTAAGAATCTCCGAGTCGCAGTACGGGCCGCGTCGGTGGCCTACATTCACGCCGTATTGACGGTTAGGTGCGTTGCTTTTTCACCTCCATCAGTATATCTTCATAATTTTGGTACAGGTGGGATTCACCTCGGGCTGCTAGGTCTCTGACATGGCATATTGTACTAATCACACTAACATTACTATTATTTCTGCGAGCCTACATGTTAAACCTACAAACGAAGTTAAGTGCGAACTGTTGCTGCAAAGATAAAAATATAATACATGAAAATATAAAGCTAAGCTATCACTGAGTAACATACGAGTAGGCTATAAAATATTAAAGACCGTGTAACACCGTGGAGCCCAGCTAGTGATGAATAAAATAATATGATATGGACTTGTTTCATTTACGGCCAAGACGGTCTACCAAAAAATGCCTAAAGATGTAGTTAATATTATGCACTAATGAAACCTGCATCAGTTGCCTACTTCATTGTGTACGAAATTAGACGAAATGTCTAATTTCTGTGAATTGTAGAGTTCTGGCATCCCAGCAAATCACCTTTTTGCGTAAATAACCTGGAAATATTATAATTCGAAATTGATTTTGTACATTGCAATAAGTCACATTACTTTGAATTTGGTTGAACGATAAAAGATTAATAATCCCTAACGTATTTATGGTATCATGTACACTGTCCTGGCCGGAACTCCATACATTATTGAAACATTTCTTTTGTTAAGAACGTTTCGAGACCCTCATCAGTACGAGTATATAAGTAATCAGGGGCCTTATTTTTTAAACGTTCGAATGAATTCATCACTAAACGCGTACGGTGTGCTCAAGCTTTATTAATGTCACTTTTTATCATTGAGTTAATACGTTCTAGTATAAGTCTAACAAAGTCTGTAGGTAATATTGATATACATATATTTGATACTAAATACTGTCAGGCTGAGTGGTGAGGGTTGTCGTATCGTCGGGTGTGGTGTCGCCGCCCTGTGTGCTGTTGTCGTTCACTCCTGGTGTTGGAGTGTTATTGCTATCTGTGTCCGTGGAGTTGCCGCTATTATCACTGCCGGAATCCGACCCTGATGCTGCATCCGGCACTGGTTCGTTGGGATCTCTGTGAATAGGATACTAGCTTCTTTAGTACTCGCTATAGGTTGTTTGCATGGCATTCTCCATACCTCGAAATTTATCCAAGTAAAAATCAAGGCGATCTGCCTCTCAGTTGCTCAGGAGAAGAAAGGCAAACGAACTAACAAACACACTTTCTCATAATGTGACGAGAATGTAACTCAAACTAGATCTATTTTGCTTTTGGTTTAATATGCAGTTAATCTGTTGTAATATCGATATGTAATAGAACAACGAACAGAACGGCAAACTTTTTTACTATTAATGGTACTGTTTAATGACAAAGGAATGATCTAAATATTATGATTACCACATGTTGGCAAAAAAAAAACTAAAATTCGTAGAACCCATACACCAAGTTTCGTCAAGATTGGATGGACCTGTACCCGAAGACGATATTACTTGCGGACAAACATATATACATGCAAACTAACAGACGAAATAAGATTTTGCCACACTCGCTGCAGAGAAGAGAAATTATGTGATGCAGACAGTAATAGAAACGTAATAAGATGGTATATAAACAATGTTTAGTGTTTTTCCGCCTCGTCTTGATGTCAGCTTGAGAAATCGAATAATATTTTTGTTTTTATTGTGTGGTTCCTCCTCACCACCGCCACACCTCACCTTATTATTTCTCTTTCTCTCAGTATCCGACTTTCTCGACACGACAGGCACTGAGCATGAAGAGTCAACATCTCCTGAGGATGCCTTGTGCTAAGGCGAAGCTCGTGTCGAGGAAGTCGGATACTGAGAGAAAGAGAAATAATAAGGTGAGATGTGGCGGTGGTGAGGAGGAACCACACAATAAAAACAAAAATATTTTTCGATTTCTCAAGCTGACATCAAGACGAGGCGGAAAACACTAAACATTGTTTATATACCATCTTATTATAAATGGATTTCCGCAAAGTAACGCCTGACTCCGTCATTTAATAGTAACGTACTTGATTTCTAGCACAGTCTTGGTAACCTCGCCCTGTGTGGTCTCGAACTGCGCCTGGTAGATACCCTGGTATATCGGAGAGAACGACGTGAAGCGGATGAACAGCTGGCTCGGCTCGGTGGTGTACTGGGGGTAGTGACAATTTAATAAATTAAAAGAAAATATTCCAAAGAAAATCTTTACGTTGTACTCCACAAAAGATACTCGAAAAAGATTATTGTTCTGATATTGACAATCTTTCTTGAGATTTTCCGCGTTCGCCAAAAAGTAATGTCATATTTATAGCAAAACTATAGTGATTTTTTAAGTGGTGTTAGTGTAATAATGGTGGAATACAAACTTCTCGATTATCACCACAAGAAAAAAATAGAACACCACATTATAAAAGCTACTAAAAGCTATTCATATCTTTAAATTACGTGATCTATTCCAGACAACCTTTGTAGGTATAGCAAATTAAAATTAGATTTCATTAACTTTTAATGTCTTGTTTACAAGTGTGTGCAAGACATGTAAAAGTCTGAATAACGGAGTAATGTTCACGGGAAAACTTTTAAGACTATACTTGATCACGCTGACTAATTAGTTGAGTCTACTCGACTTTACAACTTGATAATTTTACGATCGACGAAAAAAAATCTGAATTGAAACCTGAATGCAACGAGTGTTGGATTCATAACAACAAACTGCTTTTCTACCGACTTCCAAAATATGAGGAGGTACTCGATTAGCAACAGTATTTTTTATGATTGTTAACTACTTGATTTCCATATTGCAGAAGGCGGGTTTTCACGCGTACCTGATTGTTGGAAAGGTTCAACTATAGTTTCGTTCTCATTCGACGAGACGTGTCATCGTTGAAGACACGAACGACTTATTTCATCAATGATGAAGTTCACCGAATGTGAACGAAACTATAGCTGGATCTTTCCAACAGTCAGGTGCGCGTGAAAACCCGTCTTCTTAAACAATATGAATCTGAAACACGCGTTAGTTTTCTAAACATAAATAGCTGATTTCCTTAGATGGGTGGGGGCCGATTTGACAAAAAATTGTTTGAAATATACCTCCCGTGTAGTTATATATTAATTTTATCAAATTTGCTGAAGATTTTAAATATTGAAATCAAAAAAGCTGTTAAAGTCCGGTCGGCGCCGGCGCCTGCCGTAATGTAAGTAGGTGGTCACGTTATTTAAAAATAATTATTTTGTAGGTTACTTACAGTAAAGAAAGCCAGAGTTTTGTCAGGTGCAGTCATCTTTCTCCTGGTGCCGCTGCCGAGACTTTCGGGGCCTTTCCTCTCTAATGACGCTCCGTTCACCGTTACCTAACAGGACACACTTAAACGTTATTAAGAGAAAATAATTTCAAGGAATTCACTTTCCAAAAATAAGACGACAACCACATGACCAATTTTTTTTCAATTTCAATTAATATTTGATACTAGCTGTAGGTACTCGCGACTTCGCTCTCGGTCGCTAACCTTGTAATTAGAATATGTATATCAGTGGTCCTTTTGAAAGTCTTATCATTGTAAAAGATACAATACGACAGCAGTGTTTTGAACTTTGAATTTGATTATTTGAAACAATACAGAAGTTTGCACAATTATGTTCACCATGAGTGGACAATATTTAAGAACTAAAGATTTTGCATAGCATTAACGCATATTTCATTTTGCAAATTCAGAACTACGGGTAAAATTTTTTTACCCGTAGATTTTTTTTTGGCAATGTATGTATCCCGTTTGAGCATTTATCTTTTATTCAAGACAGGTGCCTACCTGCCTATCAAATGCCTATTTGATAAACAGCTCGCACCATCACAGAAGTCAGCGACACTATGGCTCCTAGATGGAGCATGTCTACATACCGAGTCTGGAATACGTCTATAGTCTCTCTAAGAAGGCCGCCACAACATACCGTTAGATGCTTGGCGACAGATTTTTTCAATTTGAGGGTGGTAGCTATCCAGGCAAGTGTTAAAAATGCCCTGCCGTCATGCTATTGTTTTCCCATGTTTTCCTTCGACGGAAACTCAAGCTCTTCTTGCGTATTATATATATGTCTCGCACGGCAATCAACCCCCTTTAAATACTCGGTCACCATCGCTACAAAAAATTGTGGACGCTGTGTTCATACAGGTACAGTCTTAATTTATGTTGCAGCTATAAACTCTGAATAGTATTTAGTGGCGGGATAAGTTTAGTCTAGCTATTGCAAAGTTACCCGTATGATTTATATGATACATTTTAATTAGACTGCCATTAGAAAACCCTCGTCGATAGTTTATAGAAAAAACAAAATACGAGTAAAAATGAATTACAATACCAATGTCGTGTATTTAGCGGTACAATAATTTCAGTAAGTCCTTTCTAACGAATAAATAAGTAACAATGTAAATGAAATTTCAATAGTAAATAACATCCTTGCGTTTTATGTAGGCGTTCAATAGTAAATCACATCCTTGCGTTTTATGTAGGCGTTCAATAGTAAATAACATCCTTGCGTTTTATGTAGGCGTTAAATAGTAAATCACATCCTTGCGTTTTAAGTAGGCGTTAAATAGTAAATCACATCCTTGCGTTTTATGTAGGCGTTCAATAGTATATCACATCCATGCGTTTTATGTAGGCGTTCAATGGTAAATCACATCCTTGCGTTTTAAGTAGGCGTTCAATAGTAAATCACATCCTTGCGTTTTATGTAGGCGTTCAATAGTATATCACATCCATGCGTTTTATGTAGGCGTTCAATAGTAAATCACATCCTTGCGTTTTAAGTAGGCGTTCAATAGTATATCACATCCTTGCGTTTTATGTAGGCGTTCAATAGTAAATAACATCCTTGCGTTTTAAGTAGGCGTTCAATAGTAAATCACATCCTTGCGTTTTAAGTAGGCGTTCAATAGTAAATCACATCCTTGCGTTTTAAGTAGGCGTTCAATAGTAAATCACATCCTTGCGTTTTAAGTAGGCGTTCAATAGTATATCACATCCTTGCGTTTTATGTAGGCGTTCAATAGTAAATCACATCCTTGCGTTTTATGTAGGCGTTCAATAGTAAATCACATCCTTGCGTTTTAGGTAGGCGTTCAAAAGTAAATCACATCCTTGCGTTTTATGTAGGCGTTCAATAGTAAATCACATCCTTGCGTTTTAAGTAGGCGTTCAATAGTATATCACATCTTTGCGTTTTATCTAGGCGTTCAATAGTAAATCACATCCTTGCGTTTTATGTAGGCGTTCAATAGTATATCACATCCATGCGTTTTATGTAGGCGTTCAATGGTAAATCACATCCTTGCGTTTTAAGTAGGCGTTCAATAGTATATCACATCCTTGCGTTTTATGTAGGCGTTCAATAGTATATCACATCCATGCGTTTTAAGTAGGCGTTCAATAGTAAATCACATCCTTGCGTTTTAAGTAGGCGTTCAATAGTAAATCACATCCTTGCGTTTTATGTAGGCGTTCAATAGTAAATCACATCCTTGCGTTTTAAGTAGGCGTTCAATAGTAAATCACATCCTTGCGTTTTAAGTAGGCGTTCAATAGTAAATCACATCCTTGCGTTTTATGTAGGCGTTCAATAGTAAATCACATCCTTGCGTTTTATGTAGGCGTTCAATAGTAAATCACATCCTTGCGTTTTATGTAGGCGTTCAATAGTAAATCACATCCTTGCGTTTTATGTAGGCGTTCAATAGTAAATCACATCCTTGCGTTTTATGTGGGCGTTCAATAGTAAATCACATCCTTGCGTTTTAAGTAGGCGTTCAATAGTATATCACATCCTTGCGTTTTATGTAGGCGTTCAATAGTAAAAAACATCCTTGCGTTTTAAGTAGGCGTTCAATAGTAAATCACATCCTTGCGTTTTAAGTAGGCGTTCAATAGTATATCACATCCTTGCGTTTTATGTAGGCGTTCAATAGTATATTACATCCATGCGTTTTATGTAGGCGTTCAATAGTAAATCACATCCTTGCGTTTTAAGTAGGCGTTCAATAGTATATCACATCTTTGCGTTTTATCTAGGCGTTCAATAGTAAATCACATCCTTGCGTTTTATGTAGGCGTTCAATAGTATATCACATCCATGCGTTTTATGTAGGCGTTCAATGGTAAATCACATCCTTGCGTTTTAAGTAGGCGTTCAATAGTAAATCACATCCTTGCGTTTTATGTAGGCGTTCAATAGTAAATCACATCCTTGCGTTTTAGGTAGGCGTTCAATAGTAAATCACATCCTTGCGTTTTATGTAGGCGTTCAATAGTAAATCACATCCTTGCGTTTTAAGTAGGCGTTCAATAGTATATCACATCCTTGCGTTTTATGTAGGCGTTCAATAGTAAATCACATCCTTGCGTTTTATGTAGGCGTTCAATAGTAAATCACATCCTTGCGTTTTAGGTAGGCGTTCAAAAGTAAATCACATCCTTGCGTTTTATGTAGGCGTTCAATAGTAAATCACATCCTTGCGTTTTAAGTAGGCGTTCAATAGTATATCACATCTTTGCGTTTTATCTAGGCGTTCAATAGTAAATCACATCCTTGCGTTTTATGTAGGCGTTCAATAGTATATCACATCCATGCGTTTTATGTAGGCGTTCAATGGTAAATCACATCCTTGCGTTTTAAGTAGGCGTTCAATAGTATATCACATCCTTGCGTTTTATGTAGGCGTTCAATAGTATATCACATCCATGCGTTTTAAGTAGGCGTTCAATAGTAAATCACATCCTTGCGTTTTAAGTAGGCGTTCAATAGTAAATCACATCCTTGCGTTTTATGTAGGCGTTCAATAGTAAATCACATCCTTGCGTTTTAAGTAGGCGTTCAATAGTATATCACATCCTTGCGTTTTATGTAGGCGTTCAATAGTAAATCACATCCTTGCGTTTTATGTAGGCGTTCAATAGTAAATCACATCCTTGCGTTTTATGTAGGCGTTCAATAGTAAATCACATCCTTGCGTTTTATGTAGGCGTTCAATAGTAAAAAACATCCTTGCGTTTTAAGTAGGCGTTCAATAGTAAATCACATCCTTGCGTTTTAAGTAGGCGTTCAATAGTATATCACATCCTTGCGTTTTATGTAGGCGTTCAATAGTATATTACATCCATGCGTTTTATGTAGGCGTTCAATAGTAAATCACATCCTTGCGTTTTATGTAGGCGTTCAATAGTATATCACATCCATGCGTTTTATGTAGGCGTTCAATGGTAAATCACATCCTTGCGTTTTAAGTAGGCGTTCAATAGTAAATCACATCCTTGCGTTTTATGTAGGCGTTCAATAGTAAATCACATCCTTGCGTTTTAGGTAGGCGTTCAATAGTAAATCACATCCTTGCGTTTTATGTAGGCGTTCAATAGTAAATCACATCCTTGCGTTTTAAGTAGGCGTTCAATAGTATATCACATCTTTGCGTTTTATCTAGGCGTTCAATAGTAAATCACATCCTTGCGTTTTATGTAGGCGTTCAATAGTATATCACATCCATGCGTTTTATGTAGGCGTTCAATGGTAAATCACATCCTTGCGTTTTAAGTAGGCGTTCAATAGTATATCACATCCTTGCGTTTTATGTAGGCGTTCAATAGTATATCACATCCATGCGTTTTAAGTAGGCGTTCAATAGTAAATCACATCCTTGCGTTTTAAGTAGGCGTTCAATAGTAAATCACATCCTTGCGTTTTAAGTAGGCGTTCAATAGTAAATCACATCCTTGCGTTTTAAGTAGGCGTTCAATAGTAAATCACATCCTTGCGTTTTATGTAGGCGTTCAATAGTAAATCACATCCTTGTGTTTTAAGTAGGCGTTCAATAGTATATCACATCCTTGCGTTTTATGTAGGCGTTCAATAGTATATTACATCCATGCGTTTTATGTAGGCGTTCAATGGTAAATCACATCCTTGCGTTTTAAGTAGGCGTTCAATAGTAAATCACATCCTTGCGTTTTATGCAGGCGATCAATAGTAAATCACATCCTTGCGTTTTAAGTAGGCGTTCAATAGTAAATCACATCCTTGCGTTTTATGTAGGCGATCAATAGTAAATCACATCCTTGCGTTTTAAGTAGGCGTTCAATAGTAAATCACATCCTTGCGTTTTATGTAGGCGTTCAATAGTACATCACATCCTTGCGTTTTATGTAGGCGTTCAATAGTATATCACATCCTTGCGTTTTATGTAGGCGATCAATAGTAAATCACATCCTTGCGTTTTCAGTAGGCGTTCAATAGTAAATCACATCCTTGCGTTTTAAGTAGGCGTTCAATAGTATATCACATCCTTGCGTTTTATGTAGGCGTTCAATAGTAAATCACATCCTTGCGTTTTATGTAGGCGTTCAATAGTATATCACATCCATGCGTTTTATGTAGGCGTTCAATGGTAAATCACATCCTTGCGTTTTATGTAGGCGTTCAATGGTAAATCACATCCTTGCGTTTTAAGTAGGCGTTCAATAGTAAATCACATCCTTGCGTTTTATGTAGGCGTTCAATAGTAAATCACATCCTTGCGTTTTAAGTAGGCGTTCAATAGTAAATCACATCCTTGCGTTTTAAGTAGGCGTTCAATAGTATATCACATCCTTGCGTTTTATGTAGGCGTTCAATAGTATATTACATCCATGCGTTTTATGTAGGCGTTCAATGGTAAATCACATCCTTGCGTTTTAAGTAGGCGTTCAATAGTAAATCACATCCTTGCGTTTTATGCAGGCGATCAATAGTAAATCACATCCTTGCGTTTTAAGTAGGCGTTCAATAGTAAATCACATCCTTGCGTTTTATGTAGGCGTTCAATAGTACATCACATCCTTGCGTTTTATGTAGGCGTTCAATAGTATATCACATCCTTGCGTTTTATGTAGGCGATCAATAGTTAATCACATCCTTGCGTTTTAAGTAGGCGTTCAATAGTATATCACATCCTTGCGTTTTATGTTGGCGTTCAATAGTAAATAACATCCTTGCGTTTTAAGTAGGCGTTCAATAGTAAATCACATCCTTGCGTTTTATGTAGGCGATCAATAGTATATCACATCCTTGCGTTTTAAGTAGGCGTTCAATAGTAAATCACATCCTTGCGTTTTATGTAGGCGTTCAATAGTACATCACATCCTTGCGTTTTATGTAGGCGTTCAATAGTATATCACATCCTTGCGTTTTATGTAGGCGATCAATAGTAAATCACATCCTTGCGTTTTAAGTAGGCGTTCAATAGTAAATCACATCCTTGCGTTTTAAGTAGGCGTTCAATAGTATATCACATCCTTGCGTTTTATGTAGGCGTTCAATAGTAAATCACATCCTTGCGTTTTATGTAGGCGTTCAATAGTATATCACATCCATGCGTTTTATGTAGGCGTTCAATGGTAAATCACATCCTTGCGTTTTATGTAGGCGTTCAATGGTAAATCACATCCTTGCGTTTTAAGTAGGCGTTCAATAGTAAATCACATCCTTGCGTTTTATGTAGGCGTTCAATAGTAAATCACATCCTTGCGTTTTAAGTAGGCGTTCAATAGTAAATCACATCCTTGCGTTTTAAGTAGGCGTTCAAAAGTATATCACATCCTTGCGTTTTATGTAGGCGTTCAATAGTAAATCACATCCTTGCGTTTTAAGTAGGCGTTCAATATTAAATCACATCCTTGCGTTTTAAGTAGGCGTTCAATAGTATATCACATCCTTGCGTTTTATGTAGGCGTTCAATAGTAAATCACATCCTTGCGTTTTATGTAGGCGTTCAATAGTAAATCACATCCTTGCGTTTTAGGTAGGCGTTCATTAGTAAATCACATCCTTGCGTTTTATGTAGGCGTTCAATAGTAAATCACATCCTTGCGTTTTATGTAGGCGTTAAATAGTAAATCACATCCTTGCGTTTTAAGTAGGCGTTCAATAGTATATCACATCCTTGCGTTTTATGTAGGCGTTCAATAGTATATCACATCCATGCGTTTTATGTAGGCGTTCAATGGTAAATCACATCCTTGCGTTTTAAGTAGGCGTTCAATAGTAAATCACATCCTTGCGTTTTATGTAGGCGTTCAATAGTATATCACATCCATGCGTTTTATGTAGGCGTTCAATAGTAAATCACATCCTTGCGTTTTAAGTAGGCGTTCAATAGTATATCACATCCTTGCGTTTTATGTAGGCGTTCAATAGTAAATAACATCCTTGCGTTTTAAGTAGGCGTTCAATAGTAAATCACATCCTTGCGTTTTAAGTAGGCGTTCAATAGTAAATCACATCCTTGCGTTTTAAGTAGGCGTTCAATAGTAAATCACATCCTTGCGTTTTAAGTAGGCGTTCAATAGTATATCACATCCTTGCGTTTTATGTAGGCGTTCAATAGTAAATCACATCCTTGCGTTTTATGTAGGCGTTCAATAGTAAATCACATCCTTGCGTTTTAGGTAGGCGTTCAATAGTAAATCACATCCTTGCGTTTTATGTAGGCGTTCAATAGTAAATCACATCCTTGCGTTTTAAGTAGGCGTTCAATAGTATATCACATCTTTGCGTTTTATCTAGGCGTTCAATAGTAAATCACATCCTTGCGTTTTATGTAGGCGTTCAATAGTAAATCACATCCTTGCGTTTTAAGTAGGCGTTCAATAGTATATCACATCTTTGCGTTTTATCTAGGCGTTCAATAGTAAATCACATCCTTGCGTTTTATGTAGGCGTTCAATAGTATATCACATCCATGCGTTTTATGTAGGCGTTCAATGGTAAATCACATCCTTGCGTTTTAAGTAGGCGTTCAATAGTATATCACATCCTTGCGTTTTATGTAGGCGTTCAATAGTATATCACATCCATGCGTTTTAAGTAGGCGTTCAATAGTAAATCACATCCTTGCGTTTTAAGTAGGCGTTCAATAGTAAATCACATCCTTGCGTTTTATGTAGGCGTTCAATAGTAAATCACATCCTTGCGTTTTAAGTAGGCGTTCAATAGTATATCACATCCTTGCGTTTTATGTAGGCGTTCAATAGTAAATCACATCCTTGCGTTTTATGTAGGCGTTCAATAGTAAATCACATCCTTGCGTTTTATGTAGGCGTTCAATAGTAAATCACATCCTTGCGTTTTATGTAGGCGTTCAATAGTAAATCACATCCTTGCGTTTTAAGTAGGCGTTCAATAGTATATCACATCCTTGCGTTTTATGTAGGCGTTCAATAGTAAATAACATCCTTGCGTTTTAAGTAGGCGTTCAATAGTAAATCACATCCTTGCGTTTTAAGTAGGCGTTCAATAGTATATCACATCCTTGCGTTTTATGTAGGCGTTCAATAGTATATTATATCCATGCGTTTTATGTAGGCGTTCAATGGTAAATCACATCCTTGCGTTTTAAGTAGGCGTTCAATAGTAAATCACATCCTTGCGTTTTATGTAGGCGTTCAATAGTAAATCACATCCTTGCGTTTTATGTAGGCGTTCAATAGTAAATCACATCCTTGCGTTTTATGTAGGCGTTCAATAGTAAATCACATCCTTGCGTTTTATGTAGGCGTTCAATAGTAAATCACATCCTTGCGTTTTATGTAGGCGTTCAATAGTAAATCACATCCTTGCGTTTTAAGTAGGCGTTCAATAGTATATCACATCCTTGCGTTTTATGTAGGCGTTCAATAGTAAATCACATCCTTGCGTTTTATGTAGGCGTTCAATAGTATATCACATCCATGCGTTTTATGTAGGCGTTCAATGGTAAATCACATCCTTGCGTTTTATGTAGGCGTTCAATAGTAAATCACATCCTTGCGTTTTAAGTAGGCGTTCAATAGTATATCACATCTTTGCGTTTTATCTAGGCGTTCAATAGTAAATCACATCCTTGCGTTTTATGTAGGCGTTCAATAGTATATCACATCCATGCGTTTTATGTAGGCGTTCAATGGTAAATCACATCCTTGCGTTTTAAGTAGGCGTTCAATAGTATATCACATCCTTGCGTTTTATGTAGGCGTTCAATAGTATATCACATCCATGCGTTTTAAGTAGGCGTTCAATAGTAAATCACATCCTTGCGTTTTAAGTCGGCGTTCAATAGTAAATCACATCCTTGCGTTTTATGTAGGCGTTCAATAGTAAATCACATCCTTGCGTTTTAAGTAGGCGTTCAATAGTATATCACATCCTTGCGTTTTATGTAGGCGTTCAATAGTAAATCACATCCTTGCGTTTTATGTAGGCGTTCAATAGTAAATCACATCCTTGCGTTTTATGTAGGCGTTCAATAGTAAATCACATCCTTGTGTTTTATGTAGGCGTTCAATAGTAAATCACATCCTTGCGTTTTAAGTAGGCGTTCAATAGTAAATCACATCCTTGCGTTTTATGTAGGCGTTCAATAGTAAATCACATCCTTGCGTTTTAAGTAGGCGTTCAATAGTAAATCACATCCTTGCGTTTTATGTAGGCGTTCAATAGTAAATCACATCCTTGCGTTTTATGTAGGCGTTCAATATTTTTGAATTATTTATCCTCGTATTATTATTTTTATTATTTAATTATTATTTTGGGCTTCATTAATTTCAGTTAGTTGATTCTAACAGATGTTTTATTTAACAAAAATACTTGTATAACATTTAGTGCAGGCGTCATACGAGAACAATACTTAGCAAAAAAAAACTACAAAACCGATGACGTTTCTTTGTGGTACATTTTAGCTTCTAACGGTAAAGAATGACCCATTTCATCCCAGCTGATTTTTGGATAACATTGATTTTAGTTAGACATTTCTAACAAAAAATAATCATCCAAATTAAAGCACGCATTCATCCTCTCTCTCACGGGAATCTCCACTTATTTTCGAGATAACATTATTTCAGGTCGATCTTTCTAACGAAAACGAATCACCCAAATCAAAACACGCGTTACTGAGATATAATTAAATACGACCTTTTTTCATCATCCCCTCCCACGGGAACCCTTCAGAATTTTCGGGATAAGAAATCGTTGATATGAAACTTAAGTATACCAAGTTTCATCAGAATCCATCCAGCAGTTTCAGAGTTATGGAAAGTCCAGAAACAGACACACAGACAAAAATGAAAAAAATATAGATTTGGGGTCTGTATCGTTAATAACACCCCCCGAAAGATTTTTTCTAAAAATATTCAATGTACAGAAGTTGACCTGTTACAGATTTATTATAAGTATAGATTAAGTAATCATAATTTAATTGTATGTACCTAATATTATTTGTTTCGGCCAGTAAATGTCAAGTAGCAAGCATCCCCCCCTTTTTGGGAGAAATACCTACCCAGGTAATCAAAAATACCTTTCATAAAATTCGTAGAAACCATACACTAAGTATTGACAGAATTGGTTGGAAACTACAATATGTGCGCGAGTACGGAACTCCAGGAGACATGCAAATACAAAAACGTACATAATACAAATATGTAAGTGTACTGACAGAAGAATTCAGTTCGAAACTGTCAGAGGCTTAACTCGCTCGCTCAATCAATAGCAGCAGCGGGTATCTAAATGAGACATCGGACAGAAATTCGTGCCGTGGATTGTACTCCGGCATTACTTAATTTAACATTTCATTCTTAGAAAGTGATTGAAATTGGTTCGAATACCATTGCGAGGTAATGTAATGAAGAATTCATACTAAAAATACCAGATTTTTTAATTCACATTATCAGAGTTACTTACAAAAAACTTACATATTTTTTTCGTATTTACGCATAAACCGTCAGGTGCCTCCAATAAAAAAAAAATTATATCTGTCATCTATGAATTTTGTGTATCTGCAATAAATAATTGATCTATCTATCTATCTATCTATCTATCGTACCTAATAAAAATGGTGGGTCAAACTTTTTAAATGTTATCAATTATTTACCTTAGTGACGTTAGTACATTCATCCTCGCAAGTGAAAGGCACTATGTGTTCGAACTGAGTACCCTCTGTCGGCGCCGGTATAACCGCACTTTCAACGGATACCGCTGGAAAATGTAACGAAATGACAAGTGGTTACAAGTTACTTCAAAAAAATTAACTGCAAAAACTTCAGACTAAATGAAATCAACGAGTGAAACCGCGGGTTACAACCTTCACCATTTGCAGATAAAGATAGATCTTCACCAATTGCAGATAAAGATAGATCTTCACCATTTGCAGATAAAGATAAATCTTCACCAATTGCAGATAAAGATAGATCTTCACCATTTGCAGATAAAGATAAATCTTCACCAATTGCAGATAAAGATAGATCTTCACCATTAGCAGATAAAGACAAATACAAGAATACCTCGCACTTCAGAATCGGTGTATTGATTTAATGTATAAGTACATAAATACTTTTTTTGTAATACAAATAATCAATAATCATAAAGTAAATAAACTGACAATGCTAACTGTGTTATTAATTTATTTAATATGAACGCCTTAGTAGCAATAACACATATTATAAAATCATACAGAATACTATATAAAATTAGGGATTACAGCTATGTCATAATTTTATTCGTTTTGAAGTCGTAGGACTCACAAAACGTCAATAATAAATTAATAATTTTATTTTTAAATAAAAACACATTTTTCGCAAAAAATGTTGCCCTATTTTTTTTGGGCAAATAACAATTTTGGCGATAGTTTTTTTTTAACTTATTATACTTTACAAACATACTAACATACACTGGACAATATTACCTCGATTTGGGGACAGTCGGGTGAAATATTATATAGTGTCTGCAAAGATGGGTTTGTAAAGTCTACAGCTCACAAAGGCATTATATATAATACGAATAGGTACATATTGATTAGTCTCATTGTGCAACCCTAAATAACAGCCCTGTATGAGTAGCCAACTGGAGTTTTCCCGCGTTCGCTGAGAAAATGGCGTCTTTGTCTGTGTATTTACTCGTATTGTAAATCTAGTAACTCTGCAAGCTTTAATGTGTAATATTGGTGCATTATTAACTATTAATGTCTTGAGTATGTGCACAAGTGTGGGCAAGCGATATATAGACGGAATAACGTAGTTTTCGTGTTCACGGGAAATCTCCTTAGAAACTCTGGTACCACCACCTCCACCGGTTTTTCCCCTCGTAAAGCGGTGGAGGTACATGATATGACTTTAACTTAACCACGATGACTTGTTACTTGTTATATGACTTATTACTTGATATATGACTTAACTTTATCGATTAATAACTCGAAAATTGATAAACTTGACGCTGGCAAATATACAAATCGTATGGTGCCATTAATCAAATGAAAAAAAAAAGAGTATCTCAGTATACCCAGCATTTGCAACACAGTTTTTAACTTTTTTTAGATTTCTGTCATAACGGCGTGTACCTACCAACTGAGATTACCTACCATTTTGCGATAAAATGTTTAAAGTATTAGGTACGCTGTTTTTATTAACTTACCGGGTGCTGTAAGTAAAACATTACTATTATTCGGGATTTTAATAGTAGATAGCTTCTATTCTTATTCTGTAGGAAGCACAATTTTTTTTGCTAACAAAACGTTGTTGATTCCCCATAACATATAAGAAATTCAGCTTGACATTGCGTTTTTCGACTTTAATGTACACTAAATTTAGTTATATGAAAAATATAAGAACCTCGCTGCATGTCAAACAAATGTTTAGAACTTTATTCGTTCGAGAAGAAGTAGAATCGGCTAATCCACAAATTAAAAAAGAAACAACGTTACTACTAGAGTTACAGCAAATCGTCTGGTACTTACACGAATCTGAAATAATTATCACAATATTAATAAAATGAATCGCTGAATGTGTTGCTAAGCGCAAAACTCGAGAGCAGCGACGCCGATATTGCTAATAAATAATTTTTCTAGAATATTCCTTGAAATAGGTACGAGGATGGATCTTACGAAAAGAAAAAAAATATAAATTGCCTGATATGGTCTTAAACAACACTTTTCTATACAATCCCATACAATCGATTCGTAATAATACTTAAAAGTCAATTTGAACTTTAATACTATACCATAAAGTTTAAGAGTTAGTGGAGAGGTTCCGGGAAGGCAAAACAAATGAGTGACGTTAGTATCGTATACATATAAATGTCAGTATTGTTCAATATTGATACGATGGCAACATTACTTCTAAAGAATCGACTGTTAGGCGGTACGAAGTTCGCCGGGTCAGCTAGTTTGTATATAATTTCAATGATTATGGACTTACGTCATACTCGTTGTGGACAGTTCTATATTTTATTATTTTATAGACCGTTTTATGACCATTTTTATGACCGTTTTATGAGTCATTATACCGATTATTTCATAGTTATACTTACTTTCGATCACCTGTAGTACTCTTTGATACTTTTTATCGTCTGTATCTTTGAAGATACCGATGTAAGCGCAAGCGTTTACATTTTCAAAACTGGAAAAGAATAACAGTAGTATATTACGCATATTACCACAGAATAAGTAGTAGTTTTAGAAAGAGATCCTTCGAAAATTGACGAAATTACAAATATTTTATGAGGGGTCCAAGAATTTAGATATTTTAATATGAAAACCGTTCGAAATTGCAAAATCAAAAAATAATGTCGAAAGTAACAATGGAGAAATATTTTTTCCAGATTTTCTATATAAAGATGTTGACAACAACCGTACTAGGCGCAACTTCACTAAGTATTAGAAAAAATATAAATAAATTAAAAAACTTGAGAGGTGTCAAAGGACACTCGGATGGAAAGAAGTTCCTAAACAAACAAAAAATAAACGTCGCGACACCACACTGTTCAATGCGAAATAGAAATACGAAATGAAAATAAGTGGCTTGCTTTCTATGAGAGAGAGAAAGAGAGAGAGAGAGAGAGAGAGAGAAAAAAAGCGGACGCCGCACGGCTTACAAAAAGTGTCGTCACAACAACTTTTGCTCTTAATTTTTTCCATCTAGCCCCCTGTCGCAACGCGCGATATGGAACTTCGTTCTAATAAATATTATTATAATTAATGAAATTAATAATTATTTATTATTAATAATCACAGGAGAATTAGAATTGTTACAAATTGCCTGAAATGGTCATGTATTGGATTAGCGATTACGATTTGTACGCGAATATATGATAAACAAAAGAACATTTTGCCAAACTCGAAGCAGAGGCGTGCTCGCTCAGTTAATTACTGTAGGATAACTAGGAGTTTTGGAACGAGAACCTCGTGAAGTTGAAGCGAATTGATCTGGTTTAGAATAGGGATAATTAAGATAGCCAGTAAATATAATTTTTGTTCCTAAAATGGCTTAACGGTCACCAAACTTTGACACTGAATAATTTCGGCAACAAAGTCTGCAGTTGGTTCAGGTCTGTTTTTTTAGTGAAAATCAGTATACTTTTAGCAACAAGGTCCGTTTTAGGAACCGTAGTTAGGTGACCATTCATCAATATTGGTAGGTTTCCGTTTAAAATTATTTTGGTAGTAAAATGGGTACTTTTATGGGTACTTTTTTGGGCGGTGTTTAAACACGAGCCTTTAAAACATTTACCTGGGGAAGTTGAAGCTGACGAAGCTGGAGGCGGTGACGATGGAGACGCGGCCGGTGGTGATGACGCTGCTGCCGCCGCACAACACGTCCAAGCACGTGCACCCGCTGCACTCGTACTTGATGCTGTTGTCCACGTGGGAACCCACTGACGCTGATAGTGTTTGACGTGACACTCTTATATCTGTGGAACAAAGTCAAATATACCAATCTAATAGTCTTATCTACTTTTTTGTGCACAATGCCGTCGTTTCTCATGAGTTGCTATAGGTCTGCCCAGGTACCTTGTTTCATCATGACATTGCTATGAAATCCTATCCCAAGCTCCTACGTTACAATACAATACAATATATCTTTATTGTACACCAAGAAAAATATATACAGCAAATATATTATAAACAAAACATTGGTAGTACATTGGGCGGCCTTATCGCCTAAAGCGATTTCTTCCAGGCAACCTTTGGATAGATCGGACTAAATGCAAATAGTAACGTCGGTGGTGTACTAATAAAAAATGAAAAAAAAACGAGATGGTACAAATACTGTACCACAAAAAAAAACAGAAAATACATATTTATATATATATATATATATATATATATATATATATATATATATATATATATATTTATAGTAATATTAAGCACATACAACAGCTATATACGTCATACTCGTAATAATAATAATACCACACAAGAGTTCCACTTAATTAATAGAAAGATAATGAATGTTCAGCAAGTTTTTGAATATAAAAAGGGATTTAGCCCGTCTGATTGACAAAGGCAGCGTACGTTAGGTTCTAGTATGTGCCGTAGATCGGCTTTCAGCCTCGCTATAACCCATTGCTTGCTTGATTTGTAAGACAGTCGTATATTTTTATATGGGGATTTTCAGGCACTGAGGCTTAAATCGGATGATCAACTTTTCGTGTTATCAGCCGTTCCAAGAACCTTTCGGCACACTCAGCCAGACTACGTCATTACTACATTACAGATACGTCGTCATTATTTCTCACTAGATTTTGTAACTTGATGCCGAGTATGAATTCTCTTTGCGACGTGATTTTTAACTGCATAATAGGTATAAGGTCACATATATATTATCGTCCGTGTCTCGGCACCATTTTGTCATCAGGGGCAGGAATCATTGGATTTATCATAGTGATATATTTTACTCAAAAATACTATGCAATGTGAGACGCCAGCAAAGTTGTACGGAATTTCATAGCAGGCGTGTCGTAGTTACGAGCCAGCAATTAAATGAGCTAAGTTAGTAATGCACTTAATGAACTTACCCGATCCTGAAAAAATATTACAACGACATTAATTTGTATCAATAGTAAAATCAAAAGTTGTCATATCTTGTCTAGTAATTCAAGCTTTACCCGTCGGATCTGAAAAATGTAAAAGAATCAATTTTTATTTACTGTTTCAAATTGTTCAAAGCAAAAGCTAAAACTTCAAGCAGAATTTTTACCTGGACCTGAAAATAATCAAAAATATGTATTTAAGGAAGGTCAAGGCACAACAAGAATGTTTTTTTTATGGTTTTGCTGTTTGTATCAAATCAAAAACTTTCTAAGAAAACTGTCAATCATTGATTGTCTGTATGCTCGTATATATTCGACTGACCAGTGAAGAATTAAGCTGGTAAAAGCTTTTTCAAAGTTTATAAAAAAACGCTGCAACAGGTACTAACTTAAATATTGCAATTTTTCGAATAGGTACATTATGTTTGTAATAAGTTTGGAAACTCAATAGCTACTTTTGATGTTTTCAAAAGGTTGTCACATATACTAGTAAGAAAGAATATATGGTCATCTCAGTAAAGCAAATGCTGAGGAAAGATTTTTTAGTGTCAGCCCAGCTCCATTCCCAGCAGTGAGAAGCTGCTTGACACGGCTGCTGCCCAAATTACGGGCTGGGAACTTCAAGTCAAAAGCTAATAACCTCCGAGTCTCAGGCTTCCTCACGATGTTCCCTTTACCGTCAAAGGAAGCTGTAATTGATGGAATGTTCTGACTTACTTTGCACGGTCATCACTTTGATCCTCTCTTCGTTCCCGTCTTCAGTTTGTATGATCGCGAAGTAGTCTCCGAAATCTTCGAATTTGGTTTGTCCTAGTTCTATTTCGATATATTTACGCCTAAAAATGATGAAAGTTAAAACTAATATTTATTGCAATTACATTTAAACAATTACAAATTACCTACATTTTATTTAAGCTCAGGGTTAGTAGCTTTTATAATTTTAATTTTTACTTGTATATGAAGTAAAATATTCGAAATCTCTCCACATAGGTAAGAAATTCTACTAAGATAAGAAACTAAGACTGGCCGGTCGGCGCAGTTGGTAGCAGTAACCTTGCCTTCTGCGCCGCTGGTCCCGGGTTCTATCCCCGGACAGGTCAAACATTTGTGTGCATGAACATGTCTATTTGACCTGTGTCTGGGTGTTTATTATATATATATATATATATATATATATAATATATATATATAATAAACACCCAGACACAAGAATGTATATATACATATAAGTATGTATATATGTATTTCTAAGTATGTATATCAGTGATCAGGTTACCATAGCACAGACTTTGCCTAGTTTGGAACTTGAAGACCTTTGTGTAGATGTTGTCCCATATTATTATTATTATTAAATAGACGCAACTCAGCTGTAAAATCATTTCGTCTATATTTTAATCTTTTAAAGTATGTGTTACAACTTACTCTCTTCCATTGCTGTAAACAATAGCCGTTATTTTAGTAAACGTGTCAACACAACGTGTAACAGAAAGGTGTGATAATACTTGGCGTGTTAGTCTACCCATCAATGTGAACCCAACATAGAAGAAAATTTAGCAAAATTCGTAAAAATATATTAGGTTCTCCATACAAAATTTAGTCATGTGATCGGTCAAGTCGGTCAAGTTGTGTGGTGGACGCAATAATTTTTTTTTCGAATTCTGCAAAATATTATTTTACAATGAGTCCACTTTAATTTGTAGACCTTTAACTATTGTCACACCTTTCTGTCACAAGTTGTATAAATAAGTATTTATGTAATTATTCTAAATAACTGATATATTGAGTTTCTGTTGTTAGAATGTTACAAATCTTACATAAACTTTTTTTTTTCTATATATAAGTAGGAGGTACTGTGACCCGCGGTATTGCCCGCTACATGTAAGGGAATAAAAATAAATTTCATATTAAGAACCTCCATTTGAATATCCAAACATCCTTTCTTAGTATATCCCTAAATATCCATTATAATGAATACACCCTCCAAATTTCATCTCTAGACGGATTTCTAGCGAATATCCGTACATTTCTTATATTTATAGATATGTAGGTATTTAACTATGTTTAACTAATAGTTAATGCATCTGTTAGAGTACCTGTCGGTTTCAGATTTAACTCGAAATTTAGAACCATCCAAGTTAGTTATTCCGCCGTGGGTTGCACGCACTATTATATTCTGAAAGTTAAATTAATCTACACTTTATCTTCCTCTTCCGAAGCAGATGTTCAGCTTTCTTATTTTAAAAAAGTTAAGATTTTTTGAGATAAAAGTTTGTGAGTGTGTTTTTAGGAAATATGTTTAAGGCATCTTGCTTTAGGGTATGTTATCCAGAAGTATCGTAATATTTTCTATCCATAACTAACCTCTTCAACTACTCCGATATTTAAATCCATAGGTGAAAGATATTCTTAAATCGGTTTAGTAGCTTTCACTCAGATTAATGTTTAGTTAAAGCTTTAGGTGTCTACACTGCCACAATACAGATATTCTCAAGTCGCGAGTGAAAGGGTCCCTTTGCCTGCTACAACCTAGGACACATCGTCGCTTCGCATCTGCTGAACTAGAAGCCCCAGGCACGCAAAAGTTACGTTACAAAACTCAAAATACTCTGTAAAAGGTATGCGTGATCATACATTACAATCAGCGAGTAAACAGACATTCATTGCTGTTTTCCTACCCCTAGGTTTGTATTGTTTTCCAAATTTATAAGGGACCAACTGCGGGGTGTATCCTACCAATATTATAAACGCGAAATATTGTTAGAATGTACAACCCGGTCACAATACCTGTGCACCTGAGCTCGTGACGTCATATCGGCGGTCTGGGTACGGTGTGCTAACCGTACTGTCGCACCGGGGAGTGCGCGGAGAGGTGACAGGGGAAGCGGGAGAGGCGAAGCATTCCAGCGAGGTGCACAGATATTCTGACCGGGTTATATGTGTGTATGTTTGTTACTCTTTCACGTAAAAACTACGGAATGAATTTTGATGAAACTTAGTACCAGGGTAGCTTAGAATCTGAATTAACACAGGCTACTATTGATCCTGGTAAATTTAGGGTTTCCCAAGGGTTGATCAAATATCTACCGCGGGTAACCCCCCGGTGGATGCAGCTAGTTTTCCAATAAAATAAAGAATTATCAAAATCGAACTACTAAATATCTAAAAAAGTTATACATAAAAAAAATATACGCGTCGACTAAACCTCCTCCGTTTTGTCGTCGGTAAAAAAAACTTTTCTTTACGAACCAACTCAAACCATCCCAAATCTAAACTTAGCTGCTACATACTGAAATAGAAGAAAGTAAATTTCGCCAAACATGAAGCAAAAGCGCTTTGCACGCTTAGCTTAATTTGAGCCCCTACCTTAACAGAACATTTATCGCACTTCAACGTAATCTTGGTAGCGTTCAGCGCTTGCCCGGGGAGGATGTCTTGCTGACTCATCTTGATATTTACGGATGCGCGATCTATAACGACGTTAAAATACAATACACAGCAAAAATCTTACAAAAACAAGTAAAGTAGAAAATTTTGAAAAACCCCCGTCGTTTGTTATGGCGTCATCTTGGATTTGAAATTATCATAATGAATAATAAATATTCAACTAGTAAAGCCCTTTCATTTAATACCTATTTTTCACAACTTCCTCATACTCCCAGTTGTTTTTTATACATTTCGGAGGGTGTGCCACGGAATTACACAATTTGATTCCCCCATCCCCACTTCACCATCGGACAAGTAGAGATACGGCCCGACGCCACCGGTACAAGGTAGAAGTTCCTGAGGCTAGCACAAAACGCTTTGCGTCTACTATTATTGTGCGAAATGCTAGATTGTGTAACTCGCTACCGGCTTCTCTTTTTCCTGATAAGTAATCTGGGTCTTTTCAAGTCGCGAGTGAATCGGTTTCTTCTAGGCAAGCGTGCCACATGTTAGGCCGTATCGTCGCTTCACATCAGATGAATTACGGCTAAAGGCAATCCTATCATTTCCTTTAGAAAAAAAACTTGTATAGGAATATTTTGTGGCGGCCGCCATCTTAGACCGATTGTCATCAAACATAATCACTACCGACTATATAGCTTTCAAAAAAATAAATCAAAATCGGTCCATCCGTTTGGGAGCTACAATGACAAAAGACACTTCAAACTAATAACACCCCGTCGTTTTTGCGTCTGGAGTTAAAAACAGTTCTTGTGAATCATCATCCAAAGGCAAATTATCATCGTATTTGGGGAAAGTTCGAGAAAAATGTACACTTAGGATTGTCGAACCAACGGTCGCGTCTCGACGCGTATTCTGCCCCGCACACAACAAAGAGACCGTCATCACCTTCAAGTGGTCACTGTTTCTGTGCAGCCAAGATCCTTGTCTCAAGTAGTTTGTACTTGGTACTAGTGTTGTACTTTGTAGCAACTCGATAAGGCGAGCCTATTCAGCTGATATTTCCTTGGAATATTAGACGCTAATCTTCACCAGTTTTTTTTTTATTCGCCCTTACAACACTACACAAAAAAGTTTCTATGAAATTCAAGCTTGCTGTAACACCATAACACCTCGCCTGGCTAGCTACCTCTCTCAAGTTGATAAAATATATCGCCAAGCATCTAACGGTGTGTTGCTGCACCCTTCTTTGGGTAAATTAATGAATAGGCACGCTCTATCTAATACCGAGCTGGTACACAAATGCCAAAGGACAAATTATTTTGTGCGCTACTCACGTAAAGTAACAATAGTCCTGAATTTATACGATCCCTGGTGCGTGTCGGACTCGAAGCGTGCGTAGTATGTAGTAATATCATCGGCCTTCAGAGGAGAGAAGAAAAATTGTATCTTGATGAATGGAGTGGATTCAGCCACCTCGGTGCCTGAGGACGCTTCTTCTTCGCCTTGACGACGTCGCGCGCGTGGCTTCGGATCTACCTTCATTTTGAGGTTAGTCTGCAAAATAAAAAAAGGGAATAGTAATTAACAACTATAAACATTTCGTTCACTGTGTAAACAATAATAATAAACGTTTTTTGGCCTAAGTAACTACAAACATTGTTTTTAGTTTTCTATTGTAAGAAGGCTGTAGGCTGTAAAAATAAAATAAATAATTTACTCAAACATGGTAGTAATGTGGTCAACCTTCTGTGAGCAAAATCGTCATTGCTTTTTTTCTTCAAAAGACGCCAGCAAAAATGGTCTTCATTGCTGGCATGTTTAGCTACCAGCAATTTTCGTTGAGAATCCATTATAAGAAAAGTTAGGTGCAATTGTCTTTTCACATTAATTCACGTCTCGGTACAATTTTTTACATATTGTTACAATTTTACACAAATTGTCAAGTATTGTCTTGTTATGTTTTAATTAACTACTATGCTTAGTCCGTAATAGCTAACATCATGGCCAAGCTATGATGGCCTCCACTTCAGCTTAGCTACGCTCTCAGCTGTCAAGCTTAGTCAGCATGCAGCTCTAGCAGTCCGCGCTGTAAAGGCGGCCGTCAAAAGTTGTAAAGCTGCACTAATCAGCGCTCTCGGCTATCACCATCGCTGCCAGCAATACAGTCATAACAGACCGCAGCAGTAATAAGCCTTTGTAGATACCCGAAGTAAATAGTAAAAAATCGGGCATCGGATCAGATTCGGATATAAAAAAATCGCTAATGAAGACTCTGGTAATAATAATAACATTAATGAGACAAATTTATATTTTAGCATTTATCAGTCCTTGATGAGTGATGCTCAAAGTTTCAAATCAATCTGACGTTTTGAAGAGAGTGGAAATCACGTTAAAGGATTCAGTTACATATTTATACATAATATAGGGTACAAACCAATATAAAAGCTTTATTAAGTCTTTAATATAATCAAATGTTCAGGCCTAATTTCGCGTAAATGTATTATTAATATTTCTAAAACGATATTGAGGCAGGTGGATCTTCTAACGGGCCACACTAAACACAAGTTCTGTATCATCTTACGTTTAATGGAGAATCAAATTCTTACAAAAGATAATTATAACGACAGCCATATTGTCTTAGCAATCTAAGAGGAACCACACACTCAACTATAGCTACGACCACAGACTCTACTTAGAATGTAAAGTTGCCATAGTAATTATTAACAATATTCCTATCAGTTTCCATTCGGGGACAGAAGCTCGGGAACAGATACTTAACACATGTTTTTATTTGTCTGTTCACTTGCTACTAATTGCAGCTACAAATAAAACTTTAGAAACGTAATAAAGTAATGTTGGAAACCGACTCCAATTCGATCACCAAAACTTATGTTACAAAACTGAATGTTATTATAATTAATCATGAAAGCAACCAATCCTAACTAATACTTATTATAAATGCGAAAGTAACTCTGTCTGTCTGTCTGTTACGCTTTCACGACAAAACCACTGAACCGATATGGATGAAATTTGGTACACAAGTAGATTGGACCCCGGGTTAGAACATAGGCTACTTTTTAACCGACTTCAAAAAAAGTAGTTATTCCATTATATCGATAATCCAATGTGGAACTACGCGGGTGAAACCGCGGGGCACAGCTAGTCAATAATAAATTATCAGAAGTACTAAAATTTCATCGACGTCAACCCTATATGGTGGATAGAGCCCAACTTGAATTACAGAGTAATTCGTCCTACACACCTACGGCCCATTTAGAACGCTTGCAGAAAATCATTACATAAACATTGTGTGCATGACTTACGTAGTTTTTCTATAAAAGAAAAATAAAACAAATTAATTATGTAACTGCCATAATATTAATGTAAAAGGATTAATATTCCATCACAAGGTAATCGAAATGCATCATAATATTCTGAAGCTCAACTTACCAGTACTCTGTCGCGGACTGAGAGACGAGTCTGAAATAAACATACATATTTAACTATACGAGTAAATACTTATATAACAATGCTATGCTAAAATGCAATGCTAAAATCGATCCTTGATGAGTGTGACGTCCTTCAAGTCCTAATCAACGATCCCGTTGCATAGATAACATCGTTATCCACTTAAATTAAAGGCTCATTTGTTTACTGTCAAGTCTTCCTAAAGTACTAGAAAAATTTGTTAAGAAGAAGATCACAAAAAAACGTGTAAAAAAAGACTTTAATGAGCAAAACGGCAAGCATGGTTTATGGTATGTGTGTCTACAGGGGATGCTGTATTTACATCAACCAACAATGTAAAATAAAGTATTGTATTGTAACTACATTTCACCAGCATTAATGCTTTGTTCTACTAATTTATTATTTTCTTTGATTACAATTAAATAGTTAGGTACCCGTTGGCTAGTAAACGCGTCCCTCCTGCCGATGCCGTGAAGCGAGTGACCGTGAGGCACTTCGATCTTGCGCGGACTGGTCGCGTAGTAATCTTTAGCGTCGTCGGGAACATATTCATCCTCCTCGTCCTCTGTCACAAGTACATAATCAATAAATATTTTAAAAAAATCTAAAAAGTGTAAAAATAAATCGGTTAGCCACTGAAGAACTTTTGCAGTTATTTTGATTTATAAACCAAATTGAAGATCCACGTAAATTTTATTTGAGAAGAATTTTATAAATCTCCGTGACATAGTTGTCTCTGAGGAAACGTTCATAAAGAAAACATTTAGAAGAATTGAGAACCTATTTGTTAGGCAAACTCTTTTTTATAAGTTAGAAAAATCTTACCAGGAATAGCTGCAAATATTGGAAAATATCTTTATTATTCTCAATAATATTTCCCTTATATTTTAACTCAACAATGCAGTTCTTAACTTTAAAGGTGCTTCGAAGAAATCTTGAAGGTTACTTGAACTCACATGACGGTCAATTTGATCTATCTACTAAATGTGTCATAACGACTCTAAAGACTATTATATACTACAGTGACAGGAGAACGTTTGTCTATGCTTGTTTCCTAGAATTGTCTAATTTGATTTAGTTACAGTACAATATTCTTTGAAAACCTGATCTCATAAATATGCCGGTTCTGTTTAAAAAGACGGGTCTTCACGCGCACCTGATTGTTGGAAAGGTCCAACTATAGTTTCGCATTCGGTGAACTTCATCAGGGATGAAATGAGTCGTTCGTGTCTTCAACGATGACATGTCTCGAAGAGTAGGTAGGCATGAAAACCCGTCTTCCTAAACAAAATGAATCAAACATGCGTTAGTTTTCTAAATAAAATACCGGTTCTGCTCAGAAACATATGGGCAGGTGAGACGTTAAACGACTATGTCCTCGAATGTGGTGTGAGACAATGAGGTTTAACTTCACCTAAACTTTTCAACTTACATGTGAACCCATGTGAACCAGTTTCATTGAGTTTCATTGAGCTTAGTAACACGCGTGTCAGTGTTATAGATGGATCAAGTGTAAATAACATCAGCTACATTGATGATACGAGTATGGTGTTGCTGTGCCCATCGGCCGGTGGTTTTAGGAAACTTGTAGTTTGCTGTGAGACTTATTCCTCAATTGAATAATATTGGACACATAGTGGCGTATGATCTCAAACATAATCAATATATAAAGAGAGAACGCAGAGCAATAATAGTCGTAGATTTGAACAGAGCAAGTAAAATTAACCTTATTCTAGGCTTATTAATTAGTTATTTTACGCGAGCAGTCTTTGGGTATCTTTTACAAAGAATGCCTACAGCGCGTTGCACTGCAAGACAAGTATAACAAAGGATTTAGTGACCGTGTTTTCGATGAACGAATATAATTAAGAGATAGGTACAATATCACTTACGAGGAATGATCTCTGCAACATAAAGAAAAATTATTGTGTTAGTTATCTGTGTTATTAACAATTGTGTAGAAATATTTATTCCCAAAACAATTAGTTACCCAGCAGATATTAGCGTTAATATGTGTCATATAAAATAAACAATGTATGATATTTAAAATAATCTGATATAATTCAAGTCACGCAACACGCTCTCCGAGAAAATTAAAAGTTATATTGATTAAATAAGTTACTGGGCCGATTTTAATTAAATTTATATTAGACAAATTAGAAAGATGCTTTCGAAAAAAAAAGACAACGCTCCGATAAACTCAGAACATCTTTCTTTTTAAATGTATATAATAATAAATTACCTCTCGATTGTAAATATGGCCATTTTAAACACTAGTCACTGATGAAAGCGAGTGATTTTATTCTAGAGCTAATTAATAGTCAAGATTTCTTACACCACATCATACTTAAACGAACTTACCATCCTCTAAAAATAAATAATAAAATCATTAGAAAAATATCTACGGGCGCGTTTTTAATAAGTAAATTACCAAATTAAAAGAGAAATATTGTAACTTACATATTATCAACACGAGTATCAATAAAGCCAATAAAGAAAATCAATTTAATTTCAAACAAGTGGCTAAAAGCGGCTCCAAAAAACACAACTGCAAAAATTTTGTAACCTAACGAGTGATATCGCGTTATCGAATTAGTTTAGCTTTGACTGTAGGCAGAAACAAATCCAATGACAACTCAACATCAAAATTAGTGTACTGGTAGGTATACATACAATATGCACTCGAAAATATTGCCTTTTTTTTGGGAAATTATATAAAAAATTGATTTCAGCTTAGCTGTGCCCGAAACGTCGTTCTATACGAAAAAGAAGTATAATTTTCTTTAATTAGTAGCACTTACTTTCATAATCTGTTAAAAACATTATTAATAAATTTATTTAATTCTATAATAACAACTTTTTACATTTACCTTAAAAATATTGTATCTATCGGGCACTTCACTACAGCCTATCCTAGTGTACTCGTAACACTGATAATAATTTCTGACACTTGTGTTTTAATGGTTTAAAAAACTTAGTTACTTAAAATGTAATTAACTAGTAGTTATGCGAACTGTCGACCTAAGGACCCCATATTGTAGACAACTTTGTAAAAAAATACGAGAACATGGCCGATTTCTTTTTATATTCAGGAATATTAACTAATGTTATATTTCGCATGTTTGTATTAGATACTAGCTGACCCGGCAAACTTCGTAACGCCTAACAGTTTGTTTCTCAAGCCCAATGTATTTGACAGTTTGAACGTTCCCTATGAATCTTAACAAACATTACAAAACTAAAGTCAGCTAAATCGGCCCAGCTGTTCTCGAGTTTAAGCGAGACAAACGAACAGCAATTAATTTATATATATAAGATAGGATATTATTGAGAAAGGCAACGGCACCGTAGTAAAGTTTACCCCTTTTTGGGTAAAATAATCCCCCACCAAACAAAACTCCTTCTATTCTATAATCCTAAAAATTAAAAGATCCCATAGATAAACCTTCGTCAAGATTGGTTGAAAACTAGGACCTATACGCAAGTAGGGAATTTCTTGCGGACTAACATTCATACATACAAACTAACAGACGAAGGAATATATTGCCAGAATTGAAAATTGGGATGCTTCGTTCACTTTGTTCGCTCGACCAATTATTCTTAATTTAGTTTATTGCCCATTTTTTATGGATTTGTTTAGGTCCTTGTTTATTGTTTCGGTCAAATCTAGTAATTTAATTATTTTTTATTCTTTCTTAATTGGCCATCACACTCTGTTTATTGTGCCAGTTCTCAAGTTCTTAGTAATTTAAATTGGCGTATGAAAAATCTATCCCACTAGTTCCATTGACGACATTGATGTGTTTACGCTCACCTTCGGGTTCTGAAAATATTTAGAAAATTAAATCTGCGAGTCTTCTAAATTATGAAATGTAATGTGTGAGTTTTAGTCTTAGACTTAAAATGACTTACTTTCCTCTGCAAAGAAAATCAGCAATTAAACATTTTCATTCTGTGCTATATAAATTTTAATAATTCATATTTTATGCCTTTCCTACTTACGATGATCATCTGGAAAAAATAGAAAATAGAACATGAATGCGTAGGTACAAAATGCATACAGAGTTAATCTTTAAGTACTATAGACTATATATAGACTGCATACAATTGTCTATTATGGAGTACTACAGAGATCCCTATAAACCGTTTAGTAGTTCTGCGAACTGTTGACCTTGCAAACGCAATAATTTAACGACTCTCAAAAAGATAACATTGTGAACGATTGCTATCATTGAAATCGGCAAGTACTTAATTGAGAATTTGTTTTGAGGGAAACTAAATATTCATAGAGCCTATAAAACTACAAAATTTTGTCAAGATTAACAAACATTCAAAGTAACAGATGAATGATCATTTTGCCAGACTCGAACACAACAACAACAAAAATATAATGTCATAGCTACATATATTACCTACCTACCTAGAATATAATGTCATAGCTACATATATTACCTACCTACCTAGAATATAATGTCATAGCTACATATATTACCTACCTACCTAGAATATAATGTCATAGCTACATATATTACCTATCTACCTAGAATATAATGTCATAGCTACATATATTACCTACCTACCTAGAATATAATGTCATAGCTACATATATTACCTACCTACCTAGAATATAATGTCATAGCTACATATATTACCTACCTACCTAGAATATACCAGTATTTATAAACTTTTTATTTGTAATACTTATTTTTTGTCAAACTGGTTTTTTAATAAAGAATTGTCTTATCTTATCTTACCCCATAGCTCACTGGCCGGTATCGCCTGGTCTGGCGAAGGCAAGCTGAATATGTACCCGATCTGGCACGGGTTCCAGTGGTCGCACACCTCGTGGTCCGGGTCTACTTCCGTCACATATTTGTAGGTCTGTAACACCACCCAAATTAAACAATTTTACAGCCATATGCAAATTAGAGAGATAATCCATCGGTATTTTGCAGCCGTATTAGGAACTTTGGGAAATAATCCAGCGGTATTTTACAGCTATATTAGGAATTTTGGGAGATAATCCAGCGGTATTTTACAGCTATATTAGGAACTTTGGGAGATAATCCAGCGGTATTTTACAGCTATATTAGGAACTTTGGGAGATGATCCAACGGTATTTTACAGCTATATTAGGAACTTTGGGAGATAATCCAGCGGTATTTTACAGCTATATTAGGAACTTTGGGAGATAATCCAGCGGTATTTTACAGTTATATTAGGAACTTTGGGAGATAATCCAGCGGTATTTTACAGCTATATTAGGAACTTTGGTAGATGATCCAGCGGTATTTTACAGCTATATTAGGAACTTTGGGAGATGATCCAGCGGTATTTTACAGCTATATTAGGAACTTTGGGAGATAATCCAGCGGTATTTTACAGCTATATTAGGAACTTTTAGGAGATAATCCAGCGGTATTTTACAGCTATATTAGGAACTTCGGGAGATGATCCAGCGGTATTTTACAGCTATATTAGGAACTTTGGGAGATGATCCAGCGGTATTTTACAGCTATATTAGGAACTTTGGGAGATAATCTAGCGGTATTTTACAGCCATATACGGTATTTTACAGCTACTGAGCTCGTAAACTCTAGCTTATGTAGCGTCTAGGTTTATTTTATATATCTACATCTATCTATAATATAAAAATGAATCGCTGAATGTGTTGCTGAGCGCAAATCTCGAGAGCAGCTGAAACGATTTAACTAATTCTTTTTTTAAGAATATTCCTTGAAGTACGAGGATGGTTATTACGGAGATAAAAATTTAAAAAATTGCTGAAAAGGTCTAAATAGAAAACTTTTATATACAATCGATTTGTAGTAATACTTAAAAGTCAACTTGAACTTTAACACCATACCATAAAGTTTATGTGTTAGTGGAGAGGTACCGGGAAGGCAAAACTATTGAGACGTCAGTATCGTATATATATTAATGTCAATATTTATACGATGGTAACATTACTCTTTAAGAATCGACTGTTAGGCGGTACGAAGTTCGCCGGGACAGCCAGTAAGTAATAAAGAAATTGAATTGAATTGTTACTTACCTTATCGGGATAGTATCTATAATGCACGACGACATCGTCCGTGTCTTCCAGCGCACACTTGCCGCTGGTGTAGTTGAGGGAGGTTCTCTGGTCCGGAGCGCAGCCCACCGTCGTACCGTTCGCGGTCACTGGCAGGTCACTCGATATGGTCCTCTCTCCTGGAGAAATTAGATAGAGAACAGAGTTATAACTGCCAAAGATGAACGGGCGATAATTCAAGTAGTTAGTGGAAATAACCACAGAAATTGCGACTGAAAATCTTTAACCTCGTCTTATTTTTGCCTTGGTTCTACGTTGCTCTAAGGCAAATTTGCAAGGTTTGCTTATCAATGGCAGAACAGTAGTCAACTATATCCAATCTGCTCACTAATAACATAAAAAATAAGTTATTATGGCACCTCCAGGAGAGTCTTCCAAAAGTATTTTGGGGGTCCGAAATGAATACCAGATAAACAAGAATACACATAAACATTTAACAGTGCTGCAATAGTGTACGATAGGGCTATAATGCACTACTCTAGAACTCTAATTAAAGAAGCCGTGGTGGTTGGGATAAGATAGCAATGACAAAAAAATATAAAATAACCCTAACAGGACGCCAGAGCAAATCTCATTACGTCCACAACACAATAAACAAGGGCATGAAGATCTCACGATTGCAGAAAAAGTATTTGTTAGAATCGATGACATAAAGGTCCTTGTCTTCGGCGCTGAGGCAGGAGTCGTACATGACGAGTGTGGGGGGGATGTCGTTCTCGCACATGATGGTGCCGGAACCGTCTGGTTCCTTGGGCGCGCGGTTCGCTGGGCAACGGTACATAGCGGCTGAAATAAATCAAATAGCAACATTATCAGTATAATACCCTACAATAATCTTAATTTTTGGAGTTTTTTGAAAGACAGATAATACGGAAGGTTCAGTGCGAGTCCGACTGTTAGCCGATTTTTTCCTCCATAAGATTTCACTTTTCATGAGTACGAGTAGACCAATCGCACCATTTGATAATATGTGTTATATAATAGATATTCCTTACTTACATTTTTTAATAATAAGCGGAGGTTTGTTCCTAATTTCAGCGATAGTGACTCCTTTCTCCCCGTTCTGTATGGCAGTGATCACTCGCCGGTGGAGCGTGATGCGGCGCTCTTGTTCCGCCAGGATGTAGGGGAGTAATTCTTCTGATAGCACGTCTACCTTCTTCTTGGCCTCGGCGTTCATCTGACAAAGGATACTAGATTGGTCAATAGGTTCTTTTTCATTGCCACTGACTGCACTGCTTGTGATCGTTTACCCAAGTTCTGAATTCCGATTACATTGCAACTTTTGATAGATTTGGTAGTGGTTAATACCAAGGTGAATACCTAACTCTGACCTATTCTATGTCGAAACGACCATTACGACGCAATAGTGTAAGAAGTGCCAAAAAAGTATTGTTTCAAAAACGTATGGAGCTCCGGCCTAGACAGTGTTTGGTACCATTAATACGTTACGGACTATTAATTTTTAATATATTAGCCAAATTCAAAATAACGTAACTTATCGAAGTGTACAAAATTAATGTCGAATCAAAATAATATATATAATAAGTATATGTTAGTTACGCAAAAAAATTATTTACGCGTTATTATTGTGTCAATTTTGACATTTGTGACCATTGGAGTCAACATAGAATACAAAAAAAAAATCAGGGATGCCTGAATCTCACTACAATCCTCAGAAATTAGATATTTTTGTACTCAAAGAAGGAGGCGACTATTTTTTATTAATACACAGTATTAACCACATCTTTAGGCATTTTTGTAGACACCATCCTGGCCGGAAATGAAACAAGTCCTTTAAATATCCTTCGAAAATATACTAGATCAAAATACTAAACACCGAGCGACAAGTGTTATTGTTGTACTGCTCTAAATTTCGTGTAATTTATTACTATGAGTATATCCATAGATATACGTCTTTAGTAGTCACAAAAGAATTGGGTTTCTATCTTCACCCGTAACGAAGCTTCAGGGGATTGAAAATGGCTCGAACTGCTTCTAGAAAAGAATGGTACCGCCGTGCCTCAGTTTTGCTCGACTTGGCGGGGGCACTACCGCGCCCCAAGATCTTTACACATAATCAAAAGCATGTCCTAATCTTTTGTGGTAAGACAGTTTTATTTAAAAATAAAATGTTCCTGTTTAAAAAATCGTAGTTTTTAGATAATAGTAAACTTACGCGATCTGCGTCCTTATTAAATTTTATTCCCGTTCCATCCTGCAAGAAATACGATTATGAAAATCTGTTAAGATTAACACAAGCGAACTCATTTTAAAGCGCTATTAAATTAAAGCTATCAAAATTATGCATCAAAAGGCAAGAATTTTATTTTTAAGTTCTATTTGTGACCTAGCCTTGCAATTTCAAAACTTGTAAATGTTAAAAAGGTATTTAATCAGAATTAATACATTTTCTAGTGGCGAACATATAGGATTTGATATTTATCATTGTGCAAAGTATTCTACAAGTCAAGCCCTTTCATTTGATGCAAATATTGAGGGAGTATTAAAAAATAAGAGTATGTACTTAATCCGCCATTTTATGTCGGCGACTATCTTAAACCGATTTACATCAAATATAGCTAAGAAAACTCCCGACTAATTCCGCTTGTTCTCAGTACTTCCTGTAGAGCAACTACAATTGATCTTTTGAATAAAAAAAAAATCAAAATGGATTTATCCGTTCGGAAGCTACGATGCCACAGCAGACACCCAGACACAACCTTATAACACACCGTCGTTTTTGATAGATGATTGCAAATCCTTAGACCTTTAGTGCGTACGTGCGTTCTTCAACAACGTGGACTCTGGACCCTTAGGTTTTTTGCAGACGTCGGGTCGGGCTTTTTGACCGCGAAGCAAGGCACTGGCGACGCTGTTCTTTTTGCTCCTATGTGGGTAGTATCTATAGAATTGATTTCCTTGGCACAGCCCGTCTTGCCTTCTGTGAAGCGCCGTAACATTGCTGCCTCGGCGCGATAGAGTTAACGTTTTACCAACTTCCTTATCGCAGTGGAATACTGTTCAGAATCTCACTGAATGAAGATCGTGAACGGAATCGCTCTAAGCCTTTATAGTGGATGTTAACTTACCACAGCTTGTCTTCTGACGATATTAGCTAGGTAACGTCCTCTGCGAGTGGCCGGCAGCAGCACGCTGCCCATCTGGACCTCATCTCCTTGCTGTCAAATACACCATTATTCCTGTTTGTCCTCTCAAAGGGACAAATTCAGGTGAAAAATAGGAATAAATCACCACTTATTACGGACGACTTAAAGCCACGGCTGAACTATTCTTCAACGTTTCGCACTCATAGCTCCCCACTAGGATTACTCCTGTGTCGGGGATGCCTTACAACATTCACAAACACATGTAGGTGCAACACATCCAGACTCGAATACAGATGTTCAAACTCGTAGTTCGAACACATGCCCTGACCGGGAATAGAACAAAACAAATCAAAATAAAAGTTATTAAAAGAAAATTTCAAAACGGCGTATTTTAAAACGCGCTACATGGAAGTGAAAAAACTGATATTCTAAAATTTGACTATGGATCCAATTATGAATTAGTGAAAAAAATCAATTGCTTCATACACCATATCTACGACTGATAAGCTTTTTGTATGGAACACCTGAACTTTATTCAAAATCAGTTTTGGTCCCATAACTAAATTGGTTCATAATGATGAGTATAGTGACCCCTTTTCGGTTTAGTACACTCCTAACCAAAAACTCTGTATAACTTAGATCTCACGTTAGGAATATTCTGTAAACTAAATTAAAAAAGCGATCAAATGATAAAAAACAACCGTGTGCTTTATTACTTACCGGTGGATAAAGCCCCCGTACATAAATTAAAATATTCATAAAACACAAACACAATTTCATAGTAAAAAACATTTTTATCCCCTAATTCATTAGGGTAGGTACTATTGGAAGTTTAAAATCTAACTGTGTTGGTAGTGGGCCAATTTAGCCACAAACTCTTGTTAAAAATAATTGGCTGTTACCGAAGTTAGTTAATTAAGAAAAGAACATAAAAGTGCACAATTGTGTTGGTCAGTTACTTCCGTATCGATGACGTCAGAGTAGCTAAGCCTTCTGAGGTCTTAGTAAGAATTTCACGTACAAGCAGTCGTAATAAATTTACAGTTTTTTTTAACCGAGCAATTGCCGTAATAAAGAAAAATTTAATGACTATCTCCAGCAAAAAAAAAATAGAAGATGATTACCTATAGAGCACTTAGGATCTACGAATGATCCAAGTTCTCGAGCCCACCACCACAGGGCAGCGGCCCTAGCATGCTCGTGGTCGTAAATATCACATTGTTTGATAGATAAAAAGAAAGAAGACGTTAATTAAAACACACACGTGGTGTTGTAATTATACTCTTTATACGTATTGTCGATGATGTAAATAGTTTATGGCAAGTTATAAGGCTTGACTGACGTTGTCATTGTTACTACAGATTTTAATGTAGTAAAACCATACTAATGGTTTCTTTCGTATCCTAAAATTTATTACATTAACAAAAACGTAGTGAAAATCATGTCGTCAATTACGCGACTACTCCGGCCTGAAAAGTTTGATGTCGATCCAGGAACTTCAGCTGCAGATATAAAGTACCGTCACTGGAAAGAAATATTTGACAACTATCTTTCAGAAGAAACGGCCGTGACTAAGGTATCTGATAGTACCAAATTAAAGATACTATTCAACAATGTATCACCTAATATACCTATACTCGTTCTTGAGACAAACACTTACACAGAAGCATGGTCTTTGTTAGATAAATTATATCTAAAGCCTAAAAATGAGATTCGTGCAAGGTACATGCTAACCACAACGAGACCCGATGAGACTGTGGCTGATTATATACGACAACTCATGTTTGATATTTTGTAAAATTTCTTTGACATAATAATAATATTTATAACTTTAATTTAATTAGCTGCTGCTAAGCCCCGCAGTTTCACCCACGCAAATTGATGTACGGGAACATTGCATTTTTGTGGGATAAGTAGCCTATGAATTAGTCCAGGACTATCTATTCTGGTACCAAATTTCACCCATATTCATTCTACCATAATGAGCATGAGTAGGTCACAAACAAATACACATACATACATACAAATTTTCGCCTTTGTAATATAATATGCCATAAAACTGTACCTATATAAATTTTACACACAATTTCGTAACTTAGTAATATATCTTTAGATCACATTGTGAAATGTAAGCGAAATGCTCTATAAAATACATTGTGCATTCATTCTGGGTAAGTTAAAAAGATTCTAATTAAGGAATCGGTACAGTTATTATTTATTACTTCCGAGATTTTGTGATAAGATGTTTGTTTTCACGCAACGAATTTCATTGTATTTATTATTTACTAGTTGCGCCCTGCGATGTTGTCGGCGTTGATATAGGATGAAAAGTAGCCTAAGTGGTACCTAAATTAAGATCTAAGCTATCTCCGTACCAAATTTCATCCAAATCGGTTCAGCAGTTTTTGCGTGAAAGAGTAACAAACGCGTTCATACTAGGTATATATAATTATAATATACTTTTCTTCTAAGAGTTCTAGGTACTACTACTTACTTCCTATTATAAATACCTATTAGCAGGAAGTAGATTTTGTACTTACGAGAATACTCTACGATATTGTCGTATGATAGCTAACCTTACCATGCATTCACTTCGCTAAACTCATCGGATATTTAAATATAAGGCACTTTAAAATGTAAAATCAATTTCAGTCGCATCGGTTTGTTCTTTCGTCGCCGCTACCTTGAAGCTACAAGTCGATGGTCGAATGGAGTTCGGACCAAAATGGAACTACGACTATCGTATCAAGCCAATAGAAACCAGTTCGGATAAACCCAAAATTCTTCAACAGCGAGTGCTGTCGGACATTAGTAATGGGCCCCATATGATTGACATCATTATAAAAAACGATCACTCTAATCCGAGCCTAGTTCAAGTCGCAGAAGCACGCATATATGACAAGAAATATAAATTAAACATTAGTGACAAAGCTCAACTTACTGAGAAAGATTCAAAAGCTGAGACAAATCAAGACAAAGCGTATAAACGAGAAAGGCCTAAAGTTTCTGTAGATACTAAAAAAATATATCCTGTTTGGTCTTCTGAGCACACAATCCCACCGATAACAAATATAAAACTGTCTAAAACAGGAAAAAATGTACGCCATCTCGTCAGAATGGAAGACAATGAATCACATTCACGACTAACAACTGATGAATTTGAAGAATCTGATGATGAACAGTCAGATAAAGATAACTTTCCTATTGCAACAGTTATGGAGCCACGCTGGAAGGAAAAACGTAAACATACTGTGAAAAACCCGAAAAGAAAGAATGATAAACACACGGAGGACGAAATAGAAACTGGATTTAGACAAGACGGCACTAAAATGAAAGATGCAATGAGTATTGATAAAACAGTTAAAAGTGGAATCGATCAAGACACAACTATAAAATATGCTAAAGCAGTAACCATAGCTGCATATGCACCACCCGCAACAGAAATGGTAGATGCTTTTAACAACACAGACATGTATATAAAACCGAGGCTGGTGAAATACGATAAAAAAATAAGAGACTTCACCAAACACATATACGAACAATCAATTAAAGTATTCGAAGGCATTAAAGACAAGATGCCCAATGACGACATGAAAACCGAAGCGGAACGGCTGATGAGAAGTTACGAGGACAAATTCGGCGATTTTGTTAGAGAGACACAATCTCAGGAAATTAGAACGAGATTGGGCACGCAAAAGGTCATACTTAATACTTTAGACACGTCGAATCGTATTTTAGAGAGATTGGCTCATCATTTGATAGGAAAAATGGACGGTAAAGGCTATTTAAGAATAGCCGGCGGTGAAAACTTCATACTAAACGAAATAAATAAGAAAAAGGAACTAGAAGACAAACACATCTGCAAAAAACTGCTTATCTGCCGAAGTAAAGACAGTTTCACAGAATTCATAATCGACATCCTCTCCATAATATCGAGTGCTGACGACAAATCGATTAACGAGATGCGAGACGCGTGCACGGAAGTATTAAAAAACATTGACTACACCAATTCTCTAGACCCGGACACAGAAAACCGCTTTCTTAAGGGCATTAGCGACCTTGAAAGTTACGACTCGAACACTATGAGATCTTTGTTCTTAATCATGAAAAACATATTGAAATATCGCAACACTCCAATTAAAGTAGTCGGCCAGCAAGATTCTAGAGTGAACAAAACAATTGCGTTTCTCGAAATGGTTCACAGTTGGGATACAAAGTTGCCACCGAATGAAAATAACGTTTTGGAATGGAACGAATTGAGGAATAACTTTAGAGATTGGAAAGAAGGTTCTAAAAAGGATAGCGTTCATCTTGTACAGCGTTTAGCAGATCTAGTGATGGGCGTTAATGTGGGTAGAAGCGATGGAACTTCTCGAACGTTCGATATCAACATTAATACTATTCTAGGTTTCTAGAGTAATGTATTATCTTGAGTAGGTCCATTTTGTACTCTCGTTAATTGCTTATTCGAAGGTGACGTCATCCTACTACTACCTAAAACTAATAATATCTGAAACGAAACGAACGAAAACTACGTCAGTGAGGAGTGATGCCTTTATACCTAGGGATGTACCTAGGTTGTTTTTCCGCAGATACTCTTCTTTGCGGAAAAATAACCGTCTTAGATATGAAGGCTCCACTGTATTTATTTAATGATTTTGACAACACTGTTACGTTATCATAACGCAACTCAGTAAACTAATTATTTATTAGAACGAAGTTCCTTATCGCGCGTTGCGATAGGGGGCTAGACGGAAAAAATTAAGACCAAAAGTTGAAACGACATTTTTTGCTATAGAAGCCGTGCGGCCGGCGCGTGCGTGTTTCTCTGTCTGTCTCACTCTCATAGAAAGAAAGCATAACTTTAGAAAAATAAAATTTTATTACAATTCCTTCACTAATTAATCGAAAGGAACTTCGTTGCATCCGGGTGTCGCTTGACACCTCTCAATTTTTTTAATAATGTATTCGGTTGAGGCTTTCATAACATTAGTTCCATTTTAAGCCACGACGATTCTCTTTCCGCCCAGACACTATTTATCATTTGAACACCACACTTATACCAAAGGTAAACTAAAATATTAGGAACAAATTGTTATACGTCAAAAGGTTAAAAGTGACTTCGAATAACCCCTACTACAAGAATTTTTAAACCCACGTATCTTAACAAGTGAAATCGCGGGATGCAACTAGTTTAGCCTATGACAATCTGCAGATGAAGACGAATCTATTGACCCCACTCAAATAAATATACGACAAGCCGTTTAGGCTCTAGAGCGTACCAAAGAAATAAACATACGTACACTGGAAAAACCTAAATTCTTTCGCAGGCTTAAAATCATATTAAATCGGATAAGCAATAAAACGACTGCATATATATGAAACAATATTTGTATTTCACCTTGAAATGTACTCCTGTATTCACAATCAAAGTTATATATTCACAAATGTAGAATCATTTATGTTGAACCAATAATTATATATTCACAAATGTAGAATCATTTATGTTGAACCAATAATTATATATTCACAAATGTAGAATCATTTATGTTGAACCAATAATTATATATTCACAAATGTAGAATCATTTATGTTGAACCAATAATTATATATTCACAAATGTAGAATCATTTATGTTGAACCAATAATTATATATTCACAAATGTAGAATCATTTATGTATAACCAATAATTATAAATGCTATGTGCATTCAAACAATACAAAATAATTTAAATGTAAAATATTTTTATGAACTAAATTTTTACTTGAATCAACTTATGAATGAGCATAACAAAAAGAATCGTGACTGGCAGGATTGGAACCGGCACTCTCTAAAAAGATCGAGCAGGTTCAAATCGAGCTTGCCGTGATTAAATAACTAAGCTTTTTAATTAGGTACTTTATTTTTTATCAATTTTCCACGCCTACAAAGGTGATCTGGAAAATATCTCTTTTTTAGCGATTAGACCGCGTTTTGTGACTGTTCTGTCTGTATTTATTCGAATTGTTCGCTTAAGGACAGATTCGCTTTATGACATATTCGCTTTATGGCAGAATCGCTTTATGACAGATTCGCTTTAAGGCAAAAGTACAGACAACTCGACAATAATTAATTGAACCATTTATTGATATTAAATTAAAATAAACAAAGGCTTCTTGGCACGTTCAAGTCAACGTATTAAATTAACCCTGCACAAGCGTTCTAAACATTCCAATACGGTAATTTAGATTTTCAGTGCACTAGTAATAATCAGGTCAATTTTAATACCCGTCTCCTTTAACTTTAAACTACGCCGTTTTCACCTTTACAAAAGGTTTCTATCCTTTTTAAATTTCTGTCTTGATACTGAGCTTCCTTTTTGAGTAACTGTATGAATCGATACAACGGCGGCTTTACAGGAATTCTGTTTTTAAAGCGGGCATGCCACCCTTCAACTGGGTTATTCGTTCGGAATATTTCTTTATTATTTATTGAAAAGAAAGTACCAGGGCAACAGAAATGTAAGGATCAAATCTGCTAAAACGTTTCCATGAATTGCGTTTAATATAGATTTAAAGAACGTCTGTACCTCTCGTGTTTGAACCTATACCTTTTTTTTACTTGAGCACTATTTTAGTGTACTTAACTGTACAATTTCTGCCGTAAAGCGATTCTGTCATAAAGCGATTCTGTCATAAAGCGATTCTGATATAAAGCGAATCTGTCCTAAAGCGAACAATTCATTTATTCTGCTTATGTCTCTTGTGGTGACAATACAGTTTTGTATCGTGACCCGCGAAAACATTATACAAGGTGACTGGTTCCAGTTTCGCAATATTCAAAGAGCTCAAACTCTTGCAAAAAATATTTTTTAAAGTGTTATTTTCCTTAGGAATGTAAAAAATCTAAAAACCTTACCAACAGTATACTAGAACGAAATACGAATCGAATGTCAAAATTGGTTGTCAGTCAAGGTCGTGTGGTTGCATCATACCCTTAAAGTTATCTCGAAACAATATATACCGCGGATTTGTATAAAGATATAAACGGAAACATCTACTTAATAGGCATAAAGTTACTCGATACTCGGCTTAACTCCTAGTTTAGTGCATACAATATGTGAATGTAAAAAACACATGAATAAGAAAGTAATGTAAAAAAAAATATATTACTGATATCATTTTTTATAATATTTATGATAGACCTATTAGGCAATGATATTAAAAAAATATTGAAGTTAAATTGTGGCCCTCTTCACTCAATAGTGGTACACTACCTGGGTATATGACACTTTATTACAAGCAAAAATATGTGTGTTGTGCTCCACATCGCCGCCAGTGTGGCGCAATGTCGACCAGCTCGGCCATCATGGCTTATCTTGCTCGAAAAGTGCGGGCAGGATACCCCGTCACGCTAGCCTTAACGATATCCTTCGCCGGGCTCTTACCACCGCTAACTGTGCGGCTATTCTAGAACCGAGTGGTCTTATGCGTAGCGATGGTAAGATAACCGACGGCACGACACCTATTCCTTGGAAGATCGGGCGGCCTTTAGTGTCAATCAATGAAATCAATGAATCATTTTATTTATTTGACACAACTTAACAATTTAACGTAGTATAGAAACTCTGGCTTCCGCACTAGTCATAGAACGAAGTGTGGGACGCTACTTGCGTCGACACTCTTGCACTGTCTCATCTTCCCGTTACCAGTAACAAGGGTGGTGCGACAAGACGCAAATATAGTAATTTACATAGCGGTTGTATGTTTGAGCCTTTTGGGGTTGAAACTCTCGGGCCTTGGGGACCAGGAGCAAATTATTTTTCTAAGACCTAACAAAGCGTCTGGTTGACGCTACTCGAGATCAGAATGCTGGTCTCTACCTGGGTCAGCGCATTAGTATTGCCATTCAACGAGGCAATGGGGCCAGCATTTTGGGTACTCCACCCACTGGCAGTGGTTTAGATTTAAGTTAGTTTTAATTATTGGGTATGGCTTTTGTTCATATAGTTTATAACTTTGCATAGTTTTAGTAAAAAAAAATATTTCATGTTTTATAAGTCTGCGCAAAATAAATATATGTAGATAAACCCTTAAAAAAGCAAAAAAAAAAAAACATTTACTATTAAGACCTCCACTTGCAACCACGTAATATTGATAAATATTTTTTTAAGTTTGAGCTTGAAAGTACACTTTTGCAGACAGTCATCCTGTATAGCCGCAAATGATAGTTTAATATGATGATATTTAAAAGGCTTTCAAAACTAAGACTTACATTAGAATACCAATCACATCTTCCTTCATTTTATTAAATATACATTTAAGGGCTTGTACACAAAACTGCGATGCAACGCGATGCGAATTCGCAACGCAGAAAATGACGACACGAATTGCTGCGATGCGATTTCGTGCGGCAAGGCGTCTCCCAGGGTGACGATTCCTTCGACGACCGTTAACCGTACTTAACGTATTTTGAATTGAAAACTAGGTCGTGACATGGATCGTAAAAAGAAATGTGCACTTTTATTATTGCTTAGGAAATACAGGAAAAAGAAACAAAGAAGATTTTGGGTTCATCCGCGATGCGAATCAATTCGCAAGTTCTTGCGATGCGTAAAGGGAGCTCGCAGATTTTTGCGATGCGACGTCGCAACGCAGTTTTGTGTACAAGCCCTTACATCCATATATAGAAAAAATACTAAACAAAGATATAATTTCCTTCGATATAGATATTTTGTCACTTTTTACTCGATATTAATAACAACAGGAAGAAACTTTCTAATGTTGTATAAATAACGGTACGGAACCCTTAGTGCTCGAATTCGACTAGCACTTGGCCGTTTGTTTTTTTTTACTTTATCCACTTGTTGCCAGACTAAAAGTAGAGAATCTTCGCTCGCTCGAAAAATAAGAACAACATATACATATACCTCAACATTTATGCTTTATAAACAAACTTAAAGGACATACTGTTTTATTTATGAAGATCTATTCAGATCTGCGCATTTTTTTTTTAAATTATTACAAGATACATAACTTTGTAATTTAAGGCGCAAAATTCTATGTATACTCCCGTCTTGCACCCACTTTCCCAATATAGTTAAGTTTCATAGTTACGTTTTTTTTTTTGAAACTTTAAAAGGGCTTATCATGCACCATGATGAATATAAATGATGAATATTTTACGTTCTATCTTTCAGAATATGTTTACATCAAAATATTTAACATGATATATTAAGTATGTATAAAGACCTTTACAACCTTACCTTATTTTTCAACATAATGGCCAAAGCCGTCATTTTCTTCGTTAAATAATGCGAGCAAGAAGGCGATTACACCTAATTCTGTTCCTTAAATATCGAAATTAAATTCTTCGTCAGATATACTATCAAGATCTAGTGATTTCAAATCTTCTTGTTTGTTTATCAAAGCGTTTAAAGACGCCATTTTGTCCTCAGTGAAGCCCTCGTTCGAAATAGCTGCGTTAGAATAATTTTTCGTACAAAAGGTATTGCCACTATCTGGCTTGAAAACTACGCTGTCATTTTCACCAATCACGTCACCATTTTCACCAATCACGTCACCAGTTTCATTTCTGTCGACAAACGTGCGAATATTTTCACCGATCGCGGGTTTGTTCTCAGTGTCCGTACGACTTTGCTGGTTGTTTTCATCAATCGCTTCGTCTTGTGGTTGGTTTTCGCCGATCTGTGCGTCTAATTCCGCCATCAGAAGTTTATCTTCATCGTCCAAGTTATTAATGTTGAATTTGTCAACGCTTTCTATGTTTCTATTGCCGAACAATTCGTTTTCTGAAATTAACGTGTCTTCCGTAGATTTTGGGTTCTTATCGTCATTTCGACTCGTACATACATTGTCTTTGACTTCGTTTAAATGAAAACCAGATTTTACATTTTCGGAACAAGTTTCAGTGGTATTGGAATGATCTGTTACTTCATTTTGTGCACATGAGACATCATTTTCATTGGTTTTGTCATTTGATGCGTCGGGAAAACCATCGTTTTCACCAGATACCTCACACGTCACGTCATTTTCATTTTGTTTTGCCGCGCCGCATGTGCCACGTGTAGTTACATCATTTGTTTTGCCGAATGTATCATTAATGTCGTCTGCTTTGACATCATCAAATTTCTCTTCATCAGATTTCTCAGAGTCGACTATTTTAATATCTGCGTTTAGTAATGGTTTACTAATTTCTGATATTTGCAAATCAGTGTCTGTATCTATTTTCTTTTCATGATTATTAGTGATTGCTTTGTCTGATCCTTCGCTCATTTCGACATCGTTTTCTACACTTTGTGCATAATCACAACTCGCTTTGTCATCAATTGTTGCAAGTTTTTCACTGGTTACCTTAGTGACTATATGACCATTTTTTGGAGTACTTAAACTATTATTCTCTGCGTTATTATGACTATCTTCCGTTGTTTTTGGAATATGTTCATCGCTTTCTTTTAGTTCTGAATTATCGCATGTTTGAGGCAACTCTGGTTCAGCAATGTCTTCTACTCTAGCTACACTATCATTTCCAATTTCACTTATGCCACTGTCTTGTTTTACCAACATTTCCAAACTAATATCTTTGTTGTTATTTTGAGTATTACCTTCGTTTCTTATAGTATGCGCTCTATTAGATTCTTCGTTATTACTTCTAACTGCAGTAACATTATCAGGACTATCTGTCACTTCATTGCGATAAATTTCTTTAGATTTTCCATCTGACATTTCAGTATTTAAATTAGAAATTGACATATTCTTTTTTAAATTATCAAACACATCAATACCACTATCTTTCTTCGCCAAGTTTTTATCCAAAATACTATCAGAGTCATAACTGTCGCTGTTATTCGATTCTTGCGTTAAATTCTCGATTATATTCTTCCTAATATCGATACTGGGTGATGCGTTTCCGGTTTTGACTATGCGCTTCTTTTTCGGTATCTTTCCGAGATATTTCGGCGAGAATAACGTTTTCAGTGATATCGCTGATAGACTATCGGCCGATTTAGAGCTCGACATAGTATTGTCATCGCTATCGCAATCGTTGTCGGTGTCCCAGTGTACGAAATTTTCATCAGAGTTGAGGTATTCCTGTTTGATTTCGTCATTGATAGCGACCATTGGATCGAAGGCGGTGGCAGGCTCGGACTTCAAGTTGCGTGGGGTAAAAAGATACGGATATGTGCTTCCTCGGTCGAGGCCGAATTTCTGAAAAACAAAATAGCATTTAGGAAGGATGAAAACAAAGATTAATTTATTACTGCAGTTCTTATTAACTATGTACTTCAATTAATTCGATGACACAGGGGCTGACCGGATTTTAACAACATATTTATAGATGTAATTTTAAGCAATAAGACCATTATTTATTTTTTTCAATTTCAAGACCAAAATCAGCTAAATCGGCCCTGCCGTTCTCGAGTTTTTGCGAGACTAACTAACAGCAATTGATTTTTATATACAGGGTTATCGGTTAGGGGTGTACTAAGCGTAAAAGGGGTCACTATACTCATCCTAAGGAACAACTTTCTCTATGGGACCAACTCGCCGGGGAAAAATCAGGTGTTTCATACATTTTGTCCACGACGGATCAACTTTTTATATGGAGCAGCTGTTTTATTTTTCTCGAATGTAGAGTTGGTCCCATAGTGAAAGTTGTTCGTTAAGATGAGTATAGTAACCCCTTTTCGGCTAAGTACACCCCTAACCGATAACCCTGTATAATAAAATTTATAATATACGCTCCACATTCGAGGGAAGACAGCGACCCGACACACGAAGCCGCTGCAAGAATTAGCTTTCAAGCTATAGACCGCCAACTTGTCCATACAATAGGATATAGCTCTTTTCTACCTTTTAATGTTGTCCGATTACAGTGGGTTTTTTTTTTTATATATTTACTATGCTTTACCGTTTTTTTTTCTGTCTTTTATATCCCTTTAAGTTACAAGTATATAGGATATAGCTCTTTTCTACCTTTTAATGTTGTCCGATTACAGTGGGTTTTTTTTTCATATATTTACTATGCTTTACCGTTTTTTTTTTCTGTCTTTTATATCCCTTTAAGTTACAAGTATATAGGATATAGCTCTTTTCTACCTTTTAATGTTGTCCGATTACAGTGGGTTTTTTTTCATATATTTACTATGCTTTACCGTTTTTTTTTCTGTCTTTTATATCCCTTTAAGTTACAAGTATATAGGATATAGCTCTTTTCTACCTTTTAATGTTGTCCGATTACAGTGGGTTTTTTTTCATATATTTACTATGCTTTACCGTTTTTTTTTTCTGTCTTTTATATCCCTTTAAGTTACAAGTATATAGGATATAGCTCTTTTCTACCTTTTAATGTTGTCCGATTACAGTGGGTTTTTTTTCATATATTTACTAGGCTTTACCGTTTTATTTTTTTTCTGTCTTTTATATCACTTTAAAGTTACAAGTATCCTGAGCAGTCATATTTTTGCGCCGATACGATACCTATTATAAGACTTTACTATGCAGAATTCAATAACTTTTTTCAAAATAATAAAACGTATGGACCTAAAATACGTCACAGTGAAGCGATTGACACCAATAACAAAAAAATACGTTATAATTTAAGGTGTAAAAAGACCCCGGAACGTAAATTGTATCAGAAACACGAAAACAGTGAAGGGTCGGTGATACTCTTAAGTGAGCATGAGTGCTTCAGGTATACGCGCTATTACGGATGTCAGTCGGATAAAAACGTATAATATAAATCTTACATGAGAGATTCCTCCAGCGTCGTAACATCCGTCCTCGGAAGCGGTCAAGAGCGTGTCGCAGCGCACGATGCGCACCTGCATAGGCAGCATCTTACTCGACAAATCTTCACTAATTGACGTATCTTGTTTTTCTTCTTGATTAAGTGACGCATCTTCAGCTACTTCTGATTTAGGTTCCCCTGTAAAATTGTTTGTAATTAATTAAAACAATTCTCGTATAGACAATGAACGTTTCTTAAATTTATTTCTGTTAATAATTAGCAGAGAATGTGTCTATTTATTTCCATATGTATTTATATATAAAAGAGCGCTCGCTCGCTTTCGAGCGAGAGCTTGAAGAGTCAACAACTCCTGAGGATGCCTTGTGCTAAGGCGAAACACGTGTCGAGGAAGTCGGATACTGAGAGAAAGAGAAATAATAAGGTGAGGTGTGGCGGTGGTGAGGAGGAACCACACCATAAAAACAAAAATATTTTTCTATTTCTCACGCTGACATCAAGACGAGGCGGAAAAACACTAAATATCTTGTATATACCATCTTGTTATAACTGGATTTCCGCAAAGTAACGCCTGACTCCATCAGTTATCTTTAAGGCCTCTTTTATATAAGTCATTATCGATTACGTGCACGGTTGCATGGAAGAGATCGCTTTAAGCTATAAGGCCGCCATTTAAAAGTTGGTATATGTGTATTAGATTTTTTTTCATATTTTATGTTTTGTTGATGCTGGTTTTTAAATAAATAGTTATCTTATCTTAATGTTGAATGTATTTATGCAAAGACGCTTTGTAAATAGCTTATTAATTTTTGCAAAATTTTGTTCTGCAATGGTTTCACTTTGACTGGTAGACTAACACCGTTAAATATTAATGTATAAATTTGTATGATACCTACGGAAGTGTAACGCGTAATGCCTGTCACTGGCCAAGTCGAATCACCTCACGCGTGTGTTCCGCACGACCGTTTATAATAAGCTCCCTGAGTTTGTAATATTGGCTCACAATTTGCATATATTTAAGAACCGTCTCCAACGCTGGCTCATCGAGCACTCTTTCTACAGCATCAAAGAATTTTTACAACTAAACTGAAACTCATAAAATTATTATTTAAGTAGATTAATTAATGTAACCTGATATTGTTTATATTAACTATATATATATATATATATATCTTTCTTAATAATATATATAAATCTCGTGTTACAATGTTTGTCCTCAATGGACTCCTAAACCACTTAACCGATTATAATAAAATTCGCACACCACGTGCAGTTCGATCCAACTTGAGAGATAGGATAGTTTAAATCTCAAATTATAGTCGCAATTTTAATTTATTGCTAATTATTTGTCTGTTATTATTTGACAGTCACAATTATCTGTTAACTCCAAATGATTCTAACAGATGTCGATACCTTTCGACTGGGTTGAGTAAGTAATCAATAGATGGCGCTGCTATGGTAAATCTACTAAAAACTTTAGCCACAGCAACGCGTGGCCGGGTCAGCTAGTTTATATATATATATATGTAATTTAATTACTAATTATGTAATTTGTTTTGTTTTTATTGACGTGTAAATAGGCTTTACAAATAAAATGATTATGATTATTGTCACACCTTTCTGTGTCTTACACGTTGTGTATATAAGAAAAATAAATATTTATTGGCCTTTGAATAACGTTCGCTAAATGTAACAAGATTTGCCTGTAGTCTTGTTACATGTTAATTATTAATTAATTATGGTAATTACCAATTTTCAGAATGTTTTTTGGTCATCGGGGTGTTCTGCTTATTATCTTAAAAAAATCAATATGATAGATTCGTCGTTTTGATAGAAAAACGACGAATCTATCATATTGTTTTTTTTAATCGTGAAATAAAGTACAATTTACTTGTGGCTTTTAATCAGCGCCACGAGTCCAAGATGTTTGTGAGTTACCACAGCAACTGTAACTTTTGGGAGCTTGAAATATTTTAATAGGTCAACAGTTCGTAGGACTGTTGACGTAAAAAATTTTTACTTTTTTTAACCTGAACAGCTATGCATTTGACCACAAGCTCGCACGATCACAGAAGTCAGCGACACTGCAGCCTTAGATGGCGCATGCCTAGTCTGGAATACACTGGCTCTCAAGGAAGGCTGCCAGAACACACGTTTGTACTTACTTTTGATTTTGATAGTTAAGTCTTCGGTAAGCAATAATATAAAGAAAAAACATTAGTTAATATGCAAACAAAAAATGTAAAAAAAAAAACGCCCCCATCGCCGTTTTTTGGTGGCGGACATCTTAAATTCGAAATGAATCATAGTGTTCTACAAATCAAGCTCTTTCATTCAATACCCATATTGAAGAAGATCTAGAAGAATCATGTATTCCACTATTTCGTGTCGTTCATCGGTCATCTCGGAGCAATTTCATTCAACCGTAGAATAAGAACACAACCGAACTTTTCAACACAAAATAATGTTTTTAATTATGTTTTGTAGATCAAATTCGGTTCATGCGTTCGGGAGCAACGACACCACAGACAGATATAGACATAGGATGTGTTTGTTTTGTGTATGTAAATTATTATTTTGGCCGTTTGCAAACCGATTAAAATGTTTTATAGTTCGAAAAGTTCAGTTTAAAATCTTTTTTAGTTCGAAAAGTTCAGATTAAAATGTTTTTTAGTTCGAAAAGTTCAGATTAAAATGATTTTTAGTTCGAAAAGTTCAGATCAAAATGATTTTTAGTTCGATAAAATAAATATATACTTCTGAGGTGGTCCTATATAAATTTTACCAAAATCGGTTTAGTAGTTCTTTTTTTTCATTAAATATTTATTTTTTGTAAGAGGACATTGTTATAGTAACGTGGGCTTTGCGCGCTGAATGGGAGCCGGTTTAAACTTATTACAATTATCTCTAATTCATTTTTAGAAATAACAAGCTGACCCGCCGAACTTCGTACCGCCTAACAGTTATGTATGTTTCTAACCTAAGAGGTTAGAAACCTTCCCTGGAGTACGACAATTATTTCAAGACTGAAATCACCTATATCGGCCCAGCTGTTCTCGAGTTATAGTTAAACAAACAGATTCATTCATCAATATATATTTTAATTTTTTTCTGTCATAAGAACCTTCTCCTGACAATAACAAAACAACAAAAAAAAGTAGTGAAATCTGTCCAGCCGTTCACGCGTGATGTCGTGACCAAGGGATATAGGGATTGATTTATATATATATATATATATATATAGAATAGCTGCACTCTGCGGTGTTACTTGCGCTTAAACAGAATAAAAAGTAGCCTGTGTGTTAATCCCGGGTCTAAGCTATGTCCTTATTGAATCGCTTCAGCAGTTTTTGCGTGAAACGCAACAAACACGCATCCATACATTTTTATAAACTTTCACGTTTATGATATTAGTAGGATAGGCTTGCTTTCGACCGCATCATCGCTATACATCAGGCGAGACCGCCCCCTTTTTTTATCTTACAAAGCTAGGCATCTGACCATAAGTTCGTACGACCACGGAAGCGATACTATAGTCCTAGTTAGAGCATGCATGCAAGCATGGAATACACTGGCTCTCAAGGAAGGCTGCCGGAACACATAGCCTGATGTAAAGTGACGATGCGGTCGATGTCAGACGCTTGCTTAAAAGAATTTCTCTTACCTTTTCTCTTATGTGTGCATCTCAACTCGTGCGCGGCCAGGCTTCTCTGGTACGCATAAAACCGCTTGCACTTAGGACATTTACCTATAAAACAGAGATTATATTTTAATGTAAATAAGTACCTATTTTACTAGCAAATAAAATTCTAAACGGTTACCAAAATGGATAAATATTATCACCAAATTACGTCTCCTAAAACGGACCTTGTGCCGAAAGTATTCAGAATGTCATAAAAAAATGACCTGAACCTACTGCGTACCTTGTTGCGGAAAGTATTCGGATTGTAATAAAAAAATACCTCAACCTACTGCGGCTCTGGTTGCGGAAAGTATTCGGATTATTATACAAAAATACCTCAACCTACTGCGGATCTTGTTGCGGAAGGTATTCGGATTATTATACAAAAATACCTCAACCTACTGCGGATCTGGTTGCGGAAAGTATTCGGATTGTTATAAAAAATACCTCAACCTACTGCGTACCTTGTTGCGGAAAGTATTCGGATTGTCATAAAAAAATACCTCAACCTACTGCGGCTCTGGTTGCGGAAAGTATTCGGATTATTATACAAAAATACCTCAACCTACTGCGGATCTTGTTGCGGAAGGTATTCGGATTATTATACAAAAATACCTCAACCTACTGCGGATCTGGTTGCGGAAAGTATTCGGATTGTTATAAAAAATACCTCAACCTACTGCGTACCTTGTTGCGGAAAGTATTCGGATTGTCATAAAAAAATACCTCAACCTACTGCGGCTCTGGTTGCGGAAAGTATTCGGATTATTATACAAAAATACCTCAACCTACTGCGGATCTTGTTGCGGAAGGTATTCGGATTATTATACAAAAATACCTCAACCTACTGCGGATCTGGTTGCGGAAAGTATTCGGATTGTTATAAAAAATACCTCAACCTACTGCGAATCTGGTTGCGGAAAGTATTCGGATTGTTATAAAAAATACCTCAACCTACTGCGAATCTGGTTGCGGAAAGTATTCGGATTGTTATAAAAAAATACCTCAACCTACTGCGAATCTGATTGCGGAAAGTATTCGGATTGTTATAAAAAAATACCTCAACCTGCTGCGGATCTTGTTTCGGAAGATATTCCGATTGTTATAAAAAAATACCTCAACCTACTGCGGATCTGGTTGCGGAAAGTATTCGGATTGTCATAAAAAAATGAACTGAACCTACTGCGGACCTTGTTGCCGAAAGTATTTGGAGGGTAAGTAATTTGGTGACTATTAAGCCATTTTAGGAACCAAAAATAATATTTGGTGACCGTCTTAATTAATACCCTATTTTAATATAAGTGCTCTCAATTCTTATGATACACTACTACTCGCAGTAGCTCTGCGAACGGTGGTGTGTAATTGACCGAGCGAGCGAAGCGTATCTTATAGTATAGTATGCTTTGGCTCTTGCAAAATATATCGTTGTCGATAGACTCATAAAACAAGGTCTAAAACCCCTGTGCTTTTCCACCTATGTTTATTAGTTCAAGAGGTAATTTTCAAATGAGGTCAAATCCATAAATGTGAAAGTAGGTACACAACATTTTTCTTTACAGTATTCTTCATTGCCTAATAACTTTCATAACTAGACAAATCCAGCCTAAAGCCCTATAAAATGCAAAGAAAAACTAACCTTAGTGTAACAACATACCTCATGACAGTATACATATGTACAATTTGGCATAAAGTGGATTTGACTACTACTGAAAATTAACTCCTGAGTTATCGTGGCAATTGGTGAGTAATTTATGTCGATTAATAATTCGGGACACAGCTTGCGTATGGTAATTTTTTTTCCGTGTACTTATGTATTTATGTAAGTTACCTCCGGGGCGGGCTCCCTCGCCGGGGCACTTGTGGTCCTCAAGTAGTTTGTACGTGGGGAACGTCTTCCAACATTCCTCGCACTTGACGTCAGGCACCTCGTAAGTAGGCAGGCATTGGTTGCGAGTGAAGTGACTGCAAATAACACATGGTTTTCAGTTAGAGTTGTACTAAGCCGACAATCAAAACAAATTACATGTTCTATTGTGCGTTTGTTGTGATACGCCATCTATTGGCAAATAAGGCAAACAAGATCTTAAAAACTTACAAATAGCAGTCGGTGACATGGAGGTGCCGTAGCTTTTTCAGATTATGTAGATGACGTGAAACTAATATACTGAAAGGCGCCATCTATCGGGCAATACGGCCAACTAAGCACCAAAAATTACAGTTCGTAATTCTCAGGCGTCTTGAAGTCATCGTAGCACTTGGCGCAAGTATACGGCAGTCTCATGGCTGTATGCAGCCGATGTTGCTGATTGGACACCGTGTACTAAGGAACCAGACCTGACATGCTTTAAATACCATTTGTAATACGCCATCTATTTGCCAACAACGCAAACGAAATCTTAAAAACTTATAAACAGTAGCACTAGGCGTCCTGGGGGCTTTTATCAAAGGGTCCATACAAAAATAATCTACAATAGCTAATAATTTATTTTTTTATGTATTCACTAAATTATTACTATTAATTGCTTGTGTAATAATTTATGTCTACATATATGTATGTTACTTTGTATGGAATGAATTAAAGCTTATTTATTATAGGCGTCCTGAAAGTGCCGTAGCGTTTGAAGAAAATGTAGATGACATAAAAAAATTATTGGTTAAACATTTGTATGCATGTCTGTTTGTCCTGCGTCTGGGTGTTTATTATATATATAAGTATGTATTTATGTATATAAGTATGTATATCAGTCATCAGGTTACCATAGCACAGGCTTTGTCTAGTTGGGAACAGAAGACATTTGTGTGAATGTTGTCCCATATTATTATTATTGAGAGGCGCCATCTATTGGACAACAAGGTCAAACAAACCCCAAAAACTCACAGTTCGTAGTCGTCAGGCGTCTTGAAGTCGTCGTAGCACTTGGCGCAAGTATAGGGCAGGCTCATGGCTGTATGCCGCCGGTGGTGCTGATTGGCCGACGAGATATTGGGGAACCACAGCTCGCAAGCGTTGCATGACATCCTGCTCAAAAAATAAATTGTTTTACTGTTTTATAATGTTTCTTGTATTTTTTAGGATCAATACCATTAGGTTTGGAGCCATAATTTTTTTTTAATTATTTTCCTTTTTAACCTGTTAAGGTTAAAACGGGAACCCCATTACTAAGACTTTGCTGTCTGTCTGTCCGTCCGTCTATCACCGTACTGTATTTCATGAGCCGTGATAGCTATATAGCTGAAATTTGCCGATGATTTTATTTCTATTGCCTCTATAACTTGTATCACTTCAACTGTATAAATTTATATTGTTTTATCTTAACGGGGGTGACACAGCCACTGTGTGACAAAATCACTTTAAATTAATAAAGTTAAAAAAAACAAACACTTAAAACAGAATAATACACAAAAAAACGTGATTTTTGCCCAATAACGACAATAGCAGTTCACTGCTGTTGTACGGAACCCTTAATGCGCGAGTCCGACACGCGTTTGATAAATTATTTAGGTTGCTATCATGATAAAAATTAAAGTGACGCTAATTCGGTCAGGCAAGACGTAGTAACCAAACTTGACAGTTCTAAAATTGTCGCCTCTTAATTTGTTTCCATAAGTGAGATGAGGTCGGATATGATTTTGAGAACTGTAAGTATAGCGAGTGTAACGCAGTTTGTTGAATTGGAGTAATTTTGTGATTTGACCCAACTTTTTTCATATTTTATCTTATTTGCAGTTGTTCTCTGTATGGCATTAGACACGGGTCGGCAGATTGAGTTGCAGAAAACTCCATTTCCCCAAATCACTTGCGACACTAGGTGTAAGATTATTCCTGTATATTTGATGTTTGTGTGTTTGCAATAGAGAGTTAATTCATTTATTCATTCAAAAATCCAGACGCCACAGACTCGAAAAAAAAACCACACAATACGTTTTTTTTATCCTGAACAGCTGGGCATTTGGCACCACAATTTCGCACGACCACGGAAGTCAGCTACACTGTAGCCCTAGATGGAGCATGCCTAGTCTGGCATACACTGGCTCTCAAGGAAGGCTGCCAGAACACACAGTTAGGTGCTTGGCGACACATTTTACAACTTGAGAGTGGTAGCTAGCCAGGCGAGCGGGAAACGCCCTACCACCATGCTATGGTTTCCTCACGATGTTTTCTATCACCGGTGGCTCAGGCTCTTTTTGCATGTTTCGTGGGATCGAACCTCGTACCTTATACACTGCAATCGACCCCGCTAAAAACTCGACCATCAATCGCTACAAAACGTCGAGATGGGTTTGGAGCTACGATCAAAGAATTTGGACAAATGACCTTGGATGGCGCACTGACGATTTTCTGATCTCATTGCCGCGGATAGAGTGCAGGGCAGGGGTCTCGCTAAGACGCGATCTTTGATTCGTCAATAAGGAGTGCATATACGCGGATATATCCCCACTACGTCGCTTTCGGTTCAAGAATATTTCTTTCTCTGTCATAAATACGAGTAGTGCCGCGCTTGCAAGCAAACTAAATTTTTAGCTAACTATATTAATATTGTATTTATCATGATATTTATTTCTTACTTTATACCTCATATGTTTGTTTTGTTTGAATATTGTGATGGATTTTTATTCTTTTCTTTTGTTTAATTTAATTTTTAATGTAATAGCAATTGACTTGTTTTTTTTTAATTATTATTTTTCCATATTTGTGTTTTGACATCTTTGTTATCTATCATTAGTGTAACTCGCATGCGGTTCTAATTAGAATAAATAAATAAATAAACATTTATTTCTTTTATGAATGTATTGACTTGGCAAACGCACACAGCAACGTAATCCACAAGCCTATCTAAATGTGTAGCCATCCATATACATTAAAATAAATATAGGCACTAAGCACTGATATTAGATATATTCAATTTGTATAACAATAGACAATCTTAAGCTGTGTGCGTTTGCCAAGTCACTATATTCATAAAAGAAATAAATATGAACAATATTGACATTACTTATAGTTACTTAAACATTTTGTTTGCTTGCTAGCGCGGTACTTACTCGTAATTATGACAGAGTAGTTTGAAAGTTTCTCTCGTATAGATAAACAGATACTGAATTAAACGACTTGGTTTGCATTCGATTTTACAAGACTGCGAGACATGTGCATTTTTGTACATGCAATTTTTTGGACGGGCGATATGACCTACACTGACGTCCCGCTCGGGGCGTTTTTTTTTTTTAGCTAAATAGTCTTGCGCTTGACCGCAACTCGCCTGATGTAAAGCGACGATGCGGTCTAGGATGTAGCACACTTGCCTAGAAGAAACCGATTCACTCGCGATTTGAAATGACCGGGATTATATCTATCGGGAAATAAGGTACTCGGCAGTGAGTTCCACAACCTGGCAGTTCGCACAATAAACGTTGACGTAAAGCGTTTAGTGCGAGTCCGTAATGTGTATTTCCCCGTCAGCATCACCCAACTAGCCAAGCTCCTTATAATAACGGAGAGCAGCTCTAGGTCGCTGGCACAACAGTTCCACTACTATTGCGTCAGGTGTAGAAGTGATAACTTCATGATGAGATATACGTAGATTCGGATGCATCGCGTTTAAGTTCTCCCAGTCTCTGTCTGATGTTTTCTGTGGCCCCGCAATGTAGTAGCACATGTTCCACAATTACGTCTATCTATCGTAACTGAAACAGTGTATTCCAGACTAGGCATGCTCCATCTAGGGCTACAGTGTCGCTGACTTCCGTGCTCGTGCGAACTTGTGGTGTCAAATGCCTAGCTGTTCAGGATTTAAAAAAAAACTGACTGATGAACTGACCCGACTAATAGGTTCTTAATAATGTTCACAGTTGGACCATAATATGCATAGTTTAACATATCCGTGATACAAACAGTAGGATCATGAATCGGAACGTTTTATTGCATGGGTGTCATTCATTAAGTTTCTCACTTTCATTCATTGAGCGAGCGAGCTGAGCGATTTTGCTTTGCACAGTCAAAATGACCCTCCTTTCGCAGTCGAGTTAAAAGTGAAAAAAAACACTCACTCTACTGGTGTATAAGTGACGTCATGACTCTTTATGTGCGCTGCAAGATATTGCGCGCCTTTGGTCTTGAAGCCGCAAACTTCACAGTCGCGGGCTTTCGGAGCCGGCGACGGAGCCCTAGTCACGGTCGGGGTCAACTCGCGCTGACGTCGGGACTTCGGGCCAGCGGGCGCGTCTTCGCGCTTCTGGAGACAAAATAAACATCACTTAATCTAAGAATCAGCTTACAGGCTAAACCGCTAATCCTAGAAACATGAAATTCGGGTAGGGGGGGTATGCTAAAGTATTTTTAGATACTAAATCCCTTAGCGGGTCAAATGGGAGTTCAAACTTTCTAATTTGTTTATATGCTATTTTAAGTTGTCACAGCTAGTCAAAAATGAGACAAAAACATTATTTAAGAAAGTTACTAAAGAAAAATGGATCTTTATCTGTCCGCAAATAAAAAACATTTTATTTATTTACTTCTTCGCTAGGTTTTACCCGCGGTAGAAATCGAATCATCCCATGGAAGCACTTTGATTTACCGGGATAAAAAGTAAGCCTATCTGCCAATCCAGGGCATAAGCTATATTCGTGACAAGTTTCATCCAAATCCGTCAAGCCGTTGTCAGACCGTGAAGGAGGAACAAACAAACACACACTCGTAAAAACTTTCGCATTTATAATATAAGTGTGACAAACAAAATGACATTTACCTTTCCTTTAGCCGTTGGAGTCGATACAAGCTCGATGTTCTTTGAACTTAGTGACGTCACTGGCGATATTTCACGCTTTTTAGATTTCGGTCCCGGCTTTGGCGTAGTTTCAGACCTTGTGACTATATACTCCGGCTTTTTGGTCCTTGGAGCCAATTCCGAAAGCTCAGACCTTCTTGATTTCGCCGCTGACACTGGATCGGTATTTTGGATTTTTAACGTGTCGAGTTTTTTGGACTTTGGACCAGCTTTGGGGGTTTGTTTTTGGGTGGGGGTTGTGTTTAAGGCTTCTTTTGCTGATTTGGGGCCGGGTCTCGGTGTTTTTTCTTGCTTTGACGGTTCGGTTGTCATTCTGTAACGAGGGCATAGTTTTTTGTTTCGCTATTTAATTGCTAATAAACTAAATTTAAGTGGTTAGAAGCGCCTTTAAAAAAACCCGACTGGTTAATCTTAAACTTAGCATTTCTTAAAAAAGTAAAAAGTTATTTCATTTAAATATTTTGTAAGTTTTTGCAATCGGATTTGTTTGGAATAGTTTCTAACCACTTCTTATTTATGTATGCTACTGAAACCAACTTTAGAAATTGTTCTTTTGTTTGGTGGGATATTATATCAACTTTTGTTTGGTGGGATATTATATCAACTTTTGTTTGGTGTGATATTATATCAACTTTTGTTTGGTGGGATATTATATCAACTTTTGTTTGGTGTGATATTATATCAACTTTTGTTTGGTGTGATATTATATCAACTTTTGTTTGGTGGGATATTATATCAACTTTTGTTTGGTGTGATATTATATCAACTTTTGTTTGGTGTGATATTATATCAACTTTTGTTTGGTGTGATATTATATCAACTTTTGTTTGGTGGTATATTATATCAACTTTTGTTTGGTGGTATATTATATCAACTTTTGTTTGGTGGGATATTATATCAACTTTTGTTTGGTGGGTTATTATATCAACTTTTGTTTGGTGTGATATTATATCAACTTTTGTTTGGTGTGATATTATATCAACTTTTGTTTGGTGTGATATTATATCAACTTTTGTTTGGTGGGTTATTATATCAACTTTTGTTTGGTGTGATATTATATCAACCTTTTTTTGTTGTGATATTATATCAACTTTTGTTTGGTGTGATATTATATCAACTTTTGTTTGGTGGGATATTATATCAACTTTTGTTTGGTGTGATATTATATCAACTTTTGTTTGGTGTGATATTATATCAACTTTTGTTTGGTGTGATATTATATCAACTTTTGTTTGGTGGTATATTATATCAACTTTTGTTTGGTGGTATATTATATCAACTTTTGTTTGGTGTGATATTATATCAACTTTTGTTTGGTGTGATATTATATCAACTTTTGTTTGGTGTGATATTATATCAACTTTTGTTTGGTGTGATATTATATCAACTTTTGTTTGGTGGGATATTATATCAACTTTTGTTTGGTGTGATATTATATCAACTTTTGTTTGGTGTGATATTATATCAACTTTTGTTTGGTGTGATATTATATCAACTTTTGTTTGGTGGTATATTATATCAACTTTTGTTTGGTGGTATATTATATCAACTTTTGTTTGGTGGGATATTATATCAACTTTTGTTTGGTGGGTTATTATATCAACTTTTGTTTGGTGTGATATTATATCAACTTTTGTTTGGTGTGATATTATATCAACTTTTGTTTGGTGTGATATTATATCAACTTTTGTTTGGTAGTATATTATATCAACTTTTGTTTGGTGGTATATTATATCAACTTTTGTTTGGTGGTATATTATATCAACTTTTGTTTGGTGTGATATTATATCAACTTTTGTTTGGTGGGATATTATATCAACTTTTGTTTGGTGTGATATTATATCAACTTTTGTTTGGTGGTATATTATATCAACTTTTGTTTGGTGTGATATTATATCAACTTTTGTTTGGTGGTATATTATATCAAATTTTTGTTTGGTGGGATATTATGTCAACTTTTGTTTGGTGGGATATTATATCAACTTTTGTTTGGTGTGATATTATATCAACTTTTGTTTGGTGGGATATTATATCAACTTTTGTTTGGTGTGATATTATATCAACTTTTGTTTGGTGTGATATTATATCAACTTTTGTTTGGTGGGATATTATATCAACTTTTGTTTGGTGGTATATTATATCAACTTTTGTTTGGTGGTATATTATATCAACTTTTGTTTGATGGGATATTATATCAACTTTTGTTTGGTGTGATATTATATCAACTTTTGTTTGGTGGGATATTATATCAACTTTTGTTTGGTGTGATATTATATCAACTTTTGTTTGGTGGGATATTATATCAACTTTTGTTTGGTGTGATATTATATCAACTTTTGTTTGGTGGGATATTATATCAACTTTTGTTTGGTGTGATATTATATCAACTTTTGTTTGGTGGTATATTATATCAACTTTTGTTTGGAGGGATATTATATCAACTTTTGTTTGGTGGTATATTATATCAACTTTTGTTTGGTGGGATATTATATCAACTTTTGTTTGGTGTGATATTATATCAACTTTTGTTTGGTGGGATATTATATCAACTTTTGTTTGGTGTGATATTATATCAACTTTTGTTTGGTGGGATATTATATCAACTTTTGTTTGGTGGGATATTAAATCAACTTTTGTTTGGTGTGATATTATATCAACTTTTGTTTGGTGGGATATTATATCAACTTTTGTTTGGTGTGATATTATATCAACTTTTGTTTGGTGTGATATTATATCAACTTTTGTTTGGTGGGATATTATATCAACTTTTGTTTGGTGGGATATTATATCAACTTTTGTTTGGTGGTATATTATATCAACTTTTGTTTGGTGTGATATTATATCAACTTTTGTTTGGTGTGATATTATATCAACTTTTGTTTGGTGGGATATTATATCAACTTTTGTTTGGTGTGATATTATATCAACTTTTGTTTGGTGGTATATTATATCAACTTTTGTTTGGTGGTATATTATATCAACTTTTGTTTGGTGTGATATTATATCAACTTTTGTTTGGTGTGATATTATATCAACTTTTGTTTGGTGGGATATTATATCAACTTTTGTTTGGTGTGATATTATATCAACTTTTGTTTGGTGGTATATTATATCAACTTTTGTTTGGTGTGATATTATATCAACTTTTGTTTGGTGGTATATTATATCAAATTTTTGTTTGGTGGGATATTATGTCAACTTTTGTTTGGTGGGATATTATATCAACTTTTGTTTGGTGTGATATTATATCAACTTTTGTTTGGTGTGATATTATATCAACTTTTGTTTGGTGGGATATTATATCAACTTTTGTTTGGTGTGATATTATATCAACTTTTGTTTGGAGGGATATTATATCAACTTTTGTTTGGTGGGATATTATATCAACTTTTGTTTGGTGGTATATTATATCAACTTTTGTTTGGTGTGATATTATATCAACTTTTGTTTGGTGTGATATTATATCAACTTTTGTTTGGTGGGATATTATATCAACTTTTGTTTGGTGTGATATTATATCAACTTTTGTTTGGAGGAATATTATATCAACTTTTCTTTGGTGGTATATTATATCAACTTTTGTTTGGTGGTATATTATATCAACTTTTGTTTGGTGGTATATTATATCAACTTTTGTTTGGTGGGATATTATATCAACTTTTGTTTGGTGGGATATTATAGTAACTTTTGTTTGGTGGGATACTCCGCTTCTTCTTCTTCTACTTCGTCCGCGTGGACAAATTATTTCATCGTTCGTAAAAAAAAAACTTTTTCTTCTAATACCTCCAAGAGGGTACACTGTCTCATACGATCGCTTAAGTAGTTTCCGCGTGAAAGCATAACGAACAAATGCACATTCACGTTTATAATGTAAGTAGGAATACACAATTCTTTGGTTTTAAATAAAAATTGTATCGGAACTGCTTTAGAGTTTTTGAGTCAGTGTGGGCAATAAAAATAATACAAAACCATTCATTCACGTTAAAATAATTACTTAAATGATGCAGCATGATAAATATCTGTAGGGTAGTGTTTTTTAAAGTCGTAAAATACATGTCGTAAGGTCAATAATTCGCAGAACAACTAGCATTAGATCTGTTGTTATTGATATATACTTACTTGGTTTTCTTAACAGGCGTCGGTGCTTCTATAACACAGTCTCGGGAACGCTTCGACCTGGGCACTAGCAATGCGCTGTCATCCATCTGAAAATAACATCATCATAGAAATAGAAACAGAAACACAGAAACAGAAAAATAAACAGAAATAGAAACAGAAACAGAAACACAGAAACAGAAAAAGAAACAGAAACAGAAACAGAAACAGAAACAGAAACAGAAACAGAAACAGAAACAGAAACAGAAACAGAAACAGAAACAGAAACAGAAACAGAAACAGAAACAGAAACAGAAACAGAAACAGAAACAGAAACAGAAACAGAAACAGAAACAGAAACAGAAACAGAAACAGAAACAGAAACAGAAACAGAAACAGAAACAGAAACAGAAACAGAAACAGAAACAGAAACAGAAACAGAAACAGAAACAGAAACAGAAACAGAAACAGAAACAGAAACAGAAACAGAAACACAGAAACAGAAAAAGAAACAGAAACAGAAACAGAAACAGAAACACAGAAACAGAAACACAGAAACAGAAAAAGAAACAGAAACAGAAACAGAAACAGAAACAGAAACAGAAACACAGAAACAGAAAAAGAAACAGAAACAGAAACACAGAAACAGAAAAAGAAACAGAAACAGAAACAGAATCAGAATCAGAATCAGAATCAGAAACAGAAACAGAAACAGAAACTGAAAAAGAAACAGAAACAGAAATATATTTATTAGCAACAGAAAACACAACTTAAACAAAAACACAATATGTAACATGTATTACTGAGTGCTTTCTGTCACAAACCAATTGGTAAATACCAATATCAATACAACACAACGTTGTGGCTCCTTACAACAATAATATATATGACATTTTATCATTTATTAAATGATATTAAAACATTATATAAAATGTGTGACAATATTAAACGGTATTAGTCTACCAATCAAGATGATACCATTGTAAAAGAAAATTTTGCAAAATTCGAGATAGCCCTTTTGTATAAAGGAAATTGCTAAGAACTTGCCATTTCAACTTCTGCCGTCTCTTTCTCCACTTCCTTATGTCTCTCTCTGTCTCTTTTTAACGCTGATTTGGGAGCTAGCCTCGCTCTGGTAGTAGGCTTGACTATTTTAGCACCCTGAAAAACAATATATTGAACTTAAATAATTTATTATTACTTAACACTTAGCAGTTATGAATGTTTCTCACCGTTTAAATCCTCCCTGAACCTTCACAAACATTATTTTACGTGTGTACTGAACTCCTCCTAAACAGCTGGACCGATTTTCGCTTGCTGTCTACCAAAAATCATCTAAATCGACCCAGCCGTTCTCTAGTTTTAACGAGACTAACGAACAGTCGTGTCGTTTATATATATTAGAAGATAAGACTAGCGGACCCGACAGACGTGGTCTTGCGAAAACCTAGATAGAACCACCCAGGGTGCCACAAAAACGTATATTAAAAAAAACATTCAAATCGGTCCAGCCGTTTAGGAGTTCAGTGACATACAAATGTACAATAGAATTATGTATAAAAATATATCTATACTAATATTATAAAGAGGAAAGATTTGTATTTTTGTATTTTTGTATTTTTGTATTTTTGTATGTAACGAATAAACTCAAAAACTACTGGACCGATTTCAAAATTTCTTTCGCCACTAGAAAGCTACGTTATCGAGGAGTAACATAGGCTATATTTAATAATAGAAAAAATTAGAGATCCTTACAAATTTCCACTATAACCAATCCAAGGTGTAATTTTTTTGCCATAAAATGCCTTTCATCGCATACGCTGCGGTAAGTATTGAGGATAGAACAAAAAAATGTTCTACAATATTATAGAGCATATCAATATCTACAAAAAAGTTCGCGATAGCATATGTCCAACTATTAAAGTTATGTCACTATAACTACTTTTATACATTTTAAAAGTTGATAGAAATGCCGATCAAACTCAGACCAATTTATCTATACCTTCGTATTAATTCTTATCAAAATAAACTGTTTCGTATTCAAGTCTGTTTCAATACCTGTTAATAACTGTTTGAATTATTAAAATCGGATGTACCATTCAAAAGATATTACGAAATTAAAAAATAACAAGTCATATCTAAAAAAGTGATAACCACTTCCATTCGACTCGCTAAACTTACGTTACCTATAATGGCCTCTTAGGAAATTAAAAGTTATCTTCAGAAAGATTTGTATACTGGGCTGATTTCAAAAATTCTTTCGCTGGTGGAAAGCTTCATTGTCACTCAGTAACATACAACATTATATTTAACATTAGAGATCCCTACTAAAACAAACTCAAGGTGTCAAAACGTTAGCCATAAATTGTCTCTCATCGAATGCTGCGAAAAATATCTATGATAGAACAAAAAAAACTACAATATTATAGATTATATTAATATCTACAAAAACTTCAGGAGACCATATGTCTAACTATTGTAGTTATGTCACTTTATCAACTTTTTTACATTTTAAAAGTTAATATAAATTCCGATCAAACTCAGACCATGTTATTCATACCTTTGTAGTAGTCTTATCCAAATAAATGATTTCGTATTCAAGAATGTTTCAGTACCTGTTGATTACTTTTATAATTATTTAAATCGGATATTTTATTAAAAAGATATTATGAAATCAAAATATGAACGCCGATGGCGCGCCGGCCGCCGACAACGGTATCTTACCACGGGAAAGGGGGCACCGGAGTGCGGGAGAGGTGTGCTCATCTACGAAATAGGCTCCCTACGCAGTGGACGCAACCGCCATCGAATATTTAAATTTTGTTCATAGTATATTTTTGTGTCTAGATAAAAAGTTTTTTTCAAAATTACTTACACATTATTTTATTCAACCTTTAAAATAAAAGCGTGGAAAATAACATTGGCCATCTATTTTTTTTGAACGCGCCTGGTGGCACAGGTAAAACCTTTCTTGCCAATTTGATATTGGCAAAAGTACGACAATCTGGAAGAAATGCACTGGCAGTGGCGTCTTCGGGAATTGCTGCAACCCTATTAAATGATGGAAAAACAGCCCACTCTACCTTTAAATTACCTTTGGCTGTGTCTTTAGAACAACAGTATGTTCAATCCGCAAAAATGGTCCATTGGGAAAGCTTTTACAGGACAAGTCGCTGATTATTTGGTATGAGTGCACCATGAGCCATAGAGCCCATGCCGAAGCAGTGGACCGCACATTAAAGGATATCAGAAACTCGGGCAATATGATGGGAGGCGTAACTTTTGTTTTCGCTGGAAACTTTCGCCAAACACTGCCGGTTATAACAAAGGGTACACGCGCCGACGTTATTAAAGCGTGCCTCAAATCATCACCTTTGTGGCAGTCAATTGAAACCCTTAATTTGCGCACAAATATGAGAGCACATTTAAGTAATAACCACGGTGGCAATTTCTCACAAAAAACACTCAAATTAGGAGACGGAAATTTTTTCAATCCAGTCACAAACAGCTCTCAAATATTGTTGAATAATGAATTGGCTCAAATTGTTCACAGTCTAGCAACTCTTATAGACACAATCTATCCTGACATCGAAAATCTTACAGATCGAAATTTCCATTGGCTCTGTTCGAGGGCGATATTGTCACCAAGAAACGACTCCGTGAATGAAATAAATAATATGATTATGGAAAAAGTACCCGGTGATTTTAAATGTTACAAATCTGTTGATACCGTGTGCAATATCGAAGACACAGTGCACTACCCACAAGAATTTTTAAATTCCCTCAATCATGCTGGCTTGCCAGCCCACGAACTTAAATTAAAAGCAGGCACTCCTATTATGCTACTGAGAAATTTATGCCCTCCCAGTATGTGTAATGGTACAAGACTTTTGATAAAGGAATTCAGAGAAAATGTGATTGTAGCAAGCATTATCACGGGCCCCGCGGCCGGTCAGCTTGCACACATTCCACGGATCCCGATGATACCGACTGATTTGCCTATATCTTTTAAAAGATTACAATTTCCTGTAAAGACATCGTTTACAATAAATAAATCCCAGGGACAAACTTTCTCGATAGTTGGATAGGAAAATTATCTTCAATTATCGTAAAATCGTGTTTTAACATAATAGTTTTAACCCGTGCGAAGCCGGGACGGGCAGCTAGTAATTATATATAAAAAGATATTAACAGTCCTATTAATAAATCTTAAATTTAAACGTATTTTGTCTATTTTTATCCGATAGAGAACGTCACGCGTCAAAACAAGACGAAAGACGATCAAAGTTAATATGACCATATATGTATATTTATTTGTATATATATATATACATACATATATAGTCTATACATATACTAAACAAAATAAATATATAGTAGAATACTATACATTATGATAATTTGAAATCCAAGATGGCTACCACTACTATATCTGATCCACACACACTAATGATACCCGAGATGAGTTTTACATGACATTCCCCGCACCATGCCTGTGCTAACTGCTAGTTTTATAAAACTAGCAACACCGCGAAGCCGCCCGATGTTCGTCTTCGCACCCAGGGCAACACTGCCTACTTCTACAAAATCTGCTAAGTACATACATCGTACTTGTGAGTGATTATTTCAGTACTTTATTGCACACCAAGAAAAATATATACAGCAAATATATTATAAACAAAACATTGGTAGTACATTGGGCGGCCTTATCGCCTAAAGCGATTTCTTCCAGGCAACCTTTGGATGGATCGGACTAACTGCAAATAGTAACGTCGGTGGTGTACCAATAAAAAAAGAAAAAAAAAGAGATGGTACAAATACTGTACCATAAAAAAAAACAAAATACATACATACATATATATATATATATATTTAGTAATATTAAGCACATACAATAGCTGACGTCATATTCGTAATAATAATAATACCACACAAGAGTTCCACTTAATTAATAGAAAGATAATGAATGTTCAGCAAGTTTTTGAATATAAAAAGGGATTTAGCCTGTCTGATTGACAAAGGCAGCGCGTTCCATAGAAGGATAGCTTGCACAGTAAATGATGCATGAAAGAAAGAGTTCGTTGAGGTAGAAGTAGGCAGCACAAGATCACGTGATGGCCGCAAAGAATTAGAGTGGGAAGCTGTTAAAAAAACAAAATTGTCTTTTAAGTAAGAGGGAGTGGTAGAATTAAATAGTATTTTATAAAGAAAAGACAGAATATGAGAATTACGGCGAAGACGAATAGGTAACCAATTGAGCCTTTTACGGTATTTTTTACGAGTTGCTCTTCGGTTAAGTCTAAATAGCAAGCGTCTGCGTAATCTAATATCGGGAGAAGGAGAGATTTCACAAGTGCAGTTTTAGTAGTAATTGGAAGGAAATTACGCAGTCTTCTTAGGGAAGCTGCAGACGCAAAGATTCTACGACTGACTTCTGCAAGCTGGGGACTCAAGGAAAGCGTTCTATCCATGATTATACCCAGCTTTTTTACGGTCTCGCTTATGCTAATAGGAACTCTATCAAAAATCAGTTGAGGAAGATGGAACCAGTCTACTTTAGAGATCATACGAGAGCTCCCGATGATAATAGACTGAGTTTTTAAAGGATTAAAACCGTAAGCCCGTATGATCTACTCCAGTTCCGAATCTTTTGAAGGTCTGAATTAGTAGCTCTAGTTGCCTCATCCAGTTGTTATTTTCGCGTTCCGTATTGCTATACTAAACAGGCCAATAAAGTGGCATTGAACCAAACTTTCCAACTTTTTGGAAAAAGTAACTCAAAAATCCACGGAGACAAAAAGAAATCTAAACATTCGTAGAACCCATACAACAAGTTTTGTTAAGATTGGTTGGAAACTACGACGATGAGTACGAAATTTCAGGAGACATACAAACGAAAGAAAAATTTGCCAGACCGGGAGCAGAGACGCTTGGCTCGCTCGGTTCATTAAACATGATCCATCTAGAGTCGCAGTGTCGCTGACTTCCGTGGTCATGCGAGCTTGTGGTCAAATAAGCATATGAGGTTATCTTGGATAAAAAAAAAACCTTGTACACAAGGTCTTCAGGTCCCAAACTATACCAAGCCTGTGCTATGTTAACCTGATGACTGATACACATACTTATCCTATCCTAACTAGTGTTATAAATGCGAAAGTAACTCTGTCCGTCTGTTTCGCTTTCACGCCAAGACCACTGAACCGATCTGGATGAAATTCGGTACACAGGTAGATTGGACCCCGGGAAAGGACATAGGATACTTTTTAACCAACTTCAAAAAAGTATTTCCCCCATTATCTCGATAGCCCAATGACGCTGAATGATGAATGAAATACGCAGGTGATACCGCGGGGCACAGCTAGTATACATATATATATAATTAACACCCAGACACAGAACAGACAGACATGTTCATGCACACAAATGTTTAACCTGTCCGGGGATCGAACCCGACAACAAGTTTCTAGACTAGAGCTACCTGTAGGTCACTGATTGGTCCATTATCCCCCACACTGTGCCTAGTGGTACGTCTCGGGCTTACAGCCCTCTGCCTCGTCTCCCTCCTCTCGATCACTGCCACTGGAGAAGGAGACCTTTCTTTTTTATAGCCCGGATCCCCCACAATCTAGAATAGAATAGAATAAATTTTTACTTGTAACAGAATACAACAGTGTACACAAATTAAAAAAAAATATATTTAAAATTAATTACTGGCCTAAAACCGATTCCAACTCAACATAATGCCGGCTGAAACAACCAGCGTTGATCTTCCGTTGGAACCGGGTGGTGACGTCACACACGTCACAACCAGCTAAGAAAGGGTGAAGAAACAATTCGTCATTTCTAGAAATTAAAAAGGTCTTTACATTTGGTTTGAGGTTTGATATCTATAGCTGAACATAATCGCATTATTTACATCAATATTATAATGAGAAAAGATTTGGATTTTCGTGTGTAACAAATAAACCAGAAATGTACTGAACCTATTTCAACAATTTTTTTCCGTTAGAAAGCTACTGTTGGCGACTGGCTGCAAAAGGCTTTTGTTTTTGTACATATTCAAAAAAAGAACATTATTCGAATTTTTGACATCGTCTGTCACATTGGTTTTTATAAAATAATAGAGTTTGTGTTGGGTTGATAACATATTATTTCTCAACAAAAAACCACAGCTTTTCACTCATTAACGCATAAAAACATTATACAGTTCACTACTATCGTTTACATTTGGTCCTTCGAATTAATACTGAGTAACATAGGATACACCTATTGATTATGTTAGTAATAGGTAAAGAAATAAATGACAATGTAAATGTATAATATAATAACTATTTGTTCTTAGAACTATAAAAGTATTTATAAGTTAAGTTTCTTTTTAAAGTAATTAATAATTAAAATGTAACAAGACGTTGCCTGTAACGAATGTTAATTAAAGGCCAATAAATGTTTCTTATTCTTATTCTTATTAGAAAAAAATGAGAACCTAAGAAATTCCTACTACAACCAACCCAAGGTATAAATTGGCCATAAAATGTCTCTCATTGCATCCCCTGCAGTGAATACCGATACTAGAACAAGATATCCTACGTTATTTTGATTTTGGCTTATAGATCAAAAAGATTAACAATCCCTAATGTATTCATAGTATTATGTACTCCTGGCCGGGGCTCCATAAATTATTGAAACATCTCTTTAGCGGCCATAATTTTTAAAAAAAATATGTGTGTTATATATTTTTTTTTAACAATCCTACTAATATATAAACGCGAAAGTTTGTAAGAATGTATGTGTGTATGTTTGTCATTCTTTCATGTAAAAACTACTGAACCGATTTGGATCAAATTTGGTACGGAGATAGCTAAGACCCTGGATTACACATAGGCTGCTTTTTATCCTGTATTAGCGGGTAACACCGCAGGGCGCAGCTAGTTTAACATAATCTTCTTCTTATATATAATAATCAACTGCGCGTTCGTCTGTCTCGCTAAAACTCGACAACGGCTGAGCCAATTTAGCTGATTTTTATTTTGAAATGTTTGTGAAGGTTCAGGGAAGGTTTAATCATATATAACTGTTAGGTTAGAAGCTCGCCGGATCAGCTAGCGCTCAATAATAATAATCCAATATTGTTAGTACCTTGATGTTGCAATCTATTTCCCTGTTAACCCTGACAGGCTTGGGTTTGGGTTTCTTTTTGACATTCTGATGTTTAGCCAGCGGCTGACCCTCGTCAGAGTCTGAATTCAACGGTTCCCTCACTCCCACAATGCAGTCTGTTTCTGACTGTAACATACAAAGCTATCAACTTATCAACAAACTTCGAAAAAGGAGATTTTCAATTCGATTCGTATTTGATAGAGTTTATTCTTTGTTTTCAGATTTTTGTGGTAACAATAATGAGTTTAGTTTATTTATTTGGTAGAAGGCGAGCAACTTAAAGCTTATGTGCCTATATCATAGCACATTATTTTACATCTTTGAATACCTAACTGCGAAAGTTTCTTTGAGTGTACTCGTATGAATGGCACGCCTAAACGGCTTCTCGTATTTATATGTGAATGGTGTCAATAGATTTGTCTTCATCTGCAGATGGTCATAGACTTTATTGGATGCATCCAGCGATTTCTCTTGTTAGGATACGTGGGTCTAAAGTTCTTGCAGTCAGGTTTTTTGAAAGTCACTTTTAACCACATGTTTAATGTTTTGTCACAATCTGCACACAATGGGTTACCATCCTTTAACACTAATCCAAGTATATTGGTTCTTTTAATTGTACGACAATGAGCCAAAAAAAAAACTATAAAAAAAACTATAAACTCAAGACCATCATTTCAGATTGGTACTAATAATTTTTTTTTTTTATTCGATAGGCTTGCTCTTGACCGCAACTCACCTGATGTAAAGTAACGATGCGGTCTAGGATGTAGCGCGCTTGCCTAGAAGAAACCGATTCACTCGCGATTTGAAGAGACCGAGATTATAGTAATCGGGAAATAGAGAACTTGGCAGCGAATTCCACAACCTGGCAGTTCGCACAATAAATGTAGACGCGAAGCGTTTTGTGCGAGTCCGTGGAACCTCTACCATGAACCGGTGGCGCCTTACAGTATCTCTACTTGTCCGATTGTAGAATGTACATATCAAATCATAGCGTTTCACTGGGCACGGGTCTTCCCTATTAATGTGTAGATGATAGCCTACCGCAATGACCTTGCCGGTTCACTTATCTACGAAGATTATTAACCTTCTCCGACAAGCGGAATTTCTCAATATGTCCCATCACCATTACCATGTGAGAGTCTGAAACTGGGATCACACCCACAGAACACGCTTGCAAAGCAATGAGTTTGCCGACTAGACTAGATGGTACTTACATCTAGTGAAATACTTACACCATTTCTACTTTGCTGTAGAGGCAGACCAAGCCTCTGCTGTGTCTTTCTGTTAGTCTCTTGACACATCCTCCTGAACTCATAGAAATCGTGTATTTTATCTACACAACGCTCACAGATCAGAGGCGGCATTCTGTCGTTGTGGTGGACCTGAAATAAGATGCCACGTAATTTTTTTTTTTTTTAAATAACTGTAGTAGAAGCAACTACAAAGAGACCCGACCGCTAAACTCTATATGACTGTATCTTAACAAGTGAAATTGCTTTTATTGCCAGTATAGCTTAGACCATCGTGGTGTAGAGTATTCCTGCACACTAGTATGCACATATCTATATTATATATAAATTAATCCCTATATCCGTTGGTCACGCCATCACGTGTGAACGGCTGGACCGATTTCACTACTTTTTTTATAACAAAAAAAATAAAAAAATATAAATAAAAATTAATCCGTTTGTTTCACTAAAACTCGAGAACGGCTGGGTCGATATAGCTGATTTTAGTCTTGAAATGATTGTCGTACACCAGGGAAGGTTTAAGAGGTGAGAAACTATAACTGTTAGGCGGTACGAAGTTCGACGGGTCAGCTAGTTATATATAACAATGTGTAACAGATAAGTGTGACAATACTTAAGTCTACCGATCGAGGTAAACACATTGTAGAAAAAAATATAGCAAAATTCGAAAAAAAAATACTGTATCCTTCATACAATTTGACTGATCATGTGACTTATTTTTGTATGGAGAATCAATTTTTTTTTGGAAATTTCCTACATTATCTACTACAATGAGTTTACCTTGATTGGTAGACCAACACCCTTAAGTAGTGTCACACTTTTCTGTTACACATTGTGCATTATATAACACACACTATATGTATGTACATTGTAATACATGGGTCGCTTATTAGATAGGTGGTGCCTGTTCCGCGGTCCATGTTAGACTGAAATGAAATGAAATTATTTATTGGCCTTATAACCACATATGTTATACTAGGCAAGTCACTTAATTACAAAATTTAAATAAGATTGTGTAGTATCGATTAATAGATAAGTTACTGATATAATAATACTTCTAAAATAGTTTACATTAATGTGAGTACAATTTAATAAAGTCATTATATAATAAGATACTTTAATGTCATTATTAGTTTGTGAGTTTTGATTACAATTGTTTAGTTGGAGTCAGTTAGTTATCTGACAATATGTTACATACATTAAGTTTTAAAATTAGAAATTATTAATAAGATAAAACAATGATTATTAATAAGATAAAAAAAATTGCTATCACCTACTTAAGTGTATTAAAAATAAAATTATATTTGCTCTCTAGAGTGCTGGCTGACTAGCGGTGTCTCACCAAGTGAACACTGCTATGAAGTTGCACCGCGACGATACTTACATATGTCATAACTATGTAAGTGAGTAGTCAACCGGCTAACTTATTAGTGTTGTTTGATGGTGTCACTTTGATACACTATAACCATCTGCGAATAAATAGTACACTACCACCATCACACAGTGGTTAGCAAACTCGCTTCGAAAGCCCGCAGATCTAGTTCTAATAAATCAATTTCATCATTTACTCTAGGCAATACCATGTATAGATATGTCTTGCTGTATATCGTTTTATATTTTTTTGTGTGCAAAAAAGCTATATTCATTCATTCATACCATGACTGTCACATACAAAAACTATATTTTAAAACAAAATTGATAATAATTCGGGCAGCCTTCCTCGAGAGTCAGTCTGGTGAGGATAGAGACCTAATTTATTATCTTAGTGCACACGCATTACTTATGTTAGGTACGTACCCCATTAGGGTGTAAATATAACCTTAAACTAATAAGCAACTAATACTATCAAATAATACTCTAAGTTTAAACTGATTCAATTTGGCAGATAAAAGTTATATTACAAAACATAATATTATTTATGGTACCTATTATGAAAGAAAGCAATTAAAAAAGAATTATCAAATTAGACTAGTCAAATAATGTGTAGTAATACATTACAATCAGTAAATTAACAATTAATTATATAACATGGGACAACATCCACACAAAGGTCTTCAGGTCCCAAACTAGACAAAGCCTGTGTGCTATGGTAGCCTGATTTACATACTTAAATACACAAACACATACTTACATATATAAGAAACAGCCAGACATATAAGTATCTCCTGTTTTAATACCCTTAGTCTTATAGGTGTATTAAGAAAGGATTTTTGAAAGTTCAACCCTTATGGGTTCAAAGGTACTGCTTTATTAAGATTTAACGGTCAATAATGATTTTGGTAACATTATTTTTACTTTACAAGTATGTTTTTAGTTTGCCCATTTTTTTTTAAATATTTCTAAGGTGTCAGGTAATAACCGATTAGAGGTATGTCTGCAGTAGTGGTAATCAAGAACAATTTTATACATTTCTAGATTTGATGAGGTTAGGGATAGGTCTTTCTCTCGTTATGGAAAATGGAGGATACAATACTCAAGTCACAAACGAGCTGAATATTTGTAGGCAAATCAACTATTGCACATATTATGCTAACAAAAAATAACTACATTGATCATTTGATTGGTGCTTCTCGAATAAACACACGGTGTAGCGATTCTAGTGACGATTACGATATAAGACGTGTAAGAGACGCGACTCGCGAGCGCGTCTGGATTCGGTCGCGTACAATGCCGGTAGCATAGTGTTCGAGCACCCATATGAAATGTATGTGCAATAACCAATAAAAAAATAAATAAGTATGTACTCACTTCATACATGAACCACATATTTATATTGACCTTTTTATCTACCTACGAACTCATATAGAACATTATTTAAAGGATTGTTATAAGTAAAAGAAAAGATTAGAACTATAATAGAAATAGCAACAGCAAAACGGTACCTCTATTTGGACGCAGTCACTGATTTTCTTTTCTAGCTGAACTTCTTCTTGGTCAACATCGATAAAGATGTGCTGTATTATCGGCATTTTGAAACCAGCACCAGTGCCGCATAAGCGGCAAGCGCGGTAAATCTCATATAGTAAATCTTCATTCATAGTTTCATTGGTTTTCTATTAACTTCTAATTAACTTTAAATAACAAACTGTCATGAAACCAAAACAATGATGTGAAAGCAAAGTGAAACAAGAGAAAACACAAAAATTTGACTATCTTGATTTTTTTTTCTTTTCATATATGGCACCATATTATTATTTGCCAGCGTCAAGTTATTATCAAGATATGTCAAATATTAGGTCCTTACATATGAAATTGGCGTTTTGTCGTACTGGCCACTTTGATCTCAAATGTCTCTTTTTTGGTTAGGGATTCCAATTTCAAATTTATACAGCTATTTATTCATACATTTGTATTTCGAAAACCGTAATTCATTTGTTTTGTCCTCGTTTGGTCTTTTCTTTGCGTCACGCAGTTTACAAAATGGAAAACTTGAAATATCGCGTTATTTACGAGTACGAGTTCCACCGTGGTACCAGTGCTGCAGAAACGGCTCGAAGGATTAATGATGTGTATGGCGGCGGTGTCGCAAAAGAAAACACAGTGCGTTTTTGGTTCCAACGTTTTCGTTCTGGAAATTTCGACCTGCAGAACAAGCCCCGTGGACGGCCGGAGACTAAAGTTGCTAATGAAGAATTGAAAGCTATTATGGAAGCAGATCCATCGCAAACCACTTCCGAGTTAGCTGCAGGCTGCGGTGTTAGTGATAAAACTGTTTTAATCCACTTGAAGCAAATTAGAAATGTGAAAAAGCTTGAAAGGTGGGTACCTCATGAATTGATTGCAGCAAACCGACAAACGCGCATCAACTGCTGCGTTACATTACTCAACCGGCACAATAATGAAGGGATTTTAAATCGGATCTTTCGGATATTTCAAGTTTTCCATTTTGTAAACTGCGTGACAAACGTGAAAAAAGCGTCTCTGACTATGTATTTATTGCAAAACTAGTGATTCTGTAAGTTTTAATGTGTAATATTGGTGTAATATTAACTATGTCTTGTTTTCGTGTTCGCGGGAAGTCTCCATAGAAACCCTGGTAAAGTTTCCATCGCTTTTCGAAGGTACATGATGTGATTTTACCTTAATTGATTAATATCAATCAAGATAAAGTCACAACATGAAATCATCACTTGAAAATTGATAAACTAGACGCTGGCAAATACAAATCGTATGTGCAATATATCACAAGAAAAAAAAGAATAAATAACATTACTACTCAATTCAACCTAATATTCCAATCAAACCTTGGTTCTTCAAATTAAAACTTAGTAAAAGAGCAACATCAGTACTCATACGTATGAGACTGGGACATATGTGCAGTCCAGCACATCTCTCCCGGCTCCGCATTATTGATGATAACGTATGTGAATGCGGGGAACTTGGTGATGAAAATCACATTCTTCAATTAATCAATCTTAATGTCCCTCTTCCAACCAACATACCATCCTTACTTGTAAATAATTCTGTGTCTATATATAATACCTTAGCTTCATATATTAAGCTAATGATGTAAAGTTTAATTAAATTTACTAATTTTAAGTTTAGTATATATTTTTTTTTTTCTTCTTTCCTAACCCACTCCTCTGACCACATCCTTTTTTCCATAATCCGATTTCCTTATTGTAAATATATACGTTTCCCCGTTTTAACAAAAAATAAACAAATCTTCCCATAAACAAGTTTTGACTTCGATATAATGTACTAATACCAAGAAATTAAAGAAAAGAAGAAAACAGACAGAAAAAATAAACAACAGAACGCAAGACGAAAAACATGACACTGGCTAATATACAAATGTGTAAAGCCATCATCTGATAACAAAAAAAACTTGAGAGTTCCTCTATGACGGCATTTCAAAATTATTTATGATGTTGATAAGTCAAGATTTCGAAAAAGTTATTTTGTTTTAGTTCCCAGAATTGAATTTGTCAATATGGAAGTATAATTATTCTTCTATGTGGAATTCTATACTGTAAAGCTTCTCGTAAGCTGGACATATGCCCAATCCATATACGAGAGGAATTTACCAGCTTAATAAAATTATATATCTATATATATAGGTACCTAGATCATCGTCACCAAAAACAGGAAACTCTTGTCGTAAGTACCTTTTATTATTCCTTATCAATCTACACATTATATGTATACCTACACAAAACTCTTGACGGATATTACCTAGATATTAACATAGAGTTTGGAAAGTGTATTCATGATAGGATGTAGGGAAGTACTGTGAGAGATTTTTTGGATATTTTACCCTAAGGAGGTCAAATGACATTTTAACAATATTTAGAATCAATCACAAGTAAACTAGTTTAGCAAAATGGTGACGTCATGATCAGAATACCTACTCTTTGTGACTACATAAAAACAACCTTTTTAGGATTCCGTTCTTATAAGGAAAATATGGTACCCTAGAACTAAAACTTAACTCTATGCCTGTCTTTGTATCCCCGTGCCCGCTTGACGTTGAGTTATGGGACACCCTGTATATATCTATCGCTTGCAAAACTTTAAGGACTATTTTGTGCAATGCATTGCACAATTAATGAATTCAACACAATATGATATAGGCACATCAGCTTGGAGCTGCTTGCATACCTTACACCTTAAATATTGTCGCACCTTTCTGATACATCTTGTATATAGAGATTTTATTTGTTATTATTTTCTAGTAAAAGATCTGTAATAAAGTCTTATATATTTTGATTTTTGACACATTCAGAAAAGGAAGAGGTACTTATATTCTTTGGAATGCTTTTGTTTTTATGTACACTCATATTCCTCAATTTCTTATACTGTAGGTTCTCATGCGCTGCACCTTTTTGTAATTTCTTTATTATTTGAGAGTATACTTCTCACATGATCCGCTATACATTTTGTCAATATCGGTTTAGTATCTTGTTTTTTTTCGTTTAATAAACTAACTAAAAATTTGTAAAGGTTTCTTCAAGTCAAAGTTTATTTTCACATTTTTAATCTGCCTGTTACTTGCCTTATAAATGATTTTATTTCTCAGATTAACTAAAATAGAATGAATTAAAAAAATACATAAAATTATAGATTCATTAAGATAAATGAAATTTCAGGTGCTACTGAAGACGCATCGCTGCCTGTCAATATGGTAATGCCAGCAATGAAAGCCATTACCGCTGGAGAAGAAATTGCTAAGACAAGTGGACTTGAGACTGGATTTGAAACGTCTAAGGATAGTGAGAATGAACAAAGTGCATATAATGCTAATGGAAGTGGATTCAATATTACTCATACAAGACAAGGATTACAGGAAGGAGCTGGTGTGTCTAATACTAGTGACACAAGACCAAGTACATCTAATGGAGTGGAAATATCTGACACTGGACACTGTGCATCTAATGCTAGTGAGAATGGACTAAGTCCATGCAATGCTAATAGCAGTAGATCAGATATTCCTAATGCTAATAGATTGTCATTAGAGACTGAAACCAGTGTGTCTAATGCTACTGAGACTAAACCAGTAGCATTTAATACCAGTGAGACTGAACCCAGTGTGTCCAACACTAATGAGACCAAACTCACTGTGCTTAGCGCTAATAGCAGTGAATTCCATAATTCTAAAGCAAATAGACTGCCATTGGAAAATGGTATCAGTCTGACGAATGCTGGAGAGACTAAATCAATTCTGTCAAACACCAGAGAAACGAAACCCAGTGTATCCAACCCTAGTGACATTTTACGAAGTGCATCTAATGTTAGTGAGACAGAACCCAGTGTGCCTAACGCAACAAGCAGTGGATTCAATATTCCTGAAGCTATTGGACTGTTGTTAGAGACTGGAGCCAGTGTGTCTAATGCTAGTGAGACAGATCCCAGAGTGCCTAACGCAAATAGCAGTAGATTCAATACTCCTGAAGCTAGTGGACTGTTGTTAGAGACTGGAGCCAGTGTGTCTAATGCTAGTGAGACAGATCCCAGAGTGCCTAACAAAAATAGCAGTGGATTCAATATTCCTGAAGCTATTGGACTGTTGTTAGAGACTGGAGCTAGTGTGTCTAATGCTAGTGAGACAGAGCGCAGTGTGCCTAATGCAAATAGCAGTGGATTCAATATTCCTGAAGCTAGTGGACTGTTGTTAGAGACTGGAGCTAGTGTGTCTAATGCTAGTGAGACAGAACGCAGTGTGCCTAATGCAAATAGCAGTGGATTCAATATTCCTGAAGCTAGTGGACTGTTGTTAGAGACTGGACCCAATGTGTCTAATGTTAGTGAGACAGAACCCAGTGTGCCTAATGCAAATAGCAGTGGATTCAATATTCCCGAAGCTAGTGGACTGTTGTTAGAGACTGGACCCAATGTGTCTAATGTTAGTGAGACAGAACCCAGTGTGCCTAATGCAAATAGCAGTGGATTCAATATTCCCGAAGCTAGTGGACTGTTGTTAGAGACTGGACCCAATGTGTCTAATGTTAGTGAGACAGAACCCAGTGTGCCTAATGCAAATAGCAGTGGATTCAATATTCCTGAAGCTAGTGGACTGTTGTTAGAGACTAGAGCTAGTGTGTCTAATGCTAGTGAGACAGAACGCAGTGTGCCTAATGCAAATAGCAGTGGATTCAATATTCCTGAAGCTAGTGGACTGTTGTTAGAGACTGGACCCAATGTGTCTAATGTTAGTGAGACAGAACCCAGTGTGCCTAATGCAAATAGCAGTGGATTCAATATTCTAGAAGCTAGTGGACTGTTGTTAGAGACTGGACCCAATGTGTCTAATGTTAGTGAGACAGAACCCAGTGTGCCTAATGCAAATAGCAGTGGATTCAATATTCCCGAAGCTAGTGGACTGTTGTTAGAGACTGGACCCAATGTGTCTAATGTTAGTGAGACAGAACCCAGTGTGCCTAATGCAAATAGCAGTGGATTCAATATTCCCGAAGCTAGTGGACTGTTGTTAGAGACTGGACCCAATGTGTCTAATGTTAGTGAGACAGAACCCAGTGTGCCTAATGCAAATAGCAGTGGATTCAATATTCTAGAAGCTAGTGGACTGTTGTTAGAGACTGGACCCAATGTGTCTAATGTTAGTGAGACAGAACCCAGTGTGCCTAATGCAAATAGCAGTGGATTCAATATTCCCGAAGCTAGTGGACTGTTGTTAGAGACTGGAGCTAGTGTGTCTAATGCTAGTGAGACAGAACGCAGTGTGCCTAATGCAAATAGCAGTGGATTCAATATTCCTGAAGCTAGTGGACTGTTGTTAGAGACTGGAGCCAGTGTGTCTAATGCTATTGAGATAGAACACAGTGTGCCTAATGCAAATAGCAGTGGATTTGATATTTCTGAAACTACTGGACTACTGTTAAAGACTGGAGCCAGTGTGTCTAATGCTATCGAGACTGAACCCAGTGTGCCTAACGCTAGTGAGACAAAACCCAGTGTATCTAACCCTACTGACATTTTACACAGTGAATCTAGTGTTAGTGAGATTGTACACGGTACATCTAATGATAGTAGCGTTAAAATTGATGTTGCTAACACAACTGAACAGTCATTATCTAATGAAGCCGCTATATCTATTGTTAGTGATACTAAACCAAATGTGTTTAATGATAGCCAGAATAAACTAAACAAGTCTAGGGGGTTAACATTTGGTACTAAACCCTGTGCACCTAGCATTAGTGGCACTGTCATTGAAGCAAAGAAGCCAAGTGGATTCACATTTGGCACTGGACCTGGCAAACCTGGCCCTAGTGGCAGTGAAACCAATGCTAAGAAAACAAGTGGGTTTACATTCGGGACTGCAGCCAGTGAGCCTGGCCCTTGTGGCACTGGTACCGGAGCAAAGACGACAAGTAGTTTAAAATTTTTGACTGGACCCAGTGAGTCTGGCCCTAGTGGCAGTGATGTTGGAGCAAAGAAGCCTAGTGGATTTACTTTTAGCACTGAAAGAAGTCTGCCCAGCACTAGTGCCAGTGATATTGAAGCAAAGAAGCCAAGTGGATTCACATTTGGCAATGGACCTGGCAAACCTGGCCCTAGTGGCAGTGAAACCAAAGCTAAGAAAACAAGTGGGTTTACATTTGGGACTGCAGCCAGTGAGCCTGGCCCTAGTGGCAGTGATATTGGAGCAAAGAAGCCGAGTTTATTTACTTTTAACACTGAACGAAGTCTGCCCAGCACTAGTGGCAGTGATATTGAAGCAAAGAAGCCAAGTGAATTCACATTTGGTACTGGACCTGGCAAACCTGGCCCTAGTGGCAGTGAAACTAAAGCTAAGAAAACAAGTGGGTTTACATTTGGGACTGCAGCCAGTGAGCCTGGCCCTAGTGGCAGTGATATTGGAGCAAAGAAGCCTAGTTTATTTACTTTTAACACTGAACGAAGTCTGCCCAGCACTAGTGGCAGTGATATTGAAGCAAAGAAGCCAAGTGAATTCACATTTGGTACTGGACCTGGCAAACCTGGCCCTAGTGGCAGTGAAACTAAAGCTAAGAAAACAAGTGGGTTTACATTTAGGACTGCAGCCAGTGAGTCTGGCCCTAGTGGCAGTGATATTTTAGCAAAGAAGCCCAGTGGTTTTACGTTTGGCACTGGACCCAGTGAGTCTGGCCCTAGTGGCAGTGATATTGAAGCAAAGAAGCCCAGTGGGTTTACATTTAAGACTGGGCCTAGTGAACCTGGCCCTAGTGGCAGTGACATTGGAGCAAAAAAGACAAGTGGGTTTACATTTGAGACTGGACCCAGTGCGCCTGATCCTAGTGGCAGTAAAACCAGAGCAAAGAAGACAAGTGGGTTTACATTTGGCACTGGACCCAGTGAGCCTGGCCTTAGTGGCAGTGACATTGGAGCAAAGAAGACAAGTGGGTTTACATTTGAGATTGGACCCAGTGCGCCTGATCCTAGTGGCAATGAAACCAGAGCAAAGAAGACAAATGGGTTTACATTTGGCCCTGGACCCAGTGAGCCTGGCCCTAGTGGCAGTGACATTGGAGCAAAGAAGACAAGTGGGTTTACATTTGAGACTGGACCCAGTGCGCCTGATCCTAGTGGCAGTGAAACCAGTGCAAAGAAGATAAGTGGGTTTACATTTGGCCCTGGACCCAGTGAGCCTGGCCCTAGTGGCAGTGACATTGGAGCAAAAAAGACAAGTGGGTTTACATTTGAGACTGGACCCAGTGCGCCTGATGCTAGTGGCAGTGAAACCAGAGCAAAGAAGACAAGTGGGTTTACATTTGGCACTGGACCCAGTGAGCCTGACCCTAGTGGCAGTGACATTGGAGCAAAGAAGACAAGTGGGTTTACATTTGAGACTGGACCCAGTGCGCCTGATCCTAGTGGCAGTGAAACCAGAGCAAAGAAGACAAGTGGGTTTACATTTGGCCCTGGACCCAGTGAGCCTGGCCCTAGTGGCAGTGACATTGGAGCAAAGAAGACAAGTAGGTTTACATTTGAGACTGGACCCAGTGCGCCTGATCCTAGTGGCAGTGAAACCACAGCAAAAAAGACAAGTGGGTTTACATTTGGCCCTGGACCCAGTGAGCCTGGCCCTAGTGGCAGTGACATTGGAGCAAAGAAGACAAGTGGGTTTACATTTGGCCCTGGACCCAGTGAGCCTGGCCCTAGTGGCAGTGACATTGGAGCAAAGAAGACAAGTGGGTTTACATTTGGCACTAGTCACAGTGCGAGACCTACTTCCTTAGGTAAGAATGAATTTGCTTTGTAAATGTTTGTACCTAACTGCCCAAACGGAGAGTATTAATTTCAAGTGTATGTTTGTATATTTCTGTGTCTTACTCCCTCTACAACTTAAACAGATAGATCGATTTTGGTGTGCGAGGTTCCATTGGATTTGTATTTATCTGTAGATGGTTCTATTTGTGTCACCCGTCAAGATACAGTGGTCTAGAGTTATTGCAGTCTGGTTTGTGTGAACACTCTTCTAACTATCTGTCTACATAAGAACGACACAGACACAAAGACAGTTTTTAAACTCTTCATTCCAAGATTTGCCCAGTCGAGAATTAAACTCGAAACTCAGCATGGTTCCGGTTTCGATTCTCCACTAGGTGTGCGAGCAATAATTCAAGTGTGTATAATTGACCGATCAAGCGAAGCGTCTCAGCTCTCGGTCTAGGAATTTCTCGACTAACAGTTCGGATGTTTGTATGTCTCCTAAAATTTCGAACTCGTGTACAGGTCGAAATTTCCAACCAATTTTGAACAGTTTTTTAGGTTTATGGGTTCTACGAATGTTTTAGTCGTCGGGAATTTTCGATTGAAAGGGTATTTCTCCCAAAATGGGGAGAAATGCTACGGAAAACAACATAAATTAAGATTACTGAATCAAAAAGAATTGTTTATGGGATTGTGATTATTTTTTGCAAATTCACAAATAATTTCGTGGTCGCGAGGTCCACAGTTCGCTGGGCTACCAGTAATACTATTAACTTTCTTACACGAATGCCTAAAAGGAAAGTAATGTTTTACCCGACTGCGAAAGAAGGAGGGTTATGTTTTTCGAGTGTATGTATGTAAGTATATTTCTTTGGCACGCCCTAGAGTCTAAACGGCTTTTGGGATTTTTATGTGAGTGGTGTCAATAGATTCGTCTTAGTCGTGAGAGTGACACTGAGTACATCGAAATTAAAAAAAAAAAGAAATTAAGGATGATACACAGGTTTAACGAATTAGCAGTCGGGTTTTTTCGAACTCGCTTCTAACCACTTGTTTATTTACTTACAGCTGACATGGGCACGGGAATAGTGCCATTCAGGCCTGTTCCCGACACTGACGTGGTTGTCAGGAGTGGCCTCTCACACAATGTAAGAGTCAACATCTGGAGTATTACTGCGATGAAGGTATGCAGAGGACGTATTTTACTCTTATTTAGTTTCTTTCTATCGTCCTGTTATTTGTAATCAAATCTTGCGAGCTAAACTAGATCACCCACTTCTCATATCCGATTGGATTCAAATTCGTTCTACCTACTTATTTATCTATGGTCACAAATAGTTTTGTAATATAGTTATAGACGGGCCGGTTGGCGCAGTTGGTAGCAAACCTGCCTTCTGCGCCGCTGGTCCCGGGTTCGATCCCCGGACAGCTCAAACATATGTGTGCGTGAACATGTCTGTTTGTCCTGCGTCTGGGTGTTTATTATACAGTATAAAAGTATGTATTTATGCAAATAAGTATATATATCAGTCATCAGGTTACCATAGCACAGGCTTTGCCTAGTTTGGGACCTGAAGACCTATGTGTGGATGATGTCCCATAAAAATAAAATAAGTTATGTAATATATTTATCAATATTAAAATCAATGTTACGGTGTAGCTGGCCTAATGATGGACACGGCAGATCACCATAGAATCTTCTGAACTAAACAAGTTAAATCCATCAAGTTCGAATTGATTCGTCTTTATTAGCACTTTAAACGATTGTGTTCACTGCCCTATTGCCCTACATAATAAGTTTAATTATTTTCTAAATATTTATTAATTTATTACTCGTTTTGCATAGTAAATGGGATTGCTTTTGACCGCATCTCGCCTGATATAAAGCGATGCGATGAGGCCAAGATGTAGCATTCTTAACGTAATATAACTGACGGGATCTATTATGAAGGAGGTGTATGCCATAGTGCACCTAATCCAGTTCCATCTTGCTGATGAAATTGCATGTTGAGACTTCACTTATTGCCTACTCTTCCTCAAAAGTTCGCTTTCCTAATAGAAAAATAGTGTGTTCTACAGTATGGTTGTTAAGATTATCACCGACCCTTCACTGTTTTCGTGTTTCTGATACAATTTTCGTTCCGGGGCCTACCTCTTTTCACCCCCTAAATTGCAACGTAATTTTATGTTATTTGTGTCGATCGCTTCACTATGATGTATTTTAGGGCTACACGTTTATTATTTTGAAAAAAGTTATTGAAGTCTGCATAATAAAGGCTTCTGATAGGCATAGGAAGCTTGTAACTTCAAAGTGATGTAAAAGACAGAAAAATATAAAACAGTAAAGCCCAGTAAATAATGTGTTAGCTATGTGAAAAAAAAACCACTGGAATCGGACAACATTATAAGGTAGAAATGAGCTATATCTTATTGTATGGACAGGTTGGCGGTCTATAGCTGTCTTAACCTTTTTTTACCCGACTGCCCGTCGGGGTATGTTTTTATGTTTTTCGAGTGTATATTTTTATGTCTAATTCTTTGTTACCCTTAAAACAGTAGACCGTTTATGAAATGCTAGGTGTCATTGGATTTGTCTCTGCATAGAGCATAGCATAGGCTATTCTGGCAGCAACCCGTGGTTTCACTCGTATAGACACTTCTCGTTATATCACTAAGTCACATTAAATTCTAGAATATAGTATATTCGATTTCATTTATGTCACGCAATAAAAACGCATAGTTATGAAAGTTATAAAACTATAGCAGAAAATATAATTATGATTATTCTGTCCTGAGATGTTTTTGTAAGTGGCAATTTACACTTTAAAAATAATTAATAATAAAGTAAAAAAAATTGTCTTTAGGAATACGAGACGAAATCGTTTGAAGAACTCCGTTTGGCTGATTATATTGTGAATAGAAAAGGTACGTATATTTTTTTTAATTTTAACTAATCAAACGAAGTGTTTTTTTCTTTATTTGTCTATCTTATCTCTTTTATTTTTGTAACTACAAAATGATAATAATATCGAAATGAATGACATTGAATTTACTTCCAGTCTGGCTAAATGCTATTCTATCTGTGAGTTTTGTACGTTTACTAGGTATTGGTAGGTACTAGCGTACAGAGAGCGTACCTAGTTGTCAACGAATTATAATGTTTCTTTTATCCTTTCACAGAAAAAAAAAAGATTTCTTTAACAAAGAATATGAATATTCTCAGATATTTAATTTTAATCCAAGTATAAAAATAATAAAAGTATTTTTTTTAAGACCATGAAGACAATTCTGTCTGATAATTCTTATTACCCCATCTTACCTAAGGGGGTAACTCATCTTACCAGCACCATGGGGCAAGACGGGGCAAAGCACCTTTATTTTTTTTATTTTTTTTTATTGTGTATTTAAAGTTCCTAATAACACCAAATATTAAAAGAGTAATAAATAATTCTTCATCAAAAAATAAATATGATTAACTCCTTACGTAAAGTTTTATTTTATTAACCATCAAACCCCATTAAGTACCCCATCTTCTTCTCTCCCCTATGTTCTTCAAAATTTTCGTCAGTTGTGTACCCTTGCAAAAAATATATCTTTTAATTCGAAAGAATATACTTCCAAGGTGGTTTCATATAACTTTTATATAAATTGGTCCATTCATTCTTGTTTTATTCAATACTAGCTGTGCCCCGCGGTTTCACCCGCGTAGTTCCCCATTGGATTGTCGATATAATGGGGGAACTACTTTTTTGAAGTCGGTTAAAAAGTATCCTATGTACTTTCCCGGGGTCCAATCTACCTGTGCACCAAATTTCATCCAGATCGGTTCAGTGGTTTTGGCGTGAAAGCGAAACAGACAGACAGACAGAGTTACTTTCGCATTTATAATATTAGTTAGGATAACTTTTAATTTTCTAGGACATTACTAGTAAGTAAAGTAAGTTTTGCGTGCCGATTGGAAGTATGTTCAGTTGTTTATAGTGCGACTTGTTAATTTTATCATTGTCATTGTTACAGGTAAAAGCCTGCATATGTGTGTGTTCTGTCCGTCCGACAATCATATTGCCTGTGTTTTTGACAAGAATTACACAAACACGCGCTATCCAGTTGTAATTGGTGTGGATACTTCTGAAACAAGTGCGTTATTGTTGACCGGATTAGGTGCGTCGAACGCTAGTGGGAATGGATTGAATGCGTATAAATCCAGTAAATTATTATAATTGGAGTAGATTTTGAGCGTAGAAATCAAATGCTTCTTCCTCATTGCTTAACTACTGTCGTGGCTAGCATGCTTGCCTTGAGATCCGACGGTCCCGGGTTTGATTCCCGGTCATTGCAGGTGTTCGGCCGATAAGTTTAAACATCTGTTTTCTGGGTGTGTTGTACGTGTTTGTGTATGTTGCATGGCATTCCTGACACAGGAGAAATCGTAGTGGTGAGCTATGAGTGTGAAACGCTAAAATAACTTTTTTTAAACTAGATGCATCTATTAATCATGTAATTTGTTATTTATCTAAGTTCCTTTAAGTAATTTTTAGTGAATAATTCTATCCATCCAATCGTGACCTGATAGAAATCGCTTTAGGTGATAAAGCCGTCATTGCCATTGTCGTAGTCTATATTTTTTCTGTATTTTTTTTTGTTCTTGTTTGTTGTGCTATAAAAGTAAAATCATTAATTTACGGATGAAATTCAAAATTGGGAAATGAGATGAAATTCAACTATGCATAGTTGAACTGTGGTAAATACCTTCGGATCAACATCCAAATCTTATAATTAATGCACGAATTGGTCACCCTTATGTTTATGAATAGATCAGCAAAAGCAGCGTAAAATAGTTGAGCCATAAAATGTTGGATTAGATAATAAAAACTATGTTCCTCTGTTCAACTGGTCGAGCAATCTAGTTGAGCTGTGGTTGAGCAGAGGATATTTGCTAGATTTCGTGTTTGAATAAAACTCTTTTACTTTTCTATTTACATGAGCACTTTATATTGATTACTTTTACCTATTACAAACACTAGTTCATTTTAATTATAGCAGCTGCTTTTGACTACGTTTTAGAGAGATAAACAAACTGGCCGATGGGCAGTGTTCCCACTTGCACCGACTAAATACTGAAACCGACTAATCTTAATATATATAAATCTCGTGTCACAATGTTTGTCCTCAATGGACTCCTAAACCACTTAACCGATTATAATAAAATTCGCACACCATGTGCAGTTCGATCCAACTTGAGAGATAGGATAGTTTAAATCTCAAATTATAGTCGCAATTTTAATTTATTGCTAATTATTTGTCTGTTATTATTTGACAGTCACAATTATCTGTTAACTCCAAATGATTCTAACAGATGTCGATACCTTTCGACTGGGTTGAGTAAGGAATCAATAGATGGCGCTGCTATGGTAAATCTACGAACGTGTCATATAAGCTACATTTTAACAGCATAATTACCACGTGTTGTTGACGCTATAAAATAGCCACAGCAACACGTGGCCGGGTCAGCTAGTACCATATAAAATTATCCATTATTTAACAACCCCACTTGTAAATTCTTAGCATTACATTGTTATTGAGTATTCACAATTATGAATATTTGAGCAGTTGCCAGTTGAGCTGAAACTATCATTAATATATCATTAATTTTCGTAAATAGCATTTGTATAATAGCAAATAGACCGGCAACAGTACAGGGCCCTTATTTACCATGAACATTTCAACACGTAACGCGGCCGCTCATTGTAAGCGCGTAGAATTCACGTGAAACTGTTTTTACTAAGCCGATTTCAAAGTTTTACATCGTGCAGTGGCATAGAGCACACTTGATTTGCATCATCAGTATAACGTACTAGCTGCTCCCCGCGGTACTTTATTTTCCCGTCTAAAAATGAACCCATGTGTTTATCCAGGGTATAAGCTATCTTCATGCCAAAAATCATCCAAACAAACAAACACAGACACACCTACAAACATTCGCGTTTATAATATTAGTGTGACAAACACGTCACGCGTTTTCAGCACAGATACTCGTTCGTTAGTGAATTAGGACCCTGGTGTACTACTGGCTTGGTACCAATAACACCAATCACATTTTTTTTATATTTGCAGTAAACATGGGCACGGGAATAGTGCCGTTCAGGCCTGTTCCCGACACTGACGTGGTTGTCAGGAGTGGCCTCTCACACAATGTAAGAGTCAACATCTGGAGTATTACTGCGATGAAGGTATTCAGAGGACCTATTTTACAGTCTATTATTTAGTTGTGCATGTCTTGTTGTTTGTAAATAAATTTTAAAAGCTAAATTAGACCCACTCCCCGATGTCAGATTTCAGTTGTGGATTTGGAATTTGTAAATTGTTTAACAGCATCACCCAATGTAATGCGAGGATGCGGCCTAAATGTCGCTTGCTTAATTTAACGTAGGCCCGTGCTCAAAGTTTCACTGCAAGGCTCTCCCGTACGAAAGAGGTGTATGCCTTATGGTCCACCACGACCAAATTGCGTGCGACTTCAATAACTTTGAATGCTGTCAAAACTTTGCCTACAATGTAATACCGAAGTCAGTTCTGCTATAGAACAGTTTTTTAGGATTAAAATTCAATCTATAATATTTTTATTTATCTTCAGGAATATGAGAGTAAATCGTTTGAAGAACTTCGTATGGCGGACTATATTGCGAATAGAAAAGGTACGTATTTTTACTAACCGACCTAACCAAGCTTCTCTATTTGGCGTCTAGCAAAATATTTTTTGTATATCTGTCCGACTGTTTTACTCGCATATACTAAGGGGGTAGTTGCCAACCAATCTTGACTTGGCCAAGTCTTGACCAAGGGCTTGACTAGTAGAAGACTCTGGGGGGGCTATCGGCTATTTGTATTGCTTTCAAAGCTATGACGATGGCGATGTCTATACTCAAAGCAGTACTTACATCTATATAGCTGATGATTAGATCTGCCAAATATATGGAGTCATTGCAATCTTTTGTTCACTTATTGTTTTGAAAATGGTCATCGCTTTGCTGAAAGCAATACTTACTAGGATCTTGTTATCGTAGCCGATACAAAACTACAGTATTAATTTCAAGACTATAGCAATATTGAAAGCAAGACCTTTCACTTGATACCCAAATTGAGGGAGTTGTGAAATAATATGTGTACCGCTATTTTGTAGTGGCGACGAGATCTTGGACCAATGTTAATTAAACAAAAAAACAATTGATTCATCCGTTCGTGAGCCAGAATCCGTACAGGCAGAACATACACTTACTGAGAGCGAGCCATAGTTTCGATGATGTTGCGGTAGTAGTGCTCCACGTTGATTTATATGATACTTCTGTTATACGAGTATCATTTACAGTTTTAATGCCTGCATGGAAGAGATTGCTTTTAGCGATAACGAAACTACATGTAATTTTTTTTTAAGTTTTGTGTGTTTACAATAAAGCGATTATATACCGATCTATCATTTAAGCGGATCTTTAGTAATGCTCTTTTTGTATCTAATTAAGGCTTATTTGCTTAGTGAATATGTCACCAAATATTGAATTAAAATCAAATTAAACTATCAATCAATCTGTACGCATTCTATTTAAAACTAATTTGTAAAGCATTCTGGCTGTATCCGAAGTGGGCTCAGCCAGAATGCCATTACAATACCCCATCTGACATAGACAATTGTCAGGGATAACTCTGGCTCTAAGGTTCCCATTCCGGGCACACTCCAGCAAAAGATGTTGCATATCATCTGTACTGTCACAGAAATCTCACTTTGGGCTATCCACTTTTTTCGTAAAATGGGCGAATTTATTGCATGGAGTATTCCCGAAACGAAGTCTCGAGGCCATAACAGTATCGTTTCTGTCCTTGATAGATTGCTCTATCCATGTGTTTCTCACAGGTCGTGTGGTTGAATCGTTTTATACCTTTTTCTTTTGACCTCTGATGAAAGTATTCAGAGAATATCTTAAAGATTTCTGTTTTGAGCAATGAGGTATAGAAGCAATGCTTTCTTTGAAACTTAGGTGTTGTTCGGAATCTATTATATATATTTTTCTGTCTGTGAAAGTTTGTGATTGGCCTTCAGACCTTGCAACATTATTTGTTTATATATCTGTAGGTTTCCCAAAGAGTCCTAAAATAAAAATTCGAAATAAAATAGTCATTTTTTATTATTCGACATTTGTGTTTGTTACAGGTAAAAGCCTGCATTATTGTATGTTTTGTGCCTTCAACAATCGTACTGCTTGTGTTTTTGACAAGAATTACACAATGTCACCCAACACAATTGGACTCGGTTCGTCTGAAGCAAGTGTATTTTCCTTGACTGGATTATTTGCGTCGAACGTTAGTGGATTTAATCCGTTTAAATTCAATAAGTTACCTCTTAGCAGTGGATTCAGTGCGTCGGAAGCTAGTGGGAATTTATTTGCAAACAGTGCACCGACTACTAACACTACCAGTTTATTAGCCAACAGTGCACCGACTACTAAAACTACCAGTTTATTTGCAAACAGTGCATCGACTACTAACATTACCAGTTTCTTAGCCAACAGTGCACCGACTACTAACGCTACTGGTTTCTTTGCCAACAGTGCACCGACTACTAAAACTACCAGTTTATTAGCCAACAGTGCACCGACTACTAAAACTACCAGTTTCTTAGCCAACAGTGCACCGACTACTAACGCTACTGGTTTCTTTGCCAACAGTGCACCGACTACTAATACTACCGGTTTATTTGCAAATAGTGCACCGAATACTAACACTACCGGCTTCTTTGCCAACAGTGCACCGACTACCAAAACTACCAGTTTATTTGCAAACAGTGCACCGACTACTAACATTACCAGTTGCTTCGCCAACAATGCACCAATTACTAACACTACCGGTTTATTTGCAAATACTGCACCGACTACTAACACCACCAGTTTCTTAGCCAACAGTGCACTGACTACTAACACTACCGGTTTATTTGCAAATAGTGCACCGACTACTAACACTAGCAGTTTCTTCGCCAACATTGCATTGACTACTAATACTACCGGTTTATTTGCAAATAGTGCACCGACTACTAACACTGCCAGTTTATTTGCAAATAGTGCACCGACTCCTAACACTACCGGCTTCTTTGCCAACAGTGCACCGACTACTAATACTACCGGTTTATTTGCAAATAGTGCACCGAATACTAACACTACCGGCTTCTTTGCCAACAGTGCACCGACTACCAAAACTACCAGTTTATTTGCAAACAGTGCATCGACTACTAACATTACCAGTTGCTTCGCCAACAATGCACCAATTCCTAACACTACCGGTTTCTTTGCCAACAGTGCACCGACTACTAAATCTACCAGTTTCTTAGCCAACAGTGCACCGACTACTAACGCTACTGGTTTCTTTGCCAACAGTGCACCGACTACTAAAACTACCAGTTTATTTGCAAATAGTGCACCGACTACTAACACCACCAGTTTCTTAGCCAACAGTGCACTGACTACTAACACTACCGGTTTATTTGCAAATAGTGCACCGACTACTAACACTAGCAGTTTCTTCGCCAACATTGCATTGACTACTAATACTACCGGTTTATTTGCAAATAGTGCTCCGAATACTAACACTACCGGCTTCTTTGCCAACAGTGCACCGACTACCAAAACTACCAGTTTATTTGCAAACAGTGCATCGACTACTAACATTACCAGTTGCTTCGCCAACAATGCACCAATTCCTAACACTACCGGTTTCTTTGCCAACAGTGCACCGACTACTAAAACTACCAGTTTCTTAGCCAACAGTGCACCGACTACTAACACCACCAGTTTCTTCGCCAACAGTGCATCGACTACTAATACTACCGGTTTATTTGCAAATAGTGCACCGACTACTAACACTGCCAGTTTATTTGCAAATAGTGCACCGACTCCTAACACTATCAGTTTCTTAGCCAACAGTGCACCGACTACTAACACTACCAGTTTCTTTGCCAACAGTGCATCGACTACTAACACTACCGGTTTCTTTGCAAACATTGCACCGACTCCTAACATTACCAGTTGCTTCGCCAACAATGCACCGACTACTAACACTACCGGTTTATTTGGAAATAGTGAATCGACTACTAACACTACCGGTTTATTTGGAAATAGTGCACCGACTACAAAGACTACCAGTTTATTTGAAAACAGTGCACCGACTACTAACACTACCAGTTTCTTAGCCAACAGTGCACCGACTACTAACACTACCAGTTTCTTTGCCAACAGTGTTCCGACTTTTAACACTACCAGTTTCTTCGCCAACAGTGCATCGACTACTAACACTACCGGTTTATTTGCAAACAGTGCACCGACTACTAACACTACCGGTATATTTGCCAACAGTGCACCGGCTACTAACACTACCGGTATATTTGCCAACAGTGCACCGGCTACTAACACTACCAGTTCATTAGGCACGAGTGCTGCGGCGACTACCACTACTGGTATATTTGGTACCAGTTTAATAGCACCGACCACCAACACTATCGGTATATTTGCCAACAGTGCACCGTCTGCTAATACTACCAACACTAGCAGTTTATTTGCTAACAGTGCACCAATTACTAACACTACCAACTTATTTGGCAACAGTGCACTGTCTACTAACACTACTAGTACATTTGGTAATAGTGCACCAACTGCCAACACTACCAGTACTTTTGGATTAGTTACCTTTAAAGCTAGTGGAAATGGACACGGCGCGACTAACGTTGATGACATTGATCCGGCTGCGACTAAACCTAGTACCAGCGGTTTCAATGACACTGGAGCTGGTGGAAGTAGACTCACTGCCTCTAAAGCTAGTTCCAGTGCATGCGATACTCGAGCTAGTGGAAGTGGAGTCTGTACGACTAACGCTTGTTACAGTGGACTGGCTAAAGCTAGTAGTGGTAAACTAATTGTGACTGAAACTGGTAACAGAAGATTCGTTGCGACTAGATCTTGTAAAAATCTCGATGCGACTAGAGCTAGCGGAAGTAGACCAACTACGACTATCGCTAGTAGCAGTGGATTCGATGCGACTAGTGCTAGCGGAAGTGGACTAACTACGACTAACGCTAGTAGCAGTGGATTCGATACGACTAGAGCTAGCGTAAGTAGGTTAACTACGACTGACGCTAGTAGCAGTAGATTTGATACGACTAGAGCTAGCGGAAGTGGACTAACTACGACTAACGCTAGTAGCAGTGGATTCGATACGACTAGAGCTAGCGGAAGTAGGTTAACTACGACTGACGCTAGTAGCAGTAGATTTGATACGACTAGAGCTAGCGGAAGTGGACTAACTACGACTAACGCTAGTAGCAGTGGATTCGATACGACTAGAGCTAGCGGAAGTAGGCTAACTACGACTGACGCTAGTAGCAGTGGATTCGATACGACTAGAGCTAGCGGAAGCGGGCTTACTACGACTGACGCTAGTAGCAGTGGATTCGATACGACTAGAGCTAGCGGAAGCGGGCTTACTACGACTGACGCTAGTAGCAGTGGATTCGATACGACTAGAGCTAGCGGAAGTAGACTCTGCACGTCTAAACCTAGTTGCAGTGAACTAACTATGTGTACTGCTAGTGATCATGTATACGGTGTGGCTAGCAATAGTAGAAGCTTTATAGCTTTGCCCGAAGAGCCATTGCCCTCGTCTATTGCAGCTTCTTCAGAAAATACCAACAATGCTATACAACACAACTTAAACTCGCGTTGGCTGTCTCTTTTAAAAACAGGTTTGTCAGAAACCACCAAAGAGAATATAAAGCGAGAATACTCGATCCCTGAAAGCTACAGGTTTCTCAAAGGTCCCATTCTGAACGCTGAAATCGCAGTCAAGGTTGCGGATGACGTCAAATCCCGCGACAGACAATTACAAGGCATGCAAGATCATTTAGGCAATGGAATTTCAGCTATAAATAAAGCTATAACATTACTTCTGGAAGAAAATAACTTACCGCAAACTATTAGAGCGTTGTATAACGCTTGTAGGTTGCTATCGGATGTACATTACAAGGCGAGCAGGTACAGGGTCGAGCAAATATCTCCGTGGCTCGATGAAGACGCCATTTTGAATGTTCTGGAAAATTGTAACAGAGATGAGAAGCTTTTTGGTAATGATCCTTCGCTGATCGCAGCGGTAACAGATAAGTTAGAAGATAATAATAGGGAGGAAAGCTCTACTCCGTTGTAATAGCACAAGTAGAATAGATTAGTATTATTAGTATTAATATTTATTCCGTATTTGAAGATTATCTGTCTTATAAATAAACGCGTCTCGAGATTGAGAGTCTTTGTCTCGTTTTATCCGACAGAAATCGTCTCGCGATTTTGAAATAACAGACGCTCTATATTGCGACGCGTTTGTGTAAACGATAACTGTTTATTAAAAAAAAAACATTATTTATAAACAATATATAGATGTATGCTAGATTTTTATGGTGGCATTTCGCTTAAAGCGATCTCTACCAGCCTGTAAGTAACCAAGTAACCAAGGGTAAGTTGTGTTAAGGGAAGTGATAAGAGACGAACAAGTTTTTGAATAATTAAAGACGTCTCTTTTGTTGTCGTACCAACATTTATAGTATTCGTTCCGATCGTACAATATAGATTGAAAGCTTCTAAGAATTTAATGCAAGTGGGTGCAATGAAAACGTTAATGTCCGATATCCTAGGGGGTAGTGGGGAGTTGCTGAAATCACAGTAAATCTTTCCTCTTTGAACTGTCCCTATCGTTTTACCCCCTAGCGACGCCCTTGATTCGATGTATACAATATGATATAGTCTATAAAGTAAAGGTCTGGTTGGAGGAAGACCAGTATATTTTATCGACCTAAAACAAATATTATTGTATGTTCTACGCCGATATTTAGCATTCCAAGTGAAAAACATTCTTATGCTGTATTAATTAGATATGAAAATTGTTTTGTCGTTGTCGATTTCGGATTAAGGCATAATAGATAGTTGGTAAATGGCACCGTTACAAACTGACAGCATTATTGTGAGAAGCAAGCTCACTGCGTTTTGTTTGGCAATCTAGTGACTTTGCTACGATGCCATTTACCAACTATTTTCAGGAAAAAGATAGATTTTTGTACATAGATAAGAAATTTATTTATCGTCGTTGATTTTTCATTCAGGAAGTAGGTACTTACTCCCAAAAATAATTTAATTTGCCTATGGCGCCATTTTCCGCCTATTTTCAATAATCTTTGGCAGGGATATTAGGGACACAACACAAATATCGAGAGATTTATTGATAAATAATATTATATAGTAATTAAGCGATGAACACCATTAAACACTGTGATTTTAGAAATAAAAGCCTTTATGATATCGCTCTAGCCATCAATCAGACTGTGTCTGCGGGCACGAAAATGGCTACGGCCGAGCGATGCGGAGGAGTGCGGTGCGAGGCGATTGTGGAGCTGTATCTCGGGTGGGAATGAAACATACGTCCGTCGGTCCGACACGAATCACTTCAGTTTACTGAAATCACGAGCGACCACATCAAACTATTCTGTTCTCGTCGCTTCCGCGGGGCCCGTTCGCGTCGCTCCGTACCCTCCGTGCATTGCTCGATCGCAAGTCTCGCCTGTTTCGCGCGCGTCACCATAGCTGCATGTTGTTACGTGCACCGCCGCTGCTCCGCAGCCGTCGCGTCGTCTCGCCATCGCTCGGCCGTCGCCATTTCCGTGCCCGCATACTAAGTATATACAGATAAACTAATTAAACTTACTTACCTACCTACCGTGTTAAAAGTCTGTGATTAAAGTTGAATATTTTATTGTATAATATTACCTAATGTTAATAAAAGGTTTTATGTGTCCAAGATAAGATTTTTATGGTATGTTTTCTAATTAAATATATTTGAAATAATAATTTGTTTTATTCAGTAACTTTTCAAAATGTTCTAAGTAGTACCAGCATACCATTTTTGTATAAAAATACTCCCATGATGAGGCATGTACAAGTAACTCCGGTCCTAAAGCTTATCTGTTGATTAATTCAGTGGGGGAAAAAGACGAATCCCGTCAAAATCAGCAAAGGCATCGATTAATGACAAAGTGGTTAGATAGTCCCTCCTTTAGAATCAATTGAACGACGAAGACGATGTTACATTCGACTTTACTGATTTTTACGCCAGCAAAACTGCGCTGCGAGATTAGTGCATTTTTGTGATCTTACTTACCTGAAATCTATTCAGAAAGTATAATTGTCCCTAATTTCACTCATTTTAGTCCAGAAGTATAAATGTAAGAAGGGACGGACTGCAAAATATTTTTCCTATTCTTCTCATTCCCAAGATAATATGGAGAATTTGAAAAGGTCCAACTATAGTTTCGTTCACATTCGGTGAACTTCATTTCGTCTCGCACAACCAACTATATTTGGACCTTACTAACAATAGGGTACGCGTAAAAACCCGTCTTCTTAAACAATATGAATGACTGTGTTGTTTGTTTATGTTTAAATATAAACAAGGATACCTACTAGAACAGAAAGTTATTTAATAATAGAGCTGATGCGTCATGTTGTCAAATATCGGTTATCGCCCACCATCCACATCCTGAGGCCACCTGGGCGAACCATGGATATATTTTCCTTCCCACATTCCATCTTTTCAAAGTAACTTTGGAACAAGAAAAATAGATAACAAGAACAAACAGCAGGTAGTTTACTAAAATGTGATGTGAAGAAATTAAATATAATGTAATATTAATTATTACATTATATTAGTAAAGGGGGTCACTATACTCAGCTTAAGTGTGCGTCCACACTGCGAGCCTAGCATGGTTGCGACGACGGGCGCGAAGTATTAAACATATGAAACGCGCCTTTGCGTCCATATTGTAGTGACTAAGGCGGAAGCCTAGTGCGACGGGACTGAGCGAGACAGCGCGCGTAGCTTTCAAACGTTCCTGTCCGCGCGTTCTGGCCGCACTATGGGCCTAGCCAGCGAGCGATCCAATGCGCGGGTGGCGGGGGTAACAAATCAGTTCGGTCTTGTCGCTCGGCGTATACGCGTCTGTATTTGTTTGTCTATAAAATGGCGGTAAATAATAATAGTATAATAAATATTAGTCAAATGTTGATACGGGCATTCGAGTGTACTCAAATAATTTTTTAGGGTATTAATCTCGATACTTCATATAAGTTAAAAAATTCACCAGTTATTCCTCTGTTTTTATTTATTTCGTGCACACCATCTCTAGAGTTAAACACCTCCCATCTCAGGATCGGACTGTCTAGTAAAAATAGGAAATGCTCGTCCATAGTTTGTAACACCTGATATACGTCGAACAACACAAGAGCTCGCGCGTCACTGTGGCCACCGCTTGCCCCCGCTCGCCGCGCCCGCCTAGGCTCCAGTCACCGCGCATTCAGTGTGGACGCACACTAAGGAACAACTTTCACTATGGGGCCAACTCTGTATTCGAGAAAATAAATAAGGTGTTCCATACAAAAAGTTGATCGGTCGTCGACAAAATGTATGGAACAGCTGATTTTTTTTCTCAAATTCAGGCTCTCAGGATTCTTATTGAAACATTTTTTTTATTATGCTTCTAATTTCAATTTCATTTACTATACATAATATGGGTAATTACATTACTTAATTAATTATACTAATACATAGAACTCCATATTTAGATATTTAGCCTTCCAGCATGCGTTACATTCTGTTTTATATTTTAATTACAAAGTCTGATAAAAATGGATGAAGATATTGGTTATGCATATTACATACAATAATACATATATATATAATTATATACAATAATATTTACATTGTCATCTAGAAATAAAATTAGTGAGCACCATTATACGCAGTGAGATTGTAATAAGAAACTTAAACGAGAGTATAAAAATTAATCATTTGTATATCACAACAAATTTACGTTAACATAAGGTCTTAATAGTCCGGGAGCCAGCAACAGATTTACATGACCAATTTCCTCTCAAGCGGTAATTAGTAAAATGCATCAGAGTATAGTATTATGAAGCCTTGTGAACGTCAGCTGGCACTCGGTTGGGGGGATGAGCGGGTGTAGCCTCCCACGCATGAAAAAAAATAAAATACATTCACTGATTTCCTCTCAGCTGAAATTTTGTCAAATTGTAGCTCATCTAATATCTCAACGAAAAAAAAAAATCAGCTGGTTACAACGTGGTGTATTGTACGTCAGCTGGTGTCTCGAACATGAAATTTTTTTTTTATTTTCAGTGATTTCCTCTCAAACAAAAATTTACCTGATGATAGCTTATATGTAACTGTGGATAAATATATAGGTCAGCTGGCTGTATCTTGGTGGAAAAACCGTCAGCTGATACTTTAAAAGTTATTACATAGGAGTTAGGCAGGAGCATCTACTGTCAATTTAAATGCATCAGCTGACTAGCTTTTCCTTGACTTATTGCTAGCTGATTTTTTTTATTTATCGCATCAGTATATTAGCAATCAACTCATAAATTTTCATCTGGGAGTAAATGACGTATCTTTAATTATTCGACATAGCGCTGCTTCAATATGAGAGTTCAGTTGAAATAAATATTCTGTATCAATGTTTTTGAAACGATGTTATCAAATGATATTAGATATATTTAAATAATTAAATAAACAATTAGCTTAGTATAAATTAACTAGTTACTCGATAAATAATATTCATTATATGAACGTGATGAAAAATGACAATGAGAATAACAATGTAATTTATTCATTTTCGTTTTCGCTCTGGCTTGAGTCACTTTCCTCTCTTTCCGATTCATCGTCAGAGTCGCTGTCAGAGCTGTTCGAGACACCAGCTGACGAACAATACACCACGTTGTAACCAGCTGATTATTTTTTTTCGTTGAGATATTAGATGAGCTACAATTTGACAAAATTTCAGCTGAAAGGAAATCAGTGAATGTATTTTTTTTTTCATGCGTGGGAGGCTACACCCGCTCATCCCCCCAACCGGGCACCAGCTGACTTTCACGACGCTTTATAATACTATACTCTGATGCGTCTCACGAATTATCTCTTGAGAGGAAATAATTAACCAAATTTGCACCTGGCTCCCGGACTATAAATGGTCTATAGGTGATATTTCTGCTAAATTTTTTGCTATTGTTGGTAATCATTCTGTTTATGTTTAATAAAGGCACTTGCCACTGAAAGAAAAAAATAACAAGAGGACAAATCAGTGAAAAGACAATTATATTTTTTAAAGATGTCTGTAGCACATTTCAATAATTAATTTCAATGCCAAATTTTCATGAATATATTAAGAGTTTCAATACAATATTTTAACGAATGACATCTCGACCTCTTGCGCGAAAATAAGGTATTATGCTAAAACTAGCTGCGCCCTGCAGTGTTACTCATGTTAATACAGGCTGTCTCCATACCAGATTTCACCCAAACTGGATCAGCAGTTTTTGCATGAAAGAACAACAAATATATTCATACATTCTTACAAACTTTCGCGTTCATAATAATATTAAGATAGGATAAAGATTTTTCCACACCTAGTTTATCATAATTATTTTTTACTAGCTGTCCCGGCGAACTTCGTACCGCCTAACAGTCGATTCTTTAAGAGTATTATTACCATCGTATAAATATTGACATTAATATTTATACAATACTAATCTCACTCATTTGTTTTTCCTTCCCGGAACCTCTCCACTGACACTTAAACTTTATGGTATGGTATTAAAGTTCAGATTGACTTTTAATTATTATTACGAATCAATTGTATGGGAGTATAGAAAAGTGTTGCATTTAGACCTTTTCGGGCAATTTTTAAAATTTTTCTTTTTATTAGATCCCTCCTCGTACTCCAAGGAATATTTAAAAAAAAAAATTGCAAAATCGTGTTAGCTGCTCTCGAGATTTGCGCTTAGCAACACATTCAGCGATTGATTTTTATATCATAGAAGATAAAGACTCTCTATGGAGGCTTCCACCTTTAGCTTCAACCTGATTCCAATTGAGACACTTCCTGTCGTACAATTTCTACAACTTCCGTTGAATGTTCAATCATATGCTGTTTCAATTCTTCTTCCGTAACACATTTACGATTGGAACATATCTTACACTCGTACAAGCAATCCGAGTGTCTCTTCATATGCTGCTTTAGGTTACTTTGAGTTCTTGATTTAAAGCTACACATCAGACACTGGTACGGTTTCTCTCCAGAGTGTATTCTTGAATGTTGCTTTAAGTTACTTGCTGTTGTTGACTTGAACTCGCACACCTCACACTTGTATGGTTTTTCGCCGGTATGTTTCCTGCTATGTTGCTTAAGGTTGCTTGATGTTGTACATTTAAAATCGCATATTTTACACTCATAAGGTTTTTCACCTGTGTGAGTTCTAATATGTTGTTTCAAATTGCTCAACGTAGCAGATTTATATTCGCAAGCATTGCATTTGTATGGTTTCTGGAATGTGTGCTGTGACATGACATGTTGCTTTAAAATGCATGATGTTGTCGCCCTGTATTCGCATTGTGTACATGAGTATGGTTTTTCCCCTGTGTGCGTTCGCATATGCTGACGAAGGTTGCTATTTTTACTTGTCTTAAAATCACATTCGTGACAGAGGTAGCATTTTTCTTTGCTGTGAATTTTTTCATGTGATTTAAGGTTTTTAAATGATGATGCTATGAAACTACATGTTTTGCATGTATATGATTTAGTTTGTTTGTTTGTTGTCTTGCCCAACACTTCGTCTATTGCTCTTATTGTTATTGAATAAGTAGTGCCGTCATTGACTTTAGCTTTCCGAGATCTTAAAGTATATTTAGGCTCTTCAGTTTCACTGTCACTATCTGCTTTAGTTATTTTAATGCCTATGGGATCAGTATCACTTTGAACATTTCTCTGGATAGATTCGCTGTCACTTGATATATTATCGTGATCACTTAGCTCATTATAAGAAGACTCACTTTCAGACTTGATTGAAGCTTCATCATCATTACTAGAGTCAAAATTACTCATAATTATAGGTTTAGATTCTTCCTTCATTTTATGTTCAGTATCACTCATGTTGTACATAAATGTTGGATGCTGTTATTGAACTGATATTACATGTCTTCACTTTTTCACTAGTTGTTTAGTGTTCTCTGAAAAATAGAATAACAATATATCATTGAAATTAAAATTCAGAACTATAAATCTGTCCTTATGCGATCTTTCGATTATATTAAATTTTTATGGTTATTTGCCTACAGTTATTAGTTCTTGACCTGTATCGATGCTAGGAACTGACTGCTGCTGAGCCACGGCTAGGTATAGTCCCATCATAAGCCTCCTCTCTCTTGTTCCGATTTACTCGAACCTAAACATATATATCCACATGTCCTGCTGATTTGAGGTAATATAACAAATTATTGATAGTACCTTTAACGAGTATACATTTTCGGATATTCAAGCAAATAAAGAAAGCTATGCTGCTGTTTCACAGCGAGACGCGCTTCCACCGCCTTTCATAATGTAATAGGAAACAAGTTTATCATAATTGTCTACTAATAAAGTTAATTCACAAATTCTTCAGCTTCACTCTCTACTACAAATACATATAATTTAGTCAATTTTGATGAAATACGGCAACTAACACCAAGCAACAACTCTAGTTCATAATTTAGCCGTATAAAAATTATAATTAAAAATCTTCTTTTTTTTATTTGGCACTTAACGATTTGCGAATTTGCCAGTGTCAAGTTTATGAGTTTTCAAGTTAATTTATGTAATAATTGTCTAAGATTATTTTTCAGCACCTATGTACACTAAGTTTAGTAAATTGCATAATTTTCTTAGTATATTTGTCCGCGTCATGCTGTTTAAGCAAAAATGAAATTTCTACATTAATGTGTTTTAGTACCTAAATAAGGCTTATGGCATCATACTTACCTTTACTGTGGATCAGTACGACTGATAAAAGCCGGCATATTATCACACGTTACTAGGTCGTACTCAGTATTACTACTTTATTATGGTCGTGCATTATCTGGCTTAATATCCATCGAATACTTTAATATGTACTTATATTTTGTTTATTTTATTAATAAAATAATTTAAGGTTTGTTTGTAATAGTTTGTAATGTAAGTATTGCAAAAGCTTTCATAAAATTCTCTGCACTGTGCTACCTATATATTACAAAAAATTCTTTCAGTCTTTAAATTACATTGTGAAATAATAAATAGTATGTCAATGATAAATTCTTAATTGATATTTTCAACTTCAGGAAAGTAGTGGAAGTGGATAATTTCAGACAATTAATATGTACCTACTCTCTTCATATTCAGCTTTGACTGGTTCAATCAGTCTTAAGATTTCAGGTGCTATAGCAAAATAGGTACTATAAAAACTTAGGGATTGCCTAAGATAAGCTACAATGGATAATTATCTAAAAATAACTTTGAATAAATTGGTAAGAAATTTTAGCAATTAGATGAAATCTTTAAAAATTAAAATAACCTCAACTTATGTTTGTACATAAACTTTCTTTTTATTATTATTTCAGAGAGATCAAAATTATTCAGAATTAACCCTAGTGATTGGTAATGAGAGCTGTGACTTAGATTCAGCTGTTACAGCAATAGTCTATGCGGCTTTCTTGGATTGGCAATATTCTAAAATAAAATGTAAGTAAAATATACCTATCTGAGGAATGGACATAAGTAATGATATTCTATCTAGGGAGCTGAGTTACTTCGAGTGATGGCTATCACAATTAACTTAACAACAAAACAGTATGATTGACTAAATCGGAAATAGAATAATGAACCCTTTTTTTCACCTATACTGGTTTATCGCTTAGGGGCTTACTTAGCCAAAAGAGGGTTGCAATACCTGACCTAAGGAATACTGCAATAAGAATAACTCTGAATTCAAGAGAAAAAAAACTGCTAAAGGATCATTTTGTCAACGACTGAACAACTTTTGCATGGAACAGCTGATTTCTTTTCTCTCTCTTGTATCCACAAAAAAATTCATATGAAACATAGTTTACAGCTGGTTTACAGTTTATATTTTTTTCAAATTGTTTTGATACTTCAATGGATACACTTTGAACACTGGACACTTTTAACCAAACTTTTGAGTAATTTTGATTAATAAATTAAACTAGGCAAAATTACTGAACTGTTCCATTTTTGATACTATTTGTATGTTACAACCCAAAAGTATAACCCATTATACAGAAAATAGTTTTTTAAATTGACCTTGGTGTTTTGAAAAATTGAAAAGCATACATGCTAAAAATGATTCATGAAAATCCAAGATCCATCTTTTATGAAATTGGCTCAGGAGTATATTTCGAATGAACCTGTATCTACCTATAATTTGTTAGACCCAACTGGAGAAGGGTGACCTTGGATAGACTAAAGTGGAAAGAGCTGTAAGTCTATGCCAAAAGGCACGCTGAAATCAGAGAAATTATATAGAAACCTGAAGAAAAAAGGTATCAGATTAAATTACTAATTATTATAATGTACAGGTTGCAAGGTGTGCACTGGTTCCAACCGAGATGAAGCGACATATAAAGACAATATTTTTGTACCAATATTGAATGTGAACAGAGAAGACTTCCCGTTGAAGACTGAGGTGGCTCACTGCCTGAGGCAAGCGGGGATAATAGATGACAATCTTGTGTTTAGGTAATTTACTTACAACTTAAAAACTTAAACCTCGACATCGTTATTTTAAAACGGCGTCATCTAGGGCTTAAAACTTATCAAATATTCTACTAATCAAGCTTTTTATGCATTATAGGCTTTCTTAGACCGATTTCATCAAACATACTTTACGAGTAAAACACCCAACTAATTCACCTATCAATCAGGAAATAAATAAGCTTAATATCGCTTTATGTGTTCCAGACCTACAATGCCACAGGGAAGCATAGGTACACTTGCAGACAAATCAAAAATATACAAAAAATAAATGAATATGACACCCAAGCGTTTATGTGTCAGTGATTAAACATCAGTATAATATAAGCTGTAAGCTACAAACTAAGTGCTCTTCCTAAATACTTCATAACTATTAATAATATTGTTAAATTCTATTCAATATTTGTTTTATGGCCTCTGCGGTATAATGTCGCGTGACTAGAAAGACGAACGCTGATAAGATTGGCCGGTAACGCGATTCAAATACCGTGGATATAGAGCCGGTGTTCGGTGATGAAAGAAAATTTTGTATCTGAGCTTACTTTTTTACAAACCTGAAACAAACAAGGACATGTGCAAATGTTAGTAACATGAAATATACAACAAAATTCAGGGCTTCATTTATAGTTATTTGTTCCTTTGACGTTGATGTTGTTCAAAGACTAAATACTCTTTTTACGTCTACTAGTTACAATGTAAGTTATCTTTAAACAGGGCTAGAGGGAGTTAAGACTAAACTTTGTGTTTTGATTTTCTATTTGAACGATTACACATACACTATCATTTATTTTATATTTTCCTTTTTTATATTTTATGTTGCAAGTACATATTTGCAAAATATATATTCATCATATATTTCATAGCTACTTGTTTCTTATATTTACCTTAGTCGCAATTTCTGTGCAATAATTAATAAATGGTTTGCGTTTGCATTCCAGAGACATTAATTTACTTGCATTGGCCACAATTATGTCAGTTTATATCACTTGCTCGGCTTCATATCTCTATAAAGTTTAACATTGTAATAATATCGTTATTCTTACACCAGTTACAATTTATTTTAATGTATGCTAAATAGTTTACATGAGCCAAGAAACTCGGAGAACAAATTACTTTATTGTTGTACTGCTAAGTTAATTAATTTATTTATTTATTCTAATTAGAACCGCATGCGAGTTACACTAATGATAGATAACAAAGATGTCAAAACACAAATATGGAAAAATAATAAAAAAAATCAAGTCAATTATCTATCTATCTATGATTATGGCCTCTGCGGTATGGCCGCAACTTTGCCAATGTCGCGTGGCTTAGAAGATAAACGCTGAAAAGATTGGCCGGTGACACGAATAATTCAAAGAACACTTCGCCGATGCTCAGTGTCAATTTTTGATAATTATTTCAATGTGAGCTTATTTTAAGACATGTACCTGTAACAAACACAAAGACATATACAGGTTAATTGCTGTTACAATAAACTTAAATTAAACAAAAGAAAAGAATAAAAATCCATCACAATATTCGAACAACACAAACACATGAGGTATAAAGTAAGAAATAAATATCATGATAAACACAATATTAAAATTAAAATCAAATAATTGTTGTGTCTCTGCAGCAGGCATGTTCACAATATTGTAAGCATTAATAAAAGCTTTTTCCAACATTCATTAAAATTAAGTTAATTAGGATTAGTGTTTGTACTTTGTTAGATATTGTTCATTATCAAATAAATATATTAAAAAAAAAAAAATTATATAGTAGCACCTAAATGTTATATCGGGTCATAAATATAGGGTAATATATGTACAAAATTAAATTGATAATACAGCAGTTAGTATTCCGAATGATTTTCGGAATGACTTGAGTTTATCACCCTCAGTTAAAGTTAACTTAGTTGTTTTATTCTTATTTCAGGGATGATTATAATCTAAGAGATTTGGTCATAAAGTCAAATGCTAAAGTTACCCTAGTAGACCACCATACCCTGTCTACTAGTGACCAGTTCCTAGCCCCGTATGTAGTGGAGATCATAGACCATAGACCACTCGATAAGACTCATTGGGACTACAAGGAGGATACAAGGTACTTACAAGATACAATAATATTATTATCTGAGGTTCGATCACACAAAAATGTACAAAGAGCCTGAGCTGTGAAGGAAAACATCATGAGGAAACCATAGCTTGATGGTAGAGCGTTTTCTAACACTTGCCTGACTAGACAGAACCCTCAAATTGAAAAATCTGTTGCTGAGCACCTAACGGTATGTTAGCCTAGCCTTCCTCGAGTGCCAGTGTTTTTCCAGACTAGGCATGATCCATCTAGGGTCACAGTTTCGCTGACATTCGATTCGTAGCCTAGCTGTGTTGATTTAAAAAAAAAACATCTATTTTATTTACATAGGTAAATGAAATTGTTATAATTTTTTTTTTTTACCTTTAACTTTTTTTAATTCACTTTAATTTAACATTTAAGATGTTAAAAAAAAAACATCTTTTTTACACATAAACATGGGTACAAAAAAGTAGTTTTGTTTTTTAATTAATTACTACATTTTTTTTTCTTATTGAAGAGGCACTACTCCGTTGCCTTATAAAATGACTACAGAATTATTTTTTTTTGTTAAGGAGAGTATTCTTTTCCTGTGGTAATAATAAATTTTACCAAAAACTGTCCAATAGTTTGGTTCGTATAACAAAATAATTGAAAACGATTCTTATTAAACCTTTTTAGTAATAACTTTAGTACTTCTCTATTAAAAAAATCCTAAAGTTAGGACGACTATTTTATATAAAATAGTCGTCCTAACTTAACGATTTTTATCGTAACAATCAAGCATTGTAAATAAATATTTATTTTATATTTATTTACAATGCTTGATTTTTACTATTTAACCGACTGCCCAAAAAGAGGGTATTATTTTTAGAGTGTATGTTGGTATGTTTGTCAAAATCTTTGTGACACTACAACATAAACCAATAGACCAATTTTGATGTGTAAGGTGTCATAGAATAAGTTTTCATTTGATGTGTAAGGTGTCAGTGTCATAGAATAAGTTTTCATTTGATGTGTAAGGTGTCAGTGTCATAGAATAAGTTTTCATTTGATGTGTAAGGTGTCAGTGTCATAGAATAAGTTTTCATTTGATGTGTAAGGTGTCAGTGTCATAGCATTAGTTTTCATTTGCAGATGGTCATAGGCTATACTAGCTACTATTCGGTTTCACTCATTAAGATAGTGGTGTGAAACTGCCTTATCTTGCCTCACAAGCGAATGGGCGCGGGTTCAAACCCAGGTTCAGGCATGCACCTCTGTATGTGCATATTAGAATTAATTACCACATGCTTAAACGGTAAAGGAAAACATCGTCAGGAAACCTGCTGATAAGTAAAATCCCCAACACACAATTTGGCTAGGTCCACCACGCTAGCCAAATTGTACTCAGATTCAGATAGCCAGATTGCCAAATTGCACAGTCCACTGTGGTCACCTCCTTCACGGGGAGACCCGTGCCCAGCAGTGGGACGCTAAGTGTTAATACGTATATTTTTTTAAGTAGCCTCTAACCTATTGTTTAAAGTATTTTTTATTGTTTTCTAGGTGTACAATAGAGATGGTAGGTTCTTGCTGTACATTAGTAACACAAAGGATCAGAGATCTGAGCGCGCTTATTGCCACAGAAGAGGACTTCTTCAAGGACTTTAGAATATGCACCGATATGCTGCATTGTAAGTTTCTTTAATTATACACACTTTAGAATATGCACCGATATGCTGCATTGTAAGTTTCTTTAATTATACACACTTTAGAATATGCACCGATATGCTGCATTGTAAGTTTCTTTAATTATACACACTTTAGAATATGCACCGATATGCTGCATTGTAAGTTTCTTTAATTATACACACTTTAGAATATGCACCGATATGCTGCATTGTAAGTTTCTTAAATTATACACACTTTAGAATATGCACCGATATGCTACGTTGTAAGTTTCTTTAAATATACACACTTTCTTTCTTTTTAACCAACTTCTAAAAAGGTAGTGCTCAATTCATCTGTATTTTATTTTTATTTTTAGTAGGTAGGTTAGAAAACCTTTTGCGTACGGAACCGAAAAAAAAACCTAATATAACCCAGTTAAAATTTTCTTAGGAGACTTATTCTGTTGCCGCTTTAACAACGAATACTAAACACTAAATGCAGAATAAAATAAATATTTAAGGAGGTCTCGCATACAACGAACGTGAGATTTTTGTCGTTATTAATTACAACAATAGGGATACGCTTGAAATATTCTGTGAATTATACATTCATTTTATTTTGATTTCATTATCTTAATATATATAAATCTCGTGTCACAATGTTTGTCCTCAATGGACTCCTGAACCACTTAACCGATTATAATAAAATTCGCACACCATGTGCAGTTCGATCCAACTTGAGAGATAGGATAGTTTAAATCTCAAATTATAGTCGCAATTTTAATTTATTGCTAATTATTTGTCTGTTATTATTTGACAGTCACAATTATCTGTTAACTCCAAATGATTCTAACAGATGTCGATACCTTTCGACTGGGTTGAGTAAGTAATCAATAGATGGCGCTGCTATGGTAAATCTACGAACGTGTCATATAAGCTACATTTTAACAGCATAATTACCACGTGTCGTTGACGCTATAAAATAGCCACAGCAACGCGTGGCCGGGTCAGCTAGTTTATTTGTAAAGAGAATATACAACTAATTTTATTTTCATCAGTTGTATCATTCATTCATTCATTCATTCGGTATAGTTAGTTGTATATTCTCTTTAAAAATAAATAATGAAATCAAAATAAAATAAATATTTCGGACGGCATTTATTTTAAATTCAAATAAATACTTAGCCTTACAACAATACATTATGCCCGGGATACACGAGGCTTGTTTTTCAAGCTAGGATAGCAAAGTTCTCTGTGAAACTGTCTTGGCTAGCTGACCTGGCTTGGAATATGCTAGTTCTGTTTACATGAGGCTATATTATTTTAAGCTAGTATTATTGCTCTGACCGAGGTGACCACACGTCCAAAATGAACAGCACGCAAAAAAAAACTATTCGACTGAAACAGTCACTTCAAAAACTGTGCCAATTCGCACTAGACGAACTAGAAGAAGAATTACAGTAACGGGCGTGGACAAGAAGCTGGATTTTAAGAAGAGATGAACGTGGATCATCTGCTTTACTTTTGGAAGAATTTCGCAACGAAGATTTAGGCGAATATAAGAGTATTTTGCGAATGACGCCTGATTTGTTTGATATTCTGTTGAGTCTTGTGACGCCAAAAATATAACGAATTGATACAATTATGAGACAGGCGTCTTGTCTTTACATCGTCACTAATTTTTTGTAGCGCTGAATCCCGTTTACACTTGTCTTTATAACTTGGAAGGGTGGCGTTCCACAAACATTCATGTTCACGGTATAGTTGTACGTACTTAGTTTCGGCATCTTAAAATCTCAAAAACACGTCGCGGAGAAAAACAAACAAAACACGTGGTTACTGCTTACGACTCAACTGACAACTAGCTTCGCCGGCCACATGAAGCTAGTACACAAGCCAGGATAGTAAAATCAGTGGTGGGGGCGCTACTAGCCTAAAAAATAGAACTCCATCCTATTTAAAACTGTCCTGGCTTGTCAACTAGCTTACTAGTTTACTAGCTTATAAATGAAGCTAGTTTTGTCTACACAAAGCCAGAAGTACTAGTTTGCTAGCGTACTGACACTAGCTTGCTATCTAGCTTGAAAAACTAGCCACGTGTATCCCGGGCATTGCACTGGCGAGTCAAAGTCACATTACAAACAGCAATCATAATTAATGTTTATTTATATAAAAGACCCTGACTGACGGACTGACTGATATTTGCTAGGAAATTAGTTAGCAAGATTAAACATATATCCTTGTAATATTTACCTAAAGACTTAACTAGCCTAAATTAAAATTAGGATACCTTGCAGATTCTTTTTCAATTCTAAAATTTGTCGGGCCCTAATGGCACTCTCAAATTTTTCTTTATGAGTTGCCAATTTAATGGCGTGCTCTTCTTCAACCATTTCCATTTCTCGCTTATGTTCTTCCTCTTTCAACAGTTTCATGTAACTTGTCTTGTTGTCTATGTCGACTTTCTCCTGTGAAAAATTTGACAAAAACAAATTGTGGTTAAGAAAGTTGTTGTAAGTTCCTCTGTCCAGTTGGAATGAAGCAATAGATGTGTAAAATTTTTCTGACTTCCCAATAAAGAAGGAAGGTACTCAATTCGACGGATATATTTTTTGTAATGTTTGTTATGTATTTCTCAGCGACGTTTAGAACGATTTGAATGATTCTTTTCTTATTTGAAAGGGTATATTTGTCGAGTCCCCATTAAATGTTTTATCAAATTCTGTCCAGTGGTTTTTTGATTTTTAATTCGAGATAAGTAAATATAATATATGTGTCGGAAGCAATGGAAGTCTGTTAAATATTTTTTTTATTCTCTTGTACTATCATTAAGGCTACATTTTATCTCGAAATTTGAACTGTATCTGTGGAATAGCAAATGAAATCATAGTGCAGCTAATATTCTGTTCTTTTATCCTACAAAGCTAGGTAATATAATAGTGAATCTGTTAATTAGCCTATGTAAATTAAATATTACTTACACAAATATACGCAGGGTTTCAAGGCGTTCGGATACACGTACTAGTAAATGTCATTGATGTAAGCTGTTCGGATATACTTGACAAACGGTAAAATAGATTGTGTCATACTCTGCGTCAGAGCCACCATAGGAAACATTGATTAATACAGCTATAGACCGTCAACTTGCCCATACAATTGGATATAGGTAGCTATTTTCTACTATTTATTGTTGTCCGATTCCAGTAGTTTTTTTTTCACATAGCTAACATTATTTACTAGGTTTAACCGTTTTATTTTTTCCTGTCTTTTATATCAAGTTACAAGCTTCCGCAGTATTCATATTTTTGCGATTCTGATACAATGCCTCTTGATACGACTTTATTATGCAGAATTCAATTTTTCAAAGTTATACAACTTGCAGGCCTAAGATACATCATAGTGAAGCGATTGACACCAAGAACAAAAATTACGTTACAATTTAAGGGGTGAAAAGAAGTAGGTCCTGGAACGAAAATTGTATCAGAAACACGAAAACAGTCGGTGATAATATTAATGATACCATATTATGATGTGCTTGGAACGTACATAGTGTACATATCGCCATTAATGCTGTACAATGTACATATTCGGGCTTATTAATAAACGTGTTTTGACTTTAATCGTCTTTTGTTTTATTTTGTCGCATGACGTTCTCCATCGGACAAAACAAGACTAAAGACGTTCAAAGTTAAGACGCGTTTATCAATAAGAGCGATACTAGTTAACTAATTATTGAGCATTGTGTGGGGCCCTGCTGGGGAGCATAGGTACTCTGTAGCAGAGCCAACTCATAAAACGTACTAAGAGAAGGTAAAAGCTAGATTTTTTTAACGATAACTGATGTACTAATACTGCTGAAGGTGAACGTTTTCCTTTTTAACGTCATTAGAGTGTTTTATATACATTCAGTTAGCGTATTATAATCTAGCTGCGCCCTGCGGTGTTGCCCGCGTTAACCTTATATATAAAAATCAAATGCCGTTCGATAGTGTCGCAAAAACTCATGAACGGCTGGGGGCCGGTTACGCTGATTTCGTACTCCAGGGAAGGTTTAAAAGGTGAGAAACATGAATAACTGTTAGGCGGTACGAAGTTCGCCGGGTCAGCTAGTACAGGATAAAAAGTAGTATATGTGTTAATCTAGCTATTTCCATACCAAAATTTCATCCAAATACTATGTGTTGTTTTCAGCCACTATCATACTGGATACGGTGAATTTTTGCAAGGTACTAGACAAGGCTACTCAGCATGATGTGGACACTGTCGGCTTTCTGGAGAACATTTTGGATTTTACAAACGTTGAAGTTGAACGGTATGCATTGAAAACTATTAGTTCTGTGAACTGTCGACCTCGCGACTTCAATAATTTTGTGTCTTTAGAAACTTTCCAAGTTTCCATGTATCTGCGACTTTCTGACCTGATTTGTACTTGTTCACTACGAAAAAATTACTTAGAAAAATGCCTAGTTTCAAGATCACAAACATTTTCGATTCGTGTGATTGCTGCCGCAGAATGTTAGACCTTGTTTCACAAGTCTACCAAATTCCCGTAGCTCAAGTAGCAGTACTGTTTAATGTGTAACTTTAATTCGGCAAGTGCTATAATAACAAATCTTTCAATTATTTTGATTACCAGTAATTAACCAATCAATCATATTATGAATTTATAATTAGTAAAAAAATGTTATTGAAAATAAACCAAATTAGTAGACTGATTTTGATAACGTGTGAGTCACTCATTTGTGACGCGATTATTAAGAAAAGCCAAAAGCTTCAATATTTGATAGTTCTAGTAGTACAAACATGTATCTGTTTCTTTCAGACAACACAAGCTAGACAGCTTAGTGTGTGCTCGCAGTGACGTGTCACGTCTGGACGCCTCTCAGTTACTCCGTAAGGACGTCAAGCTGTTCGGACATGTATTAGTGCCGAGTTTCCCTATACTCGTCAAGGTTAGTACGTCTATTAGCAGACAAACACAAGCTAGACAGCTCAGTGTGTGCTCGCAGTGACGTGTCACGTCTGGACGCCTCCCAGTTACTCCGGAAGGACGTCAAGCTGTTCGGACATGTATTAGTGCCGAGTTTCCCTATACTCATCAAGGTTAGTACGTCTATTAGCAGACAAACAGAAGCTAGACAGCTTAGTGTGTGCTCGCAGTGACGTGTCACGTCTGGACGCCTCCCAGTTGCTCCGGAAGGACGTCAAGCTGTTCGGACTTATATTAGTGCCGAGTTTCCCTATACTCATCAAGGTTAGTACGTCTATTAGCAGACAAACAGAAGCTAGACAGCTTAGTGTGTGCTCGCAGTGACGTGTCACGTCTGGACGCCTCCCAGTTGCTCCGGAAGGACGTCAAGCTGTTCGGACTTATATTAGTGCCGAGTTTCCCTATACTCGTCAAGGTTAGTACGTCTATTAGCAGACAAACACAAGCTAGACAGCTCAGTGTGTGCTCGCAGTGACGTGTCACGTCTGGACGCCTCCCAGTTACTCCGGAAGGACGTCAAGCTGTTCGGACATGTATTAGTGCCGAGTTTCCCTATACTCATCAAGGTTAGTACGTCTATTAGCAGACAAACAGAAGCTAGACAGCTTAGTGTGTGCTCGCAGTGACGTGTCACGTCTGGACGCCTCCCAGTTACTCCGGAAGGACGTCAAGCTGTTCGGACATGTATTAGTGCCGAGTTTCCCTATACTAGTCAAGGTTAGTACATCTATTAGCAGACAAACACAAGCTAGACAGCTCAGTGTGTGCTCGCAGTGACGTGTCACGTCTGGACGCCTCCCAGTTAGGTACTCCGGAAGGACGTCAAGCTGTTCGGACATGTATTAGTCCCGAGTTTCCCTATACTCATCAAGGTTAGTACGTCTATTAGCAGACAAACACAAGCTAGACAGCTCAGTGTGTGCTCGCAGTGACGTGTCACGTCTGGACGCCTCTTAGTTAGTCCGGAAGGACGTCAAGCTGTTCGCAGATGTATTAGTGCCGAGTTTCCCAATACTCATCAAGGTTAGTACGTCTATTAGCAGACAAACACAAGCTAGACAGCTTAGTTTGTGCTCGCAGTGACGTGTCACGTCTGGACGCCACTCAGTTACTCCGGAAGGACGTCAAGCTGTTCGGACATGTATTAGTGCCGAGTTTCCCTATACTCATCAAGGTTAGTACTTCTATTAGCAGACAAACACAAGATAGACAGCTCAGTGTGTGCTCGCAGTGACGTGTCACGTCTGGACGCCTCTTAGTTAGTCCGGAAGGACGTCAAGCTGTTCGCAGATGTATTAGTGCCGAGTTTCCCAATACTCATCAAGGTTAGTACGTCTATTAGCAGACAAACACAAGCTAGACAGCTTAGTTTGTGCTCGCAGTGACGTGTCACGTCTGGACGCCACTCAGTTACTCCGGAAGGACGTCAAGCTGTTCGGACATGTATTAGTGCCGAGTTTCCCTATACTCATCAAGGTTAGTACTTCTATTAGCAGACAAACACAAGATAGACAGCTCAGTGTGTGCTCGCAGTGACGTGTCACGTCTGGACGCCTCTTAGTTAGTCCGGAAGGACGTCAAGCTGTTCGCAGATGTATTAGTGCCGAGTTTCCCTATACTCATCAAGGTTAGTACGTCTATTAGCAGACAAACACAAGCTAGACAGCTTAGTTTGTGCTCGCAGTGACGTGTCAAGTCTGGACGCCTCTCAGTTACTTTGACTTGATACTAAACAAAATGGGTGTTATAAGTGTATTAGTAAAAGTAAAAGTAAACAAGCCATTTATTCATCTGCATGCATCAAACGTAAGTAATGTTATTTACAATCAAATCTAGCATTTCATTATGTTATAAATTAAACTGAATTATATGTCAAATTACTTAAACCTACATTCTTCTAACTAAGTATTAATAATTATTATTGTTTAATTAAATTAGTCAGTTACACATTTTAGTATGTCAAATTGTTTTGTTATTTATGCAGATGTCGCCTCCTTGGCGCAGGCCTCCCCCAGTGTATTCCATATTTTCCTATCTCTTGCAACCCTTCTCCACTCCTGTCCTAGTCTCAAGTGACTTTAAAAACGGAAGTCAATTTGACTGTATTTTTACGGAATTCCGATCTGAATCACATTTTTAAAAGAACTTGTTTGTGTGTTACCAGTTTCCTTAGTAATTCCCAGATCACATATAAATATCAAAATCGGTCTAGTACTATTTACAGTTCGTTTAGAAATCAAAATAACTAGTAAATTTGTACAGGCGCCTACAGTATTGAAGTCAATGATTCTTCTTTCTAATCAACACTATGTGTGAATTTGTTTTCAGGAATTCTTCACCCGGCCCAATGCGTTAGAGTCCGTCAGAGCAGCCCTAGCGGCGCGAGGGTGCTCCATAGCGCTACTACTGGGCATGGACCTGTCTGGAGGCCTGCGCAGGGACCTGGCCATATGGAGCCCTAGCATGAATAGTACTCAAGAGGTAATTACTTATACAAATGTCGATCTTTTTATAACATCTTTAGTTAGATAGCTTGTTATTAATAGTTTTTGAGTAGTATTTTAAGACCTTTCTAATATTAGTAGGTATCATATACGTCCATGGTTGCCTGGAAGAGATCGCATTAAGCGACAAGGTCGCTGTTTTAAAAACTAGTCTATGTCCATTGATTGATACTTGTTTTTGTCATGTATTGTCAAACTGGTTTTGAAATAATGAGTTTGTTTTATATTTACTCGTACACATTTGTCGTCCACACGTAAATTAAATATGCGAAAGTGTGTTTGTTGGTTTGTTTGTCCTTCTTCTCTTCACATAGACAGATCGACTTGATTTTTATCCAAGGTCCGGAGAGTGCTATAAGCTATTTTTTGTGTCGGGAAAATCAATATCGCAGACAAAACCACCAAAAGCAAAAGCCATGAATAATAAAATGATTAAAGCTTCCTCATCCTTTCTTAGAATTATCGTATGGATGTCTGTCCGCATATTGGCCAAGTGGTTGTCATGATTTAATTAAAGTTACATAAAACATATTATAAAATAAATTGTAATATTTCTGTAATAAATTCCAGTTATGCGACATATTGGTGTCGTGGCAGCCGTCTCTGGACTTGTTGGCGGACAAGTTGGCCGACACGCCGGACAACAAGTTGGGTGTCATTTCCTACTACGTACAGAGGAATTTGCGCGCCTCCAGAAAACAATACATACCAGCTGTTATGAAGTTTTTGAATAAATGATATGATAAATGAATGAATAGTGACTCCAATACGTGCTCTTAACCGAATTTGTAAAAGAGGAGGTTTTCGATTTATCGGATTCTATTAGGAGTGTTCCCAGATTTCTCAGAAATAATAACATGGGACAACATCCACACCTAGGTCCTCAGGTCCCAAACTAGGCAAAGCCTGTGCTATGGTAACCTAATCACTGATATATATACTTAGAAATACATATATACATACTTATATATATATATATATAATAAACACCCAGACGCAGGACAAACAGACATGTTCACGCACACAAATGTTTGACCTGTCGCGTCCGGGGATAGAACCAGAAATGGCTGGATACTCTCAACTGGTCCCGAACAATCTTTATCAAAACCGGTTCAGTAGTTTTCTTTTTTAATTCATCAATATAACTTTTGAGTCTTGCTTGCTTGTAGGTACGAGTAAGTACAGTTACATAATGACACTTTTGTAACTTAAGTTCTACAAGTAAGTGCCTAAGTGAAGTAAATAAGCACTTTTTTTTAAGAATTTCTGCGTTATTAATAAACGCGTATTAACTTTTATCGTCGTTCGTCTTGTTTTGGCGCGTGTAGTTCTCAATTGAATAGAACAAGATAAAAAATCCTCGAAATTAAGCTAAAACGGTTGTAATAGCACATTAGCTTACAATTTCTACTAAATATTATAATGATTAATAGCTTAGGTTTAAGCAATCACCAGATATAGTGAAATATAACGCACAAAAAATCGTTAGTACTTACCAGAATTTAATCCCTACTTTAATATGAAATTATCAGCAATAAACGTAAAGTTTGCTTACCCAAAAAAGGCAAGTATCTTCTTAATAATCACTGAGCTGCCCCAAGCAGGCCGCGCATGCATCGAATATGTACTCGCATTTTATTTAAAAAATTCATCCAATTATGTTACTAAGTATTCAGAATGTCATAAAGAATAACCTAAACCTACTGCGGACCTTGTTGCGCAAAGTATTCGGATTGTCATAAAGAATAACCTAAACCTACTGCGGACCTTGTTGCGCAAAGTATTCGGATTGTCATAAAGAATAACATAAACCTACTGCGAACCTTGTTGCGCAAAGTATTCGGATTGTCATAAAGAATAACATAAACCTACTGCGGACCTTGTTGCGCAAAGTATTCGGATTGTCATAAAGAATAACATAAACCTACTGCGGACCTTGTTGCGCAAAGTATTCGGATTAACATAAAGAATAACCTAAACCTACTGCGGACCTTGTTGCGCAAAGTATTCGGATTGTCATAAAGAATAACCTAAACCTACTGCGGACCTTGTTGCGCAAAGTATTCGGATTGTCATAAAGAATAACATAAACCTACTGCGGACCTTGTTGCGCAAAGTATTCGGATTGTCATAAAGAATAACATAAACCTACTGCGGACCTTGTTGCCGAAAGCATTCGGAGTGTCATAAAACTTTGTTAGTTAAAATTTGGTGCACGCGTGGCCTTTTCGGGTTATGAAAAGTTTTTGTTGTGCAGGCATGACTTAAATAGCCCGAAAGATTTTGTTACAGGTTTCATTTATTTGTACATATTATATTTTTTTTGTTAGAGGCTGTTTAGGGCAACAATTGTTTTTTTTTTGTGTTCATTAAATGTTATCCCAAATTAAATTTAATAAATTGTCAAATAAATTTTTAATATGTGTGGTTACATTTTGTTGTTTTACTATTAAATTGTATTTAATTTGCTGGTGAACTCTCGGTTAAAGCTCGCTGAGTTTTTCATATTAAATAATCGGTGATGAGTTTCGTGGTGTTTTTTTAAGGTTTCCATACCCAAAGGTTGCCTAAGACTTTGTTCGTCCGTGTCTGTCTCCAAAACGTATCTCATAACATGCGATAACTAAACCTGAATTGAGATGAAATTTTCACACATGATTCATGCTAAAACAATTACCATCAATTTCTACTAAATAGCATAATAATTAACGAAACATTACAATTTCCAATATTATTGACATCTTATATTGCATATCTGTTGCTGCTAAAACAGCAATATCATCATCATCATCAACCTTTACTTACCCACTGCTGAGTATAGGTCTCCTCTTGCGCGCTCCATCCTTTCCGATCCTGTGATAATGTAGTCCTCCTAGGTCCTACCGCCCTCACCACATCTTTCGCCCAGCTAATATACAGCAAATATATTAAGAATAAAACTAAATTAATATTTAAGGGGGCTCTCATACAAGTAACGTGATTTTTTTTCTTGATATTAATAACGGCAATAAGTAGACGCTTGAAATATTACAGAATATTTAGCAGTACAGAATACTTATAAAATAATAATAATATAAATATAAAATACATACTTAAGACTGGCCTCACAGCGCAGGACTGGCCTCACAGCGCAGGACTGGCCTCACAGCGCAGGACTGGCCTCACAGCGCAGTGGTTAGTACCCCTGACTTCGGCGCTAAAGGTCGTGGGTTCGATTCCCACTCTGGACAAACATTTGTGTGATGAACTCGGGTGTTTGTTCTGTGTCTGGGTGTTCATTATGTATAATAAGTATGTATTTAAAAATAGTATATGTAGTATATATCAACCACCTGGTTCCCATAGTACAAGCTCTGCTTAGTTTGGGGCTAGATGGCGCTGTGTGAAAAATGTCCGCCAATATTTATTTATTTATTTAAGTTGGTCTCCCTTAAGTACAACAACCGTAATTTGGCCACTTTTTGCTACATTATTAAGAGGTAGAATTTAGAGAAGACCAGCTCGCAGAAGTAGGTAACCAGGTACACATTACAATATACGCGGTAGGTACCTGGTGGGCAACTCTGTTATTTGACTTGCCTCAGAATTACAATAATTGGATTGTGCCAAAATGGCCGTTTTGACATAGAATAGACGACAGTTAGTATGAAACAAAACATAATTTTTACAACTTACTCTGGCCTATTCTATGTCTAAACGGCCATTTTGGCACAATCCAATTCTAATTCTGAGACAATTCAAATTACAGACTTGGCCGCTTGGAGTACATGGAGTATAGCTATGGCAGTACTCGTATTTAGCCGTCTGGCAACATTAAAGAATGGTTAATACCCAAAGAGCTCCCTATTCTTAGAACTATTAGCTAACGGTACAATAAGCAACAATGGCGTCACAGATTAGAAAAAGAACAGACATACAACATTCCATTGAGTTGTTAAGTAACATATGTGGTCAAGTCTGTTATTTGAACTGTCTCAGAATTACAATTGGATTGTGCCAAAATGGCCGTTTCGGCATAGAATAGGCCAGAGTAAATTGTAAAAATTATGTTTTGTTTCATACTAACTGTCGCCTATTCGATGTCAAAACGGCCATTTTTGCACAATCCAATTGTAATTTTGAGGCAATTCAAATAACAGATTTGACCACCGGGACGGAAACATTAACAATAAATAGTGGCTAATAAACCTAGTTCCGACTTTATTCTAGACTTATCTATGACGTACTACGATGATTAATAGTTTCGATTTTTTAAAAGTATTTAGATAATAGATCTATGATTTAAATGAATGTTTGGATTTCTTTCAGACAATCATTGAATTGATCGGACTGAGGTTTGCAGCATTGTTTCTTACCAATTTTTACGTAAAGTAACTAACGTGAAAACTATATTAATAACACCCATTCCGTACGAAAACCGTTCTAAAATTTTCCCTGTTTTCAGTTACACGACACAAAATCAGTTATGTGAAAATAATACAAATAAAAACGTTTATTGGCATTAATATAATTGTTTGATTGCTACACGATTTTGGAGTTGTCTCTCTGTTGTTATTCTAATTTGTGACCATTAACGAAACCTAATACCTCTGTACCTTTGTACTTGATTATAGGTACTTAAGATAAGGAACCTTCTTCCTCAAAAAGCAGTTATTAACACGTTACTACGAACAATCATAACATTCATTTCTTGTTGAGACTCCAATCGACTAGCATCAGCATTTTGTATTCAGAGTTGTTCTTACTAAATTAAGTAGATACTTTTAAGTATCTACCTACTTAAGGTAAATATTTTTAGTACATAAGTTAATAGTGATTTAATTCAAGCGTGTGTGATATGTGTATGATTGCAATATAAGAAAAAAATCTAATTTAACAGTTTCTAGTTCTAGTAGTCTTGTTAAAGCTACAATATGCTGCTTTTAATATTTTTGTGCATTTTGTATATATGTGAATATTGCTTCCATTAAAATTCAGTGAGTGGATCCTACCAATAAAAGTAAGTTTTTTTTTAATATGTGCTTCACAGACTTCAATGTTTGTGCCATTATTTTACTGACATGTATTTTTTTTTCATTACATTGTTATGGCTTATGAAAGAAGTAAAATTGATAACCCCCATTGCTTGACATCTTGGATTTGAAATTAACATAGCGTATAGTATTCCACTAGTCAAGCCCTTAATTTATATTTTAAATTGAGGGAATTGTGAAAAATATATAATCCGCCATTTTGTGTCAACTGCTGACAACTTGGAATGATTTTCATCAAACATTTATGAAACATAGTTAAGAATACTCCCGACTTACAACACACAGTGGTTTCAAGAGAGTTCGAAAAAACCCGACTGCTAAATCGTTGAACCTGTATAATATCATCCTTAATTACTTTTTATTTTTAATTTTGATGTGCCCAGTATTTATCACTCTCACGACTATGACGAATTTATTGACACAACTCACATAGTCGTTTAGGCTCTAGAGCGAGCAAAAAAAATAAACATACCTACATACATACACTCGAAGAACATAACTTCTTTCGCAGTCGGATAAAAATTAAATATTACTACCCAATTTTCTAATGAGAATGACACGTGGTCTTTTTAAACAGAGATCGTCTATTTTTAAACTGACTGACCGGAAAGCGAAGCGGTTGTCGGTTGTCTTTTTGCTTCGTTTGTTACTAACTACACAATGTCTCATGAAACTTTGTACTCGCGTATATTCAGTTCGTAGTTTTGCACAAATCTTTACAAAATTTGGTGTATGATCCTTCCAAAGAGGGGAAAGTTAGCTACGAAGCCATTTACTGGCCGATTTCAATGATGTTTGGTACAATCATGTTGAACACGATATCAATTAAAATGACTGATGAATGAACTAATGAATGAATGAACCTGAGTATAACAAGTAGTTGGAAGCTATATAAAACAAACTCGACTGCTAAATCTTTAAACCTGTGCATATTCAACTTTGCATTTCCTATAACAAACTGCAATAAAACATATATCTATACGTTAGTTATGTTCATCGTTAAAAATTCTTTATTTTGATACCGCACTCGAACTTGTACATTATTTGAAAAAAAATGAGATTTCTATTTAGCTCCTAAAATGTTTTACTTTGTTTATTTTTATGTACCTACATAACCAGTGTCACTCTCACAACTAAGAAATATACATACATGCATATATACACTAGAAATAAATAACCGTCCTTCATTCGCAGTCGGGTAGAAACGAAAATCATATCGTTGGTTTTAAATTTATACGGTGATCAAAGCACAATAAGAAAAAGAACGTAGTTGCTATATTGAAAACCCAGTTTCTTTATTTTGCGCCACGACAGTTCGTATACCATTGACGTTACTGTTTCATCTTTATTTATTGGCGATCGCACTATGTGTTATTGTGCCAGTTCTCAAGTTGTTTCAAGTTACAAAATTATTAATTCAAGTTATAAAGTAATCAATAGAAAGTCAAATAGATATCAATTCATCAGTCGTCATGGTCAAGTGAAGTTATATCACGTGCCTTAGTAAAGCGGTGGAGATGTTACTAGAGGTTCTATGGAGATTTCCAGCGAACACGAAAACCATGTTATTCTATCTTTTTATCTTTTGTCCACACTTTTGTGCACATAAACGAGACATTATTGGTTTGTTATTTAACTGTCGGCGAGGGGTAGGATGACAGACTCGCGCGAAGACTAGGTATCATAGCAGGCTAAATAGGTATTGATTAGAAGTGAATGATAGTGTTGAAGTTTTCATTGAAACAATTCACAACATTAAGAACAAATAGTAAACAAAATGCTTTGTATGCCATTCCTACATACCACTAAACACACACTAACTTGTCATCGCTGCCTCATTACAAAACTACCTAGCTGCCGGAGCGCACACAGGTTTTCTTAGCAGGAATTTAAAGTGATTATAGTTTTCAATTGAGCAGGCGTCCCGGTACCATTTTTAGTTATTTTTAAGAAGGTAAAAAAGATACAACCGATTTTAATTTGGCAGGCGCACTAGGTACTTTGCTTGCGTGCATGGGCTTTGTCTGAACTTTAAGGTCACTATTTTTAACCCCCAACGCAAAAACGACAAGGTGTTATAAGTTTACCGTGTGTCTGTGAGGGTGTGTGTGTACCTATATCTGTCTGTGCCATTGAAGCTCCCGAACGAATGAACCGATTCTTATTTTTTTATTTACATGGTGCATTTGTCGAGAGTAGGTATTCTTAGCTGTTTGATGTAAATTGGTCCAAAATAATGAAATATGTAATAAATATATAAATATGTTATAAATTTCCATGTTTTAATGAGAATATTAATTTACGGCATAACAAAATAAATTTTGTATTCCTATAAAAAGGATGAGATCACAATTAAGCGATAAATCCTATTACTGTTCCAGTTGTCATTGTATTGACTGCCTGATGATGTATTTTGGGGTGACAATAAACACATTTGTACTGATTAAGCTAAACATACATGTTGATAAGATCAAAATTGTGTTAGTCTAAGAGCTTTGGAATTTTGTAAAAGAAGTCGAATTACCAAATACCATATTACGCCGAATTTATAAAGTGTTAGGGTAAAGAAAGTTTTTACATTTTGAAAGACTTGCTTCACGAGACACAGAATTGTTTTTATGGACTTATACCTACTCCTACCCCATACATTGGCTCTTGAATGAAACCCTTGCTATAAGAAAGAAATAATTTTCTGGGCTAACTTTATCGCTTGTTTCCATTGCAGAGATCAATATGGCGTCCAGTTCAGACTTGCCTGTATTTCTGAGAAATAAATATTGGAATCATGGATTGAAGTCGATGCCACTGTGGACTGCGAAAAACATTTACCATGATAATTGGCGGGATAAGGGCGGGAGTATTTCGATATAGAAATATTCTCTGACGAAAATCACGTCGAGAGAGAAAAAGATATTGGTGAGTGTCTGTCTTGTCAACAACTTTTTCTAAGTTTTTTACCTCTCATTGACCCAACGAGCAAAGCTTCGAATTTGTCATAATTTTTTTTACTGGAGGAATATTTCTACCAAAAAGAGAGTAAGTTTACTACGGCGCCATTTACTGCGCCGCTATTCAAAATATTTCATACAGTCATGCGGAACACAATATTAACTAAAATTTCTGGATATGAAAAAAGTAGTCGCGTGGTTGTTCATTATTTTATAAAAGAACTATTAGTTTATATTTCCTTCAATAATTGTTTGTCTGTGTATGTATGTATTGTTATATATGTATGTATTTTATATATATATCTAATATATATAAATCTCGTGTCACAATGTTTGTCCTTAATGGACTCCTAAACCACTTAACCGATTATAATAAAATTCGCACACCATGTGCAGTTCGATCCAACTTGAGAGATAGGATAGTTTAAATCTCAAATTATAGTCGCAATTTTAATTTATTGCTAATTATTTGTCTGTTATTATTTGACAGTCACAATTATCTGTTAACTCCAAATGATTCTAACAGATGTCGATACCTTTCGATTGGGTTGAGTAAGTAATCAATAGATGGCGCTGCTATGGTAAATCTACGAACGTGTCATATAAGCTACATTTTAACAGCATAATTACCACGTGTTGTTGACGCTATAAAATAGCCACAGCAACGCGTGGCCGGGTCAGCTAGTATATATATATATATATATTATTTGCGTATGTTCATCGATATTTTCGAATACCTACCCTTTCGAACTATTAAAAAAACTTTTATAGTTCGAAAGGGTATATACTCCAAAAAAATTATCTCAAAATCGGTCCAGTAATTCAACTTTTAATTTTCTAGATGGGCATCATTTATAAAGTGAGTTTTGGGTACTAAATGGAATGCTTATTCACTTTTTAGGCGACTGTGAAAGAAGGAGGGTTATGTTATGTTATTCGAGTGTATGTATATTTCTTTGGCACGCCCTAGAGCCTAAAGGACTAGTTGTATTTTTATGTAAGTGCTGTCAATAGATTAGTCTTAGTCGTAATACTGACACTAGGTATTATAATAATTAGAGTTGAAATACAGCTATAAAGAATTAAAGATTCATTTTAATAACTGTTTTTTTACATTTCAGATGACATATTGAACATGACTACATGTAAATGTCACATCTGCGACATACACGTGCCAGAAACATACATGAAAGCACATTTACAGAGCGCCAAGCACGAATCGTACTTCAAAATAGCAAATATAGCTTTAGAGAGAACGCATAATCACTTAAAATCTGATTTACAACAAGCCAAACTGAAAATCGAAGTAAAAGAATCATATTTTTGCAGTAATTGTACACTTGTACTGCAAGTTGCTGCCAAAAATAAACACGAACTGTCCGAGTCTCACCTAAATTGTGTACAAAATGATGCACTTTTGCAAAATCTAGCAAAGATTTACGAAAATCCTGATAACGTGTATCATATAAATATAATGTCTGTTAAAGACATCGAATTGCAGCAATCCAAATTAATAAACACTATAAAAATATCTAAAGATGTTGAAGCTGCAAAGAGTACAGATAATAAAACGTTAAACGTTGAAAAAAATATAAATCATGACAGCAAAGAAACGATGAATTACGATCCGAATGTTGAAGTAAAAATTCACTCACTAAAAGAGAATATGTCCACACCAAAGAGTGACCAATTGGAGAGCTTAGTTTTAAAAACAGCGTCTGAGAGTAGTATTTTAAAAGAACACAACGCTAAATATGTAACTGCAAAGACCAAATATAGTAAAAAGAAAATAGCAAAACCAGTAAACGCATCAAATGTCGCTTCAAATAGTGTTAATACTGACATTGATGAAGATCAAGAATGGAACGATTTAAAAATTAATGCTTCTGAAACAAAATTACATGAGAAAGACACATCAAGTCAAGTAGAATCGAAAAATAAATCGACAGAAAACAAATCATTGCTAGCACAAAACTCATCACAGACTCAAGAATCAGTAACAAACGGCAGTAAGCCTGACAAATCAAATAATGAAGCTAACACGTTACAGACTGAGAAAAATATAGAAAACCATTCGCATTACGTCGAAAGTCTCAGCGATGTAAAGTCATATTTAGACATAGCAAAATTTTTACACAAAGATTCGGTAAGCGTGAGCGCAGCTTCTGAAGACTTGGTTGATATAGTTGCTGCTAATGTGGAGAAGGTAAGGCTGCCTCTAGCCAATTTTCACGGTTACCACGTTACTGGGAAAGAGGTTGTGTGCAAAATCTGTCTCGATATAAGTTCTGTGAACGGGAGAAAACATAAATGGACCGACTCGCATATGCAAAAAGTTATGTTGCCGCTGAAGAAAGGACACTGCAGGCAGGTATGTGTACCTACTTCGATTTTAAAGTAAAATAACATGATATAAATACTTATGTTACCTACACAAGTAAGATACTCGTAAGATAAGACAACTCTTTACTAAAAAACCAGCTTAACAATAAAAAATTATAACAAATAAAAACTTACAAATATATACTAGGTTTCTTAATAGCGGCCTTATCGCTGAAAGCGATCTCTTCCTGGCAACCATGCACGTAGATAAATAATATAAAATTAGAGAGGCCTTAAAATATGACATTGAAGAAACATATTTGATAAATGAATAAATTATACATACAAATGGATACACAGATAAACAAATATATATAACATACGATACAAATTAGTAGCAAGGAAATACATTATATATAAATTACAAATTAAAAGACAAAGACACAAATTTACAAAAGTATTACCTTAAAACAAGTTATGTTTTCCCAAAAAGGAATTTACTGAAAGCCGATAGAACTTTTTCGGTTAATTCGATTTAAAAATCAAACCCTGGACAGATTTTGATAAAATTTTAATGGGACCGGAGAGCAGACCAGAGACCTGCTGGTCAACTCTGTTATTTGAATTGAATTACGATTGCATTTTGCCAAAATGGCCGTTTTGACACAGAATAGACCACAGTTAATATTAAACAAAACAAGATTTTTTAATACAAACTCTGACCTATTCTATGTCAAAACCTATGACCACCTGGACTCGAGAAGCTTTTTCAAACAACAAAAAAATTTAATTCGGCCGGCAAAACTTAAAAAAAACCGACTATTTAAATGAATTGTTGCAAAAATGTACGGAGCTCCGGCCAGGACAGTGTACATGACACCATAAATACGTTAGGGACTATTCTTATTTAGTATATCAACCAAATTCAAAATAACTTATCGCAGAATACAAAATCAATTTTGAATTAAAACATTTCCATGTTATTTACGCAAAAAGGTGATTTACGCGTGTTTATTGTGTCAATATTGACATTTGTGACGGGCGGTACAATTTATAGACCAATGTGACCATTGAAGTCAACCTAGGATACATAAATCTTCTAGGGATGCCATAATTCCACTACAATTCATATAATTTAGATATTTTTGTACACAATGAAGAAGGCGACTGACGCATTTTTCATTAATACACATTATTAACCACATCTTTAGGCATTTTTGGTAGACGTACACCGTCTGGGCCGATAATGAAACAAGTCCTTTATGTAATTATGTTATTCGTATAAATTCTAGATCAGCGACACACTAAATCACTGCATCGTGTGCAACAGCGTACATCAAGTGTCCAACACAGCGGAACACACTGCAAGCACGGAACACAAGAACAACCTCAAGCAATACACATACGGCAAGCATCTTACTCAGAAAATAAAACAACTTGCCATCGCCAACCATCTCAAATGGACGCCAGATACAGTCTTTTGTAAAATTTGCAAATTACAAATCGAAAAAGCGAACGATTGTGTGAATGAACACGTTCATTCTTTATTACACAGAGAAAAACATGACATGCTTTTAAATGTTAACAAAATAAAGAAATTGGCAAATTCGGTAGGGTGTTACTACTGTGCCGTTTGCCAAAAAAATATATGGCCTGGGCATTTGATAGCGCATTGCATTTGGGGGGTGCATAAGACAAACTTAGGTAGCTAAGCCCATTTACTTAAATTGCGATGCGAAAAAAAAATGCGATGCATGCACTTGCGTGCGTCGCATTTTTTTTTTTGATTTTCTATACACGCATTTCATGAATTTGTTAATCTATACTTATAATATTCAGAATAAAGCTTTCAGAATTCTAAGAAACTTACCGTGCAGGCAGAAGAAAAACATTTTTCTCGTTTCACTAGCAATTCGAAACTAGCTATGGCTATATCTACAGAATGCAGAAATATAAAATTGTCATACACATTTAGAGCTCTTTTTACTCTAATTTTCTACCAACCTCAATTTATGAAATTTAACTAAAAAGTTCAGTAACCTCCAATGAAATCATAGTCTCAAAGAAATAAATTCCTGGGTAAAATAATATAGAACTTCTTCCTGTTCGCCGAAAATCCACAGAACGAAATATTACGCGAGAATGACATTCACTGTGATCCAGATATTGATCTACTGTTACATAACACTACGCTCAATAGGGACATTCTGCATGCCATAAGGCGCCGAGAGGAAATAAACGTACCTACCTAGTAGAAATAATGACACTAGCTAGGTATATAATGATTGATTATTTGATTATAATTAATGTTCTCTAACCGACTTATAAGTCTTGCTATGGTTAGGTTTGATATTTATATTTATATACTTTAGATATCCAAATTAAATGACTAGTAAATAGAAATTTGTAAGAATTTTGTATTACAATCCCCGGACTGTGTTAGAAAAGTCTAGATTCGTTTGGGGGCGTCCATTAATTACGTGAGGTGTCCTAAATCTTTCCAAATCTAACTTTTGGAAGAGGGGGATCTTAGCAAATATCACGTAAATATTTTTCTCGCAGAAAACAATGTAAAATTACGTGAAAAATTATTTCAATAATAAAATTTATGATTTGAATTTAATTTTATCGTCATAAATTTCAAGATCGCGACACTGAAAGGAAAATAATTTGTTTTTTTTTATCGTTTCTTAATAATTCAACACGTTTACTGGTCAAATAGAAGTTTTTGAAGAATCTCGCGTGAGATTAGGGGAGGGGGGAGGTGAAGAAAATCTTACGATACCTCACTAAGGGGGGAGGGGGGGTCAAAAAATAATGGACGTCCCCTTTCTTAAGCAGACTGGGTTTGTTTTATGATTAGTAGTATGAGTACTCTGTTAGTTATTATTATTTTACACAAATGTCAATTAATATATTAGTAGATGTATTTAGAAAACTAAAGAGTGTTTGATTCTTTACAGACTTCCAAAAAGGGGGTACTTTGTTCGTCTGTTTGTATTTTTTTGTGTACGTTCATCGATATTTTCGTCAATTGTAAATAGTGTCCGATTTCGGATGTTGTCATGCACGCTCGCCTAACTTTGTTTCTCTCTTCAACGCTTTGTCGGACGCTGGCGGCTCTGTTCGTTGTTGTCGTGCGCCGTTCGGATAGCTCTGTAGCAACAAAACTTAGGCAGTGCGTTATCGGTTAAGTTTGTTGAACATACTTAATATACTGTGTTTTCATTTCATGTCCCAATTAATTCAGAATAATGGATAAAATGCACCAAATTTCAGCATTTTAAAGAATTTTATACTTGACCATGTGGGTTTTTCGGCCGGAAAACCATTTCGGTCGGACTCTAATTGTAAACCTATTAAATTTTTTTTGCTTCGTAAGTGCAAAAAAGACTTTTAATGCTCCCATGGTGGTCCCATATAAATTTCATCAAAATCGGTCCAGTTATTTTAGTTTCATTCAATATAACTTTAAATATTCTAAGACATTATTAGTGACCTAAGTTTTGCGTGCCGAACGGAAGCCGAAAGGAAGACTTTTAAAAAAGTAGATATATCTTGTTGATTAACCTTCGTATCAGGTACGTAAAACCTGTGTGTGTATTGATAATCATAAAAAAAAGCTAAGAATAACATATTCATTGCAGAGATATCATAAGAATCATAACGCTAAAGCGCTTAATTTTTTTTTGTAATCTTAACGTGGCTCTGCTAATATGTTTGAACATTAGATAGAATCTTAGTAAAAATAACAAGACGGACATTATAATCTTTGAAAAACGTTAGTCTTTAAAATAAACCCACCCTAACCCTAAGTTAAATTAAACTAATTTCATCACATATATATATCGTGTTTTATTTACATCGTTTAAATATCTGACGTTCTAGATAGGTTTAAATGCTCTAACTATGAACAACGTTATTTGGCTAATTGTTAGAAAGAAAAATCGTAGTAGTAAAAATACGAGTAGGTATCAATTAATTATATTTCTGTTTTAGATATTTAATCAATTACTTCCAAAGTTACTGCCGACCCGATTCGCTAAAAATAATTTGCTTTGAGAGGTTACTATAGGGTTACAGCCAAACCAAACCTGAAGTAAGAAACTTCACTCACCAACTCAGAATCTATAATATAAAAATGAATCGCTAAATGTGTTGCTAAGCGCAAATCTCGAGAACAGCTGATCCAATTTTGCTAATCCTTTATTTAGTATATTCCTTGAAGTACGGGGATGGTTCTTACGGAGAGAAAAATTTAAAAAACCTGCCCGAAAATATCTAAAAACAACACTTTCTATACTTCCATACAATTGATTCGTAATTATATTTCAAAGTCGATTTGAACTTTAATACCATACCATAAAGTTTAAGTGTAAGTGAAGAGGTTCCGGGAAGGGAAAACAAATGAGTGACGTTAGTATCGTATAAATATTTATTTAAATATTTGACAATATTTACTGACCCGGCGTACAGAATAGCAGAATAAGTACTTAAAAAATTAAAGAATCGGCTGTTAGGCGGTACGAAGTTCGCCGGGTCAGCTAGTTATATATATTATTCAAATGAGTCCTAAGGTCGAAATGTAAGTAACTTATTATTGCATTATTTTAATAAAAAGTGTGTTTGAATGATAAAATAAATATAATATTATTAATAAGACTAAAGCACTAAATTAATGTATTCTAGAAACGTTCAAAAAGGGACATTCTTGGCATTCTTCGGCCGTAAGAAGGACGTAAGACGGTAAGAAAGTATTCAAGATTGTACTATGTTCTTATACATAAAAATCAATTGCTGTTCGCTTCTGTCGCTAAAACTCGAGAACGGCGGGGCCGATTTATCTGATTTTGATCTTCAAATATCTGTCGTACTCCAGGGAAGGTTTAAAAGGTAAGAAACATACAACTGTTAGGCGGTACGAAGTTCGCGGGGGTCAGCTAGTTCGAGATAAAAATCAATTGTTTCATACGTTATATCAACGGCCTATAAAATTTATTTATGTAACGTATATATTTTTTCATTAATATCGGGTTCATAGTGAAAATTATTTATGTAAAGAAAGAAGTCGTTTATGTACAGTTTACCTTTGGGAAAATACTTGGAAGTTATCGCGAAAAGAGATAAGTTTTACCATAAAATGATATCTATTTCATTCATAATTAATTCACCCCCACTGGCAAACCTGTATGATCAAAGGTCATGCTGCAACAAGAAACTATAACTTCAGTAATCCATCGAATAACAAATAGCTGCTAAAGTAAACCGACCGGTAACTAGTGACGTCATAATGTTCGGTGAACGCATGGGAGCACTGGTGTTGCCAAACGTCAAGTTACAAAAGTTACGCTACTAAAATATGAAGTTTTTTTATTATTTTAGCTTGATGCCTGAATTATATGTAATTTATAATGATTATCATTTTAAGACATTTATGAACTTTAAGTGGTCAATTTCGATTTTTTTACAAGCTTGAAGCATCGACGCTTCGCAAGCTAGGTAAAAATTTTCGTAGGTCGTATTTACTAACGAATTATGATAAAAAAAATTTTTGCTACGTAGGTATAAAGTTTACAATTTTTTTCGAGTATTTTCCGTAAAAGTGGTTACGTTTGGTTTAACGACCGACTTCATTAATAATTAGCAGAGACATTCAAGTCTTAAACGTGATTAAGAAATCTAAACATGATAAAGATCAATTAAATGGTTACTTTACAAAACCTTTTGAGTTCGCGAAGTCAACAGTTTGCACTCTTCTAGCTCATGAGGTCCTTTAACGAAGACCCTACCACTTATTTTCTCTGACACTCAGACATAACGTGCTCCACTAAGCAATGAGTCTCTATCAATGAACAAAAAAGGTCAATAATCGTAGAAAAGCAATAAAACTGGAACTCTTAGTTCCGGACTTCAGTTACAACGCGGTCGAGCACATCGCTCCACTCCATTTGAAATTCGAATCGCAGCCTCATTGTCTGCGCCGCGTCTCGTGTTAACCCAAACACAGACAACGCTCGAAAGAAAAAATAAATAAATAATGCTCACAAAATATTAACGCCAATCCAAACAACTGCAACAATCTTTTATTTATTCAAGTGTGCAAAGTCAAAAGTGTTACTAAACCGCGTGAAATTAAGTATTATTTACAGTGAATTGTGTGTTTGTTTTGGATTACCGATTACAAGAAGCATAAAGGATGGCGGTAACTTTTTTTTTGATATTGTATTAAGATTCTGAGGCACGCACGGCGGCGGCTGTCCCGTTATGCTTTGGGTTCATTGAAACGAATGAGTTTTTACTGCATCGGAAGTAAAAAGTTCATTGTAGTATTGAGCATAGAGGTTTGAATGTAGCTAGAAGATTTATAAAATAAATTCTTTTCTTTTACCAGTTAACTGTTGCTAAATAGGAATGGTGTTAAGAAATTAATCTAAGTTTTTATTCTTCTTCCGAGGATCACTACCCATGTGATTAGATATTAATTGGATTATTACAGAGTATGTAGGTCCGTCCGTCTGTCACCAGACTGTACGTATCCCATGAACGGTGAAAGGAACAGAATAAAATAGATATTTAGAGGAGCTCCCATACAAAAAACGACATTGTCTTACCTAAAAAGGACAAAAGGTAGAGTCTTGAAATATTCACAGAATACTGATTATTCCCTTTAAAAATAAATAAATATAAGTAAATCAAAATATATATGAAGGGGGCTCGCATACAACAACGTAATTTTTGGCTCGATATTAATAACAACTGATAGAGACTTGAACAAATTTTGTACGGAACCCTTGAGCGAGTCCGACTCGCACTTGTAAGATTTTTTTATATTTGTTACTTGACTGATTCCTCTGAAACGGCTGGACCGAAAAATATATTTTTTTATCTGAAAGTGTTTTTTATCTGTGGTCTATTTTCTTTTAACATTATCGATTAAAAAGTTGGATGTTTAAATCGAAATACTTTACTGAAAGGATTCTATATCGGCGCCTACCGTAATCGAAGACGGTAATGACTCGTTTTTAAAAAGAACTTAGCACGAAATAATAAGTCCTACCCATAGACGCGGGGCAAGGGGCTGTCATCGCGCGACGGTTAGGTCAGCTACTCAGTTTGCCGTCGGACTTGTTACATGAAAGGAACTCGACCCCACAGATTAAAGAGTAGATGTTATGTAGTAGAGATTGCATGCAGGGATTTAATTTCTACCCTACTAATCTATGAAGTTACCCCGCGTTTCCTGAAAAAATGGGTACGCTAGGTACTCTGTACATTTATTGCGATACAGTATTCTTATTTTTGCCGTGAGAGTACTTTCCTAAAAAGCACTCTGCGTATACCTACGCCAGAAGATAACATTGATTGATCAATTTAAAATTACATATTATATCATCGAGATAAGATTTTACACAAACGATCACCAGTTTCGAGTAAATGACACATCTTGTTCGAAGGTCGCCGCCGCTTTTGGGCTGGTCGTAAATTAAAAAAACAAATGCCAAGCGTACCTATAGTTTTATTACGCCGTGGGCTCAGTAGGAATTGTGTTTTTTTTTTAGATGTGACATTATCCTTACGTCAAATATTTAATATCATTCATAAAACATTTATATATACTCAGAAACCAAACATACATGTTCGCGCCTAGTTTGGGAGTCAACGCCAACGTTGTAACTTGTTCTTTAATGTTTTTCTGTGTTGTTAAATGTGTTTTGTAATTTTTAACATTCCAATAAGCATATATTTGATTTGATTTGATATATATATTATTTTATTTTAGATTTACTCTTTATTGCAGATACCTACTGAAATATATTTTAAAAGTAGTTTTTACATGTAGTGCCGCAAGTCATTTGTCGCTTAAGGCGGAGTCTTTCAATTTCATTATAAATAATTGTGTGAGAATTCGTACATCACATGTACTTAATGTAATAATATATATATATGTAATATAGCCATAACATGCCAGATAAAAATATAAGCTTTTTTTCTTTACGTTAACCCTGTTAAAATTCCTAAGATGTACTTAGAGATAAAATACTACGATTGCACGGCACGCGGCAGTGCGGGTCTGTCGGGGACAGGTCCGGGAGAGTCTAAGTAATTACTCTATGGACAATATACACAGGAATGTGGTCTGGCCAACTGTTGCGCTCGAATATCATCGACACTCTTAGTATGTGTCTAGCCACAGAATAAACTATAGTGCATAAGGATGCTCATGATATTCCGTCGAGTGAAGCGTCTCCGCCTTGATTCTGAGTGAGATTTTTTCTCAGTCTATCAGTTTGTATGTTTTTTATATGTAACTAGATTTGCCCACGGCTCTGCGTTCTTTTTAATTTTCTGGCACTCTCCGGACCACTAACTATCTCTGTGCGAAAAATCAAGTCAATCCATCAAGATATTTGCTGAGGAGAATACGAACGAACAAACAACAAACTCTATACATTACATACATCTACCGAGCCTAGTCAATTAAATCCCTTGCCTTAGAAGGAAGAGGGCGCGGGTTCAAACCCAGTTTCAGGCATGCACCTCTGTGTTTTTGACTCATGTATTAGAATTAATTACCTCATGCTTAAACGGTGAATGAAAACATCTAGAGGAAACCTGCTTGTCGGAGACGGTTAATAACTTTCAAAGAAAAGTCCCCAACCCGCAATTAATAAAAAATTGTATAATCTAATAAAGGGCACGGAAAAAGCGTCTGTGGAGTATTAATATTTAAATAAAAATATAAAAAACCCGCAATTACGCCAGCTTGGTGAACTATAGCCTACACTCCTTTCATTGGGAGACCTGTGCCCAGCAGTGGGACGTTATGGGTTGATACGTACGTATACATGTACCGAAACGTTATAAATTCAGTTCTAATAATGAAGAATTTAAATTAAAACAAAGAAGTTTAAAAATTCTGGCATATGTTTGATAAAGGTACATTTTTAATTTTTAATATTATTTCCACTTGATGTCAGCGGTACCCTAATTATTTATAAAAAGATAAAGAAAATGTGAGTTCACTGTTGCAAATATACCACACACACATGTTGACCTTACAATACAACTTGCAGAATCAGCTTTTATTTTCGTAGATTTTGTGAATATTTTATGACATTTCCGGATAAAAAGTAACAGTCTTATTATTTCGATTACCTATCTGTAGATCTTAAGTGTGTTAGATCTCTATACGTAAGACATCTGATTTTTTCATGTTGTAGTTAGTTTTTACCCGACTGGGAAACAAGGAGAGTCACGTTTTTAGAGTGTATGAATGGTATGTATTTATATTTCTTTGGCACGCCCTAGAGCTTTAACAGCTCGTCGTATTTTTATGTGAAAGGTATCAATAGCTTCGTCTTAGTCGTGAGAGTGACACTAGATACATCAAAATTTAAAAAAAGAACAATATTAAAGATTCTTGGCGCTTAAAAGTAATCTAAAAAAATTTTTTTTGCGATGATTACAAACATATATTTAACTTACTCATATCGGAGTTGGAATAGGAAAGGCTCAGTTTAAGATAATCAGGTTTCAAGATTTAGCTGTCGAGTTTTTTTTAAAGTCACTTCTAACCAATTTTTTGTTTTATTTAAAGGCTTTTTCTCGCTAAAAAAAATTAGTATCAATGTCACGAACAGTCTAACCATAAAAATATATTTAATGTCTGACCCAGCGAACTTCGTACTTCCCAAAAGTTGATTCTTTAATTTTTTTGTAATACTTATTCTGCTATTAGGGACGCCGGGTCAGCAAATATTGACATTAATATTTTTACGATACTAACGTCACTAATGTTTTGCCTTCCCGGTACCTCTCCACTAACACTTAAACTTTATGATATAGTATTAAAGTTCAAATTGACTTTTAAGTATTATTACGAATCGATTGTATAGAAGGGTGTTGTGTTTAGACCTTACATGCCGTAAGAACCATCGTCTTCACTACCTACTTCAAGGATACATAAACAAAAAAAAAAATTCAAAAGGGCGTTTTTTTTGTTATATTTTTTTTAGGGTTTAAAAAAAATATAACAAAATACTAGAGATCGTATGTCATAATTGGTTATATGTGGTTGGTGGCATATAAATTTAAACATCTCTAAGCAAGTGATCGCCCTATCTAGGACCTACCTAATACTTACATTAAACTAGTGTTAGATCTGTAAATCTATTGACTTCGTGAACAATACTTTTTGAGTTTTTATTTTTTATTTAAAAAATCATACAAATATCAACAACCTAATGGATATTATTGACCAGCCAGCGCCAGCGCCAGCGCCAGCGTAGCGCAGGTACAAAGTACTATGTTATCAAACCAATCTTGGCAAAACTTAGTTAAATTTAGGGAGCACGAAACTTTCTTTAAAAAAACTAAATTAAAATACTTGTAGCCGATACTGAGACTTAATTATTAAATTAAAATGCGTTTAGCCGATATGGGGGCTCTAGAACTAAACTAAGTATAGCCGATTTGAAGGCTCTAAATCTAATGAATAACACAAAGGATTATATCCTTAACGTTAACTTACATAGTACTCGGTGGTCCGATAAGAGACACCTTAGTCAGCTTTCTACAGAAGTGCAAGTACTGCTGAGTAAGCCGTCTCTACATCAGAGCAGAAGGGCGAGGGGAATGCATAACTACTTACTTGCTGTATGTATACTAATTTTTATTATTATTATTATAAGTCACCGGGGTATGTACGATTTGAAAAAATATTTTCTGTGTTTGTTTAGAAATAACTGTTAAAGTTATTTCGATTTATAATCGGCGCCAGCCATAATAGAAGTCACTATTTTTTTTAAATAAGTTATTGATTGTGTTATTCTCCCAGAATGGAGGAATTTTACTACAGTGTCATTAACTGGGCGATTTCAATAATATTTGGTAGGTACAGATATATGTAACACAACTTAAATGGAAATTTCTGGTTAAAAAAAATGTGCATAATAACTTTGATCAATAATTTTACAAGTCCCCAACAGTCCCCAAAATTGTCGTGGTCGCGAGGTCGACAGTTTGCTGAGTTCTTAGTAAAATAACGAATGAATCAGCGTGGTTAGAGATTGAATCAATGAGTAATGTATTTCGTTCAACACAAAAAAAAAGCAATGAAAACACCTACACAACAGATAAAGTACTATGTTATAATATTTGTTCGGAACACGGCCCCAACTTAGCATAAATGCCAGTTGCTTTAAATGCCTTAAATATATAAATAAAAAATTGATAAGGGTATATACAAAAATTACTAATCATGCTGTATCTGATGTGAGTTAAAATGTCCCTCAGTTCAGTGTGCCTTTTGGCATAGGCCTCCTCCAACTGTCTCCATTGAACTCTGTCCTGTGCAACTCTTAAATGCCTTACTAACTATGTATCGGTAGAAAAAGCTGAAGTCGTAAGGAACCGGTGCACTGTCAACCCAACCGGTTTACCTAGCTATAAAAAAATATCAACAAGAACGTCTATTATATTACTACCTATTGAATCCATCACAGAGCAGCTTTTTGATAAACAGCATGCAATATGCAATTTACCTACTTATTAAGATTTCCCATCTCATCAATTATATTTTCGGTGAAATCGGTCTGGAATACACTGGCTCTCAAAGAAGGCTGCCGGAACACACCGTTAGGTGCTTGGCGACAGATTTTACAACTTTAGGGTGGTAGGTAGCCAGGTGAGCGATAGGAAACGCCACCATGCTATGGTTTCCTCACGACGTTTTCCTTCACCGGTAGCTCAGGCTCTTTTTGCATGTTTCGTGAGATCAAAACTCGTACCTTTTGCACGGCAATCGACCCCTCTAACCACTCGACCATCATCGCTATCATAAGATTTGTTGAATACTACCTGTAGGTACGCGAGTACCAACATAAAACCATCCCAACATACAAAGTGACAGACGAAAGAACATTTCAGCAGATTCAAAGCAAAGATGCTTCGCTTGTTCTCTCAACTGACTTAAATTGTTGCTCTGATTAAAATGGTGGCTTATAAGGCTTGCCTCGACATGCTCTTGACCGATTGCTTAATCATCTGTTAGGTATCTATCAACATAAAATAGACACAATCATTACAATATCAAGCTACTTTTTTACACGCCATTTACAAATGACAATGATTTCATGAATAAATTAAATTACTAATGTACCTACCAACCTAGATGAAAGAGCGGCGAACTTCTTGTATAAAAAACTCTTTAGTTTATCTGACGTACCACTGGTTTCTACCCAAGAGCGTTGGACTCCTTGTAAAATAAACTTTTTTCTTGTAGTTATTGTTCTGTGGGGTTTTCAGGCGAACATGCACGGTTCTCGATCAGGGATGTGGGGGTAAACTTTCACTACCTATGTAATAAACCCAGCTTTCAAAAAAAAAAGTTCGTTCCATATATTTTGTCAAAGACTGCTACATTGGTGGTTAGATTTTTATGGAGATTAATGCAATATTGCTGCATAAATTAGTGTTATAATATTATTATGTAGAATCAGATTTTATTTTCATCTCCAGTAGAATGATATTGGGTAAACAGGCAATAAGTACTCTAAATTTTATGCGGAAAAATATAAGCTTCGTTTCAACCGGATTAAAAATATATTGATTTTTACATCAATAATTTACAGTCACAATCGACGAGTTCCGACTAATTTTGCTATCATACGTGTTATTGTAAAAAGTATATAAATAAGTAGGTATTGCCCGCGAATCGTGAAAACTATGGTACTCTCTGGACCTCGAAACAACAAAAATCTCCTTGCAGAAAATCAAGTCGATCAGTCACTGAAGAGAAAAAGGACAAACAAACTAACTAACACATTTTCGCATTTATACTATGTGTGCTGGTATAGGAATATGGGAATTGTGCAGTGAGTCTAAGGCCTCAGCCTTGAATTTAGCGGGCAGCGGGGCAGCGGGGCGGCGGCGGTGGCGGCACGGGAAAAAAATGGACCAGTTTACGAAATCTTCAGCAAAATTTACTAAGCTTTGTTTTCAGGGTATGAACATTCGACTGGCGTTCGCCATCATTTCCTCCGCGTGCTGGTCTGCCTTCCAACATGGTTACAACACTGGAGTGTTGAACGCGCCGCAAACTGTGAGTATGCATTAGCAGCAACCATCATCTCCAATTCCAATTGGTTTATTCTCATTTGTCCCAAGCCTCTTTCCACCAGAAACAGATGAGTTGAGTACCTCCTCCTTTTTTGGGAAATCTGTAAAAATGGTGATAACTGATTCGACTGCGTTCTCCAAGCGTAATATCGATGAATTTCATGATGTGAAAATTACCTAGCTACTCCTAGGAAGGAATCCTAATTACCCAAAAAGATTAACAGCTTTCGATGGTAAGTGAACCCAATCCAATCTCTATTTGGCCAGCGTGGAGGACCTATGGCCGTCACCTTCCTAGGAAAGATCGACTGGTCTTTCATTCTGTCTTACTCGGGGGTCGCGGTACACCGCCATTATGTATTTGTTTGGGACCATTATTTTATTGACCACAACCCTTTTTGTTGCTTGATAACTTTGAAGTTACTTTTCTTCATTTTGGTATATCGGGTTTTATTATTAATTTAATAACTTGTAATCCAGGTAATGTCAGAATGGCTTCACAAGGAAGCGTTATCTGATACCAACCAGTCTGTATCTGCCGCGGACGACCCTCGGGTGACTGCCACGTGGTCGGTGGCCGTCTCTATCTACTGTGTCGGCGGCATGATTGGAGGGATGCTCACAGGCATCATTGCTGATAGGTACTCACACTAATTTTTACACAGTTCCCGGCAAACATCTCGGGCATTAGCAACGTGCTGGAGGAGTTTTTGCGTATCTACATATTTTTTACATGACTACCCGCAAAAATATCTGATTCCAATACCTTCTTGCTGACTTTAGATCTCTTATTTAATGTTGTATTCCGCATGCCTTTAGAAGTATGGTACCATGCCGTAGACTTTACGTACCGCATGTCATTGATAAATATTGAAAAACGAACCCTGACAATACCTGTATACACCATACTTCCTACGTCCAATACGCGCGTAAGAAATTTCTGAATTATCATACGTCCATCCATACTGACTCGCGAAAGAAAAAAATAACAGTCTCGAAGCTGAGACGGTTTGCTAACACGGTCAAATATGAAATTACTTATGGACGTTTATTATTCAGAGCCTTCAATTTTCAATTAGTAATCTATTAATAATGTTATGGCTTTATTCCAGATTCGGTCGTAAAGGCGGTCTGCTGTTGAACAATATATTAGTGTTCGTGGGTGCAGCTTTTGAGGGTGGTGCTAAGGCAGCTAAGTCTGCTGAGCTGCTTATACTGGGCAGGTGAGTGGGCAGAACCGGAACTACTGTAGGGCTAGACGGTGCCATAGACCAGGTTTCCAAAACTCAAAAACACTGAGATCTTGCCTTTGTATTGCAATGTTGATGGTTCCTAAATAAAAGGAAGCAACGTTGTTCATTTTAAATCCGTATAATGAATGAATCTAATTACTTACATAGCTAATTATATCTAAGTGCGCACACATACATACATACATACATACTATAATTATACTATACACTATACCTACACTACAGTATTCTTATAGACTTCCCAAAAAAGAAGGAGGAACTCTATTTGACTGCATCATTCTAAGTTTCTAATTACCTGATTTCATGGACATTGTTTAGCCGATTTGAAAAATCTTCTTCTTTATTAAATCCCTAAAATGGTTCCATTTAAGTCAACCAACTCCTTAATAGGGAGAATCGTGCCTGGCAGAGTGCCGATATAACTTGAAACATGTTTCTTGCGACGCACCCTCACAGTCAAAAAACTTGTTTTCCAGGTTAGTGATTGGAGTGAATAGTGGTTTAAATGCTGGTCTGGCACCACTATACCTGTCAGAAATATCACCAGTCGCGCTACGAGGATCTGTAAGTTTATTTAATTAATTAGATAAAGATTTGGTCGATGTTCGGTTCATTTTTTTATACAAATCCGTTACTGTCGAGACTATAGAGGTAAACATCCACCCCGTTTAAAAGTATGCAACCACAAAATTGTTTAACCAGTGTCTAACAAACAATTGTGACATTCGATCTCTAGTATATTAGCTCTAGAAATATCAAAACGTCTGGTGGAAGGGACATGTGACCTGAATGCTGGCTCTTATTTTGGTCAGAAAATTAGCATTGCCATTAAACGTGGCAATCTGGCTGCATTGCCACGTTGAATGGCAATTCTTGGAACTTTCACTTCTAGTGGAGGATTATTATTAGATTAGAATTTTATAGCTGTGAATTTTTTTTTCCTTTGGTTTTGTCTTTTAAATAAATCTTATTTCTAGTAAAATTGTTTGTCAGATATGGGTGTTTATTTCTAAACACGTGATATGAACCAATACTTCTGCTCAATGTTTGTCATAGGCATGCCCTAATATTTTGTAGTAAGACGATGAATATCTTTTTTGAATAATTTTTGAGTGCGTTTAATGTGGTTTACAATGGCTTTCTTTGTCTTAGCTTAGTTCATATGGATCCAGGCATTACAAAAATAACCAATCATGTGTTAAGAAGTAAGAACTGTTATTTAGCGAGGTTACAACATGAAAGGGGTTTATTTTACCAAGTCCAAAGTTCTTTGGTGACGACTATGGTATGACGTGCAAACTCAGAACAACCTCAGGGTAAAAAATTATCAAAGTTGTTTTGTACATACCATGTTTTATACATGGTGACCCTGGCCAGGTTAAAAAAGTAGTTTTTTTTACAGCTATCCCGTCTATTTAACTTGTGTGCAGGTGAGGCCAAAACCTTTTGTCTCCCTTGCAAAACATGCATTTCACTTGAACGTCTAATTGTGATTCCTGAGAGGTCCAACGGCACCTAATTCCCGTTGAATTCCATGGAGCACACGTATACATAAGAATTTCTAGTAATGAAATAAGGTTTAAGGCTACCACTAGATCTGTTATTTTCAGATAGGCACGGTGTACCAGCTGGTGATCACGCTGACTATCTTGCTGTCGCAAGTGCTAGGGCTGCAGTGGGTCTTGGGCTCGGAGGATGGGTGGCCGATCCTTCTAGCGCTGGCTGCAGTGCCGGCGCTCATACAATGCGTCACTCTACCGCTCTGTCCGGAGTCACCCAAGTACTTGCTGCTAAATAAAGGGCTGGAACTGCACGCGCAGAGAGGTACCAGTATTAGGATTACCAACCCTTCACTGTTTTCGTGTTTCTGATACAATTTCCGTTCCGGGGCCTACTTCTTTTCGCCCCCTAAATTGTGACGTAATTTATTTATTTTAGGCCTACATGTTTTTATATATTTTTTTAAAGTTGTTGAATTCTGCATAATAAAGTCTTTTAATAGGCATCGTATCAGCGCAAAAATATGACTGCTTAGGACGCTTGCAACTTTATAGTGATATAAAAGACAGAAAAAATAAAACTGTAAAGCCTAGTAACTAATGTGTTAGCTATGTGAAAAACCCACTGGAATCGGACAACATGAAAAGGCTATATCGATAAAGCTATATCTTATTGTATGGACAAGTTGGCGGTCTATAGCTCTCTTAACATAGTATCTATATATAATCGCTAAGTGGTTTAAGTTTGTCTGAAAATAAATTTATTTGCTAGGAATGCTAGTGGGTAGTTACAAAAAATAGTTATAGTAGGATAGACTGGAATTAAACAGTGTTGTCGTCGACATTCACTTTTTTTTAAATATTCGATAGACTTGCGCTTGACCGCAACTCACCTGATGTAAAGTGACGATGCGGTCTAAGATGTATAAAGACTAGAAAAAAAAATCACTCGCGATTTGAAGAGACCGATATTATAGCTATTGGGAAATAGAGAACTTGGCAGTGAATTCCAAAACCTGACTGTTCGCACAATAAATGTAGACGCGAAGCGTTTCGTGCAACCTCTGCCAAGAACCGGTGGCACCTTACAGTATCTCTACTTGTCCGATTGTAGAATGGAGATGGGGGAATTAATTTATGTGATTCCAAGGCACACTCCCCAAAATGTGTCCAATAGCCACTTTTCGACGATGCCCGAGGCTTTGAAGTTTAACTTTAGCTTTGTATTAATATGGTGAATATATAACTGAAATAATATATTCCTGCTTCGTACCATCACTGGCTGTGTCTCTATACCGTAGTAAATAAGTAAATTAAAGAACTGGTGGTCAAGTATATTATATTAATTGTCTCAGAATTACATTCGCATTCTGCCTAAATGGCCGTTTTGACATAGAATAGATCATTAGTATAATTTTTTTTTATTATTTGCTTAAACTAACTGTGGTCTATTAACGTCAAAACGGCCATTTTAGCACAATGCAATTTTAGATCTGAGACAATTCAAATTGAAAATTGAAAGACTTGAGCACCTGAACTGAACCTCTTATATCATAATATTCATAGTTATACATATAGGGTATCGATTAGAATAAGAATAAGAAATATTTATTGGCCTTTGAATAACGTTCGTTACAGGCAACGTCTTGTTACATTTGAATTATTAATTTTAAAAAAAATAACTTAAAAAACTTATTTAAATACTTTTATAGTTCTAAGAACAAAAAATACTATATAATATATTTAAATTGTGATATATTTCTTTACTTGTTAGCAACATTTTATTATGGTTGTTCGTTACATAAGAACGATGATTCCACAAGCTGCGTTGACATATATTCACTGAGTTTATAAAAAGGATTGCTTTCAAAAAAATATTTAAATTTTTGTTTGAATATTTTAATTAGGGTCGTACTATCCCCGAAAGAGGGTCAGTATACTGTTCCTAAGGATCAATTTTCAATATGGAACCAACTCTGACAAATAGAAAAAATAATCAGCTGTGTCATACATTTTGTCAACGACAGATCAACTTTTTGTATGGAACAGCTGATTGTTTTCTCGAATTTCAGAGTTGGTCCCATAGTGAAAGTCGTCCCTTAGGATGAGTATAGTGACCCCCTTTCGGCTTAGTACACCCCTAACCGATAACCTTTTAAATATCAATATTATGAGATAAGACGTTCAGTTCAGTTCTTTTATATACTTATTTACTACGGTATACAGGGTTATCGGCTAAGGGTGTACTAAGCCGAAAGGGGGTCACTATACTTATCCTACGAAATAACCTTCACTATGGAAACATATAAACATCGAAAATCACTGCCTCATTTGGCAGTGGTTTTCGATATCATATGGTAGAGCCATATGGTACCCCATAGTGGAGGTTATTATATCCAATCGAGAATGAAGGTTATTATATCCAAAGATCGAAGGTCCCTCATCATTAAAAAATAAGAGTATAATATTTTATTATAACCTAAGTTCAATACAATTAAATACATTTGTTTTAGCTCTGAACTGGCTGCGGGGCGATGTCGCGGTCCACGGAGAAATGGAAGAAATGCATCAAGTAAGTATGATACAAATTTTGAAATTGATTTCATACACATGAGAGATTTCTCCTACTTAACTTGTTAGTTCTGACAAAACTTTGGTACAATCCAAAATGATATGTATTTTTTTATTAGTGAACTGCCTCATACATGCGTGCGTGACGTCACTGCCCGCTCCCGGCGGAAGAGCAGCGCTGGGTTATGCTGCCAGCATTTTGCTGAGTTGGGGTCGGGTTGTGACAAACACACATTATTATATTATTAAATGTTTCTTTTTGTTAGATTTTTTTGAATGTGTTTGTCACAAATAAACCATTCATTCATTCATTCATTCATTTGACAAGCTCTTTCATTTGATATATGGGTATCAAATGAAATGAAAAGGCTTGTCAAATGAATGAGGCTCGACTAGTAGAGTACAATATAATAAATTTCAAATCCAGAGAATGCCGATGTCGGGGGTTTTTGCCAAAGAGACAATGCTGCAATGCCATGCCACACACATTCTGACATGCCAAACTTATAAATCCCAGTCTTTTTTGCTTTTTGGCTTAAAAAGGGCAATCCACTCTGCCTAACAGAAGGAGTCTTCTAATAGAACAATAAACACCTTCCAGGAAGCAGAAAAGAACAAAGTGAGCAAGAAAGTGACACTAAAGGAGCTATTGTCGAACCGTTCCCTCCGTGCGCCGCTCACCATCGCAGTGACAGTAATGGTGGCCCAGCAGCTGTCGGGGATCAACGCAGTCATATTCTACTCCACGGACATATTCCTCAAGGTCAACCTGGGGGAGACCAACTCGCAGTACGCCACGCTTGGTAAGCACGTTACAGATTATAGCTTCATAGAACCTACAACTTCCACGTAATCTGCTGAGTGCAACCTCAAAATGGCCGTCAAAGATCGAAACGAGGTAGTGGTGGAAGCCCTTAGGCATCGATTGGAACAAACATCATTTTTATATTGGTATAGAGATATTTTTATACATTTTTTGTGACAATAACTTAAAGAACAGTAAATAAGCTAAACTAACTACACTAAATCTACTACGAATTAAAAAAAAAGTTTTCCCTCCGATATGGTTGAGGAGAGCGATGGCTCAACTCGTGAACGGGTGCTGCTTGCGGGGGCCGGATTGTAAATGACATTCAATATTCAAAATTTCTAATTATTATTATTTAAAGTTTTATTTGCTAAGTAGTTATTTATCTTCTTTTGTAAGAATAGAAATTCAAGATATGTAATTAAAAGCACAAATAATTCTATAATTTCATGAAAAGCACGGACCAACACGTCTGTGGAGTGTAAAAAATTAATTTAAAAAAAAATGTATCTGATTAGGGTTACAATTGGTTAATTGTCTAATTAGACATTGGATTTTGTACCGTCTTTATAACAATTCCCGTAGGAGTTACATAGTGTAGAGCTGCTTGTGCTTGTTAGTGATTGTATTTTCATAAATATCAACTCGCCCCTCACCCCCAGCCCTGGAAACGCACGTATGTATATCAGTCAACGGTAACCTGATGACTGTATACATTCTTATATATATATAATAAACACCCAAACACAGGTGAAACAGACATGTTCATTCACAAATCTAAATTGTCCGGGAATCGAACCCGGGACGAGTCAGGGTAACTGCGCCATCTGGCCAGACAGTTTGTATGTATGCAGAAAAAAAATGATCTATCTACTAAATACAATTGTTCGCAGGCATGGGAGCTATGAACACGTTGATGACTGTGCTCAGCTTGTTCCTGGTGGAGCGCGCGGGTCGCAAGACTCTGCTGCTGACCGGCTTCTCCGGCATGTTTCTCTGCACAGTCGGACTCTGCGTCGCCAGTCTATTCGTAAGTTTCATTAACAAACATTGTTTTATCTTGTTTGAGAAGATGGGTTTTCACGCGCACCTGATTGTTGGAAAGTCCAACTATAGTTTCGTTAACATTCGGTGAACTTCATCACGGATGAAATTACTTCAACGATGACACGTCTCGCACATCTTAAACAATATGAATCAATCACTCGTTAGTTTTCTAAATAAAACATTGTTTTATTAACACGTGTTTTCACATGTACCTACTTAAAAGTTCATCACCATCATCCTCAGCCTGTATTGGTCTAGTGCTGGTTTTAGATAATAAACTCTGAAACTGAGGCCTCTCCTAATAAAGGTCACCAAACTGAAGGCTGAAGGCCATCATGAAGTTTAGTAAAGCATTTTAAAAAAATCTTATAATAGTTAAAGCATATTACTCAGTTGACGAATTCCTAAACGAAAATAGAAGATATAATTTTGACATTTTATAATTAAATTTTGACTGATATTATTAATTGAATTAACTAATTATTGACGTTATTTTGACATATCTTAATATGAATTTTGACTTATGGTAATATTGTTGCGTCCTTCTTTCTTTTAAATTTGCTGTGCCCGACAGGGTCCATTGGACAATGGAAATTTAACATCATTTACTGTATGTAAGCAATAAATGATCTGAATCTGAATCTGCTCGGTCTCCTACTTATTCTATCCAGTTCGTGAGTCCGCAAGTTAATTTATTTATTAAGTTATTCTCTCACCTGACCGGCTACACATGTACAACGTTCGTCTAAGCGCGTTCGCGGTCAAATGATGAAGTTCACCAAACGAATATATAGTTGATCCTTTCTATCTCTATCTATCAGATACGTGTATAAATCCGAATTCTTGAACAAAAAAAAGAATAAAACACGTTAGAGTTTTCAAAATAAAATTGGTTGAGAAATTTGATTGCATTAATCATATTGGCTGATAAACGGCCATTGGTAAGTCTGGCAAAATAATAAGCGATTATAAGATATTTTGACTATTTTTAATTGAATCCAAAAATTAGATAGTCGGTGACCGTTTTTATTGCCCACCGTTCTGGCACTGTGGAAAACTATAGTTTCTTACGGCCTACCTTTGACCATCTGGCTGTGCCTTTGAAAATGCTAAGAAGTGGACCGCAAGATTATTATTATGAATTAAGGGAGGAAGAATATAAGGATTAATTAATAATTGTACGCTCGATAAGTGATGATAATGAACTTGCTTGTTGAAATTATACCTACAGCTATTATTAGCCTGCTAATATTAATATTATTATTTGGAACTATTCCACAAAATATGCATTTCATAATTTATTTATTTACATACCATTGGATAAGCATCACAGATTATTATTATACCTGCCGCCTTCTTAACCTACTTCTTATTATTTCTCTCGCGTATCGTGGCGTCTCATACCTCTGCTGCCGAATCCGTGCAGCTAATAAATCAGTCTAACTCTATGTACCTACACAGTTTTTGCAACATTTTCTTCTGACAGTGATTTGTTTCGTTCGTCAGAGTAACCACGCGTGGGTGCCGTATTTCTGCGTAGTGCTGGTGATCACGTTCGTAGCGATGTTCGCGGCGGGGCCCGGCTCCATACCCTGGTTCCTTGTCACAGGTACGTACCTACTTCTTATTTTTTATTACTTTGCCATAATAATACTTTACAAATTAAAAGTTACATATACCTAAGACAAATTAAATATGACAACGTGGTAAATTTGCTAAATCAACTTTTGTACACATCATATTTTTTAATATCTTTATACTCTAACTTTTTTTTTGTTTTTATTTACTCCTTTTCTTTTAATTTTTTTATAACTGCTTGTGATATGCGTGACGTCATATGTTGAGTTGAGATCGGTTTGTGACAGAAACCTTATTAAGTTTAGTTTTATTTGGTAATGCATTGTGGTATACTGTTGTTTTTTATTGCAAATAAATTTAATTATATTCTATACTCTAGTTTCTTGTCACAGGATTAATTGTGACAAAAAACTGCTTCCCTATGTAGGTCGGTACTAGGTATAATATCACGTAGTAATGTTTCTATTTGTAAATTTTTGTCACAAATAATCACAATTCTAATTGGAGGTGGTACCTCGTATAGTTAGCGGCAAAAGAAGTGAAACAAGTGACGAAAACCTTGTTATTCACTGTTTTGGTAGTGTGTTTTAATATAAATGTGTAACATTAATTTTAATATTAACTCTGACCTATTCTATATCAAAACGGGCTCATAATTGTCAGTGGCGGGGTTGCGTCTCGTCTATTACATTACCCTGCAAACACTGTTCATCATTTTTGTTAGAAGTGTTTGTAACAAATAAACTGTTCATATTGATGTATATTGAATAGTTTATTTGTGACAAACAAATTCACAAACTGCCCACACGCAAAGCATATATATAAATATCCTCACAGCGCAATTAAATTAATTCAAGATGTATGCTGGTTATAAAGACATATTTATTATGTTTTCAGAACTATTCAACCAATCATCTCGTCCGGCCGCGTCCTCTGTGGCGGTGTCCATTAACTGGCTCGCCAACTTTATAGTCGGCCTTAGCTTCCTCCCACTCTCTGTAAGTACTACCTACCTTCTAGTTCTGAGAGCAGTTCGCCTCGCGAGCACAAACTTTTGCGATACTTCGTAAATCTCTTGAACGATTACGGCCATATTTAAATTTATTGTTGTTGAGTGACGTAAATGATATTGAAATCCATATCGTAGTAATGTTTAATTGATAGGTTAAAATACCAATCAGTGAAATATTGTCACGATTTGTTGGAAACATTTCCCTCCCCCAGCCAGCAGCCAGCATGACAGACACAAGAAAGAACAATCCAATGAGTCAACCGCCTTCAATTAGTCAGGCACCTTAAAAAAAATTTAAGTTTTCGCGATTTTGATATAAAAAAATAAAAGTCCACATGTGAAGTGTCTATAGTGAATATTACTCTATAGTCAAACTATAGAATAATTATTCTATAGTCAAACTATAGAATAATATTACAAATCGGTTAAGGCGTTACTGTCGAATAAAACTACGTCGTTTTAAAAACTGCAAAATTAATTATTTTTTAGTTTTGTTTAAGAAGACTGGTTTTCACGTGTACCTGATTGTTGGAAAGGTCCAACTATAGTTTCGTTCACATTCGACGAAATGAGTCGTTCGTGTCCACAACGATGGCACGTCTTGCACTGCGCTCGTAAGGGACGTAAACGAAACTATAGTCAAACACTTCACACTACAGGTACCCACGTGTAAAAACCATTATCTTTAAACAAACTATTTTTTTAATTTCATAAAAAATAATTTTTCTATAAAAGTGGCAAAAGTTCACCGATAGAATTGTTGCATTTATTTAGATTTGACCATCTTGACCGATAAAGATAAAATTCAAATAGAAGACGTATAATAAAAAAAAGTTGTTTTTTGTAACCCGTCTCCGAGAACAAACATTAAAAATAAAACAGTCTCATAGAGTACCTCCTCTTTTTGCAAGTCATTAGATATTTAGAAGTCTTTTAAATAAAAATAATTGTTCACAATTATACAGGTGCGCATGGGAACCAACGTGTTCATGATATTCGGCGTCCTGCAGCTGATATTCATCGTCTTCATCTACTTCAAGGTCCCCGAGACCAAGAACAAGACTACAGAACAAATCACCGCTATGTTCAGACAAAACTTGTAAAGAAAACGAGACTTTTGATATTTCCTCAACCTACCCACAATTACAAAAGTCTTTGCAAGATATTACAACTGTATATATAGATAGAATAGCTAATCTTTCTGTGATTGGGAATAATACTCCACGGTTAACCACCCAAGTACTGATCTGAATTCTTCAATTTAAATGCAAATTTTAGTTTAGATATCGAACGAACAAGTTCTCGTAGCTACTTTGAAATAAAAAACTTAACTGCTGTATTATTGTTTTATTAATGTTAAAACTAGCTGCACTCTGCGAGATCTCATGATTATTTTAAAAATGTCTTTAAAAGAATTATACTATTTTATAAATATGTAACTGATGGCGATAGTGAGCCGCGTCCACAACCAAATAAGAAGATACTACGTATCAGACGACTCACCATCATACATTCTTTTTACTTGTAAAGATTATCTGTGGTAGAGACACAACTGAACCCCGCTCCCCGCACCTCCGTGCTTTCTATACATACCTACGTACATATAGACGGATGCTATGTTTAATGGGTAATAAATAACAGGCCACAAGTAGTAAATAAAACAACCTTGTTTAAAATCACTTATGTTTTTAATTTCTTTTCGTAGTTTTACAAAGCTTTCTGTTGCATAAAAGGTAATTTAGAACGCATTTCCAGCCGAATAATGTCAGTGCCCCTTGGGACTTTATTTATTATGTTGCACCAATTATTTTCATTACATATTCTCAACGATAAGGCGGAGGAATAGGGCTCAACTCGACGCACTTATGGAGCTAAGAAGCCTTCAAATTTCTAATTCACTGCAAAAAATAACACTTACTTAGCACAACCTCCGCGATGTTGTTACGTGAATTTGACAACGAACGATAGACAAGACAAACAAAATGGCAGCCAGCCGGAACGAACGGCTTTTAACAAGGGGAGAAGTATGGTGCAAGAGGGGCGATGTTCATCTGAGGAGCGTCGCAAAATCTTTCAATCATTCTTGTTCTATGCGTTAGAGTTTTGTATGTATGACAGTGAATCAGGTGTGGCCGCGCTGTCCCGCCAATTGACTGCGCTGTGTAAAGACACTTTTTTTTTTTTTTTTGGAAAGGACTGAGCTGCTGGTCGAACACGACCTCGGACAGCTTGACCGGACGTTTGGCAAGCGCTAGTGCGCTGGGCCGCGGTTTTGGTTTTGGGGCGACAAGCACAAGGGCGCCTCAGACGGCACGAACCTCGGCTTGAGCCGTCGCCCAGAGTTGGACTAACGAACTGCCCTGGCAACCCAGACGGGGAGTGCCTAGGGCCCTAGCCACTGGTGGCATCCTAGCTAAAACTTTTAGAGCGAATTTGCCCAGACCTCCCTGAGGGGAAGGACAAATGAGCCCTATGAATCTGAGTGACTATTTGACCTGATTGTCCTGGAGCTCTGAGGCCAGAGTTCACGAGAACCCTACACTTGATTGGCATCTGAAGGACACTTTTTGGAGAGAGGTGCCCTGGCCCGCGCCAGAGCCCTATCATTAGATCGACTTGTGTCCATGGCATCCCGGGGAGAGGCCTGGACCCTAAACCTAGCTAATTTAGGCAACTGGTTTGATTATTTGACCGAATTGCCCTGGCCTCCCAGACGGGGAAAGACCTAGGGCCCTATCAATCAACTGGGTGACCCTAAGGGTCGTAAGAGACCACGTCCTCGCCGGCGAGGACGCATTCTGTATCGTCGGAGTGTAAAGACACTGCCTGAGCCGCTATTTTAACGTCCCCTCTCACGCCACTGCCAGCCTGTCATGGAGGGGGAAAACGCTAAAAACCAAGCCGAGACACCGCCAGGTCTCTTTTAATCGCTGAATATACGACTGAAAATATCTGTTTCTGTGTTTTGTCTTCACCCGTATCAAATGACTAACAAGGTTCTTGAGAAAATACCTACAAAATTGTTATTTACATTTTTATTAGTTTACAAATTACGACACTAAAAATTTAATCTAAAATATACTACATCCGATAAAAATGAAATAAAATCAGTTTATTACAATGGAACTGTTTATTTTAACATTTTTCTTAATAAACTTAAATCAGGTTAAATGTACACCAACGTTTACAACATCAATATTTAATGCAAATAAATCTAATTTTACTGAGTTTACAAATCAATCTACTGCTATTTTTAACTTGACAAAATATAATTTAAGTGATTTTTTATATGTAAGAGACTTTAACATAACTACGCATCTACAATTCGACCACGTGAAGAAGATATGTGCTAACAGAGATGTTATATGTAAAGCAAATAACACGAACGTATGTGCGGTGAGGAAGGCAAGCTCCGAAACATATGAGTTCAAGGATTTTGTAAACTCTTGCTATTTGTCTTTGAGTAATGTTTGCGATTATCCTGGGAAAGGTGAGTAATACAAGCGATAACAAAAACAGCAAACATTTTAGACCGTATTGTATGTTAATGGGTGAAACCGGGAGATTTAAGCAATATAATGCATAAGAATCGCAGATAGACAAATCTGATGACACATCGCACATCAAAATCGATCAACCGATTTAGTTCGAAAAGAGCTATCTGGTAACACTTAATTAATTGTTACCAGATAGCTCTTTATGTAGGATAGTTTATGCAATAATAGTATGATCTAAATGTAAATAAATACCGTCTGTTTCTTTTAGTCTTCCTGGATTTCATCTTATCCGCAAAGATCGCGTGGGGCATACTGGGGGAGGTGCAGCTATTTACCTTCGTTCTCATATTCCTTTTTCCGTAATAAGTACTTCTTCCCAACCGCCTCCTCTGAACTCATATCATGCTGGTGAACATCTTTTTATTGAAATTCTTCTATCAAATACTAAAATTCTTCTCGGAGTCTACTATAGCAATTCTTGTCATAATAATTACTTGTCCTCTTTCGGAAATATTCTCGAAGATCTTACACCGTCTTATAGTCATTGTATAATCATGGGCGACTTCAACACCTGTCTCTTAAAAATGATTATCGCTCTCGTAAATTACAGGATGTGGTACAGTCCTGCAACATGCATATTCTCCCTCTTAGTGCTACGCAACACTTTCCTAATTCAACTCCATCTCTTCTTGATCTAGCAATTGTATCTTCTCTGCAGCATGTTGCAAAGCATGGACAGCTATCTGCTGATTTTTCATATCACGATCTCGTGTTCTTGTCTTATAAAGTCCGTCCTCCAAAAGCTAAGCCCACAGTTATTCTGCAACGTAATTTTAGTGTGATGGATCAAGACAAATTTATGAAAGATGTCGATGACATTGACTGGACTCCAGTGTTGGATGCAAGCTCGGTAGGTGAACAAGTGGAAGTCTTTAACTCTATTCTTACGAGCCTTTATAATGTTCATGCACCCTTGCGGGCTATCAAGACAAAACACGTTCCTGCACCTTGGCTCAATGAGGCAATAAAATTGTTAATGCATAAAAAAGCGGTAGCTAGGACTAAGTATAAATGTCGCCCTGATGATCATAATAGGGTTCGGTACATTAGACTAAGAAATCACTGCAATAAGGCATGTAGAGACGCTCAACGACGCCATATTTTTGAGTCTGTTCAAGACACTGATCCAGCAAGTCTGGAAATTTCTTCAATCACAAGGAGTTGGAAAGTCACGGCAAGAAACCATCCCTCAAACTTTGGATATTAATTTACTAAATCAGCATTTTTCAGCGTCTCCTAATATGGAAATTAATACAAAAACCTGTTCTCTGCAGCGCCTTTCAAGTTTATCAACTCCAGATCTACCTCCTTTTACTTTTCGTGAATTTACCAGTTGTGATGTTAGGAAGAGCATTCTGTCAATATCATCTAATGCTGTTGGTTTAGACATGATTAGCCGTAATATGATAATTCCTATTCTCGTTAACCTGATACCTATCTTTTGACACATTTTCAATTCGTCTATTTCAAATGGCATTTTTCCGTCATTGTGGAAAGATGCGCAAGTTATTCCTTTGCCAAAAAGGGCTAACGAAAAATCCTTTTCTGAATATCGGCCTATTTCTATATTACCCTTTCTTTCCAAGGACCTTGAGCGTTTGGTTCATAACCAACTTAATATTTTCCTTACTAAAAACAACCTACTAAATCCATTTCAGTCTGGCTTTCGTCCTGGGCACAGTACGGTTACTGCACTTGTCAAAATTACCGATGATATACGCCTGGGTTTGGACAATGGTCAGTTAACCGTACTGGCGCTTTTGGACTTTAGCAATGCTTTCAACTCTGTTGACCTTGATATCCTTCTGTCTTTACTTCGCTTTGTTAATATATCTTCAACGGTAATTGACTGGTTTCATAGTTACCTGTTTGGTCGTCGGCAGAGGGTTCGCTTTGAAGAATCTTTTTCTTCATGGTGTGACTTATCTGCCGGTGTTCCTCAGGGTGGTGTCTTATCTCCTTTGCTTTTCGCTGTCTTTATCAATTCCATTTCTCATCATCTTTCTTCGTCCTACCACCTTTATGCAGATGATTTTCAATTATACTGTCAGGCTCCTCTCAGTTGGTTAACCGAAGCGATAGGGGAAATGAATCAGGACCTCTGTCGCATTTGTGACTGGAGTAAATCCTACGGGTTGAAAGTCAATCCACTGAAAACTCAAGTTATCGTTATGGGGAGTTCCCGTCAAACAAGTCAGATAGACTGGGACACACTGCCACGCGTAGTTTTTGATGGCGTCACAATCCCTTTCAGTAATACTGTGAGAAATCTAGGCGTAATATTTGATTGTAACCTCTCTTGGGATGTGCAACTAACAGAAGTGAGCCGTAAAATGTTGGCTCCTTACGCAGGTTGCGCAACTTTCTACCCATTACCACTAAAACTGCGCTTGCACAATCTCTCTTACTTTCAATTCTTGACTATGCTGATGTTTGTTATCTAGATCTCACCCAGGAGCAGTTCGATAAACTTGAGCGCCTTCAAAATTTTTGCATAAGGTTTATATTTGGTTTACGCAAATATGACCACGTCTCCGAATATCGTACTAAGCTCAAGTGGCTCCCTATTCGCCGTCGCCGGGATGTTCATATACTTTCCCTCCTATACAATGTATTATTTAACCCTTCTTCTCCGCGGTACCTTCAGAAATGTTTCAAGTATTGTCACACTACCCATTCCTATACCTTAAAATCATTAGAAAATCTTAAGTTATCAATTCCTTCACATTCCACCACTTTCTTTAAGTCCTCTTTTACTGTGAAAGCTGTCTTGCTATGGAACAGTCTTCCCCTTGATATTAGACGTGCTCCTTCATTAAACGTTTTTAAGCATCGAGTCATAGTTCATTATCTATCGCTATAGCACTAATATTTGTTTCATCTAATTATTACTAGAGAATTTGTCCATTTATTTCCAGGCCTAGTATTGTACTGTATATGTATTTGTATGTATTATATTTATATATTTGTATTGAGAGTTGTTAAGTTGTTAGTGTTATATTTTAAGGCCTCTTTAATATTATGTAATTATCTTGTACGTGCTTGGTTGCCTGGAAGAGATCGCTTTAAGCGATAAGGCCGCCATTTAAAAACTAGAATATGTTTCCAATTTTGTCGATGTTATTTATTTATTGTTAAGCTGGTTTTTGAATAAAGAGTTGTCTATCTGTCTATCTATACGAGTGTGCAAAGTTGATCATTACAGCAGAGCCGGTATCACGATTAGGAAGCCGAGGTTGTAATGATCAATGCATACGATGTTTTTCAACACAGGGACACTTGCGAGTTTAAAGAAACAAACATTTATTATCATTTAATTTTAATAATTATATTTCCTGCGCGCGTTACTTTTATAAATAATATTATTATTATATTATTTATTTTTATATTATTTATTTTAATAGAAAATAATTTCTGAGTCTGAGGCGAAACTGAAACTATTATGAGTGTTTGGACTAAAACCATCGACGAGAGGCATCTGGCTCACCCAAAAAAAGTTCTAACTCACACCCCTAAAGTCGAGTCAGGGCAACCTCAACGACTAAAAAAAAAAAAAAAAAAAAAAAAAAAAAAATTGGTGTCGTTTTAGGTGTTTTTGGGGTCGCCCGATCGATTGACGCTATCAGATTTGTGATATCTCTTGCGGATCAGGAGATAGCTTTTTGGTTTAAAGGGCTCCAGTACCCCGTCATAAAAGCGTGCTGATCCCTCTATTGTATTCAATGCTCGCAGCCCTTTCCTTTGTAGCCTCTATTGTAATACGCGCTCGGTGTTCTATTGTGCTACGCGCTCGGTGCGTTCCATTGTTATACTACGTACGGTATGACCAAAATATTTTCTTTAAACTAACCTTGGTCCATGGTTTTGGTATTTTTGTAGGTATAGATATTACTTTTTTATCATAATCTAACCTAACCTAAACACTGGTACACAGTTCCCTGCGTGGCATTTTCCAAAATAAAACAACCTTTCTTGTTGTCACATATTTTATTTAAAATAGCATTTAAACAATTCGCACACTAATACATCATTCGAAAGAGTACTACTTTTCGCAAATAAATTGACTAAATCTAGCATACTATTGCCATGGAATTTACAGAACAAATACACTAAACTATAATGGCCACATACGGGAGTCCAATCATTTTGTATCCTCTTCGTATTGAAATCCCATACTCTGCAATTTCTATCCAGAAAAGTCCTGTGGTACCCCGTGGGTGCTCGACCAAAGGAGTCAAAATATTGACCTACGTTGTTTTTGTCTATGTGAATAGCTACCCAATGGGAGCCTGCCTTAGTATCGGGATCTGTATTGCTCACTAAGAACGAAGGCGCTCCGATATGTATCGGTAATCTGTTCGCTGCATACACGCTGTTTTCTAAGGTCGGGTGAATTTGTCGTAAATATTTCTTAATCTCAAGCGTATTCATACTTGTGATTACTTGCGAAGATAACTTGCTAATGACTAATTTTTAAAACATGGCCTTTATATTTAAGAAAATAAACAAAGATGTCAGGTATTATAACAATTTATTTTTATTCGAATACATTATACATCACTTATAACTAGATTACAAACTAAATACAATTTCATCTTAACTACTGTATTTCAATTACATTATCGAACTTAAACTAATTGAACTCATATCGTAGTTTTCAAAATTAAAGTAATTTCTAGTTACACTACTATTTTACAACGCTATTTTTAAAAATATAATCTTATTACTTTATCAAACAGTTCTCGACAGATAGGACATTTATTTTTTAAAGATAACATACATTTTCCACAGCTTACAGTGTGACCGCAAGGTATAAAACATATACACACTTCTTCAAATAAACAAATCTTACAAGTCATGTCTCTGTTATTACTTTTATTGATATCAAGACTATCAAATTGTTTTATAACATCAGCATCTTTATGGCTAATTGTTTTAATGTCTCTATTAATAACACTTCTTATGTATTTCTCACCTTTTACGAGAAAAACATATGCACAATCTTGAAAAAACCGGGTATGTTCCTCCCATGGTATATCTTGAAACATCCAGTCCTCCACAAAACATACCACCTCCGCAAAAGTAACACCGCACACGATCACTTTGTCCAGTGTAAAAAAAACCAGCTTCAGCCATATCTTTAGGTTTCTGACCTAAGCCTTTCGGCCAAGAGTCAAAACTACGCAAACGCGTTGATTCAAGAGAATAATGACGATAAACAGGTTGCTTGAGCTCCATATTAAAATATTAAGTATTAAATATCAGATGTTAAAAACATGTGGACTTATCGAGTGCTTTCGGATTAATGACAAGAACCAAATCTAAAAACGTATTACGATCGCTTGTCTTCGAAAACAAGTTTCAACTTGATCTACCCAACCACGATATCAAACAATGGTCATCTAAAAATGTACTATTGATTTACCTCTAATATAAGCCGTTATTGCATCCCTTTGTAGCAATAATGCATAGTTAAGGTAATGGTTAACTCCAGGTATCGGGAGTTACAAGTCAAAACGCGTTCAGTTCTTTGTCTTATGTATGGTCCTATTATGCTTTGTTATCGGTTCATCTGTTTGCATCCGTTGGTTGTAAAAAGTATTGGTAAAGTAATGGTGGTTCACTCCAGGTAGCGGGAATCACAAGTCATAACATGTTCAGTTCTTTGTCTTATTTGTGGACAAAGAGTTGGCTATTCTCTATATAAGCTCGAATTTGAGATAGAGCTCTCTCAGTTTGTGGAAACATTCTTACAGTGAACTGTAGGCTCTTTGTATTATTATAAAGTGCTAGTGTTGTGTTGTTAATCCGAATTCTACAGAATGGAGGTAAGAAAAAGGTATACCACTAATTATTGTTTGAACTTTTTGTAAATCTTCTTTTGTTTATTGTTTCTGACTATCTACTTTACTATATTTTATTATCGATATCCTGAAGATGTGCTTGCATTTAACCATATCCACCCTGATGTTAAGCAATAACATGATCTTAGATTGATGAGGTTTGCTAAGAAGGAACTTGCTTACTCTAGATTTAAAAGACGTGTACGTCTTTACAAATATGTCAAAAACTCATATAATAATCTGTTTTTTTCAGAACATGAATTTTGAAGAAAATACATTCAAACAATATTATTATCAACCTACATTATCAGATGAAGATACTACTGATAACTTAATCATTAATAACCAAACTCCAAAAAGAAAACGAGAGGATGAACAAAATATTGATGAGTTATTTAATTGCACTAAAAACAAAACTAAAAAGCAGTCTCAGTGCTCATCAGTGTCCAGGACTCAGGCTAACGGGAGTGTAGCATACATGACAACAAATGCTGATTACACATCGGCTTCCACACACTTACTAAAGATTGAAGTCTATGATTTGAAAAAGATCGCAAAAATACCGAGCTCGCAACATTGGAAACATGCACAAACACGAGTCAAATATTATTTAAACGAAACAAATCAAAATTTTTTAAGTATGAAACAAATAATTTACAATATTACTAAAGAAATTTCAATGACAGATACTTGCAAAAAAATGTCTTTTAACCATAGTGATAATTAATAACGATGGGTTACTCACTCACTCAGTTAATTTTAGTTCTAAGAATGTACACATTTTGTGAATAGTTCAGTAGATAATTATTTTTTTTCGCAAGAAGACAATAGGTTTTTACCCGACTTAATGTGTATAAGTACTCTCTAAAAGTTAGAATATTCCTCATTTATGATATATCCCTCGAGCTGTCCGAATGATGACTCTCTTTCAAAATGGAACGTGATTGTGTCAGTGCCTTTTTTGCAAACTCTGGGCTTGAAGTAATTCACGAAGAGTTCGAACATAGTGAAAATATTGTCAAATGTGGACTCGATGACATTTGTGAAGTGATTGATATGGTAGAACTATGTAAAAAAGTGGAAGAATTTGAAAAATTTGATGTCAATTATGACAACGAACTCTATGAAATTTGTGTTGCGGTTGAAAACAGTGAAATGTAAGTAATAAACATAATTATATTTTACCCTATTATTATAACTACTTTTTTTTTTTACTTGATAACTGGTTGAATTAAAATCTTTATTATCATAGTCAGAATGTATTTTTCAAAGATCACTCTTGAATAATAACGGAAATTTTAAGTTGTTAGCTAGTTAAATAAAAATTTAATGTCTAACATTTGATCTGTTTCAATAACTTTATTTTGTTTTTGTTACAGCCAACGATCATCATCTTCTTCACAGCATCAAGTTCAAACAGGACGAGGAGGAATCACAATGAAACGAAGTGCTGGTGATGAAAACAACGACAACAACCTCGCAAAGAGACCATGTAATGAAGAAACCTCAACTTCATATGATAAGGTACAATGTAATACATGTAATATATTAGTCAGCAAAAGATACTTCACAAACCATGTTAAGAGCAATACTCATAAAAATAATGTGTTAAAGTCTCACAGTTCTTTAAAAAATGTAACAGTAATAGAATCTGCTTTCAACCAACGCATTATTTCTTATAAAGTGAAAAGTAAACAGGTAACTAAGTTAATTTTTGAAACACCAGAATTATTTTTAGATTCAATCAAAGACGATTTAATTTTTTTAATTAAAGAAGCAATTAATCAACACACGTCCCTTAAAGTAAACTTTGTTTTACACGCAGATTTTATTCAGCAAACAAAACAATTATCTAATTCTTTTGATTTTCAAACGAGTAATTTTATATTATCGAAAGCAGATGATTTAAATATTTTTATGACAACTTTGCGCAACTTATTAGCTCATAAAATAAGTACATTTGAGAAAAAGGATAGCGGATGGAGTTTGGTTAAAATTGATAATATTGAACTCAACATAAATAAATTTAGTCCTCTACGCGGCACTTCATTCATTGAGCTACCTAAAGATATAAAAGATAAAAAAGCAGTTGTAAACGTGAAAAATTCTGATAACTCATGTTTTAAATGGGCATTACTCTCCGCCTTGTATCCGGTCAACAAAAACTCAGAACGGACATCATCTTACAGTATCCATTCAAATAAATTAAAATTTGAGGGGGTGTCCTTTCCAGTTAAATTGAGAGATATATCTAAAATAGAGAATCAAAATAATTTAAGCATTAATGTTTTTGGATTAGAATTTGATAGCATAACAAAAATACATAGCGTTGTAGGTCCACTTTATTTCACAAAATGTCGTAAAAGTACACATATCAATTTGTTATACATACAAAAAGAGTTCAACGGTCACTATTGTTATATAAAGAATTTATCTCGATTAGTAAGTAAACAGATATCTAATACAAATGGTGCTGTTCACATATGTGATGGGTGTCTAGTACGTTTTACCACCCGAGACAGATTGACCAACCATCAACAACACGACTGTTCTCACATCACTACCAACCTACCTAACAGTGAGAAAACATCAAAAAATTGGTTTGGACAACCTGTATCAAATAACGAAATTAAGTTTAATAAATTTCAAAAGAAAATGAAGATTCCATTCGTTATATATGCTGATTTTGAAGCGTTTTTAAAACCCATACAGACATGCGCTAACGACCCATCAAAATCATATACCAGTAACGTTCAGAAACACGAACCTTACAGTTTCGGATACTACATCAAATGCGCATACGATGACAGTTTGTCTAAGTATGAATCATACAGTGGTCCAAACTGTGCACAAGAATTTATGAAACGCTTGCATGGCGATTTAAAAATAATTTGTATTAAAAATCAATTTCAAAAAACTCCAAAACCGCTATCAACTATAGACACCGATAAAGTAGATACCTCAAAAACCTGTCACATTTGTGAAACTGACTTACATGGTGAAAAAGTTCTTGACTTTGATTGGCAAACCGGTGATTTTAGAGGTGTTGCACATGAAGTATGTGAGAAAAAGTTCTGTGTCCCTCGTTATATCCCTGTTTTTCTGCATAATCTTAGTAATTATGATTCACATTTTATTGTTCATGCACTACATTTAGTAGAAGGTGAAGTTGATTTAATCCCCCAGAACAAAGAGAAGTATATTTCGTTCTCAAAGCATCTAACAATAAATAACCAAAAAGTCAGTTTACGATTTGTAGACTCTTTTAGATTTTTACCCTGCAGTCTAGACCAGCTAGCAAAAAATCTAAAAAATAATGAATTTCATGAAACTAAAAAGAACTTCCCTGAGAAAGATGATTTCGATCGAGTCAGACAGAAGGGTGTTTACCCATATGAGTTTATGACATCACATAACTCTCTGAAATTACCCCATTTACCAAATCAAGATCAATTTTACAGTTCGCTTACTGATACAAACATTTCAGGTGATGATTATAACCGCGCACAAGATGTTTGGCAACACTTTGTTTGTCGAAACATGTTAGATTATTCCAACTTATATCTAAAAACAGATGTATTGTTGTTAACTGATGTTTTTGAAAATTTTCGAGACCTTTGTCACAGTACCTATGGCTTAGATCCGGCACACTATTATACAGCACCAGGGCTTAGTTGGGATGCTATGCTAAAACAAACAAAAGTAAAATTAGAACTAATGACCGATATTGATCAAATTGCTTTTGTCAAGGCAGGCATCAGAGGCGGTGTATCTCAATGTAGTAATCGTTATGCAAAAGCTAATAATAAATTTTTGGATGATTATAATGAAAATGTACCAGAATCATACTTAGCTTATTTTGATGCAAACAACCTTTATGGCTGGGCTATGTCGCAGTTTCTTCCCGAGGGGGGTTTTGAGTGGGTGAGCTCGGCTACACATTTTGAAGTTGATGATACATCTGAATACGGATTTATTTTAGAAGTTGATTTGGAGTATCCTGAGGAACTTCATGATTTGCATTCGGACTTACCATTATGTCCAGAAAATATATGCGTGGGGGAGTCAAAAGAACAAAAACTTGTACCAAACTTGAATAATAAAGAAAAATATAAAATTCATTACCAAAACCTTAAGCAATACTTGAAAATGGGTTTAAAATTAACAAAAATTCATAGAATATTAAAATTTCGACAAAGTCCTTGGCTAAAAAAATACATTGATTTAAACACCGAATTAAGAACAAAAGCTGTTTCAGATTTTGAGAAAGATTTTTTTAAATTGATGAATAATTCGGTTTTTGGAAAAACGATGGAAAATGTAGAAAAAAGAGTTAATGTAAAATTGTTAACGCACTGGGAAAATCACGGTAAAAATTTAGGTGTGCAAGATTGGATTGCAAAACCTGAATTTAGCAGCCTCTCTGTTTTTTCGGATAACTTAGTAGCGGTGCAATTGCAAAAAACAAAAGTGTGCTACGATAAACCCATTTACTTGGGTTTTTCTATCTTAGACATATCAAAAACATTGATGTATGAATTTCATTACGAGTATATGCTCACTAAGTTTGAGAAAAAATGTAAATTATTATACACTGATACCGATAGTTTAATATATCAAATTTTCACAAACGATTTTTATGAAAACATAAAACCAGACCTGAATTCGCGATTTGATACCTCTGATTATCCTTCGAATAATATTTTCGGCTTTCCTCAAAAAAACAAAAAAAAATTAGGTTTCTTCAAAGATGAAAATAATGGAAAAATTATCAAAGAATTTGTAAGGTTAAGATCAAAAATGTATGCAATTCAAACAGAAAATAAATTGACTGCAAAAGCAAAAGGTGTTAACAAATGTGTAACGAAACGGATGACATTGGAAAATTATAAATCATGTCTATTCAACAGAAATGTTCAATATGATGCGATGTACAGATTTAAATCAATCAAACACACAATATTTACACAGAAAATAAACAAAATATGTTTATCTTACAATGATACAAAAAGGTTAATTTTATCTAACAATGTTGACACATTGGCATGGGGTCATTACAAATTGAGAAAAGTATTCGAAGTGGATATTTAAATAGTATAGTTAAATGTAAGTTGTAAATAATAATATAAATTGTAGATTTAAGATAATCATAATATAATAAATAAGATGTATTTTAGTATTGTAAGTTGTAAATAATGTTACTTTTTTCTTAGTATGTGAATAAAGAGTGTAAATAAATTTATTTTTAGTACTTATCCATTGTTTAGATGTAACTAGTAAATAATGTAAGATTATTAGTTTCCATATATTTTTTCTATTTTTTTTAACTATATTCATTTATGAAATATAATGATTGCAACATAAAATAACGTTTTATTCCCTTTCCAAACCCTTTAGAGCTTACACGTGTTAGAATGTATCACTTTGTTCATCCGTTCACTGCCATAGTAGCTGGTCCAAGCGGGTGTGGGAAATCCAATTTTGTAACAAACTTTGTGAAGTGTAGAAAAGAAATTTGTAGTGCTGAATTTGTTCAAATTACTTGGTGTTTTGATGAAGCGCAGCCTTTGTACAATCTTAAAAATGTAAATTATTGTCAAGGTGTGCCAGACATTAGTATGTTTGATGGAAAGGAAGCTCAACTATTGGTTATTGATGACCTCATGAGGGAATCAGATGGACGCATTGTTGATATATTTACCAAAGGTAGTCATCATAGAAACTTGAGTGTTTTTTATTTAACACAAAACTTGTTTCATCAAGGTAAAGGACAAAGAGACATATCTCTAAACTCTAATTATATTATCTATTTCAAAAATCCTCGAGATAAAACTCAAATCCGATACCTAGCACGACAAGTATCACCAGAAAATACAAAGTTTATGGAAGATTCATACAAAGATGCCACTACAGAAGCCCATGGATATTTGATGATTGATTTAAAACAAGACACTAGTGATATATGTCGTTTTAAAACCAAAATATTTCCTTCAGATGGATATTGCACTGTTTATGTTCCAACAAAATCATTTAAATATGCAAAAAACCAGCAGATTCCCATCATTCATAAATAATGCATCGAAGCTTAAGGACTCATAAAGATTTACTTAGCGCTCTGCATACACTTAAACCAAAATATCAAAAAGCACTTTTAAAATCATGTGACGAGGAGGAAATTAATTGCATTTGTGAAATAATTCATAACGTTTTAAAAGGTAAGGTACCTCTTGAAGAAAAAACGAAAATAAAATTTATAAAACACTTCAGATGGATATTGCACTGTTTATGTTCCAACAAAATCATTTAAATATGCAAAAACCAGCAGATTCCCATCATTCATAAATAATGCATCGAAGCTTAAGGACTCATAAAGATTTACTTAGCGCTCTGCATACACTTAAACCAAAATATCAAAAAGCACTTTTAAAATCATGTGATGAGGAAGAAATTAATTGCATTTGTGAAATAATTCATAACGTTTTAAAAGGTAAGGTGCCTCTTGAAGCAAAAGCAAAGAAAAAATTAAAAAAACATAAAGAACTACTCCGAAAACTAGTGCGTAAAAGTAAAAACAAAGTTCGTAAACACATAATAGTTCAAAAAGGGGGATCTTTTTTACCAATAATTTTGGGTTCAATTCTGAGTTCATTAATTGGATCACTTGTTTGAAAAATGGAACACGCTAAAAAAATGTTACTCATTGATCCAAGTGTAATTGAAAAAATAAAACAACATAATTCTGCTGATAACCCGTTAACGCGATTAGACACTGAAATGCAGAATATTTTGAAAAGTGATATGGAAGATAGAAAGAAGTGTATGTTATACTTACAAACTTTGCAAAGATACTTACATTTTACCGAAGAAGGACGTCAACCTCTAGAACTACCTTTAGTTTCTCATACTAATGTATCAGAAGACGTTGAAATGGACAATAAAACCAGAGCCATTGACACTAAAAATGCAGTTGCTATACAGAAACCAAACGAAGACGTGGGACAGTTGAAATGTACTCCTTACAACTTTAAACATATACTCAGTCTGATACCAAAATCATATATAAAGAAAGGTGAGGGATTATTAAACTTAGTGGCTTCGAATACAAACAAAATTAATTGGGATGAGCTGGGTACAGTTACCATTGACAGCAAAAAAGTCCCCGGAAGTAATATTTTAGACCTAGTCAATGATTCTATAAGACCGCTAAAGAAAACTGATCCAATAGGGTGGCGAGAATTTGCCACCGCATTAAAAGAAATTCAAATACCGTTGGCTTACATTGGAAATTCAAGAAGAGTCGATTTTATAAAACAACTTCAACTGGAAGATCTTGGACAACACACACCGAAGGAAGTATTTGCAACACCCACTTCCCAGAACAGGTATAAACACGTTAGGAGAATCAGGCAGCATATAGATTGGGAGAAATGGACTCCTTATTAGAAATAAACAATATCTATTATAATCCATCACACCCTGCTGGATATGCTAGTATTAACAAATTAGTTAAAGCAATGAAAGGTAAAATGAATAGACAAGATGTAAAAAAATGGCTTCAGACACAAGAAACATACACACTACATAAACCAGTCCACAAGAAGTTTGCACGAAACAAATATGTATTATCTAATCTTAATGAACTATGGCAGGCTGACTTAAGTGATATGAGAACTTATTCAAAACATAATGATGGTTTTAATTACATTCTTTGTGTTATTGATGTCTTTACTAAATATGCATATGCTCGACCAATGAAAAGTAAAAATTCGAACACTATTAAAACATGTTTTGAAAGCATATTTCATGAGGCTGATACAACGCCAACTCATATTCAATCTGATAAAGGAACTGAATTTGTTTCAAAGGATGTTCAGAAATACTTCAAAACTAAGAAGGTTAATTACTATATTACAAATAACCCTGATATAAAAGCCAGCATTGTTGAAAGATTTCAAAGGACACTTAAAATGAAGATGTGGCGTTATTTCACCCACAAAAATACGTATAAGTACACTGACATTTTACAAGATTTAATATATGCATATAATCATAGCTACCATTCTAGTATTAAGATGCGCCCTTGTGATGTAAATTCAAATAATATAATGACTGTATGGAACAACTTGTATAGTTCTAAAAATGATCTAAATATCACAAGAACTTCTTTACCGAAATTACACACTGGAGACTATGTAAGAATAACCAAATATAAACACATTTTTCAAAAAGGTTACGAGTCTAATTGGAGTGATGAAATATTTATAATCACTTCGGTTATAGATCGCTCTCCATTTGTTGTCTATACACTTAAAGATTTAAAGGAAGAAGCTATAGTTGGAACTTTTTATGAAAGGGAATTACAGAAAGTGTCATATGACCCCACCTCAATTTATAAAATAGATAAAATCATTAGTTCTCGTATGTCGGGTAACAGAAAGGAAGTGCTAGTCAAGTGGAAAGGTTATCCAGATAAATTTAATACTTGGATTTTAACTTCTAACTTACAACAAGTATGATGAAAGAAAGTTTTTATTTGACATTACTTAGTAATAGTTCAATGGAATACTTTCCAGACAACAAAACATCAAAATTTTCAACAAAATTATCAAAGTCTATTATACTTGAAGGAGTGTGGAGTGTTGGTGTTGTTGAGTTCCAATATCCGTGTACAATGTTTACTGTTCAAGAACATGGAAATATAGTTTACATTACTAAACTCATGCAAATGCCTAATGAAACAAAGACTTCTACTGTATACTATAAAACTCATATTCCCGCTACAAACTATGACAATATTAACCACGTCCTAACAGCATTAAACCACATAAAGGAAAATGTAAGGTTTCGTTATGATGAATTAACAAAGTTTGTGAATGTTACTGTAATAGATAAAAACATAAAATCAATAACGTTATCACCTCAGTTATCCCTTCAGCTTGGGTTCGAACCAAATAGAAATCTTGTTGAAAAAGGTTTCGGAAAATGCCCAGCCAATTTACATTTAGGATTGCCGCCACAATTATTTGTTTATTGTGATATTATTGAACCACAAATAGTAGGAGACGTTATGACTCCTTTGTTGAGAATAATACCGTTAGATCCGGCAAATTATATTTATGGGGCTAATAAAATGCATGTATTTTCACAACCTCACTATTTACCTGTGATGAGGAGGGAATTTGACACTATTGAAATAGATATAAGAACGAGTACCGGACAAAAAATACCATTCCAGTTTGGAACAGTGTGTATTAAACTTCATTTTAGAAAATTATAAAATGTATTCGCAACACGAGAAAAGTAAATGTCCTTACGAACATTATTATATACATCAAGCTGGATCAGGTATAGGAGTTATTTACAAAGGGGCCCCATATCAGCGAGGTCATGGGATCGGTAGCTTTTTGGGTGGTTTGTTTAGATCAGTGCTGCCATTGCTTTCTTTAAATGCTGGTGTAGGTCTCTTATCTGACATGGTTAGTTCACGTCCAATGGAAGAATCAATTAAATCCCGACTTAAAGAGGCAAGTTCAAACTTGAAAAGAAAAGCGGATGGTAAAATTGAACGCATGAACATGTCCGGATCGGGATATATAACAAAGAGAAAACGTCAGTCTTCATTCATTCCACCATCATCCGTTAAGCTGAAAGCTGCAAAGAAAATAAAACTAAACAAGAAAAATAGTAAAGACATATTTTCTTAAAATATTTTAAAATGTCTTTTTTACATAGTCATTCCTGCGAGTGCATAAAGTCTGAATTAGATTTATTTGCTTTACCGTCTACACAAGCTAGTATAGAAAATGGAATTTGGATACATTACAAACCAATTTCATCACTTGCTGATGATGGACCCATAGAATTTCAAGTACCAGGAGCAGGCGATGACTACATTGATCTATCTCATACGCTTATACATATAAAAGCAAAAATAGTGAACCAGGACTCCACTAAACTGGCTGCATCAGCAGTAGTGGCTCCAATTAATAACTGGTTACATTCACTTTTTAATCAGCTTGATGTTTATTTGAATCAAAAACTCGTATCACCCCCGAATAATACATACGCATATCGTGCATACATAGAAACTCTATTGAATTATGCTCCTACAGCCAAAGACTCTCATCTGAGTTGTGGTCTTTGGTATGAAGATACATCTGGAAAAATGGATTCAACTGATGATAGTAATAAAGGGTTCACAAAGCGACAAGAATTTACAAGTGAAAGTAAAGAAATAGAAATGATCGGACATTTGCACGGTGATTTATTCAATCAAGAAAAATTTTTGATTAACGGTGTTGATATGTCTGTAAAATTAGTTCGATCCAGAGAGACATTCAACTTGATGGCTTCTTCGAATGATTTAAAATTAAAAGTATGCGTTACAGACGCAACTCTAATTGTCCGTAGAGCTCGAATCAATCCGAGTGTGTTACTCGCACATCAGAAAGTTTTAGCCTCAACTACAGCTAAATATCCTATTACACGAGCCGAAGTTAAAGTTCTAACGATACCATCAGGGGTTCAGGGAAAATCCCTCGATAACATTTTCCTGGGACAGGTACCTAAGAGATGTATAGTTGGGTTTGTTAATAACGTAGCGTTCAATGGGAGTCTCGTAAAAAACCCTTTTAATTTTGAAAACTACGATATGAGTTCATTTAGTTTATATATCGATGGTCAGCAAATACCTTCTAAAGCGTTACAACCATCATTCACGAATAATATTTACACTGCAGCCTATCATACATTATTCTCAGGAACGGGCATACATTTTCTTAACGAAGGCAATGGAATATCTAGGGAAGAGTATGCTAAAGGCTATTGCCTACTAGCTTTTGACTTAACTCCTGATTTATCAGCAAACTCATCAAGTCACTGGAATCTGATAAGAAATGGTAGCGTAAGATTGGAAGTTCGTTTTGAATCTGCTCTGTCTCAAACCATCAACTGTATTGTTTATGCCGAGTTCGATAATGTAATTGAAATAGATAAGAATCGCAATGTAATCGTCGACTACAGTAGTTAAGATGAAATTGTATTTAGTTTGTAATCTAGTTATAAGTGATGTATAATGTATTCGAATAAAAATAAATTGTTATAATACCTGACATCTTTGTTTATTTTCTTAAATATAAAGGCCATGTTTTAAAAATTAGTCATTAGCAAGTTATCTTCGCAAGTAATCACAAGTATGAATACGCTTGAGATTAAGAAATATTTACGACAAATTCACCCGACCTTAGAAAACAGCGTGTATGCAGCGAACAGATTACCGATACATATCGGAGCGCCTTCGTTCTTAGTGAGCAATACAGATCCCGATACTAAGGCAGGCTCCCATTGGGTAGCTATTCACATAGACAAAAACAACGTAGGTCAATATTTTGACTCCTTTGGTCGAGCACCCACGGGGTACCACAGGACTTTTCTGGATAGAAATTGCAGAGTATGGGATTTCAATACGAAGAGGATACAAAATGATTGGACTCCCGTATGTGGCCATTATAGTTTAGTGTATTTGTTCTGTAAATTCCATGGCAATAGTATGCTAGATTTAGTCAATTTATTTGCGAAAAGTAGTACTCTTTCGAATGATGTATTAGTGTGCGAATTGTTTAAATGCTATTTTAAATAAAATATGTGACAACAAGAAAGGTTGTTTTATTTTGGAAAATGCCACGCAGGGAACTGTGTACCAGTGTTTAGGTTAGGTTAGATTATGATAAAAAAGTAATATCTATACCTACAAAAATACCAAAACCATGGACCAAGGTTAGTTTAAAGAAAATATTTTGGTCATACCGTACGTAGTATAACAATGGAACGCACCGAGCGCGTAGCACAATAGAACACCGAGCGCGTATTACAATAGAGGCTACAAAGGAAAGGGCTGCGAGCATTGAATACAATAGAGGGATCAGCACGCTTTTATGACGGGGTACTGGAGCCCTTTAAACCAAAAAGCTATCTCCTGATCCGCAAGAGATATCACAAATCTGATAGCGTCAATCGATCGGGCGACCCCAAAAACCCCTAAAACGACACCAATTTTTTTTTTTTTTTTTTTTTTTTTTTTTTTTTTTTTTTTTAGTCGTTGAGGTTGCCATGACTCGACTTTAGGGTTGTGAGTTAGAACTTTTTTTGGGTGAGCCAGAACTCTGGAATCCCTACTACTGACGAGAAAAAAAATTTTGGTCTGTACTAAAACGCTCAATTATCAATGGTTAAAATGTTCATGAATTAACGGGTCATAAAGAGTTATACATACAAATATACAGTCATTTGGTCAGTCGGGTAATAATATACCGCGTTAAGTTAAAAATACCACGGGAACGCTAGTAAAACTTAAAACTTGACTCCAATTGGAACTGTCTAGCTCGGATAGATCCAATGCAAGGTCTGGCACATTTATGCTATCCTTCACCTTTCTTGTTTTAGAGTTCTACATAATGGAGTCTCAGAATTGCAGCTCCAAGATCACGCGACGGCATTACGTAGAATCCGGAGTAATGGAAACCACAGTTACTGTTCTCCTGCAGGAAAACCAAACTATCTGGGATGGAAACACCAGTTCGTACTTTGTATTTCACATAAACGACGTCAATCTTCCATCTAATCAAAAATCACAGAAGATTGTTTTCCAAAAGCAACGTCGAATCAAGTTTCATCAAAATTGGTTAAAACGCAACCTATACGGGAGGACAACATCTAGACAGGCATAATGACATTTTTTATAAACATAGGTACATACTGGTAGGCTCAGAACTCACGGAGCGTTTTCCAACAGCGCCCATGAGGGAGCATGAATTTTTGAAATCTTTATTTATTTATGGATTTGTAATAAAAAAAAAACATGTCACATAGGGTTCACGTCTGAAAATACCTATAGCCTATTTTTTAAATATTTGTAAAGCTTCCTAGCTACACCGGAAGATAGTGATGCAAGAACACTCAGGAACAATCCTAAATTAACTATTGTAAATCTAACAACACTTCCCTCATAGTTGCGGTCTGGAACATTTCACACGAGATCGCTTGTACTTGCGGTAACGCTGCCGCTGCGGCTGCCACCGCAGGTTTTGCAGGCGTTGATCGCTAGTTATCGCGTTAAGTAATTATCGTGGTTGGCCGTAACTTAAGAGTCATTGAAAACTATGGTCTGGTGGTTAAGTTTCTTATTTGAATTGTCTTGTATTGTGCCAAAATAGCCATTTCGACATAGATTTTTACTAGACTCGCAGCCTCTGCTGCGAGTCCAGCAAAATGAGGGAAGCGACTGTGCTTCGCTCGTTTAGTCACATTCTTTATTTGTAATACACCCCCAGCCCGGCCCGACCTTCGCGAGGGCTCCTTCAGTCCTCTGTACGACATCGCGCGTGCTGCTGACAACCACCCGTGCGCGGAGTCCTGTCCCGCAGTCTACCACCCAGTGTGTATGAACGTCAACAGAAACTACGGGAAGTACCTCAAGTTCTTCCACTTCGTCAACCACTGTGAAGGAGATAGATTCTACTGTATGCATTGGAAGGGTGAGTTACTTTTTTTTTATTATTGACACGTTTGGCGGTACGAGACATTTTAGAATTGTAAGTGACTTTACCGTGGTGCGGGGAGTGATTTCGTGGTCTTTCACTTAGTGCGGCAGCGATTTTCGGGTTTCTGGGAGTAGGAAAGAGACATATACATTTTTGTGCACCTTGGCACAAATATAAACAGAAACAGCACGTACGTTACAACACGTACGTTAAAACAGTGCAGCGCTAATGTGTATTGTACGCACTGGAGAGCAATAATTTACCCTCAGTTCGGTACAAGCCTATCTTGACTTGACCACGAGTATGTCTTGTACCGCACCTACGGTAAGGACATTATTTAACCACTGCGTGCTAATGTCTCAGTGAAAGCAAGCACACAATTTGGAAATATAGTTTTCGAGCCAGAAACTACAAATAACGAAGCGTTCACGTAAAATTTTAGCGAGTCTTTGGAAATGTAGAAACATAAGAATTACCGAAATGTTATGATAGAACCACCATCGTCAAGTACCTTGAATAACATTGAAGTGTGTTCTGATTGGAATGAAACAACGTGCCCCGATCGTTTTAATAAATATCATTGCACCGACGCAAAATAATTGTAGATATATAATTGTACCTTCATGTATGTTAACGTGCAAGTTCTAAAAGAATATTAGATTTGATATTTTGATTTATTTACCATTCCCCATCACTAGACCTTGTATACAAGACAAATCATTTTTCTCTGTTTACAGTGCGTTGCAAGTCAATATTGATCAGGGATTTAAAATGAGTATAGTTTTTAAATGAATTATTGAGTTCAGTGCCTGCCTTAACAAGTGATAGGCTATATTTAGGGACGAAACTCAATCAAAATAATAAATTTTTGATGTAAATTGATAAAACAACAATTTTTCAAAGGTCTAGTCACAAGTTACGAATGTGTCGTGTAGCACTGAAAAAAACTCTAGTACAAGTCTCAATCGTATTGTAACGCACCCACGGAAAATCCTTAAAATCAGCTCCCGCATCGAACATGTTAAGAAGACGGGTTTACACGCGTACTTGGTAGTTAGAAAGGTTTAACTATAGTTTGGTTAACATTCGGTGAACATCATCAGGGATTAATTGAGTCGTTCGTGTCTTCAATGCGCGAGACGTATCATTGAAGACACGAACGACTTATTTCATCCCTGATGAAGTTCGCCGAATGTTAACGAATCTATAGTTTAACCTTTCCAGTCTTCTTAAACAATATGAATCAAACACGCGTTAGTTTTCTAAACAAAATGTTCTTTTATTTGTAATCATTTTTTACCTGTCTCTCGAAAAGAAGGTTAATATTTATTGAGTTTTTTTATAGCTAGGCTTGCGCTTGACCGCAATTCGCTTGATGTAAAACGACGATACGAGCAGGATGTGGGCCGCTTGCCTTGAAGAAACCTATTCAGTCACGATTTGAAAAGACCCAGATTATATCTATGGGGAAATAGAGTAACTACTCGGCAGCGAATGCCACAAATATACAATTTCACCTCGTTCTAGGGGAGACCCGTACCCAGTCGTGGAACGCTATGGGTTGATGCGTAGGCATATTTATTTATTTGATTAGAGTAGACTATACAATCTTGGAATAACAGGCCACAATAAGAGCAAGCTTCATGATAAAAAATGAAAAGCCATATTTACTTTCATTGTACTCTTTTCTGTCTTTTAATTTGTCAAATAAATCTGAACAACGGGAACAAACATATTCCCGTTCACTAGACTGATTTGATTTTTAAAATTCTTTATTAACATTAGAGGTTAAATACATGTTTTACATGTTCACTTGACTAGTCTGACCATTAATCTGACCAGTTGGAAACACCAATTACTTTAAGATTTTAGATAGGAACCTACAAAATAATAAAACCAATTTTTCTTATAATCAATTTATATTTACTTATAAGAACCATCCTCTTATAATAATAAGGCACATACGAATATTAGTCTAGATATGTAGGTACTTACAACACAAAAGTAACTTAGTAATTATCCTTACATACAACTAAGACAAGAAAAAAAAAGGTAACAAAACTATAACTTAAGATTTCGTCACGTAGTCAATATCTTTTAAGTAAATTCGCGCTTTTTGAGCTATATTCAAATGTGGTACCGACCGTTTAGCACTTTAAAAACTTACAAGTGGCAACACTGGAGCAAATGAGTACCAAAAGGCCGAAGGACATGAATCCAAAGGTCAAGAAAAAATAAGAAAAAAAATTAAGTACCATAATGAGTTATAACTCTTTGTTTGCAAAAATGATTGAAAACCGCATTGAACTACTAAGTGAAAATGGGTTTTCTCATTTACTACAGCTGGCCACCCATTAGGGGAAGGGGGTAAAAAATTAGAAAATGGGTCAAGTGGTTTAGGTACGAGTACGATCCCTAAGGCGCATCGCAGACGGTGGGACGAGGCTGGTCGGTCACTTTGACCGTGAACGATAGCGCAAAGGGAATCTTACATTACTAACGCACGTGGCGGACAAAAAAACGCGTCGCCAGTGCCTCTATTTGTGGTCAAAAAGACAGCCCCGCCCCGCCGTCTGCGAATCGCCTAAATGGGGCACAATATTACCAAAGAAGATATATTATTACTACTCTACACAAGTTTAAAAAAGTGACAACAATAAAAAATATAATTATTATGATTTTGGTTAATGGACTGATTTAATAAAAAAAAACAGGTTTATCGGTTAGGTGTACTAAGCCGAAAGGAGGTCACTATACAACCCTAATGAACAACTTTCAATATTGAACCAGCTCTGAATTGGAGAAGCGACGCCTGTAGCTATCAGGCGTCGATGAGAAATTGTTTCAAAAATAAGAATATAAACAGCAAATTGAGACCTCTTCCAATTTTGAAATCTATATTTACGAGCGAGACGGGGTTACCCGGCATTACCGCGCCTTAACAACTATGTTTTACAAGCTCGGCTGAGAAATAATAACTCCTCAATTGAGTGATTTGTTTTTATTACAATAATTTTCCTTATTCACATATAACTTCAGTTATCACAATAATTTTTAAAGACTTAATTATCTTCACTAAAGTACGGGTCACTTTAATATATTTTTAGCTCTGTACAGGTTGGCTGCCGCTCAAGTAATGCCCGAGCGAACGTGCTACCGATCGCCGGACTTCACTTCCCCCTCCATCTTGTTGGTGGCAAGTGTCAGTTGACCTACCAGTATATAACCGGAAGTAGCACGTGCGCGCTAAGCATTATATAATCTAAAATTGTAAATTAATAGCTCTAATTATTATACAAACATATCATAAAATACTAAATTCAATATAATTAATCTTAATATAATAAGATATCTAACACATAGATCTTTGGCACACTCTTTAAAAAGTAAATAAAATTTAGTCATGTTTAATGTAAGTAGGTAACATAAAAAAAACACGTACGAAAATATGACGACGGGCAGGATTCGAGACACAGAAGAGCGAAATTTTCATTAAATGAGTGACTCCTTTGTAAAACACTTATAACTAAACAATAAAACGAAAACAAACAAAATTTAAAATCATCCGATACCAAATAATAAACACACCGTATTGTGGCGGGAGCGGCGCGGCGGCGCGGCGGCGCGGCGGTGACAACCTTGGACAGATTTTCATCAAACATCGCTAAGAACACTCCCGGCTAATCCACTGTTCCAAAAAATCGAAAGGAATATTCGTTCGGGATTTATGATGCCATAGACAGACAGACAAACGTCATATTACATTATTACACCGCAATGGCGGATCCAGGGGGACCTCTAGCTGTTATGACAAATCATTCACCACGGTTATGGAATATAAATAGGCTGCCTCATCCCGTGCGTGATACGAGTAGTGCTCCTCTGGATGTCTTCAAGTGAAGATGGCAATATGTACAAGTTATTATGTGTTAAGTTTTTCAAGTGTACAATAAAGAACAAATATTTTAAGTACAGTACTTACGTACATTAATAATATGCCTACTTTTTACTTTTGTTATCAAAATTAAATTATAAGTTCTTGACTTGACCACGACTATGTGACCCCCTCTTGGCGCCAAAGCTGGATCCGCCCTTGTTACACTGTCGTGTTTGGTTCGGGAGTTGGAAGAAATCAAAGCTAACGCTAACTTTGGTTTCTTTAAACTCCCGACCAAACACGACATTCGAGCCATAAAAGTACAACACCATGGCGCCACCGGTCTCTTTAGAACCTTATGCCTTGTATAATTTAGCTTGACAGCTGGCAGATACGTATAAAACAAATTATGGACCAGTAAGACTTAAACAAAAATATGACGGACGACAGATGTCACGCGTATCAAGCTATATTTAATAGACCATAGAGTTTTACCCGCATTCGCTGAAAAAATGGCGTCTTTATCTGTGTATTTATTGCAAATCTAGTGATTCTGCAAGCTTTAATGTGTAATATTGGTGGATTATTAACTATTATTGTCTTGTTTATGTGCACAAGTGTGGGCAAGCGATACAGAGAGGGAATAACGTGGTTTTCGTGTTCGCGGGAAACCTCCATAGTCTCTACCGCTTTACGAGGGTACATGATATGACTTTAACTTGACCACGATGACTTATTACTTGATATTTGACTTAACTTTATTGATTAATAACTCGAAAATTGATAAACTTGACGCTGGCAAATATAAAAATCGTATGGTGCCAATAATCAAAAAAACAGACCATAGTTGAAAGTATTCGCTAAAATTTATGGCTGGTAACATGAAGATAAAATCAAATTGGCTGGCGTCTTACTCGAAATAATGCAGAAGCTGTCGTGATACTTTCGTTCGCTTTACTAAAATTATAACAATTATAATATACATTTTTATAACTTCTAATACAGTAAACTTAAGGCACTTTAATTAAGAACAAGTTGTGATAAAAACATAAGTGTTTATAATATGCTGGGTCTATTAGCAACAAATTTACTTACTTACTTAATAGTACTAATGGTGAGTCATGCGGTAAGACAATGGGAGTCTTGGTCTCGGAGTCTCGGCATCTAAAGAAGAGTGCTTCAGTCTGCCAGTGATTCGATTCCTCTATCATCAAGATAAGGGCATAATATTCTTAGCTTGCTACTAAAATTAACATCAAAATCTGTTACTGAGATAAGCTTGATAGATTTCATTGTAAACAACGAGATGTGTGAAACTAAAACAAACGGTGAAGTGCGAGTCAAACTCGCGCATTAAGGGTTCTGGACCATTATTTATACCACATTAGTTCAAATTTGTATCTCTTGTTGTTATTAAATACAAAGTACCCTTTATTATTTATTTTAGTTTGATTTAATATTTTATTTATTAAAGTGAATATACAACTTAACATTCTTGGACAAGGACTTGTTTCATTTTCGGCCAGGACGGTGCACGTCTACAAAAACATACCTAAAGATGTAGTTAATACTGTGTATTAATGAAAAATGCGTCAGTCGCCTCCTTCGTTGTGTACAAAAATATAAAAATTCTGAAAATCATAGTGGAATTATGGCATCCCTGGAAGAATTATTATCTTAGGTTGATTCCAATGATCACATTGGTCTATAAATTGTACCGCCCGACTCAAGTGTACAAAACTGACACAATAAAAACGCGTAAATCACCTTATTGCATAAATGACATGGAAATATATTGATTCGTAATTAATTTTGTACACTGCGATAACTTACGTTATTTTGAATTTGGTTGATATATTAAAACGTATTTATGGTATCATGTACACTGTCCTGGCCAGAGCTCCATACATTTTTGAAACAACTCTTTTATGCGTCTACTAGTTGAACGTGATTTTAGAAGGTCTTTTGCTCGATATTAATAACGACAACAGTTAGAAACTTGAACTAATGTTGTACATATAGTGGTATGGAACCCTTCGTGCATGAGTCCGACTCGCACTTGGTTGTTTTTTGTTGTTATAATGCCTTAAACATATTGATTGCTTTTGCAATAGTTAAATAACTATATAACGTGTAACAGAAAGCTGTGATAATACTTAAGGGTGTTAGTCATCAAAGTGAACCGTGCATAGATTTTTTTTTTGCAAAAATCGAGAAAAAAATATTGTATCCTCCATACAACTTGACCGATCACGTGACCAACAATTTTCTGTATGGAGAACCTAATATATTGTTTTCGAATTTTACAAAAAAATTCTACAATGTGTTCACCTTAATTGGTAGATTAATTCCCTAATTATCACACCTTTACCTTGCTGTTACACGTTGAATATGTTAATCATGTGCCTGGAACAGTACGCGCAATGTTTTGAACGTTACTGAAGTTACGTGCGAGTGACACTGTGTGTGGTGTGTGGAAAGTGGAAAAAATCAGCTGTTTCATAAACTTTTTTCGACGATCAAACAACTTTTTGTATGGAACAGCTGATTTTTATTCCCCGAATTCAGAGTTGGCCCCATAGTGAAAGTTATTCCTTAGGCTGAGTATAGTAACCCCCTTTCGGCTTAGTACACCCCTAGCCGATAACCTTGTACTTACGCAAGTATTGTATGAAAAGAAAAACTAAATAAAACACCTCTTTTGTATGAAAATTAGAGACAACCGCAATAACTTCAATCACTGGAATCATAGTACCTGTGTCTTCTCTGGTTCTGGTAAGAGTCTTCGGAACTAGTTTCAATGCTGCCTTCCAGCCAATCCTCCCACTCGTCCTCAAACTTCAGATAGATCTGCATCGCAGCTCTGGCATCCTTTGAATGAAATAATGAATTATTTATTAAAACGAACACAACAACTACTTTACTAAAACATTTATACACAATATTTTAACAGTATATCTATACTTAGAATAGAACTGTAACAGATCAAATTCTGTACATTGAATTTATTTAATAAAATCTTTTGCTGGTGTTAGTAACGATACAGACCCAAAATCTATAATTTATTTCATTATTGTCTGTCTGCCCTGTGTGCCTGTTTCTGGACTTTTCATAACAACGAAACTGCTGGATGGATTCTAATGAAACTTGGTATGCTTATGGTTTATACATGAGGTTAGGATCTTATTAACTTTTTATTCCGGAAATCAGCGGGGGTTCCCGTGGGAGGGGGGATGAAAGTCGTAATTAATTATAACTCAGTAACGCGTGCTTTGATTTGGATTTTTTTTTGTTGGATAACACTAACTAAAATTAATGTTATCCGAAAAATTAATGTGGGTTCTCGTGTTTTGATTTAAATGATTCTTTTTTTGTTGGAAAACTGAAATGTTATCCCGAATATAAGTGGAGGTTCCCGTGGGAGAGGGCATGTACTTAACTATAACTTAGTAACGGGTGCTTCGATTTAGATGATATTTTTTTTGTTAGAACTAGATAATTGTTAGCCCAAAAAATTGTGGGGTACCTGACCGAGGGGATAATTGTCGTATTTAACTATAAATCTGTAACGCGTGAATTGATTGGGAACTAAATTGTACCGCAAAAAAAATCATTGGTTTTTTTAGGGTTTTATGACAATATAGTGGTAGACGCCTACATAAAACGTAATTGCATGTAATTTTTGTTATGAAAATCAAATAATGATAAAATATTTTTTTTGTTACCTATCACTAACTGAAATTATTGTATCCCAAATAAATATTCTTTCGCTTTGTACGAGGTTCCATCCCACGCAAAACGCAAGCAGAGCTTGAGCTAACTTTAAGGATAACACTTCAAGTTGAAAAATATGTCGCTAAGCACCTAACGATGTGTTTCAGCGGCCTACTTTGAGAGCCAGTGCATTCTAGACAATGATAAGGCTTTCAGAAGGACCACTGATATATATTCACAATTTTTTTAAATCCCACTGACGTAATTATGATAGGCTAGCAAGCGCGAACGAAGTCGCGGGTACAGCTAGTCCTCAAATATATGCACATTACGTTGCACTAATCGACGCCACTCGAGACGATTGCTGGCAAGTTCCTCCCAACAAGATGGTTCAATTTTGCATCTTTTCGTATGACGCTAACAACAACACACATCAACAGAAGCACATTTTTAACAGTATAATGTGATTGCCGCAACCCGACCTCAACACACAAACACAGATGACAGTATATTAACCCCCAACACACAAACACAGATGACAGTATATTAACCCCCAACACACAAACACAGATGACAGTATATTAACTTCCAATACACAAACACAGATGACAGTATATTAACACCCAACACACAAACACAGATGACAGTATATTAACTTCCAATACACAAACACAGATTACAGTATATTAACACCCAACACACAAACACAGATGACAGTATATTAACTTCCAACACACAAACACAGATGACAGTATATTAACCCCCAACACACAAACACAGGTGACAGTATATTAACTTCCAACACACAAACACAGATGACCGTATATTAACTTCCAATACACAAACACAGATGACAGTATATTAACCCCCAACACACAAACACAGGTGACAGTATATTAACTTCCAACACATAAACACAGATGACAGTATATTAACTTCCAATACACAAACACAGATGACAGTATATTAACCCCCAACACACAAACACAGGTGACAGTATATTAACTTCCAACACACAAACACAGATGACAGTATATTAACCCCCAACACACAAACACAGATGACAGTATATTAACACCCAACACACAAACACAGATGATAGTATATTAACTTCCAATACACAAACACAGATGACAGTATATTAACCCCCAACACACAAACACAGATGACAGTATATTAACTTCCAATACACAAACACAGATGACAGTATATTAACCCCCAACACACAAACACGGATGACAGTATATTAACCCCCAACACACAAACACAGATGACAGTATATTAACTTCCAACACACAAACAAAGATGACAGTATATTAACTTCCAATACACAAACACAGATGACAGTATATTACCCCCAACACACAAACACAGATGACAGTATATTAACTTCCAATACACAAACACAGATGACAGTATATTAACCCCCAACACACAAACACGGATGACAGTATATTAACCCCCAACACACAAACACAGATGACAGTATATTAACTTCCAATACACAAACAAAGATGACAGTATATTAACCCCCAACACACAAACACAGATGACAGTATATTAACCCCCAACACACAAACACAGATGACAGTATATTAACACACAAACACAGATGACAGTATATTAACTTCCAATACACAAACACAGATGACAGTATATTAACTTCCAACACACAAACACAGATGACAGTATATTAACCCCCAACACACAAACACAGACGACAGTATATTAACTTCCAACACACAAACACAGATGACAGTATATTAACCCCTAATGCCAGAACGACTGGTGTTATTAGTTTGACGTGTCTGTCATCAGCATGTAGCACCCAAACGGATGGACCGATTTTTAATTTGATTATTTTGTATGATACGTGTCGGGAATGAGCTATATTTGATCAAAATCGGTCCAAGATGGCCGCCGGCACAAAATGGCAAAGATTAAATTTTTCACAACTTCATTAATATGGGTATCAAATGAAAGGGCTTGACTAGTAGTACGAATATACTAGGAAAATTTCAAATCCAAGATGGCTGTTACACCAATGTTGAGGGTTTTTTAAAATGTTCAATTTTACTTGTAATAGGTAGCTAAGATAAGTCCGTAAAAACACTGCGCGCCAATATTTAATAATAATAATCAATTTATTAAAAACAACAAAGGTTAACAATAATAATATTAAATTTGATCATGGCCCGGCGCTTTCTTCATTGGCAGCTTTTTGATAGTGTCGAAAATACTCTTTTCATCGACGTGTGTGTACGAGCGGGACACTGTCTCGCTCACACTAATATTGCCAGTCATACTGTCGCTAGGGTCACTACTACTAGACGCAACAACCTAAAAGCGCTGTTTAACATTCTCGGCTAATAATTTACAGTCATTCATACCGTCCACTGGAGTACCCTGTTTAGTTTTACTAAGCTTTGCAGACTATTTCCAGAATTGACTGAAATTCTTATGTTTACACGCCTTACTAATATTATCGAGCAATATCTGGCTTTTATTCTTCTGACACTATTTAAGGCGTCCTTTGAATAATGAACGAGCTAATTTAATTTCATCGAAATGAACACCAGGACTTGGTGCTCCAGCTTCCAGCCATGCAAAGTATTTTACTCTGGCCTCCTCGTGTGCAGCTCTCACATGCTGATTCCAACCCGGAACTGGCTTAGGGCGCTTCCCTTTTTTTCTTCGCCTTGTAGCTGCGGCATTTTGTATAGCACTAATAAATACAGAATAAAACTTATCGATAAGATGATGGTGAGCATCACTAGTGCAACCACCACAGACACTCAGATGTCGTAGCAAGTCCCAGTCTAAAGTAGATAAATTCTGAGAATAACGAGACTGATAATATTCAATCTCTTCACCGGTCCTCTTACCCCACGCTATCTGACTCACATTGCTCTTCCCGAACGAATCATTCACCACTCTATTTACCGACATGCTACCCATATAAAACTGAACTACTAGTGGCCTATGGTCAGACCAAATGACGTCTTTTATAATGTAAATATCGGATATACAAGAGCAGGCTAGCCGGCTCACTATGCAATGATCAAGCCAAGATTTAGAACCATGAGTAAAATTAATATCATTATTATCCTTGAGAAATAAGTAGTCAGCAAATATTAATTCATTATCATTACAAAATGTAATCAATTCATTTCCAAACAACGTGCCAATATTTGCGTTGTAGATACCGAACGCATCTGCGAAATTAACGTCGTGTTGGGTCAATGAAAGTATTAATCATTGATAAATAATTAGTAATATCAAGTAAATTTTCGATTGTGTTCTGTGGCTTGTAAACTGAGAGGCTTGTACATGTGATAGTTTCCTGCTACTTCAGTCTTTATTGCACATAACCTAGGGTCCGAGCAATCAATAACAATAACATTATCAAACACGGTAGTCCTGTACAATATCGCTACACACACATATACACATTTTTGCAGACTCGTCAATAATGTTATGTTATGAAATAATGTTTACCAATCCTACTAATATAATAAACGCGAAAGTTTGTCTAACAATCTTTCGCGGTACAATCTGTACAACCCGGTCACAATATCTGTGCACCTGAGCTCGTGACGTCATGTCGGCGGTCTGGGTACGGTGTGCCAACCGTACTGTCGCACCGGGGAGTGCGCGGAGAGGTGATAGGGGAAGCGGGAGAAGCACCGCATTCCAGCGAGGTGCACAGATATTCTGACCGGGTTATATGGATGTATGTTTGTTACAAATTTATAATTTATAACATAAATAATTAAATAATTTATAACATAAACATAACATATTCTTTTTATATGTTTTACCAGTCCTCGTGTAACATGTTCCTAACTCTGTTCCTGTTGTTCCTCACCTCTACAGAACTATGCCATCCGTTTTGAATATCCCAATTTAGATATCTAGCGGCTAAATATGCCAGGGACGGCGTGCCCATACGCTGTAACAAAAAATAAAACTATTAGTTCTGACGAATTATTCCATTTTGACCCACCAAGCCGCCCCACTGGTGGGGCAAAGTGGAAACTTAAAATCTGGTAGTGGAATCTTCCCCACTGAAATACGATGTAATAGGGCAGATTCCACTAATCTAAAGTCACGGCGGATGTTACCCCACCAGGATTGGCCCTTTAAGAAATTTTATGTAGATCCAATAAAGAATCGATTTCAACAGGCTTAGGTGTAGCTTTAAATTGAAACAATAGGTAGCAAACTTATAAGAAACTTTTTTCCGGATGAAATCACTTCGGATTAAATAATAAATATAATGAACGAATGAGTGAATCATTCGTTCTGTCAACTGTCGACCTCACTCAAAACTACGGCTCAAAAATATTTTGACCTTAAAAACACCGAACAAAAAAAAAGTTGGTAACAATTGATTAGAAGCGAGTTCGAAAAAACCCGACAGCTATATCGTTAAACCTGTGTATAATCCTTGTTTTTTTTTTTAATTTTGATGTACCCAGTGTCACTCTCACGACTAAGACCAATCTATTGACACCACTCACATAAATATACGACAAGACGTTTAGACTATAGGCGCGCAGGCTTGCTAAAGAAATATATATACATACATACACTCGAAAAACATAACCCTCCTTCTTTCGCAGTCGGGTAAAAAGAGTTCCATTACTTTTTCTGGCACAGAAAAAAGCTTGAAATGTTTTTGAGGTAATCTGCCACCAATGGCTTGAACCTTACCGTTTGAAAAGACGGGTAGGTAGCAAGGTCCCGTTTATTCCACTCCGGATGGCTGAGCCTTAAGACACGCAGGTCTTTATAAATCGTGTGTCCGACGAGAATACGGCCTCTGATATTATCAGCAATGTCTGCCTTGACGAGAGCCAGCTGACGTCCGCCGGCGAGGTGACGGCGAGGTGACGGCGCGTCACTCCGCTTATGAACGTTCGGTAGTTGGTAACCTGCCACACAGAACATCATAATAAAGTTTCTACTACAGTTTGCATGGAATTTTATTTGTAAGAGATAACAACAGAGTAACATACAATTAAAAAAAATATTTTAACTTAATAACTGCTTTCTGTCACAAACCGGCCCCAACTCAACATAATACTGGCTGATACAACCAGCGCTGATCTTCCGTAAGAACCGGGTGGAGACGTCATCTCGATCTTGGCATACAAACATTACTAATATTTCACTAGCACATTCTCTACCAATTTCCCAAAAAATGAGGTTGTACTCACTTTTTTATATAAATGTTAACCTACTTCCATTACGGCATGCACCAATAGATTGCAGTTATTTCCTTACAAAAATCATAACTATAATATTTACACGGGACAACTCGAAAAGTCCTTCTTTCATACAAAAAAGACTTTCAAAAACTGTTCCAGCCGTCCGACAAGTCAGGTAACAAACCCATTGAATTGAGTACCTCTTCCTTTTTTGGTGAAGTCAGAAAAAAGAACTTGTATACAACCAGTTTAGTATTTTTCCTTGTTTTATTATTTAACTGAGGCGTTATTTGGCTATTCAGGGTCATTGGTAATCAACTAGCAATCAAAAATCCCTGATGACTATAAACTCTTAGATTAAATTTAAAAATCTAAAACTTCCTGGAACCCATTCAGCAGGTGTCGTCAAGATTGGTTAGAAACTACGATCTGTATGCTAGTACAAAATTTCTTGCGGTCAAACATAAAAATTGACTGAAGAAAAACTTTTTAACAAACTCAAAGCAACTCACTCAGTCAATCAAGTAAAGTGAAATCTGTGATCTCGACTTAGGTATATCTACCTTTACCCACATTATACATATGTATAATAACACATTTGACCAATGAGGTAAACTATAAGTCCCTGATACTTTACCTTTTATCAACAATTTTAAAAAATATAGTTTACAATATTCTTCCTTTTGTGGTACCCAATTTCACAGTTGCCTAAATCAATTTCGAACATTAGAGTTTATGTTGTTTGAAAGTGCAACATTATTTGATAATTGGTACAGTAGTTTAGTTTTTAAATCGAAATAACTAAAACAACGATATGCACCTCTAAATTGAATTAAATAACATGTTACTAAAAGTTTCTCAAATATTTTTATAATACTGATATGGTAATTTAATTAAATATTATAGTTTATAATAAAAAATATATGTAACTTACAAGTGGAATAATAACTAAAAATATATACAATATGCATGGATAATTATAAACAATATAGCAAAATTAAAGTTACATGATCTTTATTTGATGGTCGAAATAAACGCTTTTATTATTATTATTATTAAATACAAACAACTAAACTAACTGTGGTTATATAGTTGTAAATTTATAGAGTAGCAGATATTAATATTGTGAACTCCTCTCTTATTTCTGTACTATGAGTAAGATAAAGACTGATAAAAGCTGTATTAGTTTATATATTGATGTCAATTACACTAAATATCGACAAAAAATAATAATTGGAATTACCGATAAACTCCTAATACTTATCTGATAGCTGATGAAATTGGCGAATGTTACAAGTTGCTGGAGAAAAATCTCATGCCGTTTAAGACCGTGAGGTATTTCAATGACACTAGGCAGTTTTTTAGTTCAGTATTAAATGGCCCAATATAAGCCCATTCTAATAAAATAATAGTTATTTTCTTACCGGTTTCACTGGCTTCACGTATACATCATAGACACACCTTCCTTCCTCATTCACCAAAGAAACCCTAGCCACCATATCTACATAAGCATTCCTCCATTCGCTGTAAGCTTCCACCATTTCACAATCTATAGCTAACGCGTTGGTTAAAGGTGCATCATATTTGCTCATTTTGTGCTTTTGTTAAAGTTTTTTGGTAAACTGAAAACTTTGTAGGTATTCAGAAACTTTTATACCGCCTGGAGCCTTCCTGCCTGCCGTCCGGAGGTAGAATATAATGCCTAACCAAATATTGTAAGACCAATAATGGCCGGTTTAATAATCCGTGTAAAAGTAATTATCGGGCGTACTTTTTCTGGCCGTCAATTATGACGAATATGAAGACAGGCTGATCAAACATGGCCAATTAAGTACAGTCGATAATTCGTGCCTCCAAAGATCAGGTCGGATTCATCCCGCGCTTTAGTGGATGTAAATTATCACCCCTAATGCCACAGTTAATTGCCGGTCTAATTTTTTATTCAGCCGGCTGGCCGAAGCCCATCGGTCAACAATTCTGGTAATTGTGGACTATCCTGGGGGTATCAGTAGGTACGTGTTTTATTAACCGTTACAGATATTGTACGGGCGTTAATTGTTGGCCAAAAACAAGCACGCTCAGTATTTCGAAGACATTTAAACAGATTTACAGGGTGAGCAATAGCAGCCGTGTAATAGAAGTTGGCAAATAATGTCACATTCTGATAATGGCCAACCAATAATTTACAGCCGTTGTGTTATAGGCACGAATGATAAGTCACACCAAATGAAGCCCTGCTTGGATTGTCTGATTGGAAAGCAAGTACATGAATTATCTGCCGTGCATTATTTGCTGTATTGTAACTCTCTATGCTGATTTTATACGCGCGACAAATATCGTTCAGGAACTACTCATAATTAATTGATTATTGCTATTTACACGGATTACTAGGCCGGTTATCATTGGTCGTACACTAGAATCTTGGAGAACACGAAAGAGTTAAAATGTAACACTAAAACATACCTAACATTAAAGTATAGACTATGTACATTATACGAGTTTTTGTTTCACGTAAATACATGCAGTATTAACAGAGTTATCACTACGAGAAGTTTAGACCACTTTTTTAAACTGCCGAGCTTCCCGCCAACTTGTGATGACGTCGTAGGTCGAGTAACACGCCCGCGCGCCACTCGCCAGTACTGAATCTCATACAAATAAAGACACTCTCGCGCTCTTTGTTTGTCAGATAGTTTGTTGTTGTTTGTGTATTAATTCGTAAGATTGTTTATTTTTTAATACCATTCATGAAAGGATTCCAGAAAGGCCAGTCAAACAATCTTACTGAGAGTGGATAGTTTGATGATAGCTCAATATTTTTTATAAAAAATAAGTATTTTACGGCTATGTACTGAAATACGTAAAATAAGTAAGATACTTATAAATACGTGATAAAATCTCTTCAGGTTATATTGGTAATCAATGAATTTGTAGTTTTCTTATTTAGGTACCTACTTACGAGTATGTATTCATTTTCTAAAGTTGGCAGGTTAGTGCCTAACCTAAAATACTTACTTGTTAAATATGAAACCTATTCTGTTAGTTTAACCATATACCTTCACATAAGTAATCGGCAATATACCGACGTGTCGTTGTACAGGTAGGTACCGCGATATTTGTACAACTGTAAACAAGTGATTAGTAGCCACTTAAAAAAAACCCGACTGCTAAATTTTTAATCCTGTGTATCATCCTTACTTTGGTTTTTTCTTTTTTTAATTTTGATGTAGATACCCAGAATCATTCTCACGACTGAGACAAAATCTGTTGACACTATTCACATGAAAATACGACAAGCCGTTTAGGCTCTAGGGCGTGCCAAAAAATATACATAAGTACTACATACAAAGTTACATACATACACTCGAAAAACATAGCCCTCCTTCTTTCGCAAACGGGAAAAAAAGACAACCACTTGGCCGATATTTTTTACTATGAGGAATCTGTTAACATGAATAATGTGGAGCTCTGTATGTTTGTAATACCAAATATTATTGAAATCGGCCAGTAAATGGTGCCGTAGCTAGTTTCGCCCTTATTTGGGAGATATACCCCAACGGCTAAAACATTCTTAAAAATGATCTTCACAGCGGTATGCAGTCAATTTTCAATTTTAAAATATCTTTATTAAATAATAATAATAAGCATAAATACAATCACTATTATAATTTAACCTAGCGGTACAGTAGTGTAATGGTTCAAGACTTGTTTGCCAAGCTCACACGCTCATATAAACTTTTAACATGATGGATTATTAACTAAATGATAAATGATATTTATAAGAATATAATATAAAGGATTAATAGTGACAAAGGCTTTAGGAGCAGCACTTAGATTATTGCATACTTTTATTACCTACATGTATTGCATCATATTTATATATTATCTATGAAAAGTGTGTATTTCATCTCAAAATTCGAGTAACCCATAGGTACGCCAAGTTTCGTCAAGATTGGTTGGACAATAGGACCTGTATGTAAGTACAAAATTTTAGGACACATACAAAATGACAGATGAAAGAAAAATTTGCCAGACGCTTCGCTTCGCTCGCTCGGTCGTTAAAACATGAAATAGATTCACTAAAACCTATTGTTGGTAGTCGGATAATAATTCAAACTGCATTTGCATCATCATAATCAACTTTATTGGTTTTTATACAAAGTTATATCATACATTCTCGTAGGTACACATGTACATTATAAGGTTACGCTATCTTTAAGGTATCTTAGTAGGTATAGTATTCGTTAACGCTATTCGTTAAGGTATCTTAGTAGGTATAGTACGCGGCAAATGACTAGAACCAAGATGGCGGCATCGTTCCTTTCACTCTCACGGGTAGTTTGGTAAGTGCGTACAGTACTACACGTCTCGCGCAAGCTCAAGTTGTTTGCCGCGTACTACGCGGTAATTGTAAAAAAACAAAAAAACCTTTGACACAACACTGCCAAAAAAATTGAAAACAAAATCGAACATTCTCTCACTTGTATTAAGACTTCCAATATGGCAGGCGCCTCCGCCGATACAACTTGATAGAACCCAATAAAGGGTTCAGTTACATCGATTACAAAATACAACCTTATGACCGATTTTCATAAAATTAAATTGGTACTACACGGGAGGTATACCTACACTTTCAAACAAAAATAAATATTTATTCAAATTGATCCACCCGCTTCTGAGAAATGGATTAACAAACGTAATAAAATAAAAACTATAGTCGGATTGAGTACCTACCTACCTAAACGTTTTCTACGACTTGCAAGAAGAGGACCTCCTCCTCTTGCAATTCATAGAAAACGTTTATTCCCACTTGTTCTGTTGAGTAGTTCTGTTAACAGAACTAGTGAGAAATTAATTCCCACTAGTTCTGTTACATACATATTTAATTTTAATGAGCAAGTGTCGCATGTACAAAAAATCATCTAAGAAACAAATTGGCATCGCTGAAACAAGTGAATATCGAAGAAACAAATCAGCATCGCAGAATAAAAAGAACGTCTCAAGAACAAAATAGGAGAACAAAAGTTAAAATTATTTTGGATTTTGTTGACTAATCACTGACTAATTACATATTATTGTACCTATATGTACATATGATATAAAACTGTGTTTTGTTTATAAATTTACTGTACGTAGTCGTAGATATTAGGTAGAATTATTTATTATAATATATTAAATTTAGAACCTTAGTAAAAATTTATTTGTAAATTGTAAGTTTCTTATGAGAAATATATATTCTCAAACCGGAAACCTGAACAAACAAAAGAAACTGGAAAAATAAATTACCAAATAGCGCGATGGAACTCAATTTTAAAATATATAAACAAAAATTAAAATAATTTTTTGAAAGAAATCCTTTTTATAAACTCAGTGAATATATGTCATTGCAGCTTGTGGAATCATCGTTCTTGTGTGATGAACAACAATTACAAAATGTTAGTAATAGGTAAAGAAATAAATGGCAATGTAAATGTATAATATAATAACTATTTGTTCTTAGAACTATAAAAGTATTTATAAGTTTAGTTTAACTTTAGTTTTTTTAAGTAATTAATAATTAAAATGTAACAAGACTTGCCTGTAACGAATGTTAATTAATGGCCAATAAATGTTTCTTATTCTTATTCATAGATTTCATAGATTCATAGATTGAGCTGATTTTGGTTTTGAAACGAGCATTTGATTTTCAGCTGACCCGGCGGACTTAGTACACGTAGCAGCTAGAGTAAATGTTTCTCACAGTTTAAACTTTCCCTGAACATTTTCGAACATTTCCTAATTTTAAATCAGATAAATTTGCCCAACTGTTCACGAGTTTTAGCGAGATGTACCTACCTACAGCAGTTGTTTTTGGGAGGTTTAAACGTTGAGAAACCAATATGTAAAAAATAACAATAATAATATACTCGTAATAACGTAACGTTAAACAAACTTATATAACATTTTGTATTATTTTTTTTTGTATTAATTTTACGAACAGAAATAAGTAAAAAAGAATCTTCTTTTTTTTTAGTTTTGTATAAACATATTTTTTTGTAATATATTTTTGATTAGTCACCACTCTGCGTATTGTCCCAGTTTTTCAGTTTTTGTTAATTACATATTATTATTATAAATGTTATTGACAATACTACGCATGCAGTTTGTAGAAGACGAAATTAACACTTTTTTTGACGGGATGATAAAACTAGAGAAGAGCAAGTGTAAAAACTGTGCACGATAAATGGTCAATCGTTTCATATTTACGAAACCATTAAATAAAATAATTAAGAATCTTGTTTATTTACTTAAACATAGTAACAATCTACTAGAATTATCTTAATCCTTAAATGCATAGTAACGTAATATTACATCGTATTTTTTTCCTTTATTTTTCTCATAACACACGCAGATATTTAACGTCTTTTTTATTAATTTATAAATAAATGAATACAAAATCTTGCATTAAAGGGTGGCTTCTGATGATCATAACCAGCAACTAATGTTCTACGACTTTTGAAAATGCGATAAAACAGATGTTCCTTACATAATATGGCCGCGCGTCAATATTTTTTTGTATGGAAAAGTAAATATTTTTTTCGCGAATTTTCATAAGCTCTTCAACAAAGTTGTTGTTTATAGTCATCAGGAGTCACAATTAAGAAGACGCTAGTTGAATACCAGGGACCTTGTTAATAAGTACCTAACTACTTATAGTAATTATAGCATGCGCTACAGATAAACAGTGCAAAATCTAAAAAATATGTCCCAAATTTTTGAAAATCAAGAAACAGAATTTAGAGAAAAAAAAACAATTTTAAGTTGATCAAATACATCAGAATCGACATTTTTGATCTATGTAATTACATTATCTTTCAAAATAAGATCCATTTTAAATACAGCATCACTATTTTCTGTACACCAACCTCTATGCTATCTATTTACTATGAAAAAAAAGATCTATTTTAAAAATAGCACCGCGATTTCACTTCACTTTTATGTAATTTTTTGTGTTGTTACCAAAAATAGGCAATTATTCAAATCTTCCAATATTCTAAATGCTAAGTTAATATGCAGACGTAGCTCTTGAGGTTATCACATCACGCATCACTGGTGCTGCTAGTAGAGATGCGCCGAGTACCTAACACTTTTGCCGAGTAACGAATACAGAGTTTTACTCGGCTCAATGTTTTTTTCAACCGAGACCTCGGCCGAGTAACTCGGTTCAATCAAATTCCCATTCGCGCGTGTAAACAAGTACCAGGTTCGCGCCGGTCGGAACTACTCATTAATTAGCATAATTTTGATTTTATTAATTGAGATTGTCAAAGGTTTAATAAATTAGTAATGAATATTTTTTGATTAACGTTGTTTTAATTAGGTATATCTACCTAAATATATAGATATAAATATATTTTCTTAGACAAAGTGTACTCGGCATTGAAACCGACCTTCAGGGCCAGAAAGTTGAATTTGCCAAAATTTTGAATTCTTATAAGATTGAAAACATCAAAACGTTGAATCTTAAAATATTGGATTAGCAAAAAAGTTGAGTTGAGAGAAAATGACAAAAAAATAATTCTCACAATGTTGAAATTATAATTCCTTGAATGTTGAGTTTCCTATAAGATGAATGCCGAAATGTTGAACTAAGTGGGCTGGTTGAACTAATTGAAGAAGTTATTCGGTTGAGTACGAGTATCAAAAAGCCCGTCGAGTACGCCAAGTACCGAGTATCAACCGAGTACTCGGCCCATCTCTAGCTGCTAGTGGTAATATTGTTGGTGCTAGTCCTCACTCACTCTCGCTGGAGCCTTGCAACCAATCCTCCCAGTCTTCCTCCACTTGCTTGTAGATCATCATGGCTGCGCGAGCGTCCTAAACATACAAGTGGTTAGAAGTTACTTCAACGAGTTCTTTTGATAAAAATTGATGTCAGACTTCCATTAAGGCAGGCGACGATAGAACTTTCCTAGACCGATTTAAATATCACCCCCAGGGTGACAACGTAACTTCCCAAAACGCCAACGTCCAACAACGACAACTTTCTAGAATGACACGCAAACGAAAACTTTCTAGAATGGCAACTTACGAAAATGACAACTTTGGAAAACGAAAACTTTCTAGAATGGCAACTTACGAAAATGACAACTTTGGAAAACGACAACTTTCTAGAATGACACGCAAACGAAAACTTTATAGAATGGCAACTTACGAAAATGACAACTTTCGAAAACGACAACTTTCTAGAATGGCAACTTACGAAAATGACAACTTTGAAAAACGACAACTTTCTAGAATGGCACGCAAACGAAAACAATCTAGAATGGCAACTTAATAAAATGACAACTTTCTAGAATGACACACAAACGAAAACTTTCTAGAATCGCAACTTACGAAAATGGCAAATTACGAAAATGACAACTTTCGAAAACGACAACTTTCTCGATTGACAACCAAACGAAAACTTTCTAGAATGGCAACTTATGAAATTGACAACTTTCGAAAACGACAACTTTCTAGAATGGCTAAAGAAAAAAGACAACTTACGTAAATGACAATTTTCTTATAACTTTCAAAATATTTTTATTTAGGAATTTGTCATTTCAGTAATTTGTCATGTTAAAATTGACTATTATGTAGTACACGTTCTAGGAAAAGTCGTTTTCGGAAGATGTCGTTGTCACCTTGAGGTAAAAATCAAACCTCTAAACCGACATTGACAAAATTTAAATTGGACCACTCCAGAAGTATACCTACCTACCATTTCAAACAAAAAGAAATACTATTCTACAGAATTACAAAAAAAGTTAGTACTATTAGGTACTTAATTTGACCGTATACATGTTTTTGTAATTTCTGTTATCTGATTTCTCGGATACGGCTGACCCCGTTTCGAAAAATTCTTGTTTTTGATTCAAAAGGCAATCTTTTAGGATATCTCAAAAAATAAAGTAAATTTACTTCTTGAGTTTGGTTTCATTTAAATCCAGATGTATGATATTTAAAACGAAAGTTGAATAAGTTCTATCGGTGGCCGTCGTAATGAAAGTCGGTAAGTCACTTTGGTCAAATAAAATATAAAAAAAAGAATTAAAAAAAAAGTAATCACGTTATTCTAGAGGACTGGTTTAAAGTGGTAAAATTATTATGGTCTCGTGGTCAACAGTTCCGCATCTTATTTGATGGCGGTTAATAAAGTTAAACATACATACCTCTACGGAGCTGTGCAACCCTTCCTGTATGGTCCAGTTCAGATATCTCGCAGCTAGGAATTTTAGAGAGCGAGGGCTGCCTTGATTCTGCAACGAACATGTTAGAAAGAAAGAAATTAAGAAACTATATAATACTAACGTTAATCTTAACCAAAATTATAAATGCGTAACTCTGTCAGTCTGTCTAGCTTTCACGCCACAACCACGGAACAAATCTATATGAAATTTGGTACACATGTGGATTGGACCCCGGGAAAGGACATAGGATACTTTTTATCTGACTTCGAAAAAGTAGTTCCCCATTATCTCGATAATCCAACGGAGAACTGCGCGGGTAAAACCGCGGGGCACACTTTTACTATATAATAGATCCTTGTAACACAAGTAAAATTGGAAATCTATATATATAAGAAAGTCGTGTTAGTTACACTATTTATAACTCAAGAGCGGCTGAACTGATTTGGCTGAAAATTGTTGTGGAGGTAGCTTAGAACCAGGAGAAGGACATAGGATACTTTTTAACTGACTTAAAAAAAAATAGTTTTATATTAGTTTTAGTTTGTTTTAGTAGAACTACGCGGGTGAAACCGCGGGGCACAGCTAGTATATATATAAAAGAAAGTCGTGTTAGTTACACTATTTATAACTCAAGAACGGCTGAACAGATTTGGCTGAAAATTGTTGGGGAGGTAGCTTAGAACCAGGAGATGGACATGGGATACTTTTAATGTTTCTCCTCAGAACCCCGCGTTATTCAATACGATTTTCATTATGATTTTTTGAAATTTAAGATGGCTGCTCAACAAATGTCGTGTTTTATTTATTAAACTAGCTGTGCCGCGCGTTATTACCCGCTGTAACTAAATTATCGTGGGATATATAGATAGTTGAACAGCCATCTTAAGTTTCAAAAAATCATAATGTAAAGGCTTGACTAATAGTATACTATAGTATTCTAAGACTAATATAATACTATAGAATTCTACTATTAATACGCTTTCATTTGATACCCATATTATAGGAAAGTGAAAAAAAATATACCTCTTTTTATTTGACTTTCATCAAATATGGCTAAAAACACTCCCAACAAATACAATTTTTATAAAACAATAAATGCTTACAGTTTGAAAAGGTGGGTAGTCACATATGTCTCGCTTGTTCCACTCTGGATGGCAGAGGCCTAACACTCGCAGGTCCTTGTCCAGCGAATGGCCAATCAGCAGGCCTCCTCTGATTAAGTTTGCCACAGCTGACTTGACGTCACAAAACTGGCGGCCGCAGGCTAAATGGCGTGGGGTGATTCCACTCACAGGAGTCCGGTAATCTGTCACCTATCACATAATAATAATAATAATTAATCGTTTGTTAGCAGAAACTTAATGTAGCTACATGAATGATTAGGCTAATTTTAACAGATATTTAAAGATATAATATTGAGGGCCCCAAACTAGGTAAAGTCTGTATTTTGGCATTAGAGTTAAATTTCACAAATAAACTGTTGCGCTTATCTACACATTTACATATCTACTCGAGCTTAACGTACCTGCTTGATCATAATTTATTAATACGAGCATTTTAGATTGTATATACTAAATAATTTATACTCAAATAATATGTAAACCGTCGGGTATAATAAGCTATGGAGATTAGAGAATCGCATTTCGATAATTGTAACAGAAACCGTATACCGGCTACTAGCGACCGTGTGACATCGTGTGACATCGGCCTTAATGTGTCACACACACAATCTACGCACCAACTAACACTGAGACTACGTAAGACTCTACTCATCTTCTTATTAGTTTGTGCTCTACTCGTACACAGAGATATGATAATGAGCACAGATGAACCAAATTAATTTATTGCCTTATCAGCTCAAGCATCTAAGAGGTCAAGCCAATGTTTTTGTAAGAACAAAATAGATTATTTTAGCACTAAATCGTTCGAACACATACAACATTTCAAATTTGGCGTATTCGTAAAACTACAATGTTCATGTGTAACATTTTGCTCGTAATTACTCATAGTTATCCAGAGCAGCCATTAATTTATTGTAAAAGAGACATGATTGAAAATATGACTTATTAAGTATATTCAACGATAAAATAATCGGTAGTAACAAAACACATAGATAGATTGGTACTCAAGTAAAACTGTGCAAAATTTTCACATCTAAGATTTATTTAATCTATGATTTATTTCATCTAAGCGACACGCCGTAAGGCGCGCGCGTGCACTCGGCTTTCTTTAAAAATTTTTGCGAAAGGTAGCCGCCCTATATCAGCGCAACAGGATAAAAAGAGATACGAGAGATATTTTTGTATTGGAAGACTTTCATTTTGGATTCATTCAAGCAAGGTCTTCGTTCAACGCCTTCGGATTTTGGGATAGAGATTTCGCGTGTTTAGTTTTGTTTTATTGCTACGTTGTTTGTAAGATTATTATTGTTTGTTTTCATTACTGATGTATTAATTAATGTTAATTTTACATCTGTGAGTGGTGTGTGTGTATTGTGGCTTTTATCTAAGATTGGTAAAATTAAATTCTAGCTCCTCTTAGCCTCCTAGTACTCAGGATTTTATCCCGATGAATTTTTTTGTGTCACGTGTGTTGCATATAATGCATGGTTTAAGCGATTAAAAGCTCGTGACATGTATCAAACAAAGGATAATATGAGCGTTTCAGAGCATTCGGGAGCCTCTGCATTTGATATTTAAATTGATAAAATCCGTTATCGTGATACTATGTGCGGCAATCGGAAGGAACGCCACTTCAAACATTATTTAAAGTTGGGTAAGTCTTCCAAGTAAGTTATTAACCTGCAAATGATATAGGTACCTATAGGTACCGCGAGCGACCGCGCCTCGCGCCGCTCGGGCTGGTGTGCGTGTGTAGCTATGTGTATGAAATTATAGTACCTACTAGGGCTAGGGTTATGCGATTTTAAAACGTATAATCAATTTTTAATTTTAATATGGAAACTAAAATATGCTTTATTTGTAGTGAAACTTGCGGGGTAGGATAGTAATCATGGGTAGTATTTGGAATTCTCCGTTTAGTACACCCCAAACTGATAACCCTGTTGTACAAATTCCTTAGTTTTTTTTTATGACAACATTAATTATCTATGGTGTTGACAACATTTAATGGCTACTCTATGGGAAGGCTCTCTCTCTTGAAAAATATGTCGAATGATTGGGTGTGTCTCAGACCCTGTTCGTGAATAAATCGCCATTTATTAACTGAATCCTTCGATGTTTTAATATATAACCTGCAAACGATAAAATTATGGCGACCGTGACAGGACTAAAGCGATACAGGCACCCACAGCTCCTCTACCAATAGAGCGCACTCAGTGCAATGCTCCCTTTGAAGTAACTGGAGTGGATCTGGCTGGTCCCCTCTACCTTAAAGGCGGTGAGAAATGCTGGATTGTCTTATACACATGCGCTGTGTATCGAGGTGTGCATCTAGAGCTAACAAGATCCATATCAACAGAATCATTCCTTATGACACTACGTCGTTTCATAGCGCGTAGGGGTAGAATGAATATCATGTTAAGTGATAACGGTACCAATTTCATTGGTACTAAAAACCTATTAGGCGAATTGGACTGGGACGAAATTAAACGACAGTCAACGATACATCGAATTAAATGGAAAATGAACGCGCCCACAGCAGCGTGGTGGGGAGGCTTCTGGGAGCGTCTGATCCGAATCCTGAAAAACTTACTGAAGAGAGTACTAGGAAAATCATCAGTTACTTATGAAGAGTTATTAACTTTATTATGTGACTGTGAAGCTACTATAAATGCACGTCCCTTGACGTATATTGAAGATGAGAAAATATCTTCCCTGGAACCACTGAAACCCATAAATTTGATACAACCCATACCTCAGACTGATGTCACTGATATTGACATGATAGATTCAAACAGTCTTAACAAAAGGTTACGTTACATACAAAAATTAAGAGAAGACTTTAGACAGAGGTTCCAGACAGAATATCTGACAACATTAGTTCAGAGAGGAAAAGAAAAGCAAGATAGTCTGAAAGTGGGAGATGTTGTTTTGATAGAAACAGAAGGTAAAAGAATCAAGTGGCCTTTAGGAATAATTGATGAAATTTTTCCAGGTCGTGATAAAATTAGTAGGACAGCGCGAGTGCGGACATCGACTGGTTACAAGGTACGTCCATTCCAGAGATTGTTTCCTCTCGAAGTTGCTGCAACGGAGCTTCCAAATAATAGAAGCGATGGAGGGTCACCTTCTTCTGTTACAGGTGTTCCTTCTCATGCGCAGCTTAAAGAAGCTGTAATTTTAGAAAAGACCACCCGCTCAGGGCGGGTCGCTAAGCTACCTAGTAGGTATTTGATTTAATTGTTGAATTTTGTTAATAGTTTCTTTTTTGTCCATATAACACCAAACACAAACACATTCACACACATAATAAATTATCAGGTATTCCTAAAAATTAATACTAGTTACATGTCTATCCTGCAGGAGTCTAAGTGTTAGCTTAAATAAGTGTAAGATTAATGTGTTATTTAAGTAATGCAAAAATGTACCTACAATTTGAATTTTGATTTAATTTGTAATTCATAAGGAAGGAGACCTTAATGTGAACTTAAAATGTTATTGTATAGAGGCTTAACAATTAAGATTCCTTAATGTATCTATGTACAACTTTATAAGAACAATATGTTATAATTTTTCTGGGTGTGGAGGATGTACAAATTCCTTAGTTTTTTTTTATGACAACATTAATTATCTATGGTGTTGACAACATTTATTGCCTACTCTATGGGAAGGCTCTCTCTCTTGAAAAATATGTCGAATGATTGGGTGTGTCTCAGACCCTGTTCGTGAATAAATCGCCATTTATTAACTGAATCCTTCGAGGTTTTAATATATAACCTGCAAACGATAAAACCTGTATTTACATATATTAGGATAGGATTAGGATATCCTATTGTACAGGGTGCATGTATTATAACTTGCTCTAAGTTAGATTAGATACTTATATGTTTCCTGACTAATATTAATAAGTAAATAAATATAAAAAACTACATTTTTTTTTGGAGTTGCATTATACCTATAGAACACAATCTACTGATAATCGAAATCCAAAGCACTAGCAGAGAGCAGCGTCGGTCCTCTGCTGGTGGCAGGTCATCATCACTCAGTGTGTACCTATATCTTCTAGAGTTTAGAAACAAAACTTGGTGTACTTACAGGTTCTTCGAATTCTTTATCCGCCTACATTTCGGGTAAAATACGATAGGAACACAAAGGAGATAAAATTCTCATTCTCATTATTGAGGATAGGCTATTAGCAGCACCCTGTCGCCGTTTCATTTGAGTACTCTGTGTGAACCATCCTAGTCCTGGCTTACATAGAGTTTGTATTCGAACTGTTTAAACCTTGTTTTTACCTATACTTCTTTCAAATAGAAAAAACCACACTGTATTTATATATTTGGTGTTATTATTTGACTATTGATTTATTACATTAGGAACCTACATTGCTTTTCTTCTTGATATAGACATGTCGAAAAAATGATTTCACATTAAATTAAAAATGATATTTATATTATATTGTTCTTAGTATTTTATGGCGGCTCCTCACTTGGCTTAGCGTATTCGTGAGTCGATATTGTTGTGTTTGCCTCAAATAATCAAATATTTCAAATACCGTCAAATACGTCATCCACACATGGACTTGTACGGGCAAATCACTCAAATATGCCACAATATTTGCTTATTCACAAAACAAATTGAACGCACAGTGATGGACGTGTCAGTGGCAGCAGCTTATTACATTTACCTAAATGCGGCCTACCAACACACGTTGTATCTACAGAAGTAAAATACACGATTGCTGACAAGGCGTTGGTGGATGTTGACAATCCACAAAAAACGAACAAAGTAAGTACCTACATACCTACCAATTAATCAGAATAGAGCTGGGGTCCCAAATACAAGGATGCATTTGATATAATCCCAGAAATCGCAATACGGTTTCATTTGTCCAATCCATTACGAAGGTACGTAGTAAACGTTCACACGTCTGAACAGGATCGCCGCGCGTGCGCTACTGAACGAACCAAGTGTGGACAGTCGACGCAAATATTTGCCTTATTTTATTCTTTTGATGTGTAATCAAAAACCAACAAGTTGACGGAAACGCATATTCGCTATTTGCGTTGTTTGCCTTATTCGTGCAAATAAAGCAAATACAATCAAATAGACCGTCTACACATTGCTGTATTTGGACAAATAATGCAAATACACGCCAAGTGAGGAGCCGCCATTACACTTTACAGAGGTAATGGGCCCAGCACGCTTCCACTGCGCCACTCTGCTGTATTTATTAATAATGATAATTAAATAAATATATTTAATTATTCCTTAATATATTACATCTTGCACTAACGAGCATCGCTTCATATTGATCAAAATAAACTTGTACTATTCTATAACAGTCCGCTGTCGTAGCTCAATGCCCTTTTTATTATTCGACTCACCGGTTTCGTCGGTTTCACATACGAATCGTAAACACATTTGCCGTGTTCGTTCACTAATGATACCCTAGCGACCATATTCACAAATCCATTGGGGCCGTTTCCTTCGGCTTCAACCATCTCACAATCAATCGCCAGTGCGTACGTGTTTTCTTGACCTGTGCTCATCTTTAATTAAACTAAATTTAATAATCAAACTGGCGAAAAGACATAAATGGGTACTTAAATGGCCCTTGAGACAAAGAACACAGCGAAACGCGAAACAAAATCAAATTATATTTTAAACACCGACGCAAACTTTCAAACTATCCATTTTCTTTTCTGCTGTCAACCAATAACAAGCAATAAATTTGGAAATCGTTAGAGCTGCCAACAGTAATGTTTAAAATTACCTTATTCTATTCAAACAAAATCACGCCATTATACCTCATTTCGGATAAATCGTAATTAACTAGTAGCTAGTTCTGCAATTTATTTAGTGAACACAGTATTTTTGCGATATTACAAAATTCCGACTATTATTCTTTAACTGCTTTTTGCAAATTCAGAGTTAAAGTACCTAAAATAAGACCTACCGCAAGCCAATGGCAAATGCCAAATACAGAAATTAAATAGTCGCTAAATTGCACTAATGCTTACATATCCTGATTTGGGGTATACCTCATTAAATAATACATCGAAAATTCTATATGACAATAAAATCCTAAAAAAAAAGTTCCTTAAATATTAGTAGAGAAATATAATTGTACGCGAGTACCAACATCCAGTCAAACATGTTAGTATACATATCGCATGTTCTTGTCACTCGCTACGTTTACTCAGCCAATGGATACCTAGGTAAAATTTCAGTTTAATCGGATTCCGGGGAGTGGGTCAGAATTTACTTGTAAAATTTTATTACGTAGATAAATTGTTATAATTAGTGAGTTTTTCTTCGTTTTCTTTGAGATTCCATCATCAAATCCTGACTTGATAATAACGGTATCATCTCGGGAGTACATATTACCCTTTCAAACTATTTTTTTTATCGGGTTACAATTACTGTCAAAATATCGAATAGACAAACAAATACATGAACATAGAAACTCTTCTTTTTCGAAGTCAGTTAACAAGCAACCGATTTGATCATTAATTTTGCAGAATAAATGGGCTCTTTTCAATACGTTGGCAACTCAGACTTAACGTCTTAGGAATGTGAAATCGGATATTCTTATTTCTCTAGTTAACGATATGGAACTTGAAAACATAACAACTCATTACATTGCATAATTGCATCTGACGACCAGTAAAATTTATCTAGTTTATTAGCGGCCATTTATTTATTCTACTGAATAATAAAAATAATATTCTCGATTTTAATTAACTAAAAAGTTGTCAGATAAAAGGTTTTTATTTCTGTAGGTAAATATCCGAACACGAAACTGAATCTGCAAGATATTATATTCGGGGAAAACCCTTCTTAGTGCTATATTTAAAAACATATTTGGGCACTTCCCTGGTAAAAAGATTACAAACTGGATTAATTACGAAGCCAGAGGGGATCACAAAATATACCTACTTAGATACATTTCAACCGACTATCAAAATAAAGAGGTACTAAATTCGACTTTTTATGTTTGTTACCTGATTTTTTGGACACGGCTGAGGCGATTTGAAAAGTTTTGTTTTTGTTTGAAAGGCTATATATACTTTTCGACTGTTCCCATTTAAATTTTACCAAAATCGGTCTCCGGAGGTTTTATTTTGAAATAACTGAAAAAGTTATATCACAGGCTGCCGTAAGTACCCAATGGAAGTCATCACCTTTTTTTAAACAGTTGCTATTATAGTAGACTAGTAACTGCCGAATATCACACGCGTCATGAAATTGAATAAAAAGATGATTCAAACTTTGAACCCCCGTTTGATCCCTTACGCCCTGCATTTAAAACACCCACCAAATTTCATGTCTCAAGTTTCAAAGGTACAGGCTTTTGATTCCTACCATGTATCAGGGCTTTGGTAATCTTTTATATGTAAGATATACAATACAATACAATAATTATTTATTGTCACTACAAAAATACAACACAAAAAGGATTAAAAAAACAAACAACATGACACAAAAAGCAGTCTAATATAGACTGCGTTTGAACGCAACTCTCGGCCGCCTCCAAATCGTAAGTTTTTCCTCGATTTCCTCGAGATTCCATCATCAGATCCTGACTTGACGATAATAGGAACCACACTAGAGTAATACTCATTGAAAGTACCTAAAAAAGATTTTTTTTAACGTTTCCCAATTGGCGAATATATCGATGAACATACACGAAAAAAAAAATACATACAAACGAAATACGAATTACGCAAAACTTATTAGAAGATCCTAATCCTAAATTATTACTTCGAAACTCAATTTTACATCTAAACCAAAATTATAATCACTATTTAATATTTTAGATTACGTAACAAGCTTCGCGTAATTCGTGTTGCGAATTTTTCGAACCCTAGCGGAAACTCTTTGTGAATCTGGGTGCAGAAGTCGGTAAAAAGCCGGCAACTGTATTCGTTATTGAACGACACGACGAATATTAAATATTTGTTGTATTTTTGTTGGTTACAGAATTAGAAGCACCACCAGGCAAGCCCAAGCCCCTGATAGCAATGTCGTACCTCGACTGGTCATATTGTGGAGCTCAGAGGTGCGTTCATTTATCACATACAAACCATTTTAATATAAAAAAATACAATAAAGGTATGTCTATTTTTAAATAGGTAGGCTATCTTTTTAAGGTTCCTAACCCAAAGGGCAAAAACGTGACCCTTGAGACTTTACTGTCCGTCAGTCAACAGTCTATCACCGGGCTGTATCTCATGAAACTTGATTGCTTAGGAAGTTGAAATATTAACAGATGATATATTTCGATAAATACAAAAATCAGAGTAATATAAATATTTAAGGGGGGGGGGGGGGGCTCCTATACAACAAACGTGGTTTTTTTGCCGTTTTTTACCCGACTGCGAAAGAAGGCTGGTTATGTATTTCGAGTGTATGTATGTACCTACCTATGCATATTTCTTTGGCACGCTCTAGAGCCTAAACAACTTGTCGTATTTTTATGTGAGTAGTCTCAATAGTCTTCACCTGCAAATAGACTATAACTAACTGCGTCCTGCGATTTCACTTGTTAAGGCGACGGGTAAAGAGAAACGCAATTGAGAATTGAGCCACGGAATAAATAATAGTATGTACTGAAACTTACCTATGCCATGCCATCTGTTTGATTCTGGGCGAAACAAATGAGCGGGCATTGGCCTGCCGTCTATAATTTTGTCAACTGTATAGATAGATGGTGTCTTACGCACAGTTTGGATATTGACATAGAGTAATGTAAGTTCAGAGAAATAACATCGTACTTTTCTGAAAGTTAGGTCAAAGATTACTATTGTACAGTAGGTATTTTTATTATGGCAGCTGCTCCTGACAGTGAAGAATATTTTTTTATAAGATCTCTTCCGATCTCGACCATCAGCTATAACATCTATGATGGCAATGCTGTTCGAATTCACCCTTCCCTCTTCGATAGCTATGCTTCGATAGAAAAAATCCTCGTATTACCATTTGTTACAATAAGTTTCTGTAACAAGACTATACTCTGTGCGTTGAAATTCGAATAGATGCAGACGAGCGTTTGTTTAGACTCAATACGTAGGTATGTGTGAAACGAGCGAAGCATCTCTGCTTAGAGGTACATTTTTATTTTGTCTGTCAGTTGTATGCATGGATGTTTGTCCTCAAGAAATTTCGTAATCGCGTACAGGTTTCCTCCTAAAAAGCGTTTACAGTGTAGGTACTAGAAAAGAAAATTGGTTTTATCTGTTTACAATTGGCGAAATCATCGATGAACGTTTACTTATAAAGAAATACAAACAAACGAATATAGAACCTCCCCCTTTTTTGAAGTCAGTTAATAACAAAATCGTTTACTACTTACCTGGGTAATCAATAGTATCAGGTATGTGCTGCTGGTTTTCTTGCACTCTCGATCTTCCTGCAACCGCACGGCGCGAAATAAGTTTTCGCTTAAACTTTAGTGATAATTTTTGTTTTCGATTCTTCATATCTCCCATTTGTATATTATCACACTTCTACAAGTAGTGTCAAAATCACGGCAAAGAATGTTTCTAGTAAAACACATTTTGAAACATCATGCTTTAATTGAGTAGGTATATGTATTACATGACGTATTAACTTCGAAATTAACATGGCACAGTATACAGTAATGCTAGAAAATGGTAACAAAAACGCATCTATTTGGGAACCATCACCTTACGATACGTGAGTCTAAAGATTTTGCAGTCGGGCTTTTTGAAGGCAGTTTTAATAAGGATAGGAATTGGAAACTTGAACTAATATTGTGCCTGTAGATAATGGTACACATCGTGTCCAAGTCTAGCTATTCATAATTTTAGGACCTGATAACAGTTCCAAAAACACAGAGTACCACAGACAGTCACAGACATGTCTAATGTATAAACGTTAGACATGTCTATGACTGTCTGTGGTACTCGTATCGTAGCTCCCGAACGAATAAACCGATTATGTTTATGAAAGGTAAATTATTAGGGAGTGTTCTTAGTGATTGTTCGCTATTGGACAGATTCTGGGTTCGATAGATTATGGAATCGACTGATTCACTACGGACCACACCTGATTCACTGTCATACAAAAAAACTCTGCATAGAACGAAATATTTTGCGACGCTCCTCAGATGAACCTCGCCCCTCTTGCTCCATACTTCTCCCCCTGATAAAAGCCGTTCGTTCCGGCTGGCTGCCATTTTGTTTGTCTTGTCTATCGTTCGTTGTCAAATTCACGTTACAACGTCGCGGAGGTTGTGTTAAGTGGTATTTTTGGCAGTGAATTAGAAATTTGAAGGCTTCTTTGCTCCATAAGTGCGTCGAGTTGAGCCCTGTTCCTCCGCCTTATCGTTGAGAATACGTAATGAAAATAATTGGTGCAACATAATAAATAAAGTCCCAAGGGGCACTGACATTATTCGGCAGGAAATGTGTTCCAAATTACCTTTTATGCAGTAGAAAGCTTTGTAAAAAAACAAAAAAATAATTAAAATAAAAAATGATTTTAAACTTGGTTGTTTTATTTACTACTTGTTGCCTATTATTTATAACCCATTAAAAATAGTAGCCGTCTATATGTACGTAGGTATTTATAGAAAGGACGGAGGTGCGGGGCGCGAGGTTCAAGTGCGTCCCTACCACAGATAATCTTAACAAGTAAAAAGAATGTACGATGGTGAGTCGTCTGATACGTAGTATCCTCTTATTAGTTTGTGCTACGGACAGAAGAACATTTAGAGCAAAAAAATAGTATATTTTTTTTTTCAAAAAAAACATAATTAAGTTAGTATTATTTATGTCTACGGCATAAAGACAGACCTAACAAAACATATCTCTACTATGTTTGATGAAAATCGTTACAAGATGGCCGCTGTCACGAAATGGCAATATCAGGGTTTCATTAAATTGACTTGTACTTGACACGCTAAGCTCGCTTGGTTAATAAATACTAAAATAAGGCGTTCTCTTATTATATATTATAAAGTGTATGGTATAGTTAATGATAAGTACATACTATGGACGAAAGTGTGAAAAAGATATATTTAATTTCATTTTATTTTCAGGTATTTAAACTTTATGTTCATGACACAATCCGCGTCGTCGATGGGTCACTACGGATGGCTGGAGAGTGACGCACGATACTCTAAGATCCTGGAGCCGTGGCAGAAGAAACCTGGGTACGGTTAGCCTTTGGGTTACACTAGGGTAACCCAACTGAAAAAAGGAGTACATATATGTATAGATATCACAAAGGCTACCCGTAACCCCAAAGTTAACCCAAAGGAGGTCTCTTTACCTGATGTAACTATAAATTCGATTCAAATTTTATTTTCAATACAAGATATGATCATTGCATTAATTTGTTGTTTTTTTTTACCTGACGAATGAATGAATCAATATAACTTTATTGCACGCCAAACAAAAGTAACAGCAAAAAAAAAACAATACATGTAGACAATGGTAGTACATTGGGCGGCCTTATCGCCTTAAGCAATTTCTTAAAGGCAATCTTTGTATGGATAGTTTAGCAATATCCGTGGTTGGCTAATATTGTTGTAGGTATCTCGGTGTTGAGGCAAAGTAAAAGAACGTTCGTCAATTAATATTGCAGTTTTATTCCGAGACACAACACATGTATAAGTTCGTGAATGTACATAAACAATTGAAGCACAGAAGGGTAAAAGCGAAGAATGTAAATGAATAATTTAGATGCGTTAAAACAAGAAATATTTAAAACAGATAAAACAATAAAAGATCGCGTCGATTTGGAATGCGGCGGTGCGACGCGAACGGACGTGCATTCTCCACTGTGTTTGATACACACACAATACACTACAACATATAGTGTGCTGATTATTGAAGCGATCTCTTCCAAGCATATTGATGCTTGGAAGAGATCGCTTTTTAGCGATAATTTTGTATTTTTAAAGTTTAGTATATGAGTTTAACTCGTGAAACTTCTATAGCTATGAAAAAAAAACCCATTTTGTAAATGTACCTATAATCTTGTGTTAAAGTGTAGTAGTGGCGCTGTAGTAATTTATTACGTTACTAGCTACCCGCGTTACTCCGGGATTAAAAGTAGCTTATGTTCATTTTCAGGGTTTAAGCTATCTCCATACCAAATTTCATCAAAATCGGTCTACCCTTTAGAGTGTGAAGGAGGAATACTTACTAACTTTCGCCTTTATAATATTAGTGTGATTCATAGAACAAAAAAACATATTTTTGAGTTATGAAAGAAAAGGTTGAGGACCTGCGTCAGTGAACTCGCCTAGTGAGTTCAAGGCATTGTTGAATGCATTTTGTTTCTTAAATTATAAAATAAGTCATATTTACAAGCCACAGTGTAAATGTTCATACTAGCATTTATTTAGTATACATTTTGATTTTCAGTAGAAAATATGGACGCATTTTGAGAATATTGGCGCAAAACATTGACTCGCCAGGCGAGTCGCCGGCACATGAACGAAATTTATGTCGCCTCGCCAGGCGAGTCGTCGGCACTGAATGTGTTAATTTTTTTGCGCGAATCAATAAAGAATTGATCTATTTAGATAAATATATCGATAGATATACCTAATTAATAAATCTGTTTTGAAATTAAGAAATATGGATTCTGGAAAAAAATATCTATTCAAATTAAATTTCATTTAATAAATATAAATACATTATTGTAAACACAAACAATACAATTGTAAGTTCAATACTAAGTAAGTAAATAGCTTCATACTTAATGATTAATAATTAATTTGCATATTCTGTTAGGTAAAACTTTTAGTATAAGCTTGTTAATATAGAAATATGTTTGACGCATTAGTTGTATTGCTTTTCTTGTAATAATAATAATAATAATTGTTTATTTCAGGTAACTAAGACCCATATTCAAGTACAATATCACATCCATAAAAACATTACAAACATTACACAATATTACAAATACACAAAAACATTATAAATAAATAAAATTAAAAATGTCAAAGAGTTACAAAAATTCAATTGAAAATAAGGAACAATCATAGGACATAAGGAACAATCTGTCAAAATGTCCGCACAAACGGCACTGGTGGAATATGCCTATTACAGCAATGCCGGATATAGGGGCAGTCCAGTTTGTCTGCAATCATTGCCAGTACTGTGTTAGAGCTGGCACTACGCTCGCGCATGTAGTATAAAAGCAGGCGACGCGTGCCTACGCAAACATGCCTGAGGCGCTACAGAATCGGGGCAGCCCCATCACAAACCGGAATGCCTTGTTGTGAAGAACACGGAGGCCTTTACGAACACGGAGAACTGTAGGCCTTCTGTGTGTAATTAGCCCACAGGCTGCAGGTGTACAGAAAGCTCTAAAGAGTGTAGCTTTAACTTCTCTTGAACACCTAGCGAACCTACGAGTATGTACAATGACTTATTAAGAATGAGTCAATTTGACTGTTATAGCAAAGTTTTTTTAAGCTAAAGGACTTTTGAGTTTTGGCCAGGACGGTGTACGTCGCCATAAAATGGCGATTTGCGCTCAAAAGAGATGTGTTTCAATAATGTATGGAGCCCCGGCCAGGACAGTGTACATGACACCATAGATACGTTAGAGAATCATTAATATATTAACCAAATTTAAAATAACTTAACTTATCGCAGTATACAGAATTAACTTCAAATCAAAATATTTCCACCTTATTTGCGCAAAAAGGCGGGTTTAGCCTTATTGTTGTGTCAATTTTGACATTTGTGACAGGTACAATTGATAGACCAATGTGACCACTGGAGTCAACCATCGTCCAAGGATATAAAATTCTTCCAGGGATGTTATAATTCCACTACAATTCACGGAAATTAGATATTTTTGTACGCAACAGAGTAGGCAACTGATGCAAATTACATTAATACACAATATAAACCACATTTTAAGGCATTTTTGGTAGATGTACACCGTCTTGGCCGAAAATGAGACAAGTCCTCTCTGAACTGCTCAAAAGCTTCTGGCATGCTCCAAGATTGTAATCCTAGAACTGTTAACCAAAACATATAGAGGTTCCGTATGGAGTGTCTGCGGTGGATGAGTGGTTAATGTTTACATCTTGTTGGAAGGAAGCAGTCGGTTCGCTTCTCGGTAGCCAGACGCCATCGCGCCGTGGACTGGAATAATAAAAACAAAGCGCATCTTTTATTAAAGTCATTTTGAAGGCTTAAAGGTGTAGTACTTTGTACAACGTGTAACATTTAACAAAGTAATAAAAGAGTTGTTTCAAAAATGTATGGAACTCCGGCCAGGACATACACATGATACCATAAATACGTTAGGGAATGTTAATCTTTAATGTATTAACCAAATTCACAATAACATAACTTATCGCAGTGTACAAAATTAATAAAGATTGTTTTTATGTTATTTACGCAAAAAAGGGGTTTGGGCGATTTTATTGTGTTAATATTGACATTAGTGATTAGCGGTGCAATTTATAGACCAATGTGACCCTTGGAGTCAACCTCGGATGCATAAATCTTCCAGGGATGCCATAATTCCACTACAATTTACAGAATTTACATATTTTTGTACACAATGAAGGAGGCGACTGACGCATTTTTCATTAATACACAATATTAACCACATCTTTAGGCATTTTTGGTAGACGTACAGCGTCCTAGCCGAAAATAAAGAGACTTTTTTTTAAATAGTTTGTTGAATTCAGAATTAAGTACCCAACAAGAGTTAAACAAGCTCCATCCGCGCCAGGGGGTGCCGGGGGGTGGTGGAGGAGTAGACTCTGTATCCATCAGCCTCTACCTGTAGAGAAGTGTGTCTTATCTGTGGCCTCTCCAGCGAACAGTAGTCGCGGCGCTCCCGCCGCGTCCAGCAGGGGTCGAGCAAGCTCCATCCGCGCCAGGGGGCGCCGGGGGGTGGTGGAGAAGTAGATTCTGTATTCATTAGCCCCTACCTGTAGAGAAGTGTGTCTTATATGTGGCCTCTCCAGCGAACAGTAGTCGCGGCGCTCCCGCCGCGTCCAGCATGGATCGAGCGAGCTCCACCCGCGCCAGGGGGTGCCGGGGGGTGGTGGAGGAGTAGATTCTGTATCCATTAGCCCCTACCTGTAGAGAAGTGTGTCTTATCTGTGGCCTCTCCAGCGAACAGTAGTTGCGGCGCTCCCGCCGCGTCCAGCAGGGGTCGAGCGAGCTCCACCCACATCAGGGGGTGCCAGTGGGTGGTGGAGGAGTAGACTCTGTATCCATTAGCCCCTACCTGTAGAGAAGTGTGTCTTATCTGTGGCCTCTCCAGCGAACAGTAGTCGCGGCGTTCCCGCCGCGTCCCGCAGGGGTCGAGCGAGCTCCACCCGCGCCAGGGGGTGCCGGGGGGTGTCGGTGGAGTCATACGTGTAGCTACCGCGAGTGAACGGATTGCTGTGCCAGTATGTCCTAAACAAATAACATGATTTTAAAGGTAATTCTCAACTTTTAGGCGCTCTGCTGAACAGTTCGACGGCAAACGATATCGCAAGGAGAATCCTTTATTACCAACGCACATAGAGGATAAAAATGCGCGTCGCCAGTGCCTTACTAGTTCAATAGTAAGTAACATTCGTAACTTGTATGAAATACTTCTACCATAAGACCAATTTATTTGTCCAATTGTATTTTCTACCATAAGACCAATTTATTTGTCCAATTGTATTTTCTACCATAACCAGTTTATTTGACCAATTGTATTTTCTACCATAACCAGTTTATTTGACCAATTGTATTTTCTACCATAAGACCAATTTATTTGTCCAATTGTATTTTCTACCATAAGACCAATTTATTTGTCCAATTGTATTTTCTACCATAAGACCAATTTATTTGTTCAATTGTATTTTCTACCATAACCAGTTTATTTGACCAATTGTAATTTCTACCATAAGACCAATTTATTTGACTAATTGTAATTTCTACCGTAAGACCAATTTATTTGTCCAATTGTATTTTCTACCATAACCAATTTATTTGTCCAAATGTATTTTCTACCATAAAACCAATTTATTTGATCAATTGTAGTTTCTACCATAAGACCAATCTATTTAACCAATTGTATTTTCTACCATAAGACCAATTTATTTGTCCAATTGTATTTTCTACCATAAGACCAATTTATTTGTCCAATTGTATTTTCTACCATAAAACCAATTTATTTGACCAATTGTATTTTCTACCATAAAACCAATTTATTTGACCAATTGTATTTTGTACCATAAAACCAATTTATTTGACCAATTGTTTTTTCTACCATAAAACCAATTTATTTGACCAATTGTATTTTCTACCATAAAACCAATTTATTTGACCAATTGTATTTTCTGTATAGAAAGTCTGACAGTTACTTTCCGCATGACTGACAATTATTATTAAAATCGTTCGGTTAATGTCGTCGTAGCAAACTTACACATGTTTTAGGTTCATTACTGCCAATCAAAAAAATTAAATAAAATAAAAAAAACCTAAACATTCCTAGGACTTGGAAAGCAACTAACTAGACTATTGAAATGATCTGTAAAATTTTAAGGTTTTAATAAACAAATGAACATTTTATCAAACTCGAAATCGATAAGGTCAGTTAAATTTGTTCTCTAGTGATACCTCACTGTATGTCAACTCACCGTAGCATGTCTACGGGGTCCGGTATAGTTTTGTCTTTGCCCATGAATTTCCTAATGACGCTCATGATTTTCGACTTCACCACGTCATCTGGGAGGGTTTCTACCTGAAAAAACATTTAAGAACAATGTAATCAAACGCTAACAGCGCCAATTTTTGAACAAATTCGATCAAAAACATTGTGATTAAATTTACTTTTTTTTACAAACTCGTTCAAAAACTTTGGAATAAACTACTAAATACTAACTGTTTTTAAAAAAATTGTTTAAAATCATTGTGTTTATAAGCTGAAACCTCTTTATTACTGCAAGTGCGTTTCAAATACTGCAATTAATAGCTAAAAATCCTTCATCCTGCAAATACGTTCAAAAACATTCTGATTAACAGTTCAAAGCTATAAACTTTTAAAAGCATATTGATCAACAGCTAAAACCTCTATCTACCAACAAATGAGACAAAAAATTATTATAAACAGTCTCATATTGTTCACATTTGGAAGTCACGAACGGCTCATTTCATCCCTGATGCAGTTCACCGAATGTGAACGAAACTATAATTGGACCTTTCCAACAGTCAGGTACGCGTGAAAACCCGTATTCTTAAACAATATGAATCAAACACGTTTTAGTTTTCTAAATATAATACAGTCTCAGATGTTATTCTGGAACATTGGTTTATGTATAAATCCAATGCGAATTGTATATATATCGTATAATGAAGGTATGCTGTCGATTAATTGCTTTAATTAAATTTTGAATTATTGTTTGTTCTGTAGGAACTGAAAACATATTCTGTTCTAACGGCCATCGATATCAATAATTTATAAAGAGTTTTTTTTCTTCTTTTTTCATTAGCAACCACACTCTGTGTATTGTGCCAGTTCTCAAGTTCTTAACCAAAGAGTTTCTAGTGTAAAATTAACGAACACTACTTTCGAAGTTTCTTTTGAAAAAAGATTTGTAGTTCTGAGATACCAACCAATTTTGCGCCATTTCCACTAGTCCAAACTGTCAAAGCGTTCCTACTTCCCATTGGGCAGTGAGCGCCGAATATCTTCGTCGTCCACCAATCACAGGCCAGCACTTCCTTTCTATCTTTCTCTTTCCAAAGGAACCCAAAGAAAACACCATCTTTTGGCCAAAATGGTTCACTAAACAGCAATACTATTTTACCGACTACTCCGATTGATATGAAATCTATGAGATAAGCTTTCTCTTGAGGCAACGGTGGTTTGAATAGTGACGCATGTCTGGAAATATAAAGTTATTTTTCTTTTTAGTATTTTGAACGTGCACAGTGAAAAACACCTGATTTAGACCACTACATCTTAACGAGTGGATCCGCGGGATGCAACCAGTATCTTATGATCATCAGTATATTTAGAAGAATCCAGTGATATCAGAAAGTTGTGCTAATTGAGTCATCAAAGGGAACAATTTTCTGAACAAAAGTTTAAAAAAATTATTCGTATTGTAATGAGGCATTTATAACATATTACTAAGCCTGTGTTTTACAAATTGTTCATTTTAATAGGTCTTTGCTGGACCCGTGAGTCTGGTAAAGTGTTATTTTGTCTGTAAATTTTTATGTATGGATGTTAGTCTGCATGAAATTTCGCATCCGTAGTTTATATCCAATCTCGACGTAACTTGGTGTATGTTCTAATCATTTTCGATATTTTTATTCGTCAAGGATTTTCGATGGGCCCCCCAATTGTTTCTTCTCAAAAACGAGAAAAGTTTGGTAGAAAAGTGAAAAATTCTAAAAAAAACCCATACACAAAGTTCCGTCAAGATAGGTTGAAAAAACTACGACCTGATAAGGGACCAAGTAAGCGATCTCTCACACATACAAACTGTCAAACGAAGACGAAATAAGATTTTTTCCAAACTGGAAGCAGAGACGCTCGGTCAATCATACTTCATACTATATAATAATATTATAAATGCGAAAATTTGTCTGTCTGTATGTTTGTTACCTCTTAACGCTTGAACGGCTAGACGGATTACGATGAAATTTAAAATAGAGATAGGTTTTATCTTGAATTGAAACATAGGCTACATTTAATCATCATCACCATCACCGTTTTTCATCACTACGCATTTAAAACACCGCGGGTAGCACCGCGGTGAGCAGCTAGTAATCTAATAAGATTTCAAAAAGCATTTCGAGAGTCCAGACGCACTATTCTCACCACCATTGCCTTTTTACTAAGAATTATTTTTATCTTTAGAAATCAACTAAACTTACCTCGTATTAGTTCCATACAAGAACAGGTCAGCGCTGTTAATTTTATTTCATACATGCGTATAAGGTTTTCAATATGTATAAATCTACCAACCCTTAAGCGCAGCCTAGCTCTTAATATTTTAATTGATACCAACGTAGCGTCTACGGCGACCCGAGTTGTTAATTAATTTTATTGTTCAAGTAAATAATCTTGTAGCGAGATTAAATTAAACCTAAATTAAGCTTATAACAGCAAAATTATGAAGACAAAAGCAAATGACACGACATTTAGCATAAAACTAAAATAAACAAGCCCAAACAAAACTGTAGCTAAAACAGGTACCTTATTAATAGTAATTGTCAATGCGATACATCCCATAGGTAGTGATTCTCGACAATCATTAATTGCCCTCATATCACTATCACTCTTCACTTATTATATTTAACAAGACTTTTTAAAAACATACCCATGTTAGAAGAAGAAGAAGTAATAAGAGATATAAAAAAGAAACAATCCCAAGATTTAACTAAGATTATAAATTATCATAACAAAACAAAGTACATTATTATAAAAAAAAAATATTACAAAGAAGCCGAATTTTCTACAAAACTAAAATAAACATGCCCGAACAAAACTGTAGCCCAAAACATAAAAAAAAACACTAACCAGATTCTTTTGATCTCCCGAAAATAACATAATCAATGCTTGATAGGCTTTTACGCTAAAGTGATTCTGGTCAACCATCTTCATCACTCACTACATTCCTATCACTATTAATTTACAACGCAACCATAACTCATTCGGCTTTGTTCAAAACACCCATGTTAGAAGCTAGAAATAATAACAAAATAACATAAATAATTAATCCCAGCTAGGATTCAACTACAGTTACAAGAAATCATCACAAAACAAAACTACATTGTTACCAAAAAAGTTCCCAGAGTAGCACATTTAGCATCTAACTAAGATAAACATGCTCGAACAAAACTGTAGCCCGAATAACGACTATAAATCACTGACCAGTTTAGCTCGATCTCCCGAGAACCACACTGTCAATCCGTGATACGTCCCCATAGGATTGGAGGCCATAGTGATTCTGGTCAACCATTGATCTTCATCACTCACTGCCTTCCTATCACTATCACTCCAGCACCAGTGGAAGAATTCACCGCGTGGCCACCACGGTTGGGCAAAGTTGAATATCACTTTATCCAAGAGGCCAATTTTCAGAGTTTTGATTGCCGACACTTTCTCTCGGGGCAATGGTGGCGAGAATACTGTAGAGTATCTGGAATTTTTTGTTACTTGTCACTATTGTATTGTTTTTTTTAAATAGAGCTTTACATACGACTGGGTCCGTTTATTTAGATTTTGAAGATATAGCTACCTACTCCTCCTATAAATTAGTTTAAGCTTCTTTAAAATTAAAGTACGAAAAACTCAATACTTTCGTATTTCTTTTGAGAGTTTTGTTATAGATATAAAGAATATTATTAAAACCTATCTTCAAAAACGAAAGAGGGATAAGCTGGACTAACACAACAATCAGGCCAATTCGGTCAGGCTTACTAAACTAACCTAATTTGACAGTTCTAAATAAAATTCGCTCCTCTCTTTATGTTTCCAAACATGAGAAAAGGATGGATATAATTTTAGGAACTGTTAGTTTAGTCAGTGTGACTGGCCGAATTGGGGTCAAAGACTGTACCACTAAAGCCTAAAAAGAAACATATGGAATGAGGGTAGCGAGGCCTCTGCTCTTTATTATGGGACTTGGTGGGTTTATAATAATTAATAATCAAAAACGAGCAAGAAAACTGAGAAATACGTTTGGACGGAAAGTCAGTTCTGGTATTACCACTAATTTACTTTACCTCTCTTTTAAAACGCCAATAGACAGAGTGACGATAGCGTTCTTCGCCTTGTAGACTGTACCGTCCTTGACAGTCACTGCCACATTGTCCCGAGGATCTTGCGGCCACTGGATCTGGGTCACTTCTGTGTTAAACTTAATATCGAGGGTGGGATGTCCTGGACCGTTCTTGTATGTATTCTGTAACAAGTTATAATGAAACTATCTTAATGGTATTCTAGATAAAAAATAACACTACACATTTGATAACACCACGACAAGTAAAAACAATTTTGTGCCAGACATGAAGGCCAATTAAGAAAGACGCTTAATTATGCATGGTTCTCCTTATTTTTTCTAGGGCAAATGCGGGTCGTCATTGACCCCCAAGGGTGTCCGCATTGTCGAGGCGAGGGGGGCTCAGTAGCCGTAGCCCTGCCACCCATGGTGGCAAGAGTGTTCCGGCAGCCTTCCTTGAGAGCCAGTGTATTCCAGACTAGGCATGCTCCATCTAAGGCTACAATATCGCTGACTTCCGTGGTCGTGGTCAAAAATAGCAGTGTATGATAAAAAAAGAGTAGACGGGATTGACCGTTCCACTGGGTTTTGCCCTCTAAGATCATGTCGGAGCGACTACATTGAAGAAGGAAAGTTGCGATGTTTTATGGGGACACCGCAACTTAGGCGGGCTGCAATGTCGCAGCCGAGGATGGGGCCGCGGCGGGAGAGGACTGTCGGTATCGAGGTGCACCCCGTCGAGGCCGCGGAAAGTAGGAATACTTTCACTGGCTTCGACCCGTCGCAGGGGACCTCGGGCGTCTAGACAAAGGGTCGTCTCACACCCACATGATGGTATGGCCCTCGAGTTAGTTGCTGTCCGTCATGTGTTTCGCGTATCGCAACGGAGGTAACCCTGTGGGATGGGTCCGGCAACGGACAGCCGTGGCGGGACGGATGCGACAGCGTACCCGTGTCCCGCTAGTAAACGGCCGGGATTGACAACGTATAATTTTAGAGGGTATTAGTCTCACATAATCGCTGTCTCCCCGTGGCGGAGCGGTTCATGCAGTATTTCTCCACGTTAAAAAAGGGTAAATTTGGGTATTTGCAATTCTTATTGTTACTTTACCGGCAACTCAGCAGTATTTGCAAAGCTAGCCATTTTCCGAGGCAGTTTTGGGTTGATGACCAAATGCGCGGATGTAGTCTATGCTGATAGTGGCTGTACATGGGAAAATTATATCTACTTATGAAAATCCTGTCGTTGTCTGCTATAACCATAGGCAATATTTTTATACTTGCAATTTGCTGACAAATGGACTATCACACTTTTTTGTGAGAAATATCCCCTCACAGTGGTGTAGTAAAGCGTCAATCTAAGCCTTGTAACTATACTGTATATTGTACTTGTAACTATAGATTATAGTGTAAATTATGCATTAATTTACACTCGTTAAAGTGCTAATTCATGTGCCGATGTCCATCAGTCATATCATTCCAACTATTGCTAGACTCGTAGTTGTCAGTAAGCAGGTCCAGAAAGTCTAGCCTCTTCAGACTTGAGTCTTGTAAAAATGAAATAAATCTCATCTAGTGTTATTTTCGGGTTAATGGGGGTTCAAATAAAACATATCGATGAAAATTTGGAAACTTATATATCTATATACATAATAAACTAGGGTACACATATGTGCACCTGAGGTCTTTACGTGTGTAGAGTTGCATTATTTTTTAGTGTGAAAGATCTCAATACAGTTATTTTTTGTGACACAAAGCTATACATTGCACTTTGTGCACGAGGAGCAGTGAGGATTTCTACATTTAGACGCAAACTTGTCGTCCATGAAGCGTGGCAAGTGGCCAACACCGTCTAGCCGCACCTCTGGATTTGGGAGGGGCACCACTGCTCGGTGCTTCTTTTTAGGCTCCCCGTTGTCTTTGTCTGTGTAGGTTGTACAGGCTGCTCTACATCTCCTCTACTTGTGCTTGGAGTAGATGAAAAGACACGGTCTACTCTCCCACCCGCGAATTTCACCATCGCAGTAGCTATATTTAGCCTGCACTGCAATAGTCCAAGCTTTTCCTTTGGTTCTATGCCTTCCTCGTTGCAGCAACGAACGTACAAGATCCAGCAGTTCACAAGGCGAGATCCACAAATTGGCTGAAAGCTCTTACAGTCTGACAGTAGGCTATGCTGTCGCTCAAAGATCAATACCCCCCATGCATGTATTGTGATTCTTTACAACAGTAGGCTGTGGCACTTCTATTTTCTTCTTCTGGATCTTGCACCAGCGCTTACAGGTAGCTATCGGAGAACTGCCAGAGCAAGTGAGAAGCATCGTGACGGCTTTGGTGTCTATCCATTTCACCACACAGACTGTTTCGTCATTCCTTACTCTTTCGTCATATTCGCCACGTTTCAGCTGCTTGTCTGTCTTCAGCTTCTTTGATACGTCTCCAAACCTGTTGCTCATAACAGTGCCAGTCAAATACACGTTGTTTTTTTTTTCATTCAAATAGTTGGCTATCTTTAGGCTCGTAAAAAAGCGATCCGTGTACAAAACACTGTTTTCTTGTATAGTGCGGCAAAGCAGTTTTACAATTCCTGCGCCTAATCCAACTGCAGTCATGTCTTCTTCTTGGTATTGTGTTTGAGCCCACATAGATTTCAAAGTCTAGAACCAAACCATCCTTCAACGCTAAAACGAAATTCTTTAGTCCGAGTGGATTTGGCTTTGAAGGTACATATTGCCGGTATTCGCATCTTCCTGAAAAAGGCATCATTTGCTCATAGATGGACATGTGCAGTGATCGAGGTAAGCTGTAACATTTCTGGAGGATACTGCAGAGAATAGGCCGTATCTTCCACAACTTATCGCCATCAGTACGTACCGCAGTATTATCAACAAAGTGAAGATGACTTCGCAATTCAAAAAATCTGTCTCTTGTCATGGTATCCTTGATAAGGGGTACACTGAGTTCCCGGCTCCAATAAAGCCGTTCTTGCGGATGCTTAAGCGTTCCAATGATGATCTGTATTCCAGTAAATCGTATCATCTCTATGTAATTAGTGCAGACAGATCTCAAATCTCGTGACTGTGCAGAACAAAGGTTTGTTTGTTCAGCTACAAGTTTCCAGAAAGGTACATCCAAGTATTCGAAAAATGAATATAGACAGTTGGTCTTTGAGTCGCCCTGGCTGAGCAGTATATCTTCACTTATGTCAGGACCACGAGGATTCATTTGTTTGCTCAACCAGATTTCACGTAAGGAGACTTCCTCGTTACTAACTCGCGATTCCACAGGCTCCTCTTCGGACTCCGATGACGAGGATCCATTGTCTTCTGGGGGAAAGTAGTTCGGCTCATTTTCTTCTCCAGAAAAATCCCCATCACTAGCATCAAGTGCCTCCGCAATAGCCAAGTCATCCATAATCTGTGAAGCAAAATAGGTTGAAATATTTTTTACATATACTTAAAATCCTGACAGTAACATCCTGAGGTACACACATGTGTACTTTGAAAACAAAATAAAAGTTTTGGAAAAAAAAATATATTTTAGAAAAATCATTTTATTATAATATTAAAATACAATATTTAATCTTCCAAATTGCATAATAAAAACGACATAACATCATGTATTTTTACCTTTTTTATGAAGATTCCGCGCCGGTGTCGTGAAAAAAACCGTAATCTTCTGAATTCAAATTTAATTGTCATTCACTTGTCACTCCTCCAACGCTTTTTAACGGGTTTATTTGGAACTAATAAGTTTAACCTACATATTTACAGTTCTTTCTGCTGCTAAGAGATGTCGCTAGTAGTAACAAAAAAAGGATTTTTTGAGGTGCACGTATGTGTACCTAGGGTCTGAAGACGCTAGGGAGGGCAAGTTTACTCTAGGCTTAGGTTTAAGCAATCACCAGATATAATGCAATATAACGCCCAAAAAATTTTTCCGGAATGTTACCAGAATTTAATCCCCATTTTAATATGAAATTATCACCAATAAACGTAGTCTGCTAACATAAAAAGGCAAGTATCTTCTTAATCATTGCTGAGCTACCCCAAAAAGGCCAGGCATGCACCAAATATGTACTCGCATTTTATTTAAAAATTTCATCCAATTATGTTACAAAGTATTCAGAATGCCAAAAAAATAACCTAAACCTACTGCGGACCTTGTTGCGCAAAGTATTCGGATTGTCATAAAGAATAACCTAAACCTGCTGCGGACCTTGTTGCGCAAAGTATTCGGATTGTCATAAAGAATAACCTAAACCTACTGCGGACCTTGTTGCGCAAAGTATTCGGATTGTCATAAAGAATAACCTAAACCTACTGCGGACCTTGTTGCCGAAAGTATTCGAAGTGTCATAAAACTTTGTTAGTTAAAATTTGGTGCACGCGTGGCCTTTTCGGGTTATGAAAAGTTTTTGTTGTGCAGGCATGACTTAAATAGCCCGAAAGATTTTGTTACAGGTTTAATTTATTTGTACATATTATTTTTTTTTTGGGAGAGGCTGTTTAGGGCAACAATTGTTTTTTCGGTGGTCATTAAATTTCATCCCTTTAAGTACCTATGAGTGCAATATCCTTTGTGTTGATAAAACTTACCAATAGCAGTTCAAAAAGCGTTTTGTATCCATTAGAGTGCCAGCTCATGTGCTGATGTCCGTCCAGCTCTCTATAATTGGAGTGCGTGGTCACATCATTCCAGCTATTGCTGGACTCGTAGTTGTCAGTAAGCAGGTCCAGAAAGTCTAGGAAGGTGTCTATGAATGCTGTGTCGTTCTGTATCTGGGGGTAGTGGGTTTTTATGAGTTCGCGCACTCTGAAACCAATGAATAGTGACGCAGAGTTTAATTTAGTACAATATTTGATAATTTCTGCACTATTACAATAAACAACGCGCCATTATTAATTCGCCTCCGATACTATTTCGGATTCAAGGACATCTTTATATGTTTATATTCGACGCTTTATACTTGATACTTGTTACAAATTTGTGTGAGTTTTTGTGTACCTATGTACATATGAATAAAGTAAAGCTGCTGAATGTGAGGTGAGTGACGTCACCACCGGGTTCCAACGGTAGATCAACGCTGGTGGTTTCAACCAGCATTATGTTGAGTTGAGTGTGGTTTGTGACAGAAAGCAGTAATTTGTAACTCCAGTCTGATTATAAATTGTGTAATCAAGTTTGTTTTCGGTTTCAAATAAATATTTTTCTGTCTTTCTTTTCTTTCTTTTTGACCGAGCGAGCGTATCACCTCTATTTTAAGTCTGGCAATATTTTATTGTCTATAAGTTCGAATGTTTGTACAGTAGTCGGAGAGTTGTTCTTGTTACATTTCCAACCAATCTTGAAACATGATATAATTTTTCTTGAAAGATTTATTTTTAAAGATCCCAGGGCTGGCACTTACTTTGCTCAAAAGTTAAGTTTGATTATTCAGCGTGGTAACACTGCAAGCATCCTGGGAACATTGCCACAAGGCAGTCAGTTGGATGGGGTTTTTTAATTTAAGTGTTTACGTAAATTTTTATATTTATTCTTCTGTTACTAAAATGTTAAATTAAATTCCGGCAATATTATTTTTATAAGTGGCAACGAAATTGGTAGGCAAATGTTTCAGTGATTTTCAGTCCATGCGCCCTTGTCAAATCTGAGAGAATACGTAATAGATTACATTAAATTTTTGGAGTAGTAGTTAATTTTAGATTATAACGAAATATGCAGTAGGTATCCTCCGAAAAAAACGGGTAAATTAATATCCTATTGTCTGTTTTGTTGTATTAACTACATTAAAGTAGTTTTTCGTTACAAATAATATAAATTAAATATATATTTTTATTTCTTCCTAAAACTAACCTTCTAGTGACGTACTGTCCCAGAGGCTCTGGTTCTTTTGGCGGATTTTCGCTTAACGTCAAAGCAAAGTTAGTTAGCTCGTTGACAATCTGCTCTTTATCGGAACTCCCATCTGAGTACTGCACATTGAAGGTCACCTCCTGAGGCAGGAGGGAGATGTTGTTACGGACACCCATCTCGTAAACCGGGGAGCCCACCGTGCCATGGATCCTGTTGGGAAAATAGTGCAGGGTCAGATATACCATGGATCCTAATGGAGAATTAAATGTTATGTGACCGAGCGAGCGAAGCATTCCCGCTTCGAGTCTGAAAATTCCAAGGATTTTCTTCTGTCTGTGATAACTCACAGACAGAAGAAAATCCTTGGACAACCAACATACTAACGTATGTTGTTTGCCTGGAAAAGATCGCTTTAAGCGATAAGGCCGCCATTTAAAAACTAGAATATGTTTACAATTTTGTCTATGTTATTTATTTATTGTTAAGCTGGTTTTTGAATAAAGAGTTGTCTATCTATCTATCTATCTATGTTTTGTCTGTGTGGTTGTGGATCCTTGCCGAATATTACTGAAATCGACCGGTCGAACGGCGACACAGCAAACTTCCTTTATTACTAGGTGAAATACTAATGGAATAAATAAAATATCGACAACTAAAAAATCCTAAAACATCGTTAAACCAAAATGATATTTTCAAAATTCGTTGGAAAATACGATCTGTACGCGAGTACGAAATTCTTGACACACATACAAACTGACAGGCAATAGAAAAATTTGCAAGACTCGAAATAGACACGGAGCGTTTCTGTTATATACAATACAATACAATACAATATTTCTTTATTGCACACCAAAAACAAAATATACATAAAGATATAAACAAGAACAAAACATCGGGCCACATCGGGGAACATTGGGCCTATCGCCTAAAGCAATTTATTCCAGGCAACCTTGTGCTGGATCAGACTAAGTGAGAACAGTCACATCGGTCATGCATCAAGAGCAAAAATAAAAAAAAGGCATGGTACAAATACTGTACTGCAAAAAAAAATCAAGAAAAAAAAATATCTATATACATAATTAATACATACCTATACATACATGTCATACTCGCAATAATCATTCGTAAATAAATGTTCTGGTTAATTTAAGGAGAAAATGATTTTAAAAAAAAAATTAAAATACTATATATAGAGATTTAGCCTGCTAGATTGACATGGGTAACATGTTCCATAGCAGGATAGCTTGCACAGTAAATGATGCTTGAAAAAAAGAGTTGGCTGGTTTGGTTGGTTAGTTGGTTATATGTATGTAGATATCACTATAATATTCAATATAGAATGTAGGTGTCATAATGAAATCAGTTGTCAATAAACTGCTAGACTGGCTGCTTTATTATAACTTTCCTACACTTATTACAGCCTCTCTGTTCATTGTTCCGAGGCAAGTCGAATTACAATATTTCACACGTAAAGTATATGTAATATGGACAAAAATGCGTGTTTCATATGAAATCAAAATACATGATTAAGGTATATACCACTCAGCCCCGAGTTCAACCAAGCCATCTCCAAACGGGACAGTATGGATTCGCCCTCCGATTCTGTTCTGTGCTTCTAAAGCCAGCACTTTCTTCCCAGCCTTGGCCAGTGTTGAGGCTGCGGTGGTTCCGGACACACCCAGCCCTATCACAATTGTATCGTAGATGGACATCAGGGACCTGTACACACAACAATTTTTTGTTTTAACAATATCTTTGTAAATAATTCTTTTCAAAAATAGTAACTACCAATTCCATTCGATAGAACTATTTCCATTAAATTGATATAAAAATTAAAGCTCTAGACTGATTTTCATAAAATTAATTCAGTTTAAGTATGATCTGTTCAGGAGCGAGGATGTGTATTAGCTATAATCTTTATTGTATTCAATATATAAACCATGAAAACAGCACTACTATGTTAATATTGAAACTATTTTTGCAATCTTAACTCAATTTATGACAATAGATATTATATTATAAAGTAAAATAGCTTTATTCGTCAAACAATTGTCTACTTCAAGACAACTATTTGTGTTTCACAGTACATTACATATATTTGGGAATGAAGGTGTGAAATATATGTACATATGTGATGAGGACTAGAGATTCTTTTGCAAAACAATAAAATAAAATTGGATTAACTAAGAATGGATCAAATTAACTAAAACGTTCCGTTTTATTTTTTTCTGGTGGACTCCAATCCAATGACTGAAAACAATGAATGAAATGAAACGTGAAAACAGTGAAAGGATAAGTGAATTCAACAACCCTGCTAATTGGCCAGGACGATGGAATGTTCTATGCCGCCTTCGTAAGAGGTGACCAGTAGTGGGACGCTATTGGCAGATACCTACGATGGATGATAATAAAATTAGTCTATGCTCTTTCGAAGTATTTTCCTTTGCTCATATTAACTTTTCATTTAACTTATGTAGAAGACAAAAACGACTTGGATATGTTCTATGAACTTATGAGATGTTTGGTTAGGTAGTGGGTAAGTAATAAGAAGATGCTCTTCTCGTATAACTACAAAACATATAATATAATAGAGCTTCTAGTACTTCTAGGTTATATTAAATGGAGCGTACCTTTGTCAGAAGATGACCTTAGCAACACAGATAAGAACTATCTACGCAATAATTTATCATGGAAAGATACAAATCTGTTATAAATTAATACCAAGTTGTTTGTTTATCTTATCATCAGCTGAGCTGAAAACAAGACGGGCATGGTAAGGAAGGGGAAGGGGAACTGAATTCATAATGTCAAAGTCAATTTACTTTGCTAATGTCATCTTTTTTCTTTTTTTCTGATCTCACGCGAAAATTTGGCTTCACACGGTTTATGCATTTGCCATCTTCATGTTGTTTTTCGTTGTTGTGAATTAGATAACGCTTGTGTGATAAGTCATTATTGATACTTTATAGTTTAAAGTTAAAAGAGGGACTTTTCACGCAATATAAAATTAGGAATGTCATCCTTAGGAATGAGAAAATTCTTCCAAACATATTTTTTTTCTATATTTGGAATCGTAGTAGGTATATACCTACCTAGTTTTATATATTTGCAAGCGTCAAATATATGAATTTATAAATTAATCTAGTTACAAAGTTAAATATCAAGTAATAAAAAGGCTTGCTCAAGTTAAAGTCACATCATGTAGGGAAAAGGTGCCGACAGTGGTTCATTCGGCGCAGTGCCGCATAGGTAGGTAAGTTAACTTCAAAAAGGCATAGGTAACTTCAAAGTTTTCGGCTTTTTTCGGCTAGAAAACTAAGATATTGAAGTAGGTCGTTCGTGTCATCGTTAAAGTCAAGAACGACTCCTTTCATCCCCGATGAAGTTAACCGAATATGAATGAAACTAAAGTTGGACCTTTCCAACTATCAGGTAGGCGTGAAAACCCATCTTAAACAAAATGAATTCAACAGACATTAGTTTTCTATACCTACTTCTAGTTTTATATAGTACCTATAGTAAAATTATTTGTATCATTTCTAAAGAGATGGAGTCTAATAAACCCCAGGAATCCCGAACCCTTGACAGACAAAAACAAAACACAAAAAACAACACGAAGCGCACCCATCCTCATCACAAGAAGTCTACAGTATAAAGGATCTTGCTTGAGCGACCTCTTCACTTCCTCTAAACTCTGAGCTGTTATCAGCTCTGAGCTCTGAGGTGAAAGGTCATACATGCGCGCCAGCAACGACTCAACGCCGGCGCTCGGCTGTTTAAAAAATAAATGAGGTTTTTCATCTAAACGTCTTTTTTTACAATTTTATTTTCCCCATTTCTCAGTGACGCTGGACTGATTAAGATATTTTGTTTGATTGGTAAAATATGTGTACTCACGTAGATGGAGCCATATAAATTTTGATCGCGATATTCAGTGGATGATTTTAGCCACATTTTATCTTGGTATTCATTTTTAACCCCCGACGCAAAAACGACGGGCTGTAATAAGTTAGAATAGTCTGTGTGTGAGTGTGTCTATGGTATCGTAGGTCCCAAAAGGATGGACCGATTTTGATTGTTTTGTATGAAGGGTGTCGGGAGCGTTCTTAGCTATATTTGATGAAAATCATCGCCATTTTCATCAAATTAGTAACGAAACAAAAGTACAATTATTTTCACAACTCCCTCTTGGCCTTATAACCACTTATGATATACTATGCAAGTCACATTACAATATTTCGCACAATATTTAATTTAGTAAATTTCAAATGTACCTATGTCAAAAATTTTACAATTCACTTAATTACAAAATTTAAATAGATTATGTATCGATTAATAGATAAATTACTAATATAATAATACTTCTAAAATAGTTTACATTAATGTGAGTACAATTTAATAAAGTCATTATATAATAAGATACTTTAATGTCATTATTAGTTTGTGAGTTTTGACTATAATTGCTTAGTTGGATTTGACAATATGCTATATAAATTAAGTATTAAAATTAAAATTATTATTAAGAAAAAACAATGACGATAAGTCTTATTAAAAATTTAGCTATCACCTACTTATAAAATTATGTTTGCTCACGTTATGGGTATCAAATGAAACGGCTCGACTAGCAGAATACACCTAATGATAATTTCGAATCAAGACAAATGTGTCGGGGATTTTTGAAAATTAAATATTACAATCACTCGATAGTTTTAGTTTAAAAAGATCAGTCAGTCTATACGTATAATAAAAGTCAAATTCTGTACATTGAATATATTTTTAAAATTTCTTTTGCTGGCGGTGTTATTAACGATACAGACCCCAAATCTATATTTTTTTTCATTTTTGCCTGTCTGTCTATCTGTTTCTGGACTTTCCTTAACTCCAAAACGGCAAAATGGATTTTAATGAAACTTGGTATGCCTAAGGTTTATACATGAGGTAGGATCTTATTTACTTTTTATTCCAAAATTCAGCGGTTGTTCCCGTGGGAGGGGGGATGAAAGTCGTAATTAATTATAACTCAGTAACGCGAGCTTTGATTTGGATGATTCTTTTTTTGTTAGAAAGAACTACCTAACTGAAATTATTTTATCCCAAATAAATATTCCTACGCTTTGTAGTTGTAACAAAAAAAATATTTATATATTGAAACTTTATATGCATAGTTAGTTATTTTTTTTTCGTTAGAAAGGACTTACTGAAATTATTTATAAGTTTTTTTAATGGAAGATCTAAATAAAATATTCCATAGAAATCTTTGAAAAAGTTAGACTAAACGTATAAAACGGCCACAACATACTATATTCACGAGTTTATAGCTGCGGCATATATTATGATTGTACGTGTATCAACACATAGCGTACACAATTTTTTGTAGCGATGGCGACCGAGTAGGTAGTTAAATCTACCCCAGATTGCCGTGCGAGAGGTGCGAGGTTCCGTCCCACGAAATACGCAAGCAGAGCTTGAGCTACGGTTTAAGATAACACTTCAAGTTAAAAAAAATATATCGCCAAACACCTAACGATGTTTTCCTCCTTTTGAGATCCAGTGCATTCCATACAATGATAAGACTTTTAGAAGGACCACTGATATAAATTCATATTTTTTTAAAGTCCCACTGACATAATTATGAAGGGTTAGCAACCGCGAACGAAGTCGCGAGTAGAGCTAGTAATAAATAAACAATAATAATTGTTCGCGACGGCTAGAACCTTCGAGATGGATCGCGCTATTTTACTATGTAGGCATCACATCTGCAAGCGGGATCGTTGTATCTTTTGTTTAGTTTCTCCTTAGTATTTGTCGGCATTTAAGTAATGTTTTAGCATAATTGTTATTTGTCGCTCTTTGTAACAACTCGCGCTAAATGTTTATAGTTTTATGACAGAGTGTTAAGCCGGCAAATTACTCTCTAAAAATATTGTAAAATCTATTGTTCTGAATCCCGCCAGATGTAGCTGCAATCCCTCCGTCTCCGTGAGAATAGTTGTGCGCCTTCAAAGTAGTTATGTACTATATCTTAGTAAAATGTAAGTAGGTTCTCTATTAGGTATATAACTTGCTAACTAGGTAGATATACGAAAGACACATAAGATCGTAAATATACCGGTAGATATAATAGGCCTAAGTTAGTCAAGTAAGAACCTATGTACTAAGTTTGTAAATAAATAGTTGGGCTGTTTGTGTTGTCATTCGGATCCCCATCGCAGATGCAAGGTCGCTTCGTATTAACATAGGAAATTGATTAGAGTATATCTATTCGATAGTTAGGAAAAGCCCACATGGTCAGGTACTCGGCGGGTAAAGGCTGTCCCACTCTACGAAGGCTCTCCCTCGCTGTGGAGGGACCGTACGACCCGCGCGGCGCGCGGGGTATAGTTTACAGTTACGGGAGCGGTGGCAGGGATGGCATAAATACCCCGGAGCCGACCATGTGCGCGGTCCCCCTCGATCCCCCTCGACCCTATCACGACTAGGGAAGTTGCGCTTATTATCCACCGCCTCCGCGATAGGAAAGCTCCCGGTGCCGACGGCATCAGTAACAAAGTGCTCAAGCACCTTCCCCCCGCCCTGATCCACCTCCTAGTTAGCATTTTTAATGCTGCCATGAGCAACGGCATGTTTCCATCCGCTTGGAAAACTGCCGATGTCATCGGCATTCACAAACCAGGCAAGAAGGCGTCAGAGCCCTCTAGCTACCGCCCCATTAGTCTCCTTAGTTCCCAGGGTAAAATTTACGAGCGACTTCTACTGAATCGCATGTGGGCCCACGTCACGGCCAACAACCTCCTTCCCAACGAGCAGTTCGGCTTCAGAGCCCGACACTCTTGCGTCCAACAAGTACACCGCCTCACGGAGTACATCCTAGAGGGTTTCAACACGAAACCCAAACACTTTGGCAACCCCCAGGGGACCGTAGCGGTCTTCCTGGACGTGGCCAAAGCCTTCGATAAAGTCTGGCATAACGGGTTGATATACAAGTTGTATCAATTCGGCCTGCCAGACCGTCTTGTCCACATCATCCAGGACTTTCTCCGCGACAGAAGCTTCCGCTTCAAACACGAGGGTGAACGTTCACCTCCACACCCCATCAGAGCGGGGGTCCCCCAGGGCTCAGCCCTGTCCCCGCTGCTCTTTTCACTCTACACGAGCGATATCCCCCGCTACCCGGGGGTAGAGCTCTCCCTTTTCGCCGACGACACCGCCCTCTACGCCAGAGGGTGGCACGTGACTCGACAAATAGCTCTCGTCAACCGAGCGCTCCTCTCCTTGGGTAAATGGTTCCGCATGTGGGCCATTACCGTTAATCCAGAGAAAAGTGCAGCCGTGTACTTCACTCCGCGTAAAAAACTCCCGAATAGGTCCCTACGCCTCCATGGCCAGCCCATCTCTTGGGCCTCCTCGACCAAATACCTAGGTGTTACCCTGGATAATAGGCTCAACTTCGAAAAACACATCACCACGGTGCGTAACCGCGCGGCCTTCTTTCTAGGCCGTCTCTCCCCCCTCCTGTGCGCGAGAAGTAAAATGTCCCTTAGAAATAAGGTGACACTTTACAAGACCGTGATCCGCCCCGTCATGACCTACGCCTCTGTTGTCTTCGCACACGCGCCCTCTTATCAACTGGATAAACTCCAAGTCATTCAAAACCGCTTCATCCGTAGAGCGGTAGACGCGCAATGGTACATGCGCAACTCGGACCTCCACTGCGACCTCGAGCTCCCCTCCATCCGTCAATTTATGAAGGATGCCTCGCGTAGGTACTTCGACTCTGCTCCCCACCACCCGAACCCGCTCGTGGTTCAAGCGGCGGACTATTCGACTGACCCGAACGGTCCGCCCCCCTTGCATAGGCGTCCTAGACACTTCTTGGATGATCCGGACGACCCCATTGCAGCCGTAGTATCGGCCGCCCTGGGGTCGCCCGGCCCACCTGACTCGTCTCCTAACACACATTCCGTTTTTGGTACTGGTCCGGGCCACCAGATTCGACATCCATTCCGACGATACAGAATGCGTCCTCGCCGGCGAGGACGTGGTCTCTTAGGACCCTTAGGGTCACCCAGTTGATTGATAGGGCCCTAGGTCTTTCCCCGTCTGGGAGGCCAGGGCAATTCGGTCAAATAATCAAACCAGTTGCCTAAATTAGCTAGGTTTAGGGTCCAGGCCTCTCCCCGGGATGCCATGGACACAAGTCGATCTAATGATAGGGCTCTGGCGCGGGCCAGGGCACCTCTCTCCAAAAAGCGTCGTTCAGATGCCAATCAAGTGTAGGGTCCTCGTGAACTCTGGACTCAGAGCTCCAGGACAATCAGATCAAATAGTCACTCAGATTCATAGGGCTCATTTGTCCTTCCCCTCAGGGAGGTCTGGGCAAATTCGCTCTAAAAAGTTTTAGCTAGGATGCCACCAGTGGCTAGGGCCCTAGGCACTCCCCGTCTGGGTTGCCAGGGCAGTTCGTTAGTCCAACTCTGGGCGACGGCTCAAGCCGAGGTTCGTGCCGTCTGAGGCGCCCTTGTGCTTGTCGCCCCAAAACCAAAACCGCGGCCCAGCGCACTAGCGCTTGCCAAACGTCCGGTCAAGCTGTCCGAGGTCGTGTTCGACCAGCAGCTCAGTCCTTTCTAAAAAAAAAAAAAAAAAAAAAAAACATGTGCGCGGCTGTTGTTGTTGCTGTTGTTGTGGCCGTTGTGGGTGTCGCGGTTGTCAGCTGAGCATTAGTTGGTCGTTGGTTGGTTGTACGCAGACTGTAGTGCTCGTGCCCGCCGCCCTCGCGTATCAATTATACAGCGGCAGGGATAGTTTGACAATAGATAGCTGCGACAGCAGGAAATTTCCCAGTCGATATTAGGAATAGCTGCATTCGAAGACGAAGCGACTCTTCTGCTTGCGAGTGGGACTCAAAGACAACGCAGTAGCCGAAGTCAGATCGTCACACAGTTTTTTTCTTCGGCAATCCCAGCACACGTGGACGCTTCGGGTGGTGGAACATTTTCGAAGCATAGTTGACACATTTAGCTATCGCACGTTTCCTCGCCTGTCACTGTCGTCCACAATAATAATACAACAGAAAGCAGGCACAAGAGGCGGTATTATCGCTAAGCGATCAATATATTAAATACTTATTGCTAGTGATCTCTAATAAATAGGTAGAGATATTAGTTGCTTCAAGTCGACAATATACGATTCGCTTCCCGAAAACCAGAATCAACAGCCCCATGAACTGAAACACAAAAATAAAATAATTTAAATACAAAACTATACTATGAATTAAACATAGTAGGTAAATATAAAACTAGTGCCTCTGCGAACTGCAGAAACCGGCAGAGTTGTTTCAATAATGTATTAAGTTCTGGCCAGGACAGTGTACATGACACCATAGATACGTTAGGGACTATTAATCATTAATCTATCAACCAAATTCAAAATAAGGTAACGTATATCACAGTGTACAAAATAATTCCGAATCAAAATATTTCTATGTTTTTACTCAAAAAGGTGATTTAAGTCATTTTTATTGTGTCAATTGTGATATTTGTGACGGGCGGTACAATTTATAGACTAACTAGCTGTGCCCCGCGATTTCACCCGCGTAGTTCTACTAAAACAAACTAAAATTAATATAAAACTTTTCGAAGTCGGTTAAAAAGTATCCCATGTCCTCCTCCTGGTTCTAAGCTACCTCCCCAAAAATTCTCAGCCAAATAGGTTCAGCCGCTCTTGAGTTATAAATAGTGTAACTAACACGACTTTCTGTTATATATATACTAGCTGTGCTCAGCTGTGAATCAGAAATTCTCGATTACTAAATAATTAGTAACTTAAATTCGTCAAGACTTAAAAACTATCGCTTGTGAGGCAAGTGGTTTACCGTCAAGTCTACCACTAACTTAAATATACCTGTGGCAAAATGCACGCTATTGGTCGCCTCCCCCGCGAACATGACCCGGGGTATTCCAGCAGAGTCCAGCAAGGGTTGTGCGAGGTCAGCCCTCGCGGACGGGTGCTGAGTAGACGCTACGTCATCGTAGGAGTAGCTCCCGCGGGTGAACTGGTTCGAATACCACGATGTTCTAAGAAGAGAGAAACAGAGATGATTAATGGACTCAGGCGTTACTTTGCGGTGATCCACTTATAATCAGATGTTGTATAAAGAACTAGCTGTGTCCGCGGTATTACCCGCGGAAACTTAATTACTTATCCCACATTAAAAGTATCGTCCTTCTCCTGGTGGTCAAGTCTGTTATTTGAATCGCCTCAGAATTACAATTGCATTGTGCCAAAATGACCGTTTTGACATATAATATATCAGAGTTAGTATTAAAAATTATGCTTTGCTTAATAGTAACTGTGGCCTATTCGGCCATTTTGGCACAATGCAATTGTAATTCTGAGACAATTTATAAAACAAACTTGACCACTGTAAAATAATCTTACAAATTAATTCTCTTTAGCGTTCCGTAGACGGACGGAGACGGAGCCCTTGCAGTTTCGCTTTGTCTGTCCGTCCGTCCCGTATGTCTAAATTTTATAGTTAGGTATAGATAAAAAAGAATTTTCCTGAAGAGAGGTTTAATTACATCATTGCGTATCATAGGCTATATTTATGACTAGAAAAATTTGAGATTCTTAGAAATCTCTACTCATCATCATCAGCTTATTCTTGACCACTGCTGGACATAAGTCTCTCCCATGACACGCTACTCGGTTCAATCCTGGGCTTCTCGTCTCCACCCCCAGCCTGCTATCTTCTGTATGTCTTTGCTCCACCTAGTATCAGGGCATCCTACACTACGTTTACCGGTTCGCGGTCTCCACTTAAGAACTCGTCTAAACTCAAGAACTCGTCTCTACTAAAATGAATGAAAAAGAAACCCCTACTAAAATGCATAAAACTTCGCACAAATATAGTTCGTATATCATAATAAACCTAAACTTCACCAATGACGTCATATATATATGACGTCATTTAATTTTTTATTATTCTGAATATTTAAACTTACTTGACCATTTCGATAGGTTCCGGTATGCTTCTGTTGACTCCCATAAATCTCCTAATCAGGCCCATTACTTTCGTCTTGACCACTTCTGTTGACAACGTTTCGATCTGAAATGTAGGTACAGGGACTATATTGTAACTTAGCTATAATACGTATACCACTTTCTATATAACTTACATCTATAGACTGTTGACCTCGCTTCTTAAAACTTAAACTTAGAACTTAAAAAAAACGGCAACCAGTTCACGATTTTTACATACCTACTTTTAGATTAGGGACTCTTAATTAATGTTGTGTTCCGTATGTCTGTACCAAATATCTGTATCATACTTATAAACTAAGTAAATGGTGCCGTAGAAAACTTAATCTCTTTTGGGAGAAATCCGGCTTTAGTAAAAATATCCGGCGACAAAAAATTAATTGTACAACTTATACACCAAGATTCGTCAAGATTGCTCGGAGACTACGACTACGCAAGTACGAAATTTCTTACGGACAAACATCCATACATATAAACTGACAGACGAAAGAACATTGTTCCAGACTCGAAGCAGAGAGAGCGGTCAGTTGTGCGGCCGTATCGCTTAGAGCGATTTCTTCCAGGCAACCTCGAGACGGATCGGACTAATGAAAACAGTCACGTCGATGGTGCACACTAACAAAAAATAGCAAACAAGTGATTAGTAGCCATTTCAAAAAACCCCGACTGCTAAATTATTAATTCTGTGTATCATTTTTACTTTGTTTTATTTTTCAATTTGATGTACCGTCACTCTCACGTCTAAGACGAATCTATTGACACCACTCACATAAAAATACGACAAGCCGTTTAGGCTCTAGTGCGTGCCAAAGAAATATACATATGTACATACATACATACATACTTACATACATTTATTCGAAAAACATAACCCTCCTTCTTTCAAAGTCGGGTAAAAAGACATGGTACGAATACTGACCGTTTTGGCAGGGTCTCCGCAAGCCCACAGCGTTAGCGAAGTGTTGGCTGACATCGGCGGGCTCGGCGAATGCACTTTCAGCAGCCATTGCTCATCATCAGCGAAGTTAGCTTTGTCCACATCCCGCCACACCCACGCCCCGACGCTGTTAGCCGGCCACCACGCTTCAGGAAAGCGAAACACTAATTTGTTGCAAACTCCAATCGAAATCGCTTGAACCGCGCGGGCTTTCGCTTCGGGAAGGGGCGGCGCAAACAGCGTGCGATATCTAGACAATATTTCTTTATATTAAGCAAGTGCCTTTTTTGAAAAGCTCCAATGACAATAATTATGAATGTAAAAGTGCGAATTTTTTGAAAAGAATGCGTGTATTATTATTGTGGTATTAAAACCAAAAGCCTGTACTGGATATCACTGTAGTAGAACTCGCGACGGCAAAACGTAAAAAACTCTTTAAAAAAGTGATTAGATACCGATAGTCTTTTTAGTTATTTCGATTAAAAAAAAAAACAAAAATGTGATTTCATTTTTAATTAAAAAAAAATCGGTTTAATGATATTGACAAAATTAAAATGAAACCACATCTCTAACGAGGAAGTTATACCTCATTAAACAAAAAATATATCTTTAGACTCGGTTCAGCCGTCTCTGAGAATCGACAATCGAATTGATTATACTTCTTCTTTTTGGTAGGCGATAGAAAAAAAAATCCCTTGGACGATTCTTTTTCTCTCATTCAGAAATCTTTACTAATGTTGAATTCTGCATATCTGTACTATAGGTACCAAATATTGTTGTAATCAGCCAGTATATGTGGCAGTACTGTTAGGAGCCTCCTGTTCAAAAAAAAAGTTTAAACATACCTCTCCTTAAGCACGCCTACAGAAGCTGTTACGATGACGTTTTTAGCGGTGTAAGTGCTATTGTCTTTAATAAACACTACGACATTATCTTTTGGGTCCGTCGACCACTGGATGTGATTCACTTCGGTGTTGAGTTTGATATCAAGAGTGGGATACCCAGGACCGTTGTTGTATTTGTTCTGAAAATTACAGAAAAAGTATTGTTATTTTTTTAAGCAATTGCATTAAGCATAGCTTTTATCGCGGGCTTTGAACGTGGCGACCGAATCACCGCTGCTGTGAATTTCTATTCACAGCAGCGGTGCTGCGTTGAAAGCCGAGCATCGTCTAACGTCGTTTCAGTTCGGCAGACTTCGGTACGGTGTTTGTGTGCGTGCGACTAGACGTATGCGTATTCAATAGCTTTACCGCGGCAGTTCCCGAGTGCCACACGTATTTTTTATGTATATACTAGTAGATGTCACCCGCTGTGTTGCCCGCAACAATATGGAATGCAAAGCGTTTTCAAACTTTGAACCCCCTTTAGGAAAAAAATTACAAAAAATCAATACTTAGTAGACCTCCCTACACATCCTCATATTTTTAAGTCTCTAGATTCAGCGGTTTAGGCTCTGCGTTGATTCCTATGGCTAATAATTCTTGATTCAGTCAGTCAGGACTTATTTTTTTATATATAGACTAGCTGACCCGACAGTTATGTAGGTATGTTTTTCACATTTTAAACCTTCTTGGAGTATGAAAATACTTTCAAGTCTAAAATCAGCTATATCGGCCCAGCCGTTCAGCAGCTCGAGTTTTAGTGAAACAAACGGATTCATTTTTATGTATATTTTATTTTTTATTTTTTCTTACATAAGAACCCTCTCCTGACAATAACAAACACAACAATAATAAATAGTGAAATCTGTCCAGCCGTTCACGCGTGATGGCGTGACCAACGGATATAGGGATTCCTTGTTATATATATATATATATAATATAGATAGACTAACTGACCCGGCAAACTTACCACCTAACAGTTATGTGTGTTGCTTAGGTACTGTGTAAATCTTCTCTATACTTTCACAAACATTTCAAAACCAAAATCAGCTAAATCGTCCCAGCCGTTCTACAGTTATAGCGAGGTAAACCAACAGCATTCAATTTTTATGTGGATAGATATATAGATTATTATTTCTCTTCTGTCACTTGCCCTTCGGTCAGAGTTTGTATTTTGTTGAACACTATGATTGCTATCTTGGGACAAGCAATCGGTATCTAGAAGTTTACATTTCGTCATATCAAAGACAAGAAGCGATACGTTGTGCCTCATTACATTCAGCTAGCTATTCAATACTTGACAGAGTTGAACATTGTTTAACTTCGGTGCTCGCTCACAACACTTATTAATGCTTTAAGTTTGTTTTACAAAGTTACCAATAAGATGTCAAATAGCGTCTTGTATCCAAAATTGTGCCAGCTCATAGTCTGACTTCCACCCAGGTCCTGATAGTTAGACTGTGTGATGACGTCATTCCAGCTGTTTGTAGCCTCCAGCGAGTCTACCAGGAACATGTCTAGGAAGTTTAAGAAGTTGGATATAAACTCTTCGTCGTTCTGGATGGATGGGTGCTTCGCTTTTATATAGTTCAGAACCCTGGAAGAATAGTTTTGCAACTATAACTTCATCAAACTATAATAATCAATCAAATTTTGATAAAACAATGCTTAACTAAAACGTTTTATTTGGTACGTCTTTAGGTAAAATGAATCATCAATCAATCGAACGTTCAAAACATTGGATGAAATAAGTAGGTAAATGTTATTTGTATGAAAAGAGATGTTACAATAATGTATGGAGCTTCGGCCAGGACAACGTACATGATACTATAAATATGTTCGAAACTATTAATCTTTAATCTATCAACCGAATTTAAGTTGCAGTGTACAAAGTTAATTTCGAATCAACAATTCCACTTTATTTACGCATAAAAGCGATTTTCGCGACTTTGTTTTTGTGACCGGTGGTATAATGGATATACCAAAGTGACCATTGGAGTAAACCTAGGTTATAAAGTCTGCCAGAAAAGTCATCATTCTACTACAATTCATAGAAGTTGATATTTCTGTTCACAATAAAGTAGACAACTGATGCAGGTATAATTAATATATAATAATAACCACATCTTTAGGCGTATCTTGGTAGACGTAGGTACACGTCTTGGCCGAAAATGAAACAAGTTCTTTAGAAATACTTGCTCATCGTAACTAGTAGAATATTTGATAAAAAATTATTTTTGTATTCTCAAGACAATATTGTAGCAAATTAATTTATTTATATTTGATATTTGATTTGAATGTTCGACGAGTCATTACACTTGAAATATATCGAGTTGAAACGTATTTCTACGTAGCTCAGTAAATCCGTTGTCATTATTATACATTAAACGTTCCAGCTCACAAATTTTGTAACGTTATAGGACTGCAAACTTGGTCGATTTTAAAAACCAAATCTTTGTACCAAAACTATCAAAAATCGGACAAATTCGCGTCGGACTCGCGCACTAAGGATTCAGTACCATTGTCTATACAAAATTAGTTCAAGTTAATACCAATTGCCGTTAATGATATCGTTACGTACGGGAGCTCCCTTTAAGACACGCACGGGACACTGGCGCTTGGTTGTCATAAGTATTTTCTTCATTGTGCCTACTTATGCACAGAGATGCTTCTCCTGCTGGGTAAAAAAATAATACCTTTTCGTAATAAATTGTCCTAACGGCTCAGGCTCAGCCGTCGTTGCTTCTTCCATCACCTCCGCAGCAAAGTTGGTGAGCTCTATAATAATATCCTGCTTGTCAGAACTGCCATCGGAGCGGTACACCGTCAAATTCAATACTTGCTCTAAGATTGTGACATTATTTTTCATCGCTAGACTATAGGTAGACGAGTCTTCTGTACCGTGGATCCTGTAAATAAATGTAATATTTATATAAAACATACAGATTAACATTATAGAAACTTCTCCATTTAGATGTCAGTTAAAAGTGAAGGCCGACGTTAATTCGGTAGACACAACTTAAATTATGTATTTACGTTACAAGAATATCATCTATAATAAGATGGTATATACAAGATATTTAGTGTTATCCGCCTCGTCTTGATGTCATCGTGAGATATCAAAAATATTTTTGTTTTTATGGTGTGGTTCCTCCTCACCACCGCCACACCTCACCTTATTACTTTTCTTTCTCTCAGTATCCGACTTCCTCGACACGTATTTCGCCTTAGCACAAGGCATCCTTAGAAGATGTTGACTCTTCAAGCGCTCGCTCGAAGGTGAGCTGTTGCGTCTCTGCGAGCTTTTTTTCAAGACAAGGTGGAAAATCACTAAATATCTTGTATATACCATCTTATTATAAATGGATTTCCGCAAAGTAACGTCTGACTCCATCAATTAGAATATCATCTACTTAAGTAGTCAAAGATGATTAAATAAAAGTGACATTATATAGAAAAAAAAACTGTATATAAGTAAAATACATCTACGCTTTTTACGCAATTTTTTTTTGTGATAATTAAATGATCAAGTGGAATATTTTTAAATGTGTGCTGTGAGACGTAAAACTTTCAAGACTCTGCGTTCACGGGAAGTACCCTGTAGGTTTTGATTCCAGTGCGGGTGTCGAATATTGCAGAACCCTGAGCGTTAGCGAGGGAATCAAAAGAGCACAAGGTGAAAAATCTTTGCACTCAACGTGTTGCACACACGTAACTTTTCATCCCACCTCAACGAAGTATTGAGTACATACGAAAAATAAAAGAATTTAATTACTCAATTTAGTTTTTTCACTTATTTTTAACATAAGGTTTTAACAATATGACGTGAATGGTGGCGCGCGCAAAACAAATAAAAAAAAAGTACAGCAAAAAAGTACCGAGGTTTTTAACAAAATAAAAAAGGTTGTATGATGAATTCGGCACCATAGAGGTAGAAGTAAATAGGTTGAATGAAGTTTTTAATTCACAAACTCAGTGCACACGATATTCTAAATTCTAATTTACTTTATCCTCTAGCGGATAATAACGCTTTTGCACTCAGATATCGAATACCAAAAATACTCTTTCCAGATGGTGAGAAGAAAAATAATTTTACAAATCGTTACAGCCATATCTGAGTAATCGGGGAACGTATATAGAAAAAAGATTCCAACGAATTGAGAACCTCCTCTTTTTTGAAATTTGTTAATGTGATTAAGTTTCTCTTTAAACGACCGCAGGTAAATAAATACTTTCATTTCTATTAATTCTCCGGAATGTTTGCTGAGGCACGTATAGATGGGTTTCAGGCAATTATGCGTAAAAAAGTGGCCTCGCTGATGGGGCGGATCCTCGGCAGTGCCAACTCCTACCTACCTAAACGTAATGAGGTTTTTTTAACAGCCGAATTAAAGAAAAAAAATGGTGTAAAAAATGCTCAACAGATGGCGTTGTATGTTGCCCCTGTACAAGCTAGTTCTTCATAATACGTGAAACGGAACGTTACATAAACTTTACAATGCAATTTTATTTATATTCAGTATGAGTGAGACAAGTTTTTGGTAAAATTAATTTATTCTGGTAATCAATTTACAAAATACTAATACAAAAGTTAGACAACGATGTCTTGATGATAAAAATATTCCACTTTTTTTTTGTAAGAAATGGAATGTTTTCATCTAACATGACATATATTTTGACATCCCACCATCCATGATTTGTGTTTGTGTTGTAAACATTTTGTTTTGTGTATGTATTGTCTGTGTTTGTGTTTTCGAAGTAAAATGAAGAAAAACTGAAATATTGAGTTGTTTTTGTTACACCAACCTACAAGTTCAGAGTCAATGTCAACCATCAACGAAATGACAACAAAAACCATAAATTTTACTTGCTCTTTGGTGTACATTAACAGTATACAGCGACATCTATTGAACCTATTTTAAATTTTTTTTTTTAATTGGCTCCCTGAAAAAGCCTCATTGCAGAAAAAAATGAAAAAAATGACGGAGGTTTTTATGTCATCTTATTAAGACACATGTCCTTCCATGGCGTCACTGTACTAAATAATGTTAATTATTAATGGAATTAGAGCAATTATTGATTATGTGTTTGTGTTTGTAATTAATGGATTTTTAAATCTGAAATAAGTAAATGATTGATTTAAACTAGCCAAGCTAAATCTGCAGATGGATAGTTATAGATTGAGCACTAAAATGCAATCAGAGAACGACTTCATAATTTTAAAAATACGTAGAACCCATATTACACCAAGTTTCAACATGATTCAGTAGACTCAAATCAGAGTAACGCTGCGTTAGTTCGGTCAGTAATACTAAACCCCGTGGATGGAGCTATCAAAAAAACATAAATAAAATGGACAGAGTCATAGAGGACTCTATCACATAACTATTCCTTCAGAAAGACATCCATGATCCTGCTGAAAGTTAAGCGATCTTACCATTCAGCTCCCAGCTCGACAATCCCCTCTCCAAACGTCGCAGTATAGACCCTGCCTCCGATTCTGTTCTGTGCTTCAAGCGCCAGCACCTTCTTGCCAGCTTTAGCGAGTGTGGTCGCCGCGGCTGTGCCGGACGCGCCCATACCTACCACTATAGTGTCGTAGATGACCGGTGTGGGATATCTGTGATAGCACTAGTCTATTAGTAACACGAGCGACAAATGATGAATAACTCGCAACTACAATAAATTTTATAACTAAAAATCATCTGTTGACAAATTCCTTATAAAAAAAAATTAAAAGACTAATTACAACAAAAAATAGCAAATCTATTACAATTACCAAAATTCTTTTCGTCTGATCAATAAACGCGTTTTAACTTTACGCATCTAATGTTTCGTTTTATCCGACAGAGAATGTGACGCGCCAAAACAAGACAAACGACACTCAATATCGAGGCGTGTTTATTAATAAGGCCGTTCATTGTCACCAGAAAATAGACATCAGACATGAATACAACAGAAAGAAAAGGCACATAAGATTACCTATACCTTTAGACTATTTATTTGACTGTCTAGTTTTACATAGGTATTTAGGACTACTATTAAGTGTAGTGTTTTGCATGTCCCTGTTTGATATTATTAAAATCGAAGCATCAATGACACCTCTGTAAACTTCGCTTACTTTTAGGGGAAACATAGGAGAATAATCGAAAATCCCATTCCAAAACAAACTCAACGGCGGATCCAGAGCGGCGGGTGTCATGGGGTTCATGAAATGAAATGAAATGAAATGAAATGAAATGAAATGAAATTATTTATTGGCCTTATAACCACTTATGTTATACTAGGCAAGTCACATTACAATATTTCACACTATACTTAATTTAGTAAATTTTAAAATGTACCTATGTCAAAAACTTTACAATTCACTTAATTACAAAATTTAAATAAGATTATGTAGTATAGATTAATAGATATATTACTGATATAATAATACTTCTAAAATAGTTTACATTAATGTGAGTAGAATTTAATAAAGTCATTATATAATAAGATACTTTAATGTCATTATTAGTTTGTGAGTTTTGACTATAATTGTTTAGTTAGATTTGACAATATGTTATATAAATTAAGTATAAGTTAAGTATTAAATTAAAATTATTAGAAAGAAAAAAACAATGACGAAAGTCTTATTAAAAATTTAGCTATCACCTACTTATAAAATTATGATTGCTCACTCACGAACGAAGATTCAGTCAGCTTCATGTTCATAAATTCTTTGACCGAGTAAATTGGGGTAGACTCAAAAAACCGCTTTATTTTTTGTTTAAAATCGTTCGCGTGAAGATTAACTACGGCATGGGGCAACTTGTTGAACATACATATCTTAATATAAATTCCTTGTTTTCTAACTTTGGCTAGGCGTGTTTTAGGCTTACATAGTATCTCTTTTCGTCTTTCATCCATTCTTAGATTATGCGCATATGGTTGTTTCTGTAAAATATCCTTATCTTCATAGATCTCTAGGAGGCAATTATAAATATACAAAGATATAACCGTCATGATTCTATTGTTCTTAAAATAATTTCTAGCTGACGCCCGTTTACGCAATCCAAATATAATTCTTATAGCTTTTTTTTGGGCTCTTAGTACTTTTATTACATCTGTACCATTTCCCCAGACAGTTATTGCGTATCTAATAATAGAATGTGTGTAAGCGTAATACACGGACAACATTGCATGCTTATCTAATAATGGCTTTAATTTCACCAATGCATAATTGGCACTTGACATCTTTTTACACAATTTAGCAATATGCTTTGAATGAGTAATTGTGTAATCTATTGTGTATCCCAAGAATATATTTTCTTCTAAGACGAAATTACTATCAACACCTTTCCTGGATTGGTATGTCATTACAACACTTTTATCTGCGTTTAGTATGATACCGTTAGCATCAAACCACTGTTTCAATATACTTTTAGCTTTGTTTATTTTTGTATTTAGCTTGTCTTTGCTTTTATCATTGATTCCTACGTGCGTGTCGTCAGCAAATAAACTAGTATATGCCCAATCAGGCATAGCATTAGATAAGTCATTTATATATATAAGAAACAGTAATGGTCCTAATATAGAGCCTTGGGGCACTCCTATATCTACATTTGTAATCTTAGAGCTTGTATCGTTAACATACACAGCCTGTTTCCGATTCTGTAAGTAAGTAGGTACGCATCATGTTTAGTTCGGGGCCCTGAAATCCATAGTACTCTAATTTCATTAATAGTATGTCGTGCCTCAAACAATCAAATGCTTTAGATAAATCACAATATATACTTGCACATTTCTGTGATTTGTCCAAAGAGTCCAATATGTAGTAAATTACTTTCCTTATCGCCATTTCAGTAGATCTACCTTTTCGAAATCCAAATTGAGACTTAGTAAAGAGATTATTTTCTTCGAAGTAATTTAATATTTTACTTTTAATTAATGATTCCAATATCTTTGATATAGTCGGTAAAATACATATTGGTCGGTAGTTCCCTAGCTCTGTACAATCTCCTTTTTTATGCAGTGGAATAATCTTACCATGTTTTAGGCTGTCGGGGAATATTCCCTCATCTAAGCAGTCGTTAATCACAATGTGAAGCAATTCCATTAAATGTTCATTTTGTAATATCAGTTTTTTCAATGTTTTTGAGTTCATATCATACATATCAGGTGTACATTTCTCTTTCATGTTCTTTACTGTCGTCCATAGTTCTTTGAGATCTATTTGATCAAATTTAACAGTGGTGATAGGTTTTTCACACATTTCTAAATAATTTTTACATTCATCAATATTTGTACTAGTTTTACACGTCAATTTACGAGCAATATTCCCGAAAAAGTTATTGAAATCATTTGCTATATCTTTTGAGATAGATGTTTCTGTCCCATCTTCTCTTTTAATTAATTTTACGCCTTTATTGTTTACCTGTTTCTTATTATATCGGATTTGTTCGTTCACAATCTTCCATGATTCTCTTATTCTATTTCCTGAAGTTCTTACTCTGTGGTTATATTGTAGCTTTTTAGCTGCTACATAAACTTTTCTCAAAATTTTCTTGTATTTTCTTATATACATTAACTTTTCTTTATCTGGGTGTGATTCCTGCATCATTTCCATCTTAGCTAAATTATTTTTTGAGATATCTATTCCTTTGGTTGTATATTTGGTAACCCTATTACGTACTACACGTTTTTTTCTTGGAAAAGCTACGTCGTAATAAAATCTAATCGCGTCCTGTAGAATATTCATTCTTGAATTTGGTTCTTTACATAGTACGATCTGATTTTTTAAATGTATGAAATCCTGATTTAGTAAGAAATTGAAATAATTTATATTATTAACAGATATTTGCCGAGAAAATGCAATTGTTTTTGATAAAGTTTTACGTTTACTGATCGAAATTGTTAGTCTAATTACTTTGTGATCCGCTAGTTTACGATTCAATACATCTCCTGTGCATTCGTCAAAGTTTACAATAAAATTATCAATACATGTAGCACTAGTTTTCTCTATTCTAGTCGGTTCATTCAAAATTATTTTAAAATTAAAATCGTCATTAATTTTTAAAAACATTTTTATATTTTTATCAATTTTTAATATATTTAAGTTGAAATCTCCAGCAAGTACAATTTTTTTCCCTTCATGGTGGAGTTTTTGTAATAATTTTTTTAGTAAATCAAAAAATAAGTTAATATCTTTATCGGGTCTATAAACTGATATTATGATTATTTTTGAAGATCTAAGTTCTATTGCAGTAAGTTCAAAATTCATCTCAAAAGAAATTTTGTTTATATCGTTCCTAACCTTATATTCTAAATTATTCCTGATAAAAATAGCAGTACCGCCGTGCATAAAAAATTTCCTATTAAAATATGCCGCAAGTTCAAATCCACTAATCACCATCGTATGTACTCGTTCGTCTTGACCCCATGTCTCCGTCAGACATAATACGTCACATTCATAATCATTTAGCAAATCTTCAATTGCTAAATATTTTTTGTGAATACTTTGTATGTTCGCATGTAGAATTACGATGTCACTATTACGGGAGGATTGATTTGAAAATTCTTCGTATTTCTCTGATATGTAATACTGTCTGATTCATGCTGATATTCAATAAATTTAAGTGTAGATGATCCTTGGAATTGTTTAGACAGAACTGATACAACGATTGTTTGTGTTATAAATTTTTTCATCGAGCTATAGCTGTAGAGTTTTCCACGATTGTCCTTCATATTGGGATCAACGTATTTAACATTTTTGTTCATACGCGCTAAAAATGCTATTTCTTTATTTATGTGGTATATATTTAAATCATTAATTTTGTCATAGCTTAATCCGAATATTATAACATTGAAAGATCTGTCCCTTTTTTCTATTAATTCTTTTAATAATTTTACGTATCCGCCTTTTTTTGTGAGCGACTGTTCGTATTTACTTACAATTATTATAGCTGTGTCTTCTTTCGAAAGACAATTTGATTGTTTTTGATAATTTTCTAAAATTTTGTCATAGCTGGCTCCTGGCATACAATAATTTGTCAAATGATTATTTCCTATGTGGTTTGCAATTCTAGATGCTAATCCTTTTCCGGTGATGTCTGAAAATATTGTTGTTTTTCTTGCTTGTGTCTTCGTTATTTCCTTAGTCTCCTGTACACAGGTCGTTGCATTTTTTAACCGATGTTTAATTTCTATATTTTCTGAACTAAAATTAGTTTTTTGTTGTTGATCAAACTTAAGTTGTAATTCTAGAATTTGATGTTGTAATTGTTTATTCTCTAATTGTACTTTTTTACACTCTTTTTGAAGTTTTGTTATTTTTGCACTGAATTTTCTCTGCTGTCTTGCCGAAGTTAATCTTGGTTTTTTATGATTATTTGCTAAAACAGTAATTTTATTACGTAGGTGGGAACTTCGAAATTTTTTCCTCTGGATGTAATTGGTATTATTTTTACATTTTTCTTCAGCTAACCATTGCTGTAGTTGTATTATTTGTTCATTTAACTCTTTTATTATTTCTCGCTGATTTTCATAAACATATTTTGGATGTTCTATAGTTGATAATCTATTTGTGGAAGAAGAAGAGGGGGTATCTTCCGGCCCCAGCGAGATACGCAGCCGTTTTCTCTTTCTCCCTGCAATTGGAGTATTTTGAAAATCACCGTAGTCAAGTCGTTTACATAAATCTATTTGTTTTCTATATCTTCCTAGTTCTTTTTTGATTGTTCCATTTTCGAGCAATAAATTTTCAATTTCATTATTAGCCGATAATAAACGATTTTCTAAATCTTGTATTTTTTGTTTTAGGCAGAAGTCGTTTTGAGTTTGGTCTAGATTCATTAAAGGAAAACTAATTCTTGTAGACTCGAATAAAGAAGAGTCAGTCAGATTACCTAAAGAACTAGCCCTCTGCGGTTGTCGTGATCTAAAATTCACATTGTTCCAGCCCGAGTTATCCATAATGTTCTGTGAATCCATTTTATTTTAGTAACAACGAAGGCGGCGACGTTAAATGTAAAAAAATCTAAACGCAAAAATAATCTACTTGCGGTGCGAGTTGAACCCAGGCCTCCACTTTCTCAGTCGGCGGCTCGCACAACTCCACTGATCGGCGGTTACACGTTCAGGCGAAATTGCGTGTCGTATGATACACCGGATTGTTGTAAGCTGTTTATGGCCGTTAGAGATGAGTCACTGGTACCGTCCACTCACTGCACTTTGTTTATGTTTTGTCACTTTTTATTTTCAAATGAGGGTTGGTGTGATTTTAAAGTCTTAAATTTACAATTTTTGTTATTATTTAATTGTTTTTAACACTATTTCCTCATTAAATGGTCATATTATTTATGTTTTATCAATTTCATGCACTTTATTATGTTTACTATCGCAATTTTAGAACATCAAAATGATGTTCTTGTGCTGCGGCGTTTTCACTTTATATTTGTTATTTTGGAAAGTTGCACTCAATATCAATGCAAGATAACACTGTCACTTGGTATTTACAACTTAATCTACACACTCAACTAAAAAAAGAAGCTAACTAATATGTTTAAGTATTTTTTCGTTAATTATTTAGCAGAGCCAATTATGCTCGCGACGGCAGCGCCACGGAAAAAGACCCCTCCCTAAGCTGGTTCCAGGACTATACCTCTAGATGTTATGACAAATCATTCACTACGGTTAAGGAATACAAATAAGCTGCCTCATTCCGTGCGTGATACGAGTAGTGCTTCTCTGGATGTCTTCAAGTGAAGATGGCAATATGTACGTGTGTGTACAAGTTATTATGTGTTAAGTTTTTCAAGTGTACAATAAAGAACAAATATTTTAAGTACAGTACTTACGTTCTTTAATAATAATATCTTTAATAATATGCCTACTTTTTACTTTTGTTATCAAAATTAAATTATAAGTTCTTGACTATGAGACCCCCTCCTGGCGCTAAAGCTGGATCCGCCCTTGATCAAACTCAATCAAAAATTCCCGACAACTAAATAATTATAGCGATTAACCTAAGTTTTGTCACGATTTGTAGATTTGAAGAAACTACGGCTTGAACGAGTACGCCAGTATGCTAAACACCAAAACAAACTGACAGAAAAAGGAAATTTTGATTTCACGCAGAAACAGATCGATCCCTTGGTCAATACACTAATAGCTCTTAGAAAGGTTGATTTCGCACTCACGATAGTTTGAGGCTTAAATATGTTCAAGATTACTAAAATTGTCTTTTTTGCAGTCATCGTGGTTGTTGCATTTTTAACAAGACTTCCGCTTTTATTGAGAGAATCCCCCCAATTAAAAATTCACGACTAAAATTTGTGAAACCTGTATGGATACTATACTTAACCTAAGAATAATTATACTCGAGTAGAAAAAATCCAAACATCCGGAAAAATTTACAGACGAAAGGAAATTTCTCCAACCTTTGGATTTACACGGTCCATATACTAATTACACAAATTACGAGTATCAACTGGCTAACTAATTGCTAAACTTGTCGCTTAATTGATATTTAAATTACTTACGCACAACAATAAATGACTTGAAGAGCACAGAACAACCGTAACACAGTAAGACTACACATCTTCATTATTTCTGAATAACAACTGAACCTCGTCACGAATTCAAACCACTATAAAGATGTAATTAGATACCTAATCTGATATGTAGCCGATTCTAGGGTTCCGTAGCAATTGAGGATATTTTATTTATAAATTATTTATATATCGATAGTTAATGGAGTCAGACGTTTCTTTGCGGAAATACCTATCTAATTGTAACAGTAAAGGTTAACAGCTAAGTTTGAAACCCACGGAAGCTCCCACCGCGCACCGCAGGAAAGTGGTCGCGATTTTAACCGACTTCCAAAAGGGAGGAGGTTCAATGTTCGTCTGTATTTATATTTTTGTCTATGTTCATCGATATTTTCGCCTATTGTGACACGATGAAATTATTATTTTTTATTTATAATGGGTATACTACCGAAGTTGTTCATTAATAATTTAACAGTAAAAATATCAAACTTTTGCTTTATACCTACAGGTTTGTACGGAACCCTCGGTGTGCACTAAAGTCCGACTCGCATTTAGCCAATTAAAAAAAACCGTAGGTAACGTCGAGTTTAAATGCAATCTGTCTTCTGTCTGTCACAAATAAAGCGACAGCAACGAGGCATGAGACCTATACCGGACGAGACACAGATGGCACAAGCCAACGGTGGACATATCAGCCTGAAGACCAGATAACCTGAGGTGGCGATATAAATCTGGCAGAGGACGTTGGACCAAAACAGAAAATGGCGCGACCAAGATTGGCGGAGGATCTGACCTTAAGAGGTTAAATGAATAGAACCGACCCGGACCAAGACTGGAGGGCGACGCGAAAAACGATTGGCGACGCGAGGACCAGGGGCGCTGAAAGCGCCCATTAAACACACTCCCTGGGGCCAGAGAGCCCCAGTGCACAGCCTGGGGAGTGGGCGAATGCCCGAAACTCCATTCCTTGTGTCCCCCTCGCGGGGGCACAAGACGACCCCTCAATCGATCGAGCGACAGCATCGCGTAAGCGTAAGCAACACGTAAGCGTTCTCTTACTAGTCTGTGGGCAGCACCCGCTATCCCGCCTCTGTGGATGTCAAGGTGTAAGATCACCGTTAATGACCTCTAGAGCGTCGTGTATTAAATATTAATGATAACCTTATGTACCTTATCACTAGAAGATAGTGTCACGAACTATCGACCTCGCTTCGATGTTTGCGACTTTGTAGGAAAACAACAACAAAGTACTTGACCGATTGATGTATATTTACGAATCTTAATGAATGTTGTGTTCCACATGTTCTAGTTCCGCGATTTAATGAGCTCACAAGCCCGATTTTTGTAAAGTATATAGGGACCATAACTCGACTTCTTGGCTGATTTTGTTCAGATTCAATGCTCATTTAGTTATATGCCTACTGTATGTGCCTGACAAATATTATTAAAAACAAATAAAACAATGAAGCGCCGTAGCAATAGACTACCAAAAAAGGAGGTAGATATTATTTAAGTGGACTGTATTTTTTATAATCGTCCAGCTAACGACTGGACAGATTTGTAAAAAAAAAAAATTTGTAATGGTATTTTATCAAAATCAGTCAGTAGGTAGTTCGGTTTAAAAAAAAATACTAACTGAAAAAAAAATGTATCGGTGCAAGCCGAATTGAAGTGAAACTACTTTTTTTTAGAGACTTGTGGATGAAATACTTCTACAATAATAAGATAAAACTTAAAAAAAACCCGAGAAAAATATATTTTATTATTGAATTTGACATAATGTATAGCGTACTACTAGCCAAGCCCTTTCATTTTAATATCCATTATGCTTCGCAGAATTTATTCTTTGCGATTTTTGTTTACATTCTGTAGTTGCGGCCGAGCCTCCACCCTCGCACGGATTTTTTAGAGTGGCAAGTCTCTTTTTTTTTTTTTTTTTTTTTTTCTCTGTGGGTGTTTGGTTGTCTATGATCTGTCGCTGACTACCCCCACTATCGGTCTTTCCTGAACGGTCGTTGTTAGTTTCAAATCATTCTGCGTTTCCGTGCTCAAGCCTTCGCACGTCTCCTGAACTAAACAATTTTAAATAGTTAACCGCCTTGTTTCTTAAGAAAAATGGGAAAAAAGAGGAAACCAGAGAAAAATGAAGAAGAAATTCGTCGAAAAATTAAAAAGCTTGAAGATCAGCTAGCTAAAAGGACTCAAGTAAATGGCGATACACCATGTGAAGAAAATTCAAACCGTAAGTCTTTATAAAAATCCAACGGTTTAATTTTAAATATTTTATTTTTTGATCATGTAGTGATGCGTACTGTTATACTTGGGCTGTTACTGTCACGAAAACATTGATCATATTTTATTATTAAGTGATGCGAGATGCCACACTTGGGCTACCTCTGTCACGTAAAAAAGTGATGCGTACTGCTATTTTTTGGGCTGTTACTTTCACTGTACCTCGACATAATTCTAAAAAGAACTATGTTTTCGCAGATATACCGTCGGATACCCCATTCACGGAGGCCATATACTGCGTGTCGCCGGTGACTGACAAATTTCAATACTATGAAGCTTCACCGGACCGTTATTCGCCTTCGCCGAACAGCTCTCCACAAAACGCGCCGTCGCAGCCCGCTACATCGCCGCAGCAACAGCCCGCCACTGCGCCACAGCAACAGTCCGCACAGCCCCAGTCCGCTTCACCGCTGCTGCCGGAAGCCGCCTCATCGACAGAAAGTAGCAAGGTGGCTACAGAAGAATTAGAACTGGATGAGGAAATCCTTCAGTTGCTTGGCGATGCACCAAAACCAGAAACCCCCCTTGGCTCGCCTATTCATAAAGATGTGGCGCGCAGATGGCAAGAGATTCTTGCTAAGGGGTTATCTAAAGAGGTAAAAGATAACCTCATAAAAGAGTATTTAATCCCCAGCAACTGTGAACTTCTACTACCAGCTGCTCTAAACTCAGAGGTCAAGGCGGCGCTACCCGACACTTTAGTAAAACGGGACGCTGCGCTAGCACACAAACAGAAACAATTAGGAATTGCACTGGCTGCCCTGGGCAGAGTTACTGAATTAATATTGGCTAATGAAATAACAAAGCAGAAGCTACTGAAACCGTTAAGTGACGCATGTCGCATACTTTGCGACCATCACTACTCAGATACAAAAACTCGTCGAGGTTTTGCTATAAACTCAATAAATACGAAACTTAGAGAAGCTCTAATAGAATCAAGCAGAGACAAATATCTGTTTGGCGAGAATGTTGCAGAAAAACTAAAAGCGGCAAAAACCATTCAACAGTCTGGAGAGGCATTAAAAAGCACTCAAAAGCCTAAATTTCAACGACAAAACGCGGCTTCCACCAGTGGAAATAATAATAAGAACCGTTTAAACTACGCGCCTCAACACCGCAAAACCGACAACAAGCCGAACGACAGTCGCCGAGCGCCCAACTACCCTCAGCGACAAACGGGGAACAACAATGCGCGTCGACCCAACGATCGCCCGCAACCGACGAGGACATCAGCCTCGAACCGGAGATAATCAACTCCCAGGTACATTACGCTGGCAGGCTTCAGTATTTCGCTCAGAACTGGGCCGAAATCACTAATGATAAAACTATCCTCTCATGGATACAGGGTTATACTATTCCATTTAAATCAACACCTTACAGAACGGATAGGCCTAGTATACACGGAAAATCAGAAACGGAACGAAAAGACTTTGAAAGGTGTATTAAAAAACTATTATATGTCAACACAATATCTCGCTGCAACCACGAACCAGACGAATTCTTGTCGTCGGTGTTTTTAGTGCCTAAACCAAATGGTGACAAACGATTTATTTTAAATCTAAAATGTCTCAATAAGTTCGTAATAACAAAACATTTTAAGATGGAAGATTATCGCACAGCTTCAAAATTTGTAACAGAAAAGTGTTTTATGGGAACATTAGACGTAAAAGACGCATATTTCTTGGTGCCTGTACAAAAATCCCAAAGGAAGTACCTACGTTTTGAATTTGATGACGTCCTTTACGAATTCAATTGTTTACCGTTCGGATTATGCACTGCGCCATTTGTGTTTACAAAGTTGCTAAAACCGGTAATGGAATTTCTTAGAAAAACATATCATCTGATTTCCGTGATTTATCTCGATGATGTTTTTTGTATTGGTAGATCATACGCTGAATGCAAAAATAACCTTACACTTACCAAAACGTTATTTGAAAAGTTAGGTTTTTTGGTTAATTCGGAGAAAAGCAGTATCATACCTAAAACTCGATGCAGGTTTTTAGGTTTTGAATTTGATTCTGTAAACATGGTCTTAGAACTACCGGATGATAAAAAAATTAAAGATTAAGAAAAAACTATTAAATATGTTAAATACACAGAAATGTAAACTGCGTGACTTTGCACGCTTCGTGGGATTATTAGTTTCAGCTTGTCCCGCAATGCAATACTCATGGCTTTACACTAAATATTTTGAACAGTTCAAATACTCTCTCCTTTGTCACAACCCTAGTTATGAACAAGTAGTGAATATTCCGGACCATTTAAAAGAGGATATGGTCTGGTGGTTGAATAATATCGATGATGGACACTATCCCCTCGAGGTTGACGAGTTTGAAATAGAAATTTATTCTGACGCATCCTCCACGGGTTATGGCTCCTATTGTGATTCGCAGGAGTGTTTCGGATATTGGAAAGCACATGAGAAAACCTTGCATATTAATGAGTTAGAGTTAAAAGCAGCTTTTCTCGCACTACAATGTTTCGCAAGACATTTACATAATACAAAGGTCCTTTTACGACTCGATAATGTCACTGCTATTTCCTGTATAAATAGAATGGGCAGTATTCAATATGAGCATTTAAACATAATTTCCAGAGAAATCTGGCAATGGTGCGAAATGCGTAAATTAACCGTCTTTGCATCTTACATAAATACTAAAGATAATTGTGATGCCGATGAATTATCGCGAAAAAGATTTTTAGATACGGAATGGGAGTTAAACGAAATATCTTACAACAAAATTACGCTTAATTTTGGGATACCCGAAATAGATCTTTTTGCAAGTAGATGTAACGCAAAATGTCATATTTACGTAACTTGGAAAAATGATCCGGAAGCATGGGCAATTGACGCTTTTACCATCTCTTGGAAGAATATGATATTTTACGCATTTCCACCATTTTCTCTTATTGCAAAAGTTTTGCAAAAAGTTATAAAAGAAAAGGCAGAGGGCATAGTTGTGGTACCATATTGGCCAACACAACCATGGTTCCCTATTTTTCATAAGCTAATGAACTCAACACCTATTTATTTCGAACCAGATATAAACTTGCTCACTTCTCCTTTCAGGATAAGTCACAACCTACATCAAAGCCTGAGATTAGTAGCCGCGAAGCTTTCAGGGCGGCGTTACTGAAAAAATATTTATCTCCTAGTACGGTAGAAATAATGCTATCGTCATTGTGTAACTCAACATATAAACAATACGATGGGTGCATTAAAGCGTGGATGGATTATTGTAACACCCACAGCTATGATTATACATCAGCATCGGTCCCAATAGTGTTGCATTTTCTAACTGATGTATTTAGTAAAGGTGCCAAATATGGTACTATAAACTCTTACAAATCAGCCTTGTCCTTGTTACTAGGAAACCTAGATGATGATAGGATAAAACGTTTTATGAAAGGAGTTTTCAAGTTAAGACCTACCATCCCAAAATATAATTTAACATGGGACCCAAACATAGTACTAGACTATTTATCACAGCAATGGCCAAATGTGGAACTCAACTTGGAGAACCTTTCCAAAAAGGCTGCAACTCTATTGGCCTTGGTGACTGCACATCGACTGCAAACTTTAGGTTTAATAAATTTAATTAACATAAAAATACAGTCGCCTACAGAAATAATAATTATGATACCACAATTGATTAAAACTTCTAAACCTAATACAAGTCAGCCAGTGTTGAGGTTACCCTACTTTGATAGCCGACCTGAAATATGCCCGGCAAGGTGTTTGAAAGCATACATTGATAAAACTAAAACACTCCGGAAAACAGACTCATTGTTTATTAGTTATAAAAAACCACATTCTAAAGTATCATCACAGACGCTGGGTAAATGGATAAAAGATACTCTGCTTAAAAGCGGCATAGATACCTCCATTTACAGTGCTCACAGCACTCGACATGCAAGCACATCCAAAGCGAATAGACTTGGGGTCAATATAGACCTCATCCGTAAAACTGCTGGATGGACTGATTTGTCTTCAGTTTTTGCCAGATTCTATAACAGACAGATTATTAGTAATCCGAACGATTTTGCTGCAACTGTGTTGTCATCAAATTGAAACATGTATTGATTGATAAATTTACATAAGATTATTGTAAATAAACATTGATTATAGTACTTCATGAGTTTGATTTCACATTTTATGTACTCTAAACATCTACAGAATGTAAACAAAAATCGCAAAGAATAAATTCTGCGAAGCATAATTGAGAATCAAACGAACTTAACAAGTGAAGTTCGATGACAATTATGCGAGCAGATTTATTCGACGCGATTTATAAACACCCTCCCTAGAATTTAAAACACAACATTATTGAGTTTTTAAACCCTACCCTATAAAATAAAATGTGAATAAAATAGCTCTAAACAAAATGATTTGAAACTAACAACGACCGTTCAGGAAAGACCGATAGTGGGGGTAGTCAGCGACAGATCATAGACAACCAAACACCCACAGAGAAAAAAAAAAAAAAAAAAAAAAAGAGACTTGCCACTCTAAAAAATCCGTGCGAGGGTGGAGGCTCGGCCGCAACTACAGAATGTAAACAAAAATCGCGTCGAATAAATCTGCTCGCATAATTGTCATCGAACTTCACTTGTTAAGTTCGTTTGATTCTCAATTATTAGGGAGTTATGAAAATATACCGTGTACCTAATCTGCAAAGGCGGCGGCCATTATGGACCGATTTTCATCAAACCCGACTAGTTCACCAATGAAACAAACGGTTCCTGACTCTGCGAAAAAAACGGTTTCTGACTCTGGGAACTACAATGCCACACACACACAATAAATAAATTATTTCTTTCATTCTTTCAATATGTATGACACTTCAATCTCATAAAATCCCGTCGTTTTCGCATCGGAAGTTAAATAAGTATAATCTACGACTAGAGTTTTTTGTTGGTCAATTGCACTTAAATTGGAAATAATAACAACTGAAAAAAATGAACAACCTGTCCAATCTCCTATACATATTTAGTTTCACTCAACCAAACTAGATGGCGTGACTAAACGAGAACCAATAATTAGATCGCGCAAGCGTTTGCTACAAGAATTTGATATAATTCTGTGGGAATAAATATCATTTAGACTTTTATCAACACAGCGACTAATAGTTTAATTTAACCCACCCTTGGCTCCTTAGTGTTCTGGAAATTATCCACCGGCTTCAATTATAAATACATTTTATTTATATAGTACTTCATACACTTAAAATTATAATCACTCGAGTCGACAACTCATGAAAACTAAATTATAGTGAACTGTTGTTTCTGTATGACATACTTGAATAGTATGTAATATTTAGCAACAGTAAATAACATTTCGCATGTTTTAATGACTTTCCAAACGTAGATCCTTTCAATTCCTCGGTTTAACAAACGCCTCATGGTGATTATGCAGTTATCGATTAGGGGTGTACTGAGCCGATTGGGGTGGTTATTCTTTGCACACATCTTGACGAACTCGAAATACTATAAAAACAACATTTTGTCGACGGCCTAGTTTAATTCTAATTTCGAATAATTTTGGGTTGATTACATAGTAAAACCAATCCACTATGATGAGTACAGTGACTCTATTTTGTCTTACTACACCCCTAGCCGATAGCCCTGAATACATATTTATCACAAATAAGCAATTCTATCAAATATTAATCATATTTAGAAGACAGACGCGTTTGTATTATTTTTTTAAGAAAATAAGCATATAGTTAGTGCGAGACGTGACATGGTTGCGGACACGAACGATTCATTTGATTCACCCCTGATGACATTCACGGAAGGAAACTATAGTTGGACTTTTCCAACAATCAGGTGCAATTGAAAACCCGTCTTCCGATTTGTTTCTTCACCCTTTCTTAACTGACTGAGACGTGCGTGACGTCACCGCCCGGTTCCTACGGAACATCAGCGCTGGTTGTTTCAGCCAGCATTATATTGAGTTGAAACTGGTTTGTGACAGAACGTAGTAATTAAATTCAAATACTTTTGTTGATTTGTGTTTTACAATTTTGTTTTCTGTTACACATAAAATTTATTCTATTCTATTCTTAAATAACATTATTAATTAATTAGACTAGTGTGTGTAGCGGGTAGGTTACGAGGGCGGTTGCCAGGTGACAGTGGTCATCTTCCTGTTGATCTCCTGCAGTATGAGCGTGCAGCGCGCGATCTGCGCCGGCCGCAGCTGGGGCGTGGAGTCGCGCGCGCCGCGCTCCGACGACGAGGGACGGGGCGCTCGCTGCGCGCGCCGGAGCGCCCGCCGTCTGCGCGCGCGCGCTGTCGCTATAAATATTATAAAAATTTTTACACACGTGCACGTTTTATTATTTTGAAAAACGTTATTAAATTCTGCATAATAGGCATCGTATCAGCGCAAAAATATGACTGCTTAGGAAGATTGTAACTTTATAGTGACATAAAAGACAAAAAAAAAACGGTTAAACCTAGTAAATAATGTGTTAGCTATGTGAAAAAAAAACCACTGGAATCGGACAACATTAAAAGGTAGAAAAGAGCTATATCTTACTGTATGGACAAGTTGGCGGTCTATAGCTAATTATTTTAAAAAACCGGCCGACCTCCACTACAGCAGGCGCATATAAAACCTTTTTTAGATATTTCGATTTAAACAAAAACCTCCGCACATATATTTATAAAATTAAACTGGGACTACTCGAGATGTACCTAACCCTTACAAACAAAAAAAGTATTCTTCTAATCGGTCCACCCGTCGCCAGTTAAGAAACGTAAAAAACCCAATTGACTTGAGTACGTCCTCTTTTTGAAAGTTTTTTTTTATGGAAAACTTTCATTTATTCATTATTATAACCTAACAAAAACTATATAAAGTTATAAACTATATGTACAAAAGCAATATCCAAAAATTAAAACTAACTTAAATCTAAACCACTGCCAGTTGGTAGAGTACCCAAAATGCTGGCCCCATTGCCTCGTTGAATGGCAATACCAATGCGCTGACCCAGGTAGAGACCAGCATTTTGGTCTCGAGTAGCGTCAACTAGACGCTTTGTTAGGTCTTTATATAATAATAACTTTTGAAAGTCAGTAAAAACATAGTCGAATTTCCGGCCTCTTTTTTGAAAGTTGGTAGATAGAAAAAATCCGCCAAATACGAGTCGGACTCATGCACGAAGGGTTCCGCTGTCTATATTAGTTGTTTGCGTTCTATCGTTATTAATATCAAGTAAAAAAACGGCAAATAATCACGTTTCTTATACGACAGGACCTCTTAAATATTTATTTTGTTCTATTTTTAGTATTTGATGTTATAGGGGCAGCAGAAATACATCATCTGTGGAAATTTCAACTGTCTAGCTATCACGGTTCATGAACTGATTTTACTGTCCGACAGACATCAGACAGAAGACTTAACTGTCTAATGTCTGTCGGACAGTGAAGTCTTAGTAATAGGATCCCATTTTAACCCTTTGGGTACAGAACTCTAAAAACACCTTTTTACCTGATTCCTTGTCTTTTCCTTTGTAATCATCGTCCATTGTACTTGAGAGAGATCTCTTCTTTGGTGACTGCAACAATACATAGAACATGGTCACAGCGCGGACACTACGTGGTTTCTCCATACAAACGCTGAAGTATAATTATCTACTCTCACAGACAAATGCAAATAAAATCAATTTTATTTTCCAAAGGTTTAACTTTAACAAGCATGTACATTAAAATTAATATTATGTAGGTAGCAACAATAAAGAAGATAATCGAGGAGATCCTTGTGAACCCTGCACTAGGAAGACCCTGTATCGCAGGGTTCACATTGCACAATTTGAGTATTAGAGATGTGACAGGTTCAGTTGGTACTGAGTTTACAAAAAAGACAGCATACGGATATCATTATTTAATGCGCCGATGTGTGCGTAGAAGGCCCCTTGCAATACTCAATACTCAATGTGCACTCCGAATCAGGAGCAGGATTGAGGAAAGCTTGACAAATAGCAGGGAGGATGTGTCAATTCTATACATAGTATTATTATATATTTTCTGACAGGATGATACTATGATAGTACTCGTATATGCGAGCGTGTAATCCTTTACATTACGCCGCTCTGTATCCTACATTAGGGTCAAATCTTGAAACTGAATTTTAACATGTTGACTATCCAACTATTTTGGGATTATAGACCCGGGAACCAAACATGTTGTTTCATTAAAAAATACCAAAAATATTAGTTAGCAAAATTCAGTTGTCAAGAGGATAATGGCGTGTGATGAACTTCATTCAGAAAACAAGATAAAAATACTGCACAGTCACCAGCATGTGCTGATTGCTATCCATGGCTAGATATTTTCATGATCAAAAGACTATTTTCAGTAAAGAACAGCTTGCAAAAGAATTTAGCTTGAGGTATTTCAACCAAAACGGATTTTTTACTGATGAAAAAATCCGTAATATTACATAGAGATCAAAAAGTGTAAAAATATATGTAACAGGATTTTTGTTTTTAGGTTTCCTATACATACATAAAGCATAAGCATGTCTAGCTGCAAAATAATACACAATTAGGTTTGTCTTGGTGTGTGTATTAGATGTAATGTACGGATGCCCGAACTGGGACTCCTTGTGCATTATATGTAATACATAGACAGCCTATGTGTTAATGCAGTCATTCTCAACCTATTGAGATATAATAATGCATATTGATAATTTATATTTGGTACAAACAAAGCAATGTACGAGTCTGTTAAATCTCTAACAATCACCAGTGCAAAAATTATTTCCTAAAATGTAATAATCAAAAGGTTATTGTCCAATTACTGTCCAATTACTGTGTACTTTGTAACAATTACCCGTCTTTTAACCTGCTTCTGGTAATGCTGAGCATCGTAGAACTGTGGCTGTGATCTCCGTGCTCGGCCTGTGCGTCTCTTTATGTCCTCTACAGCAGGCAAGCTGTCTGCTCCACGACGGGCTGCGAAGAAAGTGTGGCCACATTTGCAGGACTTTGATGCTACTGCTACCTGTAATTTTTAGGTAATGGGAGGTTTTCTATGCTGTCTTGTGAGTAAATGCTTATCACAAGCTCTTAAATGAAAGCAACCAATTCTTGCAAAATTAAAGACATTTCATGCAAATGCGCTAAACATATAAAGAATTACTGATAGAAAATAATATAGATTAACTATAAGTAAAGGCAAATCAATTATCACATCACACTAATATTATGAAGGAGACAGCTTGTGTGTGTTTGTTTGTTAATCCTTCAATGGCTAAACGTATTTGGATGAAATTTGACATAAGGACAGCTTATGTTCTGGATTAGCACATAGGCAACTTTATTTAACAAAAAAAAACAGTATACCGATAGGACAATCAATCAAACGCTCCGAGGGAAATTAGTCTAACAATAAAAATATCTTTAGTCAGGAATAGTCAGGATGCATTGTAAAGATCAGTACCGTATGGAAGCCTTGAAATGCATTATCTTGACTAGATGAAATGCATTATCACACTGAAGTTTGCAAGTTTTGTTTATGGAATACAGGAAATTTGGTTGTTTATAAACTAATCACACTTAAAGAATGTAATAAATTCACTGTTCTATTGTAATCTCACCTGCATTTCACATTTTGGACAACTTTTAGCAATCATTTTGTTTTTACCCATTATAAATCGGCGCAATGCAAATTACTATTTAATTCAAAGAATATGATACTCTCAATCAAATCAATATTTTATTCCATACGTATGTAAAGTTCTTTTATTACTCTGTTATTCCAAAATTTCCAAATAAAGATTTAAATAATAAGCTATTAAGGTACATACAATCTCTATCAATCAATTTCTTTTGTGACATTTTTTAGCTACCAATCTTTTTTAGTAAGTCGATAATGCCCATTCCAGATACTGTACGACCTTAAAACGCGAACAATAATGGCGGGCTCGATCATCCGTGTAGTTAATTTCCAATTGGTTTCAAACTATTGGTTGTTCAAATACAGGATGACACGTGATATTATCAGCATCTAACAATTTTTTCCGACCAATCGGACATTAATTACACGAATTATCTGGTCTATTCTATTCTATATTTGATTTATGGCACCTGCGGTATAACCGCAATTTTGCCAATGTCACGTGACTAGCAAGACAAACGCTGATAAGATTGGCCGGTAACGCGATTCAATAAAAAACCGTGGACACTGCGCAGGTGTTCGGTGATGAGAAACAATTTTGTATCTGAGCTTACTTTTTTACAAACCTGAAACAAACACAAGGACATGTACAAAACGGCACAAATGTTAGTAACATGAAATATATAAAAAGGCAAAGATTAGGTAATTTATAGTTTAATATTGTTAATTGTAATAAACTTATTTAGAATATATACAAAAGGAGCGAAGACAAGGGGAAGCAGGGAGGAAAAGTTAGAGGGGCGGGAAATATCTGCAGGAATCATGTCATAAAGGGAGCAGCCAAGCATTTGACATTCAAAGAATATATGTTCGGTAGTCCCAATAGCTACACCACATTCACACAGTGAGTGATCACGTACTCTGATTCTTGCTAAAAACACAGGAGTGCAAGCGTGACCCAACCGTAAGTGGCACAATGTTGATGTTACTTGTTTGCTTGTTTTTTTGTACCTTGAGAACCATGGTTTAGTTGGAATTGTTTCTTGAATTTGGCCATAAAACTTTCCTGTTACTTGTTTGACCTCATGCCAGTCGGACAGCCATGAATTAAACATAGCAGGACGGCAAGAGGTAGATAAATCATGGGAGTATACATGGTAATGATCCTCATTGCCAGTAATAGATGCCTGCTTAGCAAAGGCGTCGGCGTTCTCATTTCCTGGGATGCCCACATGACCTGGGATCCAGGCAAGGACTGCTTGTAGACCTAGCATTCGACATTTTAGTAATTCTTCCTTGATCTGAAGAATAATCGGAAACTTATTTTTAGATTTAAAGGGGTTAGCAATATTTATTCGGACTCAAAAAGCTGCCTTCAAGCAATCTTGAAGGCAGCTTTTTGAGTCCGAATAAATGATGACCTTGTCGATGTTATGGGAGGAAACGTATACAATGGCTTCAACAATGGCAATAGCTTCCCCGGTAAAGACAGAGGCAAGGGAAGGGGACTTAAAGCTGAGAATAACCCTATACTTGGGAATCCAAACAGCTGATCCTACATCTCCATCCCTATTTAATTTGGATGCATCAGTGAAGACAGAGAGCCAGTCCTTCCGAGAATTATCAATGGAGTACAAGAAACTTTTTGTTGGTTCCACTGAATTTTTAGTGATTCCAAAATCTAACAGAACGTTTGGTTGGTAAACAAGCGAATTGAAATTTGTGAGGAATAAAGGATTGCCTGGAAATTGACGAACTGGAAAAGGGAGAGCATATAGGTGTTTAGTAAAACTATTGACGAGACAGGGTACTTGAAGGCATATTTTACGGTCGTATATTAAATTGTGCAGTTTCTCTAAGACAAATATTAAAGGGTGATTTGAATTTTGAATGACTTTGCATATAAACCTATCAGCCAAAAATTGCCTACGCAAATGAAGGGGTAGATCCCCACATTCTATCTGCATGGCTTTAATGGGAGAGATCTTCATCGCCGCCAGTATAACCCTGAGACACCTGGATTGAATTCTTGATAATTTCTCAAGAGCGTCCTTGTTATTATAGTCGAGGAGGAATGTTCCATAATCCAAATGGCTCCGAATTATTGAGTTGTATAATAGTCTCTGGGAAAAAGGATGAGAGCCCCACCATACACCAGAAAGAGACCGTAGTATATTAATATTTTTCTCACATTTCTTAATTAAGTAGTCAAAATGTGATGCACCTGTAAGCCTCGAGTCTAACCAAATTCCTAAGAACTTAACGGAGTTCTTTTGAGGAATATTTTGATTGGCATATATAATATTAATATCAGGAATAGTCTTTTTCTTGGTGTAGACAACTGTACTGCTTTTTGCAGCTGAAATAGACAACCCGTGATCACTAAGCCAGGAGTCAAGATATATAAGAGCATTGTTAATATTTTCTTCAGCATGAAATATATTGTTTGAAGAGACATACAAAGCTATGTCATCAGCATATTGAAGTGCTTGGCAATAAGGGTTGATAGCATCTTCTAGATCTGCTGTATATAAGCTGTAAAGAAGAGGACTAAGGACTGAGCCTTGAGGCAAACCTTTCCAGATGGTTCTGGACACAGGATGAGCGCAGCGGGGGCTAATTAAAATGGTTCTTTCCGAAAAGAGGCTGAAAATAAAATTGACAAGCTTCGCTGAAATTCTCAGCTGTAGCAGTTTGCTTCTGAGGATTGGAAGAATGACATTATCGTAAGCGGCTTCAACATCCAGAAAAGCGACTATAAGGTATTCTAGTTTTATGTGAGAAATCCTAATATCAGTAGTTAAGATGCTGAGGCTGTCAAGAGTGCTAAAGCCTTTTCTAAACCCGTATTGGGACTTAGAAAGGAGGCCCCTATTTTCCACGAACCACTCTAACTGTTTTTGATCAGAATTTCAGTTATTTTCGCCATTACACAAGAAAGAGCAATAGGGCGATAAGAGTTCGGATCTAAAGGATCCTTGCCCGGCTTAAGTAGGGGTATTATAATTTGAGATTTCCATGAATTAGGCACTGACCCATTTTCAAAGAAATCATTGATTAATTTTAAGAGTATTTGTTTTGTGTTTGAGCTGGCATTAGTAATGAAGGAGTAAGGGATTCCGTCCACCCCAGGTGTGAAATCAGATAGTTAAAGCTATTTGAAGTTCTTCATATGAGAAAGCGGGATCGCAATGAGCTGAAGAATGGCAAAAATTTATGGGAGTAGGAGGAAAAGCTTGTTGAACATAAGGAGGGGCTAAATTGTTAGCAAATTTCTCTAGCCAAATTGAAGGGTCGTTCGAAGAAACATCAGAAGAAACGTAAGACCCCCGGAATCTCCGTATTTGTCTCCATACTAGTGTTGATGGGGTAGTGGGTGATAGACTTACACAGAATCTCATTCAACCAAGCCGTTTTTTAGTGGAAAGAGTTTTTCTATATTTAGCTGAAGACTTTTTAAAAGAGAGGAAATTGTTTAAGGTCATAGATTGGTTGTAAATTTCTGCTATGTTTCTTTCTTTCACAGCTTGTGTGCATTCAGCATCCCAACAAGGAGGAGACATATGTTTTTGTTGAGTTTTGACTGGGATGTACTCATTTGCTGCTGATAGCATGCAGTTTACCAAATTGCCATACCTAGTGAGGGGCGGTTCTACATTTGTAATTGAGTTAGAGACTAATATTTAGTCTAAGCGAGAAGAGTAGAGGTCCCAATTTGCACCAGAAAGCCTGTATTTAAGACGAGGAGATGGGGGAGGAGGAAGGGCTATACCAAGAGACAATTTAATCTCGATAGGGAAGTGATCACTTTTGTGGGCCAGAGAATGCACATTCCATAAAACAGAAGGGAAGAGAGATGGAGAGCATAAAGTAATGTCTATTGCAGAATTAGGATTTTGGTTGGGATAAGGTCTGCGGGTAGGTGTGCCATCATTTAATAAACACAGATCTAAGTTTGTAATGAGATCCAGTTAATGTCTACCGACACTGTTGGTGTGATAAGATCCCCAAGATGTGTTATGAGCGTTAAAATCTCCCATCACGACAATAGGAGGAGGAACAGCAGATATAACTGAATGGATTTCAGGGATGTGGTTGGGGTGGTAATGGGGAATATATATACATAAAAAGGAAATATTAAATGAGCGGACCGCCACAGCATTAATTTCAGGGCTGAATGCAGGAAGGGTAATTCAAGAAAAGACAAGGTTACGTTTTAGAAAAATTGCACATCCAGCTTTCCCATCCCGTCGGTCGTCCCGGAGACAGGAATATCCTGGCACTCGGTAACGAGCCCCAGGTACAAACCAAGTCTCAGAGACAGCCACCAGAAGGGGGCAGCATTTATGGATGAGTTGGATGAGCTCAGGGACCTTCCGTCGTGCTGTTCCACTGGAAAAGGGTGAACTGATCCATTGTGAGACAGTAAGTTAGAGAGTTGAGATATTACAAGGGCAACGTTGTTCGGTAATTGGGAAGGATTTTGGGAAATGATGTTGAGTATTAAAGAAAGGAGTTGTACTAGGAAATCATTCTGAGAATTCCCAGACTGAAGCATTTGTAAAGCAATGCCATTTGCCAATGATGATTGTTCGGTACGAGTAAGTAATTGGTGAGTTTGTTTATCATAAGATTTTCCCGGAAGGGGTCTAGATGGAGGGTTGCGAATGATTGTTTTCTTGTAAGAGATTGAGGGTTGAGACTGAGATATAGATGGGGTATTGTTGGATAGGGGAATGGTAAGGTGAGGGTCAGGTTTGGAAGTACGTGGGATAGATTTAGTCACTTCATTAAATTGTCTAGAAGATCTATACAGTAAAGAAGCCTCTTGGTATGAAATACCTTCACGAGCCATGGTAGTTTTTATGGCTTTTTGCCTGGCTTGTTCCGGACAAGCTTTGTCAGTAGCGAAATGACGTGCAGAACAGTACAAACAGGAGGCTGATATATCGGGGACACAGCACTGATCTCCAATGTGGGATTGAGCACATTTGTAACACCTAGATGTAGATCGGCATTGGGATTTTATGTGTCCAAATCGGCAGCAGGCTAGACATTGTATGGTTGGAAATTCATAAGTTTCCACATTCATTGCATAGTAAAAACAGTAAATTTTTGCTGGTAGCTGCTGACCTCTAAAGGTGAGAACAACAGTTTGGGTTGGTTCCCAGTTCACTGTGGAGTCATTCCGAACCTTTCTATTTAATCGCCTAGCTTTAACTATATAGGCTGAGCTGTTTGGAATCTCAATGCAATTGGCAAATTCTTCCATTGACCAGTCCACAGGGACTCCTCGTACTACACCCATTCTAGTAACATTGTACGTAGGAATAAAGGCATCATACTTTTGCGATGCAAGTAGGGGGTTACTAAGGAACTTATTGGCAGCTTCGTATGACTTAAACTGGACAGCCATTTTATTCCTTCCTACTCTTTTGATCCCATCACGACATATGTCCTCTATTTTGTTAGAGTGCAAAAACTGACCAAACTTAATGGGTCGGAAGCTTGTGCCAACAGTTGGGTCAGACTCCTCCTTAGAAACATGTACAATATATGGACCTGCATCCGTCTTCTCGTACTCTTTGATGCCAACAATAGTTAGTGATGGGTGGGTGTAGACTGTTTGAATTGAAGGCATCACTGCATCCCTGTTAGTAATATGAAGCTTACCAGGTGGGCCACCAGGACCTTCATCCATGGGTTCTCTTGATCTTTTATTACCGGGAGTTAGCACTGGTTCAGTCGACTTTGTCGGAATAACCACCGAAGGAAGGTCCGGCGGCTCGGCCGGTTCAGGGGAAATGGACTCCATTTCCCCCGAACAAATAAACAAATAACACTTACCGACCCCGAGTTATTATAAAAATAAGCTCTAGAAAGGAAAAACACAGCCAAATTTCTTAAATGAACAGCACAATCACTACAACACGTGTGTCCCCTAGCTGACAGCAGGCTCGACCGCATTATCTGGTCATTTCTGGTCGCGTTTAATTGGACGTACAATATCCATTTGGGCATTATCGACTCCAACTTTGCATTGACAATGACAGACACTATTGAAATGTCACTTTGAAATGTCAGGTTGGTTTAGCTGATTTTGAATTGTTTACAAAATGTAACAACACAACACAAGAAATCGCAATTTTAGCTTATTTCACCTTATTGCAAATGTAATGCAATGGACATATTATTGTGCATATAATCAACATGAAACGAAAAAGATTACCCGAACAAGGAGTGGAACTGAACAACAGCACGCAATTAGATGCTACAAGTAGTCAGAATGATTATTACATGTGTGTGTGTGGATCAAAATTCAAAAGTAGACCTAGTATAATAAGACATGTAAAAGTATGTGAAATAAATAGCAATCTCACATGTAAATGGTGCAACTTAAAGTTTAAGAATCGAGGGAATCTAATAAACCATGCATATTATATGCATGGATCACAAAAGTAAGTTTATTATTATGTTTTCGTTAAGAATGCAATAACTAGGTAATAACCTTGAATCTAAACATCGGAGCGAAATGTAATCTATATAGGTATCTACATGCATTTGACACTCGATAAGTATCTTGGAGGATTTAAAAGTTGTCTAGACTTATTCAAAAGTTTCAAATATAAGTAATTTAACTTTTACTTGAGTATGTTAGTTAAAAAGTGACAGCTGTGAAACTAAGATCAATACCTGTTCTTTTCTTATGGCAATACTAAACACGTAACTTGTTAAGATTTGGTCTAGACTATTGTTCAAGTACTAAGTCTAGTAATTACAAAAGCTTATTATATATCAATCTTCAAATTTAAGACTCTTTTCACAATATTATAAATAAATATAGAAATACAATAATTTTCTCAGTTAACTAATTTTATGTGAAATGATGTTGATTTTGTATTAGGCTTTTTTTTTATTTGCAAGTGCTAACTGAAATTAAGATAGTTATACATGAATAAGTCACACTAATACTTACTTAATAAAATGTATGTAGTAAGTTAACTATTAAGAATTATAATTGGATGTCTAACAGAATTAAAATTAAAAATAATAATTTCTAGAATTATTGTTAGTGTTCAGTGCTTATACAAGTGATTATATTTGTGTGTAAGTGGAAGTGTAATAATGAATAATGATTTGGAGCTAATGAAGCCTCCCATTACTACAAAAGTCCCTAGAAGGTACTGCTGATAATCTGTACATAACTAGCTACACCCTGCAGTGTTGCCCCCTGTAATTCAGGATAACAAGTACCCTATATATGTTATCTATCTACGAGTATATCCAGGGTCTAAGCTATTCTATATCTGAATTGATTCAGCAGTTTTTATGTAAAAGAGTAATGGACACACATTCATAGATTGTTACAAATTTTCTTCTATATAATATTAGAAGTATAGTATATATAATTAAATAAAATTAATGTTTATTTGCTAATATTACAGGTAGAATTAGTGTTGCAGTATACAGTAAGACCCTCATCATTAGTTAAAAAGTTAACATAATTGGATATGAATGAATGAATATAGCTTTATTGCACACCAAAATCAAATAAAATATACAGCAAGACATATGTGATAATGTATGTGTTTATTAGAACAAATAACATGAAATACAAGGAAACACTTAAAGCACAATAATATTAATCTCAAAAACATTGTATAACTTTTTAATGGGTCTCTGAATCTCACACTAGGATATAGTATTATAACATAGTGAACAATAACTTACACCCCTTATTAAGATTAGAGACACATGCTCAGAATTGTGGCGCTATAGGTTGATACAATTTAATATAGGCAGTTGTAAAAAATATCAATTAAAAATCTTATTGCATTTCACACTAATATTATAAAGGCGAAAGTTTGTATGTCTGTGTTTGTTTGCTCCGTCTTCACACTCAAAGAGCTGAATGGATTTGGATAAAAATTGGCACGCTGATAGCTTATACCCTGGATTAATACATAGTCTACTTCATATCCCGGCAAATCTAAGTGTTCTCATGTGATGAACAAATATCCACCGCGGGGTTCAGCTTATAAAATATATTCTCTGACGAAGACTAATTCTAACAAACTCATTATCATAAATTTCAGACCTACACCATTAAATAAAAATCAAATAGTGAAGTGCGAAGTCTGCGACGCGGAGTTCCGACAAAAATGGCAGTTGAAGTTCCACATACGAAGAAACCATTTCAACCTCCTCGCTACCATACCTCACGCACACAACAAACAAGTCAACCAAATATGGTTTGAAAAAGTCCTTAACACTGACTTAGTGATGGAGATCAAGAAGACCGGTGCGAGTAGCCTAATAATGAAACCCATACCACTGAACGCCAATGTGAAAATACACAACAACAACAAAAAAATTGATCTCACCGAACAGTATCCGACCGGTAAAAAGAAAATCGACGACACATGTCGAATATGCTTGAAGATATTTAGAAAACAAGATTTAAAGAAGCATATGAACGAGAAACATTATAACGTGACGAAACATGTTTGTAACAATTGTAATGTGAGTTTTAAAAGATCGTATCAATTCTTACAGCATGTCTGCTTTAAGACTAGAAAACGACAACTAGTAAGAGGTGTGAGACAGCCTGTCAATAGTTCTATTAAAATATCCAGAGTTGAAAGCTGTCCTGTGGTAATTTCATAAATTATACTCGATCATACATATATACATAAACTGTTTGCTGTAATCACATGCGATTAGGAAACCGAGGCTGTAATGATCAATGCACACGAGTATCATACGACGTATTTCAACACACTTGCGATTAAAAAAAAGTATTATTAATAAAACAGTAAACAAAAAAGAGTTACCATGAAAAATCGAGGATACTATTTTTCCGAGCGTGATATTTTTGTTTTACATCAGCCAACAGCGCTCGTATACCTATTAAAGAAGGCGCGACCGCTAGAGTTCTGTTACCAACCTTAAGAATAAATTAATCTTATGTTTTTGTATTTCTTACTTTTTGCGTAAACCTAATAAGATAAAATGCAGTTAATGTAGTATATTAAAATTAATAAATTATTTTTCTTCATTACTTATTAAGTAAGTGCACTTAATTCCTCAAAAAAATTCAACTATTTTTAGCGGCATAAAAACTCATTAGTGCAAGATGTAGTTGAAACTCGTGTATTTGAAAAAAGCTATACGTTCCTGTGCAATAATGGTAAAGTAAAAAAGGCGAGTGTGCGTAATGAGATACATTACGTCACTAAAATCGATACAATAAGAAGCCTTTTACGAGGAAGTGTGTTAAAAAGACTTTTCAACACACTTCCTCGTAAAAGGCTCTCGCCTTCGGCTCGTGCGATGATACCGCCTTTGCTGTAATGATCAACTTAGCACACATATCATAATGTACTATTAATAATACACCTTTCTGCTATAAGTTGTACATGAAACTGGGTTAGAAGATACATATCGTAATTTTAAAATATTTATTTATATTTTGGTTTCATATGTCTTATTTCAAGTATGTAAAGTTAAGTATGTTTATGTAACACATTTGCAAATAGTATTCAGAAATCATACAATTAAATAATAATATGGCTTTCATACAAAATGGATATATTTCAAACTGAATACATATCATATATCTGATATTTTTATATTTATACTAAATATCGGATATATTCGAACCCCAAATATATAAACCATTTTCAAATGCTTTCAAATGCTCCTTTTAGATACATGTCTAGGATACTACATTCTACTAGTAACTTCGAAAATACTTAAACCCATGTGACACATTGTTTAATTTTTTTAGTAGGTTGTATGGTTACGTTTTCAAACTGTATATCTTAATTTTATGTGGGTTCTACGTAACACGAATGACTGCTACACGTAATTTTTTTGTTAAACTTCAAAAAATGGTTGTGTTCAGTGACGCCGGTTACGAGGTAAGACTGTTTAATATACCTTAATTTTTTATAACACAGTGTTGCAAATATTAACGATGTTCATCTCTCGAGTTAGAGATACGGCACAGTCATTTTCTTAACGCGATATATAAATACTTATCAATTTAATTTATTTTGTGACGTTATAGCATCTGTAGCCTCTTTTTTACGTCAGAAATAAATAGATTTCGATTTTGTTAAGTAGGTAACGTTTTACTTAAGGTCGATTTGCACGTCGACTAGTACAGTAGGGACTTTACTTGCCTTTACTGCCTTGCCTTGACTGCAATTTGCCTAATGTAAAGCGACGATACTTCTATCGGAAAATATAAAACTCAGCAGCGAATTCCACACAAGTTCGCACAATAAATAGCACTGTGGAAATCAATTTTAAAATATTCAAACAAAAATTAAAATACTTTTTATAAACTTAGTGAATTTATGTCAATGCAGATTGTTGAATCCACGTTTTTGGTGTAACGAACAACCATTACAAAATATTACTAATAATCAAAGAAATAAATCACAATGTAAATATATAATATAATAATAATAATAATATGTTATAAGAACTATAAAAGTATTTCAATAAGTTTTTTAAGTAATTAATAATTCTAATGTAACAAGACGTTGCATGTAACGAACGTTATTCAAAGACCAATAAATATTTCTTATTCTTATTCTAAAGGATGATGAAAGCAATTAGTGCGAGTCCGTGGTATCTCTACCATATTCTGTGCAACCTGTGGTCGTGTGGTCTTGCAGGTTGTTGCGTATTGTTGTCTACTTTCTTTGTTATGTGCGTTGAGACGATGAACGCGGTACTGTACCTACTTGTCGATGTATAAATCGGCCTATTTTGAAGAGTGGAAATACGTGTCGCTTATTAAATAGGTCCAATACTGAAACTACGTTCACAGAAAAAAAAGATGTCTACCAACAAAGCAATATCTACTTGGTCAAGACAATGTACGCAGAAAAAAAAAGATTTCTTTAACAAAGAACATATATGAAACTACAATGTCTTGACTTATTGATATGAGATATTTCATTGATTTAGACATCTTTTTCTCCGTGTTGTTTCATATATGGGGAAAACAATACACCTACTTTTAAGTAAATTATTGTTTCTTGAAGAAAATATATTCTTGATCTGAAAAAAAACGTATATTAAAAAAAATACTTGGATTGAAATAAAATGTCTGAGAATATTGATATTCTTTGTTAAAGTTATCTTTTTTTTCTATGTTCAAACGCATCGTGTGGTAGTTAGGACTTTGATGTAAGATAATATTGTGTGAAACGCTTAGCAATATCTGGTTTTATGGTAGTTACAAGACACAATTATACAGAGTTATCGGTTAGGAGTGAACTAAGCCGAAAGGATGTCATTATACTCATTATTACGAACAACTTTCACTATAGGACATTGGTCCCATGGTGAAAGTTGAAGTGGAAAAGCTGTTTCATTTTCTAGCTTTTCCAAGGAAGAAGTTGATCGGCCGTCGGTAAAATGCATGAAACATTTGATTATTTTGCTTGAATGGAGTTGAACTTTTTGGAGACCTATTAAAATAGTCTGACTGTAGTTATGCACTAGTACTAGTAAATCAAAGGGAGTTCTAATCACGATTTTATGTCGTCGTACTACTTGGGAACAAAAAGCACTAATAATTATTTCATTGCCGTTGTCCACCACTGGTGAACAGTGGGAATAGTTAAATATGATTGAGTGTCACTGTCCACCACTAATAGATAACAAGAATGATTTAAAAAGATGTGCAGTTAACCACCAGTGGTGGACAATGCCACGATTTCTTTAAAAACTTGCTATTGGCCGCCAGTGGGGGACAACGGGAATGATCGGGTCCCATAGTGATAGTGAAGGATAAGTATAGTAAACCCCTTTCAGCATAATACACCCTAACCGATAACCCTGTAGTTTCGATCTGTCCGTCTGTCTGTCCGCCCTGAATCTAACTTTTGTAGTTATGGACAAAAATACATTATATTTAGCACAGGTACGTATAGTTTGTAATCAGATTTTGTGTTTTGCATGACATAAATAATAATTTTATACTTTGATTAAATAATTATTTCAAATTTATATTATATTATTTGTAAAATTTGATATAGTAATTGTTTTTTAGAAAAATGTTTGATAATTATTATAATATTGTTACTATAACTAATATTTTATTGCATCCTATCAAAAGCTCTTTTTACCTAGTACCCATTATTAACCAAGGATCTCTGCATCTCTGCTTAGAATATGGCAAAAGTTTCTTGTCTGTCGGTATATTATGCGTGTTGTGCGTACAAATGATAGTTTTCAGTCTATCTCGATGAAACTTAGTATCTAAAATTATATCTAAATTTGTTTAAAACTTTGGAGTTTTCTTCAAAACATGGTGTATATCTTTTTCTAGAAAAATCCTGTCATTTGTCGATCTGAGTTCAATAACATTTAAAAGAGACATACAGAACTCGTATTTTGATTAGAATTTAACAAAGAATTCGCTTTAAAAAACCGTTCAATGGTCGGAATTTTTAATTGCTATAAGAACTTTATTGTGGTACCTAGGTCATAAGTTCGTTGGATACATTGTAATTTTTTTACGTAGATTAGTTTCTTAGCGCTGAAACGCTTGATACGGTTCGAATTGCAGTGTCTTTTTCTTCACATTCATGGCCTAGTCGATAAACCGCTTGCCTATCAAGCGAAAAAATACTGGTTCAGGCATGCACCTCGCTTGATATTTTCATTTAGTCGCTGTATTATAGCTAAAATAATCACTACTTGTACTTACGGCGACAGAGAACATCGTGAAAAAACCTGCTTTTCGAACAAGCTTTCGATGACAAGTACCTGCCCACATCCAGATAAAAAGAGAGCAGTGACGGTTCCCTCGCTCGGTCAATTACACCGTTTAAACACCACTCATACGTTGTTAAACCTATCACTACTTTAAGTTAAACACAATTGACCTCATTAATGAACGCGTCTTAATGTTGAGCGTCTTTTGTCTTGTTTAGGCGCATGATATCGAATCTTTGATCTCGAATTATCTCTATCGGATAATTCGAGATCAAAGATGTTTAAAGTTGAAACTTGTATAGGTACAGACAGATTCACTGTCTTTATAACGCGTTTCCACTTTAAACATCTTTGGTCTCTAGTAGATACCACAAACTAATAAGAAGATACTACGGTGCCTATAAACATACCCTATTCTATTCTAATTACAATTTTGTTCACGAAGTACTTAAAGACATCGGAGAATGTAGTACTTAAATACAAATGCCTTTAGCCTACCCAATGACAAAAAAAACTTTTGAATTGTCAAAGTCAAAGGCGTTCAGCACCTACCGTGCAGTGTTGTGCTAACTGTGCTATAAGATTTGTGGTGTCCGTCGTTGTTGCCGTTGTTGGTACATACTTGGTTGGCTTTGTTTAGTTTATTTTTGGGTATATTTATTGAATAATGAATGAAAACACAGAATCTGAAACATTCTCTATCAATAATGTGTGTCGAATATGCTTAAAAGCTACTAATAATTTACTTCCCATGTCGATGGAGCATGCAAACCTATATCGAAATATCGTCGATCAAGTAAGTTTTTAATTTATTTTTACTGCTTTAAGTTTAATAAAATAAATTTAAATGATATCCTAATAATTTAGTAAACGATTTATTACAGCAGTGTATTTTTTATACTACTTTGTTTAGATATTAGCTATACTTTGCATTAAAACTTTTTCTGATTAAGTTTCTCTGCTGCTTTCAGGTACCATTTCAGGATACCAACATGAAAGTGTGTGTTATTTGTCAATGGATATTGCGGAAGTTCTCCAAATTCAAACTCCAGTGCTGGACGGCTAATAATTTGCTATGTGGATCTGCCTATGAGGTAATTGCAATATCAAGCTAGATTTCCTAGAAAAAGTAGTCAAATCCGATTTAATTAAATAAGTAAAGCTACGGTTTATGTCTACTGGAAATGAGTGTCGTATTTAATAGGTGGTTCAGAAAGTAATTTCGTTTTTTTATGTATAATTTGCACCAATCTTCACATTTAAGCCGTATAATTTTTATATGCTTTGAGAGTTTATATAGCAAGGCTTGTGTGTGAAAAATTTCAATTAATTGTACGCAGTAGTTTTTGATTGCTGCCCTTTTAAATATGGAGAACAATAAGCAGCATTTTCGACATATCTCTGTGAGAACATGGGGAACCCATACATCGAGCTTCGAGGATAATCCGGGGCCTTTCAAGTGGTTATAAACTGTTGAATTGAATCTCACGTGTTGTCATTAGGCAGTTCGCATCAGCTAATGCCTTTATTATACTTAATAACTTTTATCGCGTCTTTATCAGCTTCAACCGCCACCGCATGGTAAATAGGCACCAACCACCAGCCTTGCTATAGGAGCTCTCAAAATATATAAAAATTATACGGCTTAAATGTGAAGTTGGGTGCAACAAAATACAATAATTTCCTCTTACCGGAAAAAAAAATTAACTTTCAGAACAACCCTATATTATATATGTCTGACTTTAACGTGAGTATAGTCTGCATTTTTTTCCTATTGTAACATTCTTTATATTTACAGGATGCCAAACCTACTGACTTTTTACAAAATCTGGCAACAAGCCATTACTTGATACAAACACCAACAAAAGTATATCAATACACACCTAAAAACCAGCACTACAAGGAAAACAATACACACATGACTGCCACATACACAGACGACAATAAAAGTAAAGATTTTGAAATGTGTAATGTATTTAATACTACAGAGAATGATGAGTACATAAGTGATGATTATACTGATGACTACAAATCTACAGCTTCGGAAAGATTCGAAGAAAATGAATTTGATATGAAAAATGAAAATGTAAGCGACAATGATAATATTGTCTCAGAGGATGAGACGCCTCTGTTTTTATTGCGCAGTAATTATAACAAAATATCAAAAACTAAAAGGATTTTTTTTAAAAAAGATATAGATAAGATAGAAAAAATTGTAAGTATCAAATAAAAATGAAAGCCAGATTTCACTTGAACTAATATTTTCATTCTTTTTTTTAAGTTGCTTTTGAGTATTATATTAAATTGAGACTTATGGTCACTTAAACAGACAGAAAAGTTTTAGTTTGAAATTACTAGATATGCTTATTTGCTTTTTTGCTCTTTATATATTTACTAGTCATTAGGTTCAAATTTCTTATAGCACAAATACAAATGTCATAAATTACTAATTAATTAATTAATCTTACTTGGTGCAAAGGCTGGCAATTGCCATTCAACGCGGTAACGCAGCCAGCGTAATGGGTACCTTTGCTCCAGGTACGATTCGGGATGGGTTGTTCCACTAATTTAATTTGACGTGTTAATTAATTAACATTAATAATATTAATTTTTCCTTCGTGGGTAACTGGTTACTGTGGTGGCCTAAAATACTGCTTGTTAAATAGAAAAATAGATTACTCTTGACAGAAAAATTAACAATATAACTTTATTTTCAGCGTGCCTCAGAAGAAATTTCTGTGGAAATCATAAAAGACCTTAACATAAAGCAGGAAAAATCCAACAGCACTAAAGAATTAAAACAGAAAAAACATAAAAACCGTTTCAAAGGTAATGGATTAAATGAGCAAAAAGACGAAATGTATGCAAAAACTGAATCGAAACATGATCAAAATAGCAAAGTTGTAAAAGACGGCTTCTCCAGTCGTATGGTTCAGGAAACTAGTGAATATAAAGTCATAAAGCTGACTAAAGAGCAGGTAATGAGACTTGATAAAACTACATACATCAGCTACTGTTGAAAAGTGGCGCTATAGTCTACAAAGGTGTCCCCTTTCCCTTTCCCTGAAAAAACATGTTTTGATCAGATTTATAAAAAATACTTACTTAATACTACATACTTTTTAATTTTTAATGGAGAGCTGGCCGGTAGGCGCAGTTAGTAGCAACCCTGCATTCTACGCCGCTTGTCCCGGGTTTGATCCCCGGACAGGTCAAACATTTGTCTGCATGAACATGTCTGTTTGTCCGTTTAAAGTATGTATATCAGTCATCAGGTTACCATAGCACAGGTTTTGCATAGTTTGGGACCTGAAGACCTTGATTAAAAAAAAAACAATCAATTGTGATCTTTTAGGTCGGAAATCTGCCTATGTCCCTCCACAGAAATGTCCCTCCTTAACTCTCTTATCAGATATATTGGCTTGGAATCAAATATTTTAATTCTACCATTCTAACTGTACTAATTATGTTAAAGTATAGATAAGGCTAAGCGCTACAGGTACATGGTATAGGTTCCACAGATGAGCACTAAATAAATAAAAAAATATATAGATAAAGTGTAAATGTTAGCGCGTAGGATTTGCGAGCTGAAGTGTCAATAGGCTGGCGACATCGCTCGAAGAACCGACAACTGATGGGGAAGAAAGGTTCTTGAGTGGCGACTACGAACTGGAAGACGCAGCGTAGGTAGGCCTTCCCTTAGGTGGACCGACGACATAGTAAACGTCACAAGTAACCAGTGGATGCAATTAGCCGCTTGTCGTTCGGAATGCCGTTCTAAGGGGGAGGCCTATGTTGGACGTCTTCTGGCTAAGGATGATGAAATATTTTTTTTCCCTTATTTTGAATTTACGGCTTTATAAATCAACGCGCCTCAATCTTGAGCTTTGGCGCATGACCTACTCTATCGGATAAAACGAGACATGAGATGCTCAAAGTTGACTCGTTTATTAATGAGACAGTTAAAATCAAACTTCTTTCTTCGTTTGTAGTACTACGGAACTCTAAAAATACAGTTGAATTGAAAACCTGCTTCAGGAAGTTCCTTGACCGGTTTGGTTTAAAAAAAAGTTTGAGGTCAAAAGATCGCAGGACTACTACTGGTATCATTGATTTGCAGGTTCTACAAGAAATGTGTGAGCGTGCCAAGAGCGACGTGTACATCAATTTGCCGTATAAATGTGAACATTGTGTGAAAGGATTCAATTTCCAAGAAGTTTTAGATAAACATATGGAGAAACATTCCAAGGTAAATATAAAAAAAAATAACGAAGTTAAATCGTGGAAAAGTATCTTATTATAGTCTTAATTTATTTAAAAAAAAGTTACTACCATAAAAAATATAATATGGGACAACATCCACACCAAGGTCTCCAGGTCCCAAACAAGGCAAAGCCTGTACTATGGTAACCTGATCACTAATATACATACTTAGAAATACATATATACATACTTATATATATATTAAACACCCAGATGTAATGAGAGTATACTTTCTTAAACCTAAACAAGTTCTTTTTAAAGTGATTACTTACTTCAATAACGGCAGACGCCGATACAACTTTATCAATTATTTCGATTTAATCCCCCCACGTGAAACGCCACTCTTTCGACGAAAAGAAAAATGTTTCAAATTGTCCAGCCGATATGAACAATTACTGTGACTATCGTAACAAAAAATAGCGTCAAATTGAGTAGGTACTTCCGTCCATTTTTGTGAAGTCGTTAAAGAAATAGTTTTCCAAATTCAATCAGTCCAGAACATAGTAGGATTTCCTGATTCTACGGCTCTGCCGTCTCTAAGAAATCGTGCAGCTCACATAACAAAAAAATGCAAGTGACGTATTCTAAATACAATATGGCGGACGACCTAAAATGGCGGTCCCATTATAAGGTAAAGCTCACAGCTTCTTAGCAAAACCTTGAAAAAATAAAATAAAAACACTTCACATTTGTTGTTTTAGAGAATATAAATAAAACCTAGATTTTTTACTGCTAATTAACTATAGTTATTGTAGTAATGTAAATAAATAATTAATTTTAAAATAAACACAATCGTTGTTTAAGGAGAACGGTCCTCTGAAGTGCGAGATGTGCAGCCAGTACTGTCCCAGCGCGGTCTCGCTCCGGGGACACGTCAAGAGTCACACCACTAGGTAACGTCGCTACTTTGACACCTAACGCTCGCTCTCTCAGCTTAACTACCTACCACTAACTGACTAGTGTTTCCCTGAACTTAAAATCAAATCATATTATTCTTTATTTCATGGATACGCATCAATGATACATATACGCAACAAGATAAGATGTGATGACAATACGTGATCCACAGGACATACACTAAGCAGGAGCAGCTTTTGTCTTGTTCTATCCAATCAATCAAGTCAAAAGAAGATTAAAGTTAAGACGCGCTTATTAATAAGGCTGTAAGCTGTAAGTAAGTGTGTCGTAGGCCTGTTGACGACACACATTATGCGGCTTAAAAATATTATTTCCAAGCCTCCAATAACTTTTACAAGAACTCAGAATAACAACTTTATGGTTAAAAGAAAGGAGTTTCTTTGAGAGAGTTTTTATTGATCTGAGCTTCGAAAAAGTCTCGTGTGCGATGTTGACAGAACAAAAAACAACAATAAACGTTATTTTAGAACTTGTTTCACGACTAATACAATCGTCGTAGATTTTGCATTTTAAACCTTCCTCATTTTGTTAGAGAAAGGTCCTGGTGGTCAAGTCAGTTGTTTGAGTTGTCTCAGAATGACAATAAAATTGAGCTAAAATGGCCGTTTTGACATACAATATCTGACTTGTTAACTTTAATAATAATAATGCAGATACAAGTGCAAAGTGTGCGGGTGCATCAAGTCGTCCCGGCAACATCTGCTGGAGCACCACGCGCACCACCTCGGCGCGGGACCCACCTACATGTGCGACTCGTGCGCGTTCACTACCAAGTTAGTACTACCACTGATCACCGATGGTACTGCGTCTTAGCCCGTATCGACGGGTTCGTATCGAAAGGACATTTAAGCATAACGCCCTATTAGCAGATCGTCCTACTAGCAAATGACATAGAAGCAAATCGGCCTAATATCAAAATGACACCTTAGCTGAACGGCCTAGTACAATTCAACACAAATTATATTATCATCTTGGTTTCATATATGTAACATTAAACATCTATTTTAGACGGTACAGTGTTATTAAAATCTTTTATTTAACTTGCAAAGTTTGTATGTGAATATGTATGTATGTTTGTTTGTACGTATGTAAGTTTGTTCGGGCGATATTGAAACCTAGTTTTGAGATATCTTCTTTAAAAGATATTCAACCGATAGAGCTGAAATTTGTTAAAAAATCACGTTCAGCTCGGATGACAATGCATGGTTAACAGTGTGACGTCATTTTTAATCCAACATGGCGGAGACAACAATAAAAAAGGCGGTCTTTCTATTTGTCTGTTTGTTCTGGCTTATCTCTGAAACGGCGGGACCGAGTCAGACGGGACTTAGTCTTTCAGGTAGCTGATGTTACAGCGTAATGATGTTTTAACTTAAAACTTAACATGTTCATTTTCTTGTGTACATGACTGTCCATGTCGTTTTGATATTAGGCCGTTTCGCTACTAGGTCATGTTGCTTGTAGGACGTTATGGTAATATGCCGTTTTGCATTTAGGACGATCTGCTAATAGGGCGTTCTGCTTAAATGTCACTTTACATCAGCACCGCTTTCGCGTTTCTCTGTCAATCGTCAGTTTTGGAATTAGAGCCGGTATAAAAACGCTCATTCCGATAATTATCGAGGGCTTAATACATTGGATATAAATATCGAACGCAAGGGCTCAAAAACCATTAAACTGACCTTTGATGTCCAATGGATTAATTAAGTTTATACTGTATTAAATTGCCGACGACTTATGCACTTGAAGATGACAAATACAATAATATAAAAATTAATCGCTGCATGTGTTGCTGTACGCAAATCTCGAGAGCAGCTGAACCGATTTTGCTAATTTTTTTTTAAGAATATTCCTTGAAGTACGAGGATGGTTCTTACGGAGAGAAAAATTTAAAAAATTGTCTGTAAGAGTGTAATAACATCATTTTTCTATACAAAGGATTCGTAATAATACTCATAAGTCAATTTGAACTTTAATACCATATCATAAACTTTAAGTGTTAGTGGAGAGGTTCCGGGAAGGCAAAACAATTGAGTGACGTTAGTATCGTATAAATATTAATGTCAATATCTGCTGACCCGGCGACCAGAATAGCAGAATAAGTATATTTTTTTTTATTAAATAATCGACTGTTAGGTGGTACGAAGTTCGCCTGGTTAGCTAGTACTATAATAAGCTAACGCCCTCGTAGAGGGAAGAAAAAAAAATTATAATCAAGTTGACATCAATCAGCGATATCAAGATCCGTACCTACTTGCAATAAACGTTAAAGCGTTATCGTTTGATACCGGCCGTAATAAATATACCTATATGCTATGTATATGTACCATGGCATGATGGTAGGGCGTTTCCTATCGCTCGCCTGGCTAGCTACCACCCTCAAGTTGTAAAATCTGTCGCCAAGCACCTAACGGTGTGTTCCGGCAGCCTTCCTTGAGAGCCAGTGTATTCCAGACTAGGCATGCTCCATCAAGGGCTACAGTGTCGCTGACTTCCGTGGTCGTGCGAACTTATGGTCAAATGCCTAGACGTTCAGGATAAAAAAAAACTTTGGAACCATACTTGTACTGCTGAATAGGTGAGGCCAATCGCAACCCCATCTATGTATATAAAAGAGTAAGCTCCGACTGACTGATATTATATTTGAATCAACGATGAGCCTAAAGCACTGAACCTAAACACAACACATTTAGAGGATGTAGGGGTTTTCTAAAGATTTTGGGAAATTCAATTCCTGTGTAGGTCAAATGAGGGTTCTGTATTCTATTATATGTTGCGGGCAACGGCGCGGGTGACGGGTAGGTACAGGTTTTTTTAAAACAACTCGAATCTACCCCTAGGGTTATCGGCTAGGGCTTTACTAAGTCAATCTCTTTTGTATAGTTTGCTAGCTTTTTTGCAGCTTCACCCGCGTTACGTTTGCTATTGAGGTAGGAAGTAAAAATGAAATTATTCTAAGAACTACCCACATTTGTTGTAGTAGCCATCTTGGATTTGAAATCATCATTATATATATCAATATTCTATTAGTCGAGCCCTTTCATTTGATACCTCGAAAACAGAGTCTTTAAAAATGTATTACAATTCACAGAATCAAGATATTTTTGTTCACAATGAAGTGAACAACTGATGCAGATTTAATACCCAATATTAACCACATATTTAGGCATTTTTGTTAGACGTATACCGACCTGGCCTAAAATGAAAACAGCCCTTTGTTTGAAGCGTGTATCATTCGGGAGTGTTCTTAGCGAAGTTTGACCAAAATTGGTACAAACTGCCACAAAATAGCGAATTACATATTTTTAACTTTCTCAGTATAGGTATCAAATGAAAATTATTAACTGGTAGATAACTATGCACTATGATAAATTTCAAGCCCAACACGAGATTGAGAACAAATTGAGAACCTTCTACGTAATTTCTAATAAGATTCAGCAGAGTTGTGATGTGAGCGGAGGTGAGCATAGCCACAGTAAAACACAATTCCAAACTTGTACGAATCGTTTATTTATCAAAATAAACATTCACAAGTATAATACTTGATATAAATTGAATACAACAAAAATTAATGTAAAAAAGCTGTAGCCGCCCGGCCATGACACAAAGTAAGGGAAGAGAGTTGTCATATGTAAAAAAATATGTTAAAGGTATACCATATGTATAAAACTTGACAATTTCAACCCCAACATGGCCGCCACCACGAGATTGAGAATAAATTGAGAACCTTCTACGTAATTTTGAAGACTGTTTTAGCTAAAAGTTTTCTCTCTTGCTTTAATATTGTATTGTCCTTAGCAAACGCACAGTGATGCAACGTCACGCGCGGTCACACTCGAGCCGCGCGTCTCACGCGTGTCACGAGTGCGGGAAGCTCTGTAAAACTATCGCCTCGCTTCGTGTGCATATCGCGTGAGTATTGTAACCAATAAGATGGTATATACAAGATATTTAGTGTTTTTCCGCCTCGTCTTGATGTCAGCGTGAGAAATCGAAAAATATTTTTATTTTTATGGTGTGGTTCCTCCTTACCACCGCCACACCTCACCTTATTATTTATCTTTTCTCAGAGCTCGACAAAATCGCATCGAATCAGGGTTCGAATTTTAAAACATTATTCCATCTTTAAACTTTATTCTCCTCTCGCTCACACCTCATCCATCCCGTACTTTCTTTTCCATTTGGTCCAGAATTCTCTAGAACTTTCTTCAAAACTCCCAAAAATACAAAACCATGTCACGGTTTGATCCCGGGTCTCTTGATCGAGAATCGAGAGCCGGTACCACACAGCTACTCATTCAAGTGACGTAGATTTCGAAAATCTTGTACAGTTCGATCTGTCCAATTCAAATGCGATCATCATGCTTTTCGAACACGGCGGTGTTGGCTTCGCGACGAGCAAAGGTGATCTACGCCACAGTATTTTAGACCTTATTTCACTCGTCATAAAGTCTACTTTTAAAAATTTCTCATAATTTTTGCATTTTAGTACTTACTTCCCTCTTTTTTTATAACCCGAGAGCAGCGTTGGCTAAACCAATCTCACTTACGTAGCATACTCGCTTCGAGACCTAATTTCGGTTTCGGGTTCGATTCCCGGCCGGAGCTCGTCTTCGAACGTTGAGTTTGATGGTCTGTTTTTTGTGTTCTAATTGTAAGTAGTGTATTCATTAAAAAATAAATCCTACTTTTAGGAGCTTTAAGTGTAAAATATGATTTCTTTAAAATAAAATATTCTTTATGTACAGCCGACACAACAAATCCTCACGGCACAAATGCTCTCAGTGTGACAAGACGTTCGTATACTATTCTTTACTAAGGAACCACGTACAGTGCGCGCACGAGAAGAAAGACTTGTACTGCGTCGAGTGCGACGTGCATTTCACATCTGCCGTAAGTGTATTTTACACCCAATACTTTACTTTTACTAACAGCAAAAATATATATAAGAAAGCAACCAGGGCCGAGTTGCGCGCCTTGGGAGAGCCTTTATCTAGCAGTGGGCGAGAAAAAATGGATGTTGATTGAAAATTTTCTTTACATCGTTCTAAGTGTACCTACTTCACAACCAATTTACATAAGTAGAGATAGTGGCTGAGTTAATATATATTACCGCCAGAATGTTTTTTAATAACTTTATTAAAAAACATTCATACTCCTGAATAAAGAGACATAAAGAGCAAGTATCAATATTAATATTTATAAGTAGCGTAAGTTTTTATAAGATAGCTTGATTAATAAATAAGACAGTATCCATTCATAATTCAATTGTTTCACTAGCCTCCGATATCCCGTCCTTATAAGATCTCAATTTTAGCGGTTGTCAATTTAGGTAGTTGACGATTTAGGATGTAGTCGTTTTCGGAAGATGTCGTTGTCACCCTGAGGGGTTTTGCGTCGGGGCTTAAAAACTACAAAACACGTGTCGGTGATAAACAGTGGTTCGTGCTTGAATTTGAATTTCATGCCACGAGCCAAAGATTTTATTTTCTTTTTCCATTCTTTAATTGTTCTAATCTAATACAAACGTTCTTGTGACCAGCGATCCTAGCGAATTAGTAAAAAAAAGTCGACTTAAAATAAATAGCGCATAAAATGTCCTCGGACCACTGACTAAATATTAACTAAGAAATGATAGTGCTTCTTTAGTATTAAAATAATTGATGTTATGCTATCCATTGATGTAACAAAGCAATCTTCTAGAAGGATGCTAGGTCTTAGATCCCATCACTAATATTAGTTTAGTGGGCACTTACACTACCACGCTGCCATCATCGCCAAAAATGCGGAAATCAAATGAATTCATTGTCACTTTGACAATATGAAGTCCAGTGTCGTACAACAATCGAAAATAAGCAAATTTCGGCCCCTGACCTACTGTACACGTATTAATAAAGGTCAGTGTCGCAGGCGCATAAAAATTAGCAAATTTCGGCCACTTGTAGGTAGCGCTACAAGTGGCCGAAATTTGCAAATTTTTGGACACATCAATATTTAACGGTTTGTTTTGCTTCAGGATAGTTTGAGAGCACATTTAAAGAAAGCCAAAAGACACAGAGACTTCGTTGATTACAAGTAAGTAGATATTGCGTTCCTAATAGTTAAATTTGGGTGTTTATTTTTGTATTTTTCTTGCGTTGGGTTTGAATAAGGTGCCACGAAATATAGATTTTATAAAAAACAAAATTAGTTTCCCATTACAAACTTTTATTCAAATTGAAATAAAATTAAAGTGAAAATTATTTGCAATTTTCCTATGCGTTTAGGATAAAATCTTGCAACTGTATTTGATAGCAGTTCAATCGAATGAAATTAACTGTAACACATGTTTTTAGTTTGGATCTATGGTTAGCTAAGTGACGCCGTAGTCCAATATGGCAGACAACCCATGATGGCGGACTACTTATAATTTTGTATACTGTTAATGTTCGTTTTTATATTTACAGTCCAACAATCTTATTAATTGATTTAAAAAACTGTATGTTTATAACAACAGACACGTGTGTCCGTGTTGCGGCGCGCGCACGTTCTCTGCGTCCTCTCTGGCTGCGCATATGAGCGCGGCGCACGAGGCGGCGCGCGCGCATGCTTGCAAGCATTGCCACAGGCGGTACAGCAGCCGATGAGATGTACACTCTACCTACACTGTATACAAGTAGTAGACTGCAGATCGCTACCACTATCGGCCAGTTTATAACAACTGACACGTGTTTCCGTGTTAGAATTATAAAATTTCAAAACGACCGCCGATAATCTTTTCTCGAATTCGCGTTTTGGTTCAATAGTAAAACATGTTTATGACAAGCACAGTAACCCTGTTTCTTAGGTTTAAACATAAAATTGCAGTCCCCACTAACTCAATACTCGTTATGTCCAGGTCCTCACTCAATGGCCATCAGTATCTAAAACAAATTACCAGACAATATAAACAATGCAACAGATAATATTTACTTCGAAAAATCTTTAAAAAAAAATACTACTAGAAAAGTGCTATTATAGTAGTAGAATTTAGACGCAGGGTGTTCGTCGGCGACTTTTAATGATCCGGCTCGAAGTAATGTAGAATTTACGCGCAGGGTGTTCGTCGGCGGTGAGGATTGATAACACTTTTACATCGATTTTAGCGTTTAATAATATTCATAGCACAAGACATCAATAAGTACACAATCAGATTTAAATCATACATAATACTAGTCGTATAGGTATGTCAGTAACGAGACCGAAAAGCGAGCCGAGCGCATATCGTCTCGGTGCTCGCACTCCACACGTCGCGACCGTATCCCGTGGTGGTCCGCACATCACTGACGGTGCGGGCGCGCGCGCGTCGTTCGGCTGGCGAGTGCCCGGGCGCGTCCCCACCCCTCACCCCTCGCCTCTTACCCCGCTGTACAAAGGCCAGTTGCCATGCGCTACACGCAACCTAATATTTTGATTGCCTACAATACTGTTGATGAATATTTAAAAGATAAAACTATAAAATTAAATGAAATAAATCGACGCGCTTCACTCAACATATCGCCATACCCGAGTACGGTTCATATTAGATATATAAGTACTTATTGCATTATGTTAAGATCTGCATGTAATATATAATTTAGCAATAAATATATCGAGTATTTAGTATTCTTATGCTAATATTGCATGTGTGTGTTTGTGTAGAGACGTGCTCCGCGCGCACGTGTGGCGCTCGCACGCTAAGGGTGACGCGCCGGCCACGTGTCACCACTGCGGGGCTTCTTTCGCCGTGAGTACAAATTACATACTTTTACGGTTCACTGAATCTCCGTAAACTATTGCAGAACGTCAAGAAAAGGAAAGTTGCGTATCTTGGTCACGTGTTACGACACGAACGATATGAGCTTCTCCAACTTATAATGATGGGCAAAATTGTAGGGAAACGACGCGCGGGACGAAGGAAAAGGCTTGGTTACGAAAAATCTTTGTAACGATGATGGTCGAGTGGTTAGTGGGGTCGATTGCAGTGCAAAAGGTACGGGGTTCGAATCCCACGAAACATGCGAAAAGAACCTGAGCTACCGGTAAAGGAAAACAATGTGATTAAACCATAGCATGGTGGTAGGGCGTTTCCTATCGCTCGCCTGGCTAGCTACAACCCTCAAGTTGTGAAATCTGTCGCCAAGCACCTAACGGTGAGTTCCGGCAGCCTTCCTTGGAGCCATTGTAATCCAGACTAGGCATGTTCCATCTAGGGCTACAGTGTCGCTGACTTCCGTGGTCGTGCTAACTTGTGATCAAATGCTTAGCTGTTTAGGATAAAAAAAACATCTGGCAATGGAAAGGAATTGCCAGCGTATTAGAACTATTTCGCTTGGCACATTATCGCTGAGCTGACGGCCAACCTCCAGTAGTGGAGAGGCACCAGAAGCAGAAGAATATCCTTGTCCTTATCCTTGTAATTAATCTTTGTACAAATAATTATGTGTGCTATTAATAGATGAAGAATTTAAAACTTTACAGAGCCATTTTTCTTCGACAGACTTAAGAAAGAGAACTTTTTGAATTTGGCCGGAATCTTTTTTAACACGCGGCACAAGAAAGAGGTGTTAAAAATTTGTCATGTCTGTGAGGGTGTGTGTATTGTGTGTGTCATAGTATCTCCTGACCGGATAAACCGATTTTGATTTTGTCGTTTGACATGTCGTCGTCGGAGGGTTATTTTATTAGCTATGTTTGATGACAATCGGTCCAAAATGGCCGCCACCACAAAATGGCAAATAACATATTTTTTCAGAACTGCCTCAATATATAGTAGTGCATTGCTGGGGTCTTTCATTTTTTAATTTTACTCTTGTTTATGTATTTCTGCAGATTTTTCTGAAATTAACGTCATAGTTTTCCAAATAATCTTGAAGAAACTTGTTGTATCGGTTCTAAGAAAATTTTAGTCGAAATCGGTCAAGTTGTTGTCGGTTTTCTATTTTATTTTATAAAGTTGCCAAAAATGTCGCGGGTCGAGAGATGGGCAGTTCACAGAAGTACATAACATACAGTTTACTATTTATTAATTTTCTCTTTTCTCGTTTTATAAATCAAAAGCCACCGAAAAATTTGTCGACCGCATTAGTAGAGGTTTCACTTATAAGTATTACGTTTCTTTAAGAAGAAAGGTTTTCACGCGTGCCTGATCGTTGGAAAGGTTTCGTTTATATTCGGTGAACTTCATCACGGATGAAATGAGTCAATCGTGTCTTCAACGATGACACGTAACGCACGACACGCGACTGCGAGACGTGTCATCGTCGAAGTCACGAACCCCGTGAAAAAACCCGTCTTCTTAAACAATATGAATCAAACATGTGTTAGTTTTCTAAATACAGTATTGTTTGCTTGTTGTTATACTGCCTTATTAATAAACGCGTCTTAACTTTGAGCATCTTTTGTCTTGTTCCATCCAATGGAGAACGTCACGCGCCAACACAAGACTAATGACGATTAAAGTTAAGACGCGTTTATTAATAAGGCTGTATATTGTTCAGCGGAAGAGCACGCTGTCGGTGCACATGCGCACGCACACAGGCGCGCGGCCGCACGTGTGTGCGTGCGGCGCCGCCTTCGCACAGGCGAGGACATTGCACACACATATGGAGGCCAAACATAAGGTATATATACTCATATAATAAACAAATATCAACAATATTGATAGACGATAGAATAAGAATAAGAAATATTCATTGGCCTTTAAATAACGTTCGTTACATGCAACGTCTTGTTACATTTTAATTATTAATTACTTAAAAAAAAAAACTTAAAAACTTATTTAAATACTTTTATAGTTCTAAGAACAAATAATTATTATATTATATATTTACATTGTCATTTATTTCTTTAATTCTTAGTAACATTTGGTAATGGTTGTTTTGTTACACACGAACGATGTTCCCACGAGCTGCATTGACATATATAGTGGGCCTGTTATTAAAACGATTTTATACCACTTTAACATTTATTCCAATTCAGGCAACGAATAAATAAAAGAATAAATCACGGGAGTGTCGGCGTTCGAGACAAGCGCTCCGCGCACGAGCGCCGCGTGCGAGAGCTACCTCGCGACTCTCAGAGCTTCCTCTGTTTTTCCCTCTCGATGCGTCTCGATCGCCTACACGCCTGCGGTACGGAGGGCACAATCCGAGGGGCAGTATTATCGTTCTATAATACTGAGTTTATAAAAATTATATAGAAGAATTCTTTCAAAGAAATATTTTAATTTTTGCTTGTACATTTTAAAATTGAGTTTTATAACGCTATTTGGTAATTTATTGTACATTAATATTCTGTTTACAGGCAGAACCCGACCTTTTTTATTATTGCTATAGTTACTTTAAAGTTTTGTTTGCTTATACAAGCGGGGCATTATTTATGACAGAGTAGTTTGAAAGTTACTCTTATAGATAAACAGGTGCTGAATTAAACGACTTAGTTTACATTCGATTTCACAACTTTTTAGAGCATTAAAAGGTTAGCTGCGAGACTTGTGCATTTTTGTACATGTCATGTTTTTGACAGGATTTGTCTTTACAGAGAGAAGAGCTGCAGCAGTATGAAAACAAGAGCGAAGTATAAAAACTTTATGGAATACATTTACTATACGTAGTTCTAGTATATGGTTGCCATAGTAGCCTAAACTCCACCGGGTTTACCGGGACATTATAATTTTTTTCGAATGATCGTCTTGCTGATTGCTTCAAAACAAACTCACCTGATGTTAAGTGACGTCTACGACGGAGCTTGCCGATAATAAAATACTCCTATAAACAATTCGTTTGTTATTTATCTTACTTTTTACCCAATCAATCTGATAAGAATGGAAAAAAGGAATTAATTCATTACTAATAATCATACAGGAAGAATATAATGCAATACATGTAGGTAATAAAAGTATGCAATAATCTAAGTGCTGCTCCTAAAGCCTTTGTCACTATTAATCCTTTATATTATATTCTTATAAATATCATTTATCATTTAGTTAATAATCCATCATGTTAAAAGTTTATATGAGCCTGTGAGCTTCGCAAACAAGTCTTGAACCATTATACTACTGTACCGCTAGGTTAATTATACTAGTGATTGTATTTATGCTTATTATTATTATTTAATAAAGATATTTTAACATTGAATCATACAATAATGTGAGTGAAAGGCGGAGGCGGCAGAGTTGTGCTTGTGTTAGCGAACAATGCCACCACGCTCGTACGGCGCTCTCGCTGCACAGCGTAATGCAGGAACAAAGATTCACCGAGACGACCGGGACAGAAGTTCGATACCGGCGACATGTCCCGGTGTACCGGGACGGATGGCAATATCAATTATAAAACGTTGGTTGTATCTACACATAACAATTCAATACATCACTAAATAACAGATGGTGCGCAGTAAAAGAACTCACTCTACTAAGTGCTCTATCTCACTCGCACCCGCATGAACAGTTGTCCATGTCCATGACACCCGCATGTGTCTGGCAAGATGTAAAAACCACAAAAACTGTCCAGCTATTGAGGTAACATATCTTTTTATAGGTCCCCAAAGAACATATAAAATTTAGCTTTTAAGTATACTATAACGAAAGTATAAGTGTAAAATATCAAAGTTTAGGGGTGTCTGGCAAGGGGTAGCAACTGTCATAAGTGTCCGGCAATGGATGACGAGATTTCTATAGTTATCCCGAAGAAAATATATAAAAATTTAGCTTTATGCTTTAACAAATTTAAAGTACTATTTTATACACCTTTACTATCTGTTACCTGCCCAGGTAACCACAACCCAAACTCTATAGTCGCTGGTCGTTCTTACCTGTATAGGAGACATGTACAGAGAAAATTTCAACTTTTGTAAAATAATGAAGGTCTTGCCGTCTTGGGCTCTTGCTCTATTACTAGCTATACTCTGTGCTGGCGCGTCGCCTTGCCCCCAACTCACCATCATGTTCAGCCTGTATCGGCTCACTACTGGACATAGGCCTCCTCTTCCTTGTACGAAAATAATGTTTTTTTTCCGATAGATTATTTTCGTTACTTTCTAAACCACGTTTGTAGAAACTGTTGCTCGTGTAACAACAAAAGAAACTTATTTATTGCTTCTATTGTCAGAAAAATAATGAAATGAAAAACATACTATTAAATGATTTCAGTGTTTTTATTGAAAAATAAACTCTTATTTACATTTCTAATACGTTATAATTTGACTTATGTTTATTTACACGCTAATTACGCACCATAATTACGTGAAAGGACGCGATTTACTACTAAAGTAATTTGCAACGATGGAGTTTTTGAACATGCCCGCCTACGTGACTTATGCAAGGGGGGTCAGCACGCATATTCACAATGAGTTTCCGCTTGGATTCGAAAACTTATTACAAGACCCTAAATTATTCCTTTGGAAATCGATACCGAATCTAAACTAAAATAATAATCATTATTTAATACTAGCTGTGCCCCGCGGTTTCACCCGCGTAGTTCTACTAAAACTAATATCGTACTACTATTTTTGAAGTCGGTTAAAAAGTATCCCATGTCCTTCTCCTGGTTCTGAGCTACCCCCGCAACAATATTCAGCCAAATCGGTTCAACCGTTCTTGAGTTACAAACGGATTAACTAACACGACTTTCTTTTATATATATAAAGATTTTAGATTACGTAACAAGCTTCGCGTAATTCGTGTTGCATAGTTTTCGAATCCGAGCGGAAACTCATTGTGAATCTGGGTGCGGATCTTCATAAGGCCACGATTAGTGACGAGGGAGGTTAGTTTTTCATTAACACGACCGTGACAAATAAACAACATTATAAATAAAATCAGCAATGGAATGTGACAGTACTTGCAAGCACCTTATCATTATTTACAGAGTACACTGATTTACAACTTATCATGATTTCGATTAGTACAGTGACTCGCAAAATTTTTATTTCTTTTCTAGTAAACTAGTAGTTCTCACCTGCGGCGTCGCCCGCGGTAAAGGACTTGTTTCATTTTCGGCCAGGACGGTGTACGTCTACCAAAAACATACCTAAAGATGTGGTTAATACTGTATATTAATGAAAAATGTGTCAGTCGCCTCCTTCGTTGTGTACAAAAATATCAAAATTCTGAGAATTATAGTGGAATTTCAGCATCCCTGGAACATGTTGTATCCTAAGTTGAATCCAAGGGTCACATTGGTCTATAAATTGTACCGCCCGTCACAAATGTCATAATTTACTTAATAAAAACTCGCAAATTACCTTTTTGATTAAATTATATGGAAATATTTTGATTCCAAATTATTTGTGTACACTGCGTTAAGTTATTTTGAATTTGGTTGATATATTAAAGATTAGTAGAACTTGACGTATTTATGGTATCATGTACAATGTCCTGGCCGGAGCTCCATACATATTTGAAACAACTCTTTTGAATATTAAAAAAGTTCTTAATTTTGAACCCACATTTGAAACCCTTAAGGGTTGAATTTGCAAAAAATCCTTTATTTATTATACACCCCTACACCTTATAATGAATACAATCCCCAACTTTCATGTCTCTAGGTTTAGCGGTTTAGGCTCTACGTTTATTCCTATACAATATCAATCAGTCAGTCAGAACTTACTCTTTTGTAAATATATATATATATAGATAAACTCGCCTGATGTAAGGACGATACGGCCTAAGATGAACCGCGCTTGTCTAGAAAATCGGCCAAGTGCGAGTCATACTGGCGCACTAAGAGTTCGTACCATTATTTATACAACATTCCTTCAAGTTTTTACCTGTTGTCGATATTAATATTGTGTTTTTTATTGTTTCAAGTATTTGCTTTTAGGTGGTGTGTGTTCATGACAGGCAGACGGACAGTGAAGTTTTAGTATTAACGGCCTGTTTTTATCTTTTGGTACGGAACCCTAAAAGTACCGTTTAATTCACCCATTTGTAGCAATTTGCTATTACGTTTTCAATAATTCTCAAGACTTCATTTATAGTTTAGTCCATAACTAATTTCATTTCTTCGACTATAGCGCGGCAACATCGTGCGCGAACTTTGCACGTTAGTCTGTCTCGCTCGCTCTTGAGGGTTGTCAGACAGAGACAGACAGACACACCAAGTTGCCATACTATAGTAACGATAAGGGTGCGGGGGTTCACCCTGCGTGAAACCTTTGTCAGTCCTTCCTCATGCATTTCCTCTTCTCAAGCACGATCATACTCTTCAATGCGCTCGCCACTACGTACCTGGAGAATTAAACAATAGTTATGTTTAAACGTGAAAATTTGTATTTGGCCATCAGAATTTACAACATTAATTTAATTATTATGAATAAATTGTTTTTCAAAGCCCTGGTTGACACTACTCGAGACCAAAATGCTGGCCTCTACCTGGGTCAGCGCATTAGTATTGCCATTCTACGAGGTAATGAGGCCAGCATTTTGGGTACTCTACCAACTGACAGCGGTTTAGATTTAAGTTAGTTTTAATTATTGGGTATCGCTTTTGTACATATCCTAACTAATATTATGAATGCGAAAGTAACTCACTGTAGTAAGTAAGTCTGTTTGTGTCGCTTTCACGCCAAAAGCACTGAACCAGTCTGGATAAAATTTGGTGCACACATACTTTTTAACCGACTTCAAAAAAGTAGTTCCCCCATTATCTCGACAATCCAATGGGGAACTACGCGTTTATAAACAAAGTTATAAACTACAGCTAGTACTTAGTTTATAACTTTGTATAGTTTTAGTTAAATTCATGTTTTGTTAGTTTGATTTCCATTAAAGAAAACATTGTGTACAAAGTTGTTCTTCCCAAATAATACTAAAATAAAATAAATATAAAATTAGTTCATCGACCGCACGAGCGAACGAAGCGTAGCAGCTTCGGGACTGGCAATCTTTTTTTTTCATCCCGTGACATTAGATAAAATATAATGAAGATTTTAAGTTCAGCCGTTCTTGAATTATTAATAGTGTAACTAACACGACTTTCTTATATATATATATATAGTTTTACATTGTGTTATATTTCTTTACTCATTAGCAGCATTTTGTACTGGTTGTTCGTTACACCAGAACGATGATTATTTTAGTACATCCCTTATACCTTATAACACCCTCCAAGTCAAGTCGCATAGTTCAGCAGTATATGATATGCGTTGATTACTAGCCAATATATGCCAGTCAGTCAGGACTTACTATTTTATCTGCATGTATGGATGTTAGTCTGGAATTTGCGTAATACAATGCAGGCCACAGTTACCCAACAATCTCGACAAGACTTGGTATACTCGCAGGTACGACAGTTTCCACTAACTTTTAGTCATCGCGGATTTGTTCATTGCGGTGAATGCGGTGATACTATCGAGATAAATTTAGTTACGGCGCTATTTAGGTATCTGCCGATTTCAATCATATTTGGCAGGAATAAAAATAGCATTGAAAAAAAAAACTTTTTTTTAAAGCTATAATAAAAATTTAGATACAAGGAGACAGATACAGATGAGAGACAACAGGGGCTAAATTTGTTATTTAAATCAATTAAGTGCAATTACAATTGCACTGCGTCATAAATGACGCAATTATGACGCAATGCAATTGTAATTGTAAAGACTACTAAGTCTAACAGATTTGGTTGTCTGTTAATATTAACTTCAATACTAACTCTGACTCTATTCTATCGCATAATGACTTTAATTAAAATACAACGAATTTGTCGTTCTGAAAGAATAAAATCAACAAACTTGGGCTAGAAGTCGCAAACAACTAATTGTTACTCGCCTAAGTTCATGAAACTTGGTGACGGACAGTCGGTACGTATGGCTGCTCCCGTCTGTCAGCGACAGAGATAGGATGACGTGCGTGTCTCGCCGCAGGATATCCTTGCATCGCTGTGGGGACATGTCGCGCTGTAGGTTCGATTGGCTGCAGAGAAAAATCATTTTGGAGATAGACGATTTTTACCCTACTGCCCAAAGTGGTTTTTGAGTGTATGTTTGTGAATTTGTATGTAAGTATGTCTAAATTTTTTTTTTTTCTAATTAGTTAATCGAAAAACAAAAATATTAAAATGGCGATGGACAGGCCATTTTTTTTTCACTTGTTTATTGGCACCATACGGTTATATCTTATGATTAAATAGACAAATGCACTAAACATGTCACACGTTGTTATACTAGAGACGGGAAAACAGCTAGAGGAATACAATTTAAAAGGTGAAAGGATGATCTTCCAAAAGAATGGCCCAGATTAGCCCAAGATAGAAGCAGATGGCGACTACTAGAGGAAGCATATGAGAAAATATAAACTGTAATAAATACTATTTTTTTTGTCCAACGCTTTGTGACCCTTGTCAGCCTAAATCTGTTAACCGATTTCGAAATGCGAGATGTCTTTGGTTTTGTCTTTACGTAGATGGTCAAAGGTCATACTGTTTGCATATCACGGTTTCACTTGTAAAGGTGGTTTAAAGTGTTAGCAGTCGGATTTTATTTTTGTAGCTGATTCTAAATACTCATTCGAATACTCAGAGCATGCTTAACCCTTAAATGCTTGGTAACGTAATATTACATCTTAATTTTTACTATTAATTTTTCTCGTAATATATGTGTATTTTGCCGTCATTGTTAATTAAAAAATAACTGAATACAAAAGCATGTATTTAAGGATTAAGCTGGATTCAAACTGAGACTTCTGATTTGAGAGACAAGAGGTTAAACAACTAGGCTTCCATTGTTTACTTTGTTTTCTTACCTCAAAGACAAATCAATTTTCCATTGCAAGCTCACCAGTCCAGGCTTGACTCTTAAATGTGTTGGTATGTTATCGTATATTTGTTCCGTGCAGAGCAACAACGTAAGTTCTTCAACACAATCGGGAGAAAACCTGTGAGGAATCAAACAAAATTTAATACAGTAATGTTGCCAAACTTAACTGTAACATAATATCTTCCGTAGATGGCGCTCTTCTAATGCCAAGATAATAGAATATGGCTAAGTTCTAGTAGTTGCTATTACCTAAAAGTATTTATTTATTTATTGTATAATAGGCGAGCAGCTTCAAGCTGATGTGGCTATATCATATTGTGTTGAATTCATTAATTGTGCAATGCATTGCACAACATTGTCCTTAAACGTTTGCAAGAGATGGTTGATTGTCGTATAGCCATTTGTACAGTTGATTTTTAGAAGAATTTATGTATGTTGCAGTGATCACATTTTCAGGCAACCTGTTCCAGTTGTGAACAACTCTGTTGTTGAGGATGTGGTAAGCTGTATTCGTGTTGGCATGAGTGCGGTCGAGTTTCATCTTATGTCCTCTGACCTCTCTAATTAGAGGCCTCTTCACATAGCAATTATGAATGTCTGGGAGGTTGTAAAATCCATGCAAGTTAGTATTTTATGGTGTTATTTGTTTGTTAAAGATGCTCAACAAAGATTATCCCCATTTAGGGCCACCACTTGTGACTAATACTGTAGAATTATATATTGTATGCTCTGTGTGTCTATAATAAAGCATTCATCTATCTATCTATCCCTGTAAGTAGTTTCAATAATTCTGTGAATGGATCAATGAATCACATTTAATTATTTTCAAATTTATATCATCATTGTTAAAAAATGCCATATGCATTAATCAGTCTGTATCCAATTCTTTGTGTTATGTTATACTTCTTTCATAAAATAAAAATCTTTGAAAAACAAACAACAAATACAGATTTCATAAATATCTATTACCTATATTAAAAGCCTTTATGCATTAGAAAAGCACATTGGTTAAGATTACACATGAGCTAGTTGTAGGTGAGGTGGTTGCCAAATGTTGTTTTATAATTAATAAAAAATAAATCAACTAGGTAGCTGCACATGCTACCATTATAATGGATGTTTCGTGCTCACCACTGGAACTTTCCATACTCTATTTACATTATTTAATTGATGATATATTGGAAATACAGTTAAATTCAATACATTTTCTTCACTTTGTGACTGTGCAAAAAAAAAATTAAAACAAAAGAGACTCACAAATAATTTGCATATTGATGCAGTTAACAAAGAAAAACAGGTTTAATGTAAATAAAAATTAACACTTCTTTAATTTCTTCCTGATTCTACTTCCTGCTAATATTATAAATGCACAACTTTGTATGTTTGTAACACATTCACACAAAAACCACTGAACCAATATGATATGGAGATAGGTTAAGACTATGGAATAACACATAGGCTACATTATATCCTGCATTTAAGCAGGGAAACACCGCAGGGCGCAGCTAGTGCTACATAATTGTTACTTACCTAAGTCCTTCTACAAAAGTTTTTATATCCTCTTGATTCCACGGTTCCTTACTAACCGATTTCAACCTGGCCACATGTCTCACCACGGACCTAATGGCAGCATATTTATCAGCGTTCATTAGACTTGAAAGTCTACTGTCAGGGTTACCTTCTAGCTCTTTTAGGGATACTGTAAAATAAAATTTATTAAGCTTTGTTATGAATGAAACTACTTTCATTTGATTGGTACTTTAACTTAATATTCCAGACTATTCAAAACTTGAGTTTAAATACAAAATTAAGAACGCAAAGCGATTTTTATGGGTAGATAAAAGTGGGAGGTTAAATGAGAAACTTACAGGCTACAAACGGCTTTATTTGCTTCTTCTGTATTTCAGGAGTAACGTAAGTCACTGGTATCCATTGTGACGGATTTTCAGTAAGTAATTCTAACTGTTGCGACATTATTTAAATTAAATTGTAAGCTTTAAAACTTCAAATATCAAAAATACTCGACCATAACAAAGAGCTGTCACCTGCCACCACAGATAGTATACAGTGTTCCTCTATGCACCACAGACAGGCTAGTTGTAGTAGTATATTTTTATTATAATTATAAGTGTTTATTTAAGAGAACGCTTGAAACCTCTTTACTCTTGCTTTTTAATTTTATCGAATCATTGTTACGGGAATTTTAGTCGATTATATTTGTCTAAAACGTACATACATACTCACCTCTATTTAATCTCTTTATCTGTGACTATGTCACTTAAATCGCCTGGCGCAACTTCCTAAGAAAAAAACGAATGTATGGAAATGTATGAAACGTGCTTTCTTTTTAATGGCTACTATAATACGTACAAAACGTAAAGTTAGCTTCATCTCGTATGTACCATCAGAATAATATTCTTTTAAAGTTGGTTGGGTTATATTTGCCGCCATTGCTCTCCATCTCAATAGTGTCACTTGTCAGTTGTCACGTCATTAAAATCCCGAGTTGTTTTGCACTGTTTTATAAACGTAAATTTAATATACAGAAGTGCTTTGTTTAAACCAAATAAATGTTATTTTACACGCCCACAGTGCAAAGCTCATTGTACATGTGATATTTTAAAATGAGTGAAAAGAAAACGGCCAAAATTACCTGTGAAATATGCCACATAAAAAACATACCGGTCAGGCAGTGAAAAAAGATTATTCATGGCAAAATTTCCCCTAGATAAAGATCGGTAAGTATTTATAATGTTATACTGTGATATATTTATATGACATACGTGATAAATAAGGAAATATTCAATTAAATTTTTATAACCTAGTACTTCGTAGGTAAACAATAGTGCTGCCTGCTAACTAGCATAATATTATCGATAACTATCGATAATCCGACATACCAATTTGGAAATTAATATGACTATTCCAGATGAGTGGTGATTACTACGCCTTTTATATAAGACTACGCTCCATGCTCGAAATTCGCACAAGGTCGTTTTTGCAAAACATTTTTCTTTCCAGATGTAAAAAATGGCTAGCAGCAACTGGAAATATAGACTTAATTTATGTGCCCATTGAGAAATTACACCAGCTGAAATATGTGTGAGGCAAGCATTTTAGACCAAAATACTTCAAGAAAAAGAGAACTCAACTTAGAAAAACAGATGTGCCTTCTACAGACATTTCCTTAAATCCAATTACTGAAGAAATTATGAAAGACTTTCCATTACATGTTGCCCAGGATAAAACAATACACGTCTCTCTTGGCGACCATGATTATTATTGTAGTCGGGATATGAAAGGTAATTATGCTGCTTAGTTGCTTAAATTGTTTTTGTTTTTAATTTGATTTATTCTATTAAATTATTTTGATTAAGAACTTGCATGCAAATGCTTCATATGACCATTATTCGAAGTTTTACAAGTGCCATAACATATAATGACGGTATTTTTGCCTTGACATGATTGTTACAAATTAGATCTAATTTTTTATTATTATTTTAGAACTAACAACTGCGACAGATGTAGAAATTGTGAAACATTCAACGAAACGAAAAAGATCACGTACACCAGGTTTAAACAATATTTCAATTTCTCACTAATATAAATATCTTATTATTAGTCATATAATTATATCAATGGTTTTATTTCTTTTAGAGTCATCAACATCGTGGCAAAAAAACCATTAACAGCAAAAAGATTGTTACAAGTCCACGTAAGTATTGTTCATATTTATTGAAATATCATACATTATTAGCCTTATAGCATTAATAAAACTTTCCTCTTTATTTTCAGAACACCAAACAGCATTACTAAATGCAGTGACACCACGGAGAAAAGTACTTTAGAAATTAAAACACAGTCGCCTCATAAAAATAACTATTACAGTGGCTACCTCTATTATTGATCCGCAATGAATGTCGACTAGCTAATAGGTCCTTTGCATTAAGCGAAGAAAAAACCGCTGATACTGTAAAGAAGGCACAGCTGCAAAGTCTTGCAAAATAATATGTATATAAATGTATTATATTTTTATATAGTTATTGTACAGTCTGTTAAAGTTAGTGCTATTGTTCTTCACTTATCTGTAATAGAATAAGCTAATTTGTTTAAATAAACACATTCATATTTTATATATATCTTTTTTTATGCTATAATTCTAGTCGAAATATCATAATTTCCCTAACTGATAATTATCGATATTTAGTTTTATTTAGTTTATCGTCAGACGGTACATCCCTAGGTTTATGCTACAAATAGTTATAACAATGCTGACAACATTAAAATGATGTAAATAAGTATCTTCATGTTGGTATGAGCTCTCCATGCACGTTTCATACAAAGCTGAATGTCTCGCATTATGTATGGCAGATCCGTCTCTTCTTACGTAGTATTGGTATACTCTTAGCTTAAATCCAATATGGCTGTTGCTTGTTGTTTGGCTTTGAATTGGCTTCTCGTGTTGATATAGTTTCAGTATAATTTGTTTAAGGAATTACCTTGTATTCGGTATTTAGTTCACTAAAACTACTATTTAAAACCTAAGAATTAATTTATTGACAAAAAATGGCTGCAGTACAAGGTCCTCCCGGCAACAAGTCATGGCAAGGCAGGCCCGGTATCCAGCATCAGAACAGCCAAAGCAACGCTAGTTTGACTCTAAATAGATCAATAAACCTATACCCGCTGACTAATTACACTTTCGGGACCAAAGAGCCGCTGTTTGAGAAGGATGCATCGGTGCCGGCGAGGTTTCAGAGGATGAGGGAAGAGTTCACAAAAATTGGCATGAGAAGGTGAGGTTATTGAACTTTTATTATCTGGTACCTGGTGTAAATAAATGATTTTACCTTATGTTGCTCTTATGATCTATTAAGGTCAAGGATGAAAGTTTTATTCTGCTCTAAAGTGATTTTATTACGATAGTTATACTTAGTGTTCAAAGTGACTTTATTCTAGGATCTACAATTTAATGACAGTTACCTATTACTTTTATCTGAACAGGCTGAAAGTAGCTTGATTGTAGCTATTGGTAATCACATGAAATACCTCAGCAAATGTACTATTTAACAATAAAAATCTACCAAGCTTGCATACTGAAAAAACAGGATATCAATTAAATATAGTATAAAAAGGTTTTGTTGTATGCATTCTTATAATATTCATTATCAAACGGTATTCCAAAAACGTAGTAAGTACTTGAAAAGACAAGCAGCTGCATTGCCAAATTTTTGTCTTGTTTGTTTTCTTTAAAACATTTTAATATAGTTTTATTATTTTATTTTTTAAAATCAGTACAATATGTTTGGTTTATAAGTTGAAATAACTGATTGAGTTGGATGGGTGCCTGCTGAATTTAACTTGGTATTAACTTTTTGTATAAAGAATTTCCTTGGTCTATCTATCTAATTTTTACCAGCTAAAGTACTGTACATTCCACAGATCAGTAGAAGGAGTACTACTAGTGCATGAGCATGGTCTTCCTCATGTGTTACTTCTGCAACTGGGTACTGCGTTCTTCAAGCTGCCGGGCGGGGAACTAAACCCTGGAGAGGTATGTATATATAAAAATCTTTGTTGTTACTTAGGATCATACTTTGATGATGATAATTGAAAATGATTTTATTATTTCTATATTATTTACATATTATTTTATTTTTATTATTTCTATTCCATTTAAGATATTGGATGTTTACAAAATTGCAAATGTATAAAGAGATATAAGGTAGAAAAGACACAATAAGGGTAGAAAGAGACATAGAAATATTACCAGCTAGAGACAGAAATAATAAATTCTCAACTGCCCCATTGGTGTGGCCACTAGGGCAGATTAGAAAGAAACTTCTTAAAACAGTTGGGACATCGATGGAGCAGATTCATTGTGATAAGTCTGCAAGCAATATTTTTTTTAGAATCTCTTGAATACTGACTGGAAAAAAAAAATTTTGAAAAGGAAACCCCTCCCGTGTGTCAACGGCGTTTTTAACGCCAAAAATGGGCTTTCACGTTGACCATTCAAGTGTGGCCACCCACATTAACGCGGTAAAAATTATAGCACTAATTGTCGCGTTAATGGACATTGACGTTAAGCATTAGTGTGGCCCCAGCATTACTGCTGGCAAACATCTCAACCACATGGTGGTCACGAGATCATTGGGCTCAAATTGTTTGCTGGTAATTTTACAATTTTTTTACTTGTTGCGGGTTTTATTTGGGGGAAGTATTTGTGCCAAAAATTAGGGAATTTTGCTACGGCGGCGTTTACTAGCCGAAATTTAACAAGATCGTCAGTTTGCAAAATTACTAGTGATATATTGTTTAACTGATATTGTAAATTTAATGACTTTCAGGATGAAATCGATGGTCTGAAGCGACTGCTCACGGAGACGCTGGGAAGGCAAGATGGCGTCAAACAGGATTGGCTCATTGAAGACACAATAGGTGCGTCATTACTAGGTTTTATAGATAGAAGAAAGCGCCTATAGATAGAACTTGTTCATGTATTTCTATATAAAAATCAAAACCCTTGACTGGATTTAATAAAATTCAATAGAAAAGTGTATATCTCACAGAAAAAAAATCATATCAGTCCAGCCGTCTTAATGAAATCAGGTCAAACATAAAAAAAAATAGTTGTTACATCCGGTTTTTTGAAATTCGGTACAAAATAAATAATTCATTCAACAAAATCAACATCTCTCCTATTCCAGGCAACTGGTGGCGTCCAAACTTCGAACCCCCTCAGTACCCCTACATTCCCCCCCACATCACCAAACCCAAGGAGCACAAGCGTCTATTCCTCGTCCAGCTACAGGACAGAGCACTATTCGCTGTGCCCAAGAACTACAAGCTAGTGGCTGCTCCGCTGTTTGAACTGTATGACAACGCTCAGGGGTACGGACCGATAATCTCATCGCTCTCTCAAAGCCTGTGTCGGTTCCATTTCGTTTATATGTAAATGTTTTACATATACAGCCTTATTAATAAACGCGTCTTAACTTTTATAATCTAAATTTGTCTTTTTTTGTCGCGTGACGTTCTCCATTGGATAGAACAAGACAAAAGACGCTCTAAGTTAAGACGCTTTTATTAATAAGGCAGATAACGCATATTTAGTGTTTAGGTGATTATGGTGTACTGTGGAAAAGTAGTAAACAATTTAAATTCATTATTAATTGACGTATCATATTGATAATGGAGATATATTTTTTTTCTTTTTTGTCAACATCTTGTGTGTGGATAGATTTTGTATTAATTCCATAACTGCCGCGGTCTATAATGACAGCAGTGCCGGGAGCGCTGCGCGGCGCAGCTCCAGGACATGCTGGATCAAAGAAGGTCGAGACAATACAATACAATATATCTTTATTGCACACCAAGAATAATATATACAGCAAATATATTATAAACAAAACATTGACTGAGACCGAAGGTTGAGGTCAATAAAACGCGGACAGCAAGAGCTGTCAGGGCCTGACCAAACATCCCCGCCACATTATCGGCACACAAGTTTGAATTTGTTAAATAATAATTTTTTATTGCAAGATATTATTTCATTACAAGATAAGTGTTTTATTATCTTGTAATGAAATAATATCACGTAAATTATTGTTATTTCATTGAAGAATATCTACACATCACGATATATACTACTGTTCTATAGTACTATCAATGTATTGTATCAACTGTCATTAATTAAGGACAAGTGACTAAAGTGCGGTGACAACAACAATGGCTGTTTTATTTTGTACCTCAAGAAAGAAGACTGTTTTTTTTAATATTAAGCTATTTTTTAAGAATAAATAATATAATACTTGTTCGATAAATAATTACCAAGGACAATAGAAACTGACGCCTTGCAATTACCTCACATAATTACTTCTTGTGTGGCCTTAGGCCTTCACAACGCCTAGTCTGTTATTATATACAGAAGTGAGTAATGTTTGTAAGAAGTATTAATCTACATTGTTTAAGACATAGGTTATATTTGATTGTGATAATAATTTTTAGATTCAGTGCAATTCAAATAGGTAAGTAACAATAAGCTCTAATAGCGAGCATACATTATTATAAGTACAATAAACAGTAGTTCAACTATTGACATATTGTAATAATCTATACTAATATTAAAAAGAGTATGGATTTGTATGTAATGAATAAACTTATAAACTACTGGAGCGATTTCAAAAATTCATTTGCCGTTATAAAGGCACATTATCACAGAGGAACACAGGCTGTAAAAAATTATAGATCAGCAGATAACACCGCGGAGCCCAGCCAGTGTATTATAAAGAGTATAGTTTTGTATTTATTTTCGTACGTAACGAATAAACTTAGAAAAATACTGGATTAATCCAGTAGAGATTCTCATTACAGGATAGTCAGAGATTCCAGTCCAGTAAAAAAATATTTTTCCTCCCGGAAAGAGTATTTTTGCTATTCGATATCTGAGTGCAAAAGCTGTTTTTTTCCGCTAGAGGAAAAAGTAAATTTGAATTTAGAAAATCGTGTGCACTGAGTTTATGAATTAAAAACCTCATTAAGCCTATTTACTTCTACCTCTATGGTGCCGAATTCAACATACATCCTTTTTTATTTTGTTAAAAACTCAGATTCAGAACCTTTTTACTGTACTTTTTTTAACCTTTTAATTCCCTCGCTAACGCTCAGGATTCTAATTTTAGAATCCTTCGCTTGCTCGGACATCAAAAGTGAGCACGCGGTTAAAAAGCAACTTTGCACTCTTGTTTAACAATAATTTGTCGCTTCTAACGGCAAAAGTTATCTAGTGCCGTTAGAAGCGACAATCACTGAGTAGGGTTTCTGCGGAAAAACGAACCGCGTGGCGTAAAATGGAACTATCATGATTTTTATGACAGCTTCAACCAAATAAAAAAAAAATAACGGTTCTCTTTCCGCACAGACTCTAACATAGGCTTTATTTATAACAAAAAATTGAAACAACAAAGCTAGAAGTTAAATAGACTGTAGTTACAAACTCTCACAAGTCACAACAAGGAAAAATCAGCTGATCATACAAAAAGTTCATTGGTCGTCGGCAAAATGTATGAAATTTAGAATTCGCTACCGCATGGTAGCGAATTCATATATAGGTATATTATGTCAATATTCGATCAATAACATTAAAATTGCTTTAGATATATACTTGAGTACCTACGCTAAGATATTGTATAAATCATCAATGGAAGGACTATTCCGTAGCATAGCATTACAAAATATAGTCCGAGGAAATCTGAATATTACATTCTTAAACGATTTTATAAAGAAGGGGAGGCTCTCAATTGGTCGAAAACATTTAATATTGTATGTCTAAATAATTCCCTAATGAAATAAAAAAAAATGAGGTACTTATTGATTCAATGATTATTTATTGAGTTAATAAATGATTATATATCATGAATAATTCTCTCAAATATTATATACCATTAAGTAATTACAGTATTAAAAATAGAAAATAATATCTTTATTTTTGTAAATACCTATATTTGTGATGGTTATGTGAAAATCTGATACAAAACATAACGATTAATAAATGCAGAGCAATAATAAACTCGTTTTAGATATGGATAGTAAAACTTTAATTTTCAATATCGTAAAATTTCGATAAGCAATGCTTCGCAACATTTTCTTACATTCAATTTCTATGACATAAATAGTTGAAGCTATGTGGAGACTGATTATTGCAGTTTTGTTATATTCAAACTGTGTATCATGCAAGTTGTGGCCGAAAGGAGTGGTGCATTTTGCAATAAATTCGAAAGACTACGGTAAGTTTTTTATTTATATATTAGTACATACCAAGCTATATGTCGTACATATTGGGTTGAGAACGGGTCTCACTTACGAAGGACGTGTACGCCACTGCCTGATTTGTGTGTTCGAGTATTTAACCATTGGCACAAGCAAATTTTATTTGCACAAAGGTAAATCAATATAATATCAAAATTATGACAATAATGTAGACGTAGGAATACAAATGTAGACTCAAGCAGAAAGTATTTTATAAGTAATTTTAGACATATCTTAGCTTAATTTATGTTGTTGTGATAGCTGAAACATTTGCCGATTTCGAAAGTTATTAATGTCGCGTGTTATCGTGTCTTGGTTGACGTCACTAAGCACTAACTGTCGTCACTGCTTGGCTTGCTTATGGCTGTGGCATATGGCTGTGGCCTTCATCGATACAGCAATTGCATTGTCGCGGTGATTAGATTACTGATCTAGTAAATTTAAATCGATGGGATGTGGTGAGCTATCCGCCAAAATACGGACTTCACCTAGTTTATTGGCCATGACTGCATCACATATGTAACTTATAATGAATAAAACAAAATATTAATAATTGTCTGACATTAATTACGGTCGCGACAGCCGGAGGATGCAAAAAACAAATTTATTTTATTAATTTTAATTAAAATTACATTACAATTATATTACAAGCTAAAAAGGTATGTATGATCGATATTAGATCTGACTGAAAAGTGGCGGCTTCGCAATGTGTCGTTTGCAGTATCCGGCGAAATGACGTCAATGCATATTCTGCTAACGCTGCAACTCGGGCAGCGCGGTATCTATGTGCAACGATGCAGATTGCTGGCGAAGCGTTAGCCTTGTGTACATAACACATTTAAATATATTATTATGTCTAGTTGATTGTGTATATTTTGTAATTTTGCACGGGCTGGAAGGGCTAAGTATATAAGACAATTAATGTTTAATTAACATTTAGATCTGTAACAGCTACTTATACTTCGCAGATGAACAATTTGGTTGATTGATTAAAAACATTTACATAGGAACCTATTTTTTTTGAGAGACGCTGATCTTTTTAATTATTGAAATTTCCTCGATTTTTAGACACCCACTCCCAAGATATAATCTTATCTACATTAGAGGCAATGGAACGTGAAACTTGCGTGAAATTCTTCCAAATACCAACGGATTTCAACACGACAGACAACCGCGTCCTCTACGTCAACAATCCGGATAAAAGGAAGGATTGCCCGCCAGATGTGTATGATTTTAATAAACCTGTCATTGTAAGTCATTATTTTTTATCCTGATGAATCGTTCGTTTTAGAAGCATAGAGTGTATTAGTGCCAAAGTTGTGTATTGTGGCCGCGGTAGGGCCTACCGCCTATGTGGCCTACTCGCAAGAAAAATCTGTCGCTAAGCACCAAACGGAACGAATTTTGAAAAATTTTTGCTCTGGAATAGGTTCACTTTAATGGGTAGACTAACACCTATAAGTATTGTCACTTTTTCTGTTACACGTTGTATAAATGTATATATAGATTTATCTTACAGTGCCCGGCAAACTTGGATCAATTACGTTGAGTGCGTAGTGAAGATTTTTAGTTCTCTTCGGCGCGGGGTAGGATATTTACCCCGCGGGTGTCTCGGCGCGATCGGCGATTCATCTATAGACATGCACGGAAACCTCCCCAGTACTTCACTTTTGGTTCAAGAAAATTTCCGAGCACTTTACTTAATTATTAATATTGCTATATTTCAGGACATGTCAATTGGTTACAAATGCTTAGATAAGAAGAATATATCAAGAATTGTGATAGACATGCTCCGCGCTAGCATACACAATACAAGTAGGTATTTGTAATAGTTATATATTGTTAAATTGTTTTTTTAATAAAGAGTTCTCTTTTTACCTATCTCAGTCCAGTTTCAGAATCCCATTTGAGACTGTAAATACTTTTTTGAAGACGGTTTTCTAAAAATGTTTACGATGAATTGAGAATCTCCTTTCTCAATTTGATCAATTTTAATAACAAATTTATTTTCTACGAGCTTCTCATTATTCAGGTGTTACGCGATTTGAAGTTTTAACTCAATTTGTGTTAAGTAATCTGTTGACCTTTTTTATTATTTTTCAGCGCCGCCTATGAATAGCTTCGACTTGATACGAAGATTTCAGGAAGAGGTAATATACAATGTAGAGTAACCACGGTTTTAAAAATAATGGTGTTCAGATAAACAGGGTAAATAATGTACTACTATCTAAGGGCGACTTCAGTACATCATGACCTTTACCCCTTTATCTTTTAATAAGAGCGTCGCCAGCGACTGGCCTAGGTCAGTGCAAGTTGATGAAAGAGTCGGCAGTCAGTGGCTTAGGGCTAGCTAGTGCTACCCTACAGATATTGTGATAAAGATGATTTATTGTAAGATGTGACTTTAAAGGACAAGGTTCTGTTAATTTTTTTTCCGTATGAGCCTCTTGTAGCCTGCCTTCTGTTGGCGACACCCTTCCATTTGCTTTCACGTATTTAGAAAAGTCGTATAAGGCGTAGCTGACTTTATCATACATGCATACCTACATTTGGCCGCGAGTCGAATTAAACCGATTCCTTTTCCCTCTTGAAAATATTGCAGGTGGACGACAGATTCAGGAGATGAACCGGAATAAATCTTATCACTGAATTTTATCAACCACCGAATTCTGTGAGAGTTCTGAATTCTGTAACAAAAAGTTGTAAGACTTAAATTGATAATAAAAATGCGAAATTATATCACAAAGTCCAACACTCTTTGCATCTGAATCAAACTGTCATATCTCCGTCATACAGCTAGAGGATCCGACCCGTCCACACCTAATCAACCCGACTGACCGCAACTTCATAAACTTGCACTATCACTCCGAGTGTCGGACGCTGTCAGCGCGCGCGCCGCTCGAGACGCGCCGCTCCATCGGCGCCACGGCGCTGACTGACGGGAACCGAGGTTACTACAGAGACAAGCTGTGGCCGCTCGGAGTGGTCATGTACGGCATACAGGAGGAGCTAGGTAACACAGGATACGAACAAGACATACGCAAAATAACGTGACAATGCTCGGCAAACAACTAAAAGCGACACGGTGGGGGAATATTTGCGCATGTGCACTTCTTATTAACGAAATACCGGTCGCGTCTCGACGAATTCTCTACCTTGTGTAAGGCATACAGGAGGAGCTAGGTAAGACAGGATATGCACAACAGATATAAACAAAAAAACATGGCAATGCTCGGCAAACAACTTGAACTAAAAGCGACACGGTGGGGGAATATTTGCGCATGTGCACTTCTGATTAACAAAGCACCGGTCGCGTCTCGAAGAATTTTCTCGCGCAAGAATAGCGAAATGAGCACTTATGTAGGTAACTAAGGAACAGGTGTTGTGATCTAACGTACTTACATCCTTAAAAATTGTTGTTCTTAATAACGAAGACAGTAAATCCTGTTACAATCAGGGGCAAACAAGAGTACCTGCCCCGGTACTCTGCTCCGCACACTAACTACCGACAAATTGACGTAAAAATCGTCACTGCAGTCAAGGTTAAGTTGTTTGCCCCTGATTGCAACAGGATTTACCGTCCTAGTAATTAAGAGCAATTTTTACGGATGTAAGTAGGTACGTTAGATTACAAAAACCTGTTCCTTAGTTACCTACATAAGTGCTCATTTCGCTACTCCTGCGCGACTACTGTAACGTCAATCAAAAGTCCACATACGCGTAAATTCCCCCACCAGGACCCAGACTCTCAATGTGTTTCCGCTCTGATTCGATAACTTTGCAACACGAATAACACGATTCTTGTTACGTAATCTAAAATATTAAATAGTGATTATTATTTTAGTTTAGATCTAGAGTCGATTTTCAAAGTAATAATTTAGGATCTTCCAATAAGTTTTGCGTAATTCATGTTGCAAAGTTTTCGAATCCGAGGGAAACTCATTGTGAATCTAGGTGCATGTCGCTCTAACCTCAAGATGTTTGCTATACTTTGTGCACTTCGATTAATAGCTCTCTACGTCTAAGAAATATTCTGTGTCGTTACTCATGGCAAAGTCCATAAAGAAACGCATTTTAAATATTCATTTATCTGTTCCAGAAAACTCAGGGCCTGCTGTTCGACTGAAGAGCGCCATGACGTCCATAGAATTGTCGTCGTGTGTGGTGTTTCAAGAGGTGAAACCCAATGACGCGCTCAGAGCGAAAAATCTGCTATGGTTTGCAGAAAAAGGCGCTGAAGTCCCGCCACTGGGCTTTACAGAGGGAAACTATGTAAGTTGGAAACTTAAATAACCATCAACTTCAATCGGCAGGCACACTCTCAGTTATTTTCATTTACGAACCTACCCACGGGATTGATTTTGGTAAACTTTATATGTCTGTTGAAAAATCGATCGAGATGTCTACTAAACAAGACATTTTCCTTATTCTAGCAGCTCTTATATAATATATTTTATCTAAAATAGACTGACTCCTGACTGACTAAGAATAGGAATCAAAGCATAGACTTAACCGCTGACCCTAGCGACACCGATATTTAATTTTTAATAATTTAAAATTTTTCTATTTTATTAACGCAACGCCGCGGGTGTCAGTTACTAGTTTTAACATGTGTGTGAGTTTCAGTCAATATCTCTATTAAGCATGGTGGAGGGAGCCCCGGGTCACTCCTCGCATACTCTTAACCTGCTGATGCGAGCGCTCGGAATACCCATGATCTCTAACAGACTCGACCGGGACAACCACATCACTGTACATTGGAACCATGTGGAGAAAGGTACGGAGATATTGCCGTCCCTTTCTCTAGAGGCTGGTTAAAATGAGACGGATGTCTTTATGGTGTTTTTCATTTATTTTATAACTGTTTTTCAAAGTCTTCAGATTTTTTTTCCAACTTAGTGTTAAATGCTTTTTTAAACGTTAAAATGAGCTTCAAGTAATTCAAATGCGTAGTAAAGTAAATAAACATCATCATTTTATCGTTAAAATTCAATCTTGCACTTCTTTACGCACTGATCATTTTTCACTTTACTATTTACTATATTTATTTTCTTAAAAATACAAATTGCCCAAAACCTACTTTTTGAAGAAAAAAGGTTTCTTTAAATTATTATCTTTTTGTACAGGACAAGAACACTACCTAGAACAAAGTCCCAGCGACGCGTGGATCCGTGACGCGCGTCTACCGTACGACTTTGAGTCTGTGACTCACGCGCCGGCTAACTACGCGTGTCGCGACTGCAGCGCCGGACAGATGACTGTGGAGCCGGCTAATGTATGTATGCACTATATAACAAGTCACTTAGGTATAACAAAGTCACAGCGACGCAAGTCTACCGTAAGACTTTGAGTCTGTAACTCATGCGCCGGCTAACTACGCGTGTCGCGACTGCAGCGCCGGACAGATGACTGTGGAGTCGGCTAATGTATGTATGCACTATATAACAAGTCACTTAGATATAACAAAGTCTCAGCGACGCCAGTCTACCGTACGACTTTGAGTCTGTAACTCACGCGCCGGATAACTACGCGTGTCGCGACTGCAGCGCCGGACAGATGACTGTGGAGTCGGCTAATGTATGTATGCACTATATAACAAGTCACTTAGATATAACAAAGTCTCAGCGACGCCAGTCTACCGTACGACTTTGAGTCTGTAACTCACGCGCCGGATAACTACGCGTTTCGCGACTGCAGCGCCGGACAGATGACTGTGGAGTCGGCTAATGTATGTATGCACTATATAACAAGTCACTTAGATATAACAAATTCACAGCGACGCGAGTCTACCGTACGACTTTGAGACTGTAACTCACGAGCCGGATAACTACGCGTTTCGCGACTGCAGCGCCGGACAGATGACTGTGGAGTCGGCTAATGTATGTATGCACTATATAACAAGTCACTTAGATATAACAAAGTCTCAGCGACGCCAGTCTACCGTACGACTTTGAGTCTGTAACTCACGCGCCGGATAACTACGCGTTTCGCGACTGCAGCGCCGGACAGATGACTGTGGAGTCGGCTAATGTATGTATGCACTATATAACAAGTCACTTAGATATAACAAAGTCACAGCGACGCCAGTCTACCGTACGACTTTGAGTCTGTAACTCACGCGCCGGATAACTACGCGTTTCGCGACTGCAGCGCCGGACAGATGACTGTGGAGTCGGCTAATGTATGTATGCACTATATAACAAGTCACTTAGATATAACAAAGTCACAGCGACGCCAGTCTACCGTACGACTTTGAGTCTGTAACTCACGCGCCGGATAACTACGCGTTTCGCGACTGCAGCGCCGGACAGATGACTGCGGAGTCGGCTAATGTATGTATGCACTATATAACAAGTCACTTAGATATAACAAAGTCACAGCGACGCGAGTCTACCGTACGACTTTGAGTCTGTAACTCACGCGCCAGACTCGAACCAGAGACTCTATACTCGTTTTATAAAGAAGCTTGAGTAATCTTTAAAATGTTGCTCCTACAGGATCATCTATGGAAGCGAGCGCTGCGCATGGGCCACCACACGGTACTGAGCGAGGGAGACAGAACTATGCTTGAAGTGTTGTACAGTGAACCATGTAGGAATAGATATGACATAAAACATGTATAGATAAACTGTGACATAAAATATTGAGTTGCCTTTGACTTATTACTTCTTTATACACAAAGTGTCTGGTTATCAACTAGAATACTCTTATGGCGCTTTGCGGACGGCGCCGTCGAGGCAAGGCAGTGTTTTTGACCGCGAAGCAAGGCACAGGTAACGCGGTCTTTTTGAGCTCTATGTGCGTTGGTCGTATAAATATTGATTCCCTTATTCCAATAAGGAACCTGCAAACTATTAGCTCTTTTAAGACAAAGCTGAAAATATTTTTATTTATGCATCAAAAGAGTGAAGAGCTTGTGAAGCATGATACAAGTGCTATCGTATTTAGGTTACTCAACATATGCAAATACGTATTCTCATTTTTGTTTTCGTATCAAAATTCTGCATTTTTAGTTTATATTATATTAAGAGTATGTAGAAACTTAGATTTTATATTAGTATTGTTAATTGTTTTATTATTGTAGCTGTTAAAGGTATGCATACCTGCTCTATCTGTCGTGCGTGACGTCACCTGTCGGTCCCAACGGAAGACCAGCGCGGGTTGTTTAAAACCGGAGTTGGGATCGGCTTGTGATAAAAAACATGCTTCCCTATTGTATTTTCTATTTTTGTCAAAAATTGCTTGTTTTTTTGTCACAAATAAACCATATTCTATTTTATTCTTCTATTCCTTTGCGCTATCGGCACGGTCCACTCCGCCGTCTGTAAAGCGACTAAGCATGGCTTCTGACAACCATAATCAACATCTTCGTTTTCATCGAAAGCGACCCTTAAGACAGCTATAGACCGCCAATTTGTCCATTCAATAAGATTTATAACTCTTTCTACCTTTTAATGTTTTCCGATTCCTGTGGGTTTTTTTTTCACATAAGTTTTTTTTCACACATTACTAGGCTCTATCGTTTTGTTTTTCTGTCTTATATATCACTTTAAAGTTAAAGTTTTCACATAGCTAACACATTTTTTACTAGGCTTTACCGTTTTATATTTTTCTGTCTTTTATATCACTTTGAAGTTACAAGCTTCCTAAGCAGTCATATTTTTGCGCTGATACGATACCTAATAAAAGCCTTTATTATGCAGAATTCAATAACTTTTTCAAAATAATAAAACGTGTCCCTAGGCCAAAAATACATGATACTGAAGCGTTTGACACCAATGAGAAAAATTACATTACAATTTATGGGGAGAAAAGAGGTATGTACGCCCGGAACAAAAATTCTATCATAAACGCGAAAACTATGAAGGGTCGGTGATTCTCTTAAGAGGGTAAGAAGTTGGTTATCAGTGAACCAATATATTTATAGGCTAAAGTTTGCCAGGTAGATCACCCACCTTACATAAAAGATGTTAAGCTGTAGTTTTATTCTTAAAACAATGAAAATAATATAATTAAATAACTTTCAGCGAACTTAATTAACGCAGAGCCAATGATCAAAATTAAGTAGGCAATTAAAAATCTCGTTAATTGCATTAAGTTTAATAATCGAAGCGTTAAATTAATATAATCAGAACCTGCCTAGTTAGTTACCTACTAAACTTGTTTATGTATTAAATATAACAAAGTCTCTTTAAACTTAATCAATCATATTTTTTAAATACATCACAATATATTACATTATTTACTAGCGCTGGTAGCGAGGAGCTATTACTTCTTGTGATGGTAGTGAGGGTAACAGTTCGCAGAACTTTACTAAAGTTAAATCCTTGAACGGTTATAGAGGAAGAACATGTTAGTTTATTTTTTGTAACTAAGGGATTAGCTTATTAGATTATCGATTAGCGGTGTACTTATTCGAAAGAGGGCGAGTCTGCTAATAATTAGGAACAACTTTCACTATGGGACGTCAATCCTGAAATCCAAATAAAACAAATCAGCTGTTCCATAGAAAAATAATAATCAGTCGTCGAGAAAACGTATGAAACAGCTGATTTGTTTTCATGTACTTATTCAGAATTGGTCTTTGACAAACAGGAATAAGTCCTTATCATTAGTTAAATTTGTTCATTAAGGTGTATATAGTGACTGCCTTTTTGTGTATTACACCTCTAGTTGATAGCTCTGCATACAGTGGTATTATCAGTAATAACGTGACCTTGCATATTTTTCCCCTGGACTACCCTTCGCTTATTTTAAAGATATATTTTTCAGCTGAGGCGAGTCACCCGTAAGCTTTAGGCCACCAAAGAAAAACATATAAATATGCATTTCTCTCTCTACCTTCTGATATCTGAGGCTGTGATGACGCGTGCTTGTTCCGGCGGCGGCGGCGGTCACTACCCGGACTACTACACTGACACGACCACCACAGAGAACCCTGTCTATTATGGCGACTATAGTTCTAATGAGACTGCTACTTCTTCTGTTAGCTCAGCCACTGAGTCTACCATCTCCGTTCTTGACAAGTAGGTGAAGGCAGTAAATATAAACCCCGTATCTATAAATATGAATACTTAAGGTAATTATTCATACGGGGTTATTCTTAATTGACTGCGTATATTTTTACCATGCACTAAGAATCGTTAATATAACATACTTCACTAATAAAACCACATCTTTTTTGCATTTTTGTTTACAAAAAACTGGGAAACATGTTCACTTAAGCGCGATTACACTAATGTGGGCCATGCAAATACGCATATCATCGACTTTTGCGTTCACTTTGCTTGATTTCACTTGAAGTTTTCTCAATATTTTTGTACTAAAGTGGTTTAAATTAAACACGTGTATTTTATTACTCAACATTATTTCTGTGTACAAAATATATGCAGGCAATTTAGAATCATATTCATATTTATTTTATTGGTTAAATTATTTTACACGTCAATCAGTTTACATCGTTTAGTTATAAAACAGTGATACTAACAAGAATTCAACAGTATGCTAATAAAATATAACATTCTAACACTGTCAATAGTATGCATTAGAATATTGAAATACATTAAATTAATAATAGCAAATAGCATATTAGGTCAAATTAAATAATTATGTAAATAAAAATCCAGTACAATTTAAATACTAATGGAGTACAATGTCGGTATTTAACATAAAAAATATAAATATCATTCCAATCGAAATTTAACAAATTCTTCTACATTATAAAAAGCCTGTTCGATAAGCCACCGTTTAAGTTTGCCTTTAAAGCTATTAAGAGTCCTAGTAGCTGTACCTAATCTCTACTGGCAATTTATTATAAATGTTAGGTCCCATGACGTGTGTCAATTTAGTAGACTTAGCGAGGGTGCGCGATATATTGACAAGCTTGTGACCGTCGCGAGTGGAGTAGTGGTGATCCTGGCTACGTTCCGAGTACTGCCCTAAGTGTGTTCTGGCATATACTGCCACCTGATATATCAAGATAGCAGGCAAAGTCAGGATCCTCAACTCCTTGAAATACTGACGCGTTGGAGTGTCCCAGGGTACTCGTGTTACGAACCTTACGGCACGCTTTTGTAATCGAAAGGCTCGCTCCCAGTCAGCGGCTCTCGCCCGTATCTCAGCACCGTACTGCAGTTGAGAGTGGATCGTAGCGAAATAACACGATCGTGCTACTTCACGCGGAACCACTTTGGCCACTCGGCTCAACGCGAAACACGCGCAATCCAACTTTGAGCAGATTTTGTCTATGTGGGCGTCCCACTTCAGACCACGATCTATCTGGAAACCAAGAAACGCGGTAGTCTCCTGCTCCTCTATACACACTCCATCCACATTAGTCACGAACGACATTTGAAGGTTGAAACATTTATCTTTTTTTCAATCCGCTCATGTCGCTTAAGAGGCGAAAGTTGCACCGACCGACTAGGCTACCACTAACTTAGTTAACTTAATTTTTAAAGAAATATTCATGGCGCATATGGTGGCTGGGAAGTTCCTCCGAAAATAGCGGATGAATGGAAAGCCTGGCTAGAGGAGTTCAAAGAGAAGAAAAGACTTCAAGACCTAGAGCATAAAAAAATGCACCATTCGAGTAAGAATGGTTCTGAACGAGGCAAGGCCAGCGGCTGGCCTAGCCAATGGCGCGGTAAATACCTACTTAGTTAAAAAATCGTTTTAACCCTCGGCGCAAAAACGACGGATTCGTTTGACGTATCTGAACGGATGAACTAATTATGACTTGGTATTTTGTTTGTTTATTAACCACCTAATTTTACCTTTTAAAGTGTGCGTTGTTAGCTGTGTTCTATGAAATCGGTCCAAGATGGCCGTCACCACAAGGTGACAATTTCGCGCGTGGGTTTTATATTTTTTTAATTGTGCTTGTTATGTATTTTTCGTTTATGAAAGAAGTTTTAAAAAGTGTGAGGCATGTATTGAACGAATATCCAAAATAATGTTTTTATCTCCGCATCACATTGAGTAGGTATTTAAAACCGAAGTGTAGTAGTGTTCCTGTATAGATCGTATCGTTTGTGAGTTTTTAAAAGTTTATTCACTTACATTCTTTTACTGTTGGCATTTTTTTGCGGCATTACACAGAGTTACACTTTATATTTTTCATCGTTCTTTGCCTTGCAGGAGCAGGTCGCCCTATTTTCATGGATCACTCTTAACGCCATAATCTATTCTTCGCTCAGTGACGCATGTCAGGGCAGGTTTGGTCCTTCGAGCCGGATTCATATTCTGAATCTGATTTTAAACCCATTAGTTTTGTTCCTTTTGTAGAGACCAAAATTCTATAAGGACGTGTATTTTTAACAAATAAAAACCTAATACGTATGTTATAAAATAGATTTGTCATTTTTTTTTTATTTCTCTTAGCACTATTAGGTAGACTCTTAACAACACTAGTAGATTAATGATGATTAATCAATACTTACTAATGATGGTTTCAGGTCTAGGCCCTGGTGAGCCAGGTTTCCCCCCGCAGGAGATCCCACCTTGGGGTTACAGGAATAAAAATACTGGTCTACCTCTCCTCTGCTATCTGGCTCCAGATATCGGCAAGTGTGACAACACATCAGCAACAAGTGTTATTCGGTAGGGTATAGAAATAAGTACATCTATAAATACTGATAAATTCCATTTTACAAAATTTACAAATTTATTTACTAGTCCTTCTATATGGCTATCAAAAGAAAGGGCTTCATTAGTAGAATATTATAACACTGTTTCATAATTTCAAATCCAAGATGGCTGCTACAACGAATGTCGGGGGTTTTTTAATACTTGTTTTCGGATACATTTAGGGGAGTGTGCCTTAGAATTATAAACCTAACTTAATCCCAGCATCTTTTTCTACAATGGGACTAAGTAGTAGATATACTTAGGTACTGCGAGATGCCACTAGTTGGTATATGGTAGAGATTTCACGGAATCGCACTAGACGCCTTGTATCGACCTTTATTGTGCGAACTGCGAGGTTGTGAACTTCGCTGCCGAGTTATTGCTGTCAATTTCCCGATGACGAGTGAATCGGTTTCTTCCAGGCAGGCGTGCCACATTGGTCATCATCTTAGCCTTACATTAGGCGAGTTACGGCAAGCCGATTAGCTATAACAAAACCAAACAATATTATATACTGGATTATATATATAATCCACTATATTTATTTGGTTTGGTTTCACTATATTTATTACGACCAACTTTTAGTATGGAACTTGTTGTGGTATAGGTAGTTAGCATATATATAGTTTTGATACTAGATGGTAGATAAATAAATCAGCTGTTGTCGAGACTCGGGTGTTTCATTACATGTCTTAACAGGACTAATCTTTAATTTGAGAAAAAAAATTGCTGTAGTGACCCTTTTTTCAACCTCTCGACCTACCTGATAAACCTGACTATGCATTAAAGTAACAACTGTAAGAGAAATGAACTACAAGAAAAAGGCAAGATCTATATCGTATTTAGTTTTCATCCTAAAGTTGCCTAAAAGAGATCGCTTTTATCGCTAAGGCCGCCACTTATACTCGCACTATATTATAATTTCCTCGTGTATTTGAGGTTCTGTGTGTAAACAGTAAATCACAATAAATGATTAATCAATCAATAAAATCTGTCGTCCGTCAGACTGGACGGTATATTTCTACTCCTATTCGTATTTTATTACTTATTTATGTTGATTAGCCCACCGACTAGAACCTTCAAAACAATATAATTTCTGCAGATGGGGCTACAACGCCTACACGCAAGAATGCCATGAGTTCAAGTATTCCGGCTGCCGCGGGAACCTTAACAACTTCGTCGACCGACTGGCTTGTGAAGACGCGTGCATTAAGCCACCACCAGACGGCGGTTGTGACGTTGACACTGACATCTTAGCGACAGGTGACTTCAGCACAGACGACGACCCGGCCAAGATAAAGTTCAGGCGCTGCGGAAATTTGCCTGTAGTGTAGAAAAAACTCCTGGGGAAGTTGTTACCTTACCTTAATATAAATCTCTGTGTTACCAAAATCTAACTAAAGTTAGTGTTAGAGATTATTGTTTTTTTTTAGATTTAATAAATTATACATGTTAAAAAAAGTTTCAATATATGAAGTTGGTTAGTTTTTATGGCCCAGTTTCAAGTTCAAACGGCGGATATCTTTCAGTCTCGAAATGAATTTTGCATTATTGAAATAGCTCTATATTTAGTTTCCATGAAAAGAAAAAAAATAGGTGTAAATTATTTTCACTATTCAACATTTTAAAAGATTTTAAACTAATTAATTCAATTTTATTATTTTATTTTTCTTAACTTGACCGTAAATAAAAAACAGTTAACTTTAGTTCAGTTATTTATTGTAAAAATGATCAAATTACAACAAAGGTATAACAGATACTTACATAACTATCAAACTAACAAGTTTTAATTTCAGACTGATCGTTTCAAATAAGCACAACACATCACGATGAACATTTCATAATAAATCATATCTATTTCCAATACATGATCAAAATTAATTTTCTGATGGATAAGAGTAATCTCTCATTTCATTCTCTGTTTCAAACGATCCCGATCGCGAGTAAATCTGTAAGCAAGCGTGATTTATCTTGGGACGCTTTATATTAAGCTAGTCGCGGTCGAATGCAAGCCAATTTTATTTACATGATAATGCGTGTCACAGAAAATTACAAGCGTTCACAAAGCGTCTTTGCTACTAGAAATGTCGTAGAGTAAAATATATTCGGATATTTTAATGACTCGTCTTTGTTTTAAAGGACAAATGTATAATTGTTTATTAGCCACACTGAGTTCTGAGTTTATTTATCAAGTTCATAATCTTGAGATTAACTCGAGCTTTTAAACACTAAGATACCTACAAGTTTTTAATCACTTTATACTCTCTTGTATTTCAAAGTATTGAACACCAGACAATGTAAATTAGCGCTAATGTCGCGTACATACCCCCCCTGCTTGAAAGGTTATAACATTAAACCTTCTTATATTTGCTTTTACTTCTATACGTCCTTTTTCTCGTTTTGTAAAAATCATCTATTTGACCACTATTTTTACCCTCTATAGCATTGTTAACCGTTTGAGGCGATTTGTTGACTAAATTAACTTTGATCTGCGATTCAATGTCTAAGTCCATATTCTCAGCTTTATTATTAACAATTTGATAAACGGTTACCAGTTCACCATCTTTGTCTTGGCCATATTTTTTTACATTCACGTCTTCGGGTTGTTCTTTTTTGGCATCCACATATTCATCTAAAAACTTGATGTTTGTATCTGATATTGAATCACATTCCATAACGCTTGAATTTGTCGATTCAGAATTGGGACTTCTCACAAATTTTGGCGACTGGTACACTCGCGGCTTTTTTTTGAACGGACTTTTCGTCAAAGGCGGCAAATCGGTGGGCACTATACCTACATTTATTTCATTTGTAGCCACTAAATTTCTTTTTTTAATACGACTATTTTTCTGTTCTTTTAATTCAAATTCATACTTTTTATTCGGTTTTCTGATTCTTTTCTTGCTTTGATATATATTCTCTATGAGAATTTCATCACCTTCTTTCGATTTGTTTGGACTGTGGTCGATTATAACTTCATTATCAATGCATTCTTTAGTGTCGTAATTTTCTCTAACCGGGATTTCCATAGTTTCTAAAATATTTATAAAGTCATCATTTATGCTGACATCAGAAAGAGCACCGACGCTGTCATTTCTATTCTTTATATTATTTTCGATGCCAATTTCATTGTCATTATGAATATGCATATCTTCTAAAGCAGTAATTTTTTCATTATTAAAATCCTCTCCTTCAATTATCACGATTTCGTCACTAGATTCACTTTTTTTAAGTATATTTTTTCGTTTGTTTAGATCTTTTTCATCGACTGTTACAATATCATCATTACCTACACTCATGCCTTCATTAACAACGGTACTAATTGTTGATTTCTTAAATTTAATATTACTCAAAACGTTTTCCAGCTTTGATCTTTTGGCGTAGATTTTTTTGAAAAGATTCGTTCCGCTTTTATTTGATATTTTAGTATTGTTTACGGATATTTGATTTGCGTTTGCGTCGGTCGTTATTTTATTATTTATTTCGTCTATTAATGAGTCTGGGCGTTGGTTAGCTGATGTCACTTCATTGAGATCTTCAGCGAAACTGATGCGGATTTCTTCTGAAAATAAATGAGAAAAATATTAAATATAATCCGATCTATCCCATGGTTGCCTGGAAGAAATCGCTTTAGGCGATAAAGCTGTCCAATGTATTACCGATGTTTTGATCTTGTTTATATCTTATTGTATATTTTATTTTTCATTTCACGCATTTCATTGTATAATCATTTAAATTAATGTATAATTAATTATTTATGTCGCATACTGATTAAAAAGTCGTTCCGCACGAACTGACGACCTCGCGACCACAACAGTTATTGCAACTTTTTCGCAGGTCAAACAGACATGTTCATGCACACAAATGTTTAACCTGTTCGGGGATCGAACAGAAGGCAGGGTTGCTACCAACTTAAATTTAACTTTACTTGAAAGTATGTATCAGTTACTTGAAAGGAAATTAATTTAAAAAAGTTTCCTACTAGTAAAATTGAACATACCTTCTTCATCACTATGTTCCTCCCACCACACAGGGCTCGGGCAGGTAAGTATCTCCATGAAATCCTCATCATCCAGACCTTGGTCTTCTGCTAGAGCCACTAGCTCACTAAGGGACATCTCTCCGGAGGGAAGCGGTGACGGAGTGGCCACAGGTGTGGGCTCAATTTCTGGAAATTGAAAATACGCTATAAGAATTAATTTATTATCTAGTAATTCTGCAAATTGTCAACCTCACAACTAACATATTTTTTTTGGACTTAATAATATATCTACAACAACTTGAGCAATTTATATCATTCTCAATTCTTAGTGAATGTTATCTTTTTCATGTATGTACCAAATATAATTAAAATTGATCAGTAAAAATGGCATTATAGAAAACTTCCCTTAGTTTTTGGAGAAAAACCTCCTAATGATAAATTCTCTGAGGACAAAAAATCATAGAACATTAGGGTTATCGAGGAGTGTATTAAGCCGAAAGGGTGTTACTGTATTGAACCTAATGAAATGCTTGAAATACGAGACTAACCCTAAACACGAGAAAAATAACATCTGCTTTATAGATTCTGTTGCACAACCAACAAACTTTTTTGATTTTTTTTTCTCCAATAGGTACATGTTTTTCCTGTAGTGACAGTTGATAGTAAAGTGACCTTTTTCGGCTTAGTACACCCCTAGCTAAAAAACCTGTATAATATATGTAAAGTGAATATTGTATAGGTACAATACAATACAATATTTCTTTATTGCACACCAAAAACAAAAGAAACAATAAGATACAGGCAAGAACAAAACATCGGTAGTACATTGGGCGGCCTTATCGCCTAAAGCAATTTCTTCTAGGCAACCTTGGGATGGATCGAACTAAGTGATAATAGGTACCTTTTTGAGGAGTCCGTCTCTTCCTTTTATTTGTTACAGCCACTACTTTATAATCATGTTTGGGTTGCAGCACAACTTTCTTCATTCGCACCTTCCTTTTATGCTTTTCTGGATAAAATTCTTTATTTTTCGCTACGCACAACCTCTTCGCTGAATCACCCTTCACTTTGCAAGACTTCTTCAATTTCTGATTTCCCGGTGCATTGGCTGCCTTTAGATTTTCCAAAATTTTAGTTAATTTAACATTTTCCGGTATCTTAATTATTTGTTGCTTTTGTAAAATATTTGTTGGTATTTGAGTTATTGGTATTTTAGTTAACTTTCGTTTCTGTGTTGTTTTGTTTGTGTTTTGATTATCTAAGGGCTTCATTTGTTGGTTAGGTTTAAGATCAGTGCCGCTACAGTTTTGAAGTAAAAGTTTCCTTTTAACCGTTATGTTTGTGCACATGGAGAGCTGGTTTAGCATTTGTATGGTTTCCTTGCTCGTATATTTATTTTGTAGCGGGTGATCCCGAGCCATTTTATTCTTTGTTGCAGTTGACGACATGCTTCACTGAAAATTCAAGCAAATAATATTTCAATAATAGAGTATATTAGTATTAGTATGCAGGATTAGAGATAATTCTGGAGACTCCCGCTCGGGTTTGTACCTGGTGCAAGATTGGCCATTCATATCCAGAGGGGCAATGCAGCCAGTGTATTGGGTACTTTTGCACCAGGTACATACTATTAGGGTTGGGCTTTTTGATAGCTGGCAAGCAATAGTTTCTGCCTTTTTTTAAATTTTTTAGTACATGATCATTTGACATATAATTTTATAAGATTATCTGTAAATAAAGTACATAAGTAACAAAATATTCATAGAAAGAGACAACCAGATTAGATGCAAACTCAAATAGAAAATAAGGAGCATAAGCCCAATGATGGGCTAATTAAATAAAATTACAAGCCAGGAAATTAGTCATGAATAGCTAGAGATTGACAAGACAAGTAGAAGAAGACTGTACGAGGCCTAATGTGCAGACTAATGCGCTGAGCAATCACATAACTGATGTTAAATAATATTACAACAAAACACTCAGGAATAATCTTGGTCATATCCAAAGTATTTTTCTAGTCTAAGAATGGTTAGTAAACTCCTTGCCTACTAAGCAAAAGGGTATGGGTACAATCCCAATTTCAGATAAGCCATGCACCTCAGACTTTTTGACTCATGTGCATATTACAATTAATTACTACTTGCTTAAAGGCAATGAAAACATCTTGAGGAAATCTGCTTATCAGAGAAAGCTTACCCGGCGGCCTTATCGCTTTCAAACATATTGTACTAAGTACCTATGTTTTTGTTCTAATTTTGTATCTATCTTGAATCTTTTGAAAAGATTAATTCAATAAAAAAATGTTACAAAATTAAAATAAGGAAAATGGAACAGAGATCAACCCAAGAGAAGGCAAAAAGAGAAAGGCTGCTAAAAACATGGGAAGAAGGTGAATATAAACCTTCACTGAAAAGCAAGCTGAAGAAAAGGAAACGATGTGCTGAAATCTGACGAAAACCATGCTCACTCCTAAGGCACAATCCACAACATATTTTCCTTCACCAATTATGCATGTGGCAATTAATTCTAATTTGCATATGAGGGAAAAACTCAGAGGTGCATGTCTAAACCTGGGATTAACCTCTCGGACCCTTTCGCTTGTGACACAAGGAATTTACCGTCTTGGTGTCTACTTACTATTTACGTAATTGGTTTACAGGTTCTAAATTTTACGAATTTTGATTTGTGATTTGAATCGGGAGACTGAAACACTCTCCATTATAAGGACGAAGTTTAGAATGGCACTTTAGTCTTCTATAAATATAAAATAGTAAGTCCTGATGGACTGACTGATTATTATTTGCTAGGAATCAACTCGGACCCTGACTGAACCTAGAGACATGAAATTTGTAGGGTGTCAGAGTGTACTAAGAAAGGTAATTGGAAAGTCAATTCCTATGTCGTTGAAATAGGGTCCAAATATAATAGGGTCATATCCAAAGCCACAGGTGACAATTACTAATGTCTATATAACTACTTATTTAAAATACCTAGGTAGTAAAACATAGTTTTCGCAACTATTATATACCATTAATTACCCTTATTAATAGGTACACTTCCTTGCGGGATACCACCAGTGTCACTTGTGATAGTAATTTTAAGAAGTAGTCTTAGTGTATTTTATGTTTTACATGAGTGATATTAAAGGGTTTAGATAATTAATCACACTTAAAGCGATTGACTTATCAATTATATCTATATATCCATTATACCTCTATTTACAAGTATGTACTTGTAAGTAGATGTATAACTAACATCTAAGTACATACCGAGAAAAATTAAATTATGTGATTGATAGCTGCCAAGATATATTCGTATGTACCAAAAAATCACTATGATAATAATAATAATCTAAGCAGCAAACAAATCTATTGACTAAACAAAAGCACAGAATAAATAATAGACTAAAAGTACCTTGAAGCCACATCTACATCCATCTAATTTATAAGTATACCACAATATAGTATAAATGTAAGTAATGAATACAAAAGCTATCTAAAATCTAATATTTTTTTAACATAGCAAATGGTCTTTCAACAAAACTACCATGTCTCAACAAAAATATGAAACTGCGGTTCCCGTATCTGCCGATAGGTGGCGTTTTGTCAAAATTAACAAGTAGGTTTTGGTATGTAGTTATGGGTAGTGTATATCAACAAGGACCATACATTAATTAACTCTTTTATTCAAGAATAATTTCAAGTTTTATAAGTTTTAATATAAGAAACAGTTACTTACGTAAATAACGCGCTTTCTTATCATCAAATACAAGAGGTAACCATCGTCGTATATATATAAAATTTGAAACCATCTCTTTCGAACAAACGCGGAAGAGTGAGACATGTACAGACCATGCAGCTCAGACTATTCCTGATTGAATTGTATTTTTAGTTATTTCATAGGTCAATTCGCTTATCTAGCATAGGTTTTAGGATATTTCAATTAAAAACAACCTCTGAAATCGTTAATAAAGTATCTGCTATGTTGAGAATGTTAAAAAGTCATACCTGGAAGAAGGCTGCGAGATGACCCGCTTGACGGCAATGGAAATGATAACAAATATTAACAATAGTTCTTCGAGACGCAAAAGATTAGCTGATACATCGATTTTAGTATTAGCAAACAAGTAACAGCAAAATGAGAAAATCTAATGCTTAAATCTAATGCTCTCTAGCACCGACACCGAAACGAATACGATACGATCGAATTATAATGTATAATAGTGATGTTATTCCCCAACATTAACGCAAAATACCGAATAATGTTCGAATAGCTGATTTTGTTCAGGCAGTAGATAAAGCTAAAATTTAACAAATCAATCCAAACAATGATCTGATATTAGGTAATTTAATAAATACACTCACGCTTAACACTAGATTACGAACTTACACTTTAGTTGTAGAACGGGTATAAATTATTTAAATAAATTAGGTTTTCGGACACGTACATTGGTTGGTTTTAGCATTTTTTTTAAATCTATGATTAGGTACAGAGTACCCCCTATTAGGGTGCTGCAAGCAGGATATACACAATAGGATATAATAATTCTGTGAACTGTTCAGCTCGCAAACACGATAATTTCGCGGCTTTAAAATATTTCAAGCTACCAAAGTAATCCAAACTTAGAACTTTAATCTTATGATAGGAGGATCTGTTACAAAGTTTCCATTGATTGTCCAAAGCCATTTGGACGATCCAAAAAATGACAAAAACGTAATGCATATTGTTGACAGAATATTAAATAACAATGTCTGTTACCTGTAGTGGACAAACATCCATACTGACATATGAAAGAACGTTTTACCAGACTAAAAGCGGAGTCACTTCGTTCGCTCATTCAATAATCTATCTTAATACCAATGCCATTCAAAGTATATTTTAACTACTGTTCTACAATTACTCGAGTTAGCGATTTGCTTTTAATCGAACAACTACTATGGGTAACAACGATATTTCGCTTGACTACAATACTTATACATAACATATATAAATTCAGCAATTCGAATCAAGTTAAACATACGTGCTGCATATTATAGACATTGATTGCAACAAAAAAACTAATGTTTATAAGTCAAACTGAGCGTTAGAGAGAAGTTAATAAGCAATAGTCATGAGACGGATCTACATATTCGATTCCTTTCGATAGTAGAACAACTGAACATCTTGAAGAAAATTTATAACCTTGGTTTTTTTGTACATTACGGAAATCATTGAAATTCCTTATTTTATAAAAATAAATTATCTCAAAAGTAATCCTATTCAATAATACTATGCAAATGAATTTTAAATATGATGAATGGTCGTAAGAAAAGTCTACACGATATTAATGTTGCAATGATTTTACATTTTGCCAAAATATTAAGGTAAAATTTAACTTTCATAACACGAAGGCCTTTTACCGAGTTCACATGTATTCGTTAGAGGGGCGTTACATGTAGGTAGATTAGGCTGTTATGATGGGATTACGAAGAACGAATCACTCGAATGCAATATCCATTACGTAGGTGAAGCGGCTGTGCCAGCAGAAAAAATATAGGTTCGCTAATGATATAGTTATAATTTTGGATTCAGTGTTTCGGAATTATTTAAATTAAAACATCATCACGTTGTAATCTCTATGGCTCGGCCAAAGCGCGAGCTTTTTACTTTTGGGCCAACAGTGGATATCTCGCGCTATTTTTACGATTAAATTATTTAATTGGAGTTAAAATAACACATATCGCAATATCCAATTTGAGTGTTTATGTTAATTCGCGGTCATAGCAGGTAACGTTGCGTTTTAACTAATTAGTCACAAAAACTTTGATTCTCAGATCTATATCTACAATTTGATCAAAACGTTCCTAACTTATGCGTACGATTATTCGTATTGCTGCCTTGATAAGTACATACATTTACAATTAATTTTTATTCTAATTTAATATTTGACGCTAGCAACTACTAATCGTATGACGCCATATTAAAAAAGATAATAAAAATGTTTTTTTTTTTGTTTTCTTTTTGCCTTTATTTGCATGGCTGATTTGTTTTTATTATTGTTTTCAACAGGATAATGAAGAAAAAACTTGCAATTAAAACTAGAATCCCAGAAGGAGGGCTACAATGCAAGATTTGCAACAAAAGTGGATTTTCGACGACACACAACTTGAACGCTCATTTATTTATACACAAAGCCATTTCAAGTCGCTTTACGTGTAACTACTGCTCTAAAGAGTATTTTAGGTCTGACGAATATGCTAGGTATGTATATTTTATTAATTCCAGTACCTACTATCATAGTAAAAAAATTACAAAAAAAGCCTTCCAGTCAAACTAACTAATGAATTATAAATGTAACTAAAAAATTAAGTGTGAGTTGGACTTGCACACGAAGGAATCCGTGCCATTACATTAGTTCAAGTTTCTGTTTCTGTTTTTAATAACAATTGTTATAGCAGCAACAGAAATACATCTGCTGTGAATATTTTAAGATTGATTTATCTGTAGCATCGTAGTTCCTGAATGGATGAACTAATTTTTATTTTGTTTGAAAGGTGTAGTCGGTGTTTTTCTTAGCTATGTTTGATGAAAATCGGTCTAAGATAGTGGATAACAATTTTTTTTCACACATCCTTCGTTATGGGTTTAAAATGTAAAGGCTTGCCTAGTAGAATACTATACACTATGATAAAAATTTCAAATCCAAGATGGTCGCTATTACAAAATGTCGATGTCGTGGGTATTTTAATTTTTATTTGTGTTTATTTTTGCAGGCACATAGCAACTCATAAAAAAAACCGAGATGATAATAAGCAATGCTACTGCGATTACTGCGGACGAGGTTTTGTTGACAAAAGAAACTTGATCCAACATTTGAACATCCACTATGACTTACCTATAAGTAGCACTCGCTTCAAGTGCGTAGCGTGTGGGGCCGACTACTGTGAACAACGACTGTTAAACTATCACATCCGTAAAGAACATCTCAACCTGAGCGGTACTGAACCTGTTCATATTACCAAAAATGAAAACGATACATGGTTAGAAAAAGTTAAAGACACAAAAAACTATGTGGAAATGACTAAAGTCAATCCAAACAAGATTATCATAAAGAAGTCTAAAGTCAAAAGTGAGAAAATCACAAAGAAAATTACTAATAAAAGCATTTTCCAACAGTACATCGCTTCAATTTATGCTTCTAAAGACAATTACTATTCCAAAGCAATTTGTGATTATTGCAATAAAGAAATGCTGAAAAAGAGTATCCTAACTCATATAAGAGAACGGCATTTGAAACTGAGACGGTTTAATTGTGAAGAGTGTAATAGAACCTTCAAAAGGCACTATCAACTTAGCATGCATAAATGTGGCAAGCGAATCTCACGAAGACATACAGTAAAAGTAGAAGAGTCTGTGGGAGATGGCAAAAAGAGGATCACAAGAAGAAACAAAGTAAAAGTAGAAGAGTCTGGGGAAGATATACAAAAGAGACATGCATTAGATGTGCAAAAAACAGAACTTTGACATACATTTTTAAGATGGCTCAAGTATAAAATTTTCATCACATTTTTAAGGGTAATTTGCTGCACTCAATAGATAATGCCTCTGTACAAAACTTTTAAACTTTCAAAAGTAATATAATGCCTCTGAAGCATTACAAGAAACATTATGCAAGTATAACTTTTCAGTCATTTTGATTAAAAAAACCAGAAGTTTTGATAAAAAAAAATATAATAAAGAATTTTTGTAATCTGTCCACTTGTGTCCGAGAAATAATGTACAAAAACATACAAAAATAAAAAAAAACAGTTGAATTGAGTAATCCTTTTTCAAAGTCCTACTAAGTAGGTCTAAAAGATTGAAAATAAAATTAAGATTAAGACTTATGAATATTTTGTATGCATAATATCAGTCTGATAAGTTATTCATCTCCATGATATATTCTGAGACTGCCTTACTGCCTTTTCTTGGTGTAAAATTCAATACGACGATATTTTGAACGATACTACAAATAGATATATTTGTTTACATATTTTACTAAAACCAAGACAATTTTATAAAAAGAATTATCAGAAATGTCTTCCATTTTAAAAGTTGTTATTTAGTAACATTTGTGTGTGTGTACCACAGATTAAATGTTCTTTAGTTCTATAGTTTACATAATATGATATATTTATGTTATAATTATTTAAAACTAAACTTTGTACGAAAATTTAAAATTTTAATGTTCGAGGAGTTCATTATGCTGGTTGTGCCAAACAGTATGTTGCTGGTTGTGCCAAACAGTATGGCGCTAGTTGTGCCAAACAGTATGTTGCTGGTTGTGCCAAACAGTATGTTGCTGGTTGTGCCAAACAGTATGTTGCTGGTTGTGCCAAACAGTATTGTGCTGGTTGTGCCAAACAGTATGTTGCTGGTTGTGCCAAACAGTATGTTGCTGGTTGTGCCAAACAGTATTGTGCTGGTTGTGCCAAACAGTATGTTGCTGGTTGTGCCAAACAGTATGGCGCTAGTTGTGCCAAACAGTATGTTGCTGGTTGTGCCAAACAGTATGGCGCTAGTTGTGCCAAACAGTATGTTGCTGGTTGTGCCAAACAGTATGTTGCTGGTTGTGCCAAACAGTATTGTGCTGGTTGTGCCAAACAGTATGTTGCTGGTTGTGCCAAACAGTATGGCGCTAGTTGTGCCAAACAGTATGTTGCTGGTTGTGCCAAACAGTATGGCGCTAGTTGTGCCAAACAGTATGTTGCTGGTTGTGCCAAACAGTATGTTGCTGGTTGTGCCAAACAGTATTGTGCTGGTTGTGCCAAACAGTATGTTGCTGGTTGTGCCAAACAGTATGGCGCTAGTTGTGCCAAACAGTATGTTGCTGGTTGTGCCAAACAGTATGGTGCTGGTTGTGCCAAACAGTATGTTGCTGGTTGTGCCAAACAGTATGTTGCTGGTTGTGCCGAACAGTATGGTGCTGGTTGTAGCAAACAGTATGTTCCTGGCTGTGCCAAACATTATGGTGTTGTGGGTTTCTAGAGATATAACAATGTTAAATGTGGGACAATATTAAAATTATGAGTAAGGAATAAAAATCGTAGTAAAATACTTAGGTAAATGTTTAACCAGTAAAGAAGAAATATTTTACAAAAGTTCTGGTGAAACATAGTGTTATTTTAATCATTGGAAAACAGTATATTTGATTGTACATATTTTTATAAGCGCACAAAAAAGACTGAGAGCTTTACATAGTGCCTTATTTTATGTTATGCAGAGTTGCTGGTAACTAATGGGAAACCTCTGAAGAAAACTTCACATTTTAGTTCTACAACTTCTGATTATTCCTTAAAAAATTTTTGCTGCTTTAGGTTCTATTCTATCTTTGTGTATGGCCTCTGCGGCGAAACCGCAATTTTGCCAGTGTCGCGTGCTTAGGTAGATACAAACGATGTAAATATTGGCCGGTTTAGCGTGATGTTCGTGTTGCTTTAGGTTGTTCTTCAACCAAATTTAATATTACTGTGACTTAATGAGTTACCAGTAACTCTGTTAATATAAAACTAAAATTTATGTATTTGCATGTTACTATTTACATTTATTATGGAACATTATGTACGAAAGGAAAATGTTTTTGTTGATTGTAATTAAGCAGTAATAAAAGTTGTTTATTAGGTTGTAGATTAATTTTATTATAGATAGGTACATATATATGGTATGAATTTATTTGATTTTTTTTCTTATATTGACTAATATTTTAATTTGCATGTTATTTTAAAATAAGGAACGATCACACTGTAGCGTCTGTCAGCGCGTCGCGAACATATTAATATTATTTAAGCGGAAAACGTGATATTACATTACAATGCAAATGGCGTATGCACAACCGTACGAAGCATCGCTTGAGAGAAGGAGAAAAAGATCGACCAAGTGCGATTCGAAGAGGACTCGCGCACTAAGGGTTCAGTACAATATTAGTCCCAAGTTTCTATCTGTTGTTAATGTTTAGCTAAAAATGACGTTTGTTGTATGGGAGCCCTTCTTAAATATTTACTTTATTCTCTTTTTTAGCACTTCTTGTTATAGAGGCAACAAAAATATATCGTCTGTGAAAATGTTCAGCTGTCTAGCTGTCACGGTTCATGAGATACAGCCTAGTTACAGACGAACGGACGGACAGTGAAGTGTTAATAATAGGTTTGTTACTTATTAGGTGCTATTTGAAGCATCCAAATCGTTCGTCGCCTGTGCGATTTCGGCTGGTAACCGCGCGACGCTTCAGTGTGATCACTTTTTTACCCTTCAGTAATCTCTATAATCGATGTCTTGTGATAGATCATCATTTCTAGGCTGTTTCATGCTTGAACAGGTTGGGTTCTTTTTGTCATGTGGATGACGATGATTGTCATTTGTTGAGTAGAGATAATGGTTTCCATCATTATAATTATTGATATCACTTTCATCGTTTATATTATTGTTATTGCTTACTGGAAGATTAAACATTGTTTCCTTAGAATTGATGGCTTTCATTAACTTATCTCTGTTAGTTTTTTTCTTAGACTTCGTACGACTTGTTGATTGATCAAAAGCTGTTGAGCTTCGTTTACTTTCGTCTTCTCTTTTGTTTTTAGTGTTAATCAGATCAATTACAAGTGGCCCGTCTGTTTTTGATATGGTTTTAGTTTTTGGATTTATGTAGCCGCATTCAACTACGCAGACGTAGTCAGTTTTATTGTTTTTCATTATTTTTGAATATATGACGTGGTTGGTAGAGTTTATTATTCGGAATTGGACGTGTTTTGGAGTTATCTGAAAAATAAAACTTACAAATATATTGTTACTTAATAATTAGAAAACACCATATCGATTTCTGACATTCTTCTAAAAATACTAAGTACAATTGATCTAAAATCACCAACCAAATAAGAAGTTGATATCTCACAAAAATCCCGCCATCCGCAAAGTATACGCGGATAACGTTCAGAAACATTTGTGTTGTAAACTTTTTGGATGCGCCAATGTGTTTCTATCGGGTTATCACACATTCTTAAAATATCGTTAAACGGGATCACAGAAGGGCACGATTTATTTATGTTTGTGGTATTTGTTATGTTTATTACGCACACTTCTACGTTACTTATAACGGAGATTATTTCAAATGGACATGGAGGATTTTCTTCAATGACCTGCAAAAGGGAAAGTTTTTGAACGAATTTATTTAGTGTAGTGATGTGGCAATCGAACGAACAAGTACACACCCAATGACAACATAAATAATGCTATGTCAAAACATTTACAACAATTTAGTTATCGTGTTGAAACATTTAATACCTTCCAATAACAAGATGAAATTTATTGCAACATTATGATTTTGACAGGCTATGCATGTAGGTATGTATTTTCCACCGTAGCGCCTATACTACTAAACAGATTTTTATGAATGAGGTGTCAATAGGTTTGTGAAAATAGGCCTGGCGATATAGGCTATATAATCAAAATTTTATGAGTTGTTATTTACACCTCAGATTCTAACCTAGAAAAATTTAAGTGAGATAATCATCAGATGTTTAGTATCAAAACATTTTGGTAAGCACATTACAAAATATATAATATACTAGCTGTGCCTTGCGGTGTTACCCGTGTTAATACAAGATAAAAAGTAACCTATGTGTTAATCCAGGGACTAAGCTATATCCGTATAGTGGTTTTTGAGTGAAAGAGTAACAAACATACATCCATACATTCTTACTAACTTTCGCGTGTATAATAATTAGTAGGATAAATAGTACATGATATTGTTTAAGTCAAACTATTAAAATGCGGTCGTACAGTTTGCGCGTACAGCTAACAGGATGTATCTCATGAAACGTGATAGCTAGACGGTTGAAATTTTCACAGTTGTTGTATTTCTGTTGCCACAATAATAACAAATACTAAAAACAGAATAAAATAAATATTTGAGGGGGCGCCCGTACAAAAAAAAAGTGTTTTGTTGTATTTTTTTTTGATCAAAATTAATAACTACAACTATTGAAACTCGAACTTATGTTTTATAGAAATTGGTACGGAACCCTTCGTGCGCGAGTTCAAATCGTACTTAGTCAAGTTTAATAAAAATTAATTAACAAATTTTGAGTTTTTTTTCATCAGTGCAGATGGAACTGTGAAACAACATGAATGTATAAAATACACCACGCTTACCCAATATCCGCCATACTGACAATCAGTACAGTTAAAACTACTGTCACATCTATAACAAATTATTTTATCACCATCGGGATACTTTACTTTCCTCCAAGTTCGCCAGTACGAGTCTCTTTTGAATGTGAATAGCACACCATTCGTACCAAGCAAATCTCTATATGCGGTTTCAAAATCACGTGCAAGAGCTGCATTGGTGTAGTTTTCGTCAACTTTCTCGTGTATTATTCCGTCAATAAAAATACTGTTATTTGATAAATATGTATCTATGAATTCTACACGTTTTGCAGACGCGGTGTTTTGTCTTCTCTTATTAAGAAAATGTTGCCGTATATTTGTTCTGCGTTCATACGAAGGATAAACATAGTCAGGAGAATAGTTTGGATCTATTAATATGTAAGAATATATTTTTGCCACCACACAAACAACGGTGAAAAAAATTAACTTCCATTTTACAAACATTTTACTCGCGTACTGGAAACCTCCCTACGGTATTCAAAGGTAAACAGTGAAGTAATAAAGCCAGAAGTGTTTATAAACACCAAGCTTGTGCCATTCTTAGTACGTAACTACATAAATACATAGCTTTATTCTACATTTTCAACGAAGTAAAACTTAGGTATTCAATTTTAATCAAAGTTCTCAGCTACTTAGTTAAAAATAAGAGATACAAAACCGCTAAAACTCCGATTGAATCAGATGAGGTGGAGTCTACTTCTGTTTTTAAATATTGAACTAAGTTTCTTTACGTTAAGTGGCAATTTTTCTTACGACTGGCCGTGAGTTAAATATGTTTGTATGTCTTCTGAAATGTAGTACCTACTGATACTTATTTGTAGCAGTTTCCAACCACTCCTGGCAAAACTGGTGTTTGTGCTCTACGACTGTATAATTATTTATTTAATCGCCATGGATTTTTGATTCGGGGAATTTTGCAACTATATGATATGTACGTCCATGTATAAATCAAAATCAAGTTTCAACATATCGACCGATTTTTTTATATTTAAGAATCTTAATAGTTCCGTATGTCTGTATTAAATATTATTGAAATCAGCCAATAATGGCATCATAGACCGTAGCAAACTTACTCTGATTTTTTGGAAGAAATACCCTCCCAATAAAAATTCGCAACGACGAAAATATTCAAAAAATTAGAGAACTCAATACACCAAGATTCGTCAGGATTAGTTTGAAACTACGACGTGTACGCAATTACGAAATTTTAGTAGACATATTACAACCTCACTGACAGACGAAAGAAAAAAAAACCAGACACGAAGCAGAGACGCCTCGCTCGCTCACTCAACTAACAGAAACGATTGCTCAACACTATTGAATGAACAGTGTTGATTGATTGGATATTTATTTCACATATGATGGCATGGTACCATAGCATGTTAAAATACTTCTAAAAATATGATATACAGTTGGATAAATCGTTTTAAATAGTTATTTACTAGTAGTTCTGCGAACTGTAGATCTCGCGAGAAAATTTATTTTTATCCAACTCTAATATGTTAGATAGGTACCTAATAGTTCGAATAACCTAATGTAACGAAAACTGAATCAGTTAATTTCTTCTTTTTGCTAATCGATTTAGTCGCTGTTCTTCTTCTATTCTCAAGAGTATTGCTTTTAGTAGGGGAGCCCAAGAGGGGATTTTGTGACTTACTCGAGCGTGGCAGATTAACATATAGGAGATTCCTTAGGTCCTGTTGAGTGTATCTACCTAATATAAGCTCTCAATAAAGAGCCGAGCTAATAGAGCGGCCCGCAAAATATTAAAAAAAAAACTTTGTTTGCCTGAAATAATCAAATGCGTCAGATTAAGATACGGTAGGTTTATTACCAGCTAAAAAGTGTACATGTCAATAATTAAATGATTTGAGTGGAATTTTAGGGAGTGGGGGGGATTTCTTTTTTCTTAACTATTTTCAACCTGTGTGGCCACCCCCACCATGCAAATTGTCAGTTTAACATATATTTGTTATCAGAAGCATGATGGAGCATAGAAAATATTATAATCTGACACGCTCGAACATTTACATGTTTTGATTTCCTTAGAAAAAAAAAGATATCCTTCTAGATGCTTCCTCCACCACTAAAATGGGAAACACCTATAATATTTTCTACTTCCTATCATCCAAGCTTTGCAACGCAATACGTCTCTATGACGCTCGAGTAAATCCCCATTTAGCATCGTGGGCTCCCCTACTATTTGTAGTCTTTGTTTTAAAAAAGTTTAAGCGGGCTCAAGTCATAAATTGGTTTATTTTAGTTTCTTCCGACATCTCATTCAATATTTTTTTTAGAGCGCACATGTGCAAGCGGTGTCTTTTTTCCCAGATTTTTTCTTAGAAGTCAAATATCTTATAAGATATTATAATATAAGATATTTGACTTCTAAGAAAAAATAAAATCACCAAAAAAACTGCAAACGAACTTTGTTCAACAATAATGTAACTGCTTAGTACTTGCATATATGTAACTTCTTCATTTTTCTTTTCTTTCCGTGTTACGGCGTACTGTTGTGTCAAGAGTTTTAAGCCGCCCTGGGGGCCTCTGACATGGTTCAACGACTGCTATACTATGACTAACAGCTTGCTAACAGCCGAGACCTACAATTTAACGTGTCATCCGACCCACAGAAACACCCAGTTCTTAGATGCCACTTTCGCTCACCCAGCCAAGACATGACCGCGATGAATGTTGTACCTAAATCAGAAACGAAAACCTTAATATCTTGACAACCACTTGACCAATTCTGTTCATATTTGTGATAATAATGTTTTAATCGACATTCTGAATTTCATGCAAATCGGTTGGTAAATAGTGCAGTGGCAAACTTCCCCCTTTTTTTATGTTAACCACCCCCCAATCAAAAATCACCGACGACAAAAAAAACTAGTAAATTAAAGAACCTATATACCAAGTTTCGTCAATATCTGATCAAAATTGCGGCCTGTACGCGAGAACCAACATACATACATACTTGCATACAAACATTTGGACAGATGAAAGCAAATTCGTTCGTTAATGTTTAGACGCTTCGCTCGCTCGGTCATTAATTACCTGACTGCAAGTCGCTGTAGCAACACGTGTGCAGAAGTCTTAGAAGAAGCATAATTCAACTGTCGGTCAGTCTGATTGATCTAAGAACAAAACGGATAGTCTTAATAAGGACCATACGATTTATTAATCGACACAATATTATATTGAGGGATGCATTGGTGTAGGAAATAAATTCGTTTATAGGGGGAGGTATAGCATATTTAGCTTAGCTCGTAGAAATTAGCATGTAGCTTTTGTGTATTCTGTGGCATACTATGTCAACGTCATTTGCAGACCTATTCGTTCAAAAATGTCAACAAATCAAATTATAATTTTCATTCTTCCTATCTCAATTTACCTATCTTCATTCATTGTAAAAATATGGAAGGCATGGGTTGTCTTTCGTCGTATTTTACCAAAATATTCCAATTATCATAGCGTTAAATCGCTAAAAGTGACAAACAATCGTGTGACATGAACCAGTGCGTTCGCAAGTGTGTATTTGTGTTCGTTTTGTGATTTTATTACGTAGTTTTCTACATTGTTATTGTGAGTGTACAGCTGATACCTACTCAGTAAGTAGAAGGAAAAATGTTTTAAATTCTCCCAATAACTTTTTTAAGCGTAAATTTACATTTCTTTGTTCATATTTCTGTATATTTACTAGTTCTTTGACGCTAGGGTAAATCACAATACAGGTTGATAGTGTTTTGATAAATAATATAAGCTACAGCTAAATATGTAAGGTGATAAAATACAAAGATATTTGGTTGCTAACCTGGCTCTGACAGTTTATAATGAGCATGAAATGAGTAATAGCATTGAGTAATTAAGTATAATGCTAGGATAAGGATACTGATAACTTAAAATCATTTGTTAAAGTTTCACAATATAATTCCTGTAATTCTTTGACTGTCTGAGATTGAATTGCATGAATATTTTTTATTCTCTATTTACAAGTTGGCCTTTTCTTTACAAAGGTCTTGTTCTTATTTTGTCTGTAGGTGATCCCATGGGCTTACTCTTTAGTGGGATAAAGATTACACTTATATATTTTATCACTTATCATGAAGATGATATGAAATAAGATTTTATACAAAAGAAGAGGTTCTCAATCACATTTATTTAATGTTTAAGAATAATAGTATCGAAAATATCTTCTATGTTATGGATATTAAGTAAATCTAGTAAAAAAAAAATAGATAATCCTATTTTACTATAGTGGTTCTGTTTTTTTTTTAATAAGGCATTTTACTGGTACTTAGCATTTTAAGCCATGCTCAAGTAAGTAAGTACACTGTTTTTTTTGTGGCTTATGTCTAGGAACTAATAAAACTGAATTACAAAAACAGTATAAGTGAACATGTGTTGTATTTATGAAATCCCATCACTCCATCAAAATCATACTTTTAACTGACTTTCAATAAAGGTGGTTCTCAATTCACAAGAGTCATTTTTTATTTATGTTCATAGAAACAGCTGGACCAATTTAAAAAAACATTTTTTGTTTTCGAATACATTTAAATCTTGAATTTTTAGCACAGAGATAGTTTGAATGTGGGCAGTGTCGCGGACAAAAGCTAGTCCATATACATTTTTTATATCTGTCTCCCAAAAATAGTTCCAATCAATTATATACTTTTTTTTGTATTTATATACTTTTCAATTTATATTGGTACAAATTTATTTAATCAATTAAATATTTTATAAATTATTATTTATCTTTTTAAAAAATATCATCTATGTATACATATATCTATACTAATATTGTAAAGAGGAAAGATTTCTATTTTTGTATGCAATAAATAAACTCAAAAACTACTGGAACAATATCAAAAATTCTTGCCCGTTATTAAGCTATTAAGCTACATTACACTGAGTAACATAAGCTATTATTATTTTTACAACATCCACACAAAGGTGTTCAGGTCCCAAACTAGGCAAAGTCTGTGCTATGGTAACCTGATCACTGATATTCATACTTAGAAATACATACATACATACTTATATATATTATAAACACCATAGAAGGCGGGGTTGTTACCAACTGCGCCAACTGGGGGCTATCGGCTATTGGTATTGCTTCCAAAGCTGTGACGATTTCGATGTCTAGACTCAAAGCAGTAGTACTTACATCGCGCTAGCCGATGTCAATATCTGTCAAATATATGGAGACATTGCAATCTTCTGTTCACTTATTGTTTTGAAAATTGTCATCGCTTTGCTGAAAGCAATACTAGGGTCTTGCTCTCGTAGCCGATACGAAACTACAGTATTGTTTTCAAGACTATAGCAATACTGAAAGCAATACAGATAGCTGATAGGCCCCTAGCCAGTCTAAAGAGATATGTAGTAACACTGCGGTGCATGGATAACTTATGATACATATTTTATGTATCATAAGTTATCCATGCCAAATTGAATTCAGTTTTACACTTTTTCTAAGTATTGCTTGTAACACTTTCATTATTTAATATAATAAGAAAAGTGAATTAGGCAGACAGAAAGTTTATAAATTTAATTCTGTGGGTACTTATCATCATTGAATAAGTAATTAATCATACCTACTTATTAACCACCATAAATATAAAGATATGTATAATAATTATAATAATACATCAAAATCATAGCATGCAGTATTTATTATGGTTTTCCTGTTTATGTTGAAACTATCACATGTTGCCTATTAGCAGATATACATATGGAGAATAAAAATACCTACAGACGCAAGAACAGATGAATCACTTCACTAATTTAATAGTAAACAAGCTAATTTTTATGTGCAAGAAATTTAACATGATTGAGGAAAGATATTATTATTTTAAATAACGCCCAACATTGCCATATTGTGATGGCAGACATATTGGATTTGAAATTTATTATGAATTATAGTATTTTACTAGTCAAGCCTAGATTGTGAAACAATATGTAAACCTACATTTTGTAGCAGCAGCTATCTTGGATTTTAATCAACACAGCTAAGAACACTACCAACTAAAACCATTATGTAGCTATGATGTCGTAGACTAATGCACTCACACATCAAAATCATAATACTAAATTTTTAAATAACTTTAGTCTAATTAACAAGATAGTGATGGTCTAGTCATAGGTTTTGTATGGCGATAGGGCGTTTCCTATCGCTCGCCTGGCTAGTTTACCCTCAAGTTGTAAAATCTGTCGCCAAGCACCTAACGGTGTGTTCCGGCAGCCTTATTTAAGGTACACTGTATTCCAGACTAGGCATGTTCCATCTAGGGCTACAGTGTCGCTGACTTCTGTGGTCGTGCGAACTTGTGGTGAAATGCCTAGCTGTTCAGAATAAAAAAAAAGTCTGTGAACTTGATCTTAAAAAGAAAAGGTGATGAAAGAATCATTCAAATGATGCAAAGTGATCCTAGGTTCACTCATTATATTAAATGTACAAGTTTTAAAAAAAACCAGTTAATTTGGCGGGCACCAATGCAATTTTTCAAAAAGAATTCAATAAATTTTTTTATAAAACCAAATTCCTATTTAAGTTAAATTTAACTAGGACCACTTCCTTATGATATTATACATACCCTTACAAAACAAAATTAATTCATCCATCCCTGAAATGACGTAAAACATTTAAAAAAGAAATTGTTGTATTGTGAACTTCCTTCTTTTTTATGACGTCTGTACAAAATTAAAACATTTAATTTATGTGATAGGTGTAAATGGTTGGAAAATTCAATTTATTACCACTCAGAAGAGGTAAATAAACTGAGCCAAGGAACTGGTTGAATACAATCATTGAACTTTGAAACATAAAGTAACTATTATAACAGTATGAGCACTTCGTCGGAGTTACTGTTTAGGCATGTATTAAGCTGAAATTTGGTCGTTGTACTCACCATGGCAAACAACTTTCATGGTAGTGTCCAATCTGGAAGTCAAGAAATATATTTTGAAGACAGATATAAAAAAAGTTATGTAAAACTAACTTTTGTCCGCGACGTCGCCCGCGCTCAAAAAAATTACTGTTAATCCGTCACTCTTTTGCCGAGGAGAAAAAGATCAAACAAACACACTTTAGCATTTATAGTAAGACTGTATAGGCGCCTCCCTAATCAAAATAGGTTGTTCTATAGACAAGTGAACAACTTGAATAACTAAAAACTTTATGTATTCTTGCCGCATTGACGTCCATTGTCAGGTCGAAGGACAGCTTTGTCCTTACTGACTATACAAAAACCCAATATAGCAGTTCACTTGTCATACAAGTGTGAAAATGTCAAAGCTAGGTAAAAACTAGTTGTATGTATGTAAATGAAGCCGCGAATCAAATAATCATGAGCTAAATGATATACCATTTAGTGTTGTGCTGGTAAAAAGCGATAATTGAGCTTCTTCACTATTTGGAAATTCTATGAAATACGAAACGAAATAGTTTATCTTGTCACTTCTGTGACATTGTTACCGGTCTTCGTATTCTAGTAAAATTTTGTTAGCGGCTTTGCAAACATAATATTAATAACAATGTGGAACCTCGTAAAGGTTTCGAGTTTTGTCAAGATCGGTCGCAAACTACTACCTACCATAGAATAGGTCAGTGTTAATATTGATCTTAATAAACATACTATCAAATTTGTCAAAAACTAACATTATGACTCAATGAAGTTGTATTTCTGAAACAATTCAAATAACAGTCTATGCACAAGAGTATGAAATTTCGGGAGACATACAAACAGAACTGACAGACCAAAGAAAAAATTGGCAGACCCGGATCAGAGACGCTTCGCTCGCTCGGTCGACTATAGTTAATATTTACTTTACTGTAGGCCAATAAAAATAACTGAGTGGTATCAACAACATGCCAGAAACCCCAGTGAATCAGCCTATCGCGTGACAAACGAACAGATTATGAAATAAACAGATTCACAAGTTTGCACACAGATAAACGTTCATTTAAATGTCTTGGTGAGTCAATGACGTTGTTAGGATGGAGTTTTGCTTAGAAAAAGTGCAAATAATTTACCGAGACCGTCTCCTGATCGGGTATCGAAAATGTTTCGAAAATAATCGTAGAACCCATATACCAAGTTTCATCAAGATTAGTTGGAAACTACGACCTGTACGCGAGTACGAAGTCCTTGCGGGCAAACATTCTTACATATACAGACTGACAGATGAAAAACACATTCCCATCCCAGACTCGAAGCAGAGCTAGTTTGCTCGCTGGGTCAACTAATCGACTGGGTTCTTCCTGATTCAACGTATAAAGTCCCATTCTTAATTAAAAAAAACAATTTACTCATCCAAAACACTTATTATTACCTAATCTACGTTAGTCGTCTTTGGATAGACGTCACAGCGCGTCAGTTCTTATGCGAGTGAGAAGAGACTCAAACAGATTATATTTTTCTCGTGAAAGTTAGACCTCTGCGCTTTTCTTATTCATCTAGCTGAGTGGGCGTGTCATGAAAACACTTAACATTATTCGCTCACATATATCTACAAAAAAATATGACTTCTTGCCTTACGTATGTATTTAGTGGCAATAAACTTCAATAAACCTAAAGTACGAGGGCGGAGTGATAAGTCTGGTAAAAAAATATTTTGGAATAAAGTTATAGCAAATTGCATGAAACCTCCATGTTAAACACTCTTATTTGAAGGACTAAATTAAAAATTTCAGCTAGTACCGCCGGTTATTTTTTTTAACAGCCGTTAAAGAAAAACAATTGAACGCATTTTCGCAAAGATGGAAAAAAGTGAATTTGTGTTTAATTAAACATTACTTTTTGAGAAAATAAACTATTGCGAAAACAAAACAAAAGCTTGATAAGTATTACGGCGACTCCGCTCCGTCAATTAAAATGATTCATAAGTGGTTTACTGATTTTAAATGTGGTCGTACAAGCACAAGTGATGCCGAACGTCCAGGACGCCCGGTTGAGGTCACTACTCCAGAAATGATCGCTAAAATCCATGACATAGTGTTAAACGACCGAAGAGTAAAAGTGCGCGAGATAGTTGAGGTAGTAGGCATCTCAGACGAACGTGTGCGCAATATCTTACACCAACATTTAGATATGAGGAAGCTCTCCGCGAGATGGGTGCCGCGTTTACTGAATGTTGATCAAAAACGCGTGCGTGTGACCACTTCGGAAGCGTTGTTTCGACGGAATAAGACGGAATTCTTGCGACGTTTTGTAACAGTAGACGAAACATGGATCCACCACCATACACCCGAAACCAAACAACAATCGAAACAGTGGATTGCTGCGGGTGAACCAGCTCCAAAGAAGGCCAAAGCAGTTTTATCGGCCAATAAAGTTATGGCTACAGTTTTCTGGGATGCCCGTGGAGTTATTCATATTGACTACTTAGAGAAGGGTGAAACGATTAATGGCGCTTATTATGCCAATTTATTAGAACAATTTCACAGAATTTTAGCTGAAAAAAGACCGCATTTGGCAAAAATAAATATCACTCCTTGTTTAATTTTTACCAGACTTATCACTCCGCCCTCGTATTCTCCATGGATCTCTTCAAAATGTATTGCGTTATAGCACTTCACAATGTACGGTTTCTCGTATGCATTATAAGTAATTAATTGTAAACGTTTTTCATTGGGATTTCCCTTAAGTGATGATGAAACGGTGGTTTGATGCTGCTGTAAATAACGAGTAGAATTAAAAAAAAAAATAACCACCGACACGAATAAATTAAAGAAAAAGCTTATTCTATAATTGTCTTTGACGGCCATCTTGGATATGAAATTTATCTTAATGTGAAGTATTCTACAAGTCAAGCCGTTTCATTTGATTCCATGTTGAGGGAGTGGTAAAAAAATATGTAATTAATCCGCTATTTATGGCGCCGGCCATCTTGGACCGATTTTTTTGGGAAGTACCCCTTTCATCGAAAATAACTAAGAACACTCTTGACTTATTCACCTTTCAAACAAAGCTACGATGCCACAGACATACACACAGACACACCGCGTCGTTTTTGCGTCGGATGTATATGTAAGATGAGATGAAAAAGTCTCTTTGGTTCCACCATCTGACAAGTAGAGATATGACAAGACGTCACTGGGACATGGTTTGGGTTCCACGAACTCGGCACCCTCGCTAAAGCGAGGTACGATTGTGGTACTACGAGTATTCTCAATATGTGTAACAGGGGGTTTTTAACACATTTTGTAGTATGCTAACATTATTTTGATTGCAGTAGTTGTCACCCGCGGCGTTACTCGCGACTTCAAAGTCGAAGTTTCATATGAATCCCCATACGCCCTAAAGAAAATCTTAAAAAAAATAAAAATAAAGCGTTAATCTATCTATCTGTTTCTTAGTACACTCGTACACAATATGATGAATATATATACACCCTCCAAAGTTCGTGTATTTAGGTTCCCTCAGAGTGAGGTTCAGCAATTTAGGCTCTGTGTTGATTGTGACTTGACAACCAGGTCACAATCAACACAGAGCCTAAATTGCACTCAGGACTTACTCTTTATATAGATAAACATATTAAAATGGATCATTATTATGGCATGACTGTGATATTATGACACAATTTCAATAGGTGATTTTTGTGTAGATAAAAGTGTAGCACGCTATCAAATAAAAATACTTTACACGAATTTATCAACGGCAATAAGCGTTAATGTTTTTTATAGAAACTCCTTTTACTCGTATTGATACTATTTTGGTGCTTATCGAGTTATAACATCGTATTGGTTTCTAAGATGTCTGATTGCATGTCTTGACGGAAAACTACAATGATGAGTTGATATTTGTTTGGTACGCAGGGTTGAAATAAGAATGACCATGTTGGAGCCTCTAGACAATGTACCTAATTCTCAAATCCATTTCAGTCGTTTGATCATTTTCAGGTTATAACAATCACTAACTTTTGTTTCTTATAAAAAAAACGGCAAATGAAATTACGACAAAAAACATAAAACATTCCCTATACGTAAATTCGTCACATATTTGTATATGCACGCCCTTAGACGATATGGTGCCCCTAGACAGTTGCCTACTCTGCACTTAATCTGGTCCTGCTAATAGCAAGTAAGGCACAAGTGTTCTATTTCTCGACATATTGGAGTGGACGTTTGGTTCAATTGAACGGCGTCGTCGAATCAATTGTGCCAGTTGCCTGTGTCCGGTTGAATGAAACGATGAATTCATACACAGGGCTATCGGCTTGGAGTTTATTTAGCCGAAAGGAGATCATAGTTTAATACGACTGATAATTTTCAATAAAGTACTATCTAACCTGGATTACGTAGCCAAAATTAGCTAGATTCATTAATTGCATAGTGAAGCTTTAATGAGCCCCATTCGACTTTTTGTGGTGACAAGCTTCACATCAAACGAGTAGCGCTCTAACGTAAGCATTTAATTGGTCAGTTGGGGTTTTTTAAACACAAGTGTTTAAAAAACCCGCCTGCAATAACTTAAACCATTGTATCTAATTTAAATATTAATTAAATATTAAAAATATTAATTAAATATTAAAAGATTGGGCCTACCTGTTGAGGCTATAGATGGTCAGAAAGAGTTAACACATACATACATACATACATACTTATATACACTCGAAGAACATTACCCTCTTTTTTAACCAAGACAGCTAGACAATTGAGCACCATCTCGCACGAGAACGGAAATCAGCGACTTTGTGGCCCTAAATAGAGCATGCCTAGTCTGGAATACTCTGGCTCTCAAGGAAGGTTGCCGAAACGCACCGTTTTATGCTTGGCGTCAGATTTATCAACTTGACGGTGGTAGTGAGCCAGGCGAACGTTATAAATGCCCTTCCACCATGTTATGGCATGCTTCTATTAGACTGTTGGGTAAGTAGTCTGTAGTATAGTTTGCCGGAATAAGGTTTACGATGCCAATGATAGAAGGGCACTGTTATTCTCGCTGGTTCATTTATCTGATGTGTAATGCACAGTATTGCACAGAACACTTAGTGAACGGTTCGGAGTAATGACCGAACAACAATGAGAAGAGGAATACTTATCAGGCGTTGTTGGAAAGATACGGGCTTGTGCTCGTATAGAGAACGTTTTTTTATTCGTTATTCGAGGTTTATTTAGTGAACGTTTGTATCGGTATAGTATATAATATATACTTTATAATTCTAAAATATAAATATAAATTAAAAATTATATATTATATAATTCCGCTCTGATGTAAAGCGACGATGCGGCCTAAGATAACGCACTTGCTTAGAAGAAACCGATCCACTTAACTCTATGCGGAGTATAAGATGACTTTATAAATCCGGCAAGTGCGAGTCGGACTCGCGCACGAAGGTTTCCGTACCATTATCTATGCGGCATTAGTGAAAGTTTCTTCATAATGTCGTTATTAATATCGAGCAGAAAACGGCAAAGAAATCCCGTAAAAAAACATTAAACATTTATTCTGTTCTTAGTTTTAGTTATTATAGTGGCAACAGAATACATCATTTGTGAAAATATATACTGTCTAACTCTCACGGTTCATGAGATACAGCCTGGTGATAGACGGTCGGAAGAGCAGCAACGTCTTAGTTAAGGTCTTAGGGTCTCGTTTTTGCTCTTGGCATGTAACCTTACAAATATCAGATAAAACTTGTTTGCCTCATCTTGAGTCCACGGGCCACAATAACAATTTCACCAGATCACCAGAGCAACAATGAATCTTAATACAATGAGTAGTTTGTAACAGAACAGCCACGCCTTTTGCTTTGCTAGAATGATTAGTGACGCAGTTTGGACGTCAATTAGGCGATAGCACTATGTAAGTTAGGGCTGTCGCTATCGAGCGTTTCTTGATTTGATCGAGCAAGCAAAGCGTGTCTTTATACCAGTCTGCGAAAGAAGGAGGGTTATGTTTTTCGAGTGTATGTATGTATATTTCTTAAGCACGCCTTACAGCCTAAACGGCTCGTCATATTGTATTTTTATGTAAGTGGTGGTAACATCCGAAACTGTTGTACTGAAACTTAGGTGATATTTTAGATATTTAGATAATATTCAGATATTCGTCTATTGGTAAATGGAAAAATATACAAATTACAAGTCAAAGATAAAGATAAATTCCGAATATTATTAAAGATTCGAGAGAGGAATCATTCAAAATTGAATTTAATAGTTCTCAAATAAATCATAAATAAGGTCGAAAAAATTGCGCTATCGAGCTCCACAAGGCTTCTATCTTTACATAAATATCACATTCTTCAAACGTAGAACACTTGAAGCGAGTCTGTCACGCTGTGTTGACTTTAGAACTTAGATGACCTAGAGCTACACGACTAGGCTTATCTATCCATATGGCTAGGCCAGGGTTAACAAACATTCTATGTTACTCAGGACATGCTGTGTTCCAATTAACTTTAATTGCTTGATTCATCTTGCCTTAAGAGCAAATGCAATATTGCATGCAAATATTTAACTTAACGGTGTGCACTCTAGCATTTTTTGTAGATGATAGGTTGGTAAAATGTGCCTTCACTAGGAAAAATAACAAAGTTAGGTCTATTTTTGTCCGAGACAGCGGAATAACGTCTCTGCTTCGAGATTGCATGTGTGCAAAATTATTTATTTAAAAAAATATATATACTTGGATTAAAACAAAAAATTCTGTGTGGGTATGATGAGTGCAAGGTCTGGGAGAGATGCGGGCGACGGACGCCTACCCTCATTCGTAACATTCCCCGCTCTCGTCCTACCCCGCGCACCTGTTACTCCGCAGGTGAGAACTCGTAAAGGCCTATAGTCTATGGCTATGGCTACACGTCCCGATATATTCGTCCCTCTTTGGACATCCTTACACATCTGCCCACTTGACATAAATACTGAGTGACGTCATAGTATTTATTTACAGTTATCGCTACGCTACGAGACCAACCCACTTATTAATTATCGCTTGTTACGATAAGAAAAAACAACATAACAACGTTTGAAAACGATTTCATCATCATAACATCAATCTTTATTAATAAACAACAGTGTTGGACGTAAATCTCTTCGTTAACCGACTTGAAAAAAAAGGAGGTTCTCAATTACGTCTGACCGATTTAAAAAATAATAAAACCTAGCAAAATAATCGAACATTTTATATTGGCGCCTGCCGAGTTGAAGTCGGTTGTTTAGTTTCCTAAAAAGTACTTTAAGTATTTTTTCTGGTTGACTAATGCGAGTAAGTATAGGCTTGGAACTATTTCTTACATATTCTATTCCTTAATTGAAATGTGATACCTACTTAATTTTCTCTCGCTTTATAGACTCCTGCCAACCCTAGCCTTAAGCCCATGTAAGGCGTAGATGAACGATGACGTCATCACTTATTCCTTAGCCGTTATCTTTATGGGCCGGGGATGTAATAGACCACCATTACGTGCTAGATACGAATTCTTACTTTTATGTCGTTCCAGCTTCGTTAAGACGCAACACCAGCTCTGGTTTACCATACAGACGTATCAATCATCTTCTTATATTTTCGTATTGTCCGCATTAGATCTAACCTTCAATTCGCGAAATATAGTACGATTATTTACGTTTGCGTATAGATTTTATTTTATAGCACATTAGAGTTCCACCTTCTGCACTAATCAACACAGTGGAATTTTCGCTCGTCGTCGGCTGTGTCTTCGGTGTGAGAATGGTATCCATCGCGAATAAAGCTTCATAACAGGATGGTGGAATCTGGCCAATCTTCGGTTCAGTTTGATTCGAGGCATAATGTGTCTGATCTCCCGCAATAGCCACTCTACCCTGATGACGTTTACTTACATTGCTCTTCTATGCTGGGCTGGATCTGAGCTGGGTCTGGGCTTCTAGTTTGGATTATATCGAAGACGTTGAAATACAGGAAAGTAGCTGTTGGTTTAGTAACAATCTATAATGTTTTTTATTATTAAAAACAGGTAGTCATATAACACGACATGACCTTGGAAGTCTGCGTTACCTCTTAAATGATCCGGATCTGGGTATTCATGTCATTATTACTGTTTTCTGGGCTCATTTGCATAAACTTAGCATACCTAGTAACTAATAATTTGGAAGTAGTTTGCGAATCATCGTTTTAGTCATGTGGGACATCTGACAGCCGCCATGCCTAAGCGTCTAGTGTATGCGATCAAGGATGCAAGGAATCTTTATACGATACCCGGCTCTATTCGGCTACTACCAGGTTATATAGGATTATACCTACTGCCTGCATAAGTGCTCGACGAAAGACATCGGGTTCTCTGAGGAACGCAACGGTTCCTGCTGCGGATGTCACTCCCAGAATAGCTACCATAAGCAACAGAGTTTCCAAGCCACCTAAAGACCTCAGAGTCTTCAGGTGGCTTGGAAAATCAGACACTGAGACGAGCCACTCTGTCCTAAAATCCAATATACCGGTTAGAATAGAAGAAGAATACTGGTCCACGAGGAATCATAACGGGGGTTATGAATACCCCGTATCCGAGGTTTTAGCGTTAGCAATACTGTTGCGGTATCTCCTGCATGTCATAAGAAAGGGAGACTGACAGGGGAATCCTCTGGGCTCAAGAGTGGTTAGAGTTGGTGCTCACATCACCTCGTTCGACATGAGCCTTGAGAAGACATTAAAAGTGGAAAATTTTGTTGTAAATACATTAACGAAACATAGCGCTGTCGTAGGAGTGACAGGAGCCTAGCAGTGCGTTATTCGGAGAACCCAGGTCCCTCCGTCGAGCACTGATTTAGGTCGGGGGCTTTTAATAATTACAATACCCCAGTATAACTAGAAACAATGGATTCGCGGAACATAGAATACTTTTACAATTGGTTTGAAACACAGGAAACATAAATATTTGCCCATTTCTGTTGTTTGCGGCCTCAAGTCATTAGATGTCTCATATCTGATTACACATCACATAGAATCCAAATTAAATAGAGATAGTACGTGGTATGTGTGGCTTTCATCTTTCAGTTTGTTTGTTTTCCCAGACTAGGCATGCTCCATCTAGGGTATACATCATATACAGTGTCGGTGACTTCCGCGGTCGATCGGGCTTGTGGATAATTGCCTAGCTATGATGGATAAAAAATATTGCTATGTTCATAAACCTTTTCGATACTCGACACTCTTTACAAGGATTTCAAGGTGCTGCGGGTTCGTCAGATGTTTATCCTTAACGCTGTCTTGAAGACCCATTACAGTCTAAGCCAGCGCCATGACTTTGATTTAATAATGCACAGAAGAGGCTACTGAATCCCAGTTCCCTGCGTTGGTTCACTGATTGGTAGACGAAGTCCTACATATTCCTTTCCTTGCACGTACAACACGGTTTGCAGGCAAGCCGATATAGACATCAGCAATATTTCTAAGTTCTAATACAAGAAAACTCTGACAACCTGGTTTCTTTCTTTGTCTTACGACGAGACCGAAATCTTGATAGAAAACATATATAAAGATTAAAGGCCGTTCAAATAATTTACAATTACAACCTCAGAATAATTTTCCCTCCATCCCCATATAACTTCATCCTACACTAGTTAGCTTAATTACAATATACCTACATACCCGTACTTAGTAGAACGAATATCATTGTCCTCAATGGTTTTAAATCTATAGTTAAATCTTTCACAATTCACACCAGGTTATTTAGTAAACCCAGAACTTGCTTATTGTTTTTATTTTCCTTATGATTGCTGTGAACTAATCAAACTGTATAAAGTAGTACCTAGTATTTCGCACAGTCCCAAGATACAAGCTTGTGCTTAGTTTGGGACTCACTGTTATTACAACTTGTAATTTCGTAACAACTTAATACCTGTATCGTTAATTCTGTTTGTAAATTTTTTATGTAATAAACTTATCTTTATGTCCTTACAGATCCTGTTTTCTTCTAAACGTTGTAGAATATAAATATGGACAATAATGTACATACAACGATTTTTTTTTGGATTTTAATAGAACGCGCGGTATATTGACTTTGGATATTACGCCTATGGAGTCTAGTTTTATTTTTGTTTGAATGGAAAATTAGTGCAGTGTTCTTAGCAATGTTTGGTGAATAGATGGCCGTCCCCACAAATTGCAGGTTTAGATATTTTTCACAACTCCATCAATGTGGGTATCAAGTGAAAGGTCTTGATTAGTAGAATACTATATATGTACTATGATACATTTCAAATCGACGAACGACGATGACGTGCGAATTATCGACTCGATAAGTAAAAAAAAATATGCAACTGTTTCTAGGATCTCAAATTGCACGCATTTATCAAAGTATCTTATCGGAGCCGGTTAAGAATAATGCCGACCATAAAAGGTATGCAAATGTTGATAAATGTCACAGGGACTATTGTTTGCATACTAATAAATTATGTATATATACATAGTAAGTATATTAGTATGTCTGTTCATAGTGCGTGTAATATAAGTTAGATTTTATATTAAATTTGTCAGTATGAATGTTACTTTGCACGTTGGTTTGGTACAAGTCGTTTTTTTTTCATATATCTTGAGTATTTAGTATCTTATACGAATTTTTAGAATTGTTTAGTCGTCGGGATCTCAATGTGCTGTACAAATATCAAAGGGATGTCTCCTTCACCAAAAAAAAATAATATAGAAAACATTGTCGTAGCAAACTTCCCCAATTTTTGAGGGATACAAGGAAATACTCCCACATTTGTATAATGAATGTAAAGCAATATCATCTGTAGATAAACCCAAATGACACCTCGCACTTCAAATTGGTTTACCGGTTTAGGCTGTAGGGGGTCAGAAAGAGTGTGACATACATATTTACCTACTCACAAAATATTCCATCATTCACTGAAAAAACATTACCTTTCTTTGGAGCAGTCGGGCAAAAGGAGCTTTTGACAAGCATGCTGTACCTACGATTGATACCAATTACACTAGTCATATAAGTGTATTAAAAAAGTGAACACCCCTCTTGGAAACTTAAAAATTATATTTGATAAAAAAATACTAGAACGATTTTGAAAAAAAAATTATGTGACCACCCTTTCGAACTAAAAAAAATATTTTTTTTCTTCAGTTCACAATAATTAGCTAAAACATTAATGAACATACACAAAAAAAATTTCTTTTTGAAAGTCTGTTAAAATGCAATGTCATGTTCCAACACCATACGAGTGCGATACAGCGAGCTGAATAGTTTGTAAGAGTTGTTGAGATAAATGCGTTTAACACATTTTGTTTCTACATCTCGGTCAACATCAACAACTGGGCTATTTCTGTTGCAAGAATGGTGCAAATAAAGATAATTCGCTGTAATAAAGTCCCTACCGACTTACCGACCGGCAGGCGGCGGCGGCGATAGAACTTTTTTACTTATTTCGATTTTAAAATCAAAACTCTAGACTAATTTTGATAGCATTTAAATGGGAGCACTCGAGAAGTATTTATATGTACAAACAAAAAAAAAACAATTTTTCCATCAGTTTGGCTGTCTCCGAGAAATCCGGTAACAATCATAAAGTTTAAAAAAAACATATACCGGTCGAATTGCTTCCCAATTATTTGACTTCCCAAAAAATGAAGAGTAACCTCATCATTGTTTTGGGAACTCATATATTAATCAAAAAATCAAAACAAGTTGAATGAATAAATGAATTAAATATTTATAGCAGACACACAAACGTCAACTATATAGGAAAAATCTTACACCTAGTGTCACAAGTGGCGGCCTTATCGCTAAAGGCGATCTCTTCCAGGCAACCTTACGATGGATAGATTATTTAAAAACTAGTAATTTAGCGAATTGTCTACCTCGCGACCACACTGATTCTGCGATTACATTTCTAACTTCTAACTTTCAGAGCAATAAAAACTCTGTAAAATAAACTCTTTGCCTTATTCAATGAGGTTATTGTGGATGACGGCAATCTTCTTCTTAATTACATACAAAAATCAATTTCTGTTTGTATGTCTCGCAAACATTCGAGAACGGCAAGACCAATCTAGCTGATTTTGGTTTTGAAATGTTTTTGAAGGTTCAGGGAAGGTTTAAACATTTATAACTGTTAGGCGGTACGAAGTTCGCTGGGTCAGCTAGTCACTTAAAAAAGTGAACTTATAATAAGATGGTATATACAAAATATTTAGTGTTTTTCCGCCTCGTCTTGATGAAAAGTGAACTTGTTAAGTAGCACTTGTTAGACAAATAAACATTTGTTAGGTACATTATTTATAAGGTGTTTTTTTTCATGGTTGTGTTAAGACAGTCACATGATATTGTTACTGTGTCGTTTTGTTATGTTTTCATAACAAGTAGCTGGATACGTCAGTGAAGCGGCACTTACTGACCACGAGACTTTGTAGTTAGAATTTGATATGGTATCCAAGATCAATATTATTTCACTGATTGCCATGCCATCTATGAATAGTACCCCCCACAACCGTATCCATTGGAAGCGAGACCAGCTTGTTATCTAAGGAACTACGATATTACAAGCTGAAATTTTATAGTGCAGCGGCAAGATATAAAATTTGCCATTGGCTTTGTGAATTTTACGCGCTTAATATAACGTGGCCGCGTCATGTGTTGAAATGTTTATAGTGAATAAGGGCCCTGGTGATAATCAGACGCCTTAAAAGATCTTCATTACCTTAACAATATTTATGTAACACCCCGGTTTCAACGGAAGATCAGAGCTGGTTGTTTCAGCCAGAATTATGTTGAGTTGGGGCCGTTTAGTGACAGAAAGCAGTAAGAAAAGTAAGGTTAAATATATTTTTTTATGTTGTGTAATCTTAAAGTTTACTGTTACAAATAAAAAATTATTCTGTTCTATTCTAATAATTAAATCCATTGATTCTGTCGTGGATTTTACATTTTCAAGCAAATTTCGCTTTTTCAATTTTTGAATGATAATGATAATGATAATTTTATTTGGTAAATATAACAATATTACACGTCAGTATCTTTATGAATATATCTATGTAGATACGTCTACACGAATACAAATAATAATTACATAGTAAATTATCAATACAACATAAAGTCCTCAAATTCAATAATAATAAAATTCATAATTTATACATTTTGTACAAGTTCGGGATGAATTCCTCGACAGTATAAGGCGCCATATCCGTCATAAATGTTTTAAGTTTACATTTAAACGCTTCTAGTGATTTCGAGTTGCGTATTATTTCCGGTAGATGATTATACATCGCTACACCACAAATTCTCGCGCATTTTCTGGACTTTGCTAATCGATATTTGATCCCAATGAGTTTATCCTCGTATCTTGTGCACAGATCGCCCTCCCGCACGTCATGCCAAGTATGAAAGGTGTCTAAATTTTTGTACATATATACACATACATGATAAATATATAGTGCTGGCAATGTTAGTAATTTTAGTTTTTTAAATAACTCCTTTGCTGGTGTATTTGGTTCGACGCGCGCCACTACTCGAACAGCTCGCTTCTGCATAACAAATGCTCGGTGCCACTCAGCGGAGCATCCCCATAAGTCCACACCGTACGACAATAGAGACTGGAATGAATGTTACTTGATTTCTCGAAGACGGCTGGATCGTTTTTTTTGTTTGATGGACTGTGGCCCCATTTTAATTTCGTCAGAATCGGTCCGGTAAACATAGATCGAGTTATTCGCCAACTCGTCCCACATACCTTCGGCCCATTTGGGACGACTTGCAGAAAATCAAAATAAATAATATTTCTCTATTATGCATCTCGACCCACGTCACATTAATGTACTATCAGTAGCAAAAGTGCTAGACTAAAAATAATAAAAGAAAAATGATTAGATATAAAATATATAATGACTACAACATTGTTACAGTATATGAACAGAATAGATAAGATTTTTTTTTATCATTTTCTAACTCTATGTCATATTAATTTTTGGTTGTGTCCGGCTGCCAGTCATGGTTATTTTCTCTTTAGATAGTATTAATCCAAGTTATTACTAACATGGCATGATATATATTTCTTGTCACACAACGCTACACAGTTAATCTTATATATAAAAATCAATTGCTGTTCGTTAGTCTCGCAAAAACTCGAGAGCGGCTGGGCCGATTTAGCTGAATTTGGTCTTGAATTGTTTGTCGTACTCCAGGGAAGGTTTAAAAGGTGGGAAACATAAATAACTATTAGGCGGTACGAAGTTCGCCGGTACAGCTAGTCTTATATATAAAAATCAATTGCTGTTCGTTAGTCTCGCAAAAACTAGAGAGCGGCTGGGCCGATTTAGCTGAATTTGGTCTTGAATTGTTTGTCGTACTCCAGGGAAGGTTTAAAAGGTGGGAAACATAAATAACTATTAGGCGGTACGAAGTTCGCCGGTACAGCTAGTCTTATATATAAAAATCAATTGCTGTTCGTTAGTCTCGCAAAAACTAGAGAGCGGCTGGGCCGATTTAGCTGAATTTGGTCTTGAATTGTTTGTCGTACTCCAGGGAAGGTTTAAAAGGTGGGAAACATAAATAACTATTAGGCGGTACGAAGTACGCCGGGTCAGCTAGTCTTATATATAAAAATCAATTGCTGTTCGTTAGTCTCGCAAAAACTCGAGAGCGGCTGGGCCGATTTAGCTGAATTTGGTCTTGAATTGTTTGTCGTACTCCAGGGAAGGTTTAAAAGGTGGGAAACATAAATAACTATTAGGCGGTACGAAGTACGCCGGGTCAGCTAGTCTTATATATAAAAATCAATTGCTGTTCGTTAGTCTCGCAAAAACTCGAGAGCGGCTGGGCCGATTTAGCTGAATTTGGTCTTGAATTGTTTGTCGTACTCCAGGGAAGGTTTAAAAGGTGGGAAACATAAATAACTATTAGGCGGTACGAAGTACGCCGGGTCAGCTAGTCTTATATATAAAAATCAATTGCTGTTCGTTAGTCTCGCAAAAACTCGAGAGCGGCTGGGCCGATTTAGCTGAATTTGGTCTTGAATTGTTTGTCGTACTCCAGGGAAGGTTTAAAAGGTGGGAAACATAAATAACTATTAGGCGGTACGAAGTACGCCGGGTCAGCTAGTCTTATATATAAAAATCAATTGCTGTTCGTTAGTCTCGCAAAAACTCGAGAGCGGCTGGGCCGATTTAGCTGAATTTGGTCTTGAATTGTTTGTCGTACTCCAGGGAAGGTTTAAAAGGTGGGAAACATAAATAACTATTAGGCGGTACGAAGTACGCCGGGTCAGCTAGTCTTATATATAAAAATCAATTGCTGTTCGTTAGTCTCGCAAAAACTCGAGAGCGGCTGGGCCGATTTAGCTGAATTTGGTCTTGAATTGTTTGTCGTACTCCAGGGAAGGTTTAAAAGGTGGGAAACATAAATAACTATTAGGCGGTACGAAGTACGCCGGGTCAGCTAGTCTTATATATAAAAATCAATTGCTGTTCGTTAGTATCGCAAAAACTCGAGAGCGGCTGGGCCGATTTAGCTGAATTTGGTCTTGAATTGTTTGTCGTACTCCAGGGAAGGTTTAAAAGGTGGGAAACATAAATAACTATTAGGCGGTACGAAGTACGCCGGGTCAGCTAGTCTTATATATAAAAATCAATTGCTGTTCGTTAGTCTCGCAAAAACTCGAGAGCGGCTGGGCCGATTTAGCTGAATTTGGTCTTGAATTGTTTGTCGTACTCCAGGGAAGGTTTAAAAGGTGGGAAACATAAATAACTATTAGGCGGTACGAAGTACGCCGGGTCAGCTAGTCTTATATATAAAAATCAATTGCTGTTCGTTAGTCTCGCAAAAACTCGAGAGCGGCTGGGCCGATTTAGCTGAATTTGGTCTTGAATTGTTTGTCGTACTCCAGGGAAGGTTTAAAAGGTGGGAAACATAAATAACTATTAGGCGGTACGAAGTACGCCGGGTCAGCTAGTCTTATATATAAAAATCAATTGCTGTTCGTTAGTCTCGCAAAAACTCGAGAGCGGCTGGGCCGATTTAGCTGAATTTGGTCTTGAATTGTTTGTCGTACTCCAGGGAAGGTTTAAAAGGTGGGAAACATAAATAACTATTAGGCGGTACGAAGTACGCCGGGTCAGCTAGTCTTATATATAAAAATCAATTGCTGTTCGTTAGTCTCGCAAAAACTCGAGAGCGGCTGGGCCGATTTAGCTGAATTTGGTCTTGAATTGTTTGTCGTACTCCAGGGAAGGTTTAAAAGGTGGGAAACATAAATAACTATTAGGCGGTACGAAGTACGCCGGGTCAGCTAGTCTTATATATAAAAATCAATTGCTGTTCGTTAGTATCGCAAAAACTCGAGAGCGGCTGGGCCGATTTAGCTGAATTTGGTCTTGAATTGTTTGTCGTACTCCAGGGAAGGTTTAAAAGGTGGGAAACATAAATAACTATTAGGCGGTACGAAGTACGCCGGGTCAGCTAGTCTTATATATAAAAATCAATTGCTGTTCGTTAGTCTCGCAAAAACTCGAGAGCGGCTGGGCCGATTTAGCTGAATTTGGTCTTGAATTGTTTGTCGTACTCCAGGGAAGGTTTAAAAGGTGGGAAACATAAATAACTATTAGGCGGTACGAAGTACGCCGGGTCAGCTAGTCTTATATATAAAAATCAATTGCTGTTCGTTAGTCTCGCAAAAACTCGAGAGCGGCTGGGCCGATTTAGCTGAATTTGGTCTTGAATTGTTTGTCGTACTCCAGGGAAGGTTTAAAAGGTGGGAAACATAAATAACTATTAGGCGGTACGAAGTACGCCGGGTCAGCTAGTCTTATATATAAAAATCAATTGCTGTTCGTTAGTCTCGCAAAAACTCGAGAGCGGCTGGGCCGATTTAGCTGAATTTGGTCTTGAATTGTTTGTCGTACTCCAGGGAAGGTTTAAAAGGTGGGAAACATAAATAACTATTAGGCGGTACGAAGTACGCCGGGTCAGCTAGTCTTATATATAAAAATCAATTGCTGTTCGTTAGTCTCGCAAAAACTCGAGAGCGGCTGGGCCGATTTAGCTGAATTTGGTCTTGAATTGTTTGTCGTACTCCAGGGAAGGTTTAAAAGGTGGGAAACATAAATAACTATTAGGCGGTACGAAGTACGCCGGGTCAGCTAGTCTTATATATAAAAATCAATTGCTGTTCGTTAGTCTCGCAAAAACTCGAGAGCGGCTGGGCCGATTTAGCTGAATTTGGTCTTGAATTGTTTGTCGTACTCCAGGGAAGGTTTAAAAGGTGGGAAACATAAATAACTATTAGGCGGTACGAAGTACGCCGGGTCAGCTAGTCTTATATATAAAAATCAATTGCTGTTCGTTAGTCTCGCAAAAACTCGAGAGCGGCTGGGCCGATTTAGCTGAATTTGGTCTTGAATTGTTTGTCGTACTCCAGGGAAGGTTTAAAAGGTGGGAAACATAAATAACTATTAGGCGGTACGAAGTACGCCGGGTCAGCTAGTCTTATATATAAAAATCAATTGCTGTTCGTTAGTCTCGCAAAAACTCGAGAGCGGCTGGGCCGATTTAGCTGAATTTGGTCTTGAATTGTTTGTCGTACTCCAGGGAAGGTTTAAAAGGTGGGAAACATAAATAACTATTAGGCGGTACGAAGTACGCCGGGTCAGCTAGTCTTATATATAAAAATCAATTGCTGTTCGTTAGTCTCGCAAAAACTCGAGAGCGGCTGGGCCGATTTAGCTGAATTTGGTCTTGAATTGTTTGTCGTACTCCAGGGAAGGTTTAAAAGGTGGGAAACATAAATAACTATTAGGCGGTACGAAGTTCGCCGGTACAGCTAGTCTTATATATAAAAATCAATTGCTGTTCGTTAGTATCGCAAAAACTAGAGAGCGGCTGGGCCGATTTAGCTGAATTTGGTCTTGAATTGTTTGTCGTACTCCAGGGAAGGTTTAAAAGGTGGGAAACATAAATAACTATTAGGCGGTACGAAGTACGCCGGGTCAGCTAGTCTTATATATAAAAATCAATTGCTGTTCGTTAGTCTCGCAAAAACTCGAGAGCGGCTGGGCCGATTTAGCTGAATTTGGTCTTGAATTGTTTGTCGTACTCCAGGGAAGGTTTAAAAGGTGGGAAACATAAATAACTATTAGGCGGTACGAAGTTCGCCGGTACAGCTAGTCTTATATATAAAAATCAATTGCTGTTCGTTAGTATCGCAAAAACTAGAGAGCGGCTGGGCCGATTTAGCTGAATTTGGTCTTGAATTGTTTGTCGTACTCCAGGGAAGGTTTAAAAGGTGGGAAACATAAATAACTATTAGGCGGTACGAAGTACGCCGGGTCAGCTAGTCTTATATATAAAAATCAATTGCTGTTCGTTAGTCTCGCAAAAACTCGAGAGCGGCTGGGCCGATTTAGCTGAATTTGGTCTTGAATTGTTTGTCGTACTCCAGGGAAGGTTTAAAAGGTGGGAAACATAAATAACTATTAGGCGGTACGAAGTTCGCCGGTACAGCTAGTCTTATATATAAAAATCAATTGCTGTTCGTTAGTCTCGCAAAAACTCGAGAGCGGCTGGGCCGATTTAGCTGAATTTGGTCTTGAATTGTTTGTCGTACTCCAGGGAAGGTTTAAAAGGTGGGAAACATAAATAACTATTAGGCGGTACGAAGTTCGCCGGTACAGCTAGTCTTATATATAAAAATCAATTGCTGTTCGTTAGTCTCGCAAAAACTCGAGAGCGGCTGGGCCGATTTAGCTGAATTTGGTCTTGAATTGTTTGTCGTACTCCAGGGAAGGTTTAAAAGGTGGGAAACATAAATAACTATTAGGCGGTACGAAGTTCGCCGGTACAGCTAGTCTTATATATAAAAATCAATTGCTGTTCGTTAGTCTCGCAAAAACTCGAGAGCGGCTGGGCCGATTTAGCTGAATTTGGTCTTGAATTGTTTGTCGTACTCCAGGGAAGGTTTAAAAGGTGGGAAACATAAATAACTATTAGGCGGTACGAAGTTCGCCGGTACAGCTAGTCTTATATATAAAAATCAATTGCTGTTCGTTAGTATCGCAAAAACTAGAGAGCGGCTGGGCCGATTTAGCTGAATTTGGTCTTGAATTGTTTGTCGTACTCCAGGGAAGGTTTAAAAGGTGGGAAACATAAATAACTATTAGGCGGTACGAAGTACGCCGGGTCAGCTAGTCTTATATATAAAAATCAATTGCTGTTCGTTAGTCTCGCAAAAACTCGAGAGCGGCTGGGCCGATTTAGCTGAATTTGGTCTTGAATTGTTTGTCGTACTCCAGGGAAGGTTTAAAAGGTGGGAAACATAAATAACTATTAGGCGGTACGAAGTTCGCCGGTACAGCTAGTCTTATATATAAAAATCAATTGCTGTTCGTTAGTCTCGCAAAAACTCGAGAGCGGCTGGGCCGATTTAGCTGAATTTGGTCTTGAATTGTTTGTCGTACTCCAGGGAAGGTTTAAAAGGTGGGAAACATAAATAACTATTAGGCGGTACGAAGTTCGCCGGTACAGCTAGTCTTATATATAAAAATCAATTGCTGTTCGTTAGTCTCGCAAAAACTCGAGAGCGGCTGGGCCGATTTAGCTGAATTTGGTCTTGAATTGTTTGTCGTACTCCAGGGAAGGTTTAAAAGGTGGGAAACATAAATAACTATTAGGCGGTACGAAGTTCGCCGGTACAGCTAGTCTTATATATAAAAATCAATTGCTGTTCGTTAGTCTCGCAAAAACTCGAGAGCGGCTGGGCCGATTTAGCTGAATTTGGTCTTGAATTGTTTGTCGTACTCCAGGGAAGGTTTAAAAGGTGGGAAACATAAATAACTATTAGGCGGTACGAAGTTCGCCGGTACAGCTAGTCTTATATATAAAAATCAATTGCTGTTCGTTAGTCTCGCTAAAAATCGAGAACGGATAGGCCGATTTAGCTGATTTTGGTCTTGAAATGTTTACCTTACTCCCGGGAAGGTTTAAAAGGTCAGAAACATAAATAACTGTTAGGCGGTACGAAGTACGCCGGGTCAGCTAGTCTTATATATAAAAATCAATTGCTGTTCGTTAGTATCGCAAAAACTAGAGAGCGGCTGGGCCGATTTAGCTGAATTTGGTCTTGAATTGTTTGTCGTACTCCAGGGAAGGTTTAAAAGGTGGGAAACATAAATAACTATTAGGCGGTACGAAGTACGCCGGGTCAGCTAGTCTTATATATAAAAATCAATTGCTGTTCGTTAGTCTCGCAAAAACTCGAGAGCGGCTGGGCCGATTTAGCTGAATTTGGTCTTGAATTGTTTGTCGTACTCCAGGGAAGGTTTAAAAGGTGGGAAACATAAATAACTATTAGGCGGTACGAAGTTCGCCGGTACAGCTAGTCTTATATATAAAAATCAATTGCTGTTCGTTAGTCTCGCTAAAAATCGAGAACGGATAGGCCGATTTAGCTGATTTTGGTCTTGAAATGTTTACCTTACTCCCGGGAAGGTTTAAAAGGTCAGAAACATAAATAACTGTTAGGCGGTACGAAGTACGCCGGGTCAGCTAGTCTTATATATAAAAATCAATTGCTGTTCGTTAGTATCGCAAAAACTAGAGAGCGGCTGGGCCGATTTAGCTGAATTTGGTCTTGAATTGTTTGTCGTACTCCAGGGAAGGTTTAAAAGGTGGGAAACATAAATAACTATTAGGCGGTACGAAATTCGCCGGTACAGCTAGTCTTATATATAAAAATCAATTGCTGTTCGTTAGTCTCGCTAAAAATCGAGAACGGATAGGCCGATTTAGCTGATTTTGGTCTTGAAATGTTTACCTTACTCCCGGGAAGGTTTAAAAGGTCAGAAACATAAATAACTGTTAGGCGGTACGAAGTACGCCGGGTCAGCTAGTCTTATATATAAAAATCAATTGCTGTTCGTTAGTATCGCAAAAACTAGAGAGCGGCTGGGCCGATTTAGCTGAATTTGGTCTTGAATTGTTTGTCGTACTCCAGGGAAGGTTTAAAAGGTGGGAAACATAAATAACTATTAGGCGGTACGAAGTTCGCCGGTACAGCTAGTCTTATATATAAAAATCAATTGCTGTTCGTTAGTCTCGCTAAAAATCGAGAACGGATAGGCCGATTTAGCTGATTTTGGTCTTGAAATGTTTACCTTACTCCCGGGAAGGTTTAAAAGGTCAGAAACATAAATAACTGTTAGGCGGTACGAAGTACGCCGGGTCAGCTAGTCTTATATATAAAAATCAATTGCTGTTCGTTAGTATCGCAAAAACTAGAGAGCGGCTGGGCCGATTTAGCTGAATTTGGTCTTGAATTGTTTGTCGTACTCCAGGGAAGGTTTAAAAGGTGGGAAACATAAATAACTATTAGGCGGTACGAAGTTCGCCGGTACAGCTAGTCTTATATATAAAAATCAATTGCTGTTCGTTAGTCTCGCTAAAAATCGAGAACGGATAGGCCGATTTAGCTGATTTTGGTCTTGAAATGTTTACCTTACTCCCGGGAAGGTTTAAAAGGTCAGAAACATAAATAACTGTTAGGCGGTACGAAGTACGCCGGGTCAGCTAGTCTTATATATAAAAATCAATTGCTGTTCGTTAGTCTCGCAAAAACTCGAGAGCGGCTGGGCCGATTTAGCTGAATTTGGTCTTGAATTGTTTGTCGTACTCCAGGGAAGGTTTAAAAGGTGGGAAACATAAATAACTATTAGGCGGTACGAAGTTCGCCGGTACAGCTAGTCTTATATATAAAAATCAATTGCTGTTCGTTAGTCTCGCTAAAAATCGAGAACGGATAGGCCGATTTAGCTGATTTTGGTCTTGAAATGTTTACCTTACTCCCGGGAAGGTTTAAAAGGTCAGAAACATAAATAACTGTTAGGCGGTACGAAGTACGCCGGGTCAGCTAGTCTTATATATAAAAATCAATTGCTGTTCGTTAGTATCGCAAAAACTAGAGAGCGGCTGGGCCGATTTAGCTGAATTTGGTCTTGAATTGTTTGTCGTACTCCAGGGAAGGTTTAAAAGGTGGGAAACATAAATAACTATTAGGCGGTACGAAGTTCGCCGGTACAGCTAGTCTTATATATAAAAATCAATTGCTGTTCGTTAGTCTCGCTAAAAATCGAGAACGGATAGGCCGATTTAGCTGATTTTGGTCTTGAAATGTTTACCTTACTCCCGGGAAGGTTTAAAAGGTCAGAAACATAAATAACTGTTAGGCGGTACGAAGTACGCCGGGTCAGCTAGTCTTATATATAAAAATCAATTGCTGTTCGTTAGTCTCGCAAAAACTCGAGAGCGGCTGGGCCGATTTAGCTGAATTTGGTCTTGAATTGTTTGTCGTACTCCAGGGAAGGTTTAAAAGGTGGGAAACATAAATAACTATTAGGCGGTACGAAGTTCGCCGGTACAGCTAGTCTTATATATAAAAATCAATTGCTGTTCGTTAGTCTCGCTAAAACTCGAGAGCGGCTGGGCCGATTTAGCTGAATTTGGTCTTGAATTGTTTACCTTACTCCCGGGAAGGTTTAAAAGGTCAGAAACATAAATAACTGTTAGGCGGTACGAAGTACGCCGGGTCAGCTAGTCTTATATATAAAAATCAATTGCTGTTCGTTAGTATCGCAAAAACTAGAGAGCGGCTGGGCCGATTTAGCTGAATTTGGTCTTGAATTGTTTGTCGTACTCCAGGGAAGGTTTAAAAGGTGGGAAACATAAATAACTATTAGGCGGTACGAAGTTCGCCGGTACAGCTAGTCTTATATATAAAAATCAATTGCTGTTCGTTAGTCTCGCTAAAAATCGAGAACGGATAGGCCGATTTAGCTGATTTTGGTCTTGAAATGTTTACCTTACTCCCGGGAAGGTTTAAAAGGTCAGAAACATAAATAACTGTTAGGCGGTACGAAGTACGCCGGGTCAGCTAGTCTTATATATAAAAATCAATTGCTGTTCGTTAGTCTCGCAAAAACTCGAGAGCGGCTGGGCCGATTTAGCTGAATTTGGTCTTGAATTGTTTGTCGTACTCCAGGGAAGGTTTAAAAGGTGGGAAACATAAATAACTATTAGGCGGTACGAAGTACGCCGGGTCAGCTAGTCTTATATATAAAAATCAATTGCTGTTCGTTAGTCTCGCAAAAACTCGAGAGCGGCTGGGCCGATTTAGCTGAATTTGGTCTTGAATTGTTTGTCGTACTCCAGGGAAGGTTTAAAAGGTGGGAAACATAAATAACTATTAGGCGGTACGAAGTACGCCGGGTCAGCTAGTCTTATATATAAAAATCAATTGCTGTTCGTTAGTCTCGCAAAAACTCGAGAGCGGCTGGGCCGATTTAGCTGAATTTGGTCTTGAATTGTTTGTCGTACTCCAGGGAAGGTTTAAAAGGTGGGAAACATAAATAACTATTAGGCGGTACGAAGTACGCCGGGTCAGCTAGTCTTATATATAAAAATCAATTGCTGTTCGTTAGTCTCGCAAAAACTCGAGAGCGGCTGGGCCGATTTAGCTGAATTTGGTCTTGAATTGTTTGTCGTACTCCAGGGAAGGTTTAAAAGGTGGGAAACATAAATAACTATTAGGCGGTACGAAGTACGCCGGGTCAGCTAGTCTTATATATAAAAATCAATTGCTGTTCGTTAGTATCGCAAAAACTCGAGAGCGGCTGGGCCGATTTAGCTGAATTTGGTCTTGAATTGTTTGTCGTACTCCAGGGAAGGTTTAAAAGGTGGGAAACATAAATAACTATTAGGCGGTACGAAGTACGCCGGGTCAGCTAGTCTTATATATAAAAATCAATTGCTGTTCGTTAGTCTCGCAAAAACTCGAGAGCGGCTGGGCCGATTTAGCTGAATTTGGTCTTGAATTGTTTGTCGTACTCCAGGGAAGGTTTAAAAGGTGGGAAACATAAATAACTATTAGGCGGTACGAAGTACGCCGGGTCAGCTAGTCTTATATATAAAAATCAATTGCTGTTCGTTAGTCTCGCAAAAACTCGAGAGCGGCTGGGCCGATTTAGCTGAATTTGGTCTTGAATTGTTTGTCGTACTCCAGGGAAGGTTTAAAAGGTGGGAAACATAAATAACTATTAGGCGGTACGAAGTACGCCGGGTCAGCTAGTCTTATATATAAAAATCAATTGCTGTTCGTTAGTCTCGCAAAAACTCGAGAGCGGCTGGGCCGATTTAGCTGAATTTGGTCTTGAATTGTTTGTCGTACTCCAGGGAAGGTTTAAAAGGTGGGAAACATAAATAACTATTAGGCGGTACGAAGTTCGCCGGTACAGCTAGTCTTATATATAAAAATCAATTGCTGTTCGTTAGTATCGCAAAAACTAGAGAGCGGCTGGGCCGATTTAGCTGAATTTGGTCTTGAATTGTTTGTCGTACTCCAGGGAAGGTTTAAAAGGTGGGAAACATAAATAACTATTAGGCGGTACGAAGTACGCCGGGTCAGCTAGTCTTATATATAAAAATCAATTGCTGTTCGTTAGTCTCGCAAAAACTCGAGAGCGGCTGGGCCGATTTAGCTGAATTTGGTCTTGAATTGTTTGTCGTACTCCAGGGAAGGTTTAAAAGGTGGGAAACATAAATAACTATTAGGCGGTACGAAGTTCGCCGGTACAGCTAGTCTTATATATAAAAATCAATTGCTGTTCGTTAGTATCGCAAAAACTAGAGAGCGGCTGGGCCGATTTAGCTGAATTTGGTCTTGAATTGTTTGTCGTACTCCAGGGAAGGTTTAAAAGGTGGGAAACATAAATAACTATTAGGCGGTACGAAGTACGCCGGGTCAGCTAGTCTTATATATAAAAATCAATTGCTGTTCGTTAGTCTCGCAAAAACTCGAGAGCGGCTGGGCCGATTTAGCTGAATTTGGTCTTGAATTGTTTGTCGTACTCCAGGGAAGGTTTAAAAGGTGGGAAACATAAATAACTATTAGGCGGTACGAAGTTCGCCGGTACAGCTAGTCTTATATATAAAAATCAATTGCTGTTCGTTAGTCTCGCAAAAACTCGAGAGCGGCTGGGCCGATTTAGCTGAATTTGGTCTTGAATTGTTTGTCGTACTCCAGGGAAGGTTTAAAAGGTGGGAAACATAAATAACTATTAGGCGGTACGAAGTTCGCCGGTACAGCTAGTCTTATATATAAAAATCAATTGCTGTTCGTTAGTCTCGCAAAAACTCGAGAGCGGCTGGGCCGATTTAGCTGAATTTGGTCTTGAATTGTTTGTCGTACTCCAGGGAAGGTTTAAAAGGTGGGAAACATAAATAACTATTAGGCGGTACGAAGTTCGCCGGTACAGCTAGTCTTATATATAAAAATCAATTGCTGTTCGTTAGTCTCGCAAAAACTCGAGAGCGGCTGGGCCGATTTAGCTGAATTTGGTCTTGAATTGTTTGTCGTACTCCAGGGAAGGTTTAAAAGGTGGGAAACATAAATAACTATTAGGCGGTACGAAGTTCGCCGGTACAGCTAGTCTTATATATAAAAATCAATTGCTGTTCGTTAGTATCGCAAAAACTAGAGAGCGGCTGGGCCGATTTAGCTGAATTTGGTCTTGAATTGTTTGTCGTACTCCAGGGAAGGTTTAAAAGGTGGGAAACATAAATAACTATTAGGCGGTACGAAGTACGCCGGGTCAGCTAGTCTTATATATAAAAATCAATTGCTGTTCGTTAGTCTCGCAAAAACTCGAGAGCGGCTGGGCCGATTTAGCTGAATTTGGTCTTGAATTGTTTGTCGTACTCCAGGGAAGGTTTAAAAGGTGGGAAACATAAATAACTATTAGGCGGTACGAAGTTCGCCGGTACAGCTAGTCTTATATATAAAAATCAATTGCTGTTCGTTAGTCTCGCAAAAACTCGAGAGCGGCTGGGCCGATTTAGCTGAATTTGGTCTTGAATTGTTTGTCGTACTCCAGGGAAGGTTTAAAAGGTGGGAAACATAAATAACTATTAGGCGGTACGAAGTTCGCCGGTACAGCTAGTCTTATATATAAAAATCAATTGCTGTTCGTTAGTCTCGCAAAAACTCGAGAGCGGCTGGGCCGATTTAGCTGAATTTGGTCTTGAATTGTTTGTCGTACTCCAGGGAAGGTTTAAAAGGTGGGAAACATAAATAACTATTAGGCGGTACGAAGTTCGCCGGTACAGCTAGTCTTATATATAAAAATCAATTGCTGTTCGTTAGTCTCGCAAAAACTCGAGAGCGGCTGGGCCGATTTAGCTGAATTTGGTCTTGAATTGTTTGTCGTACTCCAGGGAAGGTTTAAAAGGTGGGAAACATAAATAACTATTAGGCGGTACGAAGTTCGCCGGTACAGCTAGTCTTATATATAAAAATCAATTGCTGTTCGTTAGTCTCGCTAAAAATCGAGAACGGATAGGCCGATTTAGCTGATTTTGGTCTTGAAATGTTTACCTTACTCCCGGGAAGGTTTAAAAGGTCAGAAACATAAATAACTGTTAGGCGGTACGAAGTACGCCGGGTCAGCTAGTCTTATATATAAAAATCAATTGCTGTTCGTTAGTATCGCAAAAACTAGAGAGCGGCTGGGCCGATTTAGCTGAATTTGGTCTTGAATTGTTTGTCGTACTCCAGGGAAGGTTTAAAAGGTGGGAAACATAAATAACTATTAGGCGGTACGAAGTACGCCGGGTCAGCTAGTCTTATATATAAAAATCAATTGCTGTTCGTTAGTCTCGCAAAAACTCGAGAGCGGCTGGGCCGATTTAGCTGAATTTGGTCTTGAATTGTTTGTCGTACTCCAGGGAAGGTTTAAAAGGTGGGAAACATAAATAACTATTAGGCGGTACGAAGTTCGCCGGTACAGCTAGTCTTATATATAAAAATCAATTGCTGTTCGTTAGTCTCGCTAAAAATCGAGAACGGATAGGCCGATTTAGCTGATTTTGGTCTTGAAATGTTTACCTTACTCCCGGGAAGGTTTAAAAGGTCAGAAACATAAATAACTGTTAGGCGGTACGAAGTACGCCGGGTCAGCTAGTCTTATATATAAAAATCAATTGCTGTTCGTTAGTATCGCAAAAACTAGAGAGCGGCTGGGCCGATTTAGCTGAATTTGGTCTTGAATTGTTTGTCGTACTCCAGGGAAGGTTTAAAAGGTGGGAAACATAAATAACTATTAGGCGGTACGAAATTCGCCGGTACAGCTAGTCTTATATATAAAAATCAATTGCTGTTCGTTAGTCTCGCTAAAAATCGAGAACGGATAGGCCGATTTAGCTGATTTTGGTCTTGAAATGTTTACCTTACTCCCGGGAAGGTTTAAAAGGTCAGAAACATAAATAACTGTTAGGCGGTACGAAGTACGCCGGGTCAGCTAGTCTTATATATAAAAATCAATTGCTGTTCGTTAGTATCGCAAAAACTAGAGAGCGGCTGGGCCGATTTAGCTGAATTTGGTCTTGAATTGTTTGTCGTACTCCAGGGAAGGTTTAAAAGGTGGGAAACATAAATAACTATTAGGCGGTACGAAGTTCGCCGGTACAGCTAGTCTTATATATAAAAATCAATTGCTGTTCGTTAGTCTCGCTAAAAATCGAGAACGGATAGGCCGATTTAGCTGATTTTGGTCTTGAAATGTTTACCTTACTCCCGGGAAGGTTTAAAAGGTCAGAAACATAAATAACTGTTAGGCGGTACGAAGTACGCCGGGTCAGCTAGTCTTATATATAAAAATCAATTGCTGTTCGTTAGTATCGCAAAAACTAGAGAGCGGCTGGGCCGATTTAGCTGAATTTGGTCTTGAATTGTTTGTCGTACTCCAGGGAAGGTTTAAAAGGTGGGAAACATAAATAACTATTAGGCGGTACGAAGTTCGCCGGTACAGCTAGTCTTATATATAAAAATCAATTGCTGTTCGTTAGTCTCGCTAAAAATCGAGAACGGATAGGCCGATTTAGCTGATTTTGGTCTTGAAATGTTTACCTTACTCCCGGGAAGGTTTAAAAGGTCAGAAACATAAATAACTGTTAGGCGGTACGAAGTACGCCGGGTCAGCTAGTCTTATATATAAAAATCAATTGCTGTTCGTTAGTCTCGCAAAAACTCGAGAGCGGCTGGGCCGATTTAGCTGAATTTGGTCTTGAATTGTTTGTCGTACTCCAGGGAAGGTTTAAAAGGTGGGAAACATAAATAACTATTAGGCGGTACGAAGTTCGCCGGTACAGCTAGTCTTATATATAAAAATCAATTGCTGTTCGTTAGTCTCGCTAAAAATCGAGAACGGATAGGCCGATTTAGCTGATTTTGGTCTTGAAATGTTTACCTTACTCCCGGGAAGGTTTAAAAGGTCAGAAACATAAATAACTGTTAGGCGGTACGAAGTACGCCGGGTCAGCTAGTCTTATATATAAAAATCAATTGCTGTTCGTTAGTATCGCAAAAACTAGAGAGCGGCTGGGCCGATTTAGCTGAATTTGGTCTTGAATTGTTTGTCGTACTCCAGGGAAGGTTTAAAAGGTGGGAAACATAAATAACTATTAGGCGGTACGAAGTTCGCCGGTACAGCTAGTCTTATATATAAAAATCAATTGCTGTTCGTTAGTCTCGCTAAAAATCGAGAACGGATAGGCCGATTTAGCTGATTTTGGTCTTGAAATGTTTACCTTACTCCCGGGAAGGTTTAAAAGGTCAGAAACATAAATAACTGTTAGGCGGTACGAAGTACGCCGGGTCAGCTAGTCTTATATATAAAAATCAATTGCTGTTCGTTAGTATCGCAAAAACTAGAGAGCGGCTGGGCCGATTTAGCTGAATTTGGTCTTGAATTGTTTGTCGTACTCCAGGGAAGGTTTAAAAGGTGGGAAACATAAATAACTATTAGGCGGTACGAAGTTCGCCGGTACAGCTAGTCTTATATATAAAAATCAATTGCTGTTCGTTAGTCTCGCTAAAAATCGAGAACGGATAGGCCGATTTAGCTGATTTTGGTCTTGAAATGTTTACCTTACTCCCGGGAAGGTTTAAAAGGTCAGAAACATAAATAACTGTTAGGCGGTACGAAGTACGCCGGGTCAGCTAGTCTTATATATAAAAATCAATTGCTGTTCGTTAGTATCGCAAAAACTAGAGAGCGGCTGGGCCGATTTAGCTGAATTTGGTCTTGAATTGTTTGTCGTACTCCAGGGAAGGTTTAAAAGGTGGGAAACATAAATAACTATTAGGCGGTACGAAGTTCGCCGGTACAGCTAGTCTTATATATAAAAATCAATTGCTGTTCGTTAGTCTCGCTAAAAATCGAGAACGGATAGGCCGATTTAGCTGATTTTGGTCTTGAAATGTTTACCTTACTCCCGGGAAGGTTTAAAAGGTCAGAAACATAAATAACTGTTAGGCGGTACGAAGTACGCCGGGTCAGCTAGTCTTATATATAAAAATCAATTGCTGTTCGTTAGTATCGCAAAAACTAGAGAGCGGCTGGGCCGATTTAGCTGAATTTGGTCTTGAATTGTTTGTCGTACTCCAGGGAAGGTTTAAAAGGTGGGAAACATAAATAACTATTAGGCGGTACGAAGTTCGCCGGTACAGCTAGTCTTATATATAAAAATCAATTGCTGTTCGTTAGTCTCGCTAAAAATCGAGAACGGATAGGCCGATTTAGCTGATTTTGGTCTTGAAATGTTTACCTTACTCCCGGGAAGGTTTAAAAGGTCAGAAACATAAATAACTGTTAGGCGGTACGAAGTACGCCGGGTCAGCTAGTCTTATATATAAAAATCAATTGCTGTTCGTTAGTATCGCAAAAACTAGAGAGCGGCTGGGCCGATTTAGCTGAATTTGGTCTTGAATTGTTTGTCGTACTCCAGGGAAGGTTTAAAAGGTGGGAAACATAAATAACTATTAGGCGGTACGAAGTTCGCCGGTACAGCTAGTCTTATATATAAAAATCAATTGCTGTTCGTTAGTCTCGCTAAAAATCGAGAACGGATAGGCCGATTTAGCTGATTTTGGTCTTGAAATGTTTACCTTACTCCCGGGAAGGTTTAAAAGGTCAGAAACATAAATAACTGTTAGGCGGTACGAAGTACGCCGGGTCAGCTAGTCTTATATATAAAAATCAATTGCTGTTCGTTAGTATCGCAAAAACTCGAGAGCGGCTGGGCCGATTTAGCTGAATTTGGTCTTGAATTGTTTGTCGTACTCCAGGGAAGGTTTAAAAGGTGGGAAACATAAATAACTATTAGGCGGTACGAAGTTCGCCGGTACAGCTAGTCTTATATATAAAAATCAATTGCTGTTCGTTAGTCTCGCTAAAAATCGAGAACGGATAGGCCGATTTAGCTGATTTTGGTCTTGAAATGTTTACCTTACTCCCGGGAAGGTTTAAAAGGTCAGAAACATAAATAACTGTTAGGCGGTACGAAGTACGCCGGGTCAGCTAGTCTTATATATAAAAATCAATTGCTGTTCGTTAGTCTCGCAAAAACTCGAGAGCGGCTGGGCCGATTTAGCTGAATTTGGTCTTGAATTGTTTGTCGTACTCCAGGGAAGGTTTAAAAGGTGGGAAACATAAATAACTATTAGGCGGTACGAAGTTCGCCGGTACAGCTAGTGTTTCATAATAAAAACCGTCTTGCCCGCTGGTTACCGATAGTTTTCTTATTTTTTGTGTGATTCACAATAATACATAGTAAGTCTATTTAGTTAATGACACTAGTGCAATTTAGTATTAAAATTATAATTTTCTTACCGTTTATTGTTCTTGGATTTTTAGTTTAATGTTAATGTTCGTTCAGTTCGAGTTATTTTATTGTTTCCGTGTTTATTATAGGTTCGTTTACATGTAGAATTAGTTCAGTAATGCTCAATTTCACTTGTTGATTTCTTTTGTAAAGTAGGTATTAAATTAAATTGAAAACCACACAGTGATTATTTACATAATAATTTAGGGAGTTTGATGGAAATCTTTGTATAAACTTGAAAATATTTAATAGTCTTTGAGAAAACTTGAAAATATTTGATTTGTTGTTTTCGTTTTGTCGATCTTTGACTTTTACTCGTAGCCTAGTTTAAGACACTGGCAGAAGTGACTGAAGTAACTTGTAGTAGTAAAGAAGATTGTGACGTGCGTGACGTCACGTCCCGGTGCCAACGGAAGATCAACGCTGGCTTCAGCCGACACTGTGTTGAGTTGGGACCGGTTTATGACTCTCATGTTCAAAACTCATGTTACATATTTTGTTTTTGTTTAGGTTGTGTTTTCTGTTACAAATAAATATATTCCTATTTCTATTTCTATACATATAATTAGAACCAAAAATACAAATAACTTGTTTTCTGTATAAAATCACATACACATACAGAAGTCAAACAAATGTACATTTATTACGAACTTCACTTATTTATTTACTTCATACCTACGCTTGACGGTCGCGCTAAGGTAAAAAACTATCGTGGTAACTGCATTCGTATCTAGTTGTTTGATTTACTGTTGAGAATGAAGCAGGGAGAAAGGAAATATAAACCAACTAGCTGACCCGTCGAACTTCGTACCGCCTAACATTTTTGTATGTTTCTCGCCATTTAAACCTTCCCTGGAGTACGACTATCATTTCAAGACTAAAATCAGCTATATCGGTTGCCGTTCTCGAGTTTTAGTGAAACAAACGGATTAATAATATATTTTTTTTCTGTCATAAGAACCTTCTCTTAACAGTAAAGTTAATGAAATCGGTCCAGCCGAAATCCAGAAATAGTTATTCTGGTCACAAAGTTAACTATTTCACAATGTTTTTTTTACTAATGTGGTCTTTAATAAACATGCTATCAATTGCAATCACAAATCAAACAATAAGAGTAGCTATGTTCGTTAAAATTATCGCATCTTCTTTGAGTTGTAGTTGAAAAAATAATATCACCTAACTTTGATGGTTCAGTAAAAAAAAAATGATATAGATTTTTTATTTTATTTTTCCTGGAACTGGTATGACCCCCCCTCTTGCCCCGTGCCCGCTTGACGTTCAGTTCTGGGACACCCTGTATATAGATAATAACCAAAATAATTAAGTTTCTTCTAAAAAATCACCACAGACGTATCTAGCACTTTTCTCAATCTCAATAGATTGACCTCTGCACTATCTGTCTTTTGTGATATAAACGCATAGCAACATAGCATATAATTACAGCTTAAATATCCTTTATGTGTGAGAGATAACAGCAAAGACAAGGTCGACAACCTTGATGCCGCCAATGATACTAAACTGTAATAATAATTGATGATTGTTAGTGTAGGGATTGCATAGGTATGTACGAGTATCATCAATATTACGAGTAAGTATATACCTACCTACTAATAGGTCTACGTAAGCTCATTAATTCAGGAATCTTAATTAT